>OX402573.1:4912187-6291687 GCA_948098915.1 Lampropteryx suffumata | reverse complement strand
CAAAGAATACGGGAAACACAGCAGTTTCATTTTGGTGTGGTAAACACCATAAAAAATTATCAAAACATTAAGAATACGTTGGTAAAATAAAATGAAATAACCTACTTACTGCCACACTGGCATCTGCCATCTGCCATTTTGTCAAGTTTATTATTTTCCCTCCAAAATACCACAAGGAAAGCTGCGTGTGCTACGAAATTTTACAAAAAACAACCAGGATGTACATTTGTGGCGAAACACAATGGCGGCTATTTTTGAATGTATATAAGTAATATCATTGTTATTAAAGTTTATAGGCCTGTTTCCTAATTCCATGCCCTCCAAAGCACAGAAACGCTCACATTATAAATAACAATAGCGGTCACCCATCACAAAATAACATGCTAAATACGATCGCTGCACAAAATATCAATTGAGCCATTTCACTAAATTTCAAAACAAACATAGCAACGACAAAATACCAATACCACTTATCGATATTAAAGCAATTTATCGACATTTTACCAATTTTATCGACATTGTACCAATCTATCGACAACCAATCGGAACGCTCACCAATCCACACCAATATTTCAATAACGAACTAGTCATAAGTGAATAGGATTGAATACCAATAGACGTGAAATGATGACAATTTATACCTTACACTGTCGGAATAGGGTTCAGTTTAATGAATTGCTCGGGTTAAGCTATGTCGAGCACGGTGACCCGGCTAATCGCGGGGTGAAGGTGGGTTAGAGATGGGATATTGACTAGAATTGGTGCTTATCGATATCGTTAAAAAGGTTTTGTCATTGACTTGTAAAATCATTAACGTGCTTACTTATATATTTATTTACTGTCAATTATTAATGTTAAAACGTAAGTACCTACCGAAATTAAAATTATTCAATTAGTATAATATACAACATTGTCATATACTGTGAACTCATAAATTTTGATAAACAAGGACCTATTTTTATTTTTTATTGTATTTACAGCACATTATTACAAGAACAACTTATTTTATGTAACAAATTAATTGCTTTAGTTCAACGTCAAAGTTATTATTACACATGCTAATAAATAACTAGTTACTCAGAGTAAGAATTTACTAACTAGCACGTTTCAGTTACAAAGTACCTACAAACATCTGAATAAGTACGAACACTTTGTTAACAACGATTTTATCGATATCATTCCAAATTGATTATTAAAACTGGCCTGGTCTGTCAGTTGAGATAGTAGCTCTGCTATCTGCGCTGTAGTTTAAGGGTTTGATTCCGTCCTAGGATAAAAATTTTGTGATGAACACAGGTGATAATGTTCTGTGTCTGGGTGTTATAAAGTATCATAAGTATGTATATAAAAATATGAAAGTATTCTATCAGTCATCTGGTCACCATAATACAAGCTATGCTTAGTTTGGGGCTAGATGGTGTTGTGTGCATTATCCACCAATATTTATTTAAAAGCTTAAACAGTGCCAATATTTGATTATCTATATATATACATATATATTTCTATACGTACTTATTTTTATTTATTTAGCAATAACGCACAAAGTTGCGTAAAATACAAAATGCCTTTACAAAATTAAATTTAGAAAAATTAAGAAAAATCAATAACGCAGGTAGGGTTTTTTAATATATTATAGAAGCTTTAATTACCTTGCTAAATGATAGATAATAAATAATAAAAATAAATAACCCCGGACGTTTCACACAGCATCATCTGGCCCCAAAGTAAGCAGAGCTTGTGTTACCGGTACCACATAACTGATATACTACTTATATACTTTTTTTTTATAAATACATACATATTATACATAGAAACACCCGAGATAAATACTTGCAGATCATACAAATGCTAAATAATCAGATGAACGTTACGTTTTCACTTGTCATTCGAACTGCTTATGCTCCAATTAAAGCCCTTGTGATCTACGTTTTATTATTACTCTGGACTGGTATGCTTCATACTTGCATGACAAGTAACATTACTGATAAGTGATCAATTTATAACGAATTCGAGTAATCAATGCATAACCGGTCTTGCGACACGCGGTCGGCTAGTCCTTGTCTTATTTGCGTTTTATTATTTTTACTTGGAATCTACATTTTGAGTTACCAAGTTACTTATAAAAATAACTTGATGTTATGTGGGTGGATTATAAATAAAGTTAAATTTGCATTTAAATTACTAATTTTATGTAAAGTGCAAAGTGTTCTTGGGTATTCCTGTAACACGGGAAATTTTGTTGTAGGAACTTTTAAAAAAAAACGTTTTGACACTTCAAATTTACAAAAAACATTGAATCAAATAGATTCAAAAATATACTTTACTAACCTGCATAAAAAAAAACACTGGTTATTAAAAATAGAAATATAAAATATATTGATGTTCAACTCGAACTCAATTGTTTCATATTGTCAGTATATTAATATAATAAATAGATATAATTTTTGGAGCAATCATACAAATAGGTACAAACAATTAATAAACGAACCTAGTTATTAAATACTAGTCTATTTAAAACTATTAACTCTATTTTCTTCTAACCGTAATTAGATAATTATCAACTTATAGGTAAAACAGAAATCAGTTCATTGACCACAGGTAAAGTGAATAATAAAATAAAAAATACAATATTTGTTAAAAACTATTATATAAACATTCGTTGTTTTCCTAATTATAATATAGTACTTAATTAATTATTTAAAAATAAAACAAGCCGTTTCTTTATTTCTATCGCATAATAGCAGATCCATGACATAATCCGTTTCATCGATAGAAAATCATCGACATGTCCCATCACTACCGCGTAACGGCAGACTAACGGTAGTTCGCACCCCTGACTCCGCCTACACTACCCCTACGTCCGTACACATCTGTCTATATGTATAACTTACAGTTCGTGTTATGTTCACAGAATTTCGAGGCTTGAGTATTTCGTGGACATTTTTCTTTTCTGAATGAATAACATATTTTCGCTAAGCCTTTCGAGTGTTGCCACTTTAGGTATTTCAAAACTGAAGCATGCTGCTCTTTTATGATGGTTTTCTAACGAAACCTTTCCTTTAAATGAGATTATACTAGGGACAAATGAGTCCCACTGGCCGCCATTACTGGGACAAATACAACCAAATAAATTGTTCAAAAGGTTTACAAATCAGGATGTTACTTAAAACCTAGTAAACTACTATCCGTGATAATTTTATAATATATCCAACTATTTTGTAAAACATTTTGGGTTTATCCAAACAGTATTTTAGCCGGTAGGGGGGGAAACTGACCACAATCAAAAATACCCACTTCAAAGCTTAATATACTACTAGCTGCTGCCCGCGGCTTCGCATGCGTGGTACCTACAAAAAAAGTAGATTATGTCTGTTCCTAAAATACACTTTATCTGCTTACTAAATTTCATCAAGATCCGTTCAGCCGTTTAGCCGTGAAAACGTAACAGACAGACAGACAGAACTTTCGCATTTATAGTATTAGTAGGGATAAGGGTTCTTTATGGATTTCGGTACCCTAAAAAGGTCTCATTTGTCCCATTACAGACTTAAGTGTTCTTGCGGTAACATGTACTAGGTACGCAGAACCGCCAAGAGGTCACATAAAGTTTGGACTTACAAGTAAATTACTTTGTTTGATGCTTGATTTCTATAAATAATAATAATAAATAAATAAATAACAATAACCAGTGATCTGGATCAGTTGAGCTATCTATAGATAGTTTTAAACGGTCCTTAGATAGCTCAACTATTTCACATGTATTTTTTATTATTCTGTACATTTCTGTAGTTATTTTAGTCTAAGATAATGAATAATGATTTTATTATTACAATAAACATTGTAAAATAAATGATAGATAGATTAACGCATTATTGTAGACTGAGAGAATATATAATAATGGACGGCATTATCGCTAAAATCGATCTCTTCCAAGCAACTTTTGCTTGGAAAATATAGACAAAAACATACCAACATAACATTAAATGTAATGTCAAAAACATGCCTCTGACAACCTCTCATAAATCTTTAAAGAACTAACTTGGTAACTATCGTATTAGCTTTCCTTAGATCGGAACTAGATGGCGCTGTGTAATTATCTAGCAGTATTTATGTATATTAAAGACATCTTCTTTCCCAGGTCAAGATATGGTTCCAAAACCGGCGGAGTAAATACAAGAAGATGATGAAAGCCGCCCAAGTGGGCGCCCCACCGCCCAGCCTCGGCCTCCCGCCTGGCAGCCCGCCCAGCAATAACCAATTACTACACGGTAAGTTTACTAGCTCCTGTCTGCGGTTTCGCACGCGGTACATACTTAAAAAGTAGTTCATGTCCTTCCCCAATATACTATGTATCTTTTTGCCAATTTTCATCAAAATCTGTTCATCCGTTAAAAGGTAACAAGGCAGAGAGTAATCAGAGAGAATCTTTTTCTCATGCTCTTTTGTGAGATAATTAAAACATGCACGGTCTTACTTATAAACAACTATCAATTCTGTCGAAAGTTCTTCTTCTTCTTCTCTTCTTCCTGTAATGACATCTGTCTTGTCGACAATTTTGCCAATGTCAAGTGATTGTTTTAAATAAAGTCTAAGTCTATGGTCATTGGTCAATCCTAAACGTCATCGCGGAATGGCCGTCTAGAACTTTCTCGGGATACCTCGTCGTTCAAATCACATTGCACCATAATACACATAATTCAATTGTTGTGTAGTTACAATTTATTTATTAAAATTCCGCTAAAATTACTGAATTAAACATGCAAAATACGAGAAAATATATTAATTCAGAAGTGTTATATGTATTACTCTATGAAATGACAAACGAAGAATCACCTGTCAAAAGTCAATTACTGTTTTAAATAGCAAGGCCTTCAATGGCATCTTTTTCTTCAGTCGTTTCTTCTTTCTAACCAGTGTGGTGAAAGGATTAAAGTGCGCCTCCGAGGCTCCTTTCGTGCACTTGGCACATGTCTTCTAACTTTAAAGGTTACGACATGCCGGTTTCTTTACGATGTATTCCTTTCCCGTTACAAGACTACTTTTATTAGCGCATATATATTTATCACACTGACAAACACATGACTGGATTCAAATCCACGACAGTAAATAAACTAATATGGGTGAACAATTCAGGTGACAACACCTAGCCCTAAACTTAAGCATAGCTTGTACTATTGTGACCAGATGACTGATAGAATACTTATATTTTATTAAATAAATATGATTCTTTATCACACCCAGACACAAAACAAACATCTATATCCATCAGACAAATGTTTATCCTGGGAGGGAATCGAACCCTCAACCTAAAGCGCAGAAGGCAGAGCTACTTCCAACTGAGCTGACAGGCCAGTGCTATCTAGTGCTAGATATAACCAGGCCTTACACAGACTTCTGGTATGACCTAACAACTCCGTCGCAAGACATGGCTGACTTATTTAACCACAAAAAAATCTCCAGGTGGTGGTGGAAGTTCCAGCGGTTCCCAGCACTCCCCCTCAGCGTACCAGAGCGGTGGTCCAGCTCAGGCTCACTCCCCCACGCCAAGTTCCACGCCCGTGTCTGAGCTGTCTCCTGGACTGTCTCCCACGGGAACCCCCTGGGATGTCAAGCAGCCACCGCAGCAGCCGTGGGATGTCAAGGTCGGATATGTAAGAGACAGTAGCATTTAGAGCCTCTACTTTTTTATTTAATAGTATTTTTAACCTACTTCAAAATAAGGAGGAGATTCTCAATTTGGTTGTTTTTTTTCCTCTTCTTCTTCTTCTTTTTTCATGTAAAAGGATATACTTCAAAGTCAAAGTCAAAGTCAAAAGATACTTTATTCAATACAATCACAAGGATCACTTTGAAACGTCTTACATACGAGTACTAGGTCAATTTTGGTGCAAATTCATTTCACTTTTTTTTTTTGGTCCCATAGAAATTTCATCCAAATGGGTTCAGTAGTTTGGTTTCCAAACAAAGAAACTTGAAAAAATATGTCATGTAGGTAAAAGAAACTTCGCCTTTTGCTCTCCAGTGACTTTTCAGTGTATAAACATTTCTAAAAATTATAGAGTACCTTACCTACTAAAAAGCGTAAAATAAAACTTTTTTTACTGACTTGAAAAAACAGGAGGTTCATAATTCCGATTTTTATGTGAAAGTTTTATAGACCAATCAAATGTCGATCAATGTAAATCAATGCCGGTTAAGAAGAAATCATTTACGCGGCTGCTATTATACCGGCTGGTCTGGCCATAGCCAAACTCGTTAACAGGTCGACGTTGAACTTGGTCTCTTTCAACCGCTATCTATAAGACAGTCCTCGCGGTGTTAAGTAGTTAACCTAAGATATTTCTCTAACCTTATCATTTGTTACAGCCATCAGCCGGTCGGTCTCCTGACGGTAGCTCGTGTGACGTGAAGCCTCCTCATCAGCAGTCCTGGGATCCAAGAGTTGGATACGTAAGTGTTTGATGCTTGTTTTGTCCGTTGCTTCCTAACGAACAGCCTCCGTGCTTTAGAGGGCACGTTAGTATGTCCTTTAGGCAATGATGGAAGGCTTTAAATGGCCTGAATCCGTCAGCAGATTGGGCACTTAAGAACTTGATTTAGGTTGAGAAACTATTAATTATCAATTTAAGATTTTTACTGATATCATAGATATTTTCATGTTTTTTTTGTAAGAAAAAAAAAATTGTAATTTTTAGTAGCCAAGATATTAAAGAAAAAAAGTTTTGCATAGTTTAAAAATATTTTCATTGAAACATTGATGAGGAAAGCATCTCTTTTCTCATAGGAGGGTTATTTTGGACCGACGGAGGACAACGACCCTGCCGAGCGACGACCCATGCCGTGGATGTTTAAGGTAAGGACCAGTGGTGATAGGTAACGAGGTAACACTTAAAAAGGGGTAAAAAGTTAAAACCTAAAATATGAAGCAGAAGCTTAGGAGAGGATCAGTTAATGTATTTAAAAGGTAAACATCAAAAGTTAGTACTCAGGGTAAGGTATGTAAAGTATTCACCTAAATAGGGGTAAAGATTTTGAAACCAGAGAAATATACCCGCCAGTCGTTATTTTCGATTTACTTTGTTATGTATACTTGTCAAATATACTCTATTCCGATTACGATTAAGATAAATAGATAGATAAAGGCACAGATATATTTGTAATAGCTACAAACACACATACAAAAATAACAAAAGAAATAGAAGAAATTTAAGTTGGTAAATGCAAACAAAAAAAACTTAAAAAAATTTACATAGGTGTCCTATTAATCCATGTGTGTGTTGCAGCCATACAAAAAGGTCATAGCTCAGCGCATCATTTAGCTCAAAGAGCAAACACAGATTTTCAGCTAGGACCTATCGAGATGACAAGTTGAACGAGATGAAATACTTGCAGCATAACAAGTAACCTGTGTGTGTAAACCAACCCATGTGTGCCTGTATAAATTCACATGAATTCCCCCATTTTAGGAGAAATTGATCAAAGAAGGGGGAATCAAAGGAAAGTTTGAACAATGAAAGGGGGAAAAGTAAATACATGTAAACAATGGTAGCATTGAAGCAAATTAAAGGGGAAAATAAATAGCAAAATTAGGAAATAAAAAATGGGGAAAACCAGGAAAAGGGTAAAAATTGGTAAACAAAACTTAGAAGTGAATATAAAACTTAGCAACTTATAGAAATATTGGTAGTAAGTCGTAGGTCAGTAGGTAATAGGTCATTTATATAGGATGTCTCAAAAATGGTAAGGAGAACCCAAAAGCTGTTTTTATAACACTAATGGTGGTGATTTTGTTCTTTCGCTAGACTACCTTAAATCTTGTAAAATACAATCTTTACTTATACACCTATAGATAAAATTGGAGAATACGTTTTAAATTATACTCTTTTACAATTTACTAATTTTTAATAGCCATTCAAATAAGTGCTAAATATCTGTAATTTGAAAAATTTTACGCTAATTTAGACTTTACTGTAAACAAAATAAGATTGTTCGTATTTCACGAAATGTTAGATTTATGTCAATATATATAGTTAAATAAATAAATATTGGTGGACAATGCACAGAACACCATATAGTCCCAAACTAAGCATAGCTTGTATTATAGTGACCAGTGGGGCGATTATGGAACTTTGATACTATTAAAACATTGATACTAATAGCTTTCAGTTACTATTGATGAATTGGTATTACGGATCGCTGCGATTTCTATCGGCTTCTATCGCTAGTTACAATGTGAAGTTGGTGTCAAACTACAACTCGACCAATTTACGATTGTGGTAGGAACCGTGTTTAGCGTACTAAGCATTTCAATACATCGTATATGATTGGTTGCTTATTGCTAATATAAATTGATAGATATTGATGCCGATTGCTAATCAAAACTGATAGACATTGTATCAAGAGTTCCATAATCGCCCAACAGATTACAGAATACTTATATATTTTTAAATACATACAGAAGATACCTTATAACACCCAGAACAAACACACGTTCAGCACACAAATATTTGTCCTGGGAGAGAATCGAACCCTCAACCTACAGCGCAGAAGGCAGAGCTACTACCAACTGAGCTGACAGGCCAGTCTAACACAATTAATATAATTGACTACTATATTAATTGTATTTTTAATTTTGTATAAATTTTAGGACTAGAATATAATAGAGAATACTTTACTGGCACACCACAAATACATTGGACTGTTGAATGTGCAGCTACACGGTAATACAGTGCGCGGTCTTATCGCTAAATTGCGATCTCTGCCAGACAACCTTGGAATTGACAGAAATCAATATAGATGAAAATGGGATTAGGATTATATCAAAAATGAAAATCTATTTACAAAAATAATTACAGAAATGTACAGAATAATATACAATATATAAAATACACGTGAAACAGTTTAGCTATCTAAGGACCGTTTAAATCGATCTAAAGATAGCTCAACTGATCCAGATCACTGCCAGAGGGCAGTGTTCCCAAGATTACCACGTTGAATGGCAATGCTAATAATGCTGGGCCAGATAGGAGCCAGCTCTTGGGGAACGCAATGTATCACAGATTGTATCTGAAATTAATGAATTAGTAATTAATAATAATAAACTATTTATACAGAGTGTAACATTAGTAAGTGTGTATATTTAGGTAACCCCAAAACCGGTTTTTATATACATATTGTATTGATTGAAATACCTTTATCATAGGAAAAACGTGTTAAAACTACATTTAATCAAAGTGATGCGAGGCGCGTCACCACGCCCTCTATCGGAGTAATGACTAAACATTTATAATTCGTTATCACGCAACATGTGGGATACTTTTTAATGTATTAGTGTTGTTAACGATAGAGCTGTTACATTTGATACAAAAAACATTCTTGTAGCTTCTGCCTCCGACTATATCATGATCAATTTTGTTTAATTCTAATTCAAATACTAATCTTCAATACAATCACAAGGATCACTTTGAAACGTCTTACATACTAGGTGAATTTCGGTGCCTTTCCTCCTAACTCAAGCCCGAGAAGAACTGGCAAGTAACTCCTCCTGGTCTCGATTTTTTGTATAATCCATCTTATAACTAGCTTAATTACGAAAAACTAATACAAGATTACAGCAGTTTATACATTTGAATCTGTCAGTTAACTGAGGGCAGAGCAACATGAAGCCATGCATTCTTATCAATAATATTGTAATTTATATTATAACATGCTTTTTGAAGAAAGGGTAAGAATGCTACTCTCTATGCAGCTAGATGAATCGAAACATTGTCGGTGCGAAGTTTTGAAAGATGTTTAGTTTCACTTTCAAAACATTCGTGAGTTGTACTATACTATTTGATAAACACGGGTTTACTCACGTATTATTTAGTCGATGGAGGCACAGACACTGTTTCGATTCATCTAGAGAATTTTCATCAGGGTGAGTTTGATCCGCGGTCCGCTCGTTGCCTGATGAAGATTCTCTAGATGAATCGGAACAGTGTCAGTGCCTCCATCGACAAAATAATACGTGAATAAAGCCCGTGTTTATCAAAATGATGTTTAGTTTGTTTGTGGATCAATCAAGACGTATCGGATGAACGAATTTGGTAAAGACGTAGTTTTTGACCTGGAGAGGCATTTCGGCTATATTTTAATTACGTACCACGTGGGCAAAACCGCAAGATAATAAGGAATTCTTGGCCTACTTATGCAACAGCTTTCAGTCCGTATAAAAATAACACCTGAGTTTTCTCCGTGTAAACTTTCTTTTGCTCTTTCTGATTGAGCATTTATTTGTTGTCGTAGGGCGCGCCAGGGCCGTGGGATATGAAGGGGGCGCATTCCCATCCACTGCACCACCAGGGAGCTCCGCAGCCGCATCCTCCCTACGTGCCGCAGTACTCCTGGTACCAGACGGACGCGAACCCTGGACTACTAACGTAAGTTACTATGTTATACTTCTAACGTAAATTACCATTTTAGGTGATCTCTTGGAATTTTTACGTAAGTTACTACCTTAGGCCGTGTCTCCTGTACTGTCTCCTGTCTCTTAGACTTCTGACGTAAGTTACCATCCTAAGCAGAGTCTTGACTTCTAACATATTATGTTACTATATTAGGCCCTGTCTCCTGGACTTCTTAGCCAATTATGTTACGACCTTGAACCGTGTCTCATGAACTTATGTCGTAAGTTACCATTCTAAGCAGTCTTTTGGACTTCTAACGTTTGTTACTCTATTAGGTCGTGTCTCCTGGACTTCAGACGCATATTCCTATATTAGGCTGACGTCAAAAGTCTCTTAGACTTTTGACGTAAATTGCCATCGAAGACTGTGTCTTTTGGACTTTTAACGAATGTTACTATATTAGGTCATGTCACCTGAACTTTTGACAAAAATTGCCATCTAAAGCTGTCTCCTGAATTTCTAACGTAAATTACATAGGATCTGTCTCTTGGATTTCTGACGTAAGTAAGCTGTAATTTTAAGCTGTTTACAGGCTCCCAATTCTGCTAACCTATTGCTTCAAAATGTCAATGACATCATTTAGAAATTAACATTTACCAGATTAGGAAATTCCTAGAGTTTAATTGTACTTTACTAGTGCCTTCTAAATTACAGTAGTCATGTTTTTACAAATGTTGTTATTCTTCTACGGTTCACATCTTCATACGGAATTCATACGGAAAATCCATTATCATTTTGATGTGATACCCTAGACTACTGATATAAGTTACCATCTCATCTCTCGGCCGTGTCTCATGTACCTATCTCGAACTTATGTTACCATCTTAGACCATGTCTCTTGTACCTCAAACTTATGTTTCCATTTAAAGCCGTGTCTACTGTACTTCGAACATAGATTACCTTATAATGTGTAACGAAAGACTCTTTCAGTTACACATTATAAGCTTGTCCGTCTGTCTGCCTGATTTAAATCATTTACAGCTACACATTACAAGTATCAAGTTTTATCTGGAATTATATACGGTTGGATGTCTTAATATTTATCAAAATTTCAATTTTTTTTTTCGTTTTGACGATACATTTCTTGGTCAGCAACTTCACCTTTATTTAAATATATGTTCTTCCACAGGGTATGGCCAGCAGTGTAACAGACAAGGGAAAATGATTTAAAAGTGAGTGTAATATAAAACCATGACAAAATGGTGGACAACACAAGATGGCGTCCTCTGTATAAAGACGTTTTTACGTCGTCTTATCGGCACAACCAACTGTATTATTAAGGAAAATATTTAATAGTTAATTATAAAATATGTACATTTTTATAATTAATTAACTTTAAATAGGAATATATTGTTCATAATGGTTACTGTAAATTTTGAATTGTAAGAAACTTTAGAGAAATTGTATGGATCAAAGAATATAAAAATCACAGACTAAAATATAATATTATATGATATAATATTTAATCAACATGCTTATATATTTTTTGATCCAATCATCGTTTCAATAGATAACACAATTGATTAAAACACTATTTAATTCATTATCAAAATCCTAATAAAATAAAAATAACTATAAGCTTATAATATAAATAATAATGGGCGTTCTAATCAGTTGTTTGATCTATGACATTTGCTTACGTAAGTCGAGCTCGAGATGCATTAACCAATCAGAAATCTAACACAATTCTATCGTCACTTCTGATTGGTCATTGATCACGTGATACTTGGCAAACCTCGCAAAGACCAAGTAAAAGACCAGATACACATTTTAAACTATATCTACCTACCTACTATATTAAGAATATTGTAAATTCTTTTTTAAACTGTTTCATTGTAATTGTTTTTCATATTATTTCCCGTCCTTTTTTCCATATTTGATTACGAATATTGTGATTCAAATATTACTGTCATTTTATGCACACGCATTTGGGTAAATGGCAATTTTTTTTGACGAAATTGGTAGCTATTTTTATTTTAAACAAATGAATTGTATCTGTAAAATAAGCTTTAATTGATAATTTTTATTTATTTAGAATTTATTATAGTAACGGGAACACAAACCATGTCTTGTGATAAATATTTCTTATTTTAGTAGAAAAATTTTTTTTTTACCTAAAAAAATATGTTTTTTTTTCATATTGTTCAAAATTCGAACAATGTTTACAGAACAAAACGTTCTGTAAACATTGTTCTTGGCAATGACCTTATTGTTTTAGAAATTCTACAATTTTATTGTACCTATCATACCAAACTAAGTCTTATCAAAAAAGACAGTTCATTCATTTAATTCATTTTGTATGGGTCTTTACGGGAAGAAATTTAATCTTGTAAATATTTTTTTTGTAAAATATAGAGGAATAAAATATACAATATAAATATAGTTAGATAGTTTAATTACTTTAATTACATAAGGAAACGGAAATAAAAAATGAATTAATTTCTTTTGTCGAATAAAAGAGTAAAATTGATTTTTGTGTTATTATTTCAAAGCTCCACTTAAACATAATAATTAATTACTTAGTAGGTATACTAACGATATGGTTTTGAAAATAAATATTATTTCAAGCTGAATTAAAAAGTTTTTAACCGACTTCAAAAAAAGGAGGTTACTCAATTCGATTCTATATATCGAGTATATTTTTTTAATGTGTGTTCGCGCATAACTTCGTCGTTTCATAAACGATTTTGATGATTCTTTTTTTGTTGGAAACTCCTATATATTGGGAATAAGGAAAACAGAATCTGATGATCCCAGAGAAATCGAGGGGAACTTTCGAAAATCGCAATGGCGACTAGTGCGTTTGTTTATTTTTTATTAAAGTATTTTAAAGCACTTCTATTTAATGAAGATCTGGAGTCGATCTGATGATGGAGCCGAAAGACAGTCGAGGGATCTCCTCAACGATTTACCTGGTGTTTGGGCTTGATTCATTTGTATTGATGAGAACTGTACACCTAGATGGGTTGTGATTGTCATTATGGGTCTGATGATGAAGACGAAGGACAGTCAAGGGAACTCCTCAACGTTTTACAGTGTATATATATGCGTATATACATGAAGTCGGTTGTCTTTTTAGTTTTTATTAATATTTTAAAGAAATCCAAATACCATCATTCTACTTGTCCGGCGTTATTATCCAACTTAAAAAAATGAGGAGGTTCTCAATTCATCGGTATCATTTTTTTTGTTTATTTACCGATTACTCAAAGACGCCTGTACCGATTTTGATTTATTTTTTCTTTAAAGGGTATACTTCCCAGGTGGTCGGTTATCGAATTCCGTCGAAAGCTTTTTAATAAATCTAATAATTGGATACATCGATGATATTTTTTATATTCAATGAAGTTGGTTTTCTTTTTAGTTTTTACGTAATTATTTATCTTAAATCTTTCGAACCATACCAGTTCTTATACGCCATGCATCTTGAAACCAACTCATCAGGTCCATAAAATACCGAATCGACTGGTCTCGAATAAAAACCAATACCCTTTGTCATCGCCGCCACCAGCTGGACATTTCAATAAACGTAATTGGTCGCCAATAGTACGTTTAATTGGTAGCAATGGTGGCCATCTTCGATTCGTGGTAAAAAAGTGTAGCCTTAAGCCACACAGGCTTTGAGTGAGCTATGTAGCTCAATTTCTTTCAGTTGTTAAGGATTCTATAGCATCTGCTTGCGGTTTCGCATGCGTACCTTTTTTTAAAAGACTTCATAATCTGAGTCTGTACCCTGCTTCATGTTACACGTTTCCGTCCCCTTTCACGAAATCACTCCCACATATTGCAGGAAAGAGAGGAAAGAAATTACACATGAATTTTTTTTTTTAAGTTGTACTATGAGTGGCCTTATTGCAAAATGCAATCTCTTCCAGGCAACCATAGCAACATCTTATTATCGTGATACTAGTTATTTATAACCAGTGTGGTGAAAGGATTAAAGTGCGCCTCAGAGGATCCTTTCGTGCACTTGGCACATGTCTTCGAATTTTTAGGTTCTACGACATGCTGGTATCCTCAAGATGGTTTTCTTCCCGCTTAAGAGTACCTACCTACTGGTGTACCAGTACCAGCGTACTTTTTTCGATCAAAATCCTTTGATTCGAACATACATACTAATGCTGCCGGGTTTGGACACATTTGTGTGATGAACATAGATGTTTGTTCTGTGTCTGGTTGTTTTAAGGTATCATGTATGTATTTAAAAATATATAAGTATAATATATAATATATATGGTCACCATAATACCAGCTTAGTTTAGACTAAAAAATTTTTTTTTTTAAACACGTTGTTTTTTAATTGCGTGACCAAGAAACTGGATACTACTGGCTTTGCTAACGCAAAAGCACAAAACTACTGGATCACTACATAGTATAAAACAAAGTCACTTCCCGCTGTCTGTCTGTCCCTATGTATGCTTAGATATTTTAAACTACGTAGCGGATTAGCGGATTTTGATGCGGTTTTTTTAATAGATAAAGTGATTCAAGTGGAAGGTTTATATGTATAATACATGCATAATATAGTGGAGAAACACTGATAATTTTAGAGGTTTCTAACGTGATGTCGTAAATAAACACAGTTTTTTGCGCTTACATTGCAAACGCCGGCTGAACCCTACGATATAGATCAAAATAATGTACTACAGTATTGCACACCTTAAAACGGTCTACAAAAAAGTCCGCGGTGGTATATGTCTATCTTTTAGGCTATGTTATTCTCTTAGATAACGTTGTATATAAAGACATTCTGTAGTATATTTAGTATCAGCATTGCACCCGTGCGAAGCCGGGGCGGGTCGCTAGTATCTTATATATATCTAACTAATATTATAAATGCGAAATTAACTATGTCTGTCTGTCTGTCTGTTACGTTTTCACGCCTAAACCGCTGAACCGATTTCAATTAATGTTTGGTATAGAGATAGATGGGACCTTATAGAATGTCATAGGCTACATTTTATGTAGGTACCACGAGTGCGAAGCCGCGGGCTACAGCTAGTGTATATATATAATCTGAATCTTGAAAACGGCTCCAACGATTTTCATGAAATTTAGTATGCATGGGTTTCGGAGCGATAAATCGATCTAGCTAGGTTTCATTTTTAGAAGACGTTGTTTTATCCGTATTTTATACCTAGCAAAGATCGGTCATCCAAGTACTGATACATTATAACACTCAGACACAGAACAAATACCTATGTTCATCACACAAATGTTTGTCCTGGGAATCGAACCCTCAACCTACAGCAGAAGAAGAGAGCTACTACCAACTGAGCTGACAGACCAGATGTCATGTCTATTGTATACCTATATTTATTTATTTGTTTAATATCTACTATTTTTTGACTTTTGTGAAATCGTAGCCAGTAGTATCCAGCTCTTCGGTCACGCAATTAAAAAAACAGGGTGTTTTAATAAACTTGGTACCTACACCACTCACCAGATGTCCGGCGCAAAAAAACAGCTCCCTTATATTCCTTTGTAACATTACTATTATACTGAACCCTAACAAAAGACTGTTTTATTATTTTTTAAAAGGGTTCCGTGGGCGTACGCTTCCGTTCCGCCATTCATAATTTTGGGGTCGCTTTTAATTCTTACTTTTTTACTGTAAATATGACACTTTTGCGCATATGCTGTTTTTTGGCCAATGTTCTTATTAATATCACAGGTTAAAAAAGTCCATAGCAATCTAACTTATATTACAAATGCGAAAGTAGCTCTGTCTGTCTGTTTGTTACGTTTTCACGCCTAAACCGGAGAACCGATTTCGAAGAATTTTGGTACAGAGATAGATGTGACCTTGGAGAAGGACATAGGCTACTTTTTATGTAGGTACGTAAGCAGCAGCTAGTACCTATATACATTTGAATGTTTATCTCACTGTCTATCTGTAAGTTACCTTTTCACGGCTAAACGACTAAACGGATTTTGATGAAGTTCGGTGAGCAAATAGATAGTATCTTGGGTACGGATATAGATTAGTTTTTTTATAGGTACCACGCAAGCGAAGCCTCGGGAAGCAGCTAGTTCTTTATAACGAAATTATGATTGTGTAAGATGGTCTGCTTTAACTAGGTAAGTAAACACTTTTTTTAACATTTAGTAATATTTGGACTTCTTTTTTTTGACTCAATACAATCACAAGGATCACTTTGAAATGTCTTACATACTAGGTAAAGTTAAATGCTAATTCCTCCTAACCCAAACCCGAGAAGAACTGGCAAGAAACTCGTCCTGTAGGGCGATCGCGCTATTTGGCAACGTAATTGCCATTGAACGGATTGGTTTTGGCAATGGTTTAGATATGGCTAATCTCTGTCAAAATGGTACCGCGCTATTCTTTCTGAACGATTTATTCGTTGATTTTACCAGCAAATGTATATATAGAACTACCTAGTATTACTCTATGCACGGACTATTAGGATGTAGTCTGTAAAAAAACGTTCGTTTGAAAGCATTGTCAAAAATAACGCGATCCCGTAACGTTTAATTAACGTATAATCCAAATTAGAGCTAAATAGTTTCCGTTTTAGTGATTAGCGCAGTACGAAATATGTCAAAGATAACGTTTTGGTTTAGACTTTAGTTTATATTTGGTTTAGCTTTGGTTCAAACGTTCAAAGTTACAGCGGTCGGCCGCCTATTCTAGACTTTTTTGTATGATCCATCTTATAACTAGCTTATTAGCTAACTACGAAAACTAATTCAAGATTACAGCAGTTTAATTTCAAATGTGTCAGTTAACTGTCTGAGGGCAGAGCAACATTGGACCATGCATCAATCATTGGGCCATATCAATAATATAGTCATTTATATTATAATATACTTTCTATCCTTTTATAAAAAACATAGATCTATAAAATAGGTGCCTGTGTCGGTTCTGTTGAGGTTGTTTCCTTGGTAGATAAGTAGGTCGTCAAGCATCTAAGTTAATTAAGTTAATAATAAATAATAATACCGGACATTTCACACAGTATCATCTGGCCCAAAGTAAGCAGAGCTTGTGTTATGGGTACCACATTATTGATATACTACTTATATACTTTTTTTTTGTAAATACATACATATTATACATAGGACATACCCAGACCAGAAACAAATACTTGCAGATCATACAAACATTTGTCCCGCGGCGGGAATCGAACCCGAGACCATCTGCGTCTCAGTCGGACCTTAGCCCATTGCGCCACAGAGGTTGTCAAATGTATATATACATACATATACATATTAAAGCTACATAAAATAATACACAAAATAATATACTTAAACATTTACAAGGAAAGATAGGGCTCTTTGACTTTTCGCTTTAATGGCAAGCGAGGGACTAGCGCGGATATCGTGAGGGACAGAATTCCACAACTTCAACGAGTCGACTTATGAGTAAACTATCTGATTATATTTCCATACAAACGTCGAAGGATGATCACTCACCATCTGATGTTGAACAACTAAATCTAAGTCATATCAATTTGTCTCGTCATAATCTATGCTTGTATCGAACATAATTGTTAATAATTAGATACGTTTTATAAACTGAAAGGAAACCGACCGATTAAATGTATTTTGTCCACTGGAAAGTCACGAAAGCAAAATATAGAAATTTTGTTTATTTGAATGACATTTTGAGGTTTTTAAATCATAAAAACCAAACTAATGAACCGATTTTGATTAAATTTATATGGAATCAATCGGTAAGTGTATCTTTTCACATGCAAAATGATTTTTCATAAATGACGGAGTTATGAGGTAAGTACCAAACCAAAAAAAAATTCACACTGATTTTAACGCAACTTTGGGCGTAAATAAATAACATTCGGAGTACGAAATCACCAAAATGATTCAGATACAAGTATAGTTTATTTATTCAAGGGCTCAAAAAACTTTATTTTGCATATATACATTCAGTAGTTTTTTCATGAGAAACCTTGAGCCAAAAGTCTATTCTTGATGTTAACGCGGTCGTTTCATGTAGAAATCAGTGATATGATTACAAATTATAATCATACTATCTCCTTACTGCTCATCACTACCCTTCGCGTATGTCTGTCCTTGTCTCACAATTGTCCTTGAAATAGCATGCATTTTAGCTGCTTCCGTTGTGCCGTTGACTAGTGTCTCCTTAAGGTGAACTATTGTCGGTTCTGCGTTCCTGGTACATATTGCTGTAAAAGCAATAGCAGTTAGGTTGCTAATGGGACCAATGAGACTTTTTTAGTTTCAGAAGTTCCAAGTAACGGTGGCTAATGGAACAAATGATACGTTTTAGCCTGATTGGTCCCGTCAATTCGATGGAAACTGGAAAGGGAGGAAAGAACGTGGAATGTGGATATGGGACTAAACAATTTCTCTTAAACCTAAGGTCATCTTAAGTAATCAATTATTATAATAAATAATCCCAGACATTTCACACAGCAATATCTGGTCCCAAAGTAAGCAGAGCTTGTGTTTTGTGTACCACATGACTGATATACTACAACAGCATTTAAATAACTTGTCTTATGTTTAAATCAGTAGCTACCTTACTTATATTCGCAGCTTTACTTATTAGTCGAAACACAGCATCATCTGACCCCGAAGTAAGCAAAGCCTGTGTTATAGGTACTTACCACATGACTGATATACTTATATTCTTGAACTTTTAGAAGACCTTAAATTAACATACATGACCTCTAAATGCCATAATAAGAATGAACTGTCCACCAATATTTGTTGACATGAACGAAATTATTGATTTCACGTTACGGACATTTTTATGGCGAAGAAAGTGTAAGATTTCAATTGACAGCAAAATATTTTGACAGAAAATGACTAGTTAGGAAGCTGTTGACTAATTTCACACATTTGTTTCACACAACGGTAGCTGAGCGGTTGACAAAGCCGACTGACAGCCGAAGACTATCAATACTCGTACTGAGACCCGAGTTTTAGCGCTACTCCCTGAAACAACGTTTTGTCTTAGATAATTCATTTTGACCCGAGCGTTGACGTCGTTAATATTTAAGATTTTCAACTTAATTCCTACCGAGTGTACCACACCTTTAATCCGTGCACGGGGTCACTAGATAATTAATTTTGACCCGAGAATTGACGTTGTTAATTTTTTACATATTAAACTTCATTCCTACCGAGTGTATCACACCTCTCGTCTTTTTTATTCCGTGGACGGGGTCACGGTAAGTCCACAGGTCAAACACAAGAGGCATTGCCCTAAAAACCCTGAAGTGATGCACTTGCCAAAAGAGAATTGCGAAACATACAACAATAGGAGCATTCCGTTCGCTGCAAAAAACGGACATATTTGTCCCTGGCCGTCGCGGAGCAAGAAAAGTTATTTTAACCCTGAAAAAGAGGCGGCGAGATCAAAGCGTGCCTGTCATACCCGGGTACGAGATGTGTTGTTGGCTTGCTGAAGCCCGGTTGAGGCAGCGCGCACTGAGTCTTATCCCGCGGCGTAAATTTTGCGAGAAAATTATTGCCGATGGCGAATTCTTTGTAGAACGCACTGGGGTTTTTTTCTACACGTGGTTATTTCAACCAACCGCAGTCTTTTCCGCATCACCCTGTGTTTTTTCTACCAATACCTAACGGTTTGTTTTTTAACATCAATGTCAATCATTTAAAACCTGAATAGGTACATTTATATTTATAAACAGAAATGTACAGAATAAACGATTTATAAATTTAAAAACTTACCAATACTAAATTATCAAAAATTATGAACTCTTTTTTCTAGCAATAATTAGACAATTACTTATAGATAAAAAACAGAGTTTTATTAACCTATTTTGTATTAATATGACTGACAGCTCAGTTGGTAGTAGCTCTGCCTTCTGCGCTGTAGGTTGAAGGTTTGATTCCCTCCCAGGACAATCATTTGTGTGATAAGCATAGGCTTTGTTCTGTGTCATGGTGTTAAGGTATCATTATATAATATATTCTATCAGTCATGTGGTCACCATAATACAAGCTATGCTTAGTTTGGGGCTAGATGGTGTTGTTTGAATTTTCCACCAATATTCATCATTATTGATTTAATAAATTTTATATTTCGTCTTGATTTTTTTATGTTTTTTGCTTTTGAAGTAGTTTATGACCTGCAACATATATAAGCTATTAATAATACCCACGTACGATTTTACCTCCTTACTTAAGTAAATCCATGGGAATGATGATACCCATGGCCTTAGTTTATCTGTTGAAGATGATTTAGGTGGCGACAACCAAGTTACAGAGCAGTTATTTGTAATTGAAAACTTTCATTCATGGATCCACTTTAGCAAGCTGAGGTGGGTGAAGTTTCCTCTCCACTGACGCTACTCTGCCTGGAATTCCATTTGATAGCGAAGGTGTTCCCAGCTACCCACACTGACGGCTGGCACCGAGCCGGGTTTGTCTCAAGTTTTCCTTCTCTATTGCCAGCTCTTCTGTTAGTCAGCAGGGGGACTAACGCCCAATAACTTGTAGACTATCTATTTGTATAAGCGCTGGGGTAGTAGGTAAGAATCTGGGTACATATAGATACTACGAGAATTTATAACTGAATTTGATTGTAGGTACTTAATGTACTTATAGAATGAGTTAGTGAACTAACCAGTAACTAAACAGCACAAAGACACTGAAGAAATAATAATATGGAATTATTTTATAAAATTACTAGCTTCTGCCAGCGGGTTTGTACGAATGGTACATACAAAGAAAGTAGCCTAAGTCTGTTTTTAGCTTAGTATCTATCGCTGGACAAAATTCCATCAAAATCCATTCTGCAGTTTAGCCGTAAATAGGTAACAAAGAAACAGAGACACTTACAAATTACTAGCTATATTATATATATAAAATTATATTACTACTTACTGCTGCCCGCGGCACGTATGGCACCTACATAAAAAGTAGCCTATGTCCTTCTCCAATGTCCCATCTATCTCTATACCAAAATTAATCAAAATCGGTTCAGCGGTTTCGGCGTAAAAACGTAACTAACAGACAGACAGAGTTATTTTCTCATTTAAAATATTACTAGCTGTCCGCGCGCAGCTTCGCCTGCGTTGAAGATTTTTCCCGGGACAAACCAATTTTCCCGGTATAAAAACTAGCCTATGTCACCCGGGGATAGTGTAGCTTTCTAAAGGTTAAGAATTTTACAAATCGGTCCAGTACTTTTGGAGCCTATTCAATACAAACATACAAACAACCAAATATTTCCTCTTAATAATATTGGTATAGATATGGTATAGATTATAGTTAGATTGCATTACATAAATAAAAAAACACTGGCAAGGATTATCAATTTTATTTGTTTTTGCGACTAATACCTAATACCAGATACAGGCATGGTAGAGCGTCTCCTTAAAGCTGAATCTCCTCAAACAGTAAAGAGCATTTAATGATATAATGAAGTACTTATTGGAACTCATAGGGTGGTCGTAATTAACTGACGCGTGCCATATACAGGGTGTGACGTTCCCGCTGTGAAGATTATTAGTAAATTAGTGATTTTTTAGGTACTTAACTTACCCCATCAGATTGGTTTTATTATTTAAATAGTATTTTTAATTTGAATTTAAGTCCAAATAAATGACAGTCTCTAATTTCCGTAACGACCTCTGTGGCGTAGTGGACAAAGGCCTGCCTGAGAGGCAGATTTCGATTTTGATTCTCGCCGCGGGACAAATATTTGTATGATCTGCAAGTATTTGTCTCGAGTTTGGGTATTTTTCTATGTATAACATGTATTTAGAAATCAATAAAAAAGTATATAAGCAGTATACCAGTCATGTGGTACCCATAACACAAGCTCTGCTTACTTTGGGGCCAGATGATGCTGTGTGAAATGTCCGGGATTATTATTATTATTACTAGTCAGTAACTAAAACTATTAATTCTGTTAAGACACAGAATCTTGCTTGGCACTCGGCAGTTTTGGATCTTACCTATTAGGTTCAACGACATGCTGGTTTCCTCCCGATGTTTTCCTTCACCGGTCAAAATCACACATTTTTCGAATAGAAAAATCCATTTGTGTACGACCGTTCGAACCTACCAACATAGGATCGGAAGGCGGGGTCTTTACCGCTAGACTATCAATGTTCTAATTTTCATAAGTAATTCTAAGCGCTCTAGTTCCGATGTAAGCTCCAAATGTAATTTCCAATTGATCAAATTCTAAGATTTTTGTAAACAAGGATATTTAAAGCTTGTGGGATTAACGCTATCCAAAAGTGCACTATGGGAATCGAAACCCGGTATCAAGAACATTGTGTAGCTAAGCTGCCACACCCATTTTATAACAATAGTATTCAATATACACGGAAGAGGGGTATACAATTACACTTGGTATTTGTACACAGTTTTGTATACCTGGCTTTGTGAATTGCGTTTTTTTTTTAAACTATGCTTGTCTTTTCTTGGACACTTGGTTACTGATCTTGGTGAACTAGAAAGCGAGCAATATAAGGCAATTTTTAACCGACTTCAAAAAAACCTCATAACTCTGTCATTTATAAACCGATTAAAAAAAATATATTGTCAAGCGAAAGGATTTACTTCCCGATTGGTTCCATATAAATTTCATCAAAATCGGTTCAGTATTTAGGTTTTTAAATCAATATAGCTGGAAAAAAATTGTCATCTAAGTTAACAAAATTGTCATCAAAGTTAACAAAATTGTCATCAAAGTTAACAAAATTGTCATCTAAGTTAACAAAATTGTCATCTAAGTTAACAAAATTGTCATCTAAGTTAACAAAATTTCGAAATTTTGCTTTCCTGTGACTTTCCAGTGGAGTTTACGAATTTCAAAATTATAAAGTACCTATTAGAAGCGGTAAAATATAAACGTTTCAACTGACTTCAAAAAAAGAGGAGATTCTCAACTCGGTTGTATTAAAGGTTCAAATTTCATTTAATGAAGTCGGTTTTCTTATTAGTTATTAAAACGTAATTATTTTAATATTAAATGAAAACAGAGAAATCTAAATTGAAACCTACGCAATTTTTGGCAGGCGAGCCAAATGTATGCATGTAATTTGTAATGCTCGTGCTGTAAGAAATTTTATGGAGAGCTGTGTTGTTTTTACTAATTATTGTAATTAATATTATTCCTTAGGACATAGCTCAACCGTTTTATATGACGCAGAAGGTAGCACGTTTAATTCCCATCCCATGACAAATGTTTTTTTGATCTGCAAGTATTTGTCTCGGGTCTGGGTATGACAGTGGAGAGGAAACTTCATACACCTCAGCTTGCTCGAGTGGATCTATGAACGAAAGTTTTCAATTACAAATAACTGCTCTCTAACTTGACTGACGCCACCTTAATCATCTTCAGCAGATGAACTGAGGCCAATGGTGATGAAGTATTTATAAAAAAAAACGTTTATATAAGTAGTAGGTATATCACTCATGTGATACCCATAACACAAGCTCTGCTTACTTTGGGGCCAGATTTTGATTATTTATTATATGTATTATATATAACTGTTTTATTATGTACATTTATATAAATCGAATTTAGTATTTAATAATAATTTATTTGTTTTACCGAATGTAAATGTAATAACAAAAACAGAAAACTGCGCTAGTTTTTTTCCCTATTTTATAGTAAACTAGCTGTTTCCCGCGGCTTTGCCTGCGTGGTAGATAAAAATTATCAAGATAATAATTAAACGAATGAATGTTTTGGAAAAATTACAAAGCATAACCGCGGTTTTCTCGGTTTGACCATGATCCCGAGTGAATTTTCGGAAAACCTTTCTTAGCGAGCACCTACGGCCCTAGAGGAAGCTGCATACCGAATTTTATTCCAATCCGTTCGGTGGTTTCTGAGATTTCGTGATGAATGAGTGAGTGAGTGGTATTTGACAAATTTATAGTAGATACAAAAAAAAAAATTTTTCATTTTAATTTGCCAGTATCATGGGACCAGTATCTTGAGCCCTCTGGCAGTGATCTGGATCAGTTGAGCTATCTATAGATCGTTTTAAATGGCCCTATGATAGCACAACTGTTTCACGTGTATTTTATATTATTGTATATTATTCTGTACATGTCTGTAAATAAAGCATATTTTTTTTACAATATTTGCAATTAACACCAATAGTCCCGAAAATCGCATTATGCTTATTAATAATCGCACCTTTGTCGCAATAATATATCAATTCTAAAATCTTGATATGGCAACAGTCATTTTTCAATTTCCATACATTCTACTTAAACAAGGGTCTATCATTATTTGGAACCCAACACCCGACAATTAACTTTATCAAAAGCGGCTCAGTAAATGTAGACGCGTGCCAAAATCTGATACCAAAATTGCTGCAGCAATTTTTATTGAGGGTTCGATGAACTTCAGAGTTTTCAATTTCTTTGTATTATTTAAAATTCATTTATCGTGGAACATAGATTATATAACAAATTTTATTTATTTGCTAAGTTCGCTACCTGGATAATGGTGTACAATATTTTCTGAGATATATATAAAAATAATACAATAATAATTCAACATAGTCACAGTGAAATATCAATTACTAGCTGGTGGCCGCGACTTCGTCTGCGCAGGATTAGTACTTCGTGTAATTCTAACGGTTTTTACAGCGCACGCCAGAATAGCTCGCAGATGGCAGATTTTTTCCTACTTACTTGACACTTATCGTTATATTTTGGACAATTCACACAACATCTTTATAAATTATATTCTATGTGTTATTCTGATGTATACGCTATATTATTGTAAAGTTTCATTAAAATCCATTCATTAGTTTTTGCGTGAAAGGGTAACAAACATGCATACACACTTTCGCGTTTATAATATTACTAGCTAGCGGTAAACGTTGTTTTACCATATAAATATCTTATGTTACTTCTAATATCTCCAAGAATATGTGTACAAAGTGTCATGATGATCGGTTAAGTAGTTTTCGCGTGAAAACGTAACAAACAAACTTACATTCACATTTATAATATTAGTAAGGAAAGATTTAAATTTGTGTAATTTTATTAATTCAGATATGTTAAGTGTTTTGTTTGTAACCATGACTTGAGTTCCTTAATAAATGTATTGAATGGTTATATTTTTTATATAGTCAGGTATGGAATTATATACATTCTGTCAAAAAAGTATAGGGAATTGATGATTTGTTTATGACTTCTAAAACTATCATGGTTTCGAAGATAATTTTCACTCTAAACGGAATATTTACCATGATATATGAGTTTTTCTGCTTCCCGATATTTCGGCACAGTTGCATGCGCCATGATCACGAGATAAACTTAAGTCGTTGCTGGTGGGTGTCATTGGCAGAAAAAACGGCCTACCGTACTACCGGTGTCTATATCGCAAAAACTTCAGTTTATCTCGTGATCATGGCGCATACAACTGTGACGAAATATCGGGGAGCAAAAACTCATATATCATGGTAAATATCCCGTTTTGAGGGAAAATAATGATTTGTTTATGGATCTTAATTCTATTTTTTGTTTATTTTGTTTCTGTTTTCCATTTTGGCATGGAAAATTGAGTTGTTTCTGGTATTTAGATTAAATACAGTATCTACTGTATGTAGTAAGATAATATCTAGTGTGTATTGCGAATTTCATAATTAGCAAAAACATCGAACAAAGAGTTTGACTTCAATTTTGCATCGCCAATAGTAGGTACTTTCCCGAATATTGCATATAAATAAATAAATAATGCCGGACATTTCACACATCATCATCATCTGGCCCCAAAGTAAGCAGAGATAGTGTTATAGGTACCACATGACTGATATACTATTTATATATATACTTTTTTTTGTCAATATATACATTAGAAACACCCAGACCAGAGACTTGAATTGAATTGACTGGGAATTGAATCCGTGCGTCTCAGCTAGACCTTAGTCCACTGCGCCACAGAGGTCATCAGTTCTACTATTCATATACATACACGTCCTTGGACCTTTAGGCAATTTAATTCTGTCCTGGTTTCTTGTGCTTCTATGATACTCACTAGTTTTCACAAACAGTTGATTGTGCTTTCTAACAAACAAAGCAGACTCCAGGATATACATACAAGGTAGAGTGAGAATATTTAGTTCCATTTCAAGTAGAGTTTTTTAATACTGGTTGTAAACGGCCCACCTGATGGTAAATGATTACCACAATGACTTGCAATACAGAAGGTATCTCACGCACGTAGCCTAGGGCTACTATAATATCCTACTAATATTATAAACGCGAAAGTTTGTATGTATGTTTGTTACTCTTTCACGCAAAAACTACTAATTGGATTTTAATTAAACTTTACAATAATATAGCTTATACATCAGAATAACACATAGGCAAAGCTATTGTGTGAATAACTTAATATATAATGATAAATGTCACGTAAGTAGACAAAAAAATCTGGCATCTGCGAGCTATTCTGGCGTGCGCTGCAAAAACCGTTAGAATTACACAAACTACTAATCCTGCGCAGACGAAGTCGCCGGCACCAGCTAGTCCTCTAATATTTATTTATTTATTTACCTTTATACATATTATTTGGTATTCTTGTTAGATAGTGTTGAATTGGTTTGGGAGCTGACCACTAGACTTTCTTATACCTACTTTGGAAGCCTGCACTACATGCAACTTATTCAAATTTATGATTTTTTACATGTCGAACCATTGCAACAGATTTTATTCATAAAACACAACTTCCGCATAGACCCGGGAGAAAAAACTAGTTCAATTCAATCCATTGCATTGGTTTTTTATCTGAGCCACGCCCTGTTTCTTAAATAAAGAGCCGAATCGGAAGCAAGATGCATAGTGTCGCCTTTCTAAAAAAACCATTGAGATTTTTACGAGTATTTTCTTTAAGAGTTAGTTTACGAGAATTTAAACATAATTTAACGGAATTCTCAAATTCTTCTTATAGTCATCATCATCATATCAGCCTTCGAGAAGTCAACTGATGAACATAGGCCTCTCCAATAGATTTCCGGGAAGAACGATTTTGAGCCCTCTGCATCCACTGACTTCCCGCGATCTTTACAATGTCGTCAGTCCATCGGGACCCTTGGTCACCATTCGAGCACTTTTATTCCCCAACAGTTCATATAGAGAACCTTTCTTAGTAATTAATAAGTCGGTTATCGGTTATTTAAGTCGGTTATTCATATATCGTTTATTCATATATCGGTTCTGCGAACTATATGGCCTGCCTATTGCCACTACAACTTGCAAATTTTGAGTGCTATGTTGATGACTTTGGTTCTACGGATTTCCTCGTTTCGGATTTTATGACGTAGTGAAACACCTAAAGGTGGGTCCACATTTGTGACAGTTCATCGTACCGTGGCTCCGTGACATGTTACGGTACTTGCTACGCTAAATGTGGACCAGGACTGTAACATTTTGAGATATCGTGTCGTTTTGTAGTGTCTGTCAGTGTTGTGATCGTGGCCATGGCGTCGTCGTCTGCAGTAGCGACAGAGTTAGCATTAGCAAATTACTATTTAGCTTAGGCTAGTGCATCATTTATATATATTTGCGCTTTAAGAAAAAAAAAACAAAATAAACTCCGGCGATGATGGCAACTCGAGATTTTTAAGAAAAGAAATAGTCATGGCGGAAAAACATTACTGGAAGATTTACATTTTCAACGAATAAGCGGAAAATACAAAAATTTCACTAGAATGGCGCCAGAAGATTTTGAATATCTTATTAATCTAATTGGCCCCAAGATACAAAAAAATGATACCCATCTTCGATTGGCAGTTACAGTTCAGGAGAGAATTGCACTAACATTTCTATTTTTAGCTACAGGTGATTCCTACACATCATTACAGTATACATTCAGAATATCTAAGCAAGCTATAAGTAAAATTTTTCCAGAAACTTGTGAAGCAGTGGTCAGTTCATTAAAAGAATTTATAAGTTTTATTATTAATTACATTGTGTAGGTGCTCGTATGTAGATTACCGTAAAACATGCCTTCTTTGCTCCAAAATTGGCTCCAAATTTAGAGAAAGTGTGATAACCTAAAAACCTTCTACATTAAAGGTTGTTTTTAAATGTATATCTAAAAATTACTTAAAAAACTGTAGATAACAAAAATAACAACGTATACACTTGTTGTAACGAATACACGCAACAACACACTGATGCAAGTGAAGTGATGCACTAACCATCCGACGTCAGCGGGGTGCGGGTGGTGGAAAGGCACACCGCAGCGCATCGCGCGCCGAGCCGATCCGTGACCTGCAGTGACAAAAAATAATTTCCGCGTGTCTGTCACGCGTTGCAAAGACGAAAGTGTGGACGGTTGCATTTACCCGGACAAGGACAGAAAATCCTTTGAAAAAACCGCCTTCCGAGGGATCGGCTCGGGACATGTGACATCGGCGCGTGACAGTACAAAAACACCGTCCACACTCGCTACAAATGTTACGCGTTCTTGTGTGCGTGTCAAGCCACAAATTTTATGTTACGGTGAAATGTTCGTGCCCTCATCATATGTGGGGTTATGAGTGGATCGCTGCGTGACACTAGGTCGTGTCACATGTCCGCGTGACAAAAACCGTCCACATTTATGTTTTTGTTACGCGTAACTGTTACAGCTACGGAGCCACGGTGCGTTGAAATGCCACAAATGTGGACCCACCTTAAGATAGCTCTCTCCATAGCTCGTTGCGCGACTCTGAGCTTGTGTATGAGGCCAATAGTTAGCAACCAAGTCTCAGTTTTAATACATGGACTTTCTTAATGGAGCACTGGTGTAGTGGCACCTTTGTCTTCCGATCGAAAGGTCGTAGGTTTAAACCTGTTGCACTAATGGATAACCTTTCAAAAATATTGTGTATGCTCACTACTCGCATGCGGTGAAGAAGAACATCGTGAAGAAACTGGCACATTCTACATCATAAGTATGTATTTAAAAATACTAGTGGCCGCCCCCTGGTCGAAATTCGACCATAATTAACATATTGTTTTTTTTTTATGCATATTTAAAAAAAAATATTAACATTCTGCTCTCCTCTATATAAACTATAAGTGTGCGAAATTTCCTACTCCTCCGTCCACGCAATTTTCGTAAAAAGTACAAAGTGTTTGCTTCACGTATTAATATACAGATATAAGTATTCTATCAGTCATCTGGTCACCATAATACAAGCTATGCTTAGTTTGGGGCTAGATGGTGTTGTGTGCATTGACCACCAATATTTATTATTTATTTATATATTCTAGAATCTAAAAAAAATGTGTGTCTTCGGTTTGTATTTCTATAAGCTACTAGCTGTCACGACTTCGTCTGCGCGTTTTAAAAAGAAAAAAAACTATCTAATTGTACCGACTGCAGCGCCATTTACCGGGATGATTTGTGAATCTAAACCATCCAGGGCGTCACAAAACGCATTCAACATTAAAATCGGTCCAGCCGTTTAGGAGGAGTTCAGTGACATACACACGTACAGTAGAATTATATATATAAAGATGGGCTTGCAACTTACCTGTCACTTAAGAAATACTAAATTCTGTGCAACGCGCAGGCATGTGTCAAATAAGTTAATAAGGACGTGCCTCAGACTACCTTCAGACACCCTGAATAGAACTAAGTTACTAATCTAAGTACGCCTGGTAGATACATTGCGTGACCCAAGAGATGGCTCCTATCTGGCCCAGCTTATTAGCATTGCCATTCGACGTGCCAATGCCACCGGTGTCTTGGGAACGCTTTCGTAGTGATCTGGATCAGTTGAGCTAGCTATAGATGGTTTTAAACTGTTCCTAGATAGCTCAACTGAACATGTGTTTTGTATTATTGACTGGCCTGTCAGCTCAGTTGGTAGTAGCTCTGCCTTCTGCGCTGTAGGTTGAGGGTTCCATTCCCTCCCAGTATAAACATTTGTGTGAAGAACATAGGTGTTTTTTCAGACTCGTAGGTATTGTATCAGTCATCTGGTCACCATAATACAAGCCATGCTTAGTTTGGGGCTAGATAGTGTTGTGTGCAATGTTCAGCAATATTTATTATTATTATTATAGTATATTATTCTGTACACTTATGTAATTATTTTTGTATCTTAGCGAGTATCTGTTTTGTATGTTTTTGTTATAAAAAACTACTTTTTCATGACACATTGTATTGAAATACAAAATTATTGATATCAATAATTGTATAATTTATTAACAACCAATTAAATATAAACATAGGCTTGCTTGCAGCTTAATTGCATAATTTAACTTAAAAAATACCGTATTAAGATAATTGGCCGTCCATTTAAAATTAATGTATTAATATTAATGTGTTCTTAATGAGTCTTGTTAACTAAAATGTACAAGGTTTTTTGTAATCAAAATAAGAAGGCCCAGAATCCACCAAGACAGTATCAATATATTAATATTGGTGGACACAACACAACACGATCTAGCCCCAAACTAAGCATAGCTTATACTGCATGGGAACCAGATCAATTACCAGCAAAGAAAATCCAAGATCTAAAAGTTAAAATTGACAACGCATTTTATAATTGGTTCAGTGTTAATAATCTAAAACTTATCATTTCTAAAACAAGTGCTATTTTGTTCAGATCTACTGCACGTGAGCAAGTAATAATTGAAATTTTCAGTAATGGAGTTAATGACCTCAATTGAAGGGTTCAATTAGAGAAGGAGTTAACTGACATATTAGTAATTTGACGCAATTCAACTTTAAATATTGACAGCTTTATTTTCGATTCTACAAATAAAAATAGCAGTAAAAACTCTAAATTAACTAGTAGGTATACAAAAATTTTTTTTATATATAATGGTATGAAAGAAATAGCGCTTATATTACAATTACTGTATAAAAATTACAATTTTTCACTTAACCCGATTTTTTCTCCTAATATTAATACATCAGCTGAGTGCAATAACGATTTATTGTTCAAAATATCCTCATTTTATTAATAAGTAAACAAATTTGTTATCTTTCGTTCGATTTATTGAGCTTTAAATAGTATACTCTATAAGGAATTTTACTATAGTCAAGTTATTATCTATTAGTTTCCCTTAGTCTTTATTAGTCCCTCGTCTATTAGTGTACGTTATCAACAAAACACATTTTTTTTTAATATTTATTAATTAAAGAAATTCACTACTTATACACTCAATATTTACACTTAGTTATTTATTATTAGTTATTATTTATTATTTTATAGAAAAATCGATTTTCAAAAGGTATGTATACAATTTGTTTCTAATATCTTTTTTCTTCTTCAGATATTTCACGTCGTAAATATTGTATTCTTCTCATTTCTATGTTATCTGGCTTTATAACAGTGCCTTTACTTGCTACATCAACTAACAATAATTACGTTTTAAAACTAAAAAGAAACCGACTTCATTGAATGAAATTTGAGCCTATAATACATTTTTAATGGAAAGTAGATGTATTTTGTTCATAATATGGGTAGGCCAAATAAACGCACCGCTCCAATGAGACAGCGAGGTATGAAAACACATGAAAACATCATCGATGTATACAATTTTTTGATTTTCGTTATTTTTCCAGCTCGACCGATTTTGATAAAATTTATATGGGACCACCTGTGAAGTATACACTTACAAACAAAAATAAAACTTTTCAAATCTGTTCAGCCGTTTTCGAGTAATCGGTGAACATACATAAAAAAAAAAAAAAAAAGATTCCGAATAATTAAGAACCGCCTCCTTTTTGATAGTCGGTTAAAAATGGAAGACTCCATTTTGAGCTAGAGGCAATAGAGAACGCAATCAGTTCGGCTTGTTACGCATTAAGGAGTCTTAGAGACGAAGTATGGAACGACCTATTATGCTCTTGTAGAGTCAAAACTAACATATAGTGTAAAGTTCTGGGGTAACAACTATGACTACAATATGAATAAAGCCTTTAAAATTCAGAAACGAGCAATACGTACCATGGTACGCATACCACCATGGGAATCACGTAGAAATCATTTCATTGAACTCCATATTTTGACTTTACCAAGCCTATATCATTGGACATTATCAGACATCCGCCAAAGTATGAAACACAAGAACAAAGAGCTACAAGACTAAATACAAGGAGAAAAGGTCTTGAGGCTCCACTGTGTCCGAAGTTAAATATTGTTAGGCATGGTTGTAGATATCAGGCCGTTGCATTGTACAAACTCTCTTCTCTCTGTGGCTATGAAATCATAGAAAATTACACTACATATAAGTCTGCACTGGTAAAGCTTTTGCTGGAGGGGTGCTTCTATACAGTTGATAACATTAAATTAAGAAAAATTTTAGTTTTTTGTAAATATTTGGCATAGATACTACTCTTTTATATTATTACTAGCGACCCGCCCCGGCTTCGCACGGTTGCAATGCTGTACTAATTGTCTTAATATACAACGTTATCTAAGAGATAGACATATACCATCGCGAACTTTTTTGTAGAACTTTTAAAGGTGTACAATACTGTAGTACACTATTTTGATCTATCTCGTAGGGTTCAGCCAGCGTTTGCAATGTAAGCGCAAAAAAATGTGTTTATTTACGACATCACATTAGAAACCTCTAAAATTATCAGTGTTTCTCTACTATATTATGCCTGTATTATACATATAAACCTTCCTCTTGAATCACTCTATCTATCAAAAAAACCGCATCAAAATTCGATGCGTAATTTTAAAGATCTAAGCATATAACGGGACAGACAGACAGCGGAAAGCGACTTTGTTTTATACCATATAATGATCATTATGATTTTAGACTTAAGTATTTCGGACACAATGTAGAAAAATGTATTTGATTGATTTCTTATTGTAATTGTTATTATTATTTTCAAATACATACATCATACCTTATAAAACACAGAACAAACACTTATGTTCATCACACAAATGTTTGTCTTGGGCAGGGGTCGGCAACCTTATGCTATAGCCGGGCCACATATGTTGCCAGAGTATCAGTGCGGGCCGCACTTATATTTATATGTTCGGCCATGTATTTTTAATATTTGAAATAAAACGCATATATATTCATACAATTATGTCTTTTTTAATTGAACTACTATACTAACATAAAAGTAAGAACTAGTGAGATTTTTGAGGCTGCATTTGACTTGCAAGTTTTTTAACGTCTGCTTTCATTTTAGTAGTAGACACGCGCAGTATCGCGTCTAAATGTTCATCCGTTAACCGCGAACAATTCTTATTTTTGCGGTAGTTGAGAATTGAAAAAGTCTGCTCACACAAATATGTACTACCAAACATAGTTATTATCTGCTGAGCAAACTTTTTCAATTCTTTGAAGTTTTCAGAACTCAAACCTCCGTAGAACTGTATCAAGTCAGTGCTTTCCTTAAATGCCGTTTTAAGTGTGCTATTACTTTGCAAATCTACTATGTTCATTTGCAAATTGCTTGGTATCTCACTAATATCAATTGCAAAAGGGTTTTGGAATATTTCCATGTTAAGGGAGCTCTTTTTAAAGTCGGTGAATCGATTTACAAACTCAGTTTGTAGTTGTGTTAACACGTTTCTCATTGTAATATTTTGCCACACAAAATTATCTCCAGCTTCTTCCACGGCTTTCTTGCAATTAGGAAAATGGTCAAGCTTTTTTTCATCAATATGCTTGATAAACAGTTTCAGTTTCATTTCAAATGACTTTACATCTGTATACATATCGCAAATCAATTTATTTTTCCCTGCAAGCGTTTGTTGAGCTGATTCAGTTCCTTAGTCAAATCAGTCAAAAAACCAAGATCGATAATCCACTGTTTGTTAGTAAGCTCTTCTACTGGCTTTCCTTTCATCTCCATGAAGTTGCCAATTTCTTTCCTCAAATCAAAAAACCGTTCCAAAACGGCACCTCGACTGAGCCACCTCACTTCACAGTAGTAAACCACGTCACCATGTTCAGCTTCCAGATCTTCCAAAAACTTTTGGAACTGACGGTGTGTGAGCCCATTTCTTCTTATAAAATTAACAGTGGATGTTACAGTATCCATTATTTCTTTCCAGGATATAACTTTGGAGCACAATGCCTCTTGATGGACAATACAGTGAAAAATCAATGGCACAGTAGATCCAGAATCTTTCACTTTGCTGATGATTCTCCCAACAACACCTTTGTTTTGACCGCTCATGTTCTTGCCTCCATCGGTAGTGACACTTGTTAACTTTTCCCAGCTTAATTGCAATGAATCCAGAGCTTGTTCCACATGGTGAAATAAATCTTCTCCCGTAGTTGTACCTTTCAAACTGCACATTTTCACAAGCTCTTCGTAAACAGTAAAGTTTTCGTCAATGCCGCGTAGAAATATGAGTAACTGTGCTGTATCCGACACGTCCGTACTTTCATCCATCGCTAAAGAGAAGCAGTCGAAAGACTGCGCCTTATCCCTGAGTTGTTCACACAAATTAGCACCCAAGTCTTCAGTACGTCGGGTGCAAGTTCTTGCAGAGAGACTAAGACTTTCAAACATTTTTTTCTGCTCTGGGCATATTTCTTCTGCGATAGCTAAGACACACTCTTTTACTAATTCACTATCGGTAAACGGACGTCCACTTTTTGCAAGAATCTCTGCTACCCTGTAACTGGCCCGAACATTCGATTCGCTGTTGTCTGCCACAACCTTAAATATGTTTTGTTGATTTTGTAATGACGATTTCAAAGTGGAAATTTTCCTTTTCCGTATTTCTCCTTCAAGACAGTCAAATTTAGCTTTGTGCTCGGTGTCGTAATATCGCTTCAGGTTATATTCCTTTACTACAGAAATACTCTTTTGACAAATCAAGCATAACGGTTTTCCTTTAAACTCGATAAAAAAGTATAATTCTGTCCATAATTCGTTAAAAACTCTTTTTTCTTCTTCTATCTTCCTTTTTCTTGAAGCCATGTTTATATAATTATTCTGTAACAATAATGAAAAAAATTAAATTCGTTGTAAAATTATATGTTCCAGTTAGCACCTACAAATTCAACTCCACATTCAAATAATAATTAAAACATGACACACTCGTAACTAACTTCATGTCATGTAACTACTATCCCCGTCCTTATAACATTTACCCATCAATCTGAAGGTTCACATTAACAAGCAGTAAATAAAATAAAACAAAATGCTCGCGAGTGCATACAACTTACCTCATACGTCGTGCGTGAGAAGCTATCAGCGAAGGGAAGAAAGGTGAAACGAAACGCGTAGCTAGCAACCAGATGAGACGTGAGTTTCCGGCGAATTTCCACAACCGAATGTGGCGAGAGCTGCGCGCGGCTGTGATTTTAACTAAAACCGGTCGCTTTGAATTTTTTCGCCGCCGCACACCTGCGTCTAATCAAAGACTGCCGCCCCGCCTATTGTCTCAAAGGAGCCGCCCGCCGCCGCACGTGCGGCGGATAAACGCAAAAGAAATTGCCAAGAATTGAATAAGTACAGCAAATATTTATTTTCGGTAGAAACAATACATAACATCACAGTCTTGATAAACAGTTCTTAAGAAATGAAATAGAGGTACATTTTTATCACCCCGCGTGGGAGCGAGCTTTCAAGAATACTCTCATGGCCCAGCAGCATGGCCGTATAAATTCTAGTGAATTTATATGGCCTTTTTATTTTTTTCTTACGGACCTCAGGGTTGCGGGCCGCACCGAGATAGTCTACGGGCCGCATGCGGCCCGCGGGCCGCCGGTTGCCGACCCCTGGTCTTGGGGATCGAACCCTCTACCTACAGCACAGAAGGCAGAGCTACTACCTACTGAGCTATGAGCCCAGTTTGTATGATCTGCAAGTATTTGTCTCGGGTCTGGTGTATCTATTTATAATATGTTTAAAAAAAAAAATATAAGTAGTATATCAGTCATGTGGTACCCATAACACAAGCTCTGCTTTACTTTGTGGCCAGATGATGCTGTGTGAAAAGTCCGGCATTATTTATTTTAAATAATTGAATAAACCGAATACAGTATGTTACAAAAACATTCGATTAACCTCTCAAGAATTTGTCATCCATTAAAAACCAATAAAAACTTTAAAAAACAGGGCGCGTTGACAAAAAATAAAACATTATCACAAGATTACAATATCCTAAACACCTTTATAACAGTGGGACAAACAGTGGGACGTATGGGCCCAGTGGGACATCAAAGGAACATAATAAAACATTAGTGCCACCGCATTATAAAGCCGTGTGCACAAAAAGATCAACTCTTGTCCTTTTTTGGGCGGAACATTTCACAAGCGGAAGCGTTTTTGATACTTATATAAGATTCAGATCTTCAAGAAAAAAAAATTATAATACGTGCGTAAATTATCGTAACCAATGACATTATTATTTTGAAACCTTATTCTCATGTAAATGTTATTCTTAATGAGAAATGAAGATTATTAAACCTGAAGACAATCAAGTTCAAATCAAATAATTTGTTTACAATCAAGACTCATATCGTATCAAAGTTTACGAATCTGAACAGATCAGGTAATTATTTTGATAAGCGGTTATCGGCTTGCAACCTATCACAAACTGAATACTAAATACCATGCAAAATGTAAGCATGTGCCAAATAAAATATTTGGACGTGCCTCTTACTAACTCCTCTTAGATCTGAGATATCTGAGGAGGTATTTAACAAGCCTGGTGATTGTATTACAAATAGTACAAATATTAAATTTCAACATCTCTTCTTTTACAAAAACCGCCATATCGTGATGTATCTAACATTTGAATTCTTATATAAAAAAAAACAAAAAAAAATGGAAAATACCAGACACCACAAACACCGATACGTACGTACGTGACTAAACTATAAATTATTTTATTATAATAATAATAATGCCGAACATTTCACACAGCATCATCTGGCCCCAAGGTAAGCAGAGCTTGTGTTATGGGTACCACATGACTGATATACCACTTGAATACTTTTTTTGTAAATATATACATATAAACATATAGACCCGAGACAAATACTTGCATACCATACAAACATTTGTCCCGTCACGGGAATTGAACCCGTAAACTTCTGCGTCTCAGCCAGACCTTATACCACTGCGCCACAGAAGTCTTCAAATTAAACTCTTTTTAAATTATAAAATAACGTTAAAGATTGTGTAGATACGAGTATTACACGCAATAAAAACTGAATCGATCGGGAATTAAATTGTTATATATATAGATTTAGATCGGGAATTACATATTTCTTTTACCTTGTGGACAAAGTATCGGGTGGAAGGTAGTTAATCATAAAGCAACGCCACTTTTACGTAACACCATCGCCTTATTCATTTAACACATCAGAATTGAACAAGCAGTAACAAAAGTAATTTGAATGTAAAAAAGCTCGTATATTAAAACCGCGGCCTCTTATAACTTTCACCTCACTAAAGCGCTGTTCACACGTCTCCAGCAGCGATATTAGCATTGTGTCGATAAGCCGGCGCCCCGCTGTCTCATTGTAGCCGCGGCCTAATCTGTGTGTATGCTACTTTATTATCAAGGGTTCAGTCAAAAAGATACTACAATATGATTTAGTTTACTTATCAAACTCTGAACTGAGCTTCGAACTCTTAACATATAAATAAATAAAGAAATCATCATATCAGCCTTTATGAAGTCCACTGCTGAACATATGCCTGCCCAAAAGATTTCCAGGAAGAACGATTTTGAGCCCTCTCCATCCACCATCCAAATTATTTCGAACAAGTGTGGTGAAAGGATTAAAGTGCGTCTCCTTTCGTGCATTTGGCACGTCTTCGAATCTTTTAGGTTCTACGACATGCCGGTTTCCATACGATGTTTTCCGACGCCGTTCGAGAATACCTACTAACAGTAGGTATTATGTTCTTATATTATTATATATATTATATAATATTAAAATCAAATTATATATATATATATATATATAATATTATAAAGGCGAAAGTTTGTGAGTTTGTGAGTGTGTATGTTTGTTACTTCTTCGTCTAAACGGCTAAAGCGATTTTAATAAAATTTGGTATGGAGTTAGCTGACACCCTGGATTAACACATAGGCTACGTTTTACTGCGGAAAATTTTTTTTTGTTTGTTACCGCGGGTAAAACCGCGGGGCACAGCTTATTATATATGCAATGACAGTGCACATATATTTTTTGAACTGAATAATCTAGATTGTGTGGGTCCGATTACCGCCTTAGAGTTTGTATATATGGTATATAGGATAGAATAGATATGGTTCAAGAGTTCAAGAGTTAAAATTAATTGTCTATAGTGAATAAATCAGTAATAAATATATATTATCTTATGTAATTATTTATTCCATCAGTCATCTTGTCACCATAATACAAGCTATGCTTAGTTTGAAGCTAGATGGTGTTGTGTGCGTTGTCCACTAATTTATGAAAGTGAAATTAATAATAATAAAGGAATATACACACAAAAAATCTAAGCAACACAAACTTTTTTGATGTGTGTATTATTATTGTTTCATTTTCATAACTTTGATAGTAAACATTTTGTTAAGAAATGTTGAGGTAGTGTAAGTTTTTTTTATGAAAAGAGGACCATTTTGAATCGCTTTCTTATATACTATAAAAGCTTCTGCCCGCGGCTTCGCACGCATAGTACATAAATAAAAAGTAGCCTATATCCGTTCCTAAGATACAATTTATATCCATACCAAATTTGATTGATGCAAAAAAAAAAAAACGATCCGTTCGCTACCAAACTTAACAGGATCACCCAATCTAAAGGGCTATCTAAATATTTCCTAAAAATTTCATCGAAATCAGTCCAGCCGTTTCCGAGTCTATATGGAACATACACATCACCTTTTATATTATAGATAATATGTATAAGTATATAATATGTGTAAGTATGTAATCTAGGTGCCGTTTCCTACTTACCCCAGTTCAAGAAGAATCCGGCAAGAAACTCATCTGGTCTTATTGCTTGTATGATTCTTGTTAACATTATAGGGATGCTGAGTCGAGTTGGAGCAGATTCATCCCAAGCTTTTTTGACCTATAAATAATCTGATATTTTATAATAAGCTTTGTGCCGTACGCGTGAGAGAAAGGGAAGCCAGACAGACTGGCGCCGTAACGCGTTACGTAACGAAGCGGTTTACATAAGAAGTTATCACTTCAAAAAACTAGGTAAGTATTACAAAAAGAACCACTATTCTCTATTCTAAGTAGGTAGTACAAAATTATTAACTTACTTATGTAAAAAGAATGATCTGGGTAAGTTCATTTCGCGTAGTAAAATAAAAAATAATAATAAATAAAAGTAAATCTTTGTATTTTCGTCTCCTTATCTTAGGAGCAGGATTGTTAAATATATATTTGTTAATAAAAATATATTGATCACTCTGATCAATATATTTTTTTTATTTAATAATTTATTAATTTTAATTTTATTAATTTATTTTATTAAATATTAGAAATATCACGAAGTTTTTATTTTTAATTAAATAATTCATAATTTATTGTTAAAATGCAATAACTGACATTCTGTTAGTGGCAACACTTTAAGATAATTATGATAGTGGCAACTCATAATATGCTTTAACGTATCAACAAAAACTATAACGTATCAACAAAAACAAACCGCAAAATACGACAAATATTATTGTTTATTTTGTGTAAAATCTTTACTATTTTAATTTAAATACCTACCTATCAATATTTTTCTCTGAAACAATCATGTAATAAATTGCGTGACCGAAGATCTGGCTACTATCTGGCTCAGCGTATTAGCATTGCCATTCAACGTGGCAATGCCACCAGTACCTATCCTGGGAACGCTGCCCTCTGGCAGTGATCTGGATCAGTTGAGCTATCTATAGATCGTTTGAAATGGTCCTTAGATAGCTCAACTGTTTCAAGTGTATTTTATATTAATGTATATTATTCTGTACATTCATATTCTGTATATAAAATAAATACTTGATTAAATAAACTTAAATTAAATCATTTAACCCTAGCTAGGAGTCATTCTAATAATTATTATATTATAGTAGTAGGTACTATAAAATACCAAATAGCAGTTTTTTTATTTCCACAAAGGAACTCTAAAAAACAATACACTAGCCAAAAAACCGGATCCATTCCTGTTTCTGCATTTAATTTAACTCTGATGGATATTTTCATAAAGTTTTTTCGTCTTGAGATGAATCGTATTTGTGAAAAGTTGGAGTATTCTCGTTAGCCCTCTCTTTACACCACTACTTCTTATCAGTGGTCAATCCTGGCAACGGTTTTAAAGACTGCGAAGATTTCCTTCATGGGAACACGTTTAATAATTAAATAAATATTGCTGGACATTTCACACAGCATCATCTAGCCCCAAAGTAAGCAGAGCTTGTGTTATGGATACCTACCACATGACTGATATACTATATTATATACTTTTTTTTGTTAATACATACATATATTATACATATATAAACACCCAGACTTGAGACATATTTGCAGATCATAAACAAACATGAGTCCCACGGCGGCCATCGAACCCTCAATCTGCTGCATCTCAGGCGGCCTTTACCACTGCGCCACATAGGTTATCGTTAGATTCTCAAACAGTGTCAACGATGATAAATTTATTTATTTTGCAAACGGGATGTTTTTGTTTGAAAAGAAGATTATAAATATATATATTAATGTACAATCCACACAGCATCAGTTATCCCCAAACTAAGCATAGCTTATAGCTATTGTAGTTGTTCTCATAGAACAACTTAACTCATTAAATTTTTTTTGAGCTATTTACTATTAATTATTTATAAGAAATGACATTGTTTATAATTACCTAATTTATGAATTCATTCTAATATTATATCTCCCAAGAAAATTAAGTAAAGCTAAGAACTAGGTTAATGACACTAGATAAAAATTGCATGCCAAAGAATATGGTAGGACATACAATGGACTAACTATTATAAGACCTAATTGTATTACATATGTTCAAGTGAATAAATAATATTTCATAATATTTTATTTCATTTCATATTTCATATTTCATTTCAACAAAATACTTACGTAAGTAAATATTTGCAAGCAAATACATACATAAAATACTTACTTAATAACACCCAGATACAGAACAAACATCACACAAATATTAGTCATGGAAGGGAAATGAACCCACAACCTATCTAAAATTACTGTCATTCTATGGATTGTGATATTTTAAGAAAATAGCGGTTTTTGAACAAGGGATACAGACAAATCCTTAGGAATTACCAAAGACCTAACAAAACATAATTTTATATTATTTTAGACACTATTGGATAGAAACGAAACTAATATTGCCAAAGATATTTAATCTATAAATTTGTGGAGCGGGACATTTAGCAAACAGGACCTTTTAAAGGAAGGAACATTTTGAGAAAAGCGTTTTGCGTGGGATTTTATCCAGGCCGTTTTACTAAATGGCAGTTTTCGGACATATCCTTAAAAATTACAAACGACCTATTAAAAACAATTTTATTTTATTTGGATACAAAAATTGGAACCAAACGGAATGACCCATCGCAAGGACGTTTCTTTACGGTCAAATATTAATTTGGAGATGCGCAGGAGTCGGTGTGTCTGTTTGTTGTCATTCTTAATGAACTCCGTGTCCAATCCACGAATGTGTGATTCCGGTAGCTTTTTGTTAATTTGTATGAATGTATGGAAAAAGTTCAGATTCAATATAAGAATACTTCATCATAACTATTATTACCTACTAGTGCCTCTGCGAGCTCTAGACTTCGCGAACATTTTCGAAATGACGGATATATAACTTTTTTTACGTTTTCAACTGTCATATCTCCGCCATTTAAAAAAAAATCCAAAATTGAATCGACAAAAAAACTCTGAGCAATAGAAAAATAGAACCTGCTCACAAAATTTCACGAGAATCGGTTGAGAAATGCGACCTGTAGAGGAGAACATCCGGACAGACGCCGCGCCGGCCGGATAGACAGACATACGAAAGCATTTTTGCCTAAGCTGAAACGGAGACACTCGTTCGCGCTTCGCGCTCGCTCGGTCAATTTTTGGAACGAAGTTCCTTATCACTCGGTACGGACTTGGACTTGGGGGCTTTTGGGGCGAAAAAAAGTGTAAGATTTATCCGTCATGAATTTCCGTCACGACCCTTTCTTTAGTGTAGACGGTTATCTATAGTACCACCAATGAATTAGATATACCTATACAATATACAAATATACAAAATATTTATTTCTTAAAACTTAATATATGATACATTTCATGGGTGTGGGATCCTCTTTTAAGTATATTATATACCTGTGTTAGATGGTCTCGCTCTTCCGTAGTACAGTTATATACATAAAATTAAGTTAAGCAAATAAATAAGATAAAACAAAATGTAGGTTAAATTACATTGATTAGTAGTACTTTAGATAATATATAAAGTAAGTTAAGTTAAGTTATGTATGTACATTTACATTTTTTTTATTTGTTCATTATATGAACGAATGAATTAGATGAATTGATGATGTACTATAAAAAAAAATATTCACAACTCGAAAAAATAGTTTCGTCCACGTTCGTAACTAAGATTTCATAACTAGTTATATATCAGGAGTTTTTTTTCACTGTTTTATAACCAGTTATTAAACAAGACTTTTTTTTTCATTTTGATAACTAGAACCTCTTAGTCATGTATGGTCTCCTGGTACACTGGACAAATTAGCATATTATATAATATAATATATCCTAGTATCATTGATAATACATTTATCAATAATAATATACTAGGATAGTAACTTCGTTCCAACCGAGTGTTCCACGACACACGCGTGTTTTTTATTATTTTGTTTTATGGAATATTTTTTCGAATTGGTATAGTTTTTGAGTTTATCCATTACAAATACAAATAAACACAAAACAAATAAAATATTATGTAGGTACATTTCACACAGCATCAACTAGTCCCACAGTAAGCAGAGCTTGTGTTATGGGAACCACATGACTGATATACTACTTGTACAAAGAATGAAAAACATTTATTTAGCACACACACAAAACAAAAGAGAATACATGAGCGGAAAAAAGACTAAAAATGGCCAAAGGGTATATTTATGTAAATATATATATATATATACTTTTATGTAAATATTTATATATTATAGGTAGGTACATAGGTATTATAGGTACATACACCCAGACTCGAGACAAATGCTTAAAAATCACATAAACATTTGTTCCACGACAGTAATCGAACCCGCAACCTAAATAAAATTTTGATATTTCTGTAGATGTTACATAAATATTATTCGTGCTGAGCTCCTAATGTGGTATAATATTTTAAGTCACATTATCAAGGGTGTATTAAAAGGGTAAATCCCAGAATCCATAGACTATAGACCCAGCAACAATGGAATAGCAAACCATGTTATTACTTATTTCAAAATCTGTCATAATCTGTTTGACCAACAATGTTCACAGTCCGCGGTACAGTCGAGAGCAGAAGTAAGTTATGCTAGTATTATTATATTAATACGCGAAGCAAAAACTTTAAGCCATTTTTACGAAAATTGCGCGGACAGAGGAGTATGAAATTTCGCACACTTATAGTTTATATATAGAAGAAGTGCAGAATACTATATTTTTTAATTATGCAAAAAAATACATTAATTATAGTCGAATTTCGACCCGTGGGCGATGCCTTGTCTTGGAAAGAACATGTGGAATCCGTGGTCAACCGCGTTCGAAAACTAATATATGTTTTTAAAAGGCTCAGATCTGGTGCTGACCCTTTTACCTTAAAAACTGTGTACTATGCTTTAGCGCAGTGCATTATAAGCTACTGTATCACAGCTTGGGGAGCTGCTGGTAAGACCCAAATTCTCCGTCTTGAAGGAGCTCAACGAGCTATTCTTAAAGTAATGGCGTTCAAACCTATACATTTTCCCACTGAAACGCTCTATAATACTTGGATGGTCTTGTCTGTTCGTAAGCTGTATGTGTCTGCAGCGATTCTCCGTAAGCACTCGGACACACCATATGATCCAAAACGCCTAACCAAAAGGCGTAAGGATATAATCTGTCAGCCTATTAGATTCAGACTATCTCTGTTAAGACGCCATTACGATTTTATGGGCCCATCCTTGTATAATAGAGCAAATAAGAAGCTATCAATTTATCCCATTTCTTAAAAGGAATGTAAAAATGAAATCAACTCCTGGCTTCTAAACATCTCCTATGATGACACTGAAAATATATTCAAAGTTCAAGTGTGTACCATACCTCTTACACACAGAAACACATTCTCACCATAATTACACACCCTACATACACACACACACACACATACACACACACACACAAACAAACAAACACAAACACATACCTAACCATACACATTATTTGAAGGGTTTCTTATTTGATTGGCTATATTTATCTAAATATTATTTGTATCATGTTAAATTGGAACATGTACTCAAATCTCCGGAGATGGGCGTTAATAGCTGCATCACAGTCACTTTTGTAGACTACTGTAGTTATTATCGAACATTAATATTATTATACTACCCATGTTATTGTTTCCAAATAAATCATTTGAATTTGAATTTGAACTAGTTTAAATAAATCGAAAATAACATTTAAATAATTATGTTTTACAACACGGCTCAGTTTGTAGTAGCTCTGCCTTCTGTAGGTCTTTGGCTCGATTGCACTGCTTGTATTATAGACATAGTTCGATGTCTAGGTATTTTAAAGTATCATAAAGTTGGTATTAAGAAGTATTCAAGCCGACTTGGACTAGCACAGTGACAAATATTTTGCCTCCAAGCAATTCATTTGTTCTTTTGGCTACACACACAAATGAATTGCTTGGAGGCAAACTATCTGACACTGTGTTAGTCCAAGTGGTTTCAAAGGACGTTTCAAAGGATCACTTTGAAACGTCTTACATGCTATGTATCGATTTATCTGCCGTCATACAGTGCAAACTAGTACGGAGATTAGTCACTTGACTTTACCTAACCGCTAAATGCTACGAAAATTATAAACTTACAAAATAAAAAATATTAAATATATGTGAATTTAGGAGCCAATTCCTCTTAACCCAAGTCCGAGAAGAACTGACAAGAAACTCGTCCTGGTCCTAGCGCTTTTTTGTATAATTCTTCTTATAACTAGTTTAACTACGAAAACTCATACAAAGCAACAGTAGGATATATTTTTTTAAATTTAATTACATTGCAAATCAGTCATTTAACTGTCTGAGGGCAGAGCAACATGAGCAACATATTATAATACGCTTTCTTTACAAGACTACCTTTTATATACCCTTTCAATTTAATAATAGGTAGTCTAGTTGCATTTTCAGAAAGCTTATTACAGAAGCGCTCCATGTTCCCCTAAAGGACTCATTTACCTTTTCTAGTCCAGTGTACTAGTCTTTAGCATATTGAGCCTTTATTAACTTAAATGCTACAGTACATATAACTTAGTATTATATTAGGTTTAGAATTAGTTTTGCACATACTTTCTAGAAACGCAAGGCCTCTTCCAGCTTTTACCAGTCGTGACTATTCTTTACGAGTCTTGTCCAAAGTTGACCTGCAGCTTTCTTTACTTCGTCTCCCATCTCCTGATTTGCCTTTCTTGTTTTCTTCAGTTCATTCACTTACTGTATTCGTCAATGTATATCTGTTATATCTATTATGACCCGTACATCTCAATTTCAGTTGGTTAGTTTTCACAATAGCATTTTTAATTTTAGTTCTCTTCCTTATTTCTATAGCTCGTTGTCTATTAGTCTAATTCGTTCATTCTGTATTTCCATGCTACGAGTACGTACGTTGGCACTTTTTTAGTTTATGTATTTTTTTTTGGGACCTTGACCAATTTTTCTGGCATTCATAGTCAAAACTTAGGGATATATAATTTGATACTGATTCTATGAAGATAACTATTTTGCTTAAACAGTAATTACAAGCGTCATAGGTTACCACTTAAGCCGTAAGCCGTAATCACGTAAGCCGTTTATTTGTCAGCTGGCTCAATTGTACTAAAAAATAAGTGGTTCCTAGTTTGGAGCTAGATAGTGTTGTGTGCATTGTCCACTATTAATAGGATTATTTAATACCTGTGATGCCTAATCCTTGATTGGGGTTCTAAAATGCAACAAAGAACCTTATTATTTTCCCTACGTCCGTTTGTCGGTCTTTCTGTCTGTCTGCTCATAGTCAGAGCTCTAGCTCAAAGACTATTAATTTTATCGCAATTAAAATGTGTAAGGAAATAGTAGATACCTATTAGTTTTTAAGTTTTTAATTATCATTTCTGTATGACAAAAATGATAATTAAAAAAAAGGTTTTTAGCCACTCTAACGTCCGGGCGAATATAACAGACATTTCTAGAACGTCCACTCGCGCGATCGGAAATTGATGAAGATTCCTGAACAGTTTTTCGATACAGATATATTCTATATTATATTAACCTTTGAAGTTGTCACTTTTAATAGAGTCAAGTCCTACTGGCTAAATCCGCTGTTGGAGGGTATCTGAAACTTTTTCATGCTGTAGCATATATGATAAGAAAACTGAAATTAAAGGAAAAATTATCATGACTAGTAATCATAATCTTGTAAAGCCTTACTAGCTTTATTTCGTCTTACGACTTAAATAAAACAATATTTAGCAAGGATATTTTCAAAAGCATTTTGCGCATGCCTGTACCAACCTTCAATAGCCATCAGGTAAAATTTTACTCTGCAAATCATATCTACTTGCACACAATAGTTCCACGAGCCAGTGAACATGCATTGTACCCTATAATTGTACCAACCCGGTAGCAAACCAAACAAAATGCCGGGTTTGAAGCCTTTTTATGACGACCTAAATCTAAATTTATAAAACTGGTGTAGAGGTAGCCTGCGTTCTGACAGTCATGCGTTCGAATCAAACCCTGATTATAACATTAAATTAGCAGTAGCGACATCTGAGAAATCAGATTCAAGTCGTAATTAAAACTCTTATTACGAAAGCTACCTGCTGCCTATTACGCGTTTGTCGCTAACCCTTTAGCGGAAATAAATAAATAATGCCGGGCCTCACTTCACCCAGAATTATACAGCCCCAAAGTAAGCAGAGCTTGTGTTATAGGTACATCACTGATATACTACATATAATACTTTTTTTGATAAATATATACTATACAGGGTGTCCCAGAAAATAGTGTCAAGCGAAAGTCCAGAGATAGAACACCCCTTGGGGTACCCGAATCACCCCCATGTATGTTCCGCGGTTTTTTATAGTGTTCGAGTTATGAATTTTTGAAAATTTTCGACTTAAAGAACTTAAAAAATTCTTTAAAATAAATAAATTAATTAATTAAATTTTATTTCAGGCAACAACATTAAGTGTATGAAATACCATAACAAGGGCCCATAGAAAATAAATACCTTATAGACTAACATATATATACATATAAACTTATGAACTACACAAAAAGTCAGGGCCATTTCGGTAGACAACTCCTGCTGACCAGAAGTCGGGTGCGAGAAATACGTCCTTGTACTTGGCAGCTACCCGGAGCACATACGACTTGAAGTTGGTCTCTCTATTTGATTCTAACCGCTTCAAGCCATGCACAAGTACAGCGGGCGGCTCACTGATCCGGCATCGGCCTCTCTCGTCCACGTACCGGAGAATACTCTCCCCCGTAGTGGTCGGGTCTAACCGATACATATAAATCGACACGGTAGGCTCCACCGTCTGCAGAGTGAGCCCAGCAGATAGCGGAGCGGTACCTCGCCGATTTCGGGACGATTTCGATCGACGTTTCTTCTCCACGATAGTGAAGCCTTCATCGTCGACCTTATGCGAGCCACCGCTAGGCTTCTTCGGCCGTGCCTGACTCATTCGGTGCGTCTCGGCGCTGAGCGCCAGGCGTGGCGGCTGAGGATGGCAGGACACCTGCGCGTAACTCTTCTTCTGCTCGCGAGCTGGTGGCGTGGGAGCCGGGGGGGCTCGTGGAGCAGGAGGGGGCGCAGAAATCGCAGACTGCGGGGCTGACGTTCCGGGGGCCGAGGTCAGCGAAGCCGGTCGGTCATTTACCTGCGTATCAGTGTAAAGCGTTGCGTCTTCATAACTGCTGACAGGTAAAGTCCGGCATCGGATTGCACCGCGTCGCATATTTACGTTTTGCGCTGATTGCGGCGAAATAGCTGGCACTGCATTTACATTGCGCAATGCCACAATTTCGAGCTTCAACTCGGACACTGTTTGCTCCGAATGTTGAAGTTGCGCCTTGATGATGGAGACATCTGCCTTCAGCTGTGTTATCTGTTTAAGGATACACGTAACGTCTACGTGGTCCCAAGTCAGCGGCGGAAGAGAGGTGAGGACTTGACAAACAAACGTCGGGACGTCATCAGGATCGGTCTCCAGGAACACCTTGAAGATATCCTCGATATCCTTTTTGCCACGCCCTTCCCTTTGCCTGGTTATCAGGCGGATGGTGGTCGCCGCTGTATCGCGTAGTACCTTTTTGGCGTCTGCAATCTGGGCTTCAGTATAGTTGGAAGTCAGGATTTGGGTCAGACTGACCTGGTCCATAACATCCAGCTTGCATTGTATAAATGCAAGAACAGTGTCAATCAAAATAGTGTCTGATCTTTTTGGACTAGCCATTTTACGTCGCGTTGACTCACGCGAATAATCTAAATCAACATTACATCGAGGTAATAGATAGCCACTACGAAGCGATCGTTCAAGCAGATGGAAACGATGAGAATAAAGGAAAAAAAAAAAACTTAAGAATTTTTTTTTTTAAGAATTATCCACCTTTCCGTCTTTGAAGGCCGATTTTAGCCAAAGTAGCCCATTAAGTACTATTTTTTTTTAAAGATTATGAAAGCTGGAGAATTCTTAAGGCTTATTTCAGAACCACGAAATGACTTGTTAAGATTTTTAATTTCAAGTTGAAAATTTAAGTCATAATTCACCGAATGTCATATTCTGACTTTACACCAACATTTTCATAGTTTTCATCAAAGTCACGTAGCTAATTATTTTATGCATAAAAAAACAACTCATAAAAATTCAGTAGCAAAAATAAAATCTCAAGAAAGTTTTTTACTTTTTTTTTAAATAATTTTTTATGTTGTTCAAGTCGAACATTTTCAAAAATTCATAACTCGAAAACTATAAAAAATCGCGGAACATACATGGGGGTAATTCGGGTACCCCAAGAGGTGTTCTATCTCTGGACTTTCGCTTGACACTATTTTCTGGGACACCCTGTATATTATACATAGAAACACCCAGACCCGAACCAAATACTTGCAGATCATATAAATATGTATATAGCGGCGAGAATCAAACCCACAACCTTCTGTGTCTCAGCCATATTAGCCCAATACGCTATAGCAGAGATATTAGCGTATAAAAAGTGTATTAACAAATAAACAAAACATTCTTTATTTAATAAAATCACAAGAACCACTTTGAATCGTTTTCTTACATGCTAGTGAATCCAGGTGCTGGATTCTTTTTGAACGGGGGTTAGGAGGAACCGTCCTAATCCCAGTTCAAAAAGAATCCGGCCAGAAACTCGTCTGCTCTTAAAACTTTTTTGTATGATCCTTGCTAATTTTGCCAATTGTATTTGACAGCAATGACCGCGCAATTCAAGCCTCAATTCATTGCTTGCTTGCGATTTACATAATCTGGGTAGTGCGTCAATAGATCATCCATTCAAATAGGTTATGTACGTAATGCCAGAACTCTCAAACGGTTAAGGAGAACATCGTGAGAAAATCGACTCCTCTGCACGTGTTGGGATCTTTCCTGTTAAACGTGTGACTCAGCTAAGTGGAAGGTAAAGTCGATTTTCTCACGATGTTCTCCTTAACCGTTTGAGAGTTCTGGCATTACGTACATAAACTATTTGAATGGATGATCTATTGACGCACTACCCAGATTATGTAAATCGCAAGCAAGCAATGAATTGAGGCTTGAATTGCGCGGTCATTGCTGTCAAATACAATTGGCAAAATTAGCAAGGATCATACAAAAAAGTTTTAAGAGCAGACGAGTTTCTGGCCGGATTCTTTTTGAACTGGGATTAGGACGGTTCCTCCTAACCCCCGTTCAAAAAGAATCCAGCACCTGGATTCACTAGCATGTAAGAAAACGATTCAAAGTGGTTCTTGTGATTTTATTAAATAAAGAATGTTTTGTTTATTTGTTAATACACTTTTTATACGCTAATATCTCTGCTATAGCGTATTGGGCTAATATGGCTGAGACACAGAAGGTTGTGGGTTTGATTCTCGCCGCTATATACATATTTATATGATCTGCAAGTATTTGGTTCGGGTCTGGGTGTTTCTATGTATAATATACAGGGTGTCCCAGAAAATAGTGTAAAGCGAAAGTCCAGAGATAGAACACCTCTTGGGGTACCCGAATTACCCCCATGTATGTTCCGCGATTTTTTATAGTTTTCGAGTTATGAATTTTTGAAAATGTTCGACTTGAACAACATAAAAAATTATTTAAAAAAAAAGTAAAAAACTTTCTTGAGATTTTATTTTTGCTACTGAATTTTTATGAGTTGTTTTTTTATGCATAAAATAATTAGCTACGTGACTTTGATGAAAACTATGAAAATGTTGGTGTAAAGTCAGAATATGACATTCGGTGAATTATGACTTAAATTTTCAACTTGAAATTAAAAATCTTAACAAGTCATTTCGTGGTTCTGAAATAAGCCTTAAGAATTCTCCAGCTTTCATAATCTTTAAAAAAAAATAGTACTTAATGGGCTACTTTGGCTAAAATCGGCCTTCAAAGACGGCAAGGTGGATAATTCTTAAAAAAAAAAAATCTTAAGTTTTTTTTTTTCCTTTATTCTCTTCGTTTCCATCTGCTTGAACGATCGCTTCGTAGTGGCTATCTATTACCTCGATGTAATGTTGATTTAGATTATTCGCGTGAGTCAACGCGACGTAAAATGGCTAGTCCAAAAAGATCAGACACTATTTTGATTGACACTGTTCTTGCATTTATACAATGCAAGCTGGATGTTATGGACCAGGTCAGTCTGACCCAAATCCTGACTTCCAACTATACTGAAGCCCAGATTGCAGACGCCAAAAAGGTACTACGCGATACAGCGGCGACCACCATCCGCCTGATAACCAGGCAAAGGGAAGGGCGTGGCAAAAAGGATATCGAGGATATCTTCAAGAAAACTACAATCTAGGTCTCCTCAAGTCTCGAGTAAATAGGTGTCTTCGAGACCTGCGCGTCCCATCGTCGGACACATCGTCGCTAACCATCAGGCGAGAATGCGGTCAAACGTAGGCTAACTATGATTAAAAAAGATATGTTATGATGCTAATCATTATGTTTGTGTCACATATTTTACTGATTTCGGTGTGCAAATTAACCGAGAGAATGGCATCCTAAAGTGTAAATTATTTACACTTTAGGATGCCATTCTCTCGGTTGTTTTTGTTATTTTGTTATTTGATTTATTATTAATAAATCAAATAACAAAATTAAGTAATAGGGTAATGTCAATGTAAATTAAATAATAGGAATACATAAGAAATGACTGTGGCTGAATGTGGCTTGACCGATTTTTTTATAATAATCCCGGGCATTTCTATTAATAGCATCCAGTCCCAAAGTAAGCAGAGCTGTGGGATATGGGAACCATATGACTGATATTACTGCTGATATCCTTTTTTTTGTAAATACATACATATTATACATAGAAACAAAAGGTGCACGTGGCTGAGATGCGAATGCTGAGATGGATGTGTGGAGTGACGCGAATGGACAGAGTAAGGAATGAGTACATAAGAGGAAGTGTTAGTGGCGCCAGTGAATGAAAAGATGAGGAGCAACAGGCTAGCATGGTATGGGCATGTAATGAGAAGGGAAGAATGGCATCTAACTAGGAGAGTGCTTTGTATGAATGTTGATGGATTTACGAGTAGAGGTAGGCTAAAGAAAAGATGGATGGATTGTGTGAAGGATGACACGAGTAAAAAAGGAGTGAGTGTTGAGATGACGGCTGATAGAGGAGAAAAGAAGAAAAAAACATGTTGTGCCGACCACATAATGTGGGAAAAGGGCAGGAAGATGATGATAATACATAGAAACATCCAGACCCGAAAGAAATACTTGCAGATCACACAAACAATTGTCCCGCGGCGGGAATCGAACCCGCAACCATCTGCGTCTCAGTTGGGCCTTGACCAACTGCGTCACAGATGTCGTCTAAATTAAATTGGGTAAGTAGATATGTATATTGTAATTAAAAATTACTTATTATGTAGCTACCACGCGTGTGAAGCTGCAGGCAGAAGCTAGTATTACTGGTAGTTCGCCACGTACTAAGGTCTCTCGGAATCCTACATAAAAAACTAAAAAGTATTATTAAATATTATTAATGATTAAACAAAGTAAAGCTGGTTCAAAGAACCAAAAAACAGGTATTTTACCTACTCTAATTCACTTAAAAAGTCCAATGGAACAGCTCCTGACTCCATCATCGCCCAGATCAGCATAATATTTATTATAACCATAACCCACATTCTCAACTCAGAAGCCAAAAGTAATATATATTTTTCTGTTTCATACCAATTAGATTTTGATTTCCATCTCAAACACAGAAGCAAAAAAACCTGAGTAAACGTAGGTAGTTAATAAAAAAAAACAAAAAGTTTGTTTTACCTACTCAAACTTTTTTCAAAAATTCAATCTAAACTGTACGATATTGTCACCAGCTCGTGAACATTACAAAAACAATAAAGAATCTTCTAAAACTGAACAAACACGCAAACATGTCACCATGAGATCTTCTCTCGCTTCGCTCACCGATCAATAAATAACTCATTCGCACAATATTTATTTTAGAATTGAGAACATGACGAAATCTGCCATTAAAAATTAGTTTTTTTATTAAACAGATGAAATGAAGAATTACTGTTACTATTATATATTTGTAATATTAGACTGAAGCTATATTATATTTTTTTATACAATAGAGTCAGCAAATAAGCATACGGCCCACCTGATGGTATGTGGTTACCGTAACCTATGAAGCTTGTAATACCAGAATCACATGTTTCCCTAGACATAACTTCTTTTGTCTATTCGTAAAGTAATGTCACTTATCCAGTGCCCTTAGAACGTAAACACAATTCAAACTTATCCCTTAGATATATAGGTCAAAATCCTTTGGCAAATTTATCTAAAACGTCCAAAACATTTTGATACTTAAAGCCTTTTGAATAAGGTCCGATTTGATTGGAACAATCGGTGAAGGAAGAGCCAATTACTTTCAATTTATATGATTTACCGTGAGATTTTTGGTGGCCATCTCTACTAAATGCATTAATAGTATTGGTCTTCAGTCTTCCAATTCTAAGGTCCTGTGTTCGATTATGATATTTTCTGTTTTGTACCTATCTTATTGTGTCACTAGTTGTTTCAAACCAGTGTAATGAAAGGATTAGAGCGCGCTTCAAAGACTCCTTTGGTACTTTTTAGGTTTTACGACATGTCGGTTTCCTCGCGATATCCTACACCGTTTAAGTACAGGTAAAGAGCACACACATTTAAAAAAAAATTGGTTCACGACTGGATTTGAACCATAGTACATACTGTCTTAGAATCAGAAAGAAGACTACTAGACATCCAGTGCCCTCAAATTCGCCAAAGTATACGTTTCACAACAAGGTATCAAGCGACGTGCTAGAATATTCGATTGGCAAATTAAAATCGTATAAACTGTCTCATAAAGCTTATTTTAAAATATCAGATCATTTAATAAAATAATAGTCCCAGATCTTTATGTCATCTGACAAAAAAGGTTGAGACGAATCTGCTAAAACACAACTCACCATCCGTAACAAAATTAGCAAAGGTCATACAAGCGGTAAGAGCAGGCGAGTTTACCGGGAACCGGCACCTAGATTCACCTAATATTATAAGATAATCAAGCCGAAAAATGAGGATTGAAGAGAAGAGAAGAGCCTGAATATAAAGCTAGACCAAAAAAGAGCATTGGTATTGCGATTTCTCTTTCCATTTGATAACCTTGTCTCGGGTCTGAGTTATAATATGTATGTATTTACAAAAAAAGTATGTATCAGTCATGTGGTACCCATAACACAAGCTCAGTTTACGTTGGGGCTAGATGATGCTGTGTGATGGCCGGCATTGTTTAAAATGAGGAAGTCAATAAAATATTGAAGATACTAGTACATACAATATATCTATTATAACTATATATATAAATATATAATAATATAATAATAATACCGCACATTTCACACAGCATCATCTGCCCCAAAGTAAGCAGAGCTTGTGTTATGGTACCACATGACTGATATACTACTTATATACTTTTTTTTGTAAATACATACATAATAGACATAGTATAATAATATACATACATATATATTATTATATATATCTTTTATAACTAGTATTTCTTCAATTAAAGAGCATATAGCCAACAAATAGCTGTTAAATAATTACGTTATAAAAATTAAAAAGAAAACCGACTCCATTGGATAGGTACAATTTGAGAACATAAAATTATTTTATTTCGAAATTTTTAGTGGAAAATAGATGTATATTGTTTATATATAATATGGGTAGACCAACTAAACGCACTACTCGCACTGCACGTAACGAAAATATCATCGATGTATACAATTTTTAGATTTTTGATGATAGTTTAAAAACCGCTCGACCGATTTCGATAAAATTTAAATGGGACCACCTGGGAAGTATACACTTTAAAACAAAAAAAGAATTTTCGAAATCGGTTTAGGCGTATTTGAGTAATTGGTTAACACACATAAGAAGAAAAAAAAGATTCCAACGAATTGAGAACCTCCACCTTTTTGATGAAGTCGGTTAAAAAAGGCTATTTTTTTTATAAATAAGTTAATTTGCTATCGGCATCGTCTTAAGGGAAATCTATTAGACCTGTTGTAATGTATGGATTACAACAGGTCCACCTGATGTAATGTATTGACAACTAAAGCGGATGAAGGAAGAGTACATTCGACGGAGATGTGAATGAAGAGATGGATGTCCAGACTGACGAGGATGGATAGAGGAAAGCATATATAAAAGGTAGTATTTTGAAGAAATCTTATTAAATGACTATATTATTGATAAGAATGCATGGCCTCATGTCGCTCTGCCGTCAGACAGTTAACCGACACACTTGAAATGTATAAACTCTCTTGTATTAGTATTTCGTAGTTAAGGTAGTTAAGTTATAAGATGAATCATGTAAAAAAAAGCTAGGACCAAGACGAGTTTCTTGCCAGTTCTTCTCGGGCTTGGGTTAGGATGAATTGGCACCCAAATTCACCTAGTATGTAAGACGTTCTAAAATGATCCTTGTGATTGTATTGAATAAAGTATCTTTTGAATTTTGACTTTGACTTCGATGGAAAAGGAATGAGTATATCAGAGTTAGAGAGTATGTTAGAGCAGAAAGTCATGTTATATGAAGGATGATGGATTTCAAAGAACGTAGGAGTAGAGGTAGGACTTAAAAAAAGATGGGACTGTGGTAAGAGGATACGGGTGAGAAAGGAGCGACGATCAGTGACCATCGCCGTCAATGAGATGACGAATGATAGGGGAGAGTGGAAGAAAAGAACCAGTTGTCACAACCTTTACGTGGTATAAGGGCAGGAAGATGTAAGAAAGAGAATAATAATTACGTTTTAAAAACTAGAAAGAAACCGACTTCATTGAATGAAATTTGAGTCTATAACACATTTTTAGAGGAAAGTAGATGTATTTTGTATATATATAATATGGGTAGGCCATTTGGCCATAAACGCTCTGCTCCAATGAAACAGCGAGGTATCGAAGTACACGAAAATATCATCGAAGTACACAATTTTTAGATTTTCGTTGATATTTCAGCTCGACCGATTATGATAAAATTTAAATAGGACCACCTGTGAAGTATACATTTTAAATAAAATAGAAATAAAAAAAGAAAATAAAAAAAGATTTTTTTAAATCGGCTCAGGCGTTTTCGAATAATCGGTGACATACATAAAAAAAAAGATTCCGACGAATTGAGAACCTTATGTATGTTCACCGATTACTCGAAAACGCCTGAACCGATTTGAAATTGTTTTTTTTTTGTTTGAAAGGGTATACTTCACAGGTGGTGCCATTTAAATTTTATCAAAATCGTTCGATCTGAAAAATCTACGAAAATCGTTTAATTTTATAAATCGATGATGTTTTCGTGTACTTCGATACCTCGCTGTCTCATTGGAACGGTGCGTTTATTTGGCCTAACCATATTATATATATACAACATACATCTACTTTCCTGTAAATATGTATTATAGGCTCAAATTTCATTCAATGAAGTCGGTTTTCTTTTTAGTTATTAAAACGTAATTACCTATGTGTGTATAACAAATGTTCATATATATATTGTGAAGCTATTGTAAGAATATTAATTTCTTTGAATATTTATTGTGTTACCTACTAGCCCAGCTTAGCACATGTGCAATTTAGGTCCTTCTTTCTTTTCTTTCTATAATAGCATCTGTCTAGTTGACAATTTGCTAGTGTCATGTTTAGTTATAAACTCGTGGATCTTAAATTGTCAATTCTAAACGTCATCGCGGAATGGCCGTCTAGAACTTTCTCGGGATTCCTCAACGTACAAATCACATTGCAACATAATACACGTATAATTAAATTGTCCATACTTGTGCTATAAAGTCACAATTTATTGACTAAAATTCCACTAATACATTACTGAATAAAACATGCAACAGCACGAGAATAATAAATAATTTGGAAGTGTTTTGTTATCATGAAATTACAAACGAAGAATCCTGTAATTTAGGTTATAATTTTAATTTAAATAATGTCAATTTTGACAGTGTCAAGTGTTTAAATTGTTTATAGTATGCTGTCACAAAGTATCTTGACGTTTGTCATTTATTATCACTACATAGGATAAAACAAAGTCGCTTTCCGCTGTCTGTCTGTCCCTATGTATGCTTAGATCTCTAAAACTACGCAACGGATTTTAATGTGGTTTTTTTAATAGATATAGTTATTCAAGAGGAAGGTTTATATGTATAATACATGCATAGTATAGTAAAGAAACACTGATAATTTTAGAGGTTAGCGTTATTGGTTCAACGTATTAGAACTACCTGAGCTACAGTAACGCGTGGCCGGGTCGGCTAGTTTGATATAAAATTGAGTCTTTCATATAAAATAATTATACGGATTATTTTTACTCGAATCACAAAGCTTTTGTTCCAATTATTCACACCCGTATCAATAACTCTAGCTCTATTTAAATAATACACCAAAATTACTAATAAGAACGGAAATAACTCGATAAATAAAACCGGTTTCTTTATAGTTTTTAAAACGTAATTATTAGCTGTCAATGTCAGTCAAAGTCAAATTCAAAATAAACATTATTCAATACAATCACAAGGATCTCTTTGAAACGTCTTACGTACTAGGTGAATTTAGGTGACAGTTCCTAACCCAAGCTCGAGAAGAACTGACAATAAACTCGTCCTGGTCCTAGCGCTTTTTTGCATGTTCCATCTTATAACTACCTTAACTACGAAAAACAAATACAAGAGAGCTTATACATTTCAAATGTGTCGGTTAACTGTCTGAGGGCAGGGCAACATGAGGCCATGCATTCTTATCAATAATGTAGTAATTTATATTATAATACGCTTTCTTCAAAAGACTACCCTTTATGTAGGCTTTAAATATCTTAATAGGTAGTTTATTTACGTTTTCAGAAAGCTTATTATAGAAGCGCACATTGTTTTATTATTACTGCAATTTTTGATTCTACACGTCGTACCGGGCTCTTGTGAGGTTTCCAAGATATTGCAGCGCGTCGAGTATAATCTCTGATGCAGGGGTTCCGGACTTCTTCGCCATCATAAGAACGCGTATAGCGGCTTTTTGGAATAGATTAAGTCGCTCCAACAATACCATCCTGAGGGCTGTTTTTGACTACCTATCGAATCCAATTTACAGGCACTGGATTTCTGTCCACCTGGACGGAAATAAAAATGACACCATAACATTATTTATTTTTTACTATAATTTTTTATTCATATACTTTGTATTTAGATATTCTGTTTGTTTTATTTTTTGTATTGTTTAGTATTTTTTGTGAGATGTGTCAATGCCTGAAATAAACGAATTTATTATTATTGTTATAATAGTTAGATATATAGCGTCGAGCACTATTTTGCAGGTAATAATGAGTACTTCAAACATGTAGTACATTATTTTAGGTACTTATGTATCATCGAATATGGAATTTTTTGTTACCTTGGGTTGCGTTATTGCAATTTTCGTAATGATATCTTTATTTTTTTTAAATAAAATACAGCTCAAATTACTTGCTGATAATGTAGTTTTTCCTAGGTGAAAGAAACTTTATAATCGGTTAAGCAGATTTTGAGTAAATCCATTACAAACATCGAATGTTTTCTTTTTATAATTTAAAAGAAAACTTTGATTCAAAAAAGTACTACTGTTTCAAACAGTGACGGAAAACATTGTACCATGTTCAAGTCCCGTTCCAGTTGAACATTTTTGGGAGCCAAAGTATCATTGAAGTTTAAAACCAGTAGTTCAACTCAACACAAAAGCACTTAAACGTCACACGACTGCATTTATTAACAATTTCTCTATTACACTCATACATTTCTATACAAGAGCACTTAACTTGTAACTTAGTCACTTAAAAACTTAAGTACTTTCCCATTTTGAACACATAAAAACCACCCTTAGTAGTTAAAAAATAAGGGTGACAATCCTGTGGGTTTGGGCATTAGTGCTGAAGAGTCCTTGTTAACTAAAGTGGGTTTACACATCTGTTATGAATATTATATTGTTTTTCGATATTATGAGTATCTTTAATTAATAAATGCACTTTAATTATTGTTTAATTGAATACTGTGATTAAATTGTAGATACTATAATTAATCAGATTTTATTATTTTATTAATATTGACAAATTTAAAATTATTTTATTCCATAATCAAATTACTTTGACATAATAACTGCATCATTTATGAAAATTGAATTGGGTGAGGCCGTAAGGATAGATGTACCTACTGTACTGTGTACATGTTTGTAAATAAATAAACAAATAATTTAATCATTAAATACGGTGACGGAAAATATCGTTAGAAAACCGGTGTTGATTAACATCTTAGATATATATATAAAAAAATTGCGATGTCCAAAAGATTTGCAAAAATATGTAGGGTACCTACCTCTTATCTCCTATATCATCTTATAGGTAAGTTCTAGCTTCTAACCGTGGCTTCGCACGCGTAGTACCTACCTTTTATGCTGTAGGTTCGATTCCCACCCAGGATAAACATTTGTATGATTAACATAGATTGTTCTGAAAAGTATCATAAGTATTTAAAAATATAAATGTATTCTATCAGTCATTTGCATAATACAAGCTATGCTTAGTTTGGGGCTAGATGGTGTTGTGTGCATTGTCCACTAATATTTATTATTATAATTATTCCGTCAAATTAAATCAAAACATTCTTTATTTAATAAAATCACAAGGATCACTTTGAATCGTCTTCTTACATGCTAGTGAAGCTAGGTGCCGGTTCCTCCTAACCCCAGTTCAAGAAGAATCCGGCAAGAAACTCGCCTGCTCTTAACACTTGTATGATCCTTGACAATTTTGTTACGGATGCCGAGTCGAGTTGGAGCAGATTCATCCCAAGTTTTTATGTCATCTAAATAATCTGATATTTTAATAGACTGTTTCTGTTTTATTACGTAAAGACTGAAATCATGATCATGATGTCGTCATCAACAGAAGCCAGCAATGGTAATACTCAAACGGAGCCGGGGACATCGTTTTTTATTAGAAGCTGGATAAATTGTGTCGTTTTTTGGATTAGATTCGTAATCAGGAGGAACTGGTGAAGGAGGTGAAGAATAAGGGGGATGGGGGTAGCTTGAAGGGGTTGGAAAGTTTTTATTCAACTTTTTTGCTCTATAGTTTTTAGTTAGTGCTAGTTTGACCGTGGTGGTTCCAGCATAGAATAGGACCCCTCCATCTCCTCGCGTGGATGTCGTATAAGGCGACTGAGGGAACACACATCGGGGGATTGGCCAGCAGCACCCCCCGAGTACCTAATACTAAATTTGCGGTCACCAATACGCCTGCCAAGCGTGGTGACTATGGCAAACCCCCAAAATGATAGACTATACTTTTTGGGGAGGCCTATGTTCAGCAGTGAACTTCTTAAAGGCTGATATGATGATAATGATAGTTTTATCAGGTCAGGCGTACTAAGTTACAAGTTACATCCAAATGTGTTCAGCTTCGGCGTTGAACCAAACAAACATTAAAACATAAAACACACTAACTTTCTGGGTCTCTTCAAGTCAAGAGTGAATACGTGTTTTCTTCGTGCCCCATCGTCGGCCGCATCGTTACTTACCAGGCGAGATCGTGTTCAAATGTAGGTATATCTTAAATAAAAAAAAACTCTTAAGATTATAAATTTAAGAGTTTTTGTTAATATATAGATATTTGTATGATAATTTTTGTGGCTACATCACTTTGAAACGGCTGGGTAGATTTCAATGAAACTTGTAATAGATATAGTCAGTTATCTCAAATAGCATATATGTATAATAGCATGGGCTATTTGGGTAGGTACCACGCGTACGAAGCCGCGGAAAAAAGCTAGTAGGCACCTACTCTAAAAACAGTAGAGTAAGTGGTATGAACTCTACATAAATTACTAAGAGTAAGTAGCGCCATCTGTTGGCGAGGCGCATTTTTTTATTGAAACTGGTTAATATAAAATTATATATACGAAAATCTAATGTAAGTAGGTATGTTTGCAAAAATGATGATTTGTTTAATAAAAAATCATAGTATTAAAACTAGAAATAAAGATAAACTCGCTGTTCCCACAGCAAGGGTCGCTAAACTTAATAAGTATTTTATAGGGCAATGTGTACGCTTCTATGACAAGGTCTCAAGCGACGTGCTAGATTTAATTTTGTCGATTAGCATATTTAAAAACTTAATATAACAGTAACTGTCGCTTAAAGCATATTATAAAATATCATATTATTTAGATGACAAAAAAGCTTGGGATGAATCTGCTCCAACTCGTCTCGGCATCCGTAACAAAATTGTCAAGGATCATACAAAAAAGTGTTAAGACTAGACGAGTTAGCCGGATTCTTCTTGAACTGGGGTTAGGAGGAACCAGCACCTAGCTTCACTAGCATGTAAGAAGACGATTCAAAGTGGTCCTTGTGATTTTATTGAATCAGTAATGTTTTTACTAATCTAAGTAGTTTTTTATAAGTATTTAAGTAGTTACTCTTGGGATGATTATAAACAGTTCAAATACTTCTTCTTCTTCGTCTTCGTTAATGGCATGTGTCATAATTATGATGTAAATTTTGCAAGTGTTTCTATTGTTTATAGTATGTTGACGTCTTAATTTCATATTTTGTATAAAATTAGCTGTTGCCCGCGGCTTCGTTAGTCATTTATTATTTTATATAAAACCAGATGCTGGCCGCGGCTTCGCACGCGTGGTACCTACGTATAAAGTAGGCTATCTCCTTCTCCAAGGTCCCATCTTTCTCTATACCAATATTCATCAAAATCGGTTTAGGCGTGAAAACATAACAGACAGACAGACAGAGTTACTTTCGCATTTATAATAGTAGTAGGGATGGTGTCATTTCATATAAAATAATTATACCGATTATTTTTGCACGAATCACAAAGAAACACAATCTCTATTCTAATTCACCCAAGCCTTGAATAAAACCACCAAAATTACAATTGAAACCATAGGTCATAAATAATCCATGTTAACATTAACACAACTGTATATCAACTAGGCTCTTCTGCTTCTTATTGTGCCTCTAGTTATTTCTAACCAGTGTGGTGACAGTCCTTTCGTGCATTTGGCACATGTTTTCAAACTTTTACTACGACAGGTTTCACAACAAGCTGGTTTCCTCATAATGTTTTACATCACTGTTCGAAAGTTTGTGCGATCTGCAAGTATTTTTCTCGGGTCTGGGTGTTTCTATGTATAATATGTATTTACAAAAAAAAATGGTATATAAGTAGTATACGAGTCATCTGATACCCATAACACAAGCTCTGCTTACTTTGGGGCCAGATGATGCTGTGTGAAATGTCCGGGATTATTTACTAATAGCTCACATACATTTTTTGAACACAAAAATCCTTTGGTGCATGACCGGGTTCGAGCCCGCGACGTTCGGGATCGGGAGGCGGGGTCATTACCACTAGACCACAAGCGCTTTTTATGACTATACTATGATAGAATGTCTTTTAATATTTTAAAACGTCCAACACGAAGGTCGGATATCTATCAAGAAGGCGCTACTAAGTAGGTATCATTGCGTCCTCTATTTTAATTAACTATCATTTACCGAATTATTCGACAAAATATAGGTACACCGAAAATATCCAATATAAAAATACCTAAGTAAGTCTGTAGTTAGATCAAGTATGTACATGAAAATGCATTTTGAAACACGGAAAAGAGAAAAATAACGTCAGTTTCATTCTTTATGAAATAGCGTGTGTCAAATGGCGAGTCTCACGGTATTTGGACAGAGATGAAGCTAGGTCGAGAATTACGGGATTTACTTAAGTATTATTGACGTGACGTCTTATAAATTGATGAACGCCGACTGCACGCACGAAAATTTGTCACGTTCCGCCTGAGCCGAGCGTGCAAGCGAGAGCGCGGAACAAGCGATAGAGGCACGATTGGCTTAAGCGTTCGGCTTGTGACGCATCTTAATAGGTTAAAAGAATGTAATTTTTCATAAATGTTTTCTTATAACGTTTTCACGTTAAATTATCGTCCGTAAACCGACTTTTTACACTGTTTCGATTCATCTAGAGACAGAGTCTTCAACAGAGTGAGTTTGATCCGCGCGGTCCGTTTGCTCATGCTCGCGTTCTCGTTATTTTTGAGAGTGAAATATTATAAAATACTTCCTTGACTCCATCCCTGGCTCTCGGTCCCGTGACATTTGGAATCGTGCAAATTCCTTTCACGACTCTACATTTTATGTATGTACGTACTTACGTGCCTACTCTTAAATCAAATTTTACCCAATAGTTTAAGATATAGGTACTTCTTTTACCTTTGTTTAAATGGCATCTATCATAGACAATTTTTGAGAATGTCAAGAGATATTATTTTGATAGAAGTTTTTTTTACAATTTGGTTGACCTTTTTAGCTTCACAATATATATATATGGAAATGTGTTACATACACACATAAAAATAGAGATTGGATTCAGCAAAATAGTGACTTTCATAGAATCAATACTTGGAATACACAAATTATACATACCTAGGTTATCCCTAGGTTATGGGAATACGGTGCGCTTCCATAATAAGCTTCCTTAAAATGCTACTGCTAAACTACCTGTAAAGAAATTTAAAGCATACATAAAAGGTAGTCTTTTGAAGAAAGCTTATAATAATATAAATGACTATATTATTGATAAAAATGCATGGCCTCATGTCGCTCTGCCCTCAGACAGTTAACCGACACACTTGAAATGTATATACTCTCTCGTATTAGTATTGCGTAGTTAAGGTAGTTATAAGATGGATCATGTAAAAAGCGCTAGGACGAGTTTCTTGCCTGTACTTCTCGAGCTTGGGTTAGGAGGAATTGTCACCTAAATTCACCTAGTATGTAAGACGTTTCAAAGTGATCCTTGTGATTGTATAAAATAAAGTGTCTTTTGACTTGACTTTGTATAAAATCTATAATCAGAAAATTTCGCTCGTTTCCAAAAATACATAAAATCTTTTATAACAATTATTCAAACGCCATAGACAACGTTTTTTTTTTAATTATTAACAAAATTACCCATAAAACCGTACTTTAGTGTGTAGGTAGAGCGGTTTAACTTTCTGTATCGTTATTTTTTATATTGATAGATAAATAAATAATGGTGTACAACGCACACAACACCATCTAGCCCCAAACTAAGCAAAGCTTGTATTATTGTGACCAGATGACTTATATAATAGTTATGACATTTTAAAACACATAGGTAAGTTACTTACGATACTTTATAACACCCTGACACAGAACAAACTCCTATGTTTATCACATAAATGTATATCCTGGGAGGGAATCAAACCCTCAACCTACAGTGCAGAAGGCAGAGCTACTACCAACTGTGCTGACAGGTCTGTCAAATTGACATTGTACTTTTATAACTTTTTAAACCATCCTGGTTTTGAACATAATTTTCACTTAAACATGTGAGTTTATCATGGTAATTATCCCGTATTAAGTGAAAATGAAATTGTATTTATGAAATTATATAAACATATTTTTAAAATAATAGTATTTATGTATTTTTGTTTTATATATATATAACATTTCACGTTGCAAAAAAGAATAAAAGTATTTTTGAGAACAAGCCGCAAAAACTATTTCTTCTTTGTTAATGGCGTGTTGCAAAATAATGTCAATTTTGCCAGTGTCAAGTGTTTATATTGTTTATAGTAAACTTGTCTTTGTCGATGGTGATTTGTCAATTCTAAACGTCATCGCGGAATGGCCGTCTAGAACTTTCTCGGGATTCCTCGTCGTTCAAATCACATTGCAACATAATACGCTTATCATTCAATTGTCCATACTTGTATGTAGTCACAATTTATTCACTAAAATTCCGCTAAGATTACTGAATTAAAACATTCCATATTATATTAATTTATAAGTGCTATGCTACTTCATGTAATGAGAAACGAAGAATCTCGCAAAAACAAGCCAAAGGTATATCAAGGGAGATAAAGGTATATCCCGCTTGACACCTGTCATAAACAAGTAATTTTCCTTTTCTTTGCCTCAATTAAAAATCAAAACATAAAGAGGTCAGTACATCCATAAACAATGTCTACAATATAATCAGTTTGAACTCACAATATAAATTACTTACTTTTAATTGAACTAAAATGGCTGCCGCGACAAAATGTTGTATTTAGCGTGTTAAATACATAGTTACCGCACAAATAATACGTAATAGCTTGTTAACATCAATAAATCTATTTAATTTAAGGCAAATTGTTCCAATTATAGCCATTTTGATTGACGACGCGATTAGTTCGCGGAACCGCCGCGGCGTGACGGAGCGCTGTTGAATACTACTCGACGGTAGATGGCGATGTAAAAATCGATTTGGTTCGTGTTTTTATTAAGGTTTGTATTTACGTCAGGGTTTTTTATTGCAGGTATATAATAATGTAGAATAATAATAAGTATGTAAGTAATAATGAAGAAAGTACAAACATAACCCAATTTGAGTAATCACTCATATTAATAGAGATAAATATTATCCTACTTATATTATAAATGCGAAAGTAACTCTATCTGACTGTCTGTCTGTTTGTTACGTTTCCACGCCTAAACCACTGCACCGATTTTAATGAATTTTGGTATAGAGATAGATGGGACCTTGGAGAAAGACATAGGCTACTTTTTATTTAGGTACCACGCTTGCGAAGCCGCGGGCGGCAACTAGTTATTCCTACTTCCATATAACAAATATTATAAATTTGACAGAGACAAAGAATTTGTCTGTCTGTTTGTTTCGATTTCACGGTTAAATGGCTGAACGGATCTTGATGAAATTTGGTGAGAAGAGAGGTTGTATCCTTAGGACGAACATAAGCTACTTTTTATGTAGGTACCACGCGTGCAAAGTCACGGGCAGCAGCTAGCATAAATATCATGTAAGTCAGTTTATAGTAAAAAGCTACCACTCAACAATACTTACCTATAATGATAGTTATAAGAGTTTTCTTTTTTTGTGTCACTGTTATTTCCAACCAGTGTGGAGAAAGGATTAAAGTGCGCCTCAGAGGCTCCTTTCGTGCACTTGGCACATGTCTTCTAAATTTGTAGGTTCTTCAACATGCTAGTTTCCTCACGATGTTTTCCTACATCGTTTGAGAGTATGCACATAATTTTTCAAACAACAAATCCATTGGTGCACAACCGGATTCAAACCCAAGACCTTAGGATCGGAAGACGGGGAAACTACCACTAGATCATCAGTGCCCTGAGAGTTTTAGGAGTAGCGGCTTTAACCTAAGTATATTCTAGTGGATCTGTAAGCTGTAGACCTCGCGAACATTTTTAGAAACGACAGAAATATAACGTTTTTTTACGTTTTCAACCCCTATAATTATCTATACCATTTTAAAAAATTTTCAAACACTAAATCGACAAAAAAAAATCTACATAGTTATAGAACCTGCTCACAAAATTTCGTGAGAATCGGTTGAGAAATGAGTCCTGTAGAGGAGAACATCCGGACAGGACGCCGGCCGGACAGACATACGAAAGCATTTTTGCCTAAGCTGAAACGGAGACACTCGCTCACGCTTCGCGCTTGCTCGGTCAATTAATCAAGGTCCCAAAATAATGTATACAAAACTTTATCAAAATCGGTTTAGCTTTTATTGCGTAGCCTTTATTGTAATTAAATAACAAAAAATATACATACAAACTTACTCTCATCATTACTCAATTTATAACTAGGTTCAGTAACATTGCATGTGAGATACCTATGTACAAAAACGAGTGCGTCTCGGGACGCCCGACAGAAGTGATAACTTAAACAAATCTAACTAACGCTGTGGGTTAGAGTGAGAGAGGAGGAGCCTGTCTACCGCTGCCGTATGCGTGAGAGAAAGGGAATCCAGACAGAATGGCTCCGTAACGCGTTACGTAACGAAGCGGTTTACCCATTAGAAGTTATCACTTCAAAAGTAGGCTATGCTAATTCAGGTTACTGACTATATATACACTAAGTTTCACTAAAATCCGTTCAGCCGTTTCGTCGTGAGCCAGAAACAAACATAATACGAAGAATGAAAGAAAGAAAGAAAGAAAATGTTTTATTATACCCAGCATCTAGAGCAGTTACATAGTTTTAAAATATATACATTAAATACTGAAAAATATACACTAATATATAATACATGTGAAACAGTTGAGCTATCTAAAGACCGTTTAAAACGATCCATAGATAGCTCAACTGATCCAGATCACTGCTAGAGGGCAGCGTTCCCAAGACAATGGCGGCATTGCCACGTTGAATGGCAATGCTTATACGCTGAGCTAAATAGAAGCCAGCTTTTGAGTCACGCTATGTATCTATCAGACGCCGTGAAATAATTTTGAAAACGCGGTGGGCTCCTGTTCCCCACGGGCTCAGGGTCTTGACTCCAAAAGGCTCAAATATGTCTTATCAAGACCGGTATATTTACGCCTTTTGAGGTCCTTAAAAACTTAGTACCTAGATTATGATGTGGGGCCACTAGATCTCCGATTCAACATGATGTTGAACCAAACGACGATCAGGGCAGCACTGATTTTTGATCGGAGCCTTACGTGATGTGTGACGTTACGTTACGTTACAAAACACATACTAACATCCATGTTTTTTCATAATAATTACGTTTTAAAAACTAAAAAGAAAACCGACTTAGTTGAATGAATATTGAGCCTATATAGGGTCTTTCATTAAGCGTTTCTTTATCTTTAAATTTAAATATAACAAAGTGTGTGTGATATATTATCGAAATTATTTATTTATTTGAAAGATGTAGTGATGCCATTATGTGTGGAATATGACATCATTCAAATGTCCGCCACGGCTTCTCTGGGTGGAGCGCATGCGAGATATCCAATTTTCCATGACTTTTGCGCATAAATCAGGCTGAATTTGACTTATGGCATAGGTTATGTTGGCTTTGAGGGCTGCTGTGATTTGTGGTTTATTCACATAGACCTGCGACTTAAGAAAACCCCACAAGAAAAAGTCTAGCGGGGTTAAGTCACAAGATCTCGGTGGCCAGTTCACATCAGCTCCACGTGAGATGACCATGCCCTCAAATCTCTCATGCAGAATATTCAATGTGGCATGAGCTGTGTGGCACGTAGCGCCGTCTTGTTGAAACCACATGTCGTTGGTGTTCAGATGATCCAGTTCATGCCAAAAAAAGTTGGTAATCATCGACCTATAGCGCTCGCCGTTGACAGTGATGGCCTGGCCAATGTTGTTCTCAAAGAAATATGGCCCGATGTCGCCGCCAGCCCAAAACCCACACCAAACTGTAACTTTTTCGGGATGCATTGGACGCTCTTGGATCTCATGTGGATTGGTATCGTCCCAAATTCGACAATGTTTGTTTACGTACCCATTCATCCAGAAATGGGCCTCATCGCTGAAGATAATTTTTCTGTGAAAATTACGGTCAGTTGCTAACTGCTCCAGTGCCCATTCAGCGAACACACGTCGTTGTTGTTGTCTATGGTCGTTTACCTTCAATTCCTGGGTGAGTTGAATTTTATACGAGTGCAGGCCCAAGTCACGACGCAAAATTCGCCAAGTTGTGGTCTGTGAAAAGCAGAGTTCTTGTGAGCGACGCGAAATCGACTGCCTCGGATTCTCCTGCACACTCTCACGGACAGCGGCGATGTTTTCGGCAGACCTTGCGTTTCGTTGACGTACGGGTGTTGGTCGATCATTTACCGAACCAGTGGACTCAAATTTATCCACCACACGACGAATAGTCCTCTCGGTAGGACGATTATGGCGACCGTAAAATGGGCGAAGCGCGCGGTGCGTTGCCCGAACAGAACACTCATTTTGATAAAACAAGTTTATCATTTGCACGTGTTGTTGAATGCTATAGCTATCCATGATGATTTGGCAAAACAGAATGAATAAATTACAACCAATTTGACAGATGTAGCTTCAACAAGATGGCCGCTACCAACTGTCAAAGTTCGGACGTGCCTATTGGAAGACCTATATAAACAGCTGGGGAATCAATGCATTTTGAATACATTTTCACCAGGCTTCCGTTTCCGGAGCACTGTAAGTCACATGACTCAAAATATACTAAATAATGCACAATTTGAGAAGAATTTTCCCATACTTAAACATAATCGTTCGATTATAAGTTCAGAGATTGTTACCGAAAATATAAAGCTGTAGGTCCAGTGAGAGCTTTAAATATATTATTATCTTGGTCATAGTTCTAAGTTCCCACTGTTGAGACCTATTTAGACCACGCTAACTTTTTCATGGATTATTATAAATACTTACGGGTACGTCATCCCGTGACCACGACAGAGTGTAAACCTGTCGAAACGTCGGGAAAAATGGGTAAATAAACGCGATAAATACCCGTAAGTATTTATAATAATGTGTTCTGATCGCGTAAGTTTAAAAAACTTTTTTTCATGGATCTATGGAAATAAAACAAAATGGTGGACAACTTACACATCGAATCCCAAAATAATCATAACTTGTATTGTATTATTGGAATCAGATGACAGATTCTGATGAAATATTTTTTTAAATCGGTTATTATATCGGTATCGGTATCGGTATTATTTTATATCGGTATTTATATGATGGAATGAGAACATAAAAACATAAATATATTATATACAATCGAATTGAGAACATCCAAACTATTTTTATTTAATATAAATTCGAACGCGTCTTTCTGTTTGTACATAATCATAATCTATTATATTAATACGTGAAGCAAAAACTTTGTACCTCTTCTTATGAAAAACGCGGACGGAGGAGTATGAAATTTCGCACACTTACAGTTTATATAGAGGAGTGCAGAATTTTTAATTATGCATAAAAATACATTAATTATTTATTAATTATGGTCGAATTTCGACCACTAGTCATAATAATTATGTTGAACATTTCATACAGCATCATCTAGCGCCATAAAAGCAGAGCAGCAGCCCTAATATACTAGGTATTATACATAGCCAAGTTTTCTATTATACATAGAAAAATACCCAGCCAGACAAATATTTGCAGATCATATAAACATTTGTCCGGCGGCGGGAATAGAATCCGCAACTTTCTGTGTCTCTTCGCCCACTGCGCCATACAGGTCGTCATTTGTAAGACCTGTATATCTCTTCTGTTGTACCAGTGTGGTGAAAGGATTAAAGAGCGCCTCAGGCCTCCTTACGTACCTACACTTGTGACGACCTCTGTGGCGCAATGGGCTAAGGTCCGGCTGAGACGCAGTAGGTTGTTTTACGACGCGGGACAAAATGTTTGTATGATCTGCAAGTTTTTGTCTCGGGTCTGGGTGTTTCTATGAATAATATGTATGTATTTAAACTAAAAAAAAGTACTTATATAAGTAGTATATCAGTCATGGTACCCATAACACAAGCTCTGCTTACTTTGGGGCCAGATGATGCTGTGTCAAATGTCCGGCATTATTATTATTATTATTACTTGGCATATGTCTTCATTATATTATTATAATAGTGTCCGACATCTTTACAACCAAAAACCTAAGCAAAATACCTATAAAATGATTAAAACATGTTCTGAGCCCATCGAGTAGTTAATATCAATAATTTTATACACGACCGTAATATAAAGTTAAATATAATTAGGCGTAGGTATATTCGGTATATAAGCATGTATATTATCTTTATGTAGATGTATGTTGACATGAGTAAGGACGAACGGACTGCGTAGAGTAGTGTTGTAACAGAGATTTTCAGTTTTAAATTTAAAAAAATATTCTTCTCTTTATATTTTTTACTAGTGGAACACATCGTAAAACATCCCCATGCTGAATCTCTTGGAGGTCGAATTTCAGAAATTGTATTTTTCTAAAACGCTCTTCAAATTTTAAATCTCTTAGACTGGGTTAGGCTGTGTGTCTATGTCATGGAATCAGACAGAGGATTTAGATTTTTATATTCATTCTTATTTTTTTAATAATCCCTACTAATACAATATTATTAATGCGAAAGTAATACTAGCAAAAAGCGAAAATGTGAAAATTCGAAAAGCTGCTGCCCGAGGCTTCGCACGCATAGTACCTACATAAAAAAAATTGGTTGTCTGTAAAGTCGGTTTACGGATGATAGTTCAACGTGACAACGTTATAACAAAACATTGATGAAATGATTGCATACTTTTTGCATCATTTTTATTAAATTATCACCATTTTGTATGGATATAAAGGAGTGAAATTAAATCTAGAATTAAATTTTCTTCTCCTCGAACGCATAGGTCAATCGAGTGGAAGAGAGATAGATGTGGTGCAAGCCGAACGCTCCTTTCGCTCGCTTGTGCAGCGCTCTTGCTCCGATCGTAGCGCCGGCTGCACGCCCGAAAAAGGATGACTCATTGTAACGTTACGCTTATTTACAATGAGCGTAACGTTACAATGAGTAATCCTTTTTCGGGCGTGCAGCCGGCGTTCATCGATTTATTAGACGTTGTCACGTCAAAAGTAGCCTATGTCTTTATCCAAGTTCCCACCTATATCTATACCAAAATTCATCGAAATCGGTTCACCGGTATAGGCGTGAAAACGTAACACACAGACAGACAGCCAGCTTCGCACGTATTGAGGTCTTTCCTGTGGATACGTTTGATTGAGCTGAGAGCATGGTACAGGTTGCTACCTATTGCATCTAAAACCTTTCCCAGGTACTACAGCATACTGTGAGCTACTGGCTACTGGTTCTACTTAATGCTGTATAAATCATTTAGGTAGATGCTTGATGATGATGAGATGCAAAAGCCAAAAACATGTTCACGACTCCAATTTCCAGGCTCCAGACTACTCAGTTGCCATTTTTAGTGGTTCTTTGAGTAGAAAAATGGGTAGACAGAGGCATGACCAAACAATACGCATTAGGAGTTGGATAGGGAGACCAACTTCAAGTCGTACGTGCTCCGGGTAGCTGGCAAGTACAAGGATGTATTCCTAGCACCCGACTTCTGGTCAGCAGGAGTTGTCTACCGACGGTATAGGGAATCACTGCTCGTGAGCCCTAACTCTTTTGTTTTTTATATAATTGACCGAGCTAAGCGAGTTTCTTCGTTTCAGCTTAGGCAAAAATGCTTTGGTATCTCTGTCTGTCCGGATGTTCTCCTCTACAAGTCGCATTTCTCATCCGATTCTCGTGAAATTTTGTAAACAGGTTCTATAACTATATATATTTTTTTTGACGATTCAGATTTTGGATATTTACAAACCGACTTTGAAAACTTACAAACATCAATATACTGTTATTATAAATATATACGGGTATTTATCGCGTTTATTTACCTATTTTCCCGACGTTTCGACAGGTTTACACTGTGTCGTGGTCACGGGATGACTGATAAATACCCGTATATATTTATAATAATGTGTTCTGATCGCGTAAGTTTAAAAAACTTTATAAATATACTGTGCCGAACAGCTGCAAAAACGAATGGGACAAAGTTAAAACTACCACCTGAAAGCCTACAAAACCGAACACAGGCAGAATATAAACCCAAATAGCAGATACGGCTTGAGCGTAAATTAGACGATTTACGAAAAAAAATTGGCAGGTTATCACATTACATCAATGGAAACAGAAATAGGGCCTTAACTCAGCAAGTAAACAAAATTTTAGAACAACACAAAATACACAGCGCACACGAAGAACCTAATTTGCAATTGACACACTTCCTTGATACCTTAAAACAAAAACTCACAGTTATTAGCAGTCGCCTAAGACGATACAAAGCATGCACTCACCGTAAAACCCAAAATAGTCAGTAAGAAGAAATTCTACCAAAACTTATCTAAAACGACAATGAACCACACAACACCGCTTGGGTCAAACAACAACCAAAACAACACGCCGGACCCGGTAGAATTAAGACAGTTTTGGGCTAATATTTGGGAGAATCCTGTAGAGTATAGAAACGACGCTGTATGGGTAAAGAGAGAGCAGATAAAGTATTCCGACATGTTATCTATGGAGTACGAGAGCATCCCCATTGAAGTATTCCAAAATGTATTGAGAGCTACGCATAATTGGAAGGCACCAGGGTCTGACCACATTCACAGCTACTGGTATAAGAATAAATTTACGGCAACACATCCATATCTTTATAATCATGTCAATTACTTTATAAAACACCTTTATAAAACACAATCAATGCCTCTTTATATCACATCTGGAACTACACACATGATCCCTAAAGATAAAAACGATTTAGGCAACCCAGCAAAATATAGACCCATTACTTGCCTCCAAACCTTATATAAAGTCATTACAGCTTGCTTGTCTCAACTGATCTATAACCACGTCGATGCACATAGTATACTTAACGAGCAACAAAAAGGCTGTAGAAAGTTTAGCCAAGGATGCAAAGTACAACTGGTTATAGATTCGGTTGTTTTAAGGCAAGTACAGCGTAAAAAAAAAGATCTGTATCGGTTTATATTGACTACAAACAACTCCTATCAAAATTCAAAGAGGTATTTTTCAAGGAGATGCTCTTAGTCCTTTGTGGTTTTGCCTTGCCCTCAACCCTCTCTTTAATAATCTTAACTCATCTGATGCAGGCTATATACTAGACATGAAAGAAGGACTTGACAGACAAACTGACAACCCGCTATGTAAACTCAATCACCTGCTTTACATGGACGATATAAAAATGTATGCAGCAACTCAGCCTGATCTGGAACATCTAATGCTGATTACCGAGCAGTTCTCTAATGATATCTCCATGCAATTTGGTATTGATAAGTGTAAAATAAACTCAATCAAAGTAGGTGAAACCTACCAACACGTTTACCAGATGCAAACTGGCGAGTCGATAGATCCTTTAGTCGAAAATGATGCATATAAATATTTAGGATATCATCAATCAAAGCAAATACATCACAAAGAAATTAAAGTTAACCTTAACCTTTGTTAACCTTAGTCAAAATTTTAAACATAGACTTAACTCCATTTAAAGACACAATTACATTCAAGAAATACAATCAATTCCATTAACTCATATGCCATTCCCAGTGCTCACTTATTCCTTCGGTATTATAAATTGGACCAAACAAGAGATAAAATCCTTACAACGCGTAATAAATGTTACCATAACCAAACACAGAAAACACTACCCACGATCAAGTATACAGAGGCAACCGTCAAATATCAACGCTAAGAGTTTATTTTCACGTCAAAGCTGAAACATCCATCGTTCACAAAGCAATAGTCATATTAGATAACAAACTAACACCGCATAATTTACTTAGAAGAATGAAGAACAAACAGACAGACAGACCTTAATAACTGAATGGTCTCGGAAATCTCTACACGGAAGACATCACCACGACTTGAGTCAACCCAACGTCGACAAAGAAGCGTCGAACGAGTGGCTCAGACGAGGGGAACTCTTCCCAGAGACTGAAGGGATTATGATTGCAATACAGAACCAAGTGATCGAAACCAGGAACTATCAAAAGCACATCATGAAAGTACGCAGTCTACCAACAGACCTATGCCGCAGATGAAACAGCTCCTTGGAAACCATACAGCACATCACAGGAGCTTGCAGGAGCTTGGCGATAGTACAGTCCGACTATAAGTTCAGACATGATCAGGTGGCTAACATCATACACCAAAGACTAGCTGCTAAGTATGAACTCATTGATGTTTCTTTAAGATCAACGCCATACTACAAGTACACACCTGAAACTGTTTTAGAAAACGCTTCCTATAAGCTATACTTTGACAGTGCTATTTTAACGGACAAAACAACACATTACAATAGACCAGACCTTCTACTCATCAACAAAATAGAAAAAACAGCACTCATTTTTTACATAGCTATCCCAAACACACATAACATTCAGAACACAATCGCGGAGAAATTATCCAAATACATCGACCTTAAAGATGAAATTACAAGGATGTGGCGTTTGGACATGGTTTCAATAGTCCCAATTGTCCTGTCTTCAACAGTTGTAATACCCAAAAGATTATTCCAGTCTCTTAGTCATTTAGATTTGCCTAAACAAACATTTGCTTTGTTGCAGAAAGCAGTAATTTTAAACACTTGTAGGATTGTTAGAAAATTTTTGCAAACCGACATGTCAGCAGGAACTACACAAATAACATCAAACCAAAACACTGAGTTGCACTTGGCTTAGGCCCGTGTTTCTTAGTTATTTTACCGGTTCTTCTGAGCCGAGCTGATGAAAGTCAAAATCAAATAATAATAATTATAATATTATTATTGTTGTATTATACTTTTCGTACTCAGTTATGTTTAAACCAGGGATTAACCGAGATGCCTCGGCGTAAGCCAAATGCACATCGGTGCCTGCCTAATTAAGGTTGGAAGTTCCTTCATCCGGAAGGTCAGTCTGCAAGAATTTCCTCACAGTTTAGGTGTTCAAGAACAGCCTTCTGGAAATGAGCTTAATTTTTGGGAGATTTAACGGGTCAAGAGATTTAAATAGTTGTTTTGGGGTTAAACCTGTCGAAGACAAAACTATCGGGACTATAGAGATATTCTGAAGTCGCCACATTCGGCACATGCGCACGCTTTTGCAAAGCAATTAGTATACCGTTTATGGCAGGTTGCAAGCTCATAACCATACAAGCTAATAACACACAGTTTTTGTTAGGTTCCTGAATGTGCCGGTTTCCTATGTTTTCCTTCATTAAAAGCACTTGCATGAGCACATACATTTTTCTAAAAAAATAAATTTTGCTAGCACTTCACTACCATTGCTTTTAATACAAAGACTGTTCAATAATGAGTTCTCACAATCTCTCATCTGCGCTGAAGTTCGAGGGTTTGATTTCTTTCCAGAAAAAAACATTTTTGTGATGAACATAGATGTTTATTCTGTGTTTAGGTGTTATTTATAAAGTATCATATAATTATAATCAACTCACACTATCCCAATCTGGGCAAAAGCCCCATTCCATTCTTTCCATTAATCCCTCTCCCGCGCTTAGATGGTCCAATCGGCATGGAATTTGTTGATCTCAACCCTTGTCCTGGTTCACGGTCTGCGGCGACATCATCGTCATGAGTATATAAAAATATAGAAGTAATCTATCAGTCATCTGGTCACCATAATACAAGCTACGCTTGGTTTGGGATTAGATCGTGTAAATAAATAAATAATGCCGGACATTGCACACAGCATCATCTGGCCCCAAAGTAAGCAGAGCTTGTGTTATGGCTACCACATGACTAATACTACTTACATACTTTTTTGTAAATATATCAATCATAGAAACACCTAGAACCGAGACAAATACTTGCAGATCATATAAACGTTTGTTCCTCTGCGGGAATTGAACCCGCAACCTTCTGCGTCTTAGTCTACTGTGCCACAGAGGTCGTCATTCTTGTATGCATTGTCTATCAATATTTATATTAATTTATAATAAACTCTCTGAACTCTAACTACTCTACGCCACTAAGCTTATCATTATGTTAATATCGAGTTCCCAAAACTAGAATCGTAACAGCTTAGATATTATAAATATATTAAATTGATACCCATCTGTCCTGTTGAACATTGTATGGGATATAATGAGGTTTTTATGGGCTACGGGAAAGATGCAGTAGTGTGACGTCATTGATCCCCTGATTTGGGATCGATCGAATCGGCTGATGCTGAACCGTCAAAGAAAGATGCGATTGACTTAACACGCGATATTTTTATTGAAAGATTTACGGTACTTACCTGCTCGTCAATTTATATTTTTAAAACATTGGTAAGTTTTTTAAATTTTATTCTGTAAAATAATTCGTTTGTCCGCACGGCCGTTAATACAAATTCGTCTTTCGAATTCGAATTTTAAAATACTGTGTATATAACAATATGAAAAGACTCTTTAAATCTATATAAATCTAAATAAAAAACTGTAGGTATTTACTACAAAATGACATAATAATTAAATAAAAATAAAGCTTTATCAAAACATAAACAGCAATTTTAAATTGACCCCAAATTACATATTGGCTACAAATCGCTTGTAATTGGTTTAAACCGCATTCTTCCATTACGTTATAGTCACTGGTGGTGAACAGACATGATATTAAAAAACTGTGTATATTTGCATCTAAACAGTTATTTGCAAACAGTCCGAAGTGAACCTACATGTTAAAAACTGTGCATTAAAACCTATAAATTTGCAACCTTATTTGTAACAGCATTCAGTCGAGTCCGAGTACAAATCACTTATTCCATTTTTAATTTTTTACAATGTACTCTTAAATCTATTGCCATCTCTTTCGTTTATTAGAAAGAAAATGATAAATGCTGCTACGTTTGATAATGACAAGTGTAAGGAAAGAGATCAAGTTTTTATCAATAAAGTTCTATAGTGTTTTGTGTGCAAAATATATATCAAGGAAAGTGTTTATAGTATTTCGTGGTGAGCGGATTGTGACTCAAAAAGACAGTGACGGTAAAAACACTAGTGTGAGGAATAAAACTGGGAAGTGTTACAAGTTCACTAAAGGTCTTCTCTATTGGTAGAACTCTGTTTTATGTAGGTGGTGGGTTCGATTCTTTAAAGTCAAATATTTGTGTGATGAACAATGTTATATCATATATTATTTACGAATACCTATATATATAGGTATTCTACCAGTCATCTGATACCCATAGATAGTACAAGCTATGCATAGTGTCGAGCTAGATTTATAACTTCTGAACCATGATTCTGCTCATGGCTTCGCGCGCGTTGTACTAACATAAAATGTAGCCTGTGTTCTTTCCCAAGATACAAAATCTCTTCTTACAAAATTTCATCAAGATCAGTTCAGCCGTTTAGCCGTTAAAAACGTAACAAATAAACAGACACTTTCGATTTATATTATTACATATTATGAAATAATGTATACATAAATATTATTCGTTGTCTTCAAAATATTAGTCTCCATAACTAAGTAGACATATTTGCCATCAGTAGGTAACACACGGGGTTGTACCTACTTACGAATTTTCTATGTATTACATAATGTAGATATTAATTTCCAAAAAAGTAAGTATATAAGTAATATATCAGTCATGTGGTACCCATAACACAAGCTCTGCTTACTTTGGGGCTACATGATGCTGTGTGGTACAACCGGCATTTTTTTTATCATTAATATTGCACTACTATAGTGTTTCCCCAGAATTTCAGTTCTCTAGGAGCTACGGTTGAGGTTTTGCGTAGATTGTCAGTTAGTCTACATATTTGATCTTACAACCTAATTATAATTTATTCATAATAACAAGAAAATTCAACTTATGAATAATAAATAATACATTATAGTTTATAATAACGTTAGTAAAATTAATGGCGCCTAGAAATGTTATTCAAATTATGATGAGTCTAGACAATGTATATCATTACTTATTATAATATATACATAATAATTAGTACCTGGATGACCGAGCTTTGTTCGTTATAAAACACGGATAAAACGACGTTTTCTAAAAATGAAACCTAGCTAGATCGATTAATCGCCCCCGAAAATATACCTACTACATTTTTTCGGGGGCGATATGCATACTAAATTTCATGAAAATAGATGGAGCCGTTTCCAAGATTCAGGTTATATATATATACTTATAAGAATTGCTCGGTATTAGATGTATGGTACTTATGTATTTGTTACCATAGTACCTTCTGTTATTTTCTCAAAGAAACAAAATAAAAACTTCGAAGGTACAATCCTAAAGTCGAGTCCCCGAGTCTACATTTTTTAACGATTAGGTATTTTCAAAATCAACCTCTATACTCTATGAGAAATGCTCTTATTGAGTATATATTGAGAGATTTTATTAATACAATAGTTTTTAAGGTTTAAACGATTTAAAATTACCTACTCAAAATTTGGACCACAACATCTATGATCTATTTTTAATGGACGCCGCCAGACGCCATTACGTTCCAATTTCAAATTCAAATTTCGAACGTCTGCGTAGGCGCCACACGTCGTCGTGCGGTTTTGAAAAAAATATAGTCATTTTTGGTTCCGGTTCGAGTAAATAGGGGTGCCTTTTTTAGGGGAGGGATGCGCCCTTATGTCATTGTGCCTGTCAAATAAAATGATTATAGTTATGTAGCAAATCGATTTGTCGATCGATGATTTTGTTGGTGATTATTTTTGGTCGTCTAGCGAAGCAAACATTGAGCTTTTACGTTTTTGATTTTTCCCGAACTGTTTCGGGTTTTATTTGTAATTTTGGTGTTACTTTTCTAATAATCCTATAATTATTGACACGGGTGTAAATAATTCCAATAAAAGTTTTGTGTTTCTTTGTGATTCGAGAAAATAATGAGTTCATAGATTTAATACAAATATCTGCCATTTTGCACATTTTGCAAACGACCAATCACCCACGACTTTGTGACGTTAAATTTGTCAAACTATTCACATGACATTGACACTAGCGAAATTCTGAAGACAGATGCTAATTAAATGAAGAAGATGACGTCACCTTATTTTGTTATTTTCAGTTGATTTTGGCAGGGATTCATAATGCTATATTAAGTGAATACGTCTATAGTAACCGTAAGTTATTTTTTCTAGAAGAAATGAAATGGTCCGTTCTGATTTTCATTGAGAAATCTTCTGAAGGATATTGCAGGCCAAGCGTCAAATACCTACCGTATTTTAAAATTAGGTAGGACCTACGTAGTAAGGACTTTAAACACTTTAAGAAACTACTTATAGTACGGATATTATACTTATGGTATTACGTTTTTAAAAGCAACTAATGGTCTATTGCTGATCATAGCGCGCATACGTTTTAACGTATGCGCGCTATAGTTACCAGTACCACTAAACGTGAAAGAAAACATCGTGTGGAAACCCGCATGTCGTAGAAATCGTAGAAATGTTCAAAGACATGTGGCAATTACACGAATGGAGGCGCACTTTAATCCTTTCACCACACTGTTTTGAAATAACTAATGACACTATATGAAGATACTTAGGTATTTTAGGTGTGAATGCCTAATTCTATATAAAAATTGACATACTTTTTTATGAACACAGATTTTTATGATATTACTTTTTAAGTCAATTTTACGCAAAAATACGCCGACATATGAGCTCCGGAGTCTAAAAACTTGATTCCATCTCCATTGACCTCCATCAAGAGCCAAAAAGCCGCAATCATCTCCCCCACACGTCTTCACCCCGCCACGTCTCACGGTCGAATGCACACGCACAATACAAAATTGATTCGCGAATTTGTAACTACCCTCTTTTCGGGCAATTTCACCCGACTACAGGCAAATTGGTGCTTTGTACAAGACAATTTTATCGTTCAAACTAGTGGAAATATTACGGCTGTTATGAGTATATTGTGTTGGCAGCTTTTTATTAAAGGGCACTTATTTAGGTATGCATGACAACTAGTTGAAACTTTATCTCAATTAGTATGATTCTAATTTAAAAAAAAAAGTGGTTCGTTAGGCTTACTATAGATCGTTTCAAATGGTTCTCTTTTCACATAGGTAGATCTACTATCTAAATCTAAATTAATATTATAAAGAGATTGGTGGTACCTATGATTTGATTTTTTGTATCTATGTTTGTATGTAATGGATAAAATCAAAAACGACTTAACTAGTTTTTTCTGTTAAATTCTGAAAATTATTTCAAATAATATAGAAAGCTAGGAACATTATTAGCGAGTAACATGAACTTATTTTATTTTCAAAAAAAATTGAGATCCTTATGAAAATAAAATAAGTTCATGTTACTCGCTAATAATGTTCCTAGTTTTCTATATTATTTGAAATAATTTTCAGAAATTAACAGAAAAAACTAGTTAAGTCGTTTTTGATTTTCAAAAAATTATATTGATCTATTGATGATACTTACCTACATAAAATAATGTACCTACTACATGTTTATAGTACTCATTACCCATAAAAAAGTAAGTAGGTATTATATGCCAATATTTATTTATTTATTAATAGTTAAGTACTTACAGATTTACTTACACACATACACGCAAAGAAAGTCGCAGGCGTTTCAGTTAATAATCTGTAAATAAAACCATATCTATTATCATCAATACCAAATTTCGCATTTATATATTAGAAGAAAACCTTTCATAAAATGGCCGCTGTTGAGGCAATAAATCAATCAATGTCTAATGCAAAACATTAACACAATACGATCAACTATTTATTTTGACCCTTAACCTCGAATCAGGAAAATCTATTCACACCAAAACAAACATCTATTAAAACCTCATTTTCAGTCCCCAACGTCTACACCATAAATAATGTTTCCCTCCATTTTTCACTCCACAAGCTCTATGAAAAATAACCAACCACCAAATTAAAAAGAGCTCTCCACACTTTACAACACTCCAAAACATCTTTCAAAATAAAAATTCTATGAATGACGAGAGCTCTACGTAAAATGGACCTTTATAATGTAATTTGATATCGAAACTTTAATCTATATCTGTCTTTTTCGAACTTGGGTTTAATGTTTACGCGTGAGCGAGATAGCACACGGGTCGTACGTATTGCATGTCATTATGAGCTTCTTTAGTGGTGTATTATAGAAAATATCCCGTCTCTTTTTTAAGATCGTGATTGTAGCGGGAAAGATAGAGACGGTTAGTAAATAATATCAGATTTGTTTTGTTATGATTCCATCTCGAAAGCTGAGTTTTTTTTTCTGTTTCAAACTTGTTTCAGTGAACGGTTGTAGTGACCCATTTGCAGTTCTATATTAAAAAAGGTTTCATTCATTCGTTATTCTTTACTCAAAACTCAACAGTGACAAACATTCTTACCTATGATGTGTATTTCCCATACTACAGTTAATTTGAAATGAAAGCGTCAGAGATGTGCCGTTAAAAAAGTTTATGCTGTGGTAATATTTACTGCGTCAACATTCAACATATCAACATTCCAAGAAGTGCAGAAGAATTCATTTTCATTCATTGAAATGTTCTAAAACAAACTATTTACAGATAATAAGATTCTAAATCTCCATTGAGTTATTACGCGAAAACAAAATGGAAGAAAAGAAATATCTGTTCGAAAAGTTTGAATTGCAAATTCGAATTCTTTCTTAGATATTTCACGTAGAACCATAGCTCTCATAGGTAACTTCGTTTTTCTCGTGATAATTCATGGTTAACTGGGTAATCTTAGCGGAATTTTAACCAATAAATTATGTTTAAATTGCGTTTTAGGTGTAATATGTTTTATTGTGATTTATAGATACTACAAGGAATCCAAGAATATTCTTGACTACCATTCCGCAATGACGAAAAAATACGAATAGGTACATAATATTATATATAAATGTATATGTGGGTAGCAGACAATGGCGTTGGACCGAAATCAATGGAAAACTCGAGGGGATGCTTTTTCCCAACAGTGGGACAGTACGGGCTAAAAACAACAATATAATATAAGTATATAATAATAATAATAATTCCGGACATTTCACACAACATCATCTGGCCCCAAGGTAAGCAGAGCTTGTGTTATGGGTACCACATGACTGATATACTACTTATATACTTTTTTTTTGTAAATACATACGTATTAAACATAGAAACACCCAGACCCAAGACAAATACTTGCAGATCATACAAACATTTGTCCCGCGGCGGGAATCGAACCCGCAATCTTTTGCGTCTCAGCCGGACCTAAGCCCACTGCGCCACAGAAAATTAAGTAAGCTTGGTTAACGACACTAGATTAAATCTGCATGCCAAAGAATATGGTAGGACATACAATGGACTAACTATTATAAGACCTAAGTAATTTGTATCACATATGTTCAAGCAACTTAATATTATTTCATTTCATTTCAGAGGTCGTCAATTGGTCGTCATTGTTTCGTTCTTATAGAGTGTAGTGAATGTCTATTTCGTTTTTTTTCTTATAATGGCATCTGTTTTGACGTAAATTTCGCGGACAAACAAATACCATGGACCGCTTTGAATCGTCTTCTTACATGCTAGTGAAGCTAGGTGCCGGTTCCTCCTAACCCCAGTTCAAGAAGAATCCGGCAAACTCGTCTAGTCTTAAAACTATTTTGTATGCTCCTTGCTAATTTTGTTACGGATGCCGAGTCGACATGGAGCAGATTCATCCCAAGCTTTTTTGTCATGTAAATAATCTGTTATTTTGTATTATACTTTACTAGCGACCCGCCCCAGCTTCGCGCGGGTGCAATGCTTATATTAAATATACCTATTACAGAATGTCTAATGTGATTAGAAACCTCTAAAATTATCAGTAATTCTCTACTATATTATGCATGTATTATACATATAAACCTTCCTCTTGAATCACTCTATCTATTAAAAAACCGCATCAAAATCCGTTACGTAGTTTTAAGGATCTAAGAATACATAGGGACAGACAGACAGCGGGAAGCGACTTTGTTTTATACTATGTAGTGATGAGACAGTTTCTGTTTTATTATGTGTTTAAATTTGCCAATCGAGAAATTTAGCTTAGAAGGTTGCTTAGCTTTGTGGATCTGTTAAGAATGACTAAGCAGTGCCATGTGCGCTTTTAGGATAGGATACGAATGATTAGTCACGACGGTAAATTGTACTATGTAATTCTATACCCGATTAGAATCGAACCACAATAAATAAACATTGGTGGATTATTCACACACCATCTAGCCTCAAACTAAGCATTGCTTGTATTGACTGGCCTGTCAGCTCATTTGGTAGTAGCTCTGCCTTCTGCGGTGTAAATTTGCGTGATAAGTAGGTATGTGTTTTATCTGTATCTGGGTGTTACTATACAATGTCAAGCCAAAGTCAAAAGATGTTTGTTTTCTTACAATCTGAAGGATCATTGAAACGTCTTATATACTAGGTGAATTTAGGTGCCAATTCTTCCTAGTTCGAGAAGAACTGGTAAGAAATTTGTCCTAGTCCTTGCGCTTTTTTTGCATGATCCATCTTATAGCTACCTTAACTACGAAAAACTAATTCTACATTTATACATTTCAATAAATGTCTCAGTTAACTGTCTGAGGGCAGAGCAACATGAGGCCATGCATTCTTATCAATAATATGTAAATATGTCGTAAGTAAATACATATTTTATATGTAAAATGATTTCATATTTTTATTCCACTTTCCCATCGTAGGCATATTGTTGGATAGGTCTTTCAAAGACACAGTTGTCTTTCAAGACAGTGTTATATGGTTTCTTGTAGATACAGTTTTTCGAAACAGATATTATTTTGGTAAATAATATCTCCTTTGATGTGACAATCTTTGTTTTTTTTATTTATTTATTTATTAGGCATCACCAACAGTACACATAACAAACATATGAATCTAATATATTAATAAGAACATTTTATGAAATATGCACCAATTACAGGCATGCACAGCATTTGTTAGATGTCATTGTCCCGTACCGGCTAAACGGCTTTTTGGGGGTACTTACCTAAAAAGTTTTCAAAATGATAGCATAGGTATAAATGAATTTCAAGGAAAGTTATGAGTAATTGGATAATGAGTAACTACCTGATTTGTAAACCTTGAAAATATTAAAAATGCTTCATTATTTTGCATAATTTTAATTTGCCAGATGGTATTAAACAGATGTAAAAATAATAATAATACTGGACATCTGACACAGCATCATCTGGTCCGAAAGTAAGCAGAGCTTATTTATGGGTACCAAATTACTGATATACTACTTATATACTTTTTTTATATACAAAATATTTAGTACTATTCTATAATTAGCGCATTTTTGGCGCTAATCTATTCCTAATGAGTTATACACAAGTTAAGCGCACACCACACATGCAACCTCAAAAAGAAATTCGACACGTGTTTCGCCTCCACGAGGCATCTTCAGGAAAACTTGACTCGAGTACCTACCAAATATTTTTCCATCTTTAATGTTTTGTAATGTTTTGCAAGTTGAAGTGACAATGGGCAGGCCATATAGCTCGCAGAACTGATAACCGTTGGGGAGTAAAAGTTCTTGAATGGCGACCAAGGACAGGAACACGAAGCGTAGGACGACCCCCCACCCGATGGACTGACGACATTGTAAAGATCGCAGGAAGTCGGTTAATGGAGAGGGCTCAAAATCGTTCCTGGAAATCAATTGGGGAGGCCTATGTCCTGCAGTGGACTTCCTAAAGGCTGGTATGATGATGATGAATGTTTTGTAATGGATTTCCGCAAAGTCAAGCCTGAACCAATTATCTATCTTTGCTGACAACCTCTGTGGTGCAGTGGGCTAAGGTCTGGCTGAGACGCAGATGGTTGCGGGTTCGATTCCCGCCGCGGGACAAATGTTTGTATGATCTGCAAGTATTTGTCTCGGGTCTGGGTGTTTCTATGTATAATATGTATATATATACAAAAAAATATTTTTTTTTTGCTAGATGTTTTTGGCGTTGTACCTACTTATCTTATCCTTACTTAAGACGTAAGAAGACCTCTCTATGCATAGTTACATGCACTAGGCCATTTTTACCCGACTGCCAAGAAAGGGCGTATCTTGTATGTATATTTGTAAATATATTTATTACCTCGCATCTTCCAAACGGCTGGATGGATTTCGACAGTTAAGGTATTGTATATTCATCTTAAAAACAAAAGTGTCTTTAGATAAGTGTTTGAAAAAAAAACAAAATGACGGATTTTTGGCGTAAATTTGTTTTATACTATGTATATCTTCATTACATAGTATAAAACAAAAACGCCTCCCGCTGTCTGTCTATCCCGATGTATGCTTAGATCTTTATAACTATGCAACGCATTTTGATGCAGTTTTTTTTAATAGATAGAGTAATTCAAGAGGAAGGTTTATATGTATAAAACATGAATAATGTAGTAGCGAAACATTGATAATTTTAGAGGATTCAAATGTGATGAAGTAAATAAACTCATTTTTAGCGCTTACATTGCAAACGCTGGCTTAACCTTACGAGATAAATCAAAACAATGTACTACAGTATTGTACACCTTAAAAAGGTCTACACAAAAGTCCGCAATGGGGCGGGTTGCTAGCAAGCTTGGCTAGGATTATTAGTATAGTATTTAGTTTTTAAAACGTAATTATATTAATGATAGAATTCAGCGTCCGTACTGAACCTCTAAAACAAAACAGTACTATACTATAACTAACTAACTACTATAACTAAATAAGAAAATAAATAGTAGAGTTTTCCATGTGTTATATAGGGGCTATGATGATCCAGTTAAATTTATATCTACTGATCTCCACACTAGGCTCGCCTGTATCGTGGAGATCTCATTTACTATTATACAGTAGTGATAGTTGGATATAATAAAATTACAAAAAAATATATCAATGCTAGTAAGGATTATAAGAAACAGACTGATTTGTAAACCTTAAAGATCTAAAATTCCGATATTGTTTTGCTATGCTCATTAGATGGTGTTGAATTGGTTTGGGAGCTGTTTACTAGTCATTCTTAACCTGATTGTCTATGAAAGTCTTCACTGTAGGTACGTGCTCAAATTAGCTTGGACAGTTGTATAATCACCAAGCCTTAGTTCATCTGTTGAAGATGATCTAGGTGGCGTCAGTCAAGTTACAGAGCAGTTATTTGTAATTGAAAACTTTCGTTCATGGATCAACTCCAGCAAGTTGAGGTGGGTGAAGTTTCCTCTCCACTGACACCACTCTGCCTGGGATTCTGTTTGATGGCTTCCCAGGTACCCACACTAACCTCTCGACCTTGCCGACAGGACCCGCAGGAAAGATGAAGCTAAAGCTTACATATCGGACTGTTACTCTTGTGTTGAGGGCACACCATCCTGGCTTTTGAAAGGTTATAAGATGGATCATACAAAAAAGCGCTAGAACCAGGTCGAGTTTCTTGCCAGTTCTTCTCGGGCTTGGGTTAGGAGGAATTTCACCTAAGTTCACAGTCACAAAGTGATCCTTCTACTTCATCTTCGTTAATGAAATGTGTCATTATAATGTTATTTTTGTCAAAGTCCAAGTCAAAAGATGATTTATTTAATACAATCACAAGGATCACTTTGAAACGGCTTACATTCTAGGTGAATTTAGGTGCCAATTCATCCTAACCCAAGCTCGAGAAGAATTGGCAAGAATATCGTCTTGGTTTTGCTAGTGTCAAGTGTTTATATTGATTATAGTATGTATCTTGTCGTTCGTCATTTGTTATTTTATTGACCGAGCGAAGCGAGTGTCTCCGTTTCAGCTTAGGCAAAAATGCTTTCGTATCTGTCTGTCTGGTAGGCGTTCGACCGGCGTCTGTCCGGATGTTCTCCTCTACAGGTCGCATTTCTCAACCGATTCTCGTGAAATTATAACGTGATTTTTGTGATTGTATTGAATCTCATATTTGACTTTTGATTTTAGATTTTTGTCACCAGAGTCCACTGGTTCTAAAGATTAGAAATAAACTTAAGTTTTCAAACCCTTATTCAATACATCCCCTCTTCATTTGCGTACACCCCGCCCTCGGTAACAGTATAGCTGACAGTTGCTACTGGCGGTCGCCATGGCAACGGAGGGCGTAGTAGGTAGGTACCTAGGGTGAATTAATGATTATGAAGTACTGTCATTTCTGGGTAACATTGAATTTTGTAGGCAGAAAAATATGGTTTAACAATTTCTAAACATGAGCTAACCGGTGCGGCTTTTCTGGGTGGTACTTACGTTGATAAAAAATAGCCTAGATGGTATTTTTTTACATTTGTATCTATGACAAGTTTCATCGAAATTCGTCCAGCAATTTGAGAATGAAGAAGTATCAAATTAATATCAAAAATGGCCACTTCAAAACTTAATATTTATCAAACTAATATCTGTGACGCAGTGGGCCAAGGACCGGCTGAGACGCAGGTTGCGGGTTCGATTCCCGCTGCAAGACAAATGTTTGTATAATCTGCAAGTATTTGGCTCGGCTCTGCGTGTTTCTATGCATGTAATTACAAAAAAAGTAAATAATCATGTTGTATATGGGTAGCTCCTAACCCAAGCTCTGTTAACTTTGGGGCCAAATGATGCTGTGTGAAATGACCGGCATTATTTATTTATCCATTCCATGCATACATATTTCAAAAACACAAATTGATGTTATTTGTGTTGTTGGGGCAATATTTTGTGCATTTGCAATACTAGCTGTCTACAGCTGTCTGTAGCGAGCTTTAGAAAAAAAAAAACTGTTAGCACTCCGGGAGTGCCGACAGAAGTGAAAACTTATTTTGGCGCGTTAGAGTGTAGTAATAAATCACTTCAAAATCAGTAAGGTGACTGCCAATCAAATACTGATCGAACACAGATAATGCAGTATTTTTGTTCAGAATGTAGATAATATATCAAAGAACCTAACTCAGTAAACTTCTCCATACAAAAGTAGACTTTAAACATGTGAATTAAGGTTTATAATCAAATGGGGCAAGCGCGGCAGCCGGCTGCGTCTCGCCCCAGACGGTAACGGTGTCGCGAATCCAGAGGTTTTACCTCATCTAAAAATATGCGTACCGCGCTAAAAGAAGTTTTCACTTCAAAAATATCTTAACTATTCTTGAATCCACTTGAACACATACAAAAAAAATCATCAAAATTGGTCCAGCCGCTTAGGAGGAGTTTAACATAAAACACACCCATAGTAGATTTATATATAAAAAGATACTAGCGGCTGCCCGAGGCTTCTCACGCGTGGTACCTACATAAAAAGTAGCCTATGTCCTTTTACAAGGTCCCATTTATGTTTATACCAAAATTCATGAAAATCGGTTCAGCGGTTTAGGCGTGAAAACGTAACAAACAGACAGACAGAATTACTTTCGCATTTATAATATTTATTAGTAGGGATATTAATATTATCAATATTATTACGGACAAAGGCTTCTTATTAACCGACTTCAAAAAAGGAGGAGGTTCCAAATTCGTCGAAATATTTTTTTATTTTCATGCATGTTCACCGATTACTCAAGGACACCTGAACCGATTTGGAAAATTATTTTTTTGTTTCAAAGGGTTTCAACCCAGATGGTCTCATTTTAATTTTATCGAAATCGGTCGAACGGTTTTTTTAAGAAATCAACAAAAATCAAAAAACTGTATACATCGAAGACATTTTCGTTTACTCCGACACCTCGCTGTCTCATTGGAGCACTGCGTTTAGTTGGCCTTCCCATCTATACTAATATTATAAATGCGAAAGTAACTCTGTCTGTCTGTTTGTTACGTTTTCACGCCTAAATCGCGAACCGATTTGGATGAATTTTGGCATAGAGATAGATGGGACCTTGGAGAAGGACATAGGCTACTTTTATGTAGGCACGCGTGCGAAGCCGCGGGCAGCAGCTGGTATTATATATAAACAAAACACATTTACTTTGTACTAAAAATTGATTATAGGCTGAAATTTCATTGAATGAAGGTTTTCTTTTTAGTTTTTATAAGGTAATTATTATTTGTTTTTTTAGTAACTGCTCCAAACTTAGAACTTAAACTAAAAAAAACCATTCAATAGAAAAATTCTATATGTTCAACATAAACGTTAGAGAATGTTCAATAATAGTAGAGTGCTGATGTGATATTTATATCAATGGTAAAAGATACATATTGCAACGAATCACGATTCTGCTGATATTGAAAAATCTATAATTTTTATAGGAACGCCATTACGCCGCTATTTCCTTGCTTAATGTATCTGAAAGCTTTTGTTTTAACTCAAATGTCACATAAAATCAATAAAGTATTTTACTGTATACGATTTTACGAACGGTTATTTTTATCGCTTGTATTTGTAAATTTCTTTGTTACCTCGATTTTCGAAATGGCTGAATGGATTTCTTAAGGTATCGTTATATTCGTCTTAAAAACCCAAGTGTCCTTAGATAGGTGTTTGAAAAACAAAATGGCACATTTTAGGCGCTAAATACAAAAATTTTTAAAAATACCAAACCTATCAAATAGGGTATCAAAATAAAAGAAATTAAACCAAGTGTCCTTAGATTGTTTAAAAAAAAACAAAATGGCGGATTTCAGACGCGAAATAAAAATACGTTAATCAAAAATAATTACCAAACCTATCGATTAGGGTATCAAAATAAAGGAAATTAAGAGGGGGTTACAAAAATATATATAAGTTCTAGGTTTGAATTTAATTACAAATAATAAAGTCTCTTTGCAGTCGGGTTTTTGATTTTTTAAATTATATATTCTTGTTACCAATATTTAAGACCCGTACTATTTTTAAGTTACCTACTTAGATATCTTGAATGGTGGATGACTGGCCTCAGTCATCTACCTGTTGATAGATAGATAGATAGATAAAAAACTTTATTCGACATAACATTACACAGACACAAAATAAGGCACAAAATTAAATACTAAACTTAACTACTAACACTAAAAGACAAACAAAATAGTTACACGAGTTATAACTAACACAAAAAGTAGCTAAGAAGCAAGGTAGGTGCAAGGAGGTGTGTGTGGTAGGTATGCCAAAAAGGACCAGTCTCAGCTTATTGTTACTCTGCGCCATTAGGCGTAGGGCAACGCTGGTTTTCAGACTGGGCCTATGTAGTAGTGACTCCACGAACAGAGAGTAAGAACACAACTGTAATTAAAAGAAAGAAATAGCATAAACACACATAATATATAGTAAATAATGTTGACAACTTATTTCGATTCCCTCCCAGACCAAACATTTGTGTGATGAACATAGATATTTGTTCTGTGTCTGGGTGTTATAAAGAATCATGAGTATATTGTATTTCAAAATTAAAACTATTTTATCAGTCATCTAATTCCCATATACAAGCTATACTTAGTTTGGGGCTAGATAGTGCTATGTGGATTGTCCATAAATATTTACATTTATATTTATTTATATATAATCCTGTCCCCTCACGCGCACTATACTAATACCAATATTGTCAAAGTATCCAAATACTTACCTATGTATACGTATTAATTTATGGAGTCTATGGCTAACTCGAAAAGCTCCAATGGCTGTATCATGGCTTAGGTTGATTTTACATTCCGACATCAATATATCAAAAACGAAGACATTATTTGATGAAATTTTAGATATTAGTCGCCTTATTCGTTTCACATTTTACACAAAGCATGTAAGTTTAAAGTTATGTGAATATTATTACGTTTTATTAACTAAAAAGACAAGAGACTTTAAGTTTATAAAAAATATCATCGATGTATAAATACAAATAAATAAAAATAAATTCATATAGGTATATTATATTATATATTTTTGGTTTTCGTCGATTTTTTAAAAACCGCTTTACTGATTTTGATAAAATTTAAATACGACTACTTGGGAAGTATACAAAAAAAAAGAAGGAAAAAAGAACAAAAAATAATTTTCCAAATCGGTTCTGGTGTCTTTGAGTAATCGGTGAACATTAAAAAAAGTAATAAGTAAATTACTAAAAAAAAAGTAAAATAAAAATAAGATTCCGAGGAATTAATAACCTCCTCCTATCTTAAAGCCGGTTAACAATAAAATACAATACAAACTTCTACATGTATAGCAAAAACCACAACTGTAAAATCCCCAGGGTTGGTTATCAAATCCAGAAATCTCTTCAAATCTTTAGTAATTTTTGTCTATGAAATTTATCTTAAGAGAGTCCTCTTAGAGGCACGAAATTTTTGATAAACACACGCTTTACTCACATATTATTTAGTCGATGGAGGCACCGCCACTGTTTCGATTAATTTAGAGAATTTTCATCAGAGTGAGATTGATTCGTGGTTAGTTTGCTCTCGCTCGCGCTCACGATTCGCACTGCAGTGTCAGTGTCGGTGCCTCCATCGACAAAATAATGAGTGAATAAATGCCAGTGTATTTCAAACTGTATAGTAAAACTCACGAAAGTTTTAAAAGCTAATTATATAAAAGCTTTAAAAATGTCGTATCGGAGACTGTAAATGTGTGAAAATAAATACAGCCCCCAGCGAAGTGAGTACTGAATGTAGAGCAGATCGCTACTTTAACTTCCACTGGATTGAGAGGAATTGAAGCACACGTACAGCTTAGATCATGTTAAGCACGGTCACCTCAGTCACTATCTAAGTAAAATTGTCAATTTGTTAAAAACATAATTCTATAATTCCTATAATCAATGGTCCCTATTAACAATGTTGGTTCTGCAAAAAGACAACTTTTCAGTAGAGCAGTTCAAAGTTAGTTTTGACGATAAAATAAAAATTAAGATACAGTAAATGTTCAACTTGCACTGATTGTTTTATGTATGGTTTTTTAAGTACTGATATAGACAAATTTGAAAATTAATTGATAGTTTTGGAAATAAGGTAAAACTGATACTTTAACTTGTATTATTTTCATGGAGAATTGTCGGTTATGACACAAACGACAGTTTTGTTTGGATATTTAAACAGCAAGTAGGTAGTGGTATATTCAACATTTATAAATGGAGATTTAGAAAAAAGTTTGTCGTATGTATGTGTTTACTAGCGTAAATTTATATTAAAAAAAACACTTTTTATACATTTTCCCATGCATTTATTGTACATTAGACATTTTAACAGTTTACCATCAAAACAAATAAAAAAATAAGGAAATCACACTCTGAGATCAACACACTTAATCATAATAATCAAAATTAGTTCAGGAAATGTAAAAGATGATCTTCTTCCTTCTTTTTTCTACTTTGAAAGTAGGTATTGAAGTAGGTACACATAACAAAAGAGAAATAGCAAGCGTTAAGAGCATCAATCATTAAAAATAAAATTAACAAAGTAAGAACCATCAACGCACAATAAATTACAACACCTTTAGGGGTAGCAGGTATGTAGGTGAGTATCACAATGTTTTATAGAATATACTTAAGCTTAAAAAAATATATAGGTATCTATGCAACTTATAGAAACTTTTTTGTGGACAAAAATACTTAATTATTACAACCAATGTACAGTCTTAGTTTGTAGGTACTTTAAAAGTCAGTCTACACATAATCTCTCTTGCTAGGGTACCTAAGGTACTTATCATACCTAAACATAAATGTACCTATAATAAATCAGAAACTTCAAAATCACAATAGTATCAAAAATTTGCTATACGAAAAAAAAACAATCCAACAGCTGTTCATTCAGAGTTACTTTCTCGTTCTACTGCTCTTTAGACTCAGACTACTGCATACTGCATTCCAGTCTTTATAAAACAATGATATTTTTCTGGAATGACCTAGATCTGCACATATAATTAAAATCATTGTTTTTTCCATATGTAATAAGAACGGGGCCATCATAAGCTTGGGATATTTCTTTTGGTGGATCTAAAAACAACTAAAGTCTTCGGCTCGTCATCGAAATTATATTTGTAATCAATCCGATTATAAACACTACCTCCCTTTACATTTACCTCCCTAATTTGTGTCCACTTCATTTTTTAATTTCTTTTTCATTTCAGCACAGTTTTTGTTCGTCAACAAATCTTTAAAATTGCAGAAGTCTCGTGAAGTAATTACTCGTACATTGAAAGGCATACCCTTCTGTTTTCGCCCAACGCACTAAGCAGTACCATTCATCGGGAACACGTAAATCATTCTTCGCTCACTCTCCCTTTCTATAAGCGATTAAACACTATCCTCTTCATTTTGGGTGTGTCCTTTCTCCATAAATCTATGCGTCATAGTTACTCCAAAATCCTTAGCAACAAGCAAATACAAAACAAAGACGATGCGGTTAAAATTTTTGCCAGCGCAATTATCCGACCAAAATCTAAATCCCTTACCCCTTTTTGTGTTACGTTAGTAAAGTGCCTGTTATAGTTGAAGGTGTTAGAAGATTTAGAACATCATCAGGCCTGATGACATACACTTCCAAGCATATGGCACAGAATTCATTTCCATGGATCTTCGTGAACAGGAACTGTTGACGGTATTAGCGTTGAATTGGTAATACTTTGGACTTTGAAGGAATTGCATGCGTTTCTTCTATTACGGAAAATTCACTTACAATTCCTGGGAGGAGAATCCTTGATGAGACCGGTCTTTAAGGATTCCCCTCTCAGGAATTGCCTCTTCAGAAATTTTATTTTCAGGTAGGTACAGAAGTATTTTACAAGCTTGTCCCTGTCACTGACTGACAAACATTATCCATCAAATTTTGTAGATAATTGGTCAACTCCTCATAGGAATGCACACGTAGGTACTGGTGAAGACTCTCGATCTGCAAAGATAGATAATTCTTATAATTAAAGTGTTAGGTGACCATGAAAGGTAGGCACCTCAGTAGTTACCTATCTACCATCGATTCTTACCAGTCTTATCAGTTATTTTCTGATAGTAATCTATTAATCTATTCATTAAGGGTAAGTGAGATAACTTCTTACTTAATTTACTTGCTAATGATCCAAAAGCTTTGTGTTAATCAATTTTGCAAGTAATTAGTCATTTTCTATAGAAAGAAGGATAACGTCGCGTCGGTTCCGTCAGTATCCACATTGTTGCGCGGACAAAGTTATAACTACTGACAATATTAACTAGAAACTGACAAGATAATCATGATTTTCAATAAAACAGAATATTGTATACCATAGAACTTTTTATTGTGATTCTATTTATGTAAAAAATTGAATTTTGGTAAGTAAGTGAAGTAATTCGAATCGTATCACGGCCCTGTATCCCTAGGGGCTGCCGTATCTCTTACATACTCGGTTTAGACGCGAACTGAGCAGGACTTCTAAAAGTGTATCAAACACTATTTGACGCGGATCCTTTCTCAGAAGAGACAGTATCTGCTGGCGAAAGTTTGATGAGCGCAATTAGTAAGCAACAGCAAGAGAAGTGGATCTCAACCGTTAGTAACCTAAATATGGCTCATAACAGCAAAAAAGCATGGTCAACTTTTCAAAAGCTCACTGGAGATTTTAATGAGCAAAAACTCCCAGTCAACTTTCACCTAACCAAATCGCCCATCAGCTTATTCTTAACGGGAGACCCACATGTCGTCTTCCTAGAATGCAAAAGGCTGCCCCAGTGGCGGTCTCTTCAGATATCAGTAAACCTTTCACCATTAACAAAGTCATCAAAGAAATCAAAGGACTAGTGAACGGTAAAGCGGCCGGATACGATGTGATCACTGTTGAGCAGCTTAAGCACCTGGATCCGAGTGCGGTTTCTTGGTTGTTTACCATGTTCAATAAATGCTTGGAATTCACCAAAATACCTAACTCCACTGTTAAGCAAAAGTGATTGCAATCATCAAGCCAGGAAAACCTCCTTAAGACGCAAAAAGCTATCGCCCTATCTCACTACTCTGCCACACCTACAAGCTTTTCGCAAGACTTCTTCTCAACCGTCTGAATCCTGTTATTGAACCCAAACTTATACCAGAATAAACTGGTTTCATGGTCATGTACAAGTCAAGTCTTAAAACTCACACACTTCATAGAAGACGGCTTTGAATACAAAAAAGTAACCGGCGTTGTGTTTGTGGACCTGTCTTCAGCCTATGACACTATTAACATTAGCAGGCTTTTATCAAAGATAGGGAAAATGGTGCAGGATGCCTGTTTTGTTGACATTCTAGCTGAACTTCTAAGAAACAGGCGTTTTCAAGTTCACTTGGGAACAGCAAAGAGTAGATGGCGAGTTCAGAAAAATGGTCTCCCACAGGGAAGTCTTCTGGCTCCAATCCTTTTTAATATCTACACCAACGACCAACCTTGCATCCCTGGCACAGCACGTTTCTTGTATGCTGATGATCTTGCCCTCGCAGCCCAAACATCACGTTTCGAAGAGGCCGAGGTGGCATTGACAGATGGGCTTGTGAAACTTGCTAATTACTATATTGAAAACTGCCTTACACCAAATCCATCAAAGACCATATCATACGCTTTCCACCTGTACAATCACCAAGCAAGACGACCATTGAGCATCTCTTGGGAGGGTGTTCCGATCAAGCACTCGGATACACCGAAATACCTGGGTGTAACCCTGGACGGAGCACTAACGCTAAAAGAGCACTGCCATAGAAGCATGACAGTGAATACAAGAAATAATCTCCTACGTCGTCTTATCTCAACACACTGGGGAGAGTCTCCGCATGTATTGCGCACTACTGGCCTAGCACTTAGTTACTCGGCTGGCGAATTCGCTTGCCCAGTTTGGAACCGTAGATATTGCTTTAAATGATAGGTACCTGCAGGATTATCACGGGCAGCCTGAAACCAACGCCACTTAACGCACTTTACCCTTTAACGGGTATAGCCCCTCCTAGTGTGAGAAGGGATGTCGTTTGTTCTCTCGAGAAAACTAAACAGGAATCGGACTCGCGACATCCCTTGTACGATAAGGTGCACGGACGACTCAAAAGCCGAGAAAGGGTTTCTCCGTTGTACTTAATCTCTAATCTTAATGGGTTGCTTTGACAATTCAAATCGATGAGGACTCCGAAACATTTTAAAATCAAAACCGTTCGTCGTTTAAATCACAGAACAACAAAATTAAATTCTCGACACTTGTGCTGAGAATTCACAATTTATTGATTAAAACTCCGCTTAGATTACCCAACAAACCATGAAATAACGTGAGATAAATTAATTATTTAAAAAAAATATATATATTACCTCATGAAATGTGTAACGTAGAATCGTTGAAAAATTAATAGGTTGTTTTGACTTCACCTCAAATCCTGTCAAATTCAGTAAATCTCGACTACTTAGCAACCCATATCACGCTGATTTTTAATGGCAAAAAGTATATAGGTGTTTGTTGTGTGTCTGGGTGTTATTGAGTATCATAAGTTTGTATTTAAAAAGTAAATATTCTGTCAGTTATATGGTCACAATAATACAAGCTATGCTTCGTTTGGAGCTAGATGGTGCTGCTTGCATTGTCCATCAAAATTGATTTAATTATATTTTAAAGAAACACTGGTATGTATGTACATATTTTGTCAATAAATGCACCATTGTTTCGATTCATCTAGAAAATCTTTATTTGGGTGAGTTTGATCCGCATTTCGCATGCTCCCGTTCGCATTCGTAAAAAAATACGTGAATAAAATAAAAACCCATGTTTTTATTTTATTCTCAAAGTGAACCTACAGTGGGTAAAAACCAGTCTCTCAAAATGTATAAAGCCTACTCATGATAAATGTTTTATCAAATACTTCGCAGTACGTACAAACCTTTCTTTAAAACAAAAAGAGGTTACTTACTTAAGTGTGTCGTGTTTTCTCCTAACAGTGGTGTCAGCAAATTGCTGATTCGCCAAGTAATACATCGTCCGAATATTGTTGTTTGTAATGTTTCTAGTTAAAAAGTTTCATGCCTACTGGATGTAGGCCTACATATTTGAGCCTTATCAAGACTCAGCGTATTAGCATTGTCATTCAACATGGCAATGCCGCCGGTGTCTTGGGAACGCTGCCCTCTGGCAGTGATCGGGATCAGTTGAGCTATCTATAGATAATGATCCTACAGGTCCTTAAATAGCTCAACTGTTTCACATGTATTTTATAATATTGTATATTTTCTGTACATTTCTGTAATAATTTTTGTAAATGAATGTATTCTTTATACAATTACAGCATAATATATAATTTCATAAAAGACATGTAAAACAAGTTGAGGTATCTAAGGTTTAAAACGATCTAAAGATAACTCAAGTGTTCCAGATCACTGCGTCCCCAAGACACTAGCGGTATTGTCTCATTGAATGGCAATGTTAATACGCTGGCTCAGATAGGAGCTAGCTCTTGGGTCTGGATCTGGTAGCAGCTCGATGATGCTACCAGACCCAGTTGTTTAATGTTTGGATTTTTCTACGTTTTGTCAATATCGGAATTCCATAATTGCAGCTCAGATTCTCTCTTATCAATGTTTTCGATGTCTTCTCTGAATTTATTCTTCAGATGAAGCATTCTAGAGTTTTTAATACTTCTAGAAATGGTAGAAATAAGTTGGAATACGTACAAATTGTTCCAGCACCCTCAAGAATGGAGAGCCCTTGCATCAGGCCCTTTTGTCCTGGGACCTCGAGGGCGTATTGTGTTCGTTACTGCATTGTTTCACTGTTACTTTTTGTTTTCTGTGTTGTGGTCGGGGAAATATAGGCGGTAGCGGGTAAGGGAGTGCTTTTTATAAGCGACAGCGATTTTTTTAACCGACTTCAAAAGGAGGAGGAGGAGGAGGAGGTTCTCAATTCGACTGTATTTTTGAAGTGAACCGCTTCGTTACGTAACGCGTAACGGCGCCAGTCTGTCTGGCTTTCCTTTCTCTCATGCATACGGCAGCGGTAGGCAGGCTCCTCCTCTCTCACTCTGACCCACAGCCCTAGTTAGATTAGTTTAAGTTATCACTTCTGCCGGGCTTCACGAGACGCACACGTTTTTTTTGGTCCCATAAAAATTTCATAAAAATCGATTCAGTACCTAGTAATCATAAATAAATCATAAAAACTGAAAAAATATGTCTTAGAAGAAACGAAATTTTGATATTTTTTTATACATGAAGTTGGTTGTCTTTTTAGTTTTTAAAATGTAATCATTTTAAATTTGTTAAAGTTAAACAGATGTTTTTAAACATACGCAATCAAAATTCATATTGCAGCAGACGATTTTATGCTATCTTCGTCGTGGAATCTCATTATTAGTAGGTATATGCCTCGCGATTCATCATATCAGTGCTTGGATACTATTAGAGATGTTTTGTGAATCTGGAGACCAAATGCGGGTAGTTTTGGAAAAACTGGGTCTTGCATAGGATGTTCTTCTTCGTTTCTTCTTACGAGTATAATAGCATCTATCTTGTTGTCAATTTTTCCAGTGTCAAGTAATTGTTTGGTTATAAAGTCTTAGTCGATTCGTCATTTGTATATTCTAAACGTTATCGCGGAATGGCCGTCTGGAACTTTCTCGGGATTCCTTGTCGCTCAAATCACATTGAAACATAATACACTTATAATTCAATTGTCCGTACTTGTGCTATGTAGTCACGATTTATTGATTAAAATTCCGCTAAGATTACTGAATAAAACATGTAATAGCACGAGAAAATATAATAAATTTGGAAGCGCTATGTTCCTTATGAAATGACAAACAAAGAAACCTGCTATGATGTTAATTTAAAAGTGATAATGTAACCTATCATTGCCACTTTAAAAACATTTTCATTAAATTATTGTGTGCATATATTTAGTTCGTAGATTATTTTTGGCCGTTTTGCGGGGTAAGCATTGTGCTCTTATATCATTTCTTTAGTTTCGAGTTATTAACGCTCTGAATAAAAGTTTTGTGAGTGTTTATGGGAACCACATGACTGATATTCTACTAACATACTTTTTTTGTAAATACTTAAATATTATACATAGAAACAGACCTGAGACAAATACTTGCAGAATATTGTCTCGCGGCGGGAATCGAGCCCGCAACCTTCTGCGTCTCAGACGGGCTTTGGCCCACTGCGCCACAGAGGTCGTTTATAAATGATACTACCTACATCACCTTGTATTTTTTTTTATCTTGAGTAACTTCTTTTTGTACAATGGGCGTCCTTATCGCTTAAAGCAAACAGGTATTTTACAAAAAAATATGGTTGTCTGTAAAGTCAGTTTACGGACGATAGTTTAACGTGACAACGTCATAACAAAACATTGTTATGCGCTCTCGCTCCGATCGTATTGTTATCATAAGCGTAACAGGACAATGACAAAGCGTAACAGAATTAGACGTTGTCACGTCAAAAGAGGAAGAAAATAATAAATCTTAATTTTAAAAACTTTTAACCAAAACCATCCAATGCTATCTAATAATAATGAAAAACGCTTTCCCAACCTCACCATGTCCGTAGCCTTATTTAGTAATGTCACCGCATTAATTACGCCATCTGTCGTTAATAATTGACATGTGCAAGTCGTTCGGAGTTGAAATATCTTGTAATACCTACTTACATAATAGTTAGCGGCAAAAACATAATTATTTATGTTATATGAAATAAATTAATCTTTTAGAACTCAGGTTTAGAGTTCTAAAAGTAACTATACAAATAATACGTTAGTAAAACCCGGGTTTACTCACATATAACACGTGTTTATCAAAGCACGGGCTTTACTCGCGTATTATTTTGTCGATGAAGACACCGACACTGCTTTGATTCATCTAGCCTAGAGAATCTTCAACAGTGTGTGTTTGATCTGCTGTGCGGTCCGTGAGTTGCCGCCTGAGTTTACGGTTGGCACTCTAATTATACGTGAGTAAAGCCCGTGTTTATCAAAATGTATAGTACAACTCACGAAAGTTTTAAAAGTGATCTAGTAACTATATTATAGAGTTTTCCAATAGCGTCAGACGAGAAAATGTATAAATAAATTCTTGGATTTTAGGCCTTTGTGGTAGGGCCCCAATTTCACCAGTGTCAGGTTTGATGATGATGATGATGAGATCCAGTATACACAGAAATGGCCGGTGATCACGGGTATATGTTCTTCTTCTTCTTCTTCTTCTTCGTTAAAGGCATGGTGTAATGACAGTTTTGCAAATGTCTTGTGTGAAAGTTGTTTAATATTATACGATTGACTGCGACCTTGTGACGATATTATAACATAATTACGTTTTACTAAAAAGAAAAATTTTGATTCATTAAACATTTCATTTTCAACCTATTTTTTCACCCTTGGAATTAAGTTTTTATTCTACGCTTTTATTTTATAATTTTTCGAAATCCGTTAACACCATTGGAACGTCACAGGAAAACATAATACGAAATTTCGTTTTGTTTAATGACATAAATAAATATATTTTCTAAAAAAATGTTTTATGTGTAATTTTTATTATATACTTAACGAATGTTCCCATAGATATTTCATCAAAATCGGTTCGGTAGTGTGGTTTTAAATACATTATAACTAGACAAAATATGTCATCAAAGTCAAGGAAATTTCGTATTTTTTCCGACTTAAAAAAAAGGAGAAGGTTTCTCAATTAATATTTATTGATTAGAACTTTTCAACTAGATAGGTTATAATTGACATTAGGGGTCTGATGATGAAGACGAAGGATAGTCAAGGGATTTTGTTACGTTTCCTGTTTGATGTTGTTATTTTTTTGTTAAAAATTATATATAAATGAAGTCGGTTTTCTTTTTAGTTTTTAAAACGTAATTATGTTGTTTTATATCTGTAATAAAAACCGACGACGAGTGCTGTTCCAGAGACAGATCATCTTAAGCAACGATCACTAAAGTCAAAGTCAAAAGATACTTTATTCAATACAATCACAAGGCTCACTTTGAAACGTCTTACATACTAGGTGAATTTAGGTGCCAATTCATCCTAACCCAAGAAGAACTGGCAAGAAACTCGTCCTGGTCCTAGCGCTTTTTTGCATGATCCATTTTATAACTACCTTAACTACGAAAAACGAATACAAGAGAGTTTATACAGATCAAATGTGTCGATTAACTGTCTGAGGGCAGAGCGACATGAGGCCATGCATTCTTATCAATAATATAGTAATTATATTATAATACGCTTTCTTCAAAAGACTACCCTTTATGTAGGCTTTTATTTTTTTAATAGGTAGTTTAGTTGCATTTTCAGAGAAGCGCATCGTGTTCCCCATAAAGGATTTATTTACATCGCGATCATTGTCTGATAACGGAGATTTTAAGTCGCTAATAAGCGTCTTTCAATGCTTAGCCAAAGCCAACGCATGCGCTTATATATTATGCTGTCAGTCATCCAAGTGATCGCGCTGAATATACTCATAGCTCTGTACTTTAACAACCTATGGCATCCCACATATCATACCGTGAATCGCAGCGTCATCGTTTTGTAGTTTAACGATGAACCGCAGATGGGTAATGCAAGTTAACGATCTCTGTGGCGCAATGGGCTAAGGTCCGACTAAGACGCAGAAAGTTGCGGGTTCGATTCCTGCTGCGGGATAAATGTATGTATGATCTGCAAGTATTTGTCTCTACTCTGGGTGTTTCTATGTATAATATGTATGTATTTATTACAAAAAAAAGTATTTAAGTAGTATATTAGTCATGTGGTAACCATAACACAAGCTCTGCTTACTTTGGGGCCAGATGATGCTGTGTGAAATGTCCGCTATTCAAAAAAAAAAGATGCATACTTTTTTTTTAAATATTTTTTTTTGTATCAAAATTTAGTAAATGACAAGAATTTAATAAGGAGCTTTCATGTTTTTTGTTTAAGTTAACAAATCAGACGTTATTCATAACCTCTATTAAAAGCTTACTTACCGTGATAATTATATTTTTAATTTCGTTATATATCCGACAAATTTTTAACCAACTTTATGCAATTTAGTTCAAAAACTTACCAACGCATTTCCATTTCGCAATTCCAATCTGTCGACTTACCAAGTTATAGTCAATAACAAAAACATATAAAACATTAAACGGATGGACAAATATTTATTAATATTCCGTCAATATTCCTAATGAGTGTTACACAATGCAGATGCAAATATTTATCTACCCGCTTAATGTTTTGTAATGGATCTCCGCAAGGTCACCCCTGAATCAACTATCTAAAAACATACAAAGCCCGCTTCGCTCGCACAATGAGTACCTATGAACTTTTGATAGCCGTCGCGACGCGCTGTTTGGTGTGTGGGCGTCACGTGAATCCGCAAACCGTCGCGTTGCGCGTTTGGTGTGTGGTACATCTAAAATGGAGACCGGACGACCAGTCATAATTACGAGCGGTACAAACAAACGAAAACAAAGATTATTATAGTTTCAAATTATATGTGCGTGGTCGAAGACGTGTAATTTAAAAAAAACCAAGCCATGTCATTTCTGGTCAAAGTTTCGGAAAAAATCCGGGATCATGATTAGGGTACGTTTTGGGGTTGTATAAAGCATTTTTTTTGAAAACCGCACGACCTTTTTCGAGTTTTTTGAAGTATTAATATATATTGACAACATATTTTTTTTATTTGGTTTTAGTCAGATTACTAAGTTTGCACTTAAGTTTGTACATAAGGATAGACTTAGTAATATTATCAATAGGTGTCTCTGTCTGTCTGTTTATTAACCAGCTTCAAAAAAATTAGGAGGTTCCCAATTCGGTTCTATTTTTTTCTTGTGAAAGGATATTCTCCTCGATCGGTCCCACAGAAATTTCATCAAAATCGGTTAAGTAGTTTAGTTTTTAAATCTAAATAGCTGGAAAAAATATGTCATCCAAGTAAACTAAATTTGAATTGGTTGCTTTCCTGTGTACAGTACAAAAAAGCGTAAAATAAAATCTTTTTAACCAACTTCGAAAAATAGGAGATTCTTAATTCAGTTGTATTTTTATGGACACATCTTAAAATTTGTAGGTTCTAAATGTATGCCAGGTTTCATGTTTTTTCATGATTGTTTCACAATTTGAGAGTGAGAAAGAGTATCGATGACAAAGAAAATAAAAGTCTTTTGTTATCTTTTCCTCTGTCTTTATTATTTTTATCATTTTAACCGATTTTTCAAATCAATAGCTATGAATATTTTGCATGGTGTTTTCCTACATTTGAAAGCTCTGGTATTGGAAAATCATAACGTGTATTTTTATAATTATAAATAAAATAAATAAATATTCGTGAACAATACACACAACACCACCTAGCCCCAAACTAAGCATAGCTTGTATTATGGTGACCAGATGACTGATAGAATACTTATATAATAAATAGATACTTTATAACACCCAGACACAGAACAAACACCTATATAACACAAATATTTATCCTGGTATTCGAATTGAATCGAAGGGAATCGAACCCTCAACCTACAGCGCAGAAGGCAGAGCTACTACCCACTGAGCTGACAGGAAAGTCAAATTTGAAACATTTTAAGCGACTTCTCAAATCAAGGGCGTGAACTGATGATGTAGGTAGCAGACCTTCCGATCCTAAATTCGTGGGTTCGAAACCAGTCTAACGATTCAAATTATTGTTCTGACCGATAAAATTATGTGAGCTATACAAGTACCCTCAAACGGTAAAAGAAATTATCGTGAAGAAACTGGTGCTGTAGAACCTAAAATGTTCGAAGACATGTGCACAAAAAGAGCCATTATTATAGCGATATTATAATAATAATAATATTTATTCAAAATTTACATGGTACTATAATATCTAATAACAAAATTCTAAAACTTATTTAAGTAAAGGTATGAACAATACGAGCCTGAACTAGATAATCCTGTATTTCAGGCGTGAAGAGCTTACTTACATAGATTCTAAATAACATACATTGACATTTTATTTTCAGTTAGATGTATAGAATAGTATTAAAAATCAAATTATATATATTATATATTAAATTATATTATATATAATATAATATATTCAGCAATAATCTTTAGGTGATTATATTTAGTTTATATATTATTTATCTGTATTTACCGATTAGTTAGTTCATATATTAATTAGTTTTATGAATTTAATCTTTCTCTTTTCCTCCTTTTGTACACTTCATACCCACCCATTCGTTTTTAATATCTCCAATTCCCAAGGTTTGCTGGAAGAGAACTCTTTTTAGTGTTAAGCTCGCCTGTGTACATGCCATTATTGATTAAGTTTAGATTATGTTTTTTAGTGTACAATAAAGAATAAAGAAAGAATAAAGAGCCTCTGAGGCGCACTTGAATCCTTTCCCCCCACTGGTTCGAAATAACTAGTGACACCATAAGAAGAAGCTTAGCTTAGAATTCTTTACACGATGTTTTCTATCACCGTTTTAAAGCAAAATACATTTGTAACAGTTTAATACCAAGAACTTGTTGGAAACGACATTTGAATAATCTATGTTTTTCATCAATTGAGGCCATTTGTCTATTTCTTGGATTTTATATAAAATATGAATGTCTCAAATGTTTTCAGGGTTCTTTAGTCGAATGACACAAACACCAGCGAATTTATATTTAAATAGGTTTAAAATCATACTTATATCCTTGCAAATATTATAAATGCAAAAGTAACTCGGTCTGTCTGTCTGTTTGTTACGATTTCACGCCTAAACCGCTAAACCGACTTTGATAAATTTTGGTATATAGATACCTTGGAGAAGGACATAGGCTACTTTTTATGTAATGTACCATAAATGTGCGTGTGAGAAGCCGCGGGCAGCAGCTAGTATATTATAATAATGCCGGACATTTCACACAACATCATCTGGCCCCAAAGTAAGCAGAGCTTGTGTTATGGGTACCACATGACTGATACACTACTTATATACTTTTTGTAAATACATACATATTATACAAAGAAGACAAATTTTCACAACTTGACAAGCAGACGTACCGTTCAGTACCATCCATACCTTGTCAGCCTACCACCCTTACGAACAAAGCTCTTTACTTCCTCATATATGTATTTACAAAAAAAAAAGTATATAAGTAGTATATCAGTCATGTGGTACCCATAACACAAGCTCTGCTTACTCTGGGGCCAGATGATGCTGTGTGAAATATCCGGGACTATTATTATTATTATTATTATTATTATTATATATAACGCGTACAGCTAAGGTTTGTAATGCTTTGCCGTTGTCGTCTGTAGTTCCTGAAAACTACAATCTGGGTCTCTTCAAGTCAAGAGTAAATAGATGACTTGAAGACACGCGTGCCAAGTCGTCGATCACATCGTCGCTTACTATCAGGCAAGATCTTGGTCTAACGAAGGTCTATCTATGAAAAAACTTGAAGATCATACAAACATTTGTTCCGCGGCGGGAATCGAACCCGCAACCATCTGCGCCTCAGCCAGCACCATAGAGATCGTCATATGAATTCGTAAGTTACGCTGAATGTATGTGTCTCTATCTGTATGTAACCTATTGATGACTGATCTTGATGAAATTTGGTAAGCAGATAGATTGTCTTGGAGACGGACATAGCTATGTTTATGTAGGAAACAACATCAACTAGTTAATATTAAATATACAAATTCCTGGTTTATCAGCTCAGTTGGTAGTAGCTCTAGCTGCTGCGCTGTAGGTTGTGGGTTCGATATTCAAGACAAACATTTGAGTGATGAACATAGGTGTTTGGTCTGTGTCTGGGTGTTATATAATTACGTTTTAAAAACTAAAAAGAAACCGACTTCATTGAATGATTTTTGAGCCTATAATACATTTTTAGAAAGTAGATGTATTTTATATATAATATGGGTAGGCCAAATAAACGCACCGCTCCAATGAGACAGCGAGGTATCGAAGTACATGAAAACATCATCGATATATACAATTTTTAGATTTTCGTTTATTTTCAGCTCAACTGATCTTGATAAAATTTATATGGGACCGACTGGGAAGTATACCCTTTCAAACAAAAAAATAATTTTCCAAATCGGTTCAGCCGTTTTCGAGTAATCGGTGAACATACACAAAAAAAAAACAACCGACGAATTGAGAACCTCCTCCTTTTTTATAAAGTCGGTTATAAATATGATAAATATTAACTACTATATAATCTTCTATCAGTCATCTGGTCACCATAATACAAGCTATGCTTAGTTTGGGGCTAGATGGTGTTGTGTGTATTGTATACACAACACCACATAGGCTATTTTTATGTATGTATGTGTATGTACCACGCGTGCGAAGCCACAGGCAGTTGCTGGTGTACTATTTATAATTTACCTGCGTTTGATAATCATTTCACATAGTACGTACTTACATCATATAATGTCGCCATTAAAATTAACAATTAGATACAATTATTTCTTAACATTTTAAAAAATAGTTCTAATTTCAAAATCGTATTGTCAACGGTAACAATTATGCAATCTAATTGGTTAATTTGAATTTAGAATACGAAGTCGCTCATGATTGGGTACTTTACAATTTATAACGTAAGTTCCGTCAAGTTGCCAGTTATTAAAGAGCTGTCGTTGAAAGCAAAAATATACAGTTGAGAGGTCTTGAATATTGGACAGAATGACATTTTAAATAACATAGCAGATACTAGCCAGTCTAACTGAATAATTGACCCCTCCCCAAACCAACCCCTACTGGGTTGAATCATATTTTTTAGGGTTCAATATCTTCAGTACCAGTACAAATAAATAAAGTAACTCTCTCTAAAAGAGTATAACTTGTGATCATGGCGCAACTGTACCGAAATATCGGGAAACAAAAAAACTCACATATAAATATCCCTATTTGAAAATTTTATTCAAAAACATAGATTCAAAATTTACTTCGTTTGACGACCTCTGTGGCTCTGTGAGCTATGGCCCGGCTGAGACGCAGATGGTTGCGGGTTCGATCCGACAAATGTTTGTATGATCTGCAAGTACTTAATTGTGTCAAGTACTTAGGGTGTTTCTATGTATTATAAATAAATATGTATATTCACAAAAAAAAAGTGTGGTACCCATAAGACAAGCTCTGCTTACTTTGAGGCCGGATGATGCTGTGTGAAATTTCGGGCATTATTTATTTTATTTATCTCTCTGTAAAAACCATTTTTCTCAGGAGCGTGTACATTTTTTTGGTTTTAAGCCAACCTGGTTTTCTGCTAGTAATTTACCCTAAACACTACAATAACCATAAATTAATATTAAAAAAAAAACGTGTGCGTCTCGGAACGCCCGACAGAAGTGATAACATAAACTAATCTAACTAGCGCTATGGGTTAGAGTGAGAGACGAGGAGCCTGCCTACCGCTGCCGTATGCGTGAGAGAAAGGTAAGCCAGACAGACTGGTGCCGTAACACGTTACGTAACGAAGCGGTTTACCCTCCCATAAGAAGTTATAACTTCAAAAACCCACGAAAACCACTACTATAACTACTTATTCATTGCAACAATTCGAATGAGCCCAAACACGATACCTCTGCAGCAAGTTGGTGAGGAGTTGGGTATCCAGCATCCAGGTGATACTGCACCAGGTCAAGGTTACCCAGCTCTTGCAATATCATTGAAGTAACAGGATATTTGCTCACATCTCTTCATCAACTAGAAAGGAGCTGATAATCTTCAAATAGCAGAACAGATTCTCTTAAATTATAACTAAGAACACTCTCGATTAAGTCATTTTTCTAACAAAAAACAAAATCTTAATCAGCTCATCGGTTTACGAGCTATGATGGCACAGACATACACATACAATAACAAGGATCACTTTGACGTCTTACATATTATGTGAATATAGGCGCTAATTTCTACTAACCCAAGTCCGAGAAGAACTGGCAAGAAACTCGTCCTGGTCCTAGGGCTTGTATGATCCATCTTATCCAGATCCAATCCAAGTTTAACTACGAAAAACTACAACAAGATTAAAGTAGTTTTTACACTTCAAATCAGTTAATTGTCTGAGAGCAGAGCGACATGAGGCCATGCATTCTTATCAGTGCAATGCTGATACTAATTACTCTACAGAATGGTTATCCCTAAGAGATAGCCACATACCATCGTGGACTTTTTTGTAGACCTTTTGAGGGTGTACAATACTGTAGTACATTATTTTGATCTATCTCGTAGTGTTCAGCCAGCGGAAATGTAAGCGCAAAAAAATGTAATTTACGACACCACATAAGAAACCTCTAAAATTTTCAGTGTTTCTCTACTATATTATGCATGTTTTATACATATAAACCTTCCTCTTGAATTACTCTATCTATTAAAAAAAACAGCATCAAAATCCGTTGCATAGTTCTAAAGATCTAAGCATACAACGGGACAGACAGACAGCGGGAGGTGACTTTGTTTTATACTACGTAATGATAATATAGTCATTTATATTAATACTATGCTTGCTTTCACTACAATTTTGAAGTTGATAAAACCAAATCGTGTAGAGATTTATAATAGCTTATTTACAGATATAAATACAGAAATGTACAGAATAATATGCAATCATATAAAATAGCTATCTAAAGACCGTTTAAAATGATCTACAGATAGCTAAACTGATTCAAATCACTGCCAGAGTCAGCGTTCCCAAGACACCGGCGGCATTGCCACGTTGAAATAATTATAGAAAATGTACAGAATAAAAAACAATAATATAAGATAACAGTTGAGTTCTCTAAGGACCATTTAAAACTATCTATAGATATCTCAACTGATCCAGATCACTGCCAGAGGGTAGCGTTCCCAAGACACTGGCGGCATTGCCACGTTGAATGATATCGTGTAATAAAATAATTGTGTTCCCACAGAGAGTATTCAAGCGAAATCAAACCCACCCTCCAAATTACGAATTAACCAAAGTAACCCTTAATACAATAGAATCATTCTCACAAATGAGATCATTGATGCAATAGCGGCTAAACCAATTTTGATGGTGTTCCCATCCATCCGATTGGAATGAGTCGCACGCGCCTTGCGTCCGTTTTGAGATTAATTTGTCGCATGTGTGTCAAAATAAGGGATGTGAATAAATTAAGGCGGTACCCTAAGCAAATGACTAATGTGTCTAATTTTGCCTATTTAGTAGCTATCTGCTCGTTAATTGAAGAAATAGAGCACTGGGTGTCTAGTGGTAGTATACTTCCCTTCCCTTTCGATAATCAGGTCGTGGGTTCGAATCCACTCGTGGATGTTTCTGATGATGAACTCCGCCAGAGATTGTGGTACATTAATTTTTTCTGCGGTTTTTTGCACATATAATGTTTATTTTTTTGTAAAATGTTTTTTTTTTTAATTTAATTAATATCTCGTTCATAATTCTTTATAATTGTTATAAATCTGAAATGTCTCTATTTGTTATTTTTTTGTGACGTTTTCAAGGCTCAACGGCTGAACGGATCTTGATGAAATTAAGTAAGGAGATAGATTGTATCTTGAATTGTATAATATAGGCAACTTTTTATATACGTACCACGCATGTGAAGCCGCATGCAGCAGTTAGCTTTAGATATATTTGACATGTTAACGACCATCTTTTAAGTAGGGATATAGGTACCTATGTTAAATGATTGTAACTGTCTACACACAGGTTATTTTTATAACGGATTTACGAATTTGATTATTTGTAAAAAAATAATAAATAATGCCGGATATTTCACACAGCATTTTTACACAGATATTTACACAGATATTTCACACAGATATTTCACACAGCATCATTTAGCCCCAAAGTAAGTAAATATTGTGGTACCAATGATTGATATACACCTTTTTTTAACTAAGGAATTCACATTAAGAATTAAGTTCACAGTTCTGTTGTATTTTTATGGGCTCAAATTTCATTCAATGAAGTCGGTTTTTTTTTTCAGTTTTAAGGACGTAATTATTTGTAAATACACATACAGGTAGATTGTAAAAAAAGATGAGAATTATATGAGATGAGAAATCAGTGAGCTGTAAGTCGCACGTGACAGGGGGAGTTCATTGCGCGTCGAGTTGTCAAAATATTGTTCAAACGCAGTGGGACCGTAATCGTATTGTGTTTACGATAATAGATCATTGTGTAGTGTGAAGTTAGCTAAGCCAGGTTTTTTGTAGACAAGACAAACGAAGCTTCATCTAATATGACAAAAAATCCAAACTATTTATTAACACTTTTTTTGCAAACCGTGAACTCGAGCGGCAACGAGCAGACCGCGGATCAAACTCACTCTGATGAAGATTTTCTAGATGAATCAAAACAGTATCGGTGCCTTCATCGACAAATTAATAAGTGAATAAAACCCGTGTCTTTCAAAGTGTATACAATACAATTATAGGTAACAGATTCATGCCTGACCTTGCGTAAATCCATTAATAAAAAATAAAATAAAAGAGCCCTTTATTTCTTCCAGAAAAAAATAGTTTAAAAGTTAATTTGTTTTATTAGTATCAAGAAAAAAAATGTTATACATATTTTTAATAAACCTATTTAATTTAATAACTATTTTTAATGAAATTATTCTGTAAGAACCCCTCTGCAGGTAAAGGCCAGTTGAGTTGGGCCAAATTGAGCCAGTTTTCTCTGGATTTTGCTGTTTGTGTCCAGTTTGGACCCGCTATGCGTTTGATTTCGTTCTCCCATCTGATGGGAGGTCTCTCTTTCTTTCTTTTGCCCACTGGCCCACTTTGCCCATTCTGTTACTCTTTTTTTTCCATGCGAAAATCCATTACTAAACATTAAATAGATGAACAAATATTTAGTACAATTCTGCCAATCTATTCCCAATGAGTTAGACACGATGCAGACGCATGCACCTCCCTCCTGCAATTGAAAAGCCATGCAAAGCGTTAACAAAATGTAGTGCACACCATCAACACATGCAATCTCAAAAATAAATTCGACACGTGTTTCGCCTCCACGAGGCATCCTCAGGAACACTTGACTAGCTTGATGCGCTTTGACAAAAAACCACTCTGCTCTGCAGACTTTTTGCTTCGACGAACGTTGGACTGAGACTGACTTTCTCTCTAGATTTTCAAGATGAATCATATAACAAAGGAAATTATGTAAATTCAAGGTTTTGGTGACATCTTGAAGGTTCTACGTACCTAATACAATACAAACTAGAACACTTCAGTTAGTAATGGGACAAGTGAGATTGTTTTTAGTCTCATTTGTTCCAGTGGTAAATTCAAATTCAAATATTTTACCCAATACAATCACAAGGATCACTTTGAAACGTCTTACATACTAGGTGAATTTAGGTGCCAATTCCTCCTAACGCATGCCCGAGAAGAACTGGCAAGAAACTCGTCTTGGTCCTAGCGCTTACAGTACAAGATTACAGCAGTTTATACATTGCAAATGTGTCAGTTAACTGTCTGAGGGCAGAGCAACTTGAGACCATGCATTAGTATCAACAATATAGTCATTAATATTAACATTATATATATGTAACTGTATTTATTAAATGATTTAAATGCATGCATAAAATCGTGATTCTCAATGTTAATTATATAAATATTGGTGGACAATGCACACAACACCACAAACTACAAACTAAGCATGGCTGACCAGATGACATAGAGTCCTTTCTAATATTATAAACGCGAATGTTTTTATGTATGGATGTTTGTTACTCCTTCACGCAAAAACTACTGACTGGATTATTATAAATACTTACGGGTATTTATCGCGTTTATTTACCTATTTTTCCCGACGTTTCGACAGGTTTACACTCTGTCGTGGTCACGGGATGACTGTCGAAACGTCGGGAAAAATAGGTAAATAAACGCGATAAATACCCGTAAGTATTTATAATAATGTGTTCTGATCGCGTAAGTTTAAAAAATACTGACTGGATTTTAATGAAACTTTATAATAATATAGCTTATACATCTGAATAACACATAGGGCTCTTTTTTGTATAACTATTTAATATATAAAGTTCCTTTATACATTATATACGTGTAATTCTAACGAATTTTACAGCGCACGCCAGAATAGCTCGCAGATGGCAGATTTTTTTCCTACTTACACTTACAGTTTTATTTTGGACAATTCACACAATAACTTTATAAAATACTAGCTGCAAGTATTTGTCTCGGGTCTGGGTGTTTCTATGTATAATATGTATGTATTCATAAAAAAAAGTATATATGCAGTATATCAGTCATGTGGTACCCATAACACAAGCTCTGCTTACTTTGGGGCCAGATGATGCCGTGTGAAATGTCCGGGATTATTTATTTATTTATTATTTATTTGTTACTAATAAATGTGCATTACAAATATATTATCAATTTTTATTGTATCTATGGTTCACTATTTTGGCGATAATGGCTTACACATAAAAGATAGATATATGCTGTTGCAGGCTTTTTTGTAGAACTATTTAAGATAAAAAATTCCATTATATATTATATACTTGTAATTCTAACGGATTTTGCAGCGCACGCCAGAATAGCTCGCAGATGGCAGATTTTTTTCTACTTACTTGACACTTATCGTTATATTTTGAACAATTCACACAATATCTTTATTGTGTGAATTATGTCTGTTACGCCTTCAAGATTAAACCGTAGAATCATTTTTGATGAATTTTGGTATAGAGATAGATAGGACATTGGAGAATAAAATAAGCTACTCGAAGTACTAATCCTGCGCAGACAAAGTCGCGAGCACCAGCTAGTACTTAAATATATTTAAATACATTCATCAGATACTTGATACTATCTTTATATATATAATTCTACTGTACGTGTGTATGTGACTGAACTCCTCTTAAACGGCTGGACCGATTTTGATGAAACTTTTTGTGTGTGTTCAAGTGTATTCGAGAATGGTTTAGATTTACAATGAGATAATTTTTTTTTTTTTTTTTTAAACGGGCTGACTAATTCGCGATCGGGACAGCTAGTATAATAATATAATTACTTTGAATATGTCATTGACATTTACATTTAATTGTATTTGACAAATAGGCTTTCATCATTTCACTTTGCAGTGAATATTGAGAAATCAGCCCTTAAAAATGTACTCATCATAAATACCCACCCTGTAGCCATACAATAAAATAATATAAATTCAACTTGACACCACAATATTCACTAATGACATCAAACTATCAAGTCATTGGGGCGGAAGCCACGGGGCGGTATTTAGGGGTTGGTGTTTCGAGGCATAGCGACGTTATGACTGAGTGTGGTGGGGGTTCGATTCTTCATTTGACTGAGTTCTCAGTTTCTCAGACGGCTTTCTGATGTTGTATTTCGTACTCGACGAGATGACTATAATGTCTTTGTTTGGGACTCAAATACTACAATGTATACTAAATGTATATTTTGTAATGAAGTATATGTTGTACTCCTTTCATTTATATAAAAAGATCCCTAAGTAAGTCTGTAAGAGAATTACCGTATATAATGTTTCAAAGAAAGCTCAAAGCCATACTCACAAACAAGCGTTATTATACATTAGATGAATTTATGACCGATAAAAATATAATCATTAAGCTTACGTTTTATAAGTAAGTACCTATGCATTAAGTATGCATGACCATTAAATTACCTATACTAATAATTTATTGGTGTTATTAAAGACATTGCGTCAATAGGGTACAATACATTGAGCTACTTTTTAACCGACTTCATCAAAAAGGAGGAGGTTCTCAATTCGTCGGAAACTTTTTTTTTATGTATCACCGATTACCTACTCGAAAACGCCTGAACCGATTTGGAAAATTATTTTTTTGTTTGAAAGGGTATACTTCACAGGGCAGGCTATACTTAAAATTTTATCAAAATCAGTCGAGCTGAAAATCAACGAAAATCTAAAAATTGTCAATCGATGATGTTTTCATGTACTTCGATACCTCGCTGTCTCATTGGAGCGGTGCGTTTATCTGGCCTACCCATATTATATATACAAAATACATCTACTTTCCACTAAAAATGACTTATAGGCTCAAATTTAATTCAATGAAGTCTGTTTTCTTTTTAGTTTTTAAAACGTAATTATTAATAACAACAACATCTATTACACAATATACTTCAAGCAATAAATTAACTTTGAACTTTGAATTGAACCCACAACCTCCAGCGCAGAAGGCTGAGTTACTACCAACCGAGCTGACAAGTCTATGTAAGTGGTCTATGATAGTGATAGTGATCTGAAAATAGTGACCTTCATAGAATCAATAGTAGAAATAGAAAGAGTTTATACCTACATACATCCCTAGGTTTCGCCAAAAAAAGTAAATAAGTCCTTTATGGGTCCACGGTGCGCTTCTAAAATAAGCTTCCTGAAAATGCTACTAAACTACCTATTATGAAAATTAAGGCTTATTATAATATAAATGACTATACAATTGATAAGAATTCATGTCGCTCTGCCCTCAGACAGTTAACTGACACATTTGAAATGTAATAAACTCTCTTGTATTAGTTTTTCGTAGCTAAGGTAGTTATAAAATGGATCATGCAAAAAAGCGCTAGGACCAGGACGAGTTTCTTGCCTGTACTTCTCGAGCTTGGGTTAGGAGGAATTGTCACCTAAATTCACCTAGTATGTAAGACGTTTCAAAGTGATCCTTGTGATTGTATTGAATAAAGTATCTTTTGACTTGACTTGATCTTTGTGCATTGAATAAAAACTTTTGAATTTTTATTTTTCTAAATATATTTTGAGACCACAGGAATATAACATTGTTAACTGTATTAGTTAGCTGTAAAAAAATTGTCTAACTTCCGTTTGATAAGCCTTATTCGACATCAAAAGCCTCCAGTGACATACCTCGAACGTTTGACGTCAAACAAGTATTGAACGTGAAAAACCTCGCAAACCTTCGAAGCAAAAACCTGCGCGGTGCTTTTGGTTAGAGAGAGACGGTGCGTGCGAGCGAGAGGAAACAGAAAAACTTGCGCGAGCGCAACGCTTGCATATCTGGGAAGTGGCGGGCATAGATGTAAAATGTAGACGTGCCAGAATTTTATGGAATTTTTGCTTACAATCGAAACTTAATATTAAATGCTGTCCTATTTATCTTTAGATCGTTTTAAACGGTCCTTTGACAGTTCTACGGTTTTATATGATTTTTATTTTATTTCTGTAAATAATATACAATAATATTATATACATATGAAACAGTTGAACTATCTACAGACCGTTTTAACGATCTATAGATAGCTCAACTGATCTAGATCACTGCAATAGGGCAGCGTTCCTAAGACACGGAATTGCCACGTTGAATGGCAATGCTAATGCTAAATAAATGCGTATTCATAATTAAACGTTTTAGGTATTTAATGAACGAATGAATGAATGAATGAATGAATGAAAATACTTTATTGTATACCGTAAAACTAGCAATTAAACAATTTGACAACTCAGAATACCTAAAGATATAATGTACAATGGAGGTCTTACTGCAAAGGTACTTATATAATTATTTATAATTAAACAGAGAAGAAAAGACAAAGCTGCTAAAACTGTCGTTACAAAGACCTCGTTCGCAAATCACCAATACGCAAAGCAATCAGCACATCTTTATAATTCAGTTAATAAAATTCTAGATATATATCCAAAACAGTATTACGAGTGTGGGAAGACGTTATCTACATGGTTAAAAACAAAAACTTATGAGGAAATTGAAGTACTTCTCCTGTTTGTGACCTAATTTATAAATTATTCGTAATAGATTATTACATAATAGGGCAATCAAAACTACTTACCTACATAATATTCACCAAATTTTATATAACCACTTATTATTATTATTTTATTAATATAATATAAATATATATATACACAATCACGTAAAAATAATACATTATCTTTATTTACTTATTTATTTACGATACGAATACTGGGATTCTTTGTCCATTAATTGTCACAGTTAAAATGATAACATGTCATACAAGAAACATACATAACAAACTATCATGCATATTTGTAACTGAAAATTTATAAATTTATGTAAAAAGTGTAATTCAGTTAGTTTTTTTTGTTCTTATTGGAACATTTATTTTTGTATTAGTTTTTTTTCTTTTATTAACTATATGAATTAAGTAACTACTTACCTTATTTTAATTTAATATAAGTTCCTTTCTGTAACATTATATAATGGATATAGAAGAGCGGGGTTTTCTAACACAAGTATTTTATACTTAAAAGAAAACCTCAACCTTATTTTTAATTGAAATATTTTGGCTACAGAAACTAACATTTTAAATTTTTTTCAATTTTATGTTATGCCACTCAGGTCTAGCAGGCACCAGCGAATTAATCCTTTCGGTTTGAGCCGCGTTATTCTGTCGATAAAGTGTATTTATAAGCAGGTGATTTTCGACGCGCTTAGTGCGTGCGCTTACATACGATTCTAAGTTCCATAGAATAGTGTGGGAAAAAAGGCAATGCGCGTTGCATCTTATGCCTAGCATCGTTTTTAGGTATCAGACATATGTGCACGCACTAGAGTAAAAAAAAAGTACATTGAACAAATTGACAAATATTTAGTACTGTTCCGCTAATCTATTCCTAATGAGTTAGACACGATGCAGACGCATGCACCTCCCTCCCCCCCCCCCCCCCCGCAATTGTAAAGCGCAGAGCGTTAGTACAAAGTTAGTGCACACCATACTAAATATTTGCCCACCTGTTTAATGTTTAATGGATTTCCGCAAAATCACGCCTAAATCAATTATCTATTGAAAAAACAGTGTTTGAATATTACATACAATAGAATAAACTACTGAATAGTGCGGCTTAAATCGCGCGGATTAATTTGCTAGTACATGCTATGCCTTAGAGTGAGGAATTATCTTATAATCGCACAATAGTTCATGTGTTTTTTTGATGACATAAGGACATAAAGTCTAACTTTAATTTAACGTCACGACAGATAATTGTTTTTTATAACATAAAGGTTTGTTTTTTTTACCTCAATTAACAGAAAACCTCCCTCCTATAAGCACTAAAATATAAGAAACTTCAATACTTTTCGAAAAATCTCTTTAAATTTAAAATCTATAAACTCTCTTGTATTCGTTTTTTGTAGTTAAGGTAGTTATAAAAAAGCGCTAGGGCCAAGACGAGTTTCTTGCCAGTTCTTCTCGGGCTTGGGTTAGGAGGAATTGGCACCTAAATTCACCTAGTAAGCGTTTCAAGGTGATCTTTGTAATTGTATTGAATGATATACCTTTTGACTTTTGACTTTTGGGCATTTTTATTTATTCAGGTTTTTAATGTAGGTTATTTAAGAGTTTGAACTTTGGAGTTTGGAATGTGGGTGAAATTAATTAACTACGATATCTAACGTATTTTTATTATACAACAACAAAACATACATGTTCACGACTGTAATTACCAGTTTGTAGAAATCTCCGCATCTCCATAAATCTCTAGTCTTCTTGTTATCGTGTATCGTGTTATCTATTTCAAACCAGTGTGGTGAAAGGATTAAAGTGAGCCGCAGCGACTCCTTTCGTGCACTTGGCACATTATTACTTCAAACTTTTTACCTTTTGACGTGATAACGTCTTATAAATCGATGAACGCCGGCGAACTCACGATTCGCCTAACGTAATAACGTTATCACGTAAAATTATCGTCAGTAAACCGACTTTACAGACAACCATTTTTTTACAAATTTATAATTACTTCTTTCTTTGAGTTTCTTATATAAGTTAGGCAAAGGCATGTCCAAAAACTATATTTACCATTTTCCCATGTTTCCACAATAGCTAATAATAATCGCAATCTTTCTGCTTTTTTTTCAAAACTGATTTATCACTATTTCTAAGCGATGTAGGCACTAACTCCATGGTCCATCTGTACATTATTCTTTGTCATCAAAGCACATTGCCGCCGTATGTCCCTTCTGATGTTCCGCGCAAAAACCCAGATAGCCTACTCCGAAGGATGTATTGAAGACCTAGATTTTCCCTTAATTAGATTCTAGTTTCTAGCGATGTGAACATATTTAAACTCCAATTTACTTTGCGGCTGGACTCTTCTAGAATGTGTGTATGTATCTATAGAGAGTTTTTAGGCCTAACAAACTCGAGAGAAAATTAAGATAAATTAATCTATACTATACAAGAGCCAGTGGTCGCCCACTGGTCGAAATTCGACCAAAATTATTTAATAATTATTGTATTTTTTAGGCATAGTTAAAAAAAATATTAGCATTTTGCACTCTCTATATAAACTATAAGTGTGCGAAATTTCATACTCCTCCGTCCGCGCAATTTTCGTAAGAAGGGGAACAATGTTTTTGCTTCACGTATTAATATATAGATTATGCATTTCGTATGTATAATATTTATTATTATTTTTATATACTTTTACTATGTATTATCTGGTATGTATATTGTTTATGTAAATATAAATAAGCGTCTGGTAGACACATTGCGTGAGTTGCCTCCTATCTGGCTCAGCGTATTAGCATTGACATTCAACGTGGCAATGCCGCCAGGCAATTATGCCGCTGGGGTGTGCAATTATATCTTTGGTCAATTTGATCATAATTCAATTTAAGTTTGTTAAAGAACAACCAAATTTCTTTAGAAGAGCTCGTGTATATCATAGATATGTATGAAACCCTGAGAGAATTGTTATTTCAAGGGTGCTTAGAACTGCCTTATATAAATAAATCCTTTTGTAATGTGTGGGCCAATCTTTATATTATATAAATCTTCTGTGCGTGTGTTTGTAATTAAACTCCTCCTAAACGGCTGGACTGATTTTCATGAATTATTTTGTGTGTTCATGTAGATTCGGGAAAGGTTTACAATTAGATAGATTTACAATTAGTTTTCTTTTCTTATTAAAACGCGCGTACGAAGTCGCGGACGGTATAGTCTTTAATAAAATTCTTGCCGAAATAAAGGACTTGCCTATAAGGTTTTTTGTAAAGAAATTAAAATTGTGGCTTTTTTGACAGATTTTACACTGTCACGAATTTCTTGGAAACTAATGAATTTAATTTAATGCTAAAATAGAATATTACCTATATAGTTAAATTTAATGTGTTTGAAAACATTAAAATTTGCATGCCAATGTTCTTTGGAAAATGTGAACTTACTTATATGACTCAATATTTTATGTCCTGCCATATTTGTTGATTTCTATATCTATTTGGCGTCTTATTCATAGAAACGCAAACACTTCGACAATTTTGAATTATAGTGGTTGTGGATAATACTTATTGGTATACTTCATTAGCGGCCTCGCTTTTCGCAATTTTTAACCGGCTTCCAAAACCGATTCTCAAAAGCTGGAGGTTGACAACTCGGCTGAATTATATTTATATTTTTTATGTTACCTGCCGGTGGTTATGGAATCCTAATACTATGCGGAATCGAGTCCCGCCGCCGGACAAATTTTTGTATGATCTGCAAGTATTTTTCTCGGATCTGGGTGTAATAAAATATAATATATAAAATATGCATGTATTTACAAAAAAAGTACATTACTAGTATATCATTCATGTAGTACCCCTATAACAAACTCTGCTTACTTTGGGGCCAGATGATGCTGTATGAAATGTCCGGGATTATTTATTTATTATTATTTATTTATTGATACTAATATTATTCAGTTACTATTTATGAACTGGTATTACAGAAGGATGATGAAGATGATTGTAAGACTGTCATATGAATATAAACTGAGATAGAAACCGAACGTACTCGTACGTAATACAAGTCCATGAAATAATGTTTATTGGTAATCGAAACTGATAGATCATCAAATTAGATCATTGTATCAAGAGTTCTATAATCCCCATTCTGATATCACCGTCAATTATTAACCGATTTACATAATCCTTTTTTATTCCTGTAGTGTATATTTTCGAAATAGTCCCATATAAGTTTGGTAAAGATCTGATGATGGAAACCATGATAAAAATCCGAAACTTCTCAACGCATGAGAAAAAAATATCGTAATTTAGTCATTATTTTAGAAAATATAGTTAGGGAATACCTATGAGCCTACGGGTTAATATAGTACCTATATACCTTTCAGAGATCTACTGATATATAACGATCAGCTGAGGATCATGAAAAACGGCTCAGCACCCGCATCTGACTGTAAAATCGGGTTGGTAATTCTCGCTGAATTATATAACACTTCGAAGGAGGATTTCTACATGGAACTGATCCCAGATGAATGCTGTTTGGAGAATGATGATGGAGACGACGTCAATAGTCTTCAAATCATTGAGGATTAGTCCCCCTGCTGACTAACAGAAGAGCTAGCAATAGAGAAGGAAAACTTGAAACAAGCCCGGCTCGGTGCCAGCCGTTATGCACTTGCAACCGAACCGATACCGCATGTATTGATTCATCTTTCCTGCGAGTCCTGTCGGCAAGGTCAGAGCTTATATTAAGGCTTACCTAAATGCACGAAAAGAGCCTTTGAGGCGCCCTTTAATCCTTTCACCACACTGGTTAGAAATAACTAGTGAAACGATAAGAAGAAGAATTATTTAATTCTATCTCTGGCAGCCTTTGACCAAAGCTGCCAAAGATAGAAACGAGCGGAAGAAGATACCTCACCCGTAGTGTGAACTGTGAACTCGAGCGGCAACGAGCGGACCGCGGATCAAACTCACCTTGATGAAGATTCTCTAGATGAATCGAAACATTTTCGGTGCCTCCATCGACAAAATAATACGTGAGTAAAGCCCGTGTTTATCAAAATGTATAGTACAACTCACGCAAGTTTTGAAAGTGAAACGAGTCGAAGAAGTTGGAAAAGGTATAATGCCAAACTAGGGCAAACGAATCAACTTAAAGAATTAGTGTTAGAATTAGTTATTAATAAGAACAATTTTAAAGATCCAAATAGAAGCTTGTATTATTATTATATTGTGTTCAGTTTTACGATTAAACCGGGTGTTTACCGAGATGGGCCTAAGACAAGTACACATCAGTGCCTACCTGATTAAGGTTGGAAGTTCCTTCGTCCTGAAGATCAGTCTGCAGGAGTTTCTTAACTATTTTGCAGGTGTTCAATTTAACAGCCTTCTGGAGAAGAGTATATGTATCTTTTTGGAGATTTAACCGGTCAAGTTGCAATATCTTTTGCTCAACGTTTTGGTAAATTTATAAAATCGCATGTGTATAAATAGTGTTGTTAAACACTGATATTAAAGATAAATCTGTTTTTGAGGCAAGGGGAATAATTAGTAAATGGCTTTTAATGCTCTCTTACGACGCTACAGAACATCTGCTACGTATACTAAAATGATGCACTTTTATTATAATACCTATAATGTAACTATACCTATAACTATTCATGATCATTGTTTTTGTTACTGGTTAGAATTAGGAATTGACAATGTATCAAAAATACGTCTCTTTTTGTTTTCACATTTGTTATTTTGTTGTTATGTGTGTGAGTATGTGAATATATATGTGTATATTGTATCGTAGTTTGTGTGGTTTGCTAAAATGTAACTCTACCGAATATGTAATTTGTCCATTATTGTCTTTTGCATTCATATTTGTCTATGATATTGTAATTGTATGATAGATCATTTGTGTAAATTGCTAGCTAACCGAGGTTACTGTCAATTTATTAAGTAAATCGTCTCTCTGGTCTTCACGATACAGGCTTGCCTAGTGTGAAGACCGCTGAAAGGTCTACCTGATTAAAATTCGAGCAACATCAAAGTGCATTTAAACATTATATATACTATCATTTGATTGCTGAAATAAATATTTTTTGCATTTTCATTTTTCAATTTTCAATAGTTATATAACACCTGTAGAAGACAAGACTATCGGGACAAATAGATTAAGATATTCTGGAAGATTTCATTCTTTAAATCTACATATTTAGACAGTTTTTCGGCAATGGTATTCTGCAAGTTGTGGGTGTTGATAGCAATGTCAATTAGAAGAGATGTATCGTTACTTTTATCCAAGAGAGTTAAAATTGGGTCTATTGTAATGTATCTTGTCGGTCAGGATAGCTTTATCGAAATAGAGTTTATAAGTGGTGTTCTCTAGCGCCGTTTCAGGGATGTATTTTTAATACGGGGTTGGTTATACAGATGTGTCAATTATGTTATACAGAGCAGCTAGTCTTTGGTGGATGATATTTGCCACCTGGTCGTGTCGAAATTTGTAGTTTGTGCTAGACCCCGTATACGACCGTGATACCACCAGCTACGAGGTTCAGTCCGAAAACCAGCGCTGCTTTCATTCTTTTTATGGGAGTGGCATAAAGCTGAGACTGGACTTATTACCTATATTATTTTGTTTTATTTTATTTTTACTGTCTTTCTTGTATCTTTACTTTCTTTTCTTTGTGTATGTAACAAATAAACTTATATTATATTTTATTATTGCTGGATGGTTTCAGACGAACTATTTATTATTATTATTATTAAGTATTCTATTAAGGCTAGGTGCTGTATGAATTGTCCAGCAATTTTTATTTAACTCCTTTATGTACTCTACAAATACCTACAGGCCTGCTTCGATCAAGTTAAAAATGCTTGTGTGCTAACTCACTTGTTCATAACAGATCAACGAAAGTAATCGACGCTTAGCGCGGCTACTATACCTGGATAGACTACATTTGCATTTATATTTACTGCTTCTGTGTTTCGGGCACGTCAGTCCCAGCTTTTTCAAAAGTTTTAAACCCGAGGTTTTCGGACGGGCTTTAACTTTACAGGAATTGGCACACTTCTTATCATGTCACCAGTGTAGTGAAAGGATTAAAATGCGCAGAGGCTATAGTACACTTGGGACATTGGGACATCTTCAAACATTATAGAGTCTACAACATACGTTTGAGTGTACTGGTAATAGCACACATATATTTTTTGATCAGGAAAATACATATCTACATACAAACTGTATTCAAACCCACTACCTAAGGATCGGAAGACGTGGCCACTACAACACCAGTTCTCTAGTTGATTCATAATATATACGAAATTATTGTTCGTCCTTATCGAAGTCATTTATGTGCTTATATCGGTGAATGATGCCCTTTCCACCTGTTCCTCCTCTCTCATATCCTTATACGACACAACAACTACCTTTAAATACCACAAGTCACATATCCAAGTGTAGATCAAATAGAACATTGCATAAATTTATTAAACTATCTTAGAGGCAAATGCGCTCTTTATTTTCGCTAAAAGTTCAACGCACGAAAGGCGTTTGTAGTTTTTATGGCGCACTTTGATCCTTTCCCCACACTGGCTCGAGATAATCAGAGACATGAGAAGAAGAACGCAATAACCCATTCTACAATTCTCTGTACCTAATTGAAACACAGTAGGTAGTACTAACCCTCACAAATCACTAACTTATACAGCTTAATAACTTAATACAATGTATTTTGACGCGTCACAAATTCTTTCGCTTAAAAAACGCAAGCGAATCATGCTAGTCACTTAAATAGCAGTTAAATCATTAAATAATTTTCATGTCGGCGCGGAACTTGCGCGAAGCGCCATCTGTTGCCAAGTAGCGTAACTAAACGTAAAGTAATAGAGCGGTTTGATATCATGATACCAATTTTATTCTTTTCACGATAATTACATAGTCAGAATTGTTATTTTAACCTCCTTAGCGATATTTATCTACAAACTTTAGGTATCTAAGTATTTGCCTAGAGAAATAAGATTTTGATGAATAATAATATAATAATAATAATAAATATTTATCAAAATTCCAATAGTATAATAATATAACAAAACAAAATCTTAATTAGACAAAGGTAAATGCTTAACACGAGCCTGAACTAGGTAATCCTGTGTTTTAGGTGATAAGAGCTTAATTATATAGTATTGTAAGGAACATGGAGCTACCTACCTTTCATACTCTTCGGTGCTGCGATACATACTTCTTGCTGCGACTTGGCTGCCTGTAATCGTAAAGAAAATATCGCGCAGGGATTGTTTTTTGGATTGTCATTGAGAGAGGATTGATTTTTGTTACTTTGAATAGAGTAGTTATGTTTTGGCTTGTATGATTTGTATTTTCTATTAATAATTAAATCCTGATCAAATTCCCAACAGTATCTATATAAGATGAATCATACGAAAAAGCGCTAGGACCAAGACAAGTTTCTTGCCAGTTCTTCTCGGGCTTGGGTTAGGATGAATTGGCACCTAAATTCACCTAGTAGGTATGTAAGACGTTTTAAATTGTATTGAATAAAAATATTTGTGTTTGAGTTTTATTAATAAACCAAAAATACATCTAATTGAAAATATATTTTATTCAATTGAGGAATTTTTTGGAAAATAAAAATATGAATGTACCTATATACTTTATGTGTTAATGGATCGGAAATAAAATTCCTAATAGATACATATATTATCATAAACTAATAAAATTAAAATTTGCGATGCTTGAAGTGTTTATGTATATATGTATATGTTTAAAATGCAATTTTTTTCTTTTAACTACTTAGTAATGTTTTCATTAATCACTACAAAACCGATCACAAAGGACGTATTTTTTGCTTAGAACCAAAACAGTGCAGTAATGTTAAATCAAAAATCTCATTGTTTCACTGTTTTTCATTAATGCACTGTTTTTTACATTTTATTCGATAAAAATTTACCACATAGGTTTAATGGGAGATAAATGGGAGACCATTAAGTTTAATACAAAATGTTTGCATTAGATCAAAATAATACTGACTGAAAATAAAAATCGACTGAATAAAACCGACTTGGTGAAAAAAAAACAAATGGCGCGCATTTTGTACCATTGTAAAATTTTGATACTTCATTTTATATGTTTGAGAAGATGAAACTTTGTTTCCATTAACTAGAATTTTTAATTGAGTAGTATTTTATTACGGTAGATAGATTGGAAGTTGAGAGATATCTTTTAAAACCTTGTATACACATATTTACCAAAAATATATCGAATTTTGAATTTTGGTTCCTTTTCTTGTTATCGTGTCACTAGTTATTTCCAACCAGTGTGGTGAAAGGATTTAAATGGGGTCTGAGAGTCTGACAGTAAAAATTAAATAATTGTCCTCATATTCATATCGATAACTTCAAAATAAATGTCGTTTAGTTCGATTATTATTATATAAGTCTCTAACCACAAACATTGTAAAAACCAGATAGGTAGGTATGTAGGTAGATAGGGGTAGGTAATTACATAGATATTAGGTAAGTTTCCTTCGTTGTTAATTATGACAAAAGCCACCCATCACCCTAAATTTTACATAGGTAGGTAGGTACCGTATGCGTAAGGTGTGGTTGGCGGCCATTTTGTACAAACTTCGAGTATTAGGATAATATACCTACTACTTACTATATTTTAGTAATGAGTTTAAGTGATGATTTTTCAATAGTCATTAGATATTGGTGGTGATTCTATTGTTATGAAGAACTAGCCAAAATTTCATGAAATACTATCGACTTATTTTGCATAAACCAAAACCCATATTTGAGTAACAGTTTTAAATAACATATTTATAGAAATTAAAATTTAATTACAGAAATTTACAGAATAATTATACAATAATAAAAAAAATCATTGAAACATTGAGTTACTACGGACCGTTTAAAACGGTCTATAGATGGTCCCAACTGATCCAGATTACTATCCTCTGGCAGCGTTTCCAAGACGTCGGCATTGCTACGTTCAATGGCAATCCTAATACGCTGGACCAGATAGGAGCCAGCTCTTGAGTCACGCAATGTTTGTACCACGCCGTGAAATAATTTAGAAAACGCGGTGGGCTCTGAATGACAATTATGTGTTATTTTGTGATTCGAGCAAAAATAATCCGTATAAATATTTAATAAAGAGACAATTTTTTTTATAAAATAACAAACGATGACGACGTCACAAAGATACGAGTTTGTGACGTCTTACTATAAACAATATAAATACTTGACATTAGCAAAATTGACATCATGCCATTAACTAAAAAGCAGAAGAATGTAGAATCTAAATTTACATCATTTAAATAAGGAATATCCCTCAAATAAAGCATTAGGAAGATTGGTGTTTTCGTAGAAGCCTCCAAGCCGGCGCGCTACGATGGTTTTGTAGATTCTAATCGAAATAAAAAAATATTATCGTTGACTACTGCTAAAATAATCCGTATATTATAATATACGGGTTTATATTGTATTATGAAGATTATATATTATTCTTTTCGGTCGGGCACTCTTGGCAGAGTGGTCGTTATGAGTGGGTCCTGATGAATGGCGGCTCTAGTTATGCGTCTCCATCCGGCTCTATTGGGGGCGTTGTGGGAGCAGTCGGTCATCGTGGATTTGGTGAGAGATTTTATCAGAGCTCCCCATCTGGTCGGAGAGTTGCTACGGCATCTCTTGCCCTCCATTCTGCCTTGGACTACAAGACGCTCTATTGAGTCTTCATTTCGGGTTATGTGCCCAAAGAACTTCAGTATTCCTATTTGAACAGTCGACGATAGGTAATTATAATTTTATATTATAAAGAGACCATTTTCATAAAATAACAAACGACAAACGACAACCTACGACTTTGTAACGTTACTATAAACAATCTTAACACCTGACATTGCCCAAATTGTCATCAAATGACACATGACATCAACGAAAATGAAGAGTTTTTTTTAATAAAACCGCTAAAGTCTAACTGATACCTACCTCATAAAACCGAAAGAAAAAACAGTTTCTACATTCTTTTTTGTTTATTTTTAATTCTTTTCCCAGAGCTATCGTGTAACATCTAATCACGGTAGCATGGCTGCCGTTCCTCGAACCATACTCGTAATTATACGTGTGTGTTGCCGCGGGCGTTTGCCCAGCTCTCACATAAGGGGTAGGCAGAGGTATATCTGTGATGTTGAGAGATCAAGAACTACTCGGACACGAGAGATAGATATATAAGATATAACTAACCGACTTTAGGTAGAGTATATTTATGAAATCAAAATATTGACGATTGCCTGTTCATAAATAATTGAATTACTAAACATTTGACTGACCTGTCAGCTCCGTTGGTAGTAGCTCCGCTTTTTGCGATTTTGGAGGTTTGATTCCCTCGTAGGACAAACATTTGTGTGATGACCCTACGTTCAATTCTACGTACCTACGTATCTTGTCGTTCGTCAGTTTTTTTTTTATATAAAATGGCGTCTTTCATCTAACTAATATTATAAATCCGAAAGTAACTCTGTCTGTCTGTTTGTTACGTTTTCACGCCTAAACCGGTGAACCGATTTTGATGAATTTTGGTATAAAGGTAGATGGGACATACGTATATAATGGTACATAGAAAAATACCCAGACCCATTATTATAAATATTTACGGGTATTTATCGCGTTTATTTACCAATTTTTCCTAACGTTTCGACAGGTTTACACTCTATCGTGTTTACCATTACCATGGTCACGGGATGACATTACCATGTCATCCCGTGACCATGACATGGTAAAATAGGTAAATAAACGCGATAAATACACGTAAATATTTATAATAATGTGTTCTGATCGCGTAAGTTTAAAAAACTTCACCCAGACCCAGTATTGTGTCATCGGTTATTGTTTCTATAAGCGGAGATGAGCTTGCAACCTGTCATGTACGTAATACTAATTAACATAAGAGCAAAGCGTGAGAATCTGTCAAATATAATGTTGGACTCTGTATAACTAAGAAAGAGAGAAGAAGAGAGAGGAGGTGTCTACTGATCCCGTGGATATGTGTGTTTTTTATACTTACCTTGTTTAATTTCAGGGTCTAAATGTAGACTATATTAAGGGGGCGCAGCACGGAGCATGAAAATAAACATACTTTTATTTGACTGATTGTGTAATAAAGATAGAAGCAGCAGCCAATTGTTTTTTTTATCAAAATAAAAAAATAAATAAAACTTGGTGGATAATGATTCATTATCCAGCTTCAAACTAAGCATATTGTGGTGAACAGGTGACTGATGGAATCCTTACTAATAAATATAAACGCAAAAGTATAATATATGGATGTATGGATGTTTGTTACTCTTTCACGCAAAAACTACTAAATGGATTTTAATGAAATTTTACAATAATATAGCTTATACATCAGAATAACACATAGGCTATAATTTATAAAGATATTGTGTCAATTGTCCAAAATATAACGATAAGTGTCAAGTAAGTAGGAAAAAATACGCGCTGCAAAAACTGGGATGACGAAGTCGCGGGCACCAGCTAATACTTATTTATTTTTAATGCATTATTATACTTTATAACATCCAGAACAAACGCCTATTTTCATCACACAAATATTCGTAATGGAGATCGAATACAAATACAAAACTTTATTCAATAAAATCACAAGGACCACTTTGAATCGTCTTCTTACATGCTAGTGAATCTAGGTGCCGGTTCCTCCTAACCCCAGTTCAAGAAGAATACGGCAAGAAACTCGTCTGGTCTGGTCTGGAAACATCGCAGAAGGCAGAGCTACCACCGATGGGTATATCTCTATACCTAGTACGTACGTAACGTATAGACCTTGTCTTGTACTGGGAACCAATAAAAGCGGTTTTAGGTAATAAAAAGCACAAAAACTCGTCCACTTTGATTTATTCAAAGACGTTCAAAGAAATTCATCTCAACCGCTCATAAATCCCGAAAAGTTCTAATCCATTCGGAGCCGAGCTCTCAATAGATGGAGCCACTGATATAGTCGTAATTGCAGGGTACAACATACACTTATCAAATTAATCTATCGCCAGTGAAGACTTTGAAATTCTGCTCCCGATGTTTAGAGGTTTTTTGTTAGGTTTCGGGAGGTACTTATATGTATGTATTGTATGCTATCTATAGATCGTTTTAAACGGCCTTTAGATGGCTCAACTATTTCAGTTGTGTTTTATATCCATGTATACTCGTTTTGTCATTTTCTTCAGAATATACACGCTTTATATTAGCATCACTTGTATGTATGTTTGAAACCGACTCCTTAGGACGCGATTTTGACCTACTTTAAACGGCCAGATTTCATTCAAATTTTGCACACCTGTCAAAGACCGATGACAATGCAATAATTCGAATAAAAAAAAAATATCCGATTATCCTAAAACTAAAAAAGTAAAAAATAAATAATAGTTATTATAATAACCAAACTAAAAAATAGAAAATTAATTTTAATAAATGCAAATAAGAACGATACTTCGTAACACAGAACAAACACCTATGTTCATCACACAAATGTGATGAGTCGTCCTGAGGATCGAACCCATAACCTACAGCGCAGAAGGAAGAGCTACTACCAACTGAACTGAGAGGCTTGTCTACTTTTGATTTTATTATGTACATTTCTGTACAAAAAAACGAGCTCGCCATACAGTAGTCGCATATGATGTGTAACATCTGACATCTCACCTTGTTAATAAGCAACTTTAACATTATATCCTGAAATAGTTTATATAATAGCACACTTAATACACAACACTGTAGGTTAATTCACTTTCTCTTTCTCATCACACACGCACACACTGTTGGCTGACAGTACCAACCTCTCGGAAAATGGGTTGGTACTATCTGACGGTCAACTCTACCACCGCGCGCTCATTGGTCAAAACAAATAGCGCGCGCTTCCCCAACATCCTGTTACACACTCTCATCCCTTTCAACGGAATTACTTCCACACTTCACTTCACTTCCACTTATGTAGTATCGATTATCGAAGTATTCGATGTTTTTTCAGTGACTAAGTTTTTCACAGACGAGACAAACTACTTAATACTATTTTTCATTTGCAATATTAATTATTTCATACTTATACCGATACGTTTTTAAAAGTCGCTAAGGTATTATTTATTATACAGTAGCCGGGCTGTAATTACAAATTTTGAAAATTATTATAATCGTGACTTAAGAAAAATATCGTGCAAGTACCGGTAGAGATAGCAAAGCAGTTTTCTGCTTTGCTATGAAAAGTTATCAAAGTAATCTCAGCTTTGAAAAGTATTAAAACCATACTAGAATTATTAGGCCTCTTGTTAATGGTATCTAGTGGTGTAGCGGTAACAAACCTTCCGATTCGTCATGGTCATTCCGGTCATGAGTTTGAAACATAATTTAACATGTATCTTTTAACTGTCAAAAAGACGCTTCCTGAGCAGAAAGTCTAACTTTTAAGTTGTCTAAGAAGTATAATGCCTAAGACACAGAATACCTAAAACTGTAGTATGCCTAAAATGTAAATTGTTTAAATGTGAAACATTCTATGAAGCAAATAGTCTAAAATGCAATACACCTACATAGGAAGATAATTAAATCTCGTAAGATTTCGTCATCTTCCTATGTATGTAGGTGTATTGCTATACTATCGTAGATAGTGACATATTGTTCAATAAAAGGTACCGAAAGCAATTAGACAAACTTAAACAAAATATTATTACGCCATCACAACTTCTAAAGAATGTTCGTAATTTAAAGAAGCATATTATGTTTCGCGAAGAAGATGAAGGATAATTATGTTTAAGAACTTTGAATACAATTAAAAAAAAAAATTGCAGTGTTTTATTGTAGTTACAAGCGTCCGCCTGCGACTTTTACGTGGTACGCGGATAAAAAGTAGCCTTTATGTTGTAGTGGCTTACTAACTATGTATACTCCAAATTTCATGCAAATCGGTTCAACCGTTTAGCCGCGAAAGAGTAATAAAGATCCTCGCAAATTTTATTTTTAATATTAGGAGTAGAAAAATTGTAGGCGTTATTATACTTCTTAAACATATTCGTAATAGAGAGCTTTAACAGTTTAGGCAATTTGCTTCTTAGGTATTATAAGTGGCGAAAATATATTTAGTTGTACTCCTTCTTAGACCTTTGACATTTAAGGCATCACACATGTTACATCTTTTATATTATAGGCACAATGGGACTTTAGTAATTTTTCTGTTTAGGTTTTCTGCAAAATAGTCATTTTACATTTTAGGCACTTTACTTCCTAGGCATTTTGGAAATTAGACTTCCTGATCAGGAAGCAAAAAGACGAAATTTGGGATTTGTATTTGGGAACCTTATAAACATACCATAAAAGCTAATTTCTCCATAGTCCTGTAACTCAAATTTTAATTTGATTTAAAGTAATGTTTAGGTTCATACGTAGAATGACAGTAGAATGACCAGCAACTTTTTACGCGTAATAATTTTGACGTCCCATTTAATTCCCATAATGTAGTTTCTCGGTATTATTATGTCCTATTCCAGTCTAGGCTGTTAGGTCAGTTGGTAGTAAGCTCTGCCTTCTACGCTGTAGGTTGCGGGTTAGATTCCCTCCCAGAGCAAACATTTGTGTAATGAATATAAGTTTTTGAAGTGATAAATTCTTATGGGAGGGTAAACCGCTTCGTTACGTAACGCGTTACGGCGCCAGTCTGTGTGGCATCCCTTTCTCTCATGCATACTGCAGCGGTAGGCAGGCTCCTCTTCTCTCACTTTATCCCACAGCGCTAAGTTAGATTAATTTATGTATTCTATCAGTCATCTGGTCACCATAATACAAGCTATGCTTAGTTTGAGGTTAGATGGTACATTAACCAGCAACTTCACCTAAATCGGTTCAGCTGTTTCGTGATTGAGTAACAATCATTCATATTTTCGCATTTAGCTGATTAATTATGGTATCATATATAACTACTTTACAAAACAACATGACTATTTTGCTGACCGTACTTTCAAAATGCAAGCCCGCGGCCATTTTCGAACATGAGGTAAAAACATCTCCGTTTAGATTCAGATAACTTTTTTTTTTAATTCGAAGTTTCGCCACAGAATAAATAATAGTATATTATGAAGGAGGTTACATTGTTACTGTTGTGATAAAAATAACTGGTCGATCTCTCTCGTCTAAATTATAAAAACAAATTGAAATGACAAATTCAAATCAGTTTTATTCAAAACAAGGAGGATATCCTTTGATTCTTCGTTTGTCATTTCATGAAGTAACACAGCACTCTTAAATTTATATTTTTACTCGTTTTATTGTATGTTTTATTCAGTAATCTTAGCGGAATTTTAATAAATAAATTGTGACCACATAGGACAAGTCTAGGTAAACAATTGAATTATAAATGTACTAGCGACCCGTCCCGGCTTCGCACGGGTACAATACTGATACCAAATATAATACAGAATGTCTAATGTGATTAGAAACCTCTTAAATTAACAGTGTTACTCTACTATATTATACATGTATTATACAACTAAACCTTCCTCTTAAATCACTCTATCTATTAAAAAAACCCGCATCAAAATCCCTTGCGTAGTTTTAAAGATCTAAGCATACCTACACTACAGACAGCGGGAAGCGACTTTGTTTTATACTATGTAGTGATTATAATGCAATGTGATTTGAACGACGAGGAATCCCAAGAAAGTTCTAGACGGCCATTCCACGATGACTATCGACTAAGAAAAGACAGATTCCGTTTGGAAGAAAAGAGCAAGAAAAAGGATAACCTTGAATTGTTTTACATATGTAGAATTTAGGTGCCGACTTCACCTAACCCAAGTCCTAGAAGAAGTCCGAGAAGAGGTTTTGACGACCTCTGTGGCGCAGCGGACTAACGTCTGGCTGAGACGCAGAAGGTTGGTGGTTCACAAATGTTTGTATGATCTGCAAGTTGATGTCTCGGGTCTGGGTGTTAAAAAAAAAGTATGTAAGAAGTATATCAGTTATGTGGTACCCATAACACAAGCTCTGCTTACTTTGGTGCCAGATGATGTTGTGTGAAATGTCCGGCATTATTATTATTATTATTATTATTAGAAAAGTAATCACTTTCCCTTTCAAAAGGTATTTTTTAAAGTCCTAGGTAGATAGGGTTGGCCACGATGTTGTATGTAGGTATTACATAGGTGCCTGCTTACATTATTACCAGGCCTTAGTATCTACTCGTTACTAGAATAATTAATTAGCGTCAGATAAATCTTTTCATTTACAAGATACAGTCATGTCAAATATCTAACACGTTGCGTGTTATTATATACTTACTATATACTCATAACATGATTTAGTGTAGGTACAAGTTCCTTTTTATTATTACATTGTATATATTTTAGAAGTGAGATTTACCTACTTTTTAACCGATTTCAAAAAAAGGAGGTTACTCAATTCGATTCGTATATTTTTATGTGTGTTCGTGGATCTTTTTTTGTTGGAAAGGAGTTATCCCAAGGATGGTACCATTATAAGGAAACCAGGATCTGATGATGGCATCCAAGAGAAATCGAGGGGAACTTTCAAAAACCGTAGTGGTTATTATTATTACCTTATTTTTTATGAAAGTATTCTAAAGCACTACTATTTAATGAAGGTCTGGAGTCGATCTGATGATGGAGCCTAAAGACAGTCGAGGGAACTCCTCATCGATTTACAGCAATTACTTACCTGGTGTTTGGGCTTGATTCATTTGTATTAATGAGAACTATACACCTAGATGGGTTGTGACTGTCATTAGGGGTCTGATGATGAAGACGAAGGACAGTCAAGGGAACTCCTCAACGTTTTACAGTAGCTACTTTGTGTATATACATGAAGTCGGTTATCTTTTTAGTTTTTAAAACGTAATTATACTCTTCTCTGTACTTTTTATTTCTTTTTATATACTTTTTTTTTCTCGCTGCTTTGTGTTCCTACTTTTAAGCATCAGATAGTATGTGTAATATTAAAATAAGGTTTAAATAAAATAAATTCAATGTCTGCGAAAGTTATTAGATGTAGTCTCGGACCAAATAAATATAAAGACAATTGCGAGGAACGAAATTGAAGCCATCATTTTATATGTAAATGTCGAAGAGTTCCAGTTTATTAATTGTTTCCAGATAATTGGTTAAATTTGTATAAATGAATAAGACAAAGTATTGGTTGAATTATAAGCAAAGAAATAAGTGTGCACTATAATTATGTAATACAAGTGCGATAAGAATTACAAGTGCTATATAACAATTACGTTTATATTAATTCAGAATATCAGTTTTTATTAGGTTATATAACCTAATAAAAACTGGGAAAATATCTAAATATATTCTGAAAACCCTCTCACTTTGGGCGAAGTGTATTCGTTTTGTTTCGTACTGAGGTTTTGTCTTCCAAATAGCCTAACTTACGAATTATTTTAAAAAAAAGTGTAATTTCAAGTGAAAAGTGATCCTGTGACACTTTTTACCGCCTTTTTTTGCTCGTTTACCTACACCAAACAAGAAGAATCAAAACAGGCCCACTAAACTGGGCAATGATGTGACATGTACTACAAGTAAGGAGCATGGTTTGGGTTAATATGTGTGCGTGTATTTACATAAAGGAATACGATTTTGAGGCTTCACTTTGGTTGTTCGCGGTACTTCGTCTTTATATTTATTTTATCTAATGATATTTTTAGAATTTTTCGTGCTTATGTATTCTATCAGTCATTATGGTTCCCATAGAACAAGCTATGCTTAGTTTGGGGATAGATGGTCCTTTGTGAACTGCCTCTCAATATTATTTTTCTTCTTCTTCGTATCGTGTCTCCAGAGGCTTCTTTTTAGGCACTACAAAATGCAGGTTTCCTCACGATGTTTTCCATCACCGTTTTAGAGTACTAGATGCACATACATTTTTAAAACAGAAAAATCAATTGCACGATCGGATTTGAACCCACAACCTTGGAAGGCATTATCACCAGACAACAACTGCTCGATATTTATTTATTACTAGCTGTCTCGTTCGCGACTTCGTGCACGTTAAAAAAATATATCTAATTGTAAATTGTAAAAATATACCATTCTCGAAACCACTTGAACGCACACAACAAAATCATAAAAATAGGTTTAGGAAGAGTTTAATTACAAACACACGCACTGAAGTTATATATATAAAGATACTAGCTGACCCGGCAAACTTCGTATCGCCTCAACAAATCAATAATTAAAAATAATCATATTTACTCACCTTTTAAACCTTCTCTGGACTACGACAAACATTTCAACACCAAAAATCAGCCAAATCAGTCCAGCCGTTCTCGAGTTTTAGCGAGACTAACGAACAGCAATTGATTTTTATTATATAGATTTAAAGTTACGTAGGTAAGTAATCTTTTTTTTATTACCAACTTACAAAAAACCTAGATCTTTTACACGTTATATCCTTCGATATTATTCATGTTTCTTAGAACCTCCCACACCAAAGGTTGCATGCATAATTTTGCAATTATGACAAAAATATGCTTTGCATGTAAAAACAGGGACAAAAAGTTGCGCTTTGGTTTAAGTACCTACAACGAATACGTATTATTTCTTAAATTTCAAAGTCAAAAGATACTTTATTCAATACAATCACAAGGACTTTGAAACGTCTTACATACTAGGTGAATTTAGGTGCCAATTGCTCCTAACCCAAGTCCAGGGAGAACTGGCAAGATACTCGTCTTGGTTCTAGAGCTTTGTATGATCGATCTTATAACTAGCTTAACTACAAAAAACGAATAAAAGATAGTTCATACATTTCAAATGTGTCGGTTAACTGTCTGAGGGTAGTACAAAATTTACAAAATTAACATGTAATTGACGTGTTACCTCAAATAAAAAATTGGAGGAAATTGCACACTATGCACCATCTATCCCGATACTAAGCTTGCATTATGGTGTCCAGATAACTGATAGAATACTTATATACATTTAAATACATTCTTATGATATTTTGTAACACCCAAACACCTACAAACACGTTTGTAGGTACCTATACTGTTTACAAATTTCTTGGAAACTAATAATATATAATTTATTGATGCTTGATACTATATAGTTTATGAATCAATCCGTTACTTACCATATTTCTTTCAAATTAATTATTTCTATGTTCGTCACACAAATGTTTATCCTGTAAGGGAATCGATCCCTCAACCTACAGCGCAGAAGTCAGAGCTACTACCAACAGAGCTGACAGGCCAGCCGTAGCTAATTTAATTTATATTTGTTCTCAAAACTCAGTACAATTTTAATCGACATATAAATTGAAGTACATGTTGTAACAAAACTATGGAGAATCGTAAGGAATCAATTCAATACAGGTACAAAATCGATACATCGCGACACTCATCCAGCTCTTTGCAATTTCTTTACTTTTGACAATCGATCGAACGTTCGAGATTTGAATTTGACAATGTAACAACTGTCAACGACATAATCGTTTCGATATATCGGTTTGACCAAGATTACGGATTATTTTTGGTCGTCTTTGCAAACATTGCGCTCTTATTTTATTTATTTTTCTTGAGTTATTTCCGGTTTTATTAGAAATTTTGTTGTTTTTATTTACATAGAGCCAGAGTTATTGACTCGGTGTGAATAATTGGAATAAAAGCTTTAAGTTTCTTTGTGATTCGAGCATAAATGAATAACAAATGTTAATTTGTAGTTATGTTATATGAAAGTCACCATTTATATAAAATAACAAATGACGAACGGCAAGATACGACATTGTGACATACCATAAACAATATAAACACTTGACATCATTATGACACAGGCCATTAACGGAACCAAATTTTTAGAGTTAGTACTTACTAGGTACTGACATGCGAAAGTGCCTAACATTGTTATTTTATTGTAAATTTTTCACGTCAAAACGTTATCAAAAATCGTTTAGCAATGAACTCGAGGCACTAAATCATACCGGCTCATCTACACATCGGGCCTTATGCATTAAATGTCGAAAAAACAAAATCGATGGAAGCAAAGATCAATTAAAATATTAATTGGGAAAACTATAGAGGCATGTTATTGTAAAAAACTCTTAAAATTGTTACAATCGAAACACAAAGAAAACAGTTTTAAATTACTGTTTTTTTTTTTATAATAAGAAAATTTGTTGTATTAGACAGTTTGGGATTTTCAAATTTTTGCTTAGTTTGAAAAACTTATGGTATGTAATTTTTTTTGTAAAATTGTAAATGTTACGCTGGTGGGCAAGATACCTATTAAATAGCTTATAATATTAAAAGATACCTAAAGCTTACCTAAATTCACTTGGCGACCTCTGTGGCACAGTGGCAAAGACCAGCCTGGGATGCAAAAGGTAGCGAGTTCGATTCTCGCGGGACAAATTTATGATGTGCAAGTATTTGTCTCAAGTCTGGGTGTTTCTCTATATAAAATAAGTATGTATTTACAAAAAAAGTATATAAGTAGTATCAGTCATGTTGTACCCATAACACAAGCTCTGCTTACTTTGAGGCTAGATGACGCTGTATAAATGTCTGACATTTTTATTTTTGCATCTATTTTATGGTACAATTTAGAAATGACAGTTTTGTGCAGCAAAAAAACACGCATATTCAATATAATTTGTAGGTAATCAACAAAACGAATATTATTAATTCGAAAGTGCCTCCATCTGTCTGTTAGTCTGTATTAGTTTGTTATCTTTCACGTCTAAACGGCTGAACAGATCTTGATGAAACTAGGTTTGGAGTAAGATTGTACTGGGAATGAACATAGGCTCCTTTTTGTAGGTACCATCGCCGTAAGATCTGCCTTTTCAGTTTGAAACTATTTTGCCTTGCGTTGGTTTTGGTTACAGGTCACACCTTCTTTTCTTTGTTGTTCCTTTCAAAGTATTCACTTGCAAAGGACCAAAGTTGATTTATGCCACTTAGTTGAAGGAAAGTTGTATTTGCTATAGAAAAGAGTAAAAATGAGTTCTCGCGTGCAAAGACACTGACAGCAGCGAGTTAAGTGATACATCAAATGTAGAAGCCTACGTGCTCCAATCATGATCACATATATTTATTTATGCTGTATTTACCAACATTACAAAAAAAACAAAACTTTTTGCTTCCACATTTATAATGCGTACAGGCAAGGATTGGAATATTTTGCCGTTGTCTGTCTGGTCTCTTCAAGTCTCGTGTAAATAGGTGTCTTCTAGACCTGCGTACCCCATCGTCGGCATCAGGCGAGATCGTAGTTAAACATAGGTTTATCAATCATAAAAAAAATTGGTTGTCTGTAAAGTCGGTTTACGGACGATAGTTTAACGTGACAACGTCATAACAAAACAGATAGATAAGGCTGATTGATGCGCTCTCGCTACGATCGTAACGGGACAATAAGCGTAACGGGGCAATGAGTCATCCTTTTTCGTGCGTGAAGCCGGCGTTCATCGATTTATTAGACATTGTCACGTCAAAAGGAAAACTTAAATTGAGTAGGTACATCGTGGCTATTTGTTCCCTCAACAAATAAAAAACGTGTGCGTTAGTTATCACCCGACAGAAGTGATAACTTAAACTAACCTAACTAGCGCTGTAGGTTAGAGTGAGAGAGGAGAAGCCTGCCTACCGCTGCCGTATACGTGAGAGAGAGGAAAGCCAGACAGACTGGCGCCGTAACGCGTTACATAACGAAGCGGTTTACCCTCCCATGAGACGTTATCACTTCAAAACATTCTACTGTATAGAGATATAATATGTTCCAGACTGCGTAGGTTGGTATTCGATAATTCTTTAATTCTTAGACACATAAAGTCAACTCTATATCTTTCCTTGTTCCTGGTTCATCACCGATCAATCAGCAACTGACGGCAATAAATTTATTTTTCCCAATATATATTATAACTATGTTATTATATATTACAATATATTATTACAAAACATAATCTATAGTGCATTGTAATTATTAACCATATCTATAGATCTTATTTCTTAGATCCTTTTTATGTTCACTGGTCCTTTTGATTGATTTGTCCTTGCTGAAAACCTATTACGAGTTTGTTGTCACTTTGAACGAGCATCGCGATCGAGTAAATGCAGTTTATATTTACTCGACGAATCGCTAGAGGCGCTTATCGATACGGCGAGGTTACGCTAAATTAGGAGCAGTGCAAACAATATTTAAGAAATGAATGAATGAATGAATTAACTAATTAATTTATGAAAATTATTTATTGTACACCTTAAAACTAAATATAACAATTTGATAACTAAATGTACTTACGAAAAATTATGAACACTGGGCGGTCTTATCGCTATGTTAGCGACTTCTTCCAGACAACCGTTGGATGGAGAGCAGTTGAACTTATTTGGAAGATTGTTCAGGGTGCACTAATTTATGAACTATAACTTACTTATATAAAGCAAATAAATGCTATAAACTTACACAATATTATTGATACTTACATATATTTACGATATACCCAAATGCAGATACCTAACATAATAAGTGTAAGTGACAGAATAAGCGCCTCTAGTGATTCCTCGAGAAAACTAAAATTTCATGTTGTCGATCGATGTGTTCACCTCGATTCAGATGCTGTCAAAAACTCGTAATCAGTCCACAGTTTTGATGACTTTGCTGTAGGCTATGGCTATCAAAACAAAAACCATTTATATGCAGTTTAATAAAAATTTAATAAAACCTTTATAGAACCCACGCGTGATAGGTAATTAGTTTTAGGTAACCTACGATGTTTTTAATTTTAGTATAAATATTTGAAAAATTCAGGATTATTTTTAGAAAATATTTCGAAAGAGCACGAAAGGAGCCTCTGAGGCGCGCTTTATTCCTTTCACCACACTGGTTAGAAATAACTAGTAACACTATAGGAAGACGTAAACTGTGTTTAAAAAAGAGCTAATATATATAATAATATAATAGCTTACCTAACAGTTTTAGGTTATCCTAATACCTACGGACAATCTTAAGTAGATAATGTACCTACGTAATACTTACAGAGTTTTAATACGCTCTTTTTAGAGCAATGAGTTTTATTACAAGTCTAAAACCTACTTGGTGTGTTAGAATATAAACTACATGGTGATAATGGTATAGAAACTACTTGGTCTAAGCTCTACTATTGATTTTTTTGGTCGTCTTGCGAGTAATCATTGCGGTATTATGTTTATTTTTCCCAAGTTATATTAGTTAGTTTTTATGATTTTATTCAAATATATTTTATTCAAATAGTTATTGAAATGGGTGTTAATAATTGTAATTACAATTTTGTATTTATTTGTGATTCGAGCTAATTTTCCGTATGATTATTTTATTTAAAAAGTCATCATTTTATTAAAAATAACAAAGGACGAACGACAATATACGACTTTGTGACGTCTAACTACATCTTCTTCTATAATGGCACCTGTCTTGATAACAATTTGGCTAATTTAAAAGTGGTTTTGTGAACAAATATCTCGTCTCAAATGTATATTTTATTCAAATAGTTATTGAAATGGGTGTTAATAATTGTAATTACAATTTTGTATTTATTTGTGATTCGAGCTAATTTTCCGTATGATTATTTTATTTAAAAAGTCATCATTTTATTAAAAATAACAAAGGACGAACGACAATATACGACTTTGTGACGTCTAACTACATCTTCTTCTATAATGGCACCTGTCTTGATAACAATTTGGCTAATTTAAAAGTGGTTTTGTGAACAAATATCTCGTCTCAAATAAAAAAGCTTGATTGGTATGTACACTTAGAATTACCCAACAAACATGAGAAAAACTAATTAATTTGGAAAATCTATGTTACTTTGGGAAATGTCCAGGTTCTTCGCCTGACATTTCCTGACAATACTAAGACGTCGCGACGTCTTAGAATTCTTCTTTGTTCATGGCATGTGTCATAATTATGTCAATTTTGCCACTGTCAACTTTTTATATTGTTTGTAGTATGCCACAAAGTCGTATCTTGTCGTTCGTCATTTGTTGTTATAGGTATTTAAAAAGGTGCCTTTCATATAAAAAAGCTACGGATTATTTTTGCTCGAATCACAAAGGAAAACAAAGCTTTTATTCCAATTATTCATACCCGAGTCAATAACTCAACGTCTATTTAAATAAAAACACCAAAATCATTACATAGTATAAAACAAAGTAGCTTCTCGCTGTCTGCCTGTCCATATTATGCTTAGATCTTTAAAACTACGCAACGGATTTTGATGTGTTTTTTAATAGATTGATTCAAGAGGAAGGTTATAATGTATAATACATACATAATATAGTAGAGATACACTGATAATTTTAGAGGTTAGCGTATATGGGTTCAACGTATTAGAACTACTGAGCTACAGCAACGTGTGGCCGGCTAGTCAGCTAGTCATTTATATACTTATACCTACCTATATATACTTATACCTACTTATTATAAGATATTCAAAGCTAAGAATCAGATGCAGTTTGAAATCGGAACCTGCGTGTCTCGATCGCGTGACTGGAAGCAATTACATTACCCGGCAAGCCCTACCTGGCTATTTGTTCTTATTTTTTGTCTCTTTTACTCTTTTGTCTTTGTTTTGCGGTGAGGCAAGGGAGAATTGTGTAAATGGTTAGGTAGATACCTATCTACTTTCAGTTTTACATTCCACCATTTTGTTTTTTAAATGGTGTCATCTTTGCATGTTTTGTTACAACTTTTTTCCGTGTCAATTTTTTTTTGTTTTTTACCATTGCTTAGAACCGGGTTACTACAAGCAAACAACCGTTAATATTTAACTGACAGTTTGAAATGAAGTATGAAATCAGAACGAATCGTTTCTTTTTCATACAGAAAACATACAAATGGTATTAGAGACATTAATGTAAATGTCATAAATGCGAGGGTATCAAAATCAAAATGCTATTTAGACAATAAATCACTATTATCTTTTTATTCACTATATTGTAGATGTTTTTGGATATTTAGTTCGGTCGGTTTGAAGTTAGCCGATGTGACTTTTATATTGGGTTAAACTGTATACCGCATCTACAGTCAAGTACCAAAACGTAGCTATTGATGATTTCAATAGTAAAAATATAGTCACTTAACTAAGTTTCTGAAGAAAATGGCGTTGACGTGTAGTGACATCTGTTGTCCAGTAGCTGAACTGAGAAAAAACTCTTCGTAAAAAGAAAAATAAGGGCATAAAAAACTAAAAATTTTCTTATTTGGTTTTAAATAAATGTAGATTTAAGTAAATTCTTTTTGTGTAATTGGTATTATCTAATGTTTACGGGCACATAATATTATGTACCAACATACCTATATAGATAGGTACCTACATATCATAAAAACTAATCCATAAATCAACTTCATACTTGACTTATGGACTGCGGGTTCGATTCCCGTAATCGCACCCTCGGGCCTCGAATTAGAACGAATTATCTGCACATTTTCAACAAAACATTTTGTTTTTTTGGACGATTTTCGGACGAAATCGTTCTTTCTACGATTCAAAATTGGAGGGTTTTTGCGTTTTTTCCCTTTTTTATTTATACCAAAGTCAAAGGTATATTCGTATATTACCTGACAAGGAGCCTCTGAGACCCACTTAAATCCTTTCACCACACTGGTTAGAAATAACGAAGAAGAAGAAGAAGCCAACATCTTAGAAAGATAAAAAAACCGAGAGGGTTATATTAGCCTCAAAGCGTAAAATACTCCTATTACAGAAGCTTGCCGCTATATGTATATTACTCGTCTGTCGCTGACCTAAAGATGAAAGCACGCATAAAGCAGATATATTAACGTACAAAAAGTGTTAGACAACAGAGATCACGTAATTCACGTCCATTAAATAAATAAATATTGCCGGACATTTCACTCAGCATCATCTGGCCCCAAAGTAAGCAAGCTTGTGTTATGGGTACCTTATATATTTTATAAGGTACCCATAACACAAGCACAACACACACAACCTTATACTTATATATTTTTTTGGTAAATAAATGCATATTGTACATAGAAACACCCAAAACCGAGACAAATACTTGCAGATCAAACAAAAATTTGATTTTGTATTGCTATTTCATTTGCAAAACTTTCGTGAGTATATACATTTTGATAAACAAGGGTTTTACTCACGAATTATTTTTGTCGATGTGGGCACAAATACTGTTTCGATTCATCTGGAGAATCTTCATCAGGGTGAGTTTGACCGCTCGTTGCCGCGAACGTTCACGGTTCGCACTGATTCTTTAGATGAATCGAAACAGTGTCGGTGCCTCCATCGACAAAATAATACGTGAGTAAAACCCGTGTTTATCAATTTCTATTGTTAGTTTACATATTGTAATATAATCACTGTACTGCACTGTAGCTAGCGAGCGTTTTTTTACGGATCTTGCGATAACTAGCCACAGTTGTGGCGCAATTACCGCAGTATAACTTACTTTATACGCTAACATCTCTGCGTATTTTCGTCTATAGTTCAACGCAAGAAATAAGCGGGTTTTGTTTTTTTTTACAACTTGCGACAGGTTTCGCAGGTATTGCTGTCACTGCTACTAGTTTTAAGTAATAGCCCAAATTTGTATTGAACTTTTCATATCTAAAAGAGAGTAATGGCATAGATACGAAAGTGTTTGAGTTAAGATTCAGTGATTAAACTAAGCATGCGGTCACCCATCCGTTTGTCAAGATTGTCAAGTGCCTTTGATAAACGATAAGCGTGAGTTTGCATTTCTAAATATTAATGTTTGAGTGTGCCCTTTTGCGGGATTAGTCATTGGATGGGCCGCAGTGGCATTAACGTTTGGCACAGGTTTTTCTAAAGTTGTTAGTTAAGCCATGACTTCTTTGGAGGTTTTTGGGTTTTGGTATTCAACAGTCGAGGGTGACTACCAGTTGGTACAATACGCTCAATTTGTCGGTGGTGACTTAATCATCAGAAGATATTTTTTTTATATTAGTAGCGTACTTCGGACCGATTGACTGGATGCCAAATAAACACATAAAATAAACTAAACTATGACCTCGTAGTTTTACGAATTTTAAATGAAATTGCTGTTATAGAGATAACCTACAAAAACAAATTATTCGTGTGTTTGTGAAAAACTTTAATTACAATATAAAAAACGAAAAAAATAATAATAATAATAATAATTCCGGACATTTCACACAACATCTGGCCCCAAATCATGCAGAGCTTGTGTTATGGTTACCACATGACTGATATAACAGTTTTTTTTTGTAAATACATACATATTATACATAGAAACACCTAGACCCGAAACAAATACTTGCAGATCATACAAACATTTGTCCCGCCGCGGGAATCGAATATATCAAACAAATAGTCGGAAACTCGATTAGATTCAACTGTACTAAAATAATTGAATCTACCAATACAAAACAAACTTGGGCCGAATGTGGACTTAAAAAGTGGGACGAAATAAGATTTTATTTAATAAAATGTATTATAGGCCGAATATGGCATACAATGTGGGACGAAAGCAGATTTTTTTATATGGAACGAACTTCCTCGAATCGAATTAATCGAATTATTAGATTAAGAAAAGTTGAGATTATCGACTTACTGGCTTATTGTCATTATTGTCCATTAAACCAGTTTTACAAGATAAGAAGATAACAAAATATAACCTCGCGGTCTTTTCTGTGGTAATGATGAGTACCAAAAACATGTAGTACCTACCTAGCATTTATGTATGTACATACTACAGGAGCGGACGCCAAATAATGACTGACAACCTCTGTGGCGTAGTGGGCCAAGGCTCGGCTGGGACTCAGAAGGTGGCGGGTTCGATTCCCGCCACGGTACAAATGTTTGTATGATCTGTAAGTATTTTTCTCGGGTCTGGGTGTTTCGATATTAATATATAAGAGTATATGTCGAGTAGAGTAGAGTAGAGTATAGAGTATATGTTTTATAAGTATCTATCTTTTTCTTATCCTGTAAATTTGTATGTACACATTATTTTAATTAAAAATCTCTTAATATTGTTATCACCACCCTTTTTTAAGCTACATTCTGTTCAATCCATCCTAAGGTTGTCTGGCAGAGATCGCTACAAAGCGATAAGACCGCCCATTGCACTACTGACTAGCAAAACATTGTTATTTTTGTTTCCACTTGTATATTTGGTGTGCAATAAAGTATTATCTATCTATCAATCTATCTATCTATGTCTTAATGTATAAGAGAATTTACCATAGCATCTAGAAATTCTCGGAAGCACTTTTTGTGCTTTCCATCGTCAGTCAAGGCTATGGAAATACCTAAATGCTCACAGTTGAGTAGGTAAGTAGGTATTTGATTATCTATGCAAGCGTACCTAGTTATGCCTCTCCATACATTACTCGAAAGCCTATTTTAAAATTCTCCCCTACAGTCGTACCTATTTATTACTGATGGAAAAATCATTTTAAATTACTACCTACGTTGTGGCTACCTACTAGGGTTGCTATCCATTTAAAAACTAGACGTTTAGACATAAATAGTTTATAAATTGTAGAGGTAGGTATTTATAATGGGTCTTGTTGTGAAGGGAAAGAGTTTTTTTTTCAATTAAATTTAATGTAATTTTTCGCACTTTCACAATTTCGTGCGTTGCTATCCATTTAAAAAAAACTAGACATTTAGACATGAATAGTTTATTGTACATAGGTAGGTAGGTACTTCTCGAGCTTGGGTTAGGATGAATTGTCACCTAAATTCACCTAGTATGTAAGACGTTTCAAAGTGATCCTTGTGATTGTATTGAATGAATCATCTTTTGACTCGACTTTGACTTGGTATTTATAATGGTTCTTGTTGTAAAGGGATAGAGTTTTATAAATAATGCTGGACATTTCACACAGCATCATCTAGCCCCAAAGTAAGCAGAGCTGGTTATGGGAACCACATGACTGATATCTTTTTTTAATACATGTTAACCTACATAGCATATACATACATATATCCTATAACCACACACACATAACATATTTAAACGACACAGTAGCCAGTGCTACTGGTGGCAATTCGGTTGGTTCATTTCTAAAATTAAGAATTGTCTAAAATATATTTTAGTAAGTCATAGCATTTGTAAAACCTATTCGGTTGATACCCTCTAACTAAATTAGGAACGCTTAATTAAATTAGATAAAATTAAATTAGGATAAGTTGGTACCAGCAGAATACCAAAGTGACATTTGACAGTTCTAAACCTAATTTTAGCTAAAATTAGTTAGGTGCCAACAGAATTGAGGCCAACTGTATCGTTTAAATATATTGTTATCTTTGTTCTTTGACATTAAAATGACAAAAGCAGATCATAATTTAACGACACGTTAACTAACTATGTGATTATAATATAAATTTCTTGATAATTATGGATTTGAAAAAGTCAATGTCTATCATTAGCATTGATCGATTAGCAAAAATCAAAAGTCAATAGATTATTTAATCTTTATTCAATAGACGTTTCAAGGAGCACTTTGAAACGTCTTACATACTAGGTGAATTTAGATGCCAATTCCTCCTAACCCAAGCCCGAGAAGAACGGACAAGAAATTCGACCTGGTCCTAGCGCTTTTTTGCATGATCCATCTTAAAACTACCTTAACTACGAAATACTAACACAAGAGAGTATTTACATTTCAAGTGTGTCGGTTAACTGTCTGAGGGCAGAGCGACATGAGGTCATGCATTCTTATCAATAATATAATCATTTGTATTATAATACGCTTTCTTGAAAAGTCTACCCTTTATGAATGCTTTAAATTTCTTATGGGGATTATTTGTATCATAAGTTTAATTGTAACAGTAACCAGTTTTGACAAGATTGATATTTCTTTAGGCGTCTATTCATAATGCCTACATTTTTTACAATGAACATCAACTTTCCGTAATTCAGGTGTTAGCACAACGCATAACCATGAAACGTATTTTATTTTGTGCACTAAAACTTCATGAGTGCGGCTTGGATACTGATGATGAGACGACAGCAATAGTCTTCACATTATTGGGGGTTAGTCCCCCTGCTGACTAACAGAAGACCTGGCAATAGAGAAGGAAAACTTGAAACAAGCCCGGCAATAACGGCTGGCACCAACCAGCCGTTATGCACCTGCAACCGAACCGACACCGCATGTACTGATTCGTCTTTCCTGCGAGTCCTGTTGGCAAAGTCGAGAGGTTATTGTGGGTACCTGGGAAGGTCTGCGCTATCAAACAGAATCCCAGGCAGAGTGACGTCAGTGGAGTGGAAACTTTGCTCACCTCAGCTTGCTGGAGTGGATCCATGAATGAAAGTTTTCAATTACAATTACCATCAGGTGGGCTGTAATACCTTGCTAGCTCTGCAAATAAACTTATCAAACATATAAAAAAAATGGCAAAAACAGTTTTCAAATCCAAGCCAATAATTTTCGTGGTTTTTGGAATACATGATGCTTACCATTCCATATATCAATATTTAACCACAATACCACAAGACATTATAATTGGAGAGGATTTACGAATTTTTCGTACCAATAATATATATCTACCTATTTACTTTTTATACTTCAATGTGGGGTGACCATGATTACTACATCCACAAAATCGAAGAGCTAGGGTAGAGTTGGGTAGAAAGGTTCTTGGTAGTAATTCTGCTGTAGCATTTTCGAAACTAAAACAAAACAGAATAGCCGTTATAGTATCACTTTGCTGTCCGTCTGTCTGTCTGTATGTCAAGACCCTTCTAAATATCACGTAGATGTATCAAATTTAAATTCATATGAAATACTAAGACCTGCAATCTATTTGGAGCTGTAAAAACATAAGCCATAAGTGCTATTACATAAAATAACAAACGAAGAATCATACCTTACTAACGGTTATTTACAAACTGTCACTTCTTTCAGTTCAAAGTCAAAGTCAAAGTCAAACGATACTTTATTCAATACAATCACAAGGTTAACTTTGAAACGTCTTACATACTAGGTGAATTTAGGTGCCAATTCATCCTAACCCAAGCCCGAGAAGAATTGGCAAGAAACTCGTCTTAGTCCTAGCGCTTTATTATATGATCTATCTTATAACTACCTTAACTACGAAATACTAATACAAGAGAGCTTATACGTTTCAAGTGTGTCTGTTAACTGTCTGACGGCAGAGCAACATGAGGCCATGCATTCTTATCAATAATATAGTCATTTATATTATAATAAACTTTCTTCAAAAGACTACCTTTTATGTATGCTTTAAATTTCTTAATAGGTAGTTTAGTAGGATTTTCAGGAAGCTTATTATAGAAGCGCACCGTGTTCCCCATAAAGGACTTATTTACTTTTTCTAGTCGAAACCTAGGGATGTATAATTTATGTCTATTCCTAGTGTTGATTCTATGAAGGAAGTTCATGAGTTGTTATTACGAAATGTCCAATCGATGTTGGAACTATAAATAGAGTCTGACTGTTATTGAAACGTAAATTTTGGTATATAATAATAATAATAATAATAATATTTATTCAAAATTAACATGGTACAATAATATCTAATAACAAAATTCAAAAACTTATTTAGATTAAAGGTATGCATAATACGAGCCTGAACTAGATAATCCTGTATCTCAGGCGTGAAGAGCTTACTTAGGTACATAGATTCTAAAATAATCACCTACATTGACATTTTATTTTCAGTTAGATGTATAGAATAGTATTAAAAATCTTAACTAAGCTTAAAACTGAATAATGCAAACAATATAAAAATATAAACACAAAACAAATGATAAACAAACTGCGTGTCAGCGGAATTGTAACTGGTAATTGTAAACAAAGTAATGATACGTAAGTATTTTTCTAGTTTTTACGTGTAATTATTTAACTTAGAAAATGTGCAAACGTTGTTTATTTAACTTGACTTACAATTTAAGGTTAGTAGGGTAGCCTCGTGATCGATTATTGTCTTTGTTTTGTTTTTAAAGAACTATTTTTGATGACGCCTTCAATAGTCCTCTTAGGCATTTTTAGGCACCACCATAATCAATGGAGTTAATATACCTTTTTTCTGCTATTATTTTTGCCGGGCATTCAGCAGTACCAGTACAATGTTTACTCGGCTTATTGAAGTGGACGCAAGTGGCGCACTTTGGTTCATCTGCCTTATTCGTGCATTCCTTAATAGAGTGACCAGGAGCAGCACAGTGGCCACAGGTGTATGTAGGGTCCCGACATGACTTGGCCGCGTGTCCATACTGTTGACACTTATAACATCGAGTGATCAATGTAAAGTCTCGCACAGGGCAAGATGACCAATTCACATTTTGTTACGAAGGCTTTACGTATACTTCAATTACATAGTTGTAGATCCCAGCTGTCCTCTTGCCTGACTTATGGCTTAACCTAATTGAGCTTAAAAACTGGTCAAGAGAAGAATTCTTAAGTGTTTCGGCCAGATTCTGGTGGTAAAGACACGTAAAAACCTCTTTTTCGGCCATCGATGAAGGTACACCGACAACTACAACTCAGGGTTTCCGTTTATGCGGCTCATCGATCGTAAGGTCGGAGTTTTTAAGCTGCATCGATTGCTTGAGCTTCTCAATGTCATCTTTAGTTCCAGTGCTTATTATTATTCCTCCGTTCCTTGTTTTGCGAAGGCCTCTTATGTGTAACTTCATTTGTTCAGGACAGAGCATTTTCTGGACAAGTGATTTTGTGTCTTCACTTGTCTTAAGTTTATCGTTGGGATAAATGGCAACTGAACTAAGATTAATCGGCTTTATCTAGTTATTAGTTCCATTTTTAACCATCTCGGCAAAAGAGGTTCCTGCTACGGGTTTCGAGGACTGATCAATACTTTGTTTAATGTCTTGAAGCCGCTGAGAAAGATCAAGTTTATCTTTCAGTTCTTGAGTAACGGAGTGGGCTTGAACGGTTTTCTGCTTAAGGGACTGGTATTGCACTGCCATCTGCGATGTACCATGACCTACTTTTCGACACAAAGTACTTATGCGAAGTTTTTGTTCCGTATTCAGTTTAACCTCCGATGCAATAGTACATACTTCATTAAGATACTGCTCGATTGATTACATCCAGTTCTGAATTTCAGAAGTAGAAATAACTTCTACGACATCATCTTCTCGGTCGGGTGCTATAGGGCGGGATGCAGATGCGGGCGAGTGCGCAGGCGGCGGCGAGCGAGCTGTCCTGCTGCGGTTGAAGGGACTGTTGTTCATTTTGTAGTGTTTAAGTTAAACTTATAATTTTCACGAAATCACTAAAGTAATATTCTATACCTAGAGTAGGTATGACACAGTAAACGAGGTCACGAGTCAGCAAGTGATTATTTTTTTTATTTTAATATAAAATTGAGACACGTCTGTTTTAACCAATGACCAAAGACTGATTTTCAATATGCTATTTTAATTAATTTAGTAGTTTGATGTCTCTCAGCTCAGTATATATTAGCTCTACTTTCTGTTAGACAGGATAAACATTTGTATGATGAACATTGATGTATGTTCTGTGTCTGATTGTTTTAAAGTATGTATTTAAAAATATATACTAGCTGCTGTCCGCGGCTTCTCACGCGTACGTATGAATGGATACGTACCGTAAATAATACTCAAGCTATTGATAAAAATTTATAGACATTAATTGTATCAAAAGTTCCATAATCGCCATACTGGTCACCATAATACAAGCGATGCTTAGTTTTGGGCTGGATGGTGTAGTGTGTGTCTTTTATTTTGGTGTCTTCTTGATAAGATTGTGGAATGAAATAAAATCAAAATTAATTTTATTAATTCCATTTTCACTTTTAACTTTAGCCATTTAAAGCAGAATTTTCCAGTAAAAATAAGTCTTCTTCAACTATATTATAATTTGACAAACACTGGAGACGACTACACTCGGAAGGAAGCCGCGCTCGACTGCGGGCGAATAGGCAAAATCGCGAACGTCCCCGCACCCGCGTCGCTCCCCGCACCGCGCTTTCAGTTTGGCCAAGCACTAAGAAAATGCGACCACAATCACTAGCAGTACCTCTATACGTCTTTCAACTTCTGTCATAGTTAATCACTGTAAAATAGTGCCATCCCTTTTTGTTAGATAGTGAGAAATAGTGACAGGGCGAATCTTAGCAGAGTTTAGGTAAGCATGCGCTACACGGTTTGAAACCACAGTTTCTACCAAGGTGACCTTGGTAGAACGCTTTCTGTCTACACGGCTTAAACCAACCCCCAAACTTCAGTGTGTTTGAAACGCTCGTGCTGAATAGACGTGTGCAGAATGCTTGTAATGCACTATTACAATTTACAAAGATGCCATGGCTCATTATTTATCAAAATTTCTAAAGTTTGGAGTTTGTATTGCACTTTTGTGTGCATTTGAAGAAAAAAAACATTTTTTTTTGGGTGGAGTCTTTGTACTCCTTACACGTTAAGTCCCAGAGACAGGACAGGTCTCTAAAAAGCTCGATTAATTCGGTGATAACCTTACGTTCTTTCTCCATAATACCGTGCGTGAGCGCAAAACGTCCGCGCTCGATGCGTGCAGCGGCGCGACTGTGGTACGCGTGGTTTTAAACAAGCGGCTAGTCGGTTTGAAACAAGTTTTAAACCACCGCTTCTACCAGTGGTTTGCTGTGCAAGCCTGTCTACCAAGGGTGTTTAAAGGTCATGCGAAATTTGGTATGATACCACTATCTACACGGTTAAAAACATCTGTTTGAAACCATCGTTTCAAACCGTGTAGCACAAGCTGCACTTATAGCTGTAGTGTTCAAGTTCCAAGGCGTTTATAAGTAAGGGTGTAAATGTTGAATATCTACAGCGAGCGTCAGTTGGATGGAACTATTGACTCACATGTCGCTGTAACTGTAGGAATATGTTCGATGGAGGCTTCAGCATCAAAGTATACCATCCTCAAATAATTAATAAGGTACTAGGTTCCATAAGTAGTGTACTCGTTTATGTGGTAGATCAACATTTTACAAACCCTGACGCAGATCCAGGAAGCGCTCAACCCCCCTTGAACGCCACCGCTAACGCCAAGATGGCAGCGTACAGTTGCAGAACGCAGCAAAACCTACTGACCTGCGAGTTGAAGCCAGGGTAATGACATGATGTCGAGGCCCTTACCTAAACCCAAGATGGGAAGGTTTAGAATTAGAGTATTAGTAAACCCTGTTGGACACTACAATGAGAGAGAGGGAGGATAAGAGAAAGAAGAGTATGGGACACTTAAAAACAGCACTCATCTTCTGTCAAATTACCTACAGTTTAAAATGGTGGTGTTTCTTCAGGTGTATCTATGTATAATATGTATGTATTTACAAAAATATATATATATAAGTAGGTAGTGTATCAGTCATGTGATACCCATAACACAAGCTCTGCTTACTTTGGGGCCAGATGATGTTGTGTGAAATGTCCGGGATTATTTATTTATTTATTTATTTAAATAGGGTCATCCCTTTTTGTTAGAAGACAAATATAGTGAACGGGCGAATTTTAAGCTGTGTTTAGGCCTTTAAACGAGCAATTCTCGTATATATATATATATATGAACATATATAATCTGAATCTCGGAAACGGCTCCAAGGATTTTCATAAAATTTAGTATGCAGGAGGTTTCAGAGGCGATTAATCCATCTAGCTGGGTTTCATTTTTAGAAAACGTTATTTTATCCGTGTTTTACGTGAGCAAAGCTCGGTCGTCCAGGTACTAATAATTAATCACACAGGTCAGTTGTGTTTATGTAAGGAATAGATAAAGAAAAGACGATTGTGCGAAAATCGAAGTAAGAAAGACGTAAATATTGAAACAACTGCTAATATAAATGACAGAAAGAAATGTGTTTTGTCGATCCCCATTTACGATAAAAAAAAGAATTTAGCTAGTCTTAACTATTCACAAGATAGACTCAATGCGTAAAGATATACGGGGTTTTTGATGTGTAACATCTCTCCTCATCATCATCATCCTCTAGCTTTACTGCAAATGAGCCGGGGAAGCGCGTACTATTTGATTTGACCAATGAACGCGCGCGGTGGAAGAGTTGACCGTCTGATGGTATCAACCCGAGAAGTTGATACTGTCAGTCAACAGTGTGTGCGTGTGTGTAACGAGAAAGAGAACCTGAAATGTAGAACGCATCAGCTGTGCGCTTAACCTACAGTGTTGTGTATAAAGTGTGATGTTATATAAACTAATTCAGTATATAATGTTAATGTTGCTTATTGCCAAAGTGAGATGTCAGATGTTACACATTATATGCGACTACTGTACTGTAAGGCTTGTTTTTTAACCCCCGACGCAAAAACGACGGGGTGTTATAGGTTTGACGTGGCTGTGTGTGTGTGTGTCTGTCTGTGGCATCGTAGCTCCCGAAAGGATGAACCGATTTTGATTTCGTTTTTTGTTTGAAAAGTGAATTAGTCGGGAGTGTTCTTAGCTTTGTTTTAATGAAAATCGGTCCAAAATGGCCGCCGCCGCGAAATGGCGGATTACATATTTTTTCACAACTCCCTCAATATGGGTATCAAATGAAAGGGCTTGACTAATAGAATACTATACAGTAGGATACATTTCAAATCCGCTGGCCGCTGCCACAAAATGGAGAATAACATTTTTTTTCACTACTTCCTCAACATTGAATATTTTTGGGGGTGTCTTATTTTTTAATTTATATATTTGTAATGTTTTTATTTGACGATTGAGTGCCAGTGCTATCAATCAGTGAACGAAAGCATCACAAGATTCTTCTTTTTATCGTGTGACTAGTTATTTCTAACCAGTGTGGTGAAAGGATTAAAGTACGCCTCAGAGGCTAATTTCGTGCACTTAGGTAAGCCTTAATGTAAGCTCTCGACCTTGCCGACAGGACCCGCAGGAAAGACGAATCACAAGATGTAACACAAGCTTCTAGAAATCCCTAAAGTAATCCCCAAAGCAGAGCTTGTATTATATGCACCCTACACTGCACGGACCCCGTGGGAATCCCGAGTCCCAGCCCCTGTAATCAACCGATCGCAACACAATTACAGACAGACGGGCAGTGGGTATTTCATTATATATCTGATTCAGTGCTAGGTATGTACTTTACATTATTATCTAGAATGTTTGGTGGCTAACCTAATCTAACTTAGGTATACCTAGTTTAAGGATCGTTATAAATAAAATACATGGACAATTGTTGGACAATTCACACAGCATCATCTAGCCCCAAACTAAGCACAGCTTGTTCTGTGGGAACGAGATGGTTGATGGAGTAATAAATAAATAATGCCGGACATTTCACACAGCATCATCTGGCCTATCTGGAAATACTACTTAATTTTATTTTTTTGTAAATACATACCTAATAAGTCAAAGTCAAAGTCAAAGTCAAAAGATAATTTAATTAATACAAGGATCACTTTGAAACGTCTTACATACTAGGTGAATTTAGGTGCCAATTCATCCTAACTAAAGCCTGAGAAGAACTGGCAAGAAACTCGTCTTGGTCCTAGCGCTTTTTTGCATGATCCATCTTATAACTACCTTAACTACGAAATACTAATACAAGAGAGTTTATACATTTCAAGTGTGTCGGTTAACTGTCTGACGGCAGAGCGACATGAGGCCATGCATTCTTATCAATAATATAGTCATTTATATTATAATAAGCTTTCTTAAAAATACTACCTTTTATGTATGCCTTAAATTTCCTTATAGGTAGTTTAGTTGCATTTTCAGGATGCTTATTATAGAAGCTCACCGTGTTCCCCATAAAGGACTTATTTACTTTTTCTAGTCGAAACCTAGGATTGTATAATTTGTGTCTATTTCTAGAATTGATTACACACAGGAACACCCAGATCCATGACACATACTTGCAGATCATACAAACATTTATCTCGTGTTAGGAATCGAACCCGCTACATTTTACATAGATAAGTTAACACTCATAATATACTTAACTACATATCTGTTACTTCACAAAGTTCCGATGGTCTATTCGCCACATTGGTGCCTATTGCGCCTAGTCTGTATCTATAAAGGCGATGTGTATGTACGTTGCCTATAGACTCCGAAACGGCTGAAACAACGATGAATTTTTAGGAAATCTTCAGATTGGCCTACCGAGCGATCCTGTGCAGTTTGGTAGCGATCGGATCTTCAGTGGGGCGATTATGGAACTTTGATACTATCAAAACATTGATACTAATAGCTTTCAGTTACTCTTGATGAATTGGTATTACGGATCTCTGCGAATTCTATCGGCTTCTCTTGCTAGTTACAATGTGAAGTTGGTGTCAAACTATAACTCGACCAATTTACAAAGTACGATTATGGTAGGAACCGTGTTTAGCGTACTAAGCATTTAAATACATCGTATATGATTGATTGAAATAATGCCTATTGCTAATCGAAATTGATAGACATTGATGCCGATTGCTAATCGAAACTGATAGACATTGATTGTATCAAGAGTTCCATAATCGCCCTACAGAACTTAGGAACGGACATAGGCTACTTTTTATTTACCTATGTACTATACGTGCGAAGCCGCGGGCAGAAGCTACTACATTATACTAGTGGTCGCCCACTAGTCGAAATTCAACCTTCGAATAATTAATTTGTATTTTTTATGCATAATTAAAAAAAATATAAGCATTCTGCACTCCTCTATATAAACTATAAGTGTGCGAAATTTCATACTCCTCCGTCCGCGTAATTTTCGTAAAAAGGGGTACAAAGTTTTTGCTTCACGTATTAATTTATAGAAGATACAATAATATTAAGAGTAGGATAGAATCTTAGGTACCTATAAACATAAATATTTCATACTTGCTCTGTATAATGCTTTGAGTGAGAGGAGCAATTCATTCTCGTCAACCTAAATATTAACAATTTCTCAGATAATATTTCTTCTCCTTATTGCAGTAATATTTCTCAAAACTATAAATAATTCATCCATCTTTTTCCTTTTCCTTTCGCTCGCGTGAGCCAATAGCGTGCGCTCCCGCCTTCGGCCGGTCACGATTCGACAGATTCCATATTTGAAATTGTATATTCTAATGTTTTGTTCGTTTTTCAAATTATTTATGTATTTGTGATGTTATAAGATATGACTATGATTATTGAGTGGGTCTGGGTCATGGTAGCGGTAATTATAATTATATTACGTAGGTACTGAATAGTTCATAAAACAAAATCTTAATTACCTAATATTACTAGGTAATAGTTTCCGCATGAACAATAAGTGACAGCTGAGAGTTTAGATAAACGCCAAAATCTCTAACCTCGAAAACTCTATCAATTCGCTGACTATTCAGAGAATAAGCGAACTCAATTGCTTTGAAAAATTACATTGCATTTATTTATAACAATATCTAATAAATAATAAATATTGCTGGACAATGCACACAACACCATCTAGTCCCAAACTAAGCATAGCTTGCTATTATGGTGACTAGATGACTGATAGAATACTTATATATTTTAAATACATACATATGATACTTTATAACACCCAGACACAGAGCAAATACCTATGTTCTTCACAGAAATGCTTATCCTGGGAGGGAATCGAACCCTCAACCTACAGCTCAGAAGGCAGAGTCACTACCATCTGAGCTGACAGGCCAGTCGGTTTATACTAAGTAATAATCAACATATTTGAATTGCAATAAGCCCATAATGCGTTTAAATCTCTTTGAAGCTCAGTACGGTCATCAGAATTTTTGATTAGTTTAAATATTTGTTTGTCATCAGCGTAGAGCAATAACATAGAACGTTGAAAGATAAAAGCAATATCATTAATGAAAATATTAAAAAGAAGAGGGCCGAGGTGAGATAAGTAGGTACTGATTACCTGTTTTTTTTTAATATTTATAACATGTTAGTAATTGAAATGCCTTGTTTAATTTCAAAGTTATTCGGTATTAATACCTAAAATACTGTGTGGTAACATTCTGTAGATATTAAAACATAACTGATTATCGAAAAATATGGCCGTTACAAAAAAAAAGTAGGGTAAATGACTATTAACGGACCACTTGCTGCTGGACCAATTGAATAACATATTAACATATATTATTTTGATTATTATGAATAAAATATTATTTTTGACAAAATGATGTAAGTTAGTAAGTAAATAAACAATTTTAATAAATCGAAACTTGGTATATTGTTTATTTTTTTCCCAAAAAAAATTATTCCCCACCAATTTTCTATAATCACTGAACATTTAAAACTAAACTAATCGATCCAAAGTGTTCCAAATCCTATTTTAATCCTTCTACCCTTAATCCTTCTAACCCGTCGATCAATCAAAGATTTAGACATTTTATTTTTATGTTTTCCTTATTCGTGTTAGTATAAAGTTGATAACTGGCTGGCTGGTAGGTATTTTCTGGATTCCACAGTATAAATCAATCAAATGAATGTTAAATTACTTGTACAATGGATGGATCTTTCCGCAGGCGGTTCGGATCGTCATCTATCATAAGCCGTGTTTATACTTTCGTGGTTTATAAATTGATGTTGTGATTTTTATTTCTTACAAAGGTAGAGGAATTATATAACTATGTACTTAGGTACCTAGTTAGCTTTTATTTTTACAGAGGTGAAGTAATTTTTTTTTCTGTATCTAAGTGTCATAAAGCTTATAAAGTATCTTAAATATGTATTCACGAGTATGGTCTTGATAAGGCCTACAAATTTTAGCCTTATGAGGACACTGGGCCCGTGAGGAACAGGAGCACACCGCGTTTTCAAATTTTTTTTAAAAGCTGGCACCCATCTGGCTCAGCGTATTAGCATTACCATTCAATTAGGCAATGCCGCCAGTGTCTAGGGAACGCTGCCTTCTGATCTTGATCTGTATCAGTTAAGCTATCGTTTTAAACGCAATTAGATAGCTCAATGGTTTCACATGTATTTTTAATTATTGTATATTGTTCTGTACATTTCTGTAATTATTTCTGTAAGTAAGTTTAAAATATTAACGAATAAGGGTATACAATCACTAGGTTCCCATAGTATAGATGGTGTTCTGTGATTTTTTATCGGATTTATATTTGTTATATTAAGTCAATAATAACATAATTGAATTAAACATTTTGTCGATGGAGGCACCGACATTGGTTCGATTCATCTAGAGAAGCTTCATCAGGGTGAGATTGATCCGCGGTCGCTCGATTCGATGAAGATTCTCTAGATGAATCGAAACATTGTCAGTGCCTCCATCGACAAATAATACGTGAGTAAAGCCCGTGTTTATCAAAATGTATGTGCAATCGGGCTAAAATGATGAATGATGATAAAAAAACGTTCATGTTACGAGCCACGAGTCAAGAATGTTTATCAACTTAATTATCTAATATTATACATTTTATGGAGTTTGTTACGATAACGATTATGGATTATCTCTGGTAAGGATTTAGATTGTATGTCAGTAAAAATATATACTTTTTTTTTTATTATAGACTAGCGACCCGCCCCGGCTTTGCACGGGTGCATGCCGATGCTAAATATACTACAGAATGTCTTTATATACAACGTTATCTATGAGAATAACATAACCTAAGAGATAGACATATACCATAGCGGACTTTTTTGTAGACCTTTTTATGGTGTACAATACTGTAGTACATTATTTTGATCTATCTCTACTATCTCTATTATCTATTTTATTTACGACACCACATTAGAAACCTCTAAAATTATCAGTGTTTCTCTATTATATTATGCATGTTTTATACTTATAAACCTTCCTCTTGAAATACTCTATTTATTAAAAAAAACCGCATCAGAATCCGTTGCATAGTTTTAAAGTTTTAAGCATACATCGGGACAGACAGACAGCGGGAGTTGACTTTGTTTTATACTATGTAATGATAGACCTATGTTTGACCACGAACTCGCGTTGATGTTAAGCGACTATGTGGCACTCAGGTCTAGAAGACACCTGTTTACTCTTGACTTGAAGATACCCAGATTGTAGTTTTCAGGAAAGACAAACGTCGGCAAAGCATTCCAATCCTTGGCTGTACCTGAAGCAAAGCGCTTTGTTCGTAAGGGTAGTAGACTGACAAGGTATGGATGGTACTGAGCGATACGTCTGCTTCTACTTTGGTGGAAAGGAGATGGTGGAATTAGATCATGTAATACACGAGTCATGTAAGTATGCGTGGTACTTACATTTTATGTAGGTACCACGCGTGCCTTGCAAATAAACGTCCGGGCGATTATGTAATTCTGATGATATCAAAACATTAATACATTATGCTTTCAGTTATTGTTAAATTGGTATTACGGCATGATGTTGATTGTAAGACATGCTGTCATATGAATATAAACTGAGATAGAAGCCGAACGAACGCATTACAAATTAATTATATAATGTCTATTGCTAATCGAAACTGATAGACATTGATTGTATTAAAATTCTATAATCGCTATGCAAGTCTTTGCATCTATTTTGTTCAATACAGTAGAAGTGTTTATATAATTGACTGGCCTGTCAGCTCTGTTGGTAGTGACTCTGCCTTCTGCGCTGTAGGTTGAGGGTTCGATTCCCTCCCAGGACTCACATTTGTGTGACGAAAATAGATGTTTGTTCTGTGTCTAGGTGTTTTAAAGTATCATAAGTATGTATTTGAAAATATATAAGTATTCTATTAGTCATCTAGTCACCATAATACAAGTTATACTTAGTTTTGGACTAGATGGTGTTGTGTGCATGGTCCAGCAATATTTATATATTAATTTATTTAATCTCAGTAGCTTGCTCAGCCTTCTGCGCTGTAGGTTAAAAGTTTGATCCTCTTCCAGGATCAATCAATACTAGGAACAGAAACCAATTATACATCTTTTGACTAGAAAAAGTAAATAAGTCCTTTATGAGGAACACGGTGCGCTTCTATAATAAACATCCTAAAAATTTGACTAATCTACCTATTAAGAAAATTAAAGGAAATATGTGAGGATTAAAGGAAATATATGAGGAAGTATGTGCTTATTATATAGAGTTATAAAGTATCATAAGTATGTATTTAAAAATATGTAAGTATTCTATCAGTCATCTAGTCACCATAATACAAGCTATGCTTAGTTTGGGACTAGATGGTGTTGTGTGCATTGACAATCAATATTTATTTTTTTATTATTTATTCAAGAGACTGGCGGACGAGATCAATCATCTAAGAGCTGGTGCCTCAGACAATGGATTAGTGTGGTTATTTTACTAGGAAACTATACAATCCTTTTGGGCACTTTAAATGCAAACTTAGTACGAATAAAATAATAACCTAATTGTCTAATTACGGCTTCAATAGAGTTCATAGTTTTATGTAGAAATAAAATGCTCATTTTTAACCGAATTTAAGTTCTGAGATTTTCAATTCGATTGTATTTTTATGAGCTTTAATTTTATTCAATGAAGTAGGTTTTTAAAACCGACTTCATCAAAAAGGAGGAGTTTTTCAATTCGTCGGAATGTATGTTCACCGATTACTCGAAAACTCCTGAAAGGGCTGGTCCCATTTAAATATTATCAAAATCGTTGGAGCTCAAAAATCAACGAAAATCAAAAAATTGTATACATCGATGATGTTTTCGTGTACTTCGATACCTCGCTGTCTCATTGGAGCGGTGTGTTTATTTGGCCTAACCATATTATATATATACAAAATACATCTACTTTCCACTAAATATGTATTATAGGCTCCAATTTAATTCAATGAAGTCGGTTTTCTTTTTAGTTTTTAGAACGTAATTATTACTTTTCAAAACAAATTAATAATTTCATGCTCGCGATCTCCATGATGACTTGGCGAGGCTCTATACGTCCCCAACAACTATTGCAGTATCAGAAAGCACCGGCTGTTCCAGGAACCTTCATCTCGCACGGTTGCGTACACACAGTCTCCCATTGCACGTAGGTACTCTTTCTGCGCTAAAAGCTCTCTTGAATGAGAACCCAGAATGTCATGTGTTGGTGATTTTATCATATCATATCATAGGTGATTCTATCTGAATGTCTGAGGTTCTGTGAGAAGTCTGTTTGAGTGTGTAGGTAGATGCTTACTTTACAACAAGTTAATATTTTTATTTGTATTATCTTTGAAGGTTTCTATTATTGTTCTTTTTTTAATTAGTGTTATTGATATGTTCGTACTAATTAATAAATAAATAAATAATTCAAAGACCTACTTCGAAAACCGTATGTTAAGGTTCACTTATTCAACATTTATTAGGTACATATTCTGAGTTCTCAAATATCAAAGTAGCCTATAGTTCAATAAGGTATGTTATTGTTCTCAGGATGTATATAGTTACCTAACCAATTACCAATCTACTATATTATTCGAAGCTACGAATTATAAAATGTAATTACAGGCATTTTGCTTACAGTGACATGTGGAACTATATGCTTTTATTCTCATGACGTGATTCGAAACATAACGTATCCCTACCTTGTTATTACAGTACCATAGGTAGTTATACTTATGTAATGTTATACTTGTCGCAATTGCCTTGATCTACCCTATTTATTGTATCTATGTCCATCCATATCGAAATAAAAATTAATGTTATATAATTTCTTTTATTACGTTTTAAAATTTAAAAAGAAAACCGACCATACAAAAAAACATACAACCGGATTGAGGACCTCCTTTTTTTTTAAGTCGGGTAAAGTTTTTATTTCACGTTTTTTAGTATCTACTTAATGACATGAAAGCAAATTATCAAAACTCGATTACTTGGATGAAAAAAAAAACTTACCTTGGGTGAAAAAATCTAAATAGCTAGAAGAAGTATGTTCTTCTAGCTATTTAGATTTTTTCACCCAAGGTAAGTTTTTTTTTTTCGTTTTTTAGCACTTTATTATTTTTCGAAAACAACACTGGAACATCACAAGAAAGCAATATAAGAAATTTAGTTTTTTTGTTTGACATATTATTTTCAGCTATTATTATTTCAAACTTTTGGTGAAATTTCTATGGGACCAATCGGCAAGTATCCTTTCACATAATAAAATAATTTTCAAATCGATTCATAAATGACGGAGTTATGATGTACAAACATACATTAAGAACACAACCGAATTGAAAACCTCTTTTTTTGAAAATGATTGGTTAAAAATGATATATATGTTTTTTTTGTATAATTGTTAACCTCAAAAACTGCTTAACCGATTTGTTTTTTTTTCACCTGTATATAGCTACATTATCAGCAAACAAGACAGATTGTTTTTATATTCATAAATATTAGAAATCCCTGCGAAAATTTAATTCATGTAACCCAAGGTATCAAAATTGCACTGAAGTATTTATTTGGCGTGCGCTGCGAAAACAGAAAATATTGTTAAATCCGTAAAAATATATAGGTATCTACTACACATCATGTTAATAGCACTTATCATTAACCACAAAAAAGTCCATGAGGCTATAATTATGTTATATCCAACTATTATAGTTAAAGCACAATAACTAAAAACATGTTTTTATTTATGACAAAATGACTTAATAAAAACACGGATAGAAATATTATGATGACATTTGTATTATGCATGATTAAATGAATGAATGAATGAATGAATGAATGAATGAATAAATGAATGAATGAATCGTTTATTTGGTAAGTACATACAAAATATCATAACTAAAACACCTTAAAAATATGTAGGTATACCAACCAGTTAATAATAGGACAAGTAAAGCACCTAGGTATTAGTAGGTACCTAGGTACTTTAGTCTAAGTATTAGTTCCAAAAGGCGTCCAGCTCAGCATGTGTTGGATGGAAGCAAGTAATGCTTACACTCAACGCTGATTTTCAGCTGTTAGCTAGGTTTAGGAGAGTAGTGCAGCAGCGACAACAGAACCATTACCATAAGGTTGATAGTTAAATACAGATAAAAAAATGCGTGAGTATCTAGATGATGCTGTGTGAAATGTCCGGCATTATTTATTTATTTATTTTTTATCTTGGAACACTCGGTTGGAACGAAGTTCCTATCGTAGTATATTATTATTGATTAACAAATACAAAATAAATTATTATCGTCTGAGAGCAATTCTATGAAAAGCAGAAATAACTAACGAATTGAAGGAATGGTAAGACATTTCGTAATTAATATATTTTTCGAGTTGTGAAAATATTTTTTTATTGTACATTATTCAATTCATCTAATTCATTCGTATGGATAACCGTCTACACTAAAGAAAGGGTCGTGAAGGAAATTCGTGACGGAAAAGTCTCCAATTTACCTTTCATTCAATCAACTCAAATATAAAATGTTACTTGCTGCTGCGGAACCCTTCATGGGCGAATCCGACTCGCACTTGGTCGCCTTATTCTTTACTTCGAACCACAGATTCTTTATTAGGTTTAGATCTAGGCTTTCAATCTAAGACAGAAACTGATTGCGCTATAAGAAATTCCTTTACGGTGCGTGCAGTGATCATTGTCATGCTGGAATGTCTAAATAACCGGTAGAACGTCTTCAGCACAAGGTAACATTGTTTCTTTTAGTATGTTTGTATTGGGACTGATCCATGTTACCTTCTATCAACTTTACAGGTCAAACACCATGTTCAGAAGAGCACCCCCAAATTTTCACATTTCCACCACCGTGCTTTAATGTAACTTTCGTGTACTTAGGGTCGAATGCTGTATTCGGGGGACGTCGTACATATCGTTTTTCATCAGAACATACTCTGTTTATTATCGTTTCGTCAGAAAAAAGTACATTTTTCCACCGCGCACAGTCCAGTTTTCAAACTTTCTCGCAAATGCAAGCCGGGCTTGTCTGTGGCAAAGTTTCAACATGGGTACCTTTCTTGCTATCCTACCGTGCATTTTTACTTCTACCAAACGTCTTCGAATAGTGCGTGCTGAGATTGCTGAAGGGTTGTTTTCACCAAAATATTATTTTCTCAGCTCATTGACATTGATTTCTCATGACCCTTTAAAAGGATTTTGTTTTGCCATACGAACAATGTTTAGGACATCTCGAGGAGTTGTTTTTTCTGTTTAGGTACACGTGGAACATTTGAAGTTGTTTGATACGTAGCAAAATGCTTTACAGCGTGGAAAACCATCGTTTTCGAACATTGCAGATTGTCGGCTATCTTTTTATAATACCAATTCTTCCGGCGAAGTTTTATTATTACTTCCCTTGTAGGTTTATCACAACTTTTATTTTTTTCCCATTGTTTTTTCATAAGAAGCAATCACTTTTAATCTTTTACAGCACTAAATGGCTCCAAAATTATTTAAACAAATCGACTGAGTGTTCTATATTTAAATTTGAATAAAGGTATAAACTATTTAGCGTTCTTAATTACGTGACCAGCCAGTGAATAGGAATACTATGTTTAGAAGTAGTGTAAAAAATTTGTCTATTTATTTTTAGCTAATCATGTGTATCAATGGATACAGTGGTATTATGGAAAAGTTTTACGATACCGAGAGAAATAAAAAAAATTGCATGCAATTAGTTTTGCGTCTTAGTTTGAAAAAATCTTCCTTTTATATCAGCGTTCTTAATTATATGACCACCACTGAAAACAACGTTTGCCGGGTCAGCTAGTATTATTATAATCTCGAAATTGGGTCTCTCTGCTTGTAACATTTTCACGGCTAAACAGCTGAACGGATTTTGATGAAATTTGGTAAGGATATGGATTATATCTTGGGGACGGACATAGGCTAGTTTTTATGTAGGTACCACGCGCGCAAAGCCGCTGGCAGCAGCTAGGATATAAGTAACCTATATTATAATTAAGTTAGTGGAACTTATACAAACACGTTTGGGTTTGGATTACAAAAAATTCATTCAGACAGCTTACTGAACTTACGATTCTTTTTTCAAAATTATTAAATAAAAAATTTAGTAGATAAAATAAATATATAAATAAATATTGGTTGACAATGTACACATCACCATCTAACCACAAACTAAGCGTATCTTGTATATTATGGTGACCAGAATGGCCAGATGACTGATATGATAGTTAGATACATATTTTTATATACATAGGTACTTATTTTTATTTATTTTTATTTTTATTTATTTATAAACATGTACCTCTATCCTTACAGGCACCCCCAATGCGATAGAGTACCTTATATTCTAGTCTAGCCTAGTCTTAATAAGTATTAATATTAAAAATTATACAATCATTTACATTCATCATTTAAGAGATATTATGATACTTTAAAACACCCAGACACAGAACAAACACCTATGCTGATCACACAAACGTTTGTCCTTGGAAGGAATCGAAACCCCCATCCTGCAAAGCAGAAAGCAGAGCAGAGCAGAGATTTCACAACACCATCTCAACAATGTCATCTAGCCCCAAACTAAGAAAGTTTGGGGCTAGATGACATTGTGCGCATTGTCCACCAATATTTATTATTTGAGTTATTTATTATTCATCATCTATTAAATCGTAAATAAAGCAGAAGAAGCCAAGTATTTCAGGATCGTAGCAAGTAGAAATCCATGTTCTAGATATGTAATTTGAGGACTGGGTTATAAAGGAGGTTATTTGGAGGTTCGACGGGCTTCCGATCAGATTCTTACGGCCTGCAAAATTTTCCGCGGCAAGATTGACGCTCTGGACTTGAGCAACGAGCTGTGTCGATTGTTTGTCCCGAACAACTATGGTCGGGGTCGGAATCCGCTTCTTCCCCACTGCTCAACTAAATTGCTCAACTAGTTGAGCAGTTGAGCAGTCGGTCATAGTTTGTATTAACGAACATTTTATGCTCCATAGCTCAACTATTTTTTGCTCAACTTAGTTGATCAGAAGGTCATCCGTTATAAAATGCGCTTCTTCCCCACTGCTCAACTAAATTGCTCAACTGCATCAGGTTGAGCAATGGGTAATACCCACGGCTCAACTAAAACTGCACAGCTATATTTAGAAATAAAAACTACAAATCTTAAAATTTATTATACTTAACTCACTAATAAGGAATCTTAAAATAAAAAAAAAACTTTTTGTCTTTCTTGTTAGAGAAAAGTGTTAACGAACTTACGTCAACCACTTATTGTGAAATTTTTAAAGTAAAATCCACTTATATTTCTTTTTTCTTGAATGTCTTAGCGTAATTTTTCGAGCGCGTGGCAAATTGAGATTTCTGAATTAATTAGTTGCATTTGTATGTAAATAATTATATCATCATTATGTATATACTTCTTACTTCTCCTGTTCGCTGTTTTATCTAAAGTAAGCACGTCAATGTCAGCTAATATTTTTAATAATCTTAACAATGTCTTGGTGTTTTTTTTTAATATTTATTTCTTTTTGAATGCCTGAACTTGAATATTTTGAACTTTCGAGCACATTGTTGATTCTATGTCGCTCTCCTAACATACTGATTATTTTTATATAGTAATTTTTCTTTAAAATGTTGTCCACATACGTCATAAAGGGCTGCATTGCAAGTTTTGTATTTTTATATTCGCTTTAATTGTAATTCTAACCTTCCATAATTTTTTCCTCACTTATTAATGGCAACACGGAGCATAGGCGAACGATCCTTTTTTTCGTGTTTCGTAACTGCCCAATTTTTTTGCGTTTCGCCAAATCATTTAAGTCCTGTGGTAGTAACAACCTTTAATAGTAACAGTAGGCCATGCTTCTTTAATTGCATTCATCATCCCAACCTCAAAATCGCAGTGATGTTTTTCAATATTCAGTTCTGGTAATTGCGATTTTAAAATATCTATAACTTCTTTGTTTTTTGTCGGCCATTAACGCAAATATGGCTTAACATCATTGATTCGGCAAACTGCCCATATCCCATGTTTAGTAAATAGTTGGGTAAAAGGATCGGGACAGCTGCTAAAAGTTTCGTCGACAAAAATTCTGACACATTTTTAAGCTGTTCTTTATTTCCAGGAGAAAAAAAAACACCAAAATTCGCGTTTGATCGTCATGAAAATCAACAACAAAGAATTCGAATTATTTTTTTGGCACATTGACATCGTGTTTATTCTTGAAAATGCTCTTTGTAGTTCCGACCGACTTATATCCAGCATCATAAAGACCATGTTTGTTGCTCGACAGAGGTATCTATGATCTCCTTTTTATACCCGTCATTTTTAATCTGCATTAGCCTCTTCATACAATTGAGGAATCGGGAGATCAGAACAGATTGCTGCTTTCTTAAGGTTATCTTTTTCTACCATTAATATGATTGTTATTTTTTGGACATGAATGATCCGTGGGCTTAAGAATTTTTTAAGACTAGAAGAAAGAATGACCTACTGATCAACTAAGTTGAGCAAAAAATTGTTGAGCTATAGAGCATAAAATGTCGGTCATACAAACTATGACCTACTGCTCAACTGCTCAACTAGTTGAGCAATTTAGTTGAGCAGTCTAGTTTTAGTTGATCAAAGGGTATTACCCACTGCTCAACTATTCATAATTGAGCAATTACCAGTTGAGCCGTGGGTATTACCCACTGCTCAACTTGATACAGTTGAGCAATTTAGATGAGCAGTGGGGAAGAAGCGTCGAAGTCATAGGTTGTTTGCCGAACCACCGGCGCGCACTGTGGCTAGACCTTCGTCACCTATTCCGCGCATCCTCGCCACGCTACACGCGCTCCTGAATCGTAGTCCTGAGTGCGATTTATTTACGGGTGGGTGGGTTAAAATTTTATCGGATTGTTTGAGTTTCTGTGAGCGTGATGTATGATTGCGTGTTTAATACTATTTTTATTTTCTATTTGTGTGTTGGCTCGACATTGACGACTTGGTATTTTTATTGGTTTATCCGTATTAATTAAAGTATAATAAATAAATAAGTAAATAAATAAATTAAAAAACCGTTTAAATTTAAGTACATGTTTTTATTTTATTAAAATGTTATTATTATTAGGGAGTACAACCAATAATACGTATTAATTACTTGTTAAAATTAGTGTTAGAAATATATCTTATATTTACAATGCCTCTTTTTATAATTTACTATTACTATTCTTGTAAAATTCTTTCAACTGTTTTCTCAATATCTTGCCGCTAGCGCTCTTTGGTATCTGGTTGATGAAACGGACTCCTCCACGAAGGTGCTTAGGATTTGAAAGCTGAAAAACAACACCATAAAAGATATATAAATTATGCTGGCCATTACACACAGCATAATCTAGACCCAAAGTAAGCAGAGCTTGAGTTATGGGAACCACATGACTGATATACAAGTAAAGTCAAGTCAGAGTCAAGTCAAAAGATATTTTATTCAATACAATCACAAGGATCACTTTGAAACGTCTTACATACTAGGTAAATTTAGGTGCCAATTTCTCCTAACCCAAGCCCGAGAAAAACTGGCAAGAAACTCGTCCTAATCCTAGCGCTGTTTTACATGATCTTGTACCTACCTTAACTACGAAACAAATAATAATCCAATAATCTCTCTAATACAAGAGAGTTTATACATTTCAAATGTGTCAGTTAACAGTCTGAGGGCAGAGCAAAATGAGGCCATGCATTCTTATCAATAATAGTCATTTATATTATAATACGCTTTCATTCAAAGACTACCCTGTAAGTTGAAATTCAACCAACAAAGTGGTATAAATCCCCATAGTTATAAATAAATAAATAATGCCGAGCATTTGACACAGCATCATCTGGCCCCAAAGTAAGCAAAGCTTGTGTTATGGGTACCCCACATGACTTATATACTACTTATATCCTTTTTGTAAATACAAACATATTATATAGAAACACCTAGCCCCGCGACTAATACATTCAAAAACACAAACATTTGTCCCGCGGCAGAAATCGAGCCCGCAATTTACGTCTCAGCCAGGCCTTGGCTCACAGCGCCACAGAGGTCGCCAAGTTATATAGTACCTACGATATTTAACTTCTCAGTCTCGTATTCAAAATTTAATAAAAAATGTGTCAGAACGAGCGCCTTAGACAAGATAGCGGCAAAAATACTGCATTGTACAAAATATTTAAGACAGACTAACCAACCGACACAGTGAGACTAATGTTACAGTTAAAAACGGATACATAAGCAAATATAAGTAAATTTTACCCTTTCAGAAACGTAATGTTGTAGCTCCTTCTCTGTGACATTAAATCCTTTTTGCACCACTATGTAAGCCAATGGAACCTCTTCTGATCTGTGTGGTATACCTGAACAAGGAGAGAAAATGTCGGAAGTTTGTAAGTGCTCCTATATCATACCTTATATTATAACAAATCTAAAAGACTTCTTCTTCTTCTTGCGTGTCAAAGATACAACTAAATTAGGTTTGAATAGTATACTGCCAGTGCCAGTATACTATTCAATAATATTAAAACTATTCGCTAGCACCGGAGAGCTGGCAACGTCGCAAGAACCGCTGTAAATACCGGTATTTTAGAGCAAAGCATCGATACTTCAAAAGTATCGGTACTCAAACTTATTGAAATGAAAGTATCGGTATTATCGCTCTAATACCGATATTATTGGCACCGGTATCAAGCCCTAACAGCCATCCTCACGGCCGTGGCGTCCATTAGGTCATCCCTTGTTCTGGTGTAAGGGTACAAGGGGCCGACGAGTAGATGTGACATCGTTTGGATGGGATCTGTGCAGTCGCATTGGGCACAAGCAGAGTCGCGATAGCCCCATTTGCACATGCTTCCTCTCAAGCGGCCGACTTGGGTCCGCACTCGGTTTATGGACTAAAGGACTAATCATACTAATATATGTATATACTAGTGACCCGCCCCGGCTTCGCACGGGTTCAATGATGATACGAAATATACTACAAATGTGATTATTTACGACATTACATTAGAAACCTCTGAAATTATCAGTGTTTCTCTACTATATTATGCATGTATCATACATATAAACCTTCCTCTTGAATCACTTTATCTATTAAAAAATACCGCATCAAAATCCGATGCGTAGTTTTAAAGATCGAAGCATACATAGGGACAGACAGACAGCGGGAAGCGACTTTGTTTTATACCATGTAGTGACTAGTCAGCGGCACTAACTCGGCAGTGCATAATTGCGTTTTAAAATCTAAATAGAAAACCAACTTCATTTATTTAAAAACACAGTTTTGTTTACTTGGATAACATTTTCCAGCTGTTTTGATTTAAAAGCCAAACTACTGAACCGATTTTGATGAAGTTTCTATGGGACCAATCGGAAAGTATATCCTTTCACATCATCATCATCATCATCATCACGCACTGCACCCACTGCTGGGTATAGGCCTCCTCTTTATTACGCCACCCTTAACGGTTCCTAGCAAGTCTCATCCAGTGGTTCCCGACAACGCTGACTATATCGTTCGACCATCGGACGGGTGGTCTGCCTCTTGGCCGTTGAGCATCCCTAGGCCACCACTCCGTTACCGCGTTTATCCATTCATGCCAAGGGTCCTGCCCATTTCCCCTTCAACTTGGCGAACTGCATACCCACGTCCACGACTTTGGTTCGACGTCTAATTTCGACATTGAGTATGACATTGACATTTCAGACATTTGAGTGATCCAAAAGTGATATTCCGAGCATGACATAAAAAAGAAATTTTCAAATCGGTTTATAAATGTCGGAATTAAGAAGTAACAAATTTAATGAAAAATACTTCCGGATTGAAAACCCCATGTATTTTTAATGTCACTAAAAGGGATAAACCCAGTGATGAGCAGTAAGGAGATACATAGTATAATTTTACATCATTCGATTAGATCGATTTCTATTGAGTCTATAAAATGACCACGTATACATCATGAACAGACTTTTGGCTCAAGGGTTCTCATGGAAAAGCTACTGAATGTATCTTTTTAAAATAAAGTTATTTAAGCTCTTGAATAAATAAACTACGCTTGTATCGAAATCATTTTTGAGTTTGCGTACTCCGTATGTCATTTATTTATGCCCAAAGTTGCATTGAAATACGTTTTTTAAGCATGTTTCTTTCAAACCTGTTTTTTAGATTCTTTTGCGATACAAGCATAGATTATGACGAGACAAATTGATATGACTCTTAGGTTTCGTTGTTCAACATTAGACGGTGGAGTGATCTTCCTTAAACGTTAGTATGGAAATATAACATTCTAGTTTGCTCTGGCGGTTTCAGTGATGTGTCCTCTCACTCGTACAATACTAATAAAAAATAGAGCGAGTGAGAGGACAACTAATTAATGCTTACTCAAGTGGCTTTTTTGTTTTCTTTATCTTTCTATACTGACTGCCACATTCTAACCCTATCTTTATTATATTTGTCAAATACCACTCACTGATTCATCAGGAAATCTCAGAAACCACCGAACGGATTGGAATGAAATTTGGTATGCAGCTTCCTCTAGGGCCGTAGGTGCTCGCTAAGAAAGGTTTTCGAAAAATTCACTCGGGATCATGGTCAAACCGAGAAAACCGCGATTATGCTTTGTCATTTTTCCGAAACATTCATTTGTTCAATTGTTATCTTCCTACTTTTTATCTATCACGGGGGCAAAGCCGCGGGAAACAGCTAGGATGTTATAATCCCATATTTAGTTAGTGTAGTGTGTATGCTCTGTCCTTGTCATTGTAATTTCAAAGAAAAGAGAGGGTAACATATTTATATAAGAAAGACCAAATAGTATTTGGAGAGATAATGGACTTTAATGTGTGGTCGTGTTACCTATGACTCCAACATCTTGAACTGCTGAATGTGTCAGGAGAACAGCTTCTAATTCAGCCGGTGGAACCTGGAGACAGTAAAGATGTATGAAATTTGTAGATAGGTAGATAAGTTTCAATAATTTCACATTTAAAACATTCGGGAGTACTACTTATACATTTTAATACATACGGGTTTTACTGACGTAATATTTTGTCGATGGAAGCACCGACACTGTTTAGATTCATATAGAGAATCTTCATCAGGATGAGTTTGATCCGGTCAGCTCGTTGCCGTTCGAGTTCAAGTTAGAAGATTCTCTAGATGAATGGTGTTACCGCTCCTTAAGTAAGGGCTTGCGTCGTCACCTTAACGTCATCCAGTGTGAAGTGCTTAAGAAAGGTGGATTCTGCAACAGCCAACCAGCAGCGTCGAGTTTAATACCTACGTCACGCGGCGCGTCACCGGCAACTTCATCTCGTGATGACAATGCAACTTCGCATACCCTCGACTAATTAGGTTTATTGTACCAAAATTTGTAATAAATTGTAATGTTACAACGAAGAATTATACGTTTACTAAAGAAGAAATAACAAAGATTCATTGAAGGATCCGAGGAAACCCATTTCCCGAATAGGAGAATCATAGGCTAAAGGCGCAGGCTGAACAAATGGAAACAGTGTATGTGTGTCCATCGACAAAATAATCCGAGAGTTAATCCCGTGTTGAATAAAATTGTTTCAATTAATTAAGAATATTATATGGCGGTTTTAGCCAACCATAAAACCACCATTAAAGATTATTTATTGAAACAGGTTGTATATTTTAACAATAATAATAATAATAAATAATGCCAGAACATTTCACACAGCATCATCTGGCCCAAAGTAAGGAGAGCTTTCGTTATGGGTACCTACTACATGACTGATATACTATTTATATTTATATTTATATTTTTTTGTAAATACATACATAATTATACATAGAAACACCCATGATACAGTAGGGCAATTGTACTTAGTACTTAACACAACTTGACTCTCGATTGAAATCGAACCGCAACTGAGCGATAGCTTTTAAAATCGTCTCCCTAGACATCTCTGATTCATAGTTACTTAGGTATAGATCTAAATGAGGTAGTCAGTATAATAACAGAATTTAAGAATTTAATAGAATAACCGTTGTAAATAATAAGGTTGTTTTGCTAGTGTTTTTCATCACCGTTTCGAATATATATTTTTTATTCATTCACAAAATCCACAGCTCTTAAAATAGTATACACAAAACTTAAATTTATAACCTATAGACAATAACGGATGTACATTTTAATTACCGACAGTAATCAAGGTGTTGTATGTTAGATGCTTGTATGTTATTATGTGTGTGTGTGTGTGTGTGTGTGTGTGTATTTTCACTCACTTGAAAGCCTTTGTATTTTATAAGCTCCTTTAGTCTATCCACCACATAGAAAAAACCTTCATCATCGTAATACCCCACATCACCAGTTTTGTAGAAACCTAAAAATTAAGAGAATTTTAGAAATTAAGGTACAACCTATATATTTTTTTGCTATTTAAATCATGCAACCGAGGGAACCCAGATGGGGTCAGTTGGGATTTTTTCCCAACCAATCCTACCCGGGTTCGTTATTAAAATTTCCTCCATCACTTACCTACATATTTTTCTCAATCAATATCAATATACTGTGGTTCGTAGGCAACCTTAACAACCCATTTTCACAACTAATCTCACTTGGGTTCGTAAGCCTATTTCTTATATACCTACTTATTTTTCTCAACCAAACTCACTCGGGCTCGTAAGCCAAAATTCAGTTTGGTCCACGTTCGTAACTAAGATTTCATAACTAGTTATATATCAGGAGTTTTTTTCACTGTTTTATAACCAGTTATTAAACAAGACTTTTCTTCCATTTTTATAACGAGAACCTCTTAGTCATATATGGTCTCCTGGTTCACTGGACCTATTATCGACCGGGACAGAGTAGAGTCAGGAGAAAAAGTTAAATCAGATCGAAACCAGTTAGTTAGGTTATGTCAAAGTGTAGAAAACAACGCGCAAGGCGAGCGAGCAAAGAGAGCGTGCCGCGGCAGCGGCCGCCGAAGCACCAGTGCTACTATGTCCAGTGTACCAGGAGACCATACATGACTAAGAGGTTCTCGTTATAAAAATGGAAATAAAAGGCTTGTGTTCTCGTTATCAAAGTGGAAAATAGTCTTGTTTAATAACTGTTTATAAAACAGTGAAAAAAAATCCTGATATATAACTAGTTATGAAATCTTAGTTACGAACGTGGACCAAACCCAAAATTCATTACCTTCGTCATCAAAGTCATCCCGGCTCTCCAAACCAACGTAACCTTTCATATTCATGATTCCTTTGACACATATCTCTCCTCTTTGGTTTGGACCTAACGCTTTCCTGGTTTCTGTATCTGCAATCTGAAAAAAAGATTCCTTATTATAATATACAATAATAATATATCGCTAATAATATCGCTGCTGATATTACTGTTTTTTATGCTTTCAGTGTTGTAAAACGACGAATAAACATGGACATAGACACCCATTTATCTGCTACTTTGCACACACTATACAACACACAAGACACAAGAAGAAGACAAGATGTTAAGATTTACAACGTTTTCTAATGGACTGTAACTCGAAGCACCAAGTGCTCAAAAATGTTATTAGTCCACTAAAAGCACAGCCGATCAAAGCATTGGTCAAACCACTTTAATATTTTGTTATGTTAAATGTTTAATTTAAAACGATCTACCAGGCTAACATGACAGCCGCGACACAGGATAAACGTCAAAATTTACATATAAAGTATGGGCTGAATGTCAGTTTTTCTACAAAGTAGTCGAGAAAACGATAGCCGCGGCTGTCATATTAGCCTGGCAGAACTCTGTTTTCATTCTGTTATTGTATAATCTCGGCCAGAAAGTTCCTAGTCCAGTTCCTGAGAGAGTAGAGTTCCTAGGCTTCAAAAAATAATTTCAGAATACCTAGTTTGATAAGATAATTGATTCAGGCGTGATAATTAAACTTGCGGACATGCATTACAAAACATTAAACGGATGGACAAATATTTAGTACTATTCCGCCTCATAGGCGGACTGTTGGTTTGGTCTAAGTCCAATGAGCAACGAAGCAACAAGCCTGTGGAGCAGATTATTTTTTCGTCAAGGTGCGGAGGGAGTCAAGTGTTCCTGAAGATGGCTCGTTGAGAGGCGAAAAACGTGTTTCGAATTTATTTTTAAGGTTGCGTGTGTGGATGGAGTACTCTAACCGGGCGGGAGCGAGTTTCATGCGCCTGCATCGTGTCTACTTCATTAGGAATAGACTGGCGGAATAGTACCTACTAAATATTTATCTAGTGTTTAATATTTTACCTATTATGATTTATAAATTATGTATGCCATATTATTAATACGATTTTTCTATAAAAAATATTTTTTTTCCATACCTTGATGGTCACTCCATGGACTACTCTCCCCACGCTGCCAGGTTTCCGTTTCGCATCTTCAATATCTGTTAATAAGAACTTCATCGCCGCGAGAGTGACTTCAGACAAGCCGTAACCTTGAAAAACAGCGAGCACGCTTGGAAACCTGGATAAATTGGGTAAATTAGATAAACCAGACTAACTAAAACAGACCTTGAAAATTGAGAGGAACAGGTGGAAAGAGCTACATCAATCACTATCAAGAGCACAGCTCTTAAAGACAAGAAGACAGTTAGGATTGAACAGAGTATGTTTTACATTTATTACATATGCATATATAACATTTTCACACGTCAGTTTCATACATAATATTGAATAGGTAGACATAAAATCCTTAGGAACAATTGACTTGGTCTAGCGCAAAGCGAGCGAAATGTCTCGTGCAGAGGTGAAACACGTGTCGAATTACCTTTGGGTTTAAATCAAAAACAAAGCTGCAATGCAACAGCTAGTCATTAGTAAAACTATAATAAATGCAATGTTTGGATCTTAGATGTTTGTTATTGAATCACAACGCATAACAGATCAAGGGTGAACCGATTTCAACAGTTAATTATAGTTTACTTTTCCATCCATAATAACTCAAAAAATTCAAAATTCTAAATAACTTTATTCATTACAATCACAAGGACCACTTTGAATCGTCTTCTTACATGCTAGTGAATCTAGGTGCCGGTTCCTCCTAACCCCAGTTCAAGAAGAATCCGGCAAGAAACTTGTCTGGTCTTAACACTTTTTTGTATGATCCTTGACAATTTTGTTACGGATGCCAAGTCGAGTTGGAGCAGATTCATCCCAAGCTTTTTTGTCTTCTAAATAATCAGATATTTTATAATATGCTTTAATAGACAGTTTATGTTTAATTACGTTTTTAAATTTGCCAATCGACAAATCTAACACGTCGCTTGGGACCTTGTTATAGAAGCGTACACATTGCCCTATAAAAGACTTATTAACTTTAGCGAGCCTAACAGTGGGAACAGCGAGTTTATCTTTATTTCTAGTGATAATACTATGATTATCGCAATTTTTTTTGAATAAATGAACATTTTTGTGCACATACATTAAATTTTCGTATATATACTGACAAGGCACTGTCATAATATTAATTTCTTTAAACTTATCTCTAAGTGATTCTCTGTGGCCCATGTTATAAATTGCACGAACAGCCCTCTTCTGCAACACAAATATGGTGTTAATATCAGCAGCACTCCCCCACAACAAAATGCCATAAGATATAATGCTATGAAAGTAGCTGAAGTAAACGAGTCTAGTGGTATCTACGTCGGTAAAATGACGGATCTTTTTGACAGCGTATGCGGCAGAGCTGAGTCTCTTCGACAATTTATCTATGTGCGGGCCCCATTGCAGCTTATTATCTAAAGTAATGCCTAGGAACACTGTGGTGTCGACGAGATCTATCTTTTTGTTATTAATTTTTACATTAGCTTTCACCTGTTTAACGTTGGGCAGTATAAAACGAATGCATTTAGTTTTTTTCTCGTTAAGTAATAAGTTGTTTACATTAAACCATGTTACAACTTTAGAGATTGCATTGTTTACATTGTCAAGATTAGTAAGTCGTCGCTTTAATTTAAATAAAAGTGACGTGTCATCAGCAAACAGTACAATCTCGTGATCATCCTTTACAAGTTTAGGTAAATCATTTATATAAATTAAAAACAAGAATGGCCCGAGTATTGATCCTTGTGGTACACCCATTTTTACCATTGACCCCGGAGAACGCTTTCCATTTACGTCTACTCGTTGTGTTCGGTCAGTTAAGTAGGATGTGAGAAGCTTAAGTGAAACTCCCTTAACACCATAGTGGTGTAGTTTGCTGATTAGAGTTTCATGTTGAACGCAATCAAAAGCTTTCGACAGATCACAAAAAATACCTAAGGCATCGCGTGATTCCTCCCAGATATCAAAAATATGTGATATTAACTCAACACCGGCATCAGTCGTTGAGCGTCCCTTTGTAAACCGAATTGTTTACTGTCTAGTAAATTGTTGGTATTAAAATGCCGTTGTAATTGGTTTAGTATAAGTTTTTCAAATATTTTACTAAATGTAGGAAGTACTGATATAGGCCTAAAGTTACTAGGATCGGAATGACTACCTGATTTGAATAGAGGTATGATCTTGATATTAATACTCCACAGTCAATACATTGATTAAATATGAAAGCTAGATCTGGTGCAATAATGTCAATTAGTGGTTTTATAACACTGACAGAAATGCCCCAGAGATCAGTGGTCTTTTTTACATTAATCATTTTGAATGCCTTGATAATATCGTTTTTGTCCACATGTTCAAAGTAAAATTGTGTGACACATTTAGGTAAACTATCTTTTAACAATGATACTGCTATTACATGAGAAGAGAGTAACGAAATGATATGTCAAAGTTTGTACTCAAATTAAGTCACGGGGCATTCTACAAGTCAACAGTATAATGGCTTGACTTACTTTTGATAGACATCTTGCATGGTTTCTTTATGCAATGGCGCGGCGCCTGAGTATATGTATTTGACAGAACTAAGGTTATAGGTATTAGGCCACTTGCATACAGCTACCAGTACTGGTGGAACTAATGTAAGTTGTGTAATCTGAAATAAAAAAAATCATATAACGACAACAAAGTGATTACTAATTCAATATTATGTTACCTCCCATTGTTAATTCGAAACACCAAATATCTAATTGTTTCACTAGTTAATTCGAATCAGTGTGGTGAAAGGATTAAGGGGACTAAACATTACTTCCGTTACTCATAATCGTCTTTCAACTTCTGTCAAAAGTTAATCACTGTTAATAACACTGCCATCTTCTTTTGTTAGATTTAAATAAACAGTGACAGGGCGAATATTAAGCAATGTTTAGTCAATGTTCAAGTTGAGAGGCGTTTATAAGTAAGGCAGTAAATTGATAAATAATTGTGCAAAATTTCCCAACTGCCCCCATCCCGGTTCGCGAGTGTAAATTGTGTACAATATGCTTTAATACTTAGATAGTTTCTGTTTTATTACGTTTTTAAATTTGCCAGTCGACAAGTCTAATACGTCACTTGGGACCTCTTCTTCTTCTTTGTTAATGGCCTGTGACATACTAATGTCAATTTTGCCAATGTCAAGTGTTTATAGTTTATAGTCAGTTTGTTTGTAAGTAGTCTTAGTCGATGGTCAATTGTCAATTCAATTTCGCGCCAGTCACGCGGAATGGCGTCTAGAATTTTCTTGGGATTCCTCGTCGTATATTGGTTCATTGTGTTAAACCAATTATAAGATGTAAAATCCAGGTTTCTAACCTGATACTTCTCAATAGTCTTCAAATAAAGGTCCACTTCGAACTTGGGTAAGTACACACCAGTTCTGCCGGTCAATGCCCCCGCTAGGAACCCCACTAGTCCGTAAACATGGCACCACGGGCTGATAGCCAATGTCATCTTTGTTGGATCGTTACTGGCAGGCCTTAAAATAAATAAACGGTATATAGACAAATACCTCACGTTTTCCTTTACGCTAACGAATGCAAAAACATCAAATTGTATGGATATGATAGGAGCAGTCATGCTTCAGATCGGATATATGACTTATCACAGGCTAATGTCATATCAATACAATTTAATGTTCCCGTAAGCGTGTATACTAACAGAGTTGGTATTCTTTGTTTACCATTTCATGAAGTAACATAAATAATAGTACATTATGGTACTAGTGTGTAATGTTAGGGATTACCGCTGAGGCGCGGCTCGGGTCTTAAGAGAGCCGAGGACGGTTAATCATCAATACACACGTGTATCATACGACGTTTTTCAACACACTTGTGAATAAAATAACAATAAAAACTCATTTTATTTAGTAGATAAAAAGTTTATTTAGAGAAACAATTAGTAAATGTGTGCAGTTAGTAAAATTATAATTTACTGTTTTTGATGGCTTAGCGGTCTCATCAGATAGATTATTTATTGAAATACTTTCATGTTCTATTGTAATTTGAGATGGCTCATTATTCGTGTAGGTAGGTGAAATCCAATCATTGGATGTACTTGGTGTTTCGTCAGTAGGAAGCCTCAGAATCAAGTTTAATTCTTTTTGTGATTTTTGCACAAATTTCCTTCTTGTTTTTTTCTGCTACATTGCTAGATCGCCACCCACCATGACGCTTCAAAGTCATTATATCAGCTCCTGAATTAGCCAGCAATGTAGCTGAAGTTCTTCTGAAACTATGTCCAGTGTAGCTCTCAGCATCTGCTAAACCTAAAAACTTAGCGATTTCTTTAGGCATAGAACCAAATTTGTTTATACCTATAGGCTGACAGGTACATTTATCATTCTGGTAATTTAGAAAGAAACGGTCAGTTTTTGCTTTTGGTGACCGCAAACTTTCATACTTCTTAACAATTTCATAGAATGGACCGTGTATGGTGAATGACCTCGGTATTTTATTTTTCGTGATAGGTATCTTCACTAAAAGCATCTGGCCATGGTTCTCTATGTTTTTTACGGTTATATTTGTTAATTCTTGTATCCTACAGGCACCAGTTACACCAAATATTAAAGCAACCTGAAAAAAAAGAAACAATAATTAAGTTCAACACACAACACAGGCTGAAGTTGCGTAGATATTTAAAATTAATTTAACTAACCTTAGTAGCCAGATATTGGTTATCTGGAGCATCTTTTATAAATTTTTCAATATCGTCAGACGATAAAACCTTGCTTCTAAATCCATCGGATAGTCTCTTTAGATAAGCTGACAAATGTTGACAAATGTATGTTTTTAAGTCCACTCCATTCTTTGTTCGAACTGTACTTTTTAACATTGAGTATAAACACCACAAAGAGCTAGGTTTGTACTTAGAAGATAATTCTTTAAAGTACGCCATGAACACATTTTCTGAAAAAGACTGCGTATTCTTGCTGTTTTGCCATTTTATGAAATTTTGGTACGCTAATAGATATTTTTCCTTGGAGTTTTCAGGTAGTAAACTTTCCATAACGTTAAGGGCTTCACATCTTATATCGGGCGGTGTACAACATAAATCATTTTCTTCGTAACTAGTACTTGTAGACATTTTAATTAATAAATAACTATAATTTCAACAGTGAAAACGAGTTGTGAAAAATGATTCGCTATGGCGGGAAAAATTAATCAGTTTTCCTATGCGCGCGCATTGCGATCAGCCACGGACTAAAGGGAAAGGGATGAGGTTTTTTTTTATTTTCCGCGCATAGGTTTTGCGCCTATTCTGCCACGTACAAAAAAGTTTTCTTTTATTACAGAGAAAACAAAATTTATATTTGAGTGAAAGTTTTATTTATTAAACACGTACGAGTTAAAATTATCTATTTAAATAAGAAGTTGCATCAAATGAGCAAGCAATAGGAACATTAATTTATTTGTTCTATTAAACACGATCTTTTTTTGAATAAAAACATTTTAAGAACAAAGCACCTCAACCAATAAAATTTAAAAAATAAACTATAACTCACTGTGACTATACAGTTTGATTATAGGTGTCATTCTGAGCCTAATTGCGGTGACTTTATGAGCCACTTTATGAGAAAGTGTGTTGAAAAATATATAAAAATAAAAAAGTTTGTTTATTCCATATTTTAGGTGTTAGTTAATACATGCATTTTAAATTTAAGTATGATAAACATTCTTATTTGAATATAGTAAAATAATCTATATAATACAAATCAATTGCTGTTCGTTAGACTGGCTAAAACTCGAGAACGGCTGGACTGATTTTGCTGATTTTGGTTTTGAATTATTTGTAAAAATCCAGGGAAGGTTTAAAAGGTGAGTAAATATGAAAAAAATGCTTGCTTTTTTATTTATTGATTCTGAGGCGGTACGAAGTTTGCCGGGTCAGCTAGTTTATTATAAATTGTACACACACGCGGGGGGAAGTCAGTGTAGGCACAACGGCAAGTTAAGACAAGTCAAGTCAAGACTTGACGCGCAAACACTGGCTTCGCGGGGGGAAGAATAATAGCACACTTAGACTTTTTTTGGACAATTTTTTGTGATTCGGATAATCGGCGATTCGGATAGCCGGAGTTCGGATAATTGGAGTTCTACTGTATTTGTGTTTCATTATAAACTTGTAGATTGTAGGGTAAAGGCCTTCTCCAGATCCTTCCATCTCTTGCGATCTATTGCCGTTTTCATTCCAGTCTGTCATGTCCATGGAGTAACATAGTACTTCTAAATTAATTATTTTGTCTCGTGCTGTTGCAAGTTTTATTCAGTAATGTATTAGTGGAATTTTAATCAATAAATTGAGACTTCATAGCACAAGTATGGACAATTGAATTGTGTGTGTGACAATTGAAGTGTATTATGTTGCGATGTGATTTGAACGACGAAGAATCCCGAGAAAGTTCTACACGGCCATTCCGCGATAACGAAGGTTTTCTTTAAATAATACTTTTTCATTTATTTCTAAGTATATAGCAGAGTGATCTGAGTTCATATCATAGTTCTGTTCTATTCTAAGGTAGTTATCAGCTATGTTTCTAAACATAAAAAAGTCATCTATCAAGTCTGGGATTTTAGTTGGATCTGTTGGCCAGTAAGTAGACGATCTCGTTGGTGCAGTATCACGGTCAATCTCTCGTACAGCTCTCATCAGTTCCCTTCCTTTTGTATTTGTTAGTCGGGAACCCCAATACGTATTTTTAGCATTGAAGTCACCTCTTAATATAAATCTCTCTTCTAATGGTTGCAACAGACTCAAGTACCTGTTTTTCTGTATGCTATGTCGTGGTGGGCAATAAATAGCTTCTATAGTGAGTGGGTAGCGCTTGGTTTCAATGTGGATAGCGACCGACTGAATGTCTGGTTCTTCAAATTTACATTTTTCATGATGTTTTATATTTTTCTTAACCATTACAGCACTTCTACCTCTTTTTTTGTTGGCTGGGTGTAGTGCATGATAGGATTTGTAGCCTTTCAATTTGATGTAGGACTGTTTTGTAAAATGTGTCTCAGATAAGTGACGAAGCTAAGTTAGGTGCGATAAATATTGGTTGACAATACACAAAACACCATCTAGCCCCAAACTAAGCATAGCTTGTATTATGATGACCAGGTGACTGTAAGAACACTTATATTTTTAAATAATTTTGGTACTTTATAACACCCACACTCAGAACAAATACCGGCGATTAGGTAGGTACTATAGCAAATAGTTACATAAGTACTTACCTAATTAAAAAAATACTTATAATATAGTTTTTAGTTTCTTATTAAACCTTATGTAAAAAAATATGTAACTACTTAATAATATTTTTTTAAATTAGGTAGGTAGTGCTATATTCTAGTTGCAAGTACATTACATTAGAAGGTTACGGGTACTAGGTGCAGCTTTCTGCTGAATTTATCCCCTTTGCCCTGTGAACTAGTTTAAGTTTATATAAATAAGTACTATGTTAATTTTATTATGGTTTTTTTAGTTCATATGTGGCAATAAACGAATTTTTATTTTTATTTATTTTTTATTTCCGCTGCAGTATACACCTATGCTTGTACGATCTGCAAGTATTTGTCTCGTTCTGGGTGTTTCTACGTTATAGTACCTATGTATGTATGTACAAAATAAAAAACGTATATAAGTAGTATATTAGTCATGTGGTACCCATAACACAAGATCTGCTTAATTTGGGACCAGAAAGTGTTGTGTTAAACGAATTTTGAATGCGTTTAAGCAAGTAATGAGCACCATCTTGTTAACTACAGTAATATTTTTTATGCGAAAGTGCTTCTGTATCTCTCTTTGTTACCTTTCCATGGTCAAACGGCTGGCCGGATCTTGATGAAATTTGGTAAGTAGATAGACTGTATCTAGAGGAAGGAAATAGGCTTCTTTTTATGTAGGTTTCATGCGTGCGAAGCCGCGGGCAGCAGCTCGTAAAGTACAACAACGAAAGGAGAATACTTACAAGCTGCACGCAGTCAGGACATTGAGATGTGTCAGCATCACCCCTTTCGGCAAACCAGTGGTCCCAGATGAATATATAATGAACAGGGTATCTGTCTGTCCGTTAACATCAGCTGCCTTGAATTCCTCGTATTTAACTTGACTAGACACATCAATGGCTAGATCTTTGTATAGAAGAGTGTTTTCTAGTCTTTCGCTGCCGAAAATGATAACATTTTTTATGGCGTTATTCTCTATGGTGTTCAGAGTTTTTATGTGGTTCTTGTAAGCAAAAGGCGAACAGATGAGGAATTTCGGCTTTGAGATGTTCAAAGCGTTCACGAGCTCACCTGAAATAAATAAATAAATATTGCTAGACAATGCACACAACACCATCTAGCCCGAAACTAAGCATAACTTGTATAATGATGACTGACAGAATACTTATATATTTTATTATAATAATTGAACGGGTATTTATCGCGTTTATTTACCTAATTTTCCCGACGTCACGGGAATCCCGTGACCACGACAGAGTGTAAACCTGTCGAAACGTCGGGAAAATAGGTAAATAAACAAGATAAATACCCGTTAAATGATTATAATAATGTGTTCTGATCGCGTAAGTTTAAAAAAATTTACTTATATATTTTGAAATAAATACTTTTGGTAATTTGCATCATATATCATCGCCCTGTTGCTAGGTAGGGCAATGGTATTCGTAAGGCAGTGGGCATGGATTGGAGTAGAAAAGCTGAAGATCGAGCTCAGTGGCGTGCCATGGCAGAGGCCTATGTCCAGCAGTGGACTGACACGGGCTGATGATCAGATGATGATGATACCTTAAAAGACCTAGACACAGAACCAACGCCTATGTTCATCACACAAATGTTTGTCCTGGGAATCGAACCCTCGACCTACAACGCAAAAGGCAGAACTACTACCAAACGAGCTGACAGGCTAGACATGTTAATGTCTGTAAATGTAAATTAGTAGCTACTTACGTTGGTAAGTCATTTAGTTTCCACAATACTTACCTAACCAATAAAGTTTCCACGGTAAAATTCAACATAAATATATAAATGCCATAGGTAATTAATACTGGTAATTTATTTATTTACATAAATAATAAAGATATGTACCTACAGAATAATATACAATAATATGTGTACATGCCATATGATAATGTATGTTTCAAAATGTGTTCAATGTGTGTACAATAAAGAATAAATAATAATATAAAATACACGTGAAACAGTTGAGCTATCTAAGGACAGTTTAAAACGATCTATAGATAACTCAACTGATCCAGATCACTGCCAGAGGGCAGCGTTCCCAAGATACTGGCGGCATTGCCACGTTGAATGACAATGCTAATACGCTGAGCCAGATAGGAGCCAGCCATTAAATACTTAAATAATAAATATTGCCGGACATTTCACACAATCATCTACCCCCGAAGTTAGCAGAGCTTCTGTTATGGGTACCAACCTGACTGATACACTACTTATATGGCCGTCAATTAATAGTAGGTATTATGCCCGAAAAGGTAGGTAGCGACTAAAACGCCACTTACATTAGTATTTTCTTTTTATACAAATAAGCCTGCATACAAGCATACTGCCCACCTGATGGTTAGGGGTTACCGTAACATAATGACGCTTGCAATACCAGGAGGTAGGTATCACATACAAGTTGCCGGTGATACATACATACCATGTTCTTTTGTCTATTTGTACATTAATGTTGGTCCAGTGCCCCTCGAGCCGGCACACAGTCATTCTTGCACACGGAGGCAGAATATCTGACACTGTGCTGGTACCCACCGAGAGGGACTCTTGTTGTAGAGTATCACCAGGTAAAGTTTGAGCCCAACTCAAATGGTTATTGTTTGAGAAACCGTTATCTTAACCGATAATCGATATCTTTCAAAATCAAGTATTTTTTATATCCATTTAACTCGACTCTGGGTGTATAAGTATATCAGTCATGTGATACCTTACACAAGCTCTGCTTACCTTTTGGCCAGATGATGCTGTGTGAAATGTCCGGCATTATTAAATGAATATTGAGGGTATCTACCCACTAGTTTAGCCTGGCCTGTCAACTGAATTTGAAAATTGACCTCATTGAGTTGAGTACCCATTGTAAACGGTTGGTAGAGTCATCAAATTTTAATAATGATTTTAAAGCAAATGACTTTACAAAGTGTCCTAAGTCCCAAAAGAAATGCTTTCATTCTTTCTTCGTATATGACAGTCCTCAACTTTGCTGACGAAGTTAATGCCCCACATGGTGCTAAAGACTTTCGGCATTGACTTACAACTTTTGAAAAACCAGGACAGAAAGCTTAACAAGGTCTCTGAAGCACGGAAGCACACGGATGGAAATGACGGTTATCCATCCAAGGATCAGTCCTTGCGTCCTTGGATGGGACGTCGAAGAAGGTGAATAAACTTCGTTGGTCTATCAGGGACGTCTTAGCCACGAGCGTTTCTAGTGGTGATGATAATCTTGCACAGAATAATGTAAAATACATGTGCAACGGTTGAGCTGTCTAAGAACCGATTCGAAGTTCGAAACGATCAATAGATAGCTCAACTGATCCAGACCACTGCCAAAGAGCAGATTCCCCAAGACACTGGCGGCATTGCCACGCCAAGTTCATGTGACGTTTCTACCAGATGCCGTGAAATCATTTTGGAAACACGATAGGCTCCTGATCTCAACGTGCCCAGGGACTCAACGTATGTATTTTATGTTATTGTATATTAATCTGTAATTATTATAAAATAATATTATTTCCAACCTTGCACGTAAGTAGGGTTGATGGCGGCCAAAGCAGCCCCAGTACACACCACGCCAATGACAGCCCCCCAGTACTCCGTCCTGTTCTCCGCCATCAGGCCCACCACGTCACCCTTACCCAGACCCATGCGAGCAAGGGAGATAGCGAAGTTCATGGAATGCTGGACTATATCATTGAATGTCGCTGTTTCATGTGTTGACGCGTTTATCTGTAAATCATAAAATAAACTTGTCAAGCGCATGTAATGAAGGCTTGCGAAGTCAGAGAGAAGATTGACTAATGGTCAGCTCCCAAACTAATGGATTTAGTAAAAATGGATTTAGTATTAAACTTTTTTGAAGTGATAACTTCTTATGGGAAGGTAAACCGCTTCGTTACGTAACGCGTTACGGCGCCAGTCTGTATCGCTTCCCTTTCTCTCGCGCATACGGTAGCGGTAGGCAGGCTCCTCCTCTCTCACCCGAGACCCACACGTTTTTTTTAAGGTTTGCTAATCAGGCTGTTACTTATAATCTAGTAAAGCCTTCCTATATTGAGATAGCTATCTTAATAATTTTAGCATATATGCAACAATTTTGAATACCTAAATACTTTTTAGGTATCCCTGTATCAAAAATTACAAATTCAAAACATAATGTTCATCAAATATATGTAACGAAAAACTGTTTAAGACACCTCTTAATACCTTTGAAAGAGCTATTCCAATGTGCCACAAAACGAGATAGTAATATAAAACAAATCAACCTGTCTTTACGTGCGTCTCGCGTTACGTCCCTTAAAAAACATCTTCTCTAAGTTTTTATATCATAGTTTTGTAAGAGCTACTAATACGTATTACAGTGCAAATCTGCATTACGATAAGACTAATCCCATGCGAGCTAGAGCTAGACAGATGGACGGACATAGCAAAACTACAAGGATTCCTTGTCGGACTTCGGAAAAGACACCTATGCACCTGTTTAAATAATGAAACTCATCTTAAATTGCGGTGTCCCAAGACAAGCACAGTTTTAATTGTATTCAAAGGAGTACGGGACAGGGATCAGTCCTAGGTCCCATTTATATAACATATGTCAAAGATCTAATCAATGTAATCAAGCACTGTGAGGTATAAAAATTTTTGCGACTTTTGAAAATCTGGAGCTTAAAGTGCCATCCGAAACATGAAAGCATTCAGATGGAAATGCCACTGGAGTCACCAATCCAGAAACTGACATCGTTGAAAAGGAGAGCGTTGTTTAAGACGAAAGGGTACCGCCTCTTTCTCCATACAAACGTAGTCGACTGTTTCCTTCCTGGATAATGACACTAGAGCAAAAATGTTTGTACCTTTAACTACCATGACCATGCCCCTATGTCTTGGTTTTTTGTATATTCTAATTATCATAGGAAGTAGAAGTCCTAGAAATATTGCGTAATTTTTTTAACATTTTTAGACACTTACCCAAAAAAATTACGCAAATTTACAAAAAAATTAGAACATAAGGCATAACTGAAGGTTTTGTTAAATTATATTTAAAAAACAAAATAATTGGGCATGGTTTGGGGGAATAAATAGTCGACTATGAAATGCTGTTTTGGTCAATAATTATGTACGTAAAACAGTCTGAGCTGCAGTTGTCCCTTTGTTGCGCGTGACGCGATGGCTGCATGCAGCGACACAGGAACATTTTATTCAAATACCTATTTTTCTAATATCGCTCAGGTACCCTTTCCTCTTAACATTGGTCTGTTAATAGGCACTTACCAAAGCAGTTTTATCCTTGAACTCCCGTAGCTTTCCCAGCGTGTAGTCTCCGAAGTTCAAGTGTCCTGGAACCATCAGGTAGGATGGACCGTATAGGTGGTTTGGGTTCTTCAACATTTTGTTTTTCTGAAAGAGTTTTAGGTTTTGGTCTGCCAGTTGTTCAGGCAGATGGTGTGATTGGGAGTAATGTCTACGGATAGAGAAGTTTGAGCTATCTTCAAGGCGAGTTAGTACCTACTTTTGAAGATCGTGGAACACTCGGTTGGAACCAAGTTCCTATCGTTGTATAGGTATTATCTATACTAATATTATAAAGCTGAAAAGTTTCTTTGTTTGTTTGTTTGAACGAGCTAAAAATATTTTTGTGTTGGATAGTTCATTTATCGAGGAAGCCTTTAGGCTTTATTACATCACGCTCTGACTAATAGGAGCGAAGCATCAACTGAAAATGTTGCAAAAACGGGAAATAATATTCCTTTTTGAGAGCTTCCGTTGCGTGCGATGCGTAAACAGTTTAAGTTACGCAAAAATTATGTATGATGGAAATGTTCCTCTTTAAAAGTTCTAAAAAAGTCAGCAACAGCATATAGGTCTATCTTTTAAGATTAGGTCTCTTTAACCTTTTTTATGGTAATTACATTTGTTCGAAATTAATACATTATTTGCGAAGGAGTTTTATCAACATTTTATCAATCTTTATCTAAATAAATATGTTATTAATCACAAGCATTTAATTGTGAACAAAATTGTCCTTGACATCACTTGATTTCAATCAACATCTTAAGAGATATCATAATTTTAAAATAGTTCCGCAACAAAATAAGTATGTTCGGGTTCACGAGCGCAGTAACTCTGCCTGTCCTGCAACGACTTCACGGCTAAACTACTGAATCGACTTTGACGAAATATAGTATAGAGTAAACTTAAACCTCAAGGAAGGACATAGTAATAATATTTATCCAACCGCGATAACTGATATTCACGCGGAGGAAGTCGCGAGCAATAGCTAGTTATTGATAAACGTATTGTATTTATCATTGGCCTTTGTTCATCTGTTGAAGATGATTTAGGTGGCGTCAGTAAAGTTACAGACAAGTTATTTGTATTTCACTTTCAAAACCTGCACGCACGACTCGCGCCGCGAGATACCTCACCCGCAGTGCGAACCGTGAACTCGAACGGCAACGAGCGGACCGCGGATCAAACTCACCCTGATGAAGATTCTCTAGATGAATCGAAACAGTGTCGGTGCCTCCATCGACAAATAATACGTGAGTAAACCCCGTGTTTATCAAAATATACATTTAATTGTAATTGAAAACTTTCGTTTGTGGATCCACTCCAGCAAGCTGAGGTGGGTGAAGTATTATTGATTAACAAATATCTACAAAGAAATGAATTACTAGCGTCTGAGAGCAATTAAATGCAGAAATAACTCCCTTCATTCAAAATACAACAAAATACAAAGTATCCGACAAAATATATTATATTTTATACAAAATAAATTAATAAAAAAATTAAAATCCTTTTTTCCTTTTTACCTTTTTTCGTCTAGCACCGCCAAGTCCATACCGTGTGATAAGGCACTTCGTTCCAACAATAAAAAATGCACTTAGAGTATTATCAAATTGTAAAAAGGTAGCATAGCAATGATAACACAAAACACCTATCATAAAACAGTTATTCAACACTATTATACTCAATTTAGGTACAAGTGTAAAATACATTTAAATGAAAATATTTTTTAAACATTGAATAAGTATGTAGGTGCTTGTGGCCGACGATGGAGCACGAAGGTCTAGAAGACACCTATTTACTCGAGACTTGAAGATACCTAGATTGTAGTATTCAAGAAAGACTGACGACGGCAAAGCATTCCAATCCTTGGCTGTACGCATTATAAATGTGGAAGCAAAGCGCTTTGTTCGTAAGGTTGGTATGTTGACAAGGTATGGATGGTATTGAGCGGTACATCTGCTTGTCCTATTGTGAAAAGGAGATGGTGGAATCAGATCATGTGATTCCTGGGCACATTCTCCGAAATGTATCCTATAAAAGATCGAAAGGCAAGCAACTTTACAACAACTTTGCTTAAGTTAAAAGGGAAGTGGGCTGGACATTTAACCCGATACAAAGAAAAAAGATGGACATGCAACTAGATGGACAGGAATGACTGGTATAAGAACATCAGGTTGAGCATAAATGAACTGAACGATGAACTGACGACATCGTAAAAACAACTAAGGAACAATTAATAAAAAGAGCAGAAGATAAAGAAATATGGGGTAAACTCGAGGGGGCTTATACCTATCCAGAGAGGGTATACCCTATCCACAACAAAGAATAATACATATACAAAACATATAGCTGACCTCTGTGACGCAGCGATTTCCACCGTAGGACAAATGTTTGTGCTATGCAAATATTTGTAGTAGCTATTTACAAAAAAAAGTATAAAAGTACCAGGTCATGTGGTTCCCATAACACAAGCTATGCTTACTTTGGGACTAGATGATGCAGAAACATTCAGAATTATTATTGTTTTAATGTTATAAATTCTGACGATAATGAATTTGTTAAATTATATAGTACTTATAATTGTTTGGCATACATAATGTACTTAATAACTAACATTGCAACGGCGTTCATGTACCTATATGAACATCCTATACATATGTAGGTAATGTTTTACCAATGACTACAAAATGTACAAATGTACTGAGAAAGCGTATTATAAAATAAATGACTATATAATTGATAAGAATGCATGGCCTCATATTGCTTTGCCAAACCGACACATTTGCAATGTATAAACTCTCTTATATTCGTTTTTCGTAGTTAAGCTAGTTATAACATGGATCGCTAGTTATATAATGAAGCGCTTTTTTGCATGATCATAACATCATTCAAAAAAGCGCTAGAACCAGGACGATTTTCTTGCCAGTTCTTCTCAAGCTTGGGTTAGGAGGAATCGGCACCTAAATTCACCTAGTATGTAAGACGTTTCAAAGTGATCCTTGTGATTGTATTGAATAAAATAGCCTTTGACTTTGACTGTCCTAACACACACTTGTGTTGTCACATAATATACTCATAACCTTTCAGCACTTTAAACTGATAATGTTATGGCAAAAGCGACTTACCAATATCAATTCCAAAGGATGGTTAAATCTTTGAGTAGCGAACCTAAATCTAGCCTACCGGTGGCGGCAAAATGGCGACATAAGATGTATTTTCAGAAAATCAACTATTTTGAACAAGCTACTGTTGGTAGATAATTGATTCAGGCGTGACTTTGCGGAAATCCATTACAAAACATTAAACAGATGGACAAATATTAAGTACAATTCCGCTAATCTATTCCTAAAGAGTTACCTCCAAAAGAAATTCGACACGTGCTTCGCCTCTCCACGAGGCATCCTCAGGAACACTTGGCTCACTCCGCACCCCGACGAAAAAACACTCTGCTCTGCAGACTTGTTGCTTCGACCAACGTCAGAATAAGACTCAAGCTACTGTTTTTATCAACAATCCAAGAACAGCTGAAGAATCCTATTTAAATAGACTGCCCTAAACTGTGCTAAAAACAACATAGGAATAGCAAAAAGGTCAGACACGTCTGAGCTGCCACGTTACTTTCACTAAATGAAGGAACCTTTTTCAGTTCAGACGTCATTAACGAAGGACAAGTAAGTAGGTACCTAAGTAAGTAAGAAAAGCATAAAATCTAACAAGATTTGCTACTTAAAGTAGATAGATAAAAGCGTTTTAAAAACTAAAATGAACTGACTACATTTTAGATGCAAATACGAAATTACGTTTACTTGATGGATTTTTTTTCCAGCTGTTTTGATTTAAAAGTCAAAGTACTAAACCGATTTTAATTAAATTCATATGGTACCAATCGGTAAGTAGGTACCTATGCATATCCTTTTCATAAAGAAAGATCGGTTCATAAATGACGGAGTTAAGAAGTAACAATCATAAAAAAAGCCGTCTCCCTTTTTTGAAGTCGGTTAAAAAGAAGTGTATGCCCATTTTGCTTACCGTTAACACTGTAGGAATTAACTAGAAAGAAAATCGTTTTTCCATCAGATACGCTCTTTTTCGCCGCACACAGTGATTTAATGAATTTAATGTTGAAAGAATTGTTAGATGCGATTATAACGACAAGGAAAACTTGAGATAAGCCCGGCTCAGTGCAAGACGTTATGCACCTGCAACCAAACTAACACCGCATGTACTGACTCGTCTTTCCTGCGGGTCCTGTCGGCAAGGTCGCGAGCTTACATTAAGGCTTACCTAAGTGCACGAAAGGAGTCGAGACGCACTTTAATCATTTCACCACACTGCTTAGAAATAACTAGTGACATGATAAGACGAAGAAGAATGACAATATAAATAATATCATAATAATGCCGGAAATTTCACACAGTATCATCGAGCCCCAAAGTAAGCAGAGCTTGTGTTATGGGTACCACATGCCTAATATACTACGTTTATTCTTTTTCAAAATACGTATCTACATATTATACATAGAAACACCTAGTCCCGAGACAAATACTACCTTTCCTATTCCAAATACTTACATAAATCCAATTATGTAGGCACTGTTTTTTCAATACATTCACTTAGAGCACTTTAAATCGTGTTACGGTGAATTAAGGTGTCGATTCCTCCGAAGCCAATGAATAAGGAGAAGTGATTATGTAAATGCAACTGCATTGGGCTACATACAACACAACACTGACGTGAGATACGAGTGTGTATTGTTTGCTAAATCTTGACGTAATACCATTATCAGTCGACTACCTATCGTTGAGAGAACAACATTGCGATAAAATACTATCTCAGTTATAAAACATTTGTTAGTAGTCGGTTATAATCATCATTGGCCTTCGTTCATTTGTTGAAGATGATTTAGATGGTGTCAGTCAAGTTACAGAGCAGTTATTTTTTTTAACCGACTTCAAAACAGTAGGTTACTCAATTCGATTCGTATATATTTTTTTTATGTGTGTTCGCGGATAACTTCGTCGTTCATGAACCGATTTTGATGATTCTTTTTTTGTTGGAAAGGAGTTCCCAATGGTGGTACCATGATCTGAAACCAGGATCTGATGATGGCATCCCAGAGAAATCGAGGGGAACTTTCGAAAATCGTAGTGGCGACTACCTGGTGTTTGGGCTTGTTTAATTTGTATTGATGAGAACTTTACACCTAGATCGAAAGACAGTCAAGGGAACTCCTCAACGATTTACAGTAGCTACCTTGTGTATATATATAAAGTCTGTTTTCTTTTTAGTTTTTAAAACGTAATTATTTATCATCAATAGACCTACGTTTGACCACAATAATCAATTAAATATAATGGAGCTTAAGTATGCTCTCTCCTTTTAAAAAACATTACATAAAAACATTAAGTTGAGATATGATCAACTTAACTCTAACAAAATTACTGTATAGGTAGGTACGGTTTATATTTGGTTTGCGCAAATATGACCACATTTCTGAATTTCGCAATAAACTCAAGTGGTTGCCAATCCGTTTTCGCCGGAATGCTCACATTCTCAATCTTCTCTATAATATTCTGTTCTCTTCTTCAACTCCTTTTTATCTCAAAGAACGGTTTGAATTTCTCCATCTCTCTAACCCTCGATCCTTATGCTCCTCAGAAACACATGAACTTAAAATTCCTGTTCACTCCTCTACCTTCTATGGAAAGTCGTTTACAGTGCAGCCTGTCCGCTTATGGAACGCGTTGCCTGTAGATATTAGAAAGGCCAAGTCTCTCCCCATCTTCAAGAATATGGTCATGAAACACTATTTGTCGTACTGTTATACCTAATAATTTCTATATTGTTGATATCATAATATAAAACCTATTTTGGTGCTATGATTTTATGATTTTATATGTTTATTATTATACCTATTATGTATGTATGTATGTATTTATTTATATCAGTATTATATTTAGTTTATTTAAAGATTATGTAAGTAAGTATAGAATTATATTTGCCAAAACACCACACCAATATGCCCCTTCTCTGTTTATTTATAGTCCAATCCATCCAAAGGTTGCCTGGCAAAGATCGCTGTTAGCGATAAGGCCGCCAATTGTATTGCCTTTTCTTGTAAAATTAGTGTCTTTGTATTTTTATGTGTGGTATAACAATAAAGAGTTATCTATCTATCTATCTATCTATCTATGCTTCCTCTGTTGTAGGTGTAACTCACAAGATTCCACCTCTCTGGAGCCGTAGGTACTTGCCAAGGTTTTATAGGGTTTATTTTCTTCTCCTCTAGAAGTATTCTCCCAATTGTATTTTATGGGCTCAAATTTTTATTCAATTGAGTTTTCTTTTTAAATTGTAAAACGTTATTATGTTATTTTGAGCCAATTACTGCCACCTGATATGTAATTTTTGGAGACAAAGAAGTTACATTCGATATGTCTCGAAAAGCGCATTCCAAGTTGAATTTGGACTTTATTACCGATAACCGAGAATAAAAACACACACACACACAATTAACTAGTTAAAACCTTTGAGTAGCGAACCTAAATCTAGACTAACTAAGTGGCGGTAAGCGGCGGTAAGCGGCGGTAAGCGGCGGTGGCGGCAAAATGGCGGCATAAGTTGTATTTTCAGAAAATCAACTATTTGAACGTAAATAGTCAACAGGTTAATAGAGCTCCTTATAAAAAAATAATGAAGATTATAATAACACCTTTCAAAACTACAATAGCAAGACGGATGAATGCACGATTTTGTTCTATTACACTTCCAGCAGGCACAATCCGTTCGACGAATCTGCTAGTGAAGGTCAATCACAGCGAGCACTCTCGTAGTTGTCGTAGGGCAGGTTTTTAATGTTTTTTTTTCTTTGTACTTACTGGTTTCGGGATATTTTTCTTCAGCAATTGTACCAATACTAGAACCACTAAATATATAGGGTACTTTAAAGTACTTACTTTAAAGTAAGTACTTTAAAGTACCCAAAAATTTAAATACCTATCTAATATTTATGCACAAACTTGAACTTTTGCACTTCGACCTTTTAAAATGCAAATAATTACTTACGTTTTTAAAAACTAAAAAGAAAACCGACTTCATTGAATGAAACTTGAGCCTATCATAAAACTACCGAATTAAGAACCACCTCTTTTTTATGAATTCAGTTAAAAAATATTTTATTTTACGCTTTTTACGAAAATTGTAAACACCACTGGAAAGTCAGGAAAGCAAAATACGATTGTTTACTTTGTACATAGTTTTTCCGGCTATTTTGATTTAAAAATCAAACTTCTGAACACTTCTGAACCGATTTTGATAAAATTTCTATGGGTCCAATCGGAAAATATATCATTTCACATATTTTTTTTTTATAATCGGTTCATAAATGACGAAGTAATGAGGATAAACCTTAAAAAAATCGAATTGAAAAATTGAATATCCACAGAGGATGATGGATGGTTCTAACTGAAGGTCCTGTATTGGTAAAACGGTTGAGCGAGCAGTATTAGGTCTTGTTATCGTATAGCAATAATGGTGAAGATCGGTTGACGAGTCGCAGCTGTTTCTCTGCGAGCTTCGCCATTATTGTTCGCAGTTCAGTAGATGTCTGCTGTTACTGTTACTATTTGACCGGATCTGAGGAAGCTGTGGTGTTTTGTGGTGTGTTTACGCCATGGAGTGACCACAAAGAATTTACCATGACCTTTCTACGGATAAGCTTCGCTTTAGGGTATTGTTGCGGGGGGTTTGAAGACATTGCGTTGACTTCTTAAGATTATCGTAAAGCTTTCACTTTTCGTCGCATGTCAAAATCTAATCTAAAATTCTTTTAGAAATAAAAGAATTTTAGTACCGATTTAACAAGGTAAGGCAAGCTTCAAAGTGTGCTTCTCTCTGTAGATCAGTCAAATCATGAGGCACCGATTTTTTTTCAGTTAAACTTTAGTAACTGGATACACGAATTGGAGGGTGAAAAGGTTCAAATCTGGTAGGGTTTTGCTTTCTGATTACATATTTTTCACTTTTAACATGAGGAAATCCTTAGTTTTCGATAATTATGTTGTGGTTATATTGGAGTATAGAAAACAACGCGCAAGGCGAGCGAGCGAAGCGAGCGTGCCGCGGCAGCGGCCACCGCAGCGCCAGAAGAATAATACAAGGTCACGGTAGGAGCATTTGAGGTTAGAAATGTTTTATTATTTTCTCGAAAACTAAGGATTTCCTAAAGTTAAAAGTGGTAAATATATAATCAGGAAGCAAAAACCTACCAGATTTGAGCCTTTTCACCCTCCAATTCCAGTATACAGTAACTAAAGTCAAACCGTTTGGTATGGATCGGCTTTCACTATCTCTTTCAACTCTATTTGCCTTAGTGGATGGTGTTCCTCGTGGTCCATTCTTCGAGTCAAAATGTCCACTGGTATTTTAAAAACAAATAATAGGTAGGTATATTGAATATTATTTTCTACTTTTTAGTTTGCTTTTCTATGAAATCGTGTCTTTTTTTTTAAATCTATTATTGTTGTTTATATGCGTACTTGGTACAAAGACACTACCGGATATCGAATTTGGAAAATCGCTAATTCAAAAAGTCCTGATCAGGATAATGGAACAAACTATTTAAATTATTGCATTGTCATTCGTCCTTGATAACTGTGTAAAATTTCCAGTCAATCCGACGTTTTGAAGGGGTGAAAATCACGTTCAAAGATTCCGTTACATAGATACATACAAACCAAGCTAATAAAAGCGTGTTAATTATTCTTATTTTCGTTATATCTTATCTTGAATGTAAAAACAATTGAAAACCAAACAATCCAATGTCATATTTTTATAAAATTTAGAATAACATTTATAATGTGTGAAAAAAGTTTCACTCTGAAACTACACACCATGCAGGCTTAATTTTAATTCAAACTGTCAGTACATTAGAACGACATAATTTAAAACCCTATTATACTATACCCTATAACAATATTGTGCGAGTGTGAGGACATGGTTTAATAATTTAAGTATTGTTCCTTATTTTAAATAGGTTATTATTATTAGATATTATTTAGATAACATAATTTGAACACCCTGAGTTCGTTAGTAAACTTATCTACATAAATTAATCGAACAAAATTTTTGCAACTATAATGGATTTGAACATGATTTTCACTCAAAACAGGATAAATATATATTTTGAAGTGAAAACTTCTTTAGCATCGTTGTGATTTGAAAGTCGATGAATAGAAAAAGCGACAGTAAAAAGAGACAGACACATAAATTCATCAGATTTAACGTGGGAGAAAATGAGATAGGAAGCATTATACAGTGTTTCTTATATTCGTGGTTCTAAATTTTTTGAAGGTTTCACTTTTACCATGTGTGAATTGGACACATGTTTTTTTTATCATCGATATTTGAGGGATATTTACTATGATTTGTGAGTTTTACTGCTTTCCAATATGCAACTGTGCCGAAATATCGGGAAGCAGTTAAACTACCAGCGAAGTGGAATTTTTATTACGTTATAAGAGAAGGTGCAGCAATCAGTTCATAAAAGGTACTGGCGAGCTAAGCAAGCTGCATAGTTTTATAGCAAGTTAATAACGCCATAAGGTTACCTACATTAAAAAAGTTAATATAGTCGTTAAGTTTTCTTAAATTTTCTAATTTTACACGCCACTTTCTTATTCTTTTTTCATAAGAACCTTCTCTTGACAAACACAACAACACAAAAACAAGAACTAGCGTGATGCCGGCCGTGACCAAAGGTAATTGGGATTCATATTTATATAGATACTAGCTGTTGCCCACGACTTCGTCCGAATTTTTTTACCAATTTCGCAGAGTTTCCATACAAACATTTACGCCCTATTTAACTCCTTTTTGAGCGTTATTTTGAAAAATCCTTCGTGTTAGAGTTAGTGTTCATTTAATTTCAGAAAAAAAAAATTTTTTACGAAAGATTTTTATATGGCAAAACAACGTTTGCCGGGTCAGCTAGTATATCTATCCATTAGCAAGTCTATGTGTAGGAATAATAATGTTGTTTTTATTTTTAAACCTTAAAAATAATCAGGAAATCTGTATGCTTAATTAAATTTACTAACGAGTTGGTGTTGAAGTAGTTTGGGACCTATTTTCCTTAATGAGTTCGGAAGCCTGCACTATGCTGTCACATGCGCTTACCCAATTTATTTCTTTGGTAATTTTACCCTGAATTCTGGGCTATTGTGATACCTATTAATGACGCATAACATAACTGATTTGTTGGTCAAGTGAACGCATGCCTAATGTACCTAACTACCTAATGTAGGATACCATGAGTAATACAATAATACATAATTTACCAGCAAATAAGGAAATTACTGAAGTCTTTAATATGTTATGGTGAGTAACTAAGCCATTAGGTTCATCAAATCAGTTCACTATAGCTGTACACCAACGATGTATTATACGTGCGCATTTTTGTTAATTTTAGTGTTTTTCTGCAATGGATCGCAGGGTAAGTTATTTAAGTTTTTAAAGATCTATTTATTTTTACTAGCTAATTTGTAGTTTAAATTTCTTGCTATCTTTATTTATTGATATAAGAATAACGTACATTTACAGACAAATACACAATAATCCTTACTATCCTTACTCCTTACTTATCATATTTCATACTAATATTATAAATGTGAATGTAAGTTTGTTTGTTACGCTTTCACGCGAAAACTACTTAACCGATCGTCATGAAACTTTGTACATATTTGTACATATTGTAATATTGTAGCACATATTCTTGGAGGTATTAGAAGTAACATAGGATAGGTTATTCTACACATAGGTTACTAGGTAATGTATGTAGGTACATAGGTTACACATAGGTTACTCTTTCAACTCAAAAACTACTGAATGGATTTTAATGAAACTTTACAATAATATAGCTTAAACATCAGAATAACACATAGGCTATAATTTATAAATATATTGTGTGAATTGTCCATAATATAACAATAAGTGTCATGTAGGAAAAAAATCTGCCATCTGCAAGCTATTCTGGCGTGCGCTGCAAAAACCGTTAGTATTACACGAAGTACTAATCCTGCGCAGACGAAGTCGCGGACACCAGCTAATATAAAATACATGTGAAACAGTTGAGCTATCTAATGACCGTTTAAAACACTGAAACACTTTTGAATTTGTAATATTTCCATGAAAGTATAGATAAAATATCTGTTCTCTAAGTTCTCCCCGTTGACTTCCATTCCTTGGGCCCCAAGGACACAGTTTGTCAGTGGCTCAAATACATCCAGATCATCGCCATCTTTTACTAGGTGAACCGCGTCGAATCCAACTATCGGGCACCCACTGAATCATGAGCTTCACCTAAGGTCCTAGATGCATTCGAGTCACATGACCTGACCAGTCGCATTTCAAAATAGTAATTTCTTTCTATCCCCTATGCCCGTTTTCGATCGGGCCTGTCTAAGTATGTACAATACCCTACAGAACTAAACTCATACCTTTAAACGAGAAATTCTTGTATGTATCTATATATGTAGAAAATATATACATACAAGATTGCTCGCTGCTGCCCGCGGCTTCGCACGCGTGGTACCTACATTAAAAGCAGCCTATGTCCTTCTCCAAGCTCCCATCTATCTCTACACCAAATTCATCAAAATCAGTTCAGCTGTTTAGGCGTGAAAACGTAACAAACAGACAGACAGATAGAGTTACTTTCACATATATAATATTAATATAGATATATAAAATATATAAATATATATTAGTATATATCAACAGCCTAAAATGTTATGCTTCTAGTTCTGAAAATGACAATACTTTCACACAATCTTTCATCCCCCCTTTTAAACCCTTTACAACACTTTTTTCTAATTAAAAAGTAGCCTATGTCCTTTCTCAGGCTTTACACTATCTGTGTACCAAATTTCATTTAAATCGTTTCTTTAGTTTTGGCGTGAAAGCGAGACAGACAGATAGACAGGGTTACTTTCGCATTTATAATATTAGTAAGGATATATATATATAATCTGAATCTCGTAAACGGCTCCAACGATTTTCATGCAATTTAGTATGCAGGGGGTCTCAGGGGCGATAAATCGATCTAACTAGGTTTTATTTTTAGAAAACGTTTTTTCCGTGATTTATACCAAGCAAAGCTCGGTCATTCGGGTACTGTCAATAAATTGAGAGGGAAACATATGAACGCCACGTATGCTAATTTATTATTACCTTAGCTATAATTCTTAATACCTAGTATTTATGTTGTATCTTCTTAAAACTTGTTATTTTTCAGGATCACCCATGTATTTTCAAATCTTTCGAAATGGATCAGCAAGTAAGTAAAACTTCTTCGTCTTTGTTAATGGCCTGTGACATACTAATGTCATTTTTGCCTGTGTCAAGTGTTTATAGTTTATGGTCAGTTTGTTTGTTATTAGGAGTATGAAATTTCGCACACTTATAGTTTATAGAGAAGGAGTGCAGAATGCTAATATTTTATTTAAATTATGCATAAAAAAACATTAATTATTAATTAATTATAGTCGAATTTCAATGTATGTAATGATGTTGTGATGTATGTGGATGTATGTAATATATGAAAACGTATTAAATTCGGTTAGAAACATGGACCAAACTCAAATTTAATTTAATGAGGTCGGTTTTCTTTTTAAAACGTAATTATTTCAATTACAGGTGCACCCGTTGACAAGTCGCTGGATATAAATTATAATAGCAACGATGCTGTTCAGTTAACATGTAGTATAACATTTGAAACTGTTGGAACTGACAAGAAATTGCCAACGCTTACTTGGATTGCAGGTAGATTATATTGTGCAATTTTTTATTTACAACTATTTTAACCGACTTCAAAAAAGGAGGTTTTCAATTCGTCGGAATCTTTTTTTTTATTATCTGTCCGTTACTATCTGTTTTGTTATGCGCTCTCGCTCCAATCGTAACGTTATAATGAGCGTAACGGGACAATGAGTCATCCTTTTTCGTGCGTGCAGCCGGCGTTCATCGATTTATTAGACGTTGTCACGTCAAAAAAACATCCTACATCAATGATATTTTTTTATATAAATGAAGTCGGTTGTCTTTTTAGTTTTTAAAACGTAATTGTGTTCAATACAATCACAAGGATCACGAGTTTTAGAAGAACCAGGCAAGAAACTCGTCGAAGTGCTTTAGATGAAGGAGTGTTTTTAATATTTTTTGAAGTGATAACTTCTTATGGGAGGGTAAACCGCTTCGTTACGTAACGCGTTACGTAAGCGCGCCTGCTTACCAGGCTTCTCTCTCACTCTAACCCACAGCGCTAGTTAGATTAGTTTAAGTTATCACTTCTGTCGAGCGTCACGAGAAGCACACGATTTTTTTTTCTTGGACTTGAGGCATCTAAATTAACCAAGCATGTATGTGGTCCTAATGATTGTATTGAATAAAAACTTATTTGAATTTGAATTAAATTAGCTGTAGGCATTCACAGGAAAGAAATACTCATTAGGTACGGAGCTGACTAAGAAATACTCATTAGGTATGGAGCTGACTAAGCCATGGGTTTCCTCATGAGTTTTCATGCGATTTTGTAATTTTGTAATTACATGTAGGTAGGTAAACTTTTATATACCTATTTAGTTACTTATAAATGACCTTATTTGTATGTAGAGTACAGATAAGTAGTAACATATTATCTATTTTAACCAACTTCAAAAAAAGGAGGAGGTTCTCAATTTGTAGGAATCTATTTTTTTTTATTTAAGTTCACCGATTACTCAAAGACGCCTGAGCCGATGTCGAAAATTGTTTTTCAAAGGGTATACTTTCCAGGTGGCTTTCCATTTAAATTTTATCGAAATCGTTCGAGCGGTTTTTAAGAAATCGACAAAAATCTAAAAAGTGTGTTGATGGATGATATTTTTTTATACCTACATGAAGTCGGTTGTCTTTTTAGTTTTTAAGACGTATTTATTATAAACACAGTCAGGCGGTGCGGGTTCATAATAAATTTAGTTTTTAGGGTTTCGAAGTCCACTAAGAACCCTTGTAGTTTTGTTATGTCCTTTTATCTGTCTGTCTGTCTGTATAATATAAATGACTATATTTTTGATAAGATTGCATGGCTTCATGTCGCTCTACCGTCAGACAGTTAACCGACACACTTGAAATGTATAAACTCTCTTGTATTAGTATTTCGTAGTTAAGGTAGTTATAAGATTGACAACCTCTTGGCGCAGTCAGCTAAGGTCCGGCTGAGACGCAGAAGGTTGCGGGTTCGATTCCCGCCGCGGGACAAATGTTTGTACGATCTGCAAATATTTGTCTCGGGTCTGGTTGTTTCTATGTATAATATGTATGTGTTACAAAAAAAATAAAAAAGTATATAAGTAGTATATCAGTCATGTGGTACCATAACACAAGCTCTGCTTACTTTGGGGCCAGATGATGCTGTGTGAAATGTCCGGGATTATTTATTTATTTAAGATAGATCATATAAAAAAGCGCTAGGACCAAGACGAGTTTCTTGCCAATTCTTCTCGGGCTTGGGTTAGGATGAATTGGCACCTAAATTCACCTATATACCTATATACCTATATGTAAGACGTTTCAAAGTGATCCTTGTGATTGTATTGAATAAAGTATCTTTTGACTTTGACTTTGACTTCGCTCTGCTCTTAATCTTGCCCTTGCTCGCAGAATATTAGTTATATCGTGATTAAATTTTGCACGGTAATACTTATTAATGACCCTTTCAAATGTATGAAAAAAAATGTCGGATAAAAGGATACCTACTCGTAATGTGGGGTTGTTTTTTTGAAGTGATAAATTCTTATAGGAGGCTAAACCGCTTCGTCACGTAACGCGTTACGGCACCAGTCTGTCCGGCTTCCCTTTCTCTCACGCATACGGCAGCGGTATGCAGGCTCCTCCTCTCTCACTCTAACCCACAGTGCTAGATAGATTAGTTTAAGTTATCACTTCTGTCGAGCGTCCCGAGACGCACACGTTTTTTTTATATTTTACAAATATTTTACCCATTGTGTGGCATATCATTGGATAGGTCTTTTAAAGATACTGCGAGTTTTCTTTAACAGTTTTTAGATACAGATATTAATTTGATAAATATTAAGCTTTGAAGTGTCCATTTTATATAGAAGTCAGTGTCCCCCTCTACCGGCTAAACTACTGTTTGGAGAAACCCGAAATGTTTTACAAAATAGTTAGATATATAATGAAGCTACAAGAAAAAATATCATAGATAGTCAGGCTTTACTAGCTTTTGAGTAACAGCCTGATATGTAAACCTTGAAAAAACTAAAATTCATTTTTTTTGCTATGCTAATTAGATTATTAATCTTACTGACATCTGAAGCGTTCAATGTGCATGGTCACATGCGCTTGGTCATTTTTTTACCTAATTTGTTTTGACGTGATAACGTCTTATAAATCGATGAACGGCGGCTGCACGCACGAAAAATTTACACGTTCCGCTTGAGCCGAGCATGCAAGCGAGAGCGCGGAACAAGCGATAGAGAGGCATGATCGGCCTAAGCGTTCGGTTTGAGACGCATCTTAATAGGTTAAAAGTATGCAATTTTTCATCAATGTTTTCTTATGACGTTATCACGTAAAATTATCGTCTGTAAACCGACTTTAGGTCCGTCAGGTCCGTGTGTCAACCACGGTCTGTGTTGAAAACTAGCGCTGCAGTTTACTGCTGCATTAAGTGTTACTGACGCTGACGTGTTACATAACTGACGTCTTGTACACAGTCAGTGCCACTACGCAAAATCTTTTATTTTTTAAAAGACCTCTCTAGTTGCGTAATATCTATTATATTAATACGTGAAGCAAAAACTTTGTACTCCTTTTTACGAAAATTGCGCAAACGGAGGAGTATGAAATTTCGCACACTTATTAGTTTACATAGAGAGGGAATGCAGAATGCTAATATTTATTTAAATTATGCATAAAAAATACATTAATTATTAATTGATTATGTTCGAATTTCGACCAGTGGACCACCACTAGTAGAACTTAAATGTGCGATATCAGCGCCACTGATTGACCATTGCTTGACGACAAAATAGCCGTCCATTACTAAAAGAAAAAGAAATAAAAGAATTATCTGCAGAAGAATCTGATTGAAACTATTTACATATCAATAAATTCAAGATCTCCAATAATTTATTACGCGACCAACAAAATGACGGTTAAAAATTATTTATTACAGAAATCAAAATTCGAATTGATTCACTGTGGCTATTTACACTCCAAACACAGCAAAATAAAATCTATGAGTCGAGGGGTTCGGTTTAATACGTGTTGTCAAATAAATGTTTACTTTATTAAGTTAGATAATTTTCCTTTTATACTCAAGTACTTTACCTCTCTAAAACAGTAAACAAGTCTCAGAATGATGTATTTTTCAGGTGGCAAAGAAGAAGAAAGAACCACTGACAAAAACGAGATAATAAAGACAGTGATTCTTCAGGATGCTGATGATGAAACTGAGTGGACGTGCAAGGCCAGATCCGAGTCCTTGGACAAGACTTGGAGCTTATCCGCTCGCTTTCACAATAACAAAGCTGCTCGAAAAAAATTGCTGGGAAAGCTAAGTATGTAAAGTTTGCCTCAGTCTCAGAATAAATAAATAAAGAGACGGAGCGCCGCTATCAACCAAAGTGAATCCACCGTTTTATGTGTGTGTGAGTGTCAAAGAGCTGGGAAAACTTCGAATTAAATTCTAGCATATGCTTTATGACCTTTATGTCCAAATAACCTAAACACTTTATACGATTAACGATTTATATTTAACAAAAAGGTATTAGTGAAAAGTGATTCCGTGACACATTTTTGACCGAGCGAAGCGTGTGTCTCTGTTTCAGCTAAGGCAAAAATGCTTTCGTCTGTCTGTCCAGCCGGTGTCTATGCGGATGTTGCATTTCTCAACCGATTCTCGTAAAATTTTGTGAGCAGGTTCTATAACTATAAAGAAATTTTTGTCAATTCAGTTTTTGGATTTTTTTCAAAATGGCATAGATATGGGTGCTGAAAACGTAAAAAAAGTTATATTTCAGTCGTTTCGAAAAATGTTTGCGAGGTCTTTTTAACTGATTTTATCACACAGAAAGCCATTATGTTTTTTTTGTATGGTGTTTACTCCTTGACGACGTGACACGTACCTATTACTTTACACAAAGGAGCACGGTTTTGAGGCTATATGTTGATCGCTCTCCGTCTTTATATTTTAATGGCCTGAGGCCTCAGCATGGAAAGACTATTATGGTCAACTCTAAGCGTTAAAACCACACACTTCCGAACTAAAAAGTATGATGAGTTACTTATGTAGTGGTACATCCTGTATTAACAAAAATAAAAATCCTGAAATTTGACATCATTCAGCCTAAGTTCAAAATCATTAAATGGGTTTAATACGTGAATTATTTTAGACCGTTTTGCGGAGTAAACATTATCATTATCATAAACATTATCTAATATTATTTATTTTCTCGAGTTATTTCGAGTTATTTGTAATTTGGTGATTTTATTCAAATAAAGCTAGAGTTATTGACTCGGGTGTGAATAATAATTAATAATAATAATAATTAATAATAATAATAATTAATAATAATAATAATTAATAATAATTAATAATAATAATAATAATTAATAATAATAATAATTAATAATTATTAATAATAATTAATAATAATAATAATAATTAATAATAATAATTAATAATAATTAATAATAATTAATAATAATAATAATTAATAATAATAATAATTAATAATAATTAATAATAATAATTATTATTTTTATTGCAAAAAACTTAGGTGTATGGGTACATAGTGCTTAAATATATGAATTAGGTCACGTTAAACAATTTGTGATCATAATGCACTATGAATTATGGAACAAACCTCCCGTGCTAGTTTGTAACTGTGTTACGGCGAGGTAGCTCTCCCTTCCTTGTACAATACAATCATTTTAATATGCTACGTGAGTGTCGTTAACATTTAAAGATTAACAATATTACAATATTAACAGTAGCAAGCTGGTAAATTACACTTAAATCTAGGGTTACAATGATTTACTTTATTATAACTAATAGGTTTTCCGTGGAGTCATAGTTGAATTGGCGTAGGAACATTTCTAATTTTTTTCTACATACATGCCTGGTCTTATCTTTTAGTAGCAAAGATTTGCTAATACGATTATAAAGAAAAGGTCCTAGAAAGTATGCAAAGCTCTGTGCAAAAGAAGTTTTGCAAGCAGGATTTTTGTACACCTCATGTGCTCTTCTAGATATCACTTTTTCAGTATTGCTAGCATATGAGTGTTGTCTAATGACAACAATATTTATAAACAGCTGCCTAACTGTTAACACTGCGGTTTCTCTGTATAGGTCAACTGTAGGATATCTATAGGGCTTAAAGTTTAGAACCTTAAGAATAGAACGCTGGGTTCTTTCTAGTTTTATTAGTGACGTTTTTGATGTTCCTCCCCATACTGTAATGCCGTAGGTAATGATAGATTGGCAAAGAGTAAGGTAAACTGTTCTATTTGTATTCTCATCTCTGAGGTGTCTTAATTTTTTGAAAATGTACATGAGTTTACGTATACGAGCCTTAAGTGTGTCAATGTGGAGTTTCCATTTTAAGTTTTTGTCAATAATTATTCCTAAATATTTTATACTGTCTGTGGGAGTGAGAGTATAGCAATCGCAGATATTGTTTTTATCATTGCCACAATTATGAGCTTTTAGGTTTATATCGTGTTTCGGCTGACTATTATTATTTATGGAGAAAGTTATGTATTTTGTTTTGCTTAGGTTGAATTAGTTTGAATAATAAGAATGAATGTTTTGTTTTTCTTTGTGATTCGAGTGAAAATAATGCGTATAATTATTTTATAAAGAGACCAATTTTTATAAAATAACAAACGTCTAACGACAACATACGACTTTGTGACGTCTTACTATAAACAATCTAAACAATTGACATTCGCAAAATTGTCATCATTATGACACATGAACATTAACAAAGAAGGTTGACGTCATTCGGGTTATATAAAATGTTACATAATATTAATTATTGAGCGCATAAACCGTAAGAAGCAGAGTGTGAACTCGTGCCAGTATTAACAATCGTCAGCGTTATAAATTTAGTTAACAAGCTTGTATTCTAAGATAGATAATTGATTCAGGCGTGACTTTGCGGAAATCCATTACAAAACATTAAATAGATGGACAAATATTTAATACTATTCCGCCAATATATTCCCAATGAGTTAGACACGATGCAGACGCATGCACCTCCCTCCCGCCCGCTATTGAAAAGCCATGCAAAGCGTTAGTAAAAGGTAAGCACACACAATCCACACATGAAGCCTGCAAAATAAATTCGACACGTGTTTCGCCTCTGCATCGTCAAATCAAAATCAAAAATCTTTTATAATATAAAAACAAGTAGTACATCATATATGTGTTGGTATATCTTCTGTTAAGTTAAAAATAACCTGTGTTAGAAGAATGAGAAAGATCGTGTCTAACTCTTTGGGAATAGATTGGCGGAATAGTACTAAATATTTGTCCATCTATTTAATAAGCTTGTATTCGTCATAACTTCGTATTTGGTTAGAAATGTGGTGTCTTGACTTGAAGATACCTAGATTGTAGTTTTCGTGAAAGACAGACGACGGCAAAGCATGCCGATCCTTTTCTGTACGCATTATAAATGTGGAAGCAAAGCGCTTTGTTCGTAAAGGTGGTAGACTGACAAGGTATGGGTGGTACTGAGCGGGTCTAGAGTTAAATTACGCCATGGTTAAATTTACTGATAATTGTCAAACATCGAGTTAGCAAGTTGAATGGCAGTTAGCAGGTCACATAACTTGCTGCCATCGGTGCTGCGCGATGGCCGTTGAGGCAGACTGTTTCTTGAGTGGAGGTCGCGTGTCGGCAAACGTAGTGTAGGGCGCCCTGTAGCTAGGTGGGGCGATGATACTCGTAAGGCCGCTGCCTTACGAGTATTGCGGGTAGGATACGAAAGAATAGTGACAACAAACAACATCATAACCTAAGTTAATTCCAATTGCAGGTACATTCCAAATAATACTGATATGTTTAGGAGGAGTGGTTGGAGGGTCTATTGTCCTTATGGTATGCTACTCAATGTGCCAATGCTTAAGGAAGAGGAAACAGGACAAGAATTTTACAGATGGTGTTCCACTGGTGAGAAAAAACAGCTCAATATTATTTATTTGTATGAGTCATTCACACTCCACATGAACATGCACCTCTTCTGTTACCCAGACTCTTATCTGTTACCTAGACTGCTATCAGAGGAGACCACATCACACGACACGAATATTAACTCATTCACTCACTGATACACACACACACACACACACACACGCGCATCTTTTTGCACGCATCTTTTCACTCACACTGTAACACACTAACACACACTCGAACTGTAGGTATTTACACTCAATGTTGTATTGTACTCGATTTCGGCTCGTCATCTTGAGGGCAATAGCTGAAAATATGTTACCGTTATTTAGGTACCATTATTACTATTGATTGTACGTGTGTGCTGGTTTATCAAATAAATCTTTTATCTATCTACCTATCTAGTCAGTGGCCACCTTTGGTGATGGAGATAAATGGCAGCTCGAAGGCCCCGACTTGGCCTTATTAGGTACATTTGAAATGCTGGGTCCGACAATGGTGGCAATTCGATTGGTTCATTTCTGAGATTAGGAATTGTCTAAAATATATATAGTTAGTCATAGCATTTGTAAAACCTATTCGGTTGGTACCATCTAACTAAATTAAGAACGGTTAATTAAGTTAGATAAAATTAAATTAGGATAAGTTGGTAGCAGCAGAATACCAAAGGTTAATTTGACAGTACATAACATAATTTTAGCAAAAATTAGTTAGGTTGGTGCCAACAGAATTGAGGCCAATAACTCATTGAAATTGAATAATGGTGTAAAAAACCAAACTAATATTATAAATTCGAATGTGTATCTGTTTGTATATTTGTTACGTATTCAAGAATATACTGCTTGGTAAGGATATAGTATATGTCTCAGGGAATGACATAGGTTACTTTTTATGTACCTATATATCACGAGTGTAAATCGCAGGTAGTAGCTAATTAGATTTTTTAGATTTATTTATACAAGATGGAGTAACTATGTGACTGAAACAATAAGTAGGTACATGGGTGATGAATGCATGGATTGTCTAATGCTAATTAAAAGAACGAATGTGGCGATATGTATATCTGTAAAGTATAGTCTGTCTTTGTCAGTTTGTAAATAAATAAAAATTCTGTTGGCACCAACCTAACGAATTTTAGCTAAAATTCGGTTTTGAACTGTCAAATATACCTTTGGTATTCTGCTGCTACCAATTTATCCTAATTTAATTTTATCTAACTTAATTAAGCGTTCCTAATTTAGTTAGATGGTATCAACCGAATAGGTTTTACAAATGACAGACAGTTAACCGACACACTTGAAATGTATAAACTCTCTTGTATTAGTATTTCGTATTTAGGTAGTTATAAGATGGATCATATAAAAAAGCGCTAGAACCAAGACTTGCCAATTCTTCTCGGGCTTGGGTTAGGATGAATTGGCACCTAAATTCACCTAGTATGTAAGACGTTTCAAAGTGATCCTTGTGATTGTATTGAATAAAGTATCTTTTGACTTTGACTTGACTTGAAATGCTATGACTAACTAAATATATTTTAGACAATTCCTAATGTTAGAAATGAACCAACCGAATTGCCACCATTAGCTAATATTTAAGTAATAATAAGCATATATTATTTACAGGAAGCGAATATGAAAAAAAACATCGTGTACGCAGAAGTGGACATAAGTAAAAAACAAAGTAGACCGCTACCAAACCCTGAGGAACCACACTACACAGAAATAGGGATCGACAACTTTGTTAACTGTCAAACTGGAGAAAGCACGTATGTAGGTTATGACAGCCCTGACAATGACATTAGAGAAACGAATTGTGATATAGATAATGAAAGTCCAGAAATTAAGATTAGTTTTAATAAGAAAGATAAGCCTTATAGTGAAATTAATAATGTTAGTAATAAGGAAAGTTTGGATATTAGGAAAGGATCTTCTAGTGATTGTTAAGGGATTTTCGTCGGTCAGTGGCCAACTTTTGTTATGGAGTTAATAAATCACCCGTCGCCTTCGTCATGTACTTTAGAAAAGCCTTAACGTGCCCTCCGAAGCACGGAAGCACTCTGATAGCAAGGCCACTACGGCTATCCAAGTAATGACTTCGCGGACAGTTGCGGCGTATCGTAACTTCGCTGATCTGTTAGGATCGACTATTATTTATGCTACCAATGCTTAGAGGCACAAATAAAAATAGAGACTCTTGTTTCGACATAAATTAAAACTGAATTAAATAGGAAAATCAATTCGATTAAGGATTGAAATGTTAATTTTAACTTATTTTAAAACGGTCATTTATAATGGTTAGATACTCTAATTTGGACTTAGGTGTAAGCAAAAGCTAGGTACCTACCTAGGTATTTTGAAATTTTAGCCAGTCTGGCGAAAAAATCTACAGAAAAAGAGCCATAATTATGTAGCAGTAGTAATGTAAAATAAACACCTTATAGTATTAATAACAAGAAGCTTTGGATACTGCCTGAGCATATTAAGTAAGTATTTATTGAATTTTAATGATTTAGATTACTAGATTTTTGTGTGTTGATTATTAGATTTTGTAATTTTAATACTTATAGTTGTAATAAAATCGAATAAATCCTTATAAAATAACTTTTTTGACGCATTTTCGTTTAGTACTTAAGTGATTTATACATAGGTACGTACTACATTAAATATATTTAGATACCTACAGCATTGTTTTGCTGCATTGAAAAGTTATGAAAATTGCTGATGAATGAATGAAAGAATGAAAACTCTTTGTTGTACACCTTAAAAACTAGAACGTAAACAATTTGACAACTAAGAATACCTAAAAATATATGAACAATAGGCGGTCTTATCGCTAAGGGATTGTTTTCTTCCAGACAACCTTTGGAATGTGTGTTGGATTCTCTCACAATTGGATATTTCAAAGCGTTCGCCAAGAATGTCGATATTCTTAAGTATTTTAAACGTGTTTCTTTTCTTAAACTGCTGTCAGAAAGGTTTGAGAACAGCAGACTGTCCCGGAATCTTTCTTAAATAGGCGAAGAACTCCGGAAATGCTGGACTATCTTACAGGTTCAGTCACACGTTTCTAGGATGCTAACGCAGTTAGGATCAAACGACTAGACTTGTCGCACCTGTAACACTACCTTTTTTCCTCTATTACCTACCTAAAAGCCGAATGGCCAAAAGTTCGAATTATCTATCGGTTAGCTCATTGACCTACATGGTGAATAAGATAAGACTAGAATTTTGGGCAATTTCGTTTTCGTTTATCGGGTAAAATGGAGTGTCAAAGTTAGTACTGAAACTTTTTAATGGATGCTGCGATTCGCTTGAAATTGGTTTGGATAATTTCAAATACAAACTAATTGGATATTTTAGGGTTTTTTCAAAATAATATCTCCAAAAAGGGGTAAAATTTGGTGGCAACATTTGCGTGAACTTTTAACATCTCTGGTGCGATTGGCTTGAAACTTGGTTCGGATATCTAATACCTATACTAACAGACCTGACTAACTGATTCATCACCGCCGAGCCGAAACCGCAGAAGCCAGAAAGCTGAAATTTAAAATGTAGCTTACCTAAAAGTAGAGTTTCGCGAAATTCAACCCCTTAAGAATTAAAAATGGTAAAAACCTTTTTTTATGTGAAGTCAATGTCTGATGGCTATAAAAAAACCAGCCCTTTAGGTGGATAAGCAACAGTAGGTACGGATTTCTTTAGCAGAAAAAGTCTGATAATTGAAGGAACAGGTTAGCTTAGGGAGAGAGCCTACGATACAGATGATTTGTTAGAAGTACGAGCAGACTCAGAAAGAAAGAGAAAGAAAAGTGGCGGACGGAGGAGTATGAAATTTAATATAATCTAATAATATTATAAGATTGATACTGACAGCTGTCAGTAACTATTGATGAATTGGTAGGTATTACGGAAGGTTGATGTTGATTGTAAGACATGCTGTCATATGAATAGGAACTGAGATAGAAACCGAACGTACGTAATCCCTACTATAATATTATAAATGCAAAAGTAACTCTGCCTGTCTGTCTCTCTGTCCCGTTTTCACGTCAAAACAGCTGAACCAATTTTGTTAGTTTTACAATTTTGGTATAGAGATAGATGAGACCTTGGAGAAGGACTTGCTACTTTTTGTAGGTACCACGCGTGCGAAGCCGCGGGCAGCAGCTAGTAATTATATAAAAATTAATCCCTATTTCCCTTGGTAACGGCATCACGCGTGAACGGCTAGCCCGATTTCGCGAATATTTTTTTGTTGTTTTTGTTATTGTCAGGTGAAGGTTTTTATCAAAATAAGAGATAAGAAATTTGTGTGGAAAATTTGAAAATTTAAGAAAACTTTACTACGATATTAACTTTTCTAATGTACATAACCTTATGGCGTTTGACATAACTGTCAGTCGTTTGACAGTTCTAGATTATACCAATTCAAATTCAATATCCACAGTTTCAGTACAACGTCTGTCGGGTCAGTTAGTACCAAATAAAATAATGCCTATTGCTAATCGAAACTGATAGACATTGATTGTATCATTAGATCCATAATCTCCATGCTGGACGCGATCACCTTAGAGATGTCGAAGCATGCGGAGGGATTAGGGAGGGATATTTTTCTTGGATTAAGTATCTCAAATTACTATTAGCAAAGGTGAGAAGTAGTAATAACACCGCATTAACAGATGCATCCTCGGTAATAGCGGCAACGCTACTGAAAGGAGGTCAAACCGCTCATTCTACCTTCAAACTCCCTCTAAACTTAGTACCTAATGCAAGTAGAAATACTTTTTTGCAATATACCCAAAAGTATTATAGATATGTGTATATATTAAGAAAAAGTATTGTAGCAATTAATCATGTGGTACCCATAACACAAGCTCTGCTTACTTTGGGGCTAGATGATGCTGTGTGAAATATTTAAAGTCAAAGTCAAAAGATGATTTATTCAATACAATCACAAGGATCACTTTGAAACGTCTTAAATACTAGGTGAATTTAGGTGCCAATTCATCCTAACCCAAGCTCGAGAAGAATTGGCAAGAAACTCGTCATTACTTTTTATACTTTCGATTGGTCCTATATAAATTTTCTCAAAATCTGTTCAGTGGTTTGGGTTTTAAATCTAAATAGCTGGAAAAATAAGTCATCCAAGCCTTTTGCTATTCTGTGACTTTTCAGTAGTGTTTCAAAATTTCAAAAAAATGAAAAAGTACTAAAAAGGCGTAATAAAAAAATAAGGAATGTCATTTATAATGGGCTCAAATATTAGCTTAATTTTTTATTCAATGAAGACGGGTTTCTGTTTATAAATAATTAATGATATAGGTACAGAATAATATACAATATAAAATACATTTGAAACAGTTTAGCTATTTAAGGACCGTTTAAAATTATCTATAGATAGTTCAACTGATCCAGATCACTTCCAGAGGGCAGCGTTCCCAAGACACTGGCGCCGTTTTATGTTTAGTTATTAAAGCATAATTATTTTTCTCAATTTTGATTTGATTCGACTTCTTTTGATTATTAATGTGTAAATGTGTATTACCTACCTCTAAATATTTCTACCTCTAAATTATTATATTTATTATTATTTATTAAATGACCAGAACTATTTATTATAAATTAGTTTATTTATTCTAGGGCGATTATGGAACTCTAATTACAATCAATTTCTATCAGTTTTCATAGATTTCTGATAGACATTGATTGTAATTAGAGTTCCATAATCGCCCTACTGTTCGGGATCGATTCCTGCCGCGAGACAAATGTTTGTATGATCTGCAAGTATTTATTTCGGTGCTATAATAACTATGTATTTAAAAAATATAAATATACTTAGTATATCAGTCATGTGGTCATAACACAAGCTCTGCTTACTTTGGGGCCAAATGGCGCTGTGTGAAATGTCCGGCATTATTTATTATAAAACGAGCAAGCTGCTTTATTCGACTTTTGTAGAGTGATGTCGTTCTACGCAGGTTCATCTATACGATAATATCAAACAGATTTCTTATAAGAGCGTGGAGTTTAATGATGTAGCTGGCGTGGAGTTTAATGATGTAGCTGGCGTGGAGTTTAATGATGTAGCTGGCGTGGAGTTTAATGATGTAGCTGGCGTGGAGTTTAATGATGTAGCTGGCGTGGAGTTTATTGATGTAGCTGGCGTGGAGTTTAATGATGTAGCTGGCGTGGAGTTTAATGATGTAGCTGGCGTGGAGTTTAATGATGTAGCTGGCGTGGAGTTTAATGATGTAGCTAGCGTGGATTTTAATGGTGTACCTAGCTAGCGTTGAGTTTAATGATGCTCTGTCCTTGTCATTTAAATGTCAATAAATAAAGATGGCAACAGATTTAAACAACTCATTAGTTACTAGTGGCTCTGAGCTGTAGACCTCGCGAAAATTTTTCGATTTTTTTTCAACCTCCATATACGCTTTTTTGAAAAATATACAATAACTGAATAAACAAAAAAATCTATATAGTTATAGAACCTTCTTACAAAATTTCACGAGAATCGGTTAAGTAATGCGACCTGTAAAAGAGAACATCCGGACAGACATACGAAAGCATGTTTTTTGCCTAAGCAGAAACGGAGACGCTCGCGCTCGCTCAAAAACCTGATTATAAAGTTCAATCTCAGTAGATCCATTGTCCAGATCCATAATGGATCAAGTAAGATATTTTTTCTTTGTAGATCGGTTTGGATCTGATGAGAATTTTTATTGCAAACCACTTGGTTAGGTTATGCTAGAGTATAGAAAACAACGCGCAAGGCGAGCGAGCAAAGCGAGCGTGCCGCGGCAGCGGCCGCCCAAGCGCCAGAAGAATATACCTACTTAGTTCGTCTGTCATAACTCTGTCCAGTTGCTAACCTGTCCAAGTTTTCAGCTATTACCCTCGAGATGACGAGCCGAAAACGGGCGCAATACAACATTTAGTGTTATAGTTCGAGTGTGTATGAGTGAAAATAGGCGTGCAAAATGTGTGTGTATGTATATGAGTGGGAGAATGAATTTGTATTCGTGTCGTGTAGTGTGGTCTCTTATGATAGCAGCAGTCTTTTAAGAGTCTGGCTAACAAAAGAGGCCCACGTGCATGTGAAAGTTAAGGGTGAGAGTATTAAGTAATGTGTAAAACTAGTATAACGCACATACATTTACTGAACAGAACTAGTGACTCAAATCTAAGTAGCTAATGGGTAAATAATAATAAATAAGACGTTCAGTCAAATTTGTATATTTCAGTAGCTTGTATATGTATAATATTTGTATAGAGTAATTAATACTACCTTAAAAAATACTAAAGAACACAGAAATACTTAAATGAAACAACCGTAACTCCAAAGGAACTTCATAAAAGCTTCATTCAGATAGTTTCTTTTCTCATACAATAATTCACTGACGGATGCTACTCACGAATTTTTGCATATAGGAACTTTGCATAAATAATACTGTTTTTTTGAATTTTGTTTTTATTAAGGCGATACCCTGCGCAAATTAACTTGGCGAGTTAAGACACAGCTCAAACTGGGATTTTTAATTATAAAAAATACTGAATTTAAAAATGGTTACGTTATTAGGTATAATTACTTCGTCTTTTGATTAGTAACCTGTAAGAAAATTAATTAGAAAAAACATATTGTAGTTACGCCTAAGCGACAACTCTTACACTCTAATCTTAGACGAAGAAGTCAGACTGAAGTTATATCATAATTACTCAGACGAAGTAATTAGAGCTTCACTGAGTTCGTTTAATCACTAAATATATATTAATTGATTCACTGGAAGTTGAAATAACGTCGTCTTTAGGAACAATACTTAACCAATGTCATAAATATTAATTATTATTTTAACACAATTTGAAACGAAAGCTTGAGTTCAAAATATTAGACATGCGACCATATTTTTTATTATTATTAATTCCTTTATTATACGAACAAAAAACACTTTAAAAAAGTGGTACAAAATTACAAGTTGTTTCCATGCAAAAGATAATTTGCTCAGGGTATGACCTTAACTATTACTAACTTAATTAAGCATTAAATTTATTGTAAGTATCGTATCGATCATTATCCTTTTCTTAAGTCTTTCAGATTTTATACACAGATAAAACACGAAAAAATTTATAGTATTCTTACTATTATATAATGTTGTACCTATATTTAAATGTATATGGAAGTGTGTTTGTTTACATTAGTACCTATAAAAATAATTATAATATATAGACGTCTATTAAGGTATATAACATGAGTATTTATGATCATACCTCAGACCAATAAAATATAAAGGAGTGCCGCTATCAACCATAGTGAAGCCTCAAAACCGTGCTCCTTTGTGTCAATACAGCACGCATGCACACACATGGGTGTATGTATTGTAACCATGCTCCATCGGTTGAAGTAAACAACATACAATTCAAAAAATATGTCTTCCATTATGCGTGTAAAAATAGCAACACAACTAAAAATATGGGTCACGGAATGACTTTTCACTTAAATAAATAACTTTTTATTATACATTATTCATGGGTTTTATTTGAAACACGAAACCTCAGCAGATTAATCGTCGAAAGCACTTGACATAAAGCGCGATGGTTGCCAGAATTTAATTTGAAATATCCCTAGTCAATGATTTTAGGTAAGATTATTATACTTGTAATATAATAGCACTTGTGATTAGTCGGTGCAATTTCATTGCATACATAATAACGGTATAAACAATATAATGATTGCTTTTCATAGAAATAAACCAATACAATAACTTTTTAGTGTTTCTATGTATAATAAGAATGTATTTACAAAAAAAGTATATAAGTAGTATATCAGTCATGTGGTAACCCATAACACAAGCTCTGCTTAATTTGGTGCCAGATGATGCTGTGTGAATTTTTCGGTATTATTATTATTATATTATGCCTACTACCAGTTTTTTTGTTTTAAGTAGTTCAAAATGATTTTAAAATTATAACAACTTAGTTAAGTTAGAATCTGGTATTCGTTTTTTCCCAATAAAGTTATTCTTATTAATAGTAATTAATACCTTTTTAAGGGAACATTTAACAAATAGCAATTTATCGGCATAAATAAAATGGTGGCTTCACTTTAGTTGATAGCGGCGCTCCGTCTTTATAATTTATTGGTCTAAGAATTACAATTTAAAATTGTGACTTATTAACTGCTTGTAAAACTATAGCAATGAATAACATTTGCAATAAATATTTTAACTTTAAAATGAATGGTTCTAGCATAACTATATGAATATGGCGGCAAAAACCTTTATGAGTATAAAAAATATAACATACAAAGGGTCATCCATATATAACGTCAACATGTGACAAAGTTTATTTTTCATAAATGTGAATTTATTCTTTCCGCAAAGGAATTGGCGTGGAGGAAAACTTTAACAAATACAAATATATTTATTTAGAGCAAAAATAACAAGGTAACATTAAAACATGAAAACGATACCGACCGCAGAAGTGTAAAACTGTGGCGCAGCCAGTAGCGCCCTCTATTGTCAATTAAGAAAACTAGTCTATTGTCAATTAAGAAATATATCCACAGGTTTCAACAACACATTTAGGTAATGTGTGGTTGTCTTAAATTACAAACCCCCCCACCCTCTCGCGGGGGGGGGAAGTCCAAATTAACATGAGATTTGTGACGTTGTTTAATGATGACCCCCAAGTGAAACTCCTCATTACATCATTAGTGTAAAAAATACTTTCTACTTTGTTCCCATAAAATAGTGCAACGGATATGCAGCTACTATTCGGTATCCATTCTGTCTTTTTTTTGCTGTTTGGTATCCAGCCGGATATTGCATGTCATTCGCTGGATACCGGATAGCAAATATCGATGAATGTATTAATTTATAAAAAAACGAGCGAGCCTTACAGTAGTCGCATATGATGTGTAACATCTGACATCCCTTGGTAATAAGCAACATTAACATTATATCCTGAATTACTTTATATAACAGCACACTTTATACACAACACTGTAGGTTAAGAGCAGAACTGATGGGTTCTTTTTCTCTATATCCCTCTTTCTCGTCACACAGACGCACACGCTTTTGGCTGACCAACCTCTCGGAAAATGGGTTGGTACCATCTGACAGCCAACTCTACCACTGCGCGCGCTCGTTGATCAAATCAAATAGTGCGCGTTTATCAGTCTCCCCGTCTACACAGTGGAAGTGTTTTCCATTCAGATTGCAGAAAGGAGAGAGGAAAGATGTTACACAACAAAAAACCATTTTATTGATTATAAGTGTCATACAATCCAGTATTACTTATAATTACAAACTATCTTGGCTTAGTGACATAGGGCTCTCTGGGTATTTAGGGAGACACAAGGATATTCTGCTAGTGGTTTTGGCTCTTGGCGGAAATTTATGACGGAAGCACCTTTTTCCGTATATTTGGAAGTGTTTAATGCTCCCGAGAATAAAATAAATTTAAATTGTCAATAGCTGAATCTAAATGTTATATATATGAATTTTATAAGAATATGTACTAGGAACGCATTACCACCAAGAGGTCAAGTAGATTTACTATACAGATTCAATTCAAGTAGTTATACAAAATCTGCAGTGTTATTACGTAAAAGTAGCAGTAGCGACTACAATAGCATCGCGACAGCAATATCTGTGAAATCAGTCTTAATTGTTTAAAAAACCACAATGCGGAAGTCAGCCTTCATATTATTCACTTGTAGGCACTCGAAAAAGAAGTTTTTTTTACATTTATAGCAGAGATAATGCTGTTGATTCTGTTTTTTAGGCGATCTAGCAAAAATTTCGTGAAATGCAAACGGTCTTATTTTATTTACACCAAAGTCTAAATTAGAGCAAGATTTTTGAATGACAGTTCTCAATTAACTTAAATTAACTTTTCGGTTTTTTATAGAATTGTTTTTCTGTCGATTATAAAAACGTTAATCGCTCGTTAAATTTAAGAAGTCGTTTGTATATAAGATCGTTTGTATTTTTGGAAAATTTTGCAAGTCCAGCAAAATCACAGAATCATTACACAGGGTTATAAGCGTACAAAAAATGAGTTCGACAGCAGTGATCGCAAATATCATGCCTGTTGCAACTTGTCGCAAGTTACGTAATATTGGAACCGGTCACAATCCGTTACATCACAAATATTTAGGCGCTTATTTCGTGGTTACATCAGTTCGGCAACTAAGCCAGGCAAATGAGATTTTTTCCTTCATCCATCTGAAACTGCACTTTGTCGGAGTTGGCGGCCTTATCAGCTATCTTGGAGAGCGCACTGGAGAGGAATATAAGAGCTATACCGGTGGCTGTCACGAATAACGCCCAACCTGGAAAAACAGACTTTAATGTAAGGAACAAACACTCAAATTCCCATTTATATTCCTGATGTGACAGTGCCTTGTCAGTATATACTTATACGAAAGTCGAAAGTACTTTGCGCCCCCTACATAGCTCCATTTGTTGGCGGGCGGACGCATTTAATATTGAGTCACAACACTACAACACAACTGATAACGATAGCACTGTTAGCACTCCGTTCTGACGTACTAACCTTGGTCTCAACTCTCCCTTCTCTAGAATATGTACCGAGTGCAGTCTAGTTACGCAAAAAACCCTAATATTTGGTCTTTACTTACTTATAAAAATAAATTATTTCCTTGGTTCTCACCAGGATAACTCTGCATAGAACATATCTATTAGTATATTGGCCTCAATTCAGTTGTTTCGCTAGAGTAACTAAAATGGCCTAAAACAAAAACGATTTTATTTTGTTTGCATTAAAGTCTGAATTAGAATAACATTTTTTAGTGACACTTCCTAAATTAACGTATAACTGACGTGTTTTAGCTCAACTTTAGTCATCATGTTAATTAAAACTGCGGTTTTTTTCAATAAAGGAATTAATTGGAATAAAAATTATAGCAATAAAACAAAAAGTAATTTTAACTTATTTTAGAACTGTGATTTAAAATGGGTACTCTAATTTGAACTATATTTGATAGCAAAATAAGGTCGTCCATATTTTAGAAAATTTTAGCTAGTCCGGCGAAACAACAGAATTGCCTCGTATTTTGAAGTTTTACTATTTCATTCATAATGTTTATTTCTTTAAGTTTCTAGTATTAGTTTAAAATAGGTTGGTTTTTATACCTATATTTTATATAATTTGTATTGTATTTTATGGCAAATGCTGTGCATGCCTGTAATTAGTGCATATTAAATAAACATTTTATTTCATATATTAGATACAGTAATAATAATACCGGACATTTCACACAGCATCATCAGGCCCCAAAGTAAGCAAAGCTTGTGTGATGGGTACCACATGACAAAAGTTGTTTTTTTTTAAATACATACATGTTATACATAGAAACACCCAGACCCGTTATAACACATATGTTTGTTATGAGTACTGTTGGTGTTGCCTAATAATAATTGAACGATGTAGTGATGCCATTATGTGTGGAATATGACATCATTGAAATGTCCGCCACGGCTTCTCTGGGTGGAGCGCATGCGAGATATCCAATTTTCCATGACTTTTGCGCATAAATCAGGCTGAATTTGACTTATGGCATAGGTTATGTTGGCTTTGAGGGCCGCTGTGATTTGTGGTTTATTCACATAGACCTGCGACTTAAGAAAACCCCACAAGAAAAAGTCTAGCGGGGTTAAGACACAAGATCTCGGTGGCCAGTTCACATCAGCTCCACGTGAGATGACCATGCCCTCAAATCTCTCATGCAGAATATTCAATGTGGCATGAGCTGTGTGGCACGTAGCGCCGTCTTGTTGAAACCACATGTCGTTGGTGTTCAGATGATCCAGTTCATGCCAAAAAAGTTGGTAATCGTCGACCTATAGCGCTCGCCGTTGACAGTGATGGCCTGGCCAATGTTGTTCTCAAAGAAATATGGCCCGATGACGCCGCCAGCCCAAAACCCACACCAAACTGTAACTTTTTCGAGATGCATTGGACGCTCTTGGATCTCATGTGGATTGGTATCGTCCCAAATTCGACAATTTTGTTTGTTTACGTACCCATTCATCCAGAAATAGGCCTCATCGCTGAAGATAATTTTTCTGTGAAAATTACGGTCAGTTGCTAACTGCTCCAGTGCCCATTCAGTGAACACACGTCGTTGTCTATGGTCGTTTACCTTCAATTCCTGGGTGAGTTGAATTTTATACGGGTGCAGGCCCAAGTCACGACGCAAAATTCGCCAAGTTGTGGTCTGTGAAAGGCCGAGTTCTTGTGAGCGACGCGAAATCGACTGCCTCGGATTCTCCTGCACACTCTCATGGACAGCGGTGATGTTTTCGGCAGACCTTGCGTTTCGTTGACGTACGGGTGTTGGTCGATCATTTACCGAACCAGTGGACTCAAATTTATCCACCACACGACGAATAGTCCTCTTGGTAGGACGATTATGGCGACCGTAAAATGGGCGAAGCGCGCGGTGCGTTGCCCGAACAGAACACTCATTTTGATAAAACAATTTTATCATTTGCACGTGTTGTTGAATGCAATAGCTATCCATGATGATTTGGCAAAACAGAATGAATAAATTACAACCAATTTGACAGATGTAGCTTCAACAAGATGGCCGCTACCAACTGTCAAAGTTCGGACGTGCCTATTGGAAGACCCTTTATAATAAAATTAGTTTTAAATTAATTTTTTGATTTCGATGTAAATCGGCATGGATAGAGATGTGTTACTGGATAAGCATATGGACTACTTTTTATCTACGTACGCGGGTAGACAAGTTGCTAGTAAAATTAGAGGGCCTATCACCCACCTATAGAACAGTCTCCAGGTAGATAAGGTTCGGAATCCTCTCCGCAGAGCCTCTTCACTCTGGCAGATCCCCACCCCCAAGGATACAGCACCAGACCCAAGACTCCAAATAGACCTGGAATTGAGATCATAATTAGCACATTGGATTCTACAGTCATCTCGGTTTTGAGGCAATTGGATCCCCAATCTCTGTCAAGTTTTAATACATACATTTTGTCAAGTTTTAATATGCATATTATTTTGTCGATGAAGGCACTGCCATTGTTTCGATTTATCTAGATAATCTAAACCAGGTTTAGTTTGATCTGCGGTACGGTCGTTGTCGCTCGTGTTCACAATTCGCACTCAACATTGTGTAATACATGATTAAAACCCGTGTTTATCAGCATGGCTATTATGGGAACGAGAACGGAATGGCAAGAATGGATAACGGGAGATGGACAAAGGCGGTAACGGAGTGGCGGCTGAGCGATGCTCAACGGCCTAGAGGGAAAACACCCGCCCGATGGGCGAACGATTGTCAGCGTTGTCGGAACCACTGGATGAGACTTGCTAGGAATCGGAAAGAGTGGCGTAAATTCAGTTAATTATTTTAGTTGTGTGTGAGATAGAACCTATAGTATATGATAGTGATATGATAGTCCTATGATAGTTTTAGGCTTCTTTAAACTATGTATTAAATTTTCTACTATCTTAAATGTATATTACTATTTATATATAATAGGTTGGGGAAAAAGTTTCTTCGCATTTTTTAAGAAACTTCAAAACATTTTTTAATATGCTTTATTTACATTTAACTAAAGTATGTAGGTACCATTTTGTTCGATAACTTTTTGCCATCTTGTAGGTAGGGACATGATCCCATTGCTATATAAATTTTGGGACTTCTGATCAATACACCGCGACAAGTGGTTTTGGCAGTCCTCTCGTGGTGTTAACCTGACACTGCCTAAAGAATTCTAAAGAGACCGAGACAGGTGGAAATCTGAAGGTGCAAGGTCAGGACTATGCGGCGGATGCATTAACACCTCCCAGCCAAACTCTCTTAATTTTTGCCTCTTTTGTAGTAAAATTTTAAAATGTATCGAATTTCTTCATTAGATTCACTCATCTTGACAGTGCGAAAAACAAATAAAAATCACACATTTTCCTAATTTGAATTTGGAATTATGTTCTTTAAAATTTAAACTTTTAATGATACCAAAACCAGCCAGATACAAATAGTATAGCCAAAGAGATTTTATTACAAGTTCATACATACTATAATGCGAAAAGACTTTTTCCCCAACCTAATATATTGTTATCATTTAAACTAAGTTATATTTTAAGGTTTCTTCTTTTTTTTGTTTAGTCTTATCATTTCTAATTGTAATATTGTTCGTTTTGTCACGGCACGATGTCACCCTCCTTGTTCGGCGCAGTCTGAAAACAGTGTGCAATAGCAGTGTGAAATAGCATAAAGCAGAGACTGTGCTTTTTTGACAAACGCAGAGAACAGGGTGGGTACTAGGGCATGCAATATCGAAACTTTTCGATAAACGATAATCGGATTTTTATCGGGATTTTTTCCGATAAAAACCCCGATAATTATCGATTTATATAAGAAAAATAACTGTCTCGTAGACTTGCTTTTTTTGTCCATTTCCATGGTATACAAGAACATTTTACGTCTTTTTTTATTGAAGTAAAATAATTATTTTTTCGATAATGTGGATTTATTTCAATTAAACTACAAATTTATACATAAAAATCAAGTCTGAATCTAAATAGCACTAGTCATGGATACCTACCATTAAAAACTAAACAAACAAAATATTTTTTCTGAAATAATTACAGTAAAATATACTAAGGTAGGTAGTAAAACAGTCCAAGCTTGTAAAGCTACTTATTAGTTCGTACTTTCGTATCTATTTGGAATTAACAATTTTACCAATCAAATCAGTCATTTTGAAGACGACGTGTCTACAAAGCCAATTTTGCAAATTTGTTGGTTCATCAATTCTTTATTAATTGATAATCTCAGACCGAGGAAAATATATATAGACGCTTCGCCGCTATCAACCATAGTGAAGCCATAAAACCGTGCTACTATATGTTAATACAAGAACGCACACACAGTCAGACACCCAAACCGTGCGCCATGCTCTTAGTAAACGTCACATCGCCATACAGTAAATATCGTAGCAAGAAAAACACTATGCCTCCCTGTGCGGCGAAAAGTTCGGTGAAAGCTAAAAAATAGTGCCACGGTATCACTTTTCACTTGTAAGTACTTCTAATAACACCTTTTTATTAAATATACTTCGTAAGTTTTAAGGTTATTTGGAACACAAATCCTCATTGACACACTTGACTTAAAACGCGATGCTTGCCAGAATATATTTTAAAATTTCTCTAGCCAATGATATTATATATTATAGTATAAACTAGCTGTTACTCCGCATTTTTTTAATTAATTGTAGTCAAATTTTATTGATAAGTTTCAAACCTGACCTGACACCCATTAAAAACATACAAACTTTGACACTCCATTTTAACTCTTTCTTAAGGTTATTTTGGAAAATCCTGAAACACTGTGACCATTTATTTTGCATTTTATTTATTCATATCAATTTTCAAGCAAATCGAACCACGCGTTAAAAAGTTTCATACATTCGTTTTCACCCTTTGCACCCTCTTAGGGATTGAATTTCAAAAAAACCCCGCTTTTGTGGGTGGTTTTGCTGTAAAAGAAAGCTACCTTCCAAATTTCAGCTTTCTAGCTTCAGCGGTTTCGGCTCGGCAATGATGAATCAGTCGGTCAGTCAGTCAGGTTAAGCTCTTTTATAGGTATAGATTATTTTGATATAAAATAAAATTCCCAAAGTTCTAAGTTCTCAAGCAGCAACGGTAAAACAAAAATAAAATGAATCACTGCTATAAGAAACTGTTGAATTAATCCACAGTGGACCATCGAAAACAAGAGTGGTTTGTTCAAATAATTTTGAATGCTATTACTTGTGCATAACTAGTTTTGGACTTTATCGTGTGATCAAAAGCCAATATACATTATCGAAAATCTCGAAAAGCATTTTCTAAATAATCAACTCTAAATAGCTCAATAACTGGCGATGTAATAAACATACATAACCGAAATATTAGGCATAAATTATAATACGCGGTAACACGCGATAAATACCCGTTAACTAGTAAAACAAAATGAACCCTGATCGTGAAAGTTACAAAAAAATACACCGTTATTAGTTGTAGTAGTGCACAACATAATAATTGATTTGTAATCAATTAACCACCAACTTTTTACGCCTTCATACAAATTTATCAAATTATAGGGAACCATTTAACAAATGGTGACTTCACTTTGGTTGATAGCGGCGAGGCGTCTATATATTTACCTCGGTCTGAGTTGATAATGGGGTGTATTTGACTCGCGGTAGTGATAGGAATGATTACATAAAACCTTTATGAAATTATCGTTTATCGGTATTTTTATCGATATTTTTTTTCGATAATTATCGCTGACAAAAATTTACTGATTACCGATAAATTATCGGTTATCGATTATCGGTTTACATGCCCTAGTGGGTACACGTAGGTTTAGTATTAGTTAGTTAATTAGTTTGATTGGATATGTGTACCTGCTATGTTATTGTTATCTGTGTGTGCGTGTCAAAATAAATTTATTTCATTTCATTTCAATTCAATTAATAAAGAGCAGGCCTATACCCAGCAGTGCTAAATGTGCTGAATCGGGCTGAATGATAATGATGATGGCTATTATGGATAAATAAAAGCGAAATATGTTCCTGTGGCGAGTAAGCAACAATTTCAATGAGAGAGTAAGCGTTTTGAATTAGATTTATTCTGCACTAGTGCAGGCTCAGCTAGATAATGGCTGAATAAGGAATGCTTTGGCGACAAGTTGAGTTCACAAAGTTAGATACTTACTTAGATACATATAGATGGATAAACACTTTATTGTACACAAGAGAACACACAAAAAAAATGATTATCAATACAGTTGTACAATGGGCGGCCTTATCGCTAAAAGCGATCTCTTCCAGTCAACCTTTGGATGGACAGGATAGGCAAACAACAAAAAGTAGGCGGTGTACAAAAAAATACTTATACTTATTTCCTTATACTTGATACTTTGATTAATATTAAAAAGAGGAACGATTTGACTGTATGTTAGTTTGTATTGAATAGACTCCGAAACTACAGGACCGATTTGAAAAATTATTTTACCGTTTGAAAGCTACACTATCCCCGGGTGACATAAGCTACATACATAGGCTTTTTAACCCGGGAAAATTGGTTTGTCTCGGGAAAAATCTTCAACGCGGCCGAAGCTGCGCGCGGACAGTTAGTACTTTATTTTTAGATCATTTATCACCACGCATACAAAGCCGGCAGCTAGGGGCTAGTAATATTTAATTTACTATTTCACATTTCATTAAAATATCGACAAGAAAACAAAAGACCTCTGTATGACCTAGAAACATATTAGCAAGTTCAAAGTGGACTTTAAGTTAGTGAGCTGCTGTGATTTTCACTGTCAGTCAAAATTAATTGCTGTGAAGTAAAATAACGGGGTCAAGTGCGTAAATCGCGTCTGAGAGGTACAATACCTGCTGTTTTTCACCATCATGGTTCTTTTATGGGTTACAATTACTACCTATATCAGATAGATAGATAGATAAATAAAAGCTTTATTTGACATAACATTACACAGACACAATGAGGTACAAAAAACTTGTGCGTCTCGGGACGCCCGACAGAAGTGATAACTTAAACTAATCTAGCTAGCGCTGTGGGTTAGAGTGAGAGAGGAAGCCTGCCTACAGCTGCCGTATGCGTGAGAGAAAGGTAAGCCAGACAGACTGGCGCCGTAAAGCGTTTAGGAGAAGTTCAGTGACATACACACGTATAGTATATGTATATATATATTATGTATCTGTAGCGTAAGTTAGAATTAATAAATAATGTCGGACATTTCACACATCATCTGGCCCCAAAGTAAGCTGTGTTTCTAATGGGTATCAACATGACTGATATACTATTTATATACTTCATTTTGGTATGTAAATACATACTTATTAGAAACAGAACCGAGACAAATACTTGCAGATCATACAAACATTCGTCTTCTGCGTCTCAGCTGAACCTTGGCCCACCACATAGGTAGTAAAAAAAAATGTTATATTCAATGATCCACAATCACATCACGATTTAAACTGTTTCGTAAACAAGAGCCATACCTCCTAAAGCCTGCGTAGCCCCGGCCAGTGAGATCACACTCTTCTTAAACACCGATTGGATGCAGCATGCTAGGACTCCTGTCAGTACCGTGGAAAACTGTATTGCTGCACCTGAAAATGTATTTAAATATAAATAAATATTGATAGACATTTCACACAATTGATCAATACAGTGACAGCATGTTTCCAGTCTAATATTCTGATTCGAAGGATCTATGCGTGATCTTGCCTCATTCTGGGCATACTCCCCATACCAAATGAATGATAAAATACTTATTATATTATATAATACTAGCTAGTGCCCGCGACTTCGTCTGCGCGTAATTTCTAACGGTTTTTGCAGCGCATGCCAGAATAGCTTGCAGCTGGCAGATGTTTTTCCTACTTACATGACACATATCGTTATATTTTGGACAATTCACACAATTTCTTTATAAATTATAGCCTATGTGTTATTCTGATGTATAAGCTATATTATTGTAAAGATTCATTAAAATCCATTCAGTAGTTATTGCGTGAAAGAGTAACAAACATGCATACAAACATTCACGTTTATAATATTAACAGGACAAGGATATCTGTATTTCCATTACGTACCTATATATCCTTCTACTTACTAGTTTTTATATACCTACCACTTACAATAAATAATCTTAATGTCTAAAATAGTTTTAGTATAGATATTTGTTGGCGGCAATGCGGTGGGTTCATTTCTAAAATTAGAAATTGTCTAAAATATATTTAGTTAGTCATAGCATTTGCAAAACCTATTCGGTTGGTGCCATCTAATTAAATTAGGAACGCTTAATTAAGTTAGATAAAATTAAAATAGGATAAGTTGGTAGCAGCAGAATACCAAAGGTTAATTTGACAGTTCTAAACCAAACTTCAGCTAAAATTAGTTAGGTTGGTGCCAACAGTATTGAGGCCATTGTATTATTTAGTTTAGTCTAAATTAAGGACACGAAAACGAAACGTAGGACGACCCCCTACCCGATTAACTGATGACATTGTTAAGATCGCGGGAAATCGGTGGATGGAGAGGGCTCAAAATCGTTTTTCCTGGAAATCAATCGGGTAGGCCTATGTTCAGCAGTGGACTCCTAGGTGCTGATATGATGATGAAAATATGTTAAAATGTAGGTACTTTAGTTTCTCAATAAGTAATAGCCCTACGCCGCCATGGAAATGCAACGACAAATCTGCCGTCATACAGATAAGATAAGATATTTATTTAAGATAAGATATTTATTTATTGATCTCAGGTAATTAGGTTTACAATAATAAAAACACTGTCATTTAAACTAGGAAATCCTGTGCTATAAATGACAGTTTCGACTCGCAGTTTGACAATTTTTACCTATGTTGCTGGTCGATTACAATTTCACAGAGTGAGATTTCGATTGGAATCTATGAAAAAATCTATGACAAAAATTAGACAAGTTAAACAGAAACAAAAATAAATAAAAAAAAAAAAACTAATACTAAATATAACTATCAATACTAATACTAAAAAATTTCTAAAGTACTTAAAAAATAATATGTACGAGAGTAGTTATAACAGGTGTATAGAGAAGGAATATATACCGCTGTGGAGTGTTGATGTATATATACCTATTAGTGTTCAGCAAATAAGACAAGCAATCTAAATTGTATTGTGTGTATATTAATACCTATCGATTCATTGGATATAGTAGATTTTCAGTGTCATCGTAATTTAATTTACTTAGAAGTTTTCTAGTCTCCCTCTTTAGCTTGAAAAGCGATAAATCATGTAAAGTAAGTCTTTTACTCAGCTCGTTATACAAGGAAGGTCCTGCAACATAAGGATGCCGTTTAGCAAAAGATGTTTTGTGCGGGGTAGTCGCAAAAACTTGGGTCTTTCCTTCGCTTTCTACCGGCATTAGATCGTTGGTTACTTTTGCCTACGATTGTATGCGCAAGGACTACATTTTTCATAATAAATAGCTGACGGACGGTCAATACACTAAAGTCCCTATATAGTTGAATAGTGGGGTAACGACGTGGCTTATGAAGTATAACTTTGATGACGGCTCTTTGTCACCTTTCCAATTTTACTACAGTAGATTTATGGCTACCTCCCCACACAGAAACACAGTATCCAATTATTGACTGGCAGAGGGCATAGTATACTGTTTTAAGAACTGCTAAGTCACCGAGGTGTCTTATTTTTTTAAATGTAAACATAAGTTTCCTGACCCTGTTGGTCAACAGCTCTATGTGGTGATGCCAGTTAAGATGATTATCAATCCAGACACCAAGGTATTTAATTTTTGATACTTTTTCTAGGATAATGCAATGACATTGTGAGAAGACGGTAGGGTTACATGTGTGAGCTCTTATTTGAAGTCCATTTTGTTGAAGCATTCCTGCTTCTGTATATACAGTGCAAGCTAATACCGTAAAGGAAGCTGTAAAAGAAACTGTAAAGGAAGTATAGCAGCTGTAATACAGGTTTACCTAGCACAGCTGCTAATGAACTTGTGTAACTAGTTATCATTAGATTTAATTACATCCATTGTATTTTTTTTAACTAGTAGATACGCACTTACGTAATTAGTTAATTTAAATTTTTCACTGTTTTTCACTATTTTTTAATACAGAGAGTAGTCACTTGACTTTTCCAAACCGCTAAATGCTACGAACATTACGAACTTACCACAATATGTTTAGAATAGAAAAGTGTAAAATAATAAGAATTCCTACTTGTAAGTTTGCAAGCCCGTAATTACTGAATAAACGTTATTATTGTTACTCAGTTTTAAGATTAGAGGGAGTTAACCGAGATGCATGGGCCAAGCCGAGTGGATATCAGTGTCTACCTGACTAAGGTTGGAGATTTATTATTATTATTGTAATGCAACAGTTCTGCCAAGGTTGCAGCCAGAATAACCAGGTTTTCTAGAATCCAGAAACTTTGTAAGAACACAGCATGGTAGTTTTTCTCCGGAGATAGATCTTTAGTTTAGAAATAGACTTTTCAATAAATAGAAGAACTTATTTTGGTAAATTGGTGTATGGTATGTTCCTTAGAATATGCTTTTAGTATTCATAAGTATATATACCTATTCTATCAGCCATCTTGATCCTTCAGCTTTGCTTAGTTTAAGGCTAGACGGTGTTGTATGAAACATCCACTTATGTAATACCTTTAAACAAGCAATTCTTGTAGGTATGTATATATATAATCTGAATCTCTGAAACGGCTCCAACGACATGAAATTCATGAAATTTAGTATGGAGGGGGTTTCAGGGGTGATAAATCGATCTAGCTAAGTTTCATTTTTAGAAAACGTTGTTTTATCCGTGTTTTATACTGAGTAAAGCTCGGTCATCCAGGTACTATTTCTTTACTCTCAGCCTTGTTGGCTTTACAGAAGGAACTTACAAAATGATAAGAAGAACATAGCAGCCTTCCACGGTCCAGGGTATACTTCAGCATCAGTCGCTAGCCCTCTGAATGAGAAGGAGGCACAGTTGTACGGGTCATGCGCCATTCTGATACATCTGGAAAATAATATACTCACAACTGTAATACCCAAGCTCAGTAGACACCTATTTGGAAATAAACATATTATTATTATTATTATTTACAAGCTGCTATCAATGGCTATGCCCCCGAGGTACATTCCGCTATTAACTATTAATATACCTGCTGCTGTACACAGCTTTGTTCACATGTCATATAGACAAAAAGTAGACTATTATGTAATTTAAGTCCTAAATCTATTTTATACCAAGTTTCTTTCCATTGGTTCAGCCATTATTTCATGATTGAGTATTAAACTAACATCCAAACATATGCAATCTTTTACATTAATATTATTAGGATAGGAAGCACTTGTGGTAACCTATAGATGACTTGATTGTTCATACCAGATCAACAAAGTTATGGAACACTTTGCAGACATTACCTGGATGGGTAACCACAGTGGCATTACATCTGAGTACATTGGTGCTCCAGAGGGCACGTTCAGCTGACGAGCCCGATTTTACAAGACGTTAGACCATTACAGAAGCCGTCTGGCGAGTTAAACTCTGTCGCCAGAGTTAACTCTGATTTCTTCCTACCTATTATGTTAGTGTCTATATAAAACTTATAGATTTTATTGTCATAACATTTTGCTACTTTATATGATCCTAATAACATGTGTTTCGCGAAATTGTGGTTTTACTTACCGGGAAACCGGGAAAAATAGCATAGACGGTGACTCAAATAAAAACTCACCGATTGTAGATCCCGACGCTAGGAACATAGAATCCAGTGACATTGTTCTCATTTGTGAGTCGAGGTTGGCCTAATAACCATTTTGGAGTCATAATACCGACTAGTATGAACATAAATGCGACCAAGCTTAGCAAGAGCCATGCTAGGCTTCGACCTGTTATTATAACGTAACACATTACTTTTAAATTATATATATGTATTTTTGTGATAATTTTCAGTCTTTTGGTTGTGTTTTGAGTCAGAGTAATACGTAAAAAAATATTTAAACTAATAAACAAAACAAAACAAGTCTTTTTTCCAGCAAGCCAGCAACAGAGCAACAGCTCACTCAGCTGCCAGCCAAACCAAAAGTATGTATGAATGAAATGAATGAATAAACAAATGAATTGAATGAGGCTTGAATGAGAATGAAAGAACTAAAAATGAATGAGTAGATCATTGATTACAGATAAAAGCTATATGTTTCCAACAGTAAAACTCCTTTGCAACATTCACTAAAAATATTTAAAACAGATATAATGGATAAGAGCACTAATAAAATTATAACCAACTAGCTAGTGCCCGCAACTTCGTCTGCACAGGATTAGTACTTCGAGTAGCTTATTTTCTTTTCCAAGTGTTCCTATCTATCTTTATACCAAAATTCATCAAAATTGGTTCTGCGGTTTAGACGTGAAGGAGTAGCAAACAGACAGAGTTACGTTACCCTTGGTCAGAGTTTATCTACTTAATTACCAGAAGCGATAAAAGTATTTATTTTGATAATATAAGAGTCAATTTGTTACTACCAAATGTTCATTAGAAATAAATTATAATATTTTATTGTTTTTATAATGGTTTACAATTTGGGCGATAATTGATGTAGTTTCCGCTGCAGTGGTCAGCACTACACGGAACTGCTTTCCTTATGCAAGTTTGAGGATATATTAATAAACGGTTTTTCCAAAATAATCTTGTATATTCTTTCTTTTACACTTTACTCTCATTGACACACTGTCACTCTATTTTTCACAATAGACATTAAACATTATTGAATAATATAAAAGAAGGTTGTAGTCTACTCAATACAATCTTCTTCAACACTTTCCCTTATTCAAACTGGTTAAAAGTCCCAGTTTTAGGCAGAGAGAAGAAAAAGTTGCCCTTGGAAGCCTTGGTTATGATCTCAGCAACTTGATTTGCTGTCCCGATCCTTTTAACTTCGATGGCACATTCAGCAACCAACTCTCTCACGTAGAAATGCCTAATGCGAATGTGTTTGGTCCTCTTGTGGAATTCTGGATTGTGGGCAAGTCGAACCGCTGCTTCATTGTCCACAAACAATATCGGAGTCTTCACAAGCGACGTTAGGTCTTGCATGACTCTTGTCAGCCAAACCAGTTCTCTGGCTCCTTCACTAGCAGCCACAAGCTCTTCTTCGGTAGTTGAGATAGCTACAGAAGTTTGTCTCTGGCTCAGCCACGAAATCATTCCTCCTCAGTATCGACAGACAACTCCCGTTGTGGAGCGACCAGTATCTCCATCACCTCCGTGATCTGGATCACTGAACCCCACGCCAGGTAAATGCTCTGCTTTATATTTGATAGCGTAGGAGCGGGTACCGTTGTTGTAACGCATAATCCTCTTCACTCTAAGTCAGTCATCTCTAGTGGGAGATTCTAATTTTCGTGAAACAACTCCCACGGCATAGGCTATGTCCGGACGTGTTCCGACCATGAGGTATGCTAATGCTCCAACAGCTTCTCTATATGGAAAACATTCTCATTTATCAGGTTCTACTTTCCCTGATTGAGGTTGCTTTTCAATCGGTGTGGTTACGGCATTCGATTCCGACATCCCGAAACGCTCTAAAATCTTTTTTGCATAAGCTTGCTGACTTATTTTAATTGAGCCATCTTCTTCTTTAACTATTTGTAGACCTAGGTAATGAGACGCAGGTTTCGTGGTAATCCGTAGTCTGTTTCCTAAATCTTCCAGAAAAGCATTGGCTAAATCCTCATCTGTAGCAGCTACTAATCCATCATCTACATACAATGTGATCAATATCTTCTTGCCATTGATGACCTTAGTGTATAGACAACTGTCCGCCTCACACTGCTTGAAATTCATGTCTAATAGCACTTCTTCGAAACAAGAATTCCAACCTCTTGGTGCTTGCTTTGAACCGTATAGACTCCGATGAAGCTTCCATACGTTTGATGTCCCATTGGAATATCCATCTGGTTGCTGGACATACATTTCCTCTTTAAGTTTCCCGTTGAGGAACGCTGTACAAACATCAAATTATACAAGATGTAAGTTCTCTTGTGCACTTACACTTAAAAGAGCTCTAATTGTGGCAAGGCATGCCACAGGACTGAACGTCTGGTCATAGTCCGGTCCCTTCGTTTGCTTATAGTCCTTAACGACAAGTCGAGCTTTATATTTGTCGATGGTGCCATCTGGATTCTTCTTAATACGAAGGACCCATTTGCAAGGTAGCGCCTTCCTGCCTTTCGGTAATGCACACGGTGTCCATACCTTGAGCTCTTTTAATGACTCCATTTCACTGTTCATCGCTCTTTGCCATTCTACGTGATCGGTTCTTTTCATCGCATCCGAAAAATTCGTGGGAAACGATTCAGTCACGCAGACGTAATCATCAAACCGTTCAAGTCTCTTTATCTGACTGCGATCACGAAGTTTGTAGCGTGGTGATTCAGCGTCGTGAAATTCGTCCTCTTCTTCAAGATCACCATAATCTTGCTGTGTGACGGACTCTGATTCGTGAACGTGGTCTTCCAGGACTTGTTCCTAAATTACTCCCTCAAGGCTACGTTCAGGATCGTCAATAACTGATGGTTCTAGGTCTTCCTCAGACTCAATTCTCAAAAGACATATTTCCAGATTCGAAGCCGGTTTGTCGCTTTCTGTGATGTTGTCTTTCGGTAACTGAACAATGTACTCCCTCGTATTGGATTTACTTTTATCAGTACCTGGTGGATCAAACGTCATTGTTAGGAAGGGCATTTTCGTCGAAAATTACGTCTCGTGATCGCACCAGTGTATTTTTCTTTCCGCCGGTAACCCAGACACGGTAGCAATCTTCATCGTATCCAATAAGTCGGCCTTTGATTGCTTTTTTGTCTAGCTTTTTCCGTTTTTGCTTTGGTATGTGGACGTAAGCAGTGCTCCTTATTATTCGCAGATGCTTAATTATGGGTTTCTTTCCACAGCAAAGTTCGTTGGGAGATTTGTCGTATTTTGTAGGACCTGTTCTGTTTAATATGTAAGCGGCGGTATTGATTAGCTCAGCCCACAATTGTTGCGGCATCGTCTCATGCGCATACATCATTGTGCGTGCTGTCTCAACCAGTGTTCTGTTTTCCCGTTCACTGACACCATTTTGTTCAGGCGTATACGGGGCTACAAGTCTCCGTTGTATTCCGTGAGAATCTAATATCTGTCTGAGGGACGTATTAGCAAACTCACCGCCGTTATCGCTTAATAGACATTTTACGGTATGTCCTGCTGATTTCGTCTGAGCTTGCATCAAGGCGAGTTTATCTTTGACCTCTGACTTGTGTCTCAGGAAGAATACCATACGATAGCCTGTAAAGTCATCTTTAAACAAAACATAGTATTGCAACTTCGAATAGCTTGGTTGAAACGGTCCACAAACGTCGGTATGTACGAGTTCTCCTGGCATCGTAGCTCTAGTTCTCGTACCGAATTTAAGTCTATGGGCTTTCCCATATATGCAACCTTCGCATGTCTCCTTATCAAGAGGTAGATCGAGACCCAGTTCGTGTTTAACTGTCTCTTTCACGTGTCTCTTGTTCTGGTGAGCAAGCCTTTCATGATATAGCTGCATCGTTGCTGACATCGACGTCGTCACACAGACTTCTGGAGGGTTCTCTGGTGATATGTTTACTACGTCTAGTCGATATAATCCACCATTGCTGTGTCGTTTTCCAATCAGCCTTACTTCTCCGTTGACATAGACGGTGCATTCTTTTGTCGTTGATGAGAATACGATGCTCGAAACTCTATCGTGAAGTGCCAAAACCGAGAATAAATTCTTATTTATGGCTGGAACGTACCAAACGTCGTTGATGATTACTCGTTGTAGCTTTCCTTTAACATTCCCTCGATCATTACTGAACCTTTGCCTTTAGCACTAATTGAGTTGCCGTTGGCCGTTGTCACAGTACGGTTTTGTTTGAAATGTTCAAAATTTTGGAACAGATCCACCCGGTTGGTTACGTGGCTCGTGGCGCCATTATCTTCGTACCAATTCTCAGTGTCGCGATAGATTAAAAAAACTTCTGTGTCCTCAATAGACATCAGTATCATGTTAGCGGCATTAGGAGTAGGTTTTGACTGCCGGTTACTGTCCTTGGAAAGCTTGCCATCGTTAATCCACTTCTGACAGTTTCTTACGTGATGTCCGATGCCGTAACAGTAGTTGCATCTCAACTTCTTGTCCTTGAAATGTTACTTGAATTCACGATGAGTGCTTCTTGCTCTTGTACTTTGTTACATTTAGCTCGCTCCAACGCGCATAGATGGCTGGTTAAGCTTTCGATGGTTCTGTCGGTCTTTGGTTGTAAGCTGTGTCCAAATATTTTTTAATTTAGAATTTTTTTTTTCTTTTTTTTTTATCTTTAATAAACCTACGTTTGACCACGATCTCGCCTGATGTTATGCGACGAAGTGGCCGACGATAGAGCACGCAGGTCTAGAAGACACCTATTTACTCGAGACTTGAAGAAACCTAGATTGTAGTTTTCAGGAAAGACAGACGACGGCAAAGCATTCCAATCCTTGGCTGTACGCATTATAAATGTGGAAGCAAAGCGCTTTGTTCGTAAGGGTGGTAGGTTGACAAGGTATGGATGGTATTGAGCGGTACGTCTGCTTGTCCTGTTGTGAAAAGGAGATGGTGGAATCAGATCATGTAATTCCTGGGCACATTCTCCGAAATGTATCCCATAAAAGATCGAAAAGCAAGCAACTTTACGACGGTTCTCAAGACTCTGGAACTTAGTCTCAGCGTTAAGCTGTTCACCCATCATCCTCAATGCTCTACGCTCGATCGAGTCCAAGGCAGCCAGCTGGTGTTTGGCTGAACCATCCCATAGATGACAGCAATAATCCATACCTCACCGGACTTGAGCTTTGTATAAATTAGAAAGCTGTCCAGGTGTGAAGTATCGCCTCACTTTGTTGAGGATGCCAAGCTTCATGGCAGCAGTTTTGGCCTTGGACTCGATATAGGAGCCAAAATTGAGAGTCCGTGTAAGTGAAACTCTCATGAGTTCGAGATGATCTTCTATAGTTAACGGTACATTTTGGAAAACCGGGACTTGGAGAAACTCACTTTTTTTCGCCGAAAAGAGACAAGCTTGCGTTTTGGATGCGTTGAATTTTACCAGATTGGAATCGCCCCAATCGGACACGATCTGGAGAGTCGAATTCAGACGCATAAGCATCTCGTCTCTGAGTTTCTGAATTTCAGTTTTACTGGCTCGTGCGTTTGCAATGTATCTCTCCACAACTGTACTGTCGTCTGCATACCCAATGATTCCGGGCATAAGCAGATCGTTAATGTGCAGTAAAAACAGTGTGGCAGAGAGCACTGACCATTGAGGTACCCCGGCATTCATTGCCAATCGATCAGACGAGCATCCGTCAACAACCACTCAGCCAATGCCAGAAACAGCCAATGCTTCACCATGTTTCTCTATAGCCTCACTCCAAATGTGCGTGACATACGAAGAAGATCCCCAGTAGATCGCTTTCGGCGAAAACCATATTGTCGATCACAGCTCGTTGTCTCGTGAGCTCGTTGTCTTCAAGGTATGTAAGGAGTTTCGTTCAGGACACGTTCCATACATTTGCAAAGTAGGGAGGTTACCGAAATTGGGCGATAGTTTGATGGGTCAGCGCGACTACCTTTTTTAGGCACTGGTTGCACATTAGCAAGCTTCAGGATTTTGGGACTATTCCAGTTTTCATATGGGTGGCTATGTCATCAACTGCATCCATTTTGTAACCAAAAAAGCTCATACAAAGGTTGTAAGCTTTGTCTCCATCAGTGCCATCAAAAAATCGATGTAATTCAAGCCATACGTCACGTGCTCTGGTGTACCGCATTACTTTTCTTAATGTCTCTTCCTGCATATTGGTCGTTAGTATAAGAAAGGCGGTTGCGTCGGCTTTTACAAAACGCTCTTGATTCGTATTGTACGCGCCCATCTCAGCATCACCAGCTTTGGGGCCTGGTAGTTCAGGTCGACGAAAGGTGCCCTCGACTACATCTAGCGCTGACGTCACAGTGCGTAGTAAGCAGGTCACTTTATACATCCATGTATTCCAATTCGATTTCCCTTCTAACAGACCAATTTGAAATTTTCCCGTAGCGTTTTCCATGATGGACACATAACCTGATGTAGTTTCTGCTACAGTGGTCAGCACTACGCGGAACTGCTTTCCTTATGCAAGTTTGAGGATATATTAATCAACGGTTTTTTCAAAACAATCTTGTATACCTATTCTTTCTTTTACACTTTACTCTCATTGACACACTGTCACTCTATTTTTCACAATAGACATTAAACATTATTGAATAATATAAAAGAAGGTTGTAGTCCACTCAATACAATCTTCTTCAACAATAATAGCTTACATATAAGATAGATGCGAGTTTTTTTCAGGATTATTTTAGCTAAACTTTTCAATTATACATTATATACGTGTAATTCTAACGGTTTGCAGCACACGCCAGAATAGCTCACAGATAGCAGAATTTGTTCCTACTTACTTGACACATATCGTTATATTTTGGACAATTCACACAATATCTTTATAAATTATAGCCTTTGTGTTATTTTGATGTATAAGCTATATTATTGTAAAGTTTCATTAAAATCCAATCAGTAGTTTTTGCGTGAAAGAGTAACAAACATACATACAAACTTACGCGTTTATAATATTAGTAAGGAAGTAAGGAAAGGATAGTAAGGATAAGGATGGTATAGTTGAAATTAATTAATTTCTATACACAATGTCTTTGCGTTAGCACTTTGTAAACGGAACTGTAAGGGTATGCTTACAGTAACAGCGCACTTTTATCTCAGTCAACATTTTGCCCAACGAGTCACAAAGTTGTAAAAATCTAGTTTATAGCTTAGCTTAGTTTAAGGTCATTGAACGTAATTGAAGGGCTAGAGTATAACATCAATGTAGGTACGAAACTCAATACCGACTATTAGTCAAATAATAATAATAATAAAAATGCCGAACATTTCACACAGCATCATCTGGCCTCAGAGTAAGCACAGCATGTATTATGGGTACCACATGACTGATACACTACGTTCTATACTTTTTTTGTTTTTGTAAGTACATGCATATTATACATAGAAACACCCAGACCCGAGACACATATTTGCAGATCATACTAACATTTGTCCCGCGGCGGGGATCGAACTCGCAACCTTCTGCGTCGCAAGAAATGGATAGACATCTTTACTATATATGTTGTAAGTCATTAGCAGATATATATAAACACTAAATTGCCTTAGTAATGTATTAATTTTATTGAACCTATTGATCGTATACTAATCAACGCACTATTTTAAAATATTTTTATGCCCGCCACAACTAACAGCTTGGCACCTCTTGGGTTAGATCTAGTGCTTTTTCTTTCAGGCGATAGCTTTGCATTGTATGGAAGTGTTTAACGTGTTTTAGCGTTAAAGTGGTTGCACTTAATCAAGTGTTTTTTATAATAATACATTAATAATAATAATACAATAAAAGTTGAACAATATGTTTATGTTTATAATATGATATTCAAAATGAACCTAATTATAAATTGTATTTGTGCATAGCTCAACAGTTTCGCATGTATTCAATTTTGCTGTACATTTCTGTAATTACATAAAATAGAAATAGAAACTAAACCCGACTCATTTTAGAATGCTTAAAAGTATTTTTATTTACAGTTTTATTAAAAATACCATTTTTATATAGTGCTTTCCAGTGCACTGTTGAAAATCAGGCAGCGTATTTTCACTTGAAGAGTTGGAAGGTGAGTTTCTCGCTGCCATCTGGCGGAAAGAAAATAAAGGAGTTAAAAAATGTGAACGGAATACATGGAACGAAATTGAACGAATGTCAGGGAGACTGAAACGAAGAAAACATTTGTTTCGTCTTTTCCTGTAATTTCTTTTGATACCTAGTGCAAGAATTTAATCAATGATATGTATGGTTGATTAAAAAGTTATTTTTTCCATAAATTCGATTAAGAATTTGGTACAATCTGTAGGTAGGTACCTAAATAATATCGTGTTGTGCTCCAAAATAAAATGTGGTCTTCGATGACAGCGTGAAAACTTGGTGGTGTGAAAACGAATGCTACGTAAGTGTAATCCTACAGATTATAAGAGATGATTTTGTAGATGATTTTTCGGTATCTTAGGTGTTTTTTTTATTCGGACGGATAATATTACCTGTCATTCGCATTGTTATGTCAAGTACATCTGCTGCTGCTGCTTGCTGTTGCTGTTTGTGTGTGTGTGTACTTGACTGTCCGTGCATCTGAAGGAATAGAAATCAGTCGAATTTTAGCAATTTACTCCACGTAAATCGTTTATTTTATGATTATTTAGTGTTCATAGACTGTGCCATATTATATTACCGTGAAACTTCCAAGGTACGAACTGTTTGCTCTTCGTTTTGTGTAGAAAAAAAACATGTTATCATCTACCCTTGTTTGGATTGCAAAATCTCGATTCCTTTGTCAGATGCATAGAACTTTTACTTTTTCTCGGCTGGCTTTGCAGTCGAGTGGCCGAGTAGCGGTTCCGCTGATACTTTACAAGGTTTTTTAACAAGGAAAGTGGGTAGGTAGATGGCATAGCATAGCAGTTAGTTGTGTGGTGTTTCCCATAGCTGGTTTTTATGCCATTATGCTAATTTGACACAATTTTACACTTCATTGGGCCTGTTATTCACTAGTGCAGTTGGTCCTAGTTACACCTGAATGTTGAGCTTGCATTATTTCCTGTTCAAGTAGCCATTGTTAGTGATTATTGGAGCTGAAATTTTATATAAGTAACTAAGTACCATACCAATATAGTTTATAACAACATAGTCTTCACAACTATGTTCATGTCAAAAGTGTTTCTCTTCATCTGTCTGTTTGTCTGTGTGTTTGTTATCTTTTCACTGATAAGTGGCTAAATGGATCTTGATTAGATTTCCTTACATTAGAGAAGGACATTGGCTACTTTTGATGTAGACATCTATGCAAAACCCTGCAGCTGCTAGTATTTTTATAATGTAGGTAGGTAAGTATTTATAAATCATTATTAATTAAACATTGCCATAATGCAGGTAGTCAGTGTTATGCAATAATACTTGCACTATTGTACGAGGCTTATTCCAGCATACATATTTTACTAACTGGTCATCCACCAAGCCAGACTTTCTGCTGAAAAACCTGTAGTATTTATTGCTTTGAAGATAATTGTAAATGCCTAATGTCCCCTCGTAATAAAAATAGTGTTTTAATTTAACTGCAAAATGTAAAAAATTAACAAACAAACAAGCAACTGAGCTGTCAGCTCAGTTGGTAGTAGCTCTGCCTTCTGCACTGTAGGTTGGTTGCTCGATTCCCTCTTAATACAAACATTTATGTGATGAACTTAGATGCTTGTTCTGGGTGTTATAAAGTATCATAAGTACTTGTATATTTAAAATAAAATACATGATTTTTTAGTAAATACAATTTTTCAAGTTAAATGATTACATTTTACAATACGAACTGAACTTAAAGATCTAAACTGTTAAGTTTAGTTTACAATAATCAAACAATTAAATTCAGATACTTATTCATTAACCGGTAAAATACATATGAGGAACTACTTTAATTATTATAGGCTTATAAGTAGGTATAGTCTTTTATATATTTTAGTTAAGGCTAGTTGTTAGTACATAATGGCCTCAATTCTGTTGGCACCAACCTAACTAATTTTAGCTAAAATTAGGTTTTGAGCTGTCAAATGAAACTTTGGTATTCTACTGCTACCAACTTATCCTAATTTTATTTTATTTAACTTAATTAAGCGTTCCTAATTTAGTTAGATGGTACCAACCGAATAGGTTTTACAAATGCTTTGACTAACTAAATATATTTTAGTCATTTCCTAATTTTAGAAATGAACCAACCCAATTTGCCACCAATATGTACCTAATTATGTATTTATTGATAGGTTATTACTACCCCAGCTTCAGGGTGAATATATACACCCAAACCTTCCTCTTGAATCCATTCACCCAATGGTGAATACCAGTGTCAGACTGACTGACTGTCAGACGTCAGACTGACGGACAGACATGGTGGGGAGACTTTTGTAATGTGTACTGATGCTACGGTCTTTCCTATAAACACACACAAGCTAATGTGTTGCTGAAATCTGTTGACATCTCTTATACTTTAAGATCAGGACATACTTACTTGAATATCATCATAGCTTTTTATATGACTATAAGATGGCATTAATGTAGTCTTTATCCATTAAAATAAATAAATACATGCTGGACATTTCACACGGAATCATCTGGCTCCAAAGTAAGCAGAGTTTGTGTTATGGTACCACATGACTAATATACTTTTATTTTTAAATACATATGTACATATTATACATAAAAACACCCATACCCTCGACAAATTCTTTGTCTTGCACAGGGAATTGAACCGGCAACCTTTTGCATCTCAGGTAGACCTTTAGCTAGGCCATTGTCATTATATTCTCAAGAAATATAGACAGCAATAGATATTAACATTACATTAGTTAATGTTTGATTATAAGATAGACTGTAAGAAAATAATAGACAAACCTTGACCTCTATATCCTCTATAAGAATACACAATGAAGAATACAATACATAGATTTGCTTATATTGTTTAAAATTCAGAATTTTCTCAACAGCTTACGTTATTATTCATGCACATGGTGTAACTTGCTTATTATAGCCGAGCTCAGAGTACTGAATGGTTAGTTAAGTTTGTGAGGAAACTGTCATATCACAGCAGCTGAAAAGTTGATACAACATGTGCCAAGTGCTCGGAAAGAGTCTCTGAAATGATCTTTAATACTTTCATACTTTGTAGTAATTCGTAACACAAAAAGAAGTTATGTTGCTCCTTAGTATAGATTTTCTTTTGTCAAATACTAAGGCAGGCAATTCAGAAATAAAAATACTCAAAGTACTGATTATTATGACATACAAAAGTGTTAATTAATAGCTCTAAATTTAAATATCCAAAATATTATAACTGTATGTTTACCTGGCTTGTCAGCTCAGTTGGTAGTAGCTCTGCCTTCTGCGCAGAAGGCAGAGCTACTACCAAGGTAGGTTGAAAGTCTGATTCCCTCCCAGGATAAACATTTGTGTGATGAACATTTGTGTTTGTTCTATGTGTTATTAAGTATCATAAGTATGTATTTAAAAATATTTAAGAATTCTATCAGTCATCCGGTCATGATAGTACACTATGCTTAGTCTGGGGCTAGATGGTGTTGTGTGCATTGTCCAGCAATATATATTATTTATTATTATGATTATTATTTTAGTATATTTATGTGTCTATATTTGTTTTTGGCTATGTTTGATGTTACTTAGTATAGATGTGATTTGTAACCTGGATTTAGGCTACTTCTTATAAAGGTACCATGTGTGCAAAGTTTTGAGTAGAAGCTATTTAGTTTTTTTATTTTTATGAGTGTAGGTATAATTCTTAAAATTATTCTTTATTGTTATTACAATCTAGACAAATAGGCCAATGAGTAATTTAACTATGACTTATTTTTATAACTAGGTCTAAGAATGTGTCCAATAGCACTTTTCTTACTGTCTCTAGTCAAGGGAGGACACTTTGTTCTTGTGTTCTTTATGAGAGTAAAGCTAGTACGTATTGCTTGTCAATTCACATACAATCTAGTCCCAAATTAGCAAAGCTTGTACTAAACCGACTGACGGATGGTGTTCTTATACTTGTACTATTGATACTTTATATCAACAAACATCTAAAATCTATGTTCATGAAACAGGTGTTTGTTCTGGGGATCCACTCTACAACCTTCAGTGTTGAAGGCAGAGTTACTATGAACTGTATGTCAATTATCTTACTATGAACTGTATGGAACTCTCAATGTCTATCAATTTCGATTAGTAATAGGCATTATTTTAATCAATAGTTTGAGTATTACGTACCGTATGTCTCCATTCATACAAGTGATAGCATGTGTTACAATAAACATCAACCTTCCGTAATACCAATTCATCAACAGCAACTGAAAGCTGTTAGTATCAACGTTTTGATAGTATCAGAGTTACATAATCGCCCGGCTGATCCTAGTCTTAGTCCTCTAGTCCTTGCAGATCAAAAAAGTTTAGCATGGTTTAAAGAAGTCAATTGCTTGGATAAGTATTATTTGATTCTTCTCAGTTTAATTGCGTGGAACTTATAAAATTATGAATTAAAAAACATCTGGATTTGGATGATTCTATCAAATATTTTTGCGATAAAAAAATACGTTAAATTTTCCGAATTTTTTATAAGTAACTAGACGTATTTTTTAAGTTTAAGTTGACATATTTTTTAAATAAATAATTACTGACATTTCACACATCGTCATCTTGCCCCAAAGTAAGCAGAGCTTGTGTTATGCGTACCACACGACTGACATAATGTACAACTTAATATACTTTTTTTTACTGCTTATATATTTATTTTGCCATCACCAAAGTTCAAATTATAGAAACAAATTAATAAATGACGGTTTTTAAATGAGCTAAAATTGACACCTTGTTCTTTAATTGAATTTATTTTCCAAAATTTTCAAATACCACTAGTCACCTATCCAAATGATAATTGGGTTGGTTGTCGTATTGCTGTTGATATATATAATGCTATGCAAGTAGTGATATGTACAACAGCTGCTATAAAAATAGGTTTTAATAACTAATAAGACAACTTTATTTAGGTACTTAAAATTTAAGATCATTAAAAAATGCATCTATTTTACCACTCAGATATAGATTTTTCATCCAAAGTATTTATTTGCTTTTGTGTCAGTAGTGCCATTGATGGTACAAGTGACACAACTTTGTATCCTTAGTACCATTAAAATAGATACTAGTTTATACCGTGTGTACATTTAAAAAAAAAAAATTAACAATGTTATTTTTCTAAAAACAAACTTACCCTAACCTAAATGCCTTCGTAGCATCTGGACATACTCTCAGCTGGTTACAGGGACAGGTTAGCAACTGGACAGAGTTATGTATCTAGACAGACGAACTTTATTCTTCTGGCGCTTCGGCGGCCGCCACCGCGGTACGCTTTTATGCTCGCTCGCCTTACGCGTTGTTTTCTATACTCTAACAACCAACTGGCTTCGATCTCATTTAACTAAAAAGTAAATACGGTATAAACTGGTATCTATTTTAATAGTACTAAGGACACATAGTAGTATCACTAGTACTATATAAAAGTACTATACTAAATTTCTTCCCATATGATTTTACCCTTACCGGTGGTATTTTTCTTTAAATTTAAATAGAACCAAACGGGAAGTATCTGTACAAAATTGGTTCATAAATGACGGAGTTCAAATAACATAAAAACACGACATTTTTGAGGTTTAAATCGAGCTATGCCATTCTCTGTCATATCTAATAGCGCATGCAACAGGATACGTCTGTTATGGCAACTCTATAACTCGCATATAAACATTTACTATCAAACCGCGAACGTGTTAACTTTATGAAATTAATAAGTTAACAAAGTCGCGGGAGGTCTAGTAGTGTTTATTACATTAATAATGTTTCGTGCCGTTATTGAATAGAATCGGTGAAGCTTACACGCTGTTTAACGATCTGTTAGCTTGTTGTTACAGTCACATCTCCCTAGTTACACTGTTGTGGTAAATTATCGACCTTCATTCGGCTAGTTACTGACCAAAATAAATAAGGCATAAGAACACCATGTAGCTACAATGGCCCTGTTTCTGTTATTTCTGATAACCCGCAATACCAACATGGCGATTATGGAACTTTTGACATAATCGATGTCTATCAGTTTCAATTAGCAATTAGCGTTATTACAATCATTCGTTTGATTGTTTCTGAAACTAGTTTTGACAAGATGACTACTAGATGATTACTATTACGTACGTTCAGTTTATATCTTAGACTAAATAAATAAAAGGAAGGAGTGTTGTGACCAAACCAAGATAAGTTTCAAAACCGTGCTCCTCTATTAAAACACGTACGACACATACACCCATGCTCCAAAACATTACGTGTGGTATATTAAATATAAATCCTAAGTTTTTAATTTGGAAACCGAAACGTCTTTGAGCGGACATGACCAAAAGCGCGATGGTTTTGCTAGACGACAAAGCGGCATGTACTAAGAGCAAAGACATGATTTAGGTGTATGTGGGTGCGTATATTAACACAGACGAACACGGCTTTGAGCGTTCTCTTTAGTTGATCGCGGCACTGCGCCTATTTATTTGGTCTAAGGTTTCTATATGACAATCAACATCAACCTTCCGTAATACCAATTTATTAATAGTAACTGAATGCTGTTAGTGTGTCAAACATACTCTCAGTGTGTCAAGACAGTTTCTATAATGTAGTTATACCTATTTACGTACAGATATTTGATACAGATACATATATATTTATTTTATTATTAATATTATATTTTTGTACGATTCTGATGCTGTGTTAATCTTAGTTGAATTTAGGGCGATTATGCGAGCAAAGCCAAGTGACACCAATGAAAGTAAAAAAAAACTTTCATCAGTTTTTTAATTGAAACAGGTTATGAGGACTTTTTTACGTACTTATTTTATTTTCCGCGCATAATTGCATACGATTTCGTAAACCTCTAACTTTTTTATAAAACATGCTTTTTTCTTTTTCAGAATTGTCAACACAGCCAAGTACCGCTCCAATAAACATAAAACAAATAATACTAATCAAATTAGACTATGTAAATAGCAACAAAACAGCTGAAGTTAAACTGTGATCTCTTAGCGTGGTTAGATTAATTTTTTACCCATGAAAAATTGTATAAACGCATCCTTAATTTTCTAGTTTAGACATTTTTGAACCGGGGTCGTTGTATTCGAGTTGAGGTCTCTGTAATTGCATTGGAGTCGTTTAGTTGGATTGATTTATTTGGCTTCGCCTGCTGGTGTATATATGCGTTGATACTGAAGAAACGCAAGAGAATGAGTTCGAGTGGCACGAGTCGGCCTCAGGTGCCGCTGCGTCAAAAGGACTTTGACCAAGTGAGTATGGGTATCAAATACAATACAAATTCAAAACATTCTTTATTCAATAAAATCATAAGGACCACTTTGAATCGTCTTCTTACATGCTAGTGAATCTAGGTGCCGGTTCCTCCTAACCGCAGTTCAAGAAGAATCCGACAACAAACTCGTTATGTCATAACACTTACCACTATCAGTTTTTACTAGATTTGCCAGGATAGGCTTACCTTCATCTTATCTTAATAAACTATTATTCTATTCTATTCTATTCTACCTATGTGGCGCAGTGGGCTAAGATCCGGCTGAGACGCAGAAGGTTGCGGGTTCGATTCCCGCCGCGGGACAAATGTTTGTACGATCTGCAAGTATTTGTCACGGGTCTGGGTGTTTCTATGTATAATATGTATGTATTTGCAAAAACCCATACCATAACACAAGCTCTGCTTACTTTGGGGCCAGATGATGCGTGAAATGTCCGGGATTATTTATTATGTTATAATTATTTTGTCAGTTATTTGAGCCTGTTTAGTAAAAGGATCTGTTTAGTATAGAGATGGATAGACGACATAAGAAAAATTGGAGGCGAGACTTGGTCTAGAAAAGCTAGAGACGGGAATGAGTGGAAACAGCTGGAAGAGGCCTATGTGTCACAGGACACGCTGATCACTAAACCGGAAAACCCGATGTGTTAGATTTAAGTTTTTTAATACTATTAGATTATACATGTGTTTAGTTCGTCAGTAATAAAGGCTTAAAAATAGTAAAAGGATCAAAGTGCGCCTCAAAGGCTCAAAAGTTCGAACACATGTCTTCGAACTTTTGATGTTCTACGACATTCCGGTTTCCTTACGATGTTTTCCTACGCCATTCGAGAGTTCTGGTAGCCCACATACATTGGTGTGCGACTGCTTCTCAAAGCACGACCTTAGTATGGGTAGGTAGGGCCACTACCACTAGACCACTAGCGCTCTCAAGGCTTCATCATCACCATTGGCTTTAGTTCATCTGTTGAAGATGATTTAGGTGGCGTCAGCCAAGTTACAGAGCAGTTATTTGTAATTGAAAACTTTCGTTCATGGATCCACTCCAGCAAGCTGAGGTGGGTGAAGTTTCCTCTCCACTGACGTGTTCTGAAGGTTTACAGAATAATTTTTAGTACAAGTACAGAGACTGTCTCCACGAAACATTTATAGAAAATATTTAAAAAATTAATCATTTATAAATATAGAGTTTTGTTGCAACGCAACAGAGTGCAATTCAGCAATTTAGCTAGCATTATTATATACTTATATATTGCCTCTCTTTCGATCTCGTAACCAAGGCGGGCCCGCCGATGTACTTGTGGCTTCGTATTTATAGTGCGATGTTTTTTTTTAATACTACTCGTGCACATGTTTAGTGCTTGTGGAGTGCTTGTGGCCTGTGAAGAGTAAAATGTGCTGTAATCCAGGGGCAGTAGGCATTAGTAGATGTAACATTTAGGACATTTTCACTCAAAACGGGATATTTACAATGATACGCAAGTTTTTCTGCTTTCCGATATTTCGGCAAAATTGCATGCGCTATGATCACGAGATAAACGATATATACGGAGTTTAAAATAATAATAATAATGCTGGACATTTCACACAACATCATCTGGCACCAAAGTAAGCAGAGCTTGTGTTATGAGAACCACATGACTGATATACTACTTTATAGGTAATTTTTTTGTAAATACATATTATACATATAAACTCCCAGACCCGAGACAAATACTTGCAGATAATAAAAACATTGGCCCCGTTGCGTTTATCTCAGTTTATGTCGTGATCATATTTTCAGCTATTTTGATTTCAAAACCGTACTACTGAAGCGTTTTTGAGATCAAGGACAAAAGTTTTAAATGAAATTTTTAATGTCAAAGGATACAACAACAGATTTAAACAACTCATTGGGTTGTGTGTGTTTATAAGATAGATTCAAAGTCACTGGCATCTCTGGCGAGCTCTCGCCGTTCTCCCGAGGTTGTGTTGCACTGTAAATACTTCGCCTTATTTACGCGAACCTATTGTGTTTGACCCAGTTTACATGCAATCAACAATGGCTGACATTATTTAGTAATTTAAAAGACATCGCTACATTTTATTTGAATACAAGCTACTAGCACGTGTGGTACTTACATTTTTTTTAAAAACTAAAAAGAAAACCGACTTCATTGAATGAAATAAAAATACCATAAATAGCCCATAAAAAAACAAACGAAATGAGAACATCCTCCCTTTTTTGAAGACGGTTCAAAAGCCCATGTACAATCAAGATAATATGTACAACCAAGATACGTATCATGATACAATCTATCTTCGTGTCAAATTTCATTAAGATCCGTTCAGCTGTTAAGTTGTGAAAAGGTAACAAACAAAGACTTCTTATCGTTTCACTAGTTATTTCGAACCAGTGTGGTGAAAGTGCGCCTCAAAGGCTCTTTTCGTGCACTTGACTTAAACTTTTTACATGACGTCTAGTTTTTACATGACGTCTAGTTTTACATGACGTTTAAGAGTACTGGTATAGCGTAAATACATATTTCGAACAGAAAAATCAATTGGCATTCTACCGGATTCGGACCAACAGACTAACAAGCAGACAGGCAGACACTTTAGATATTTTATTATAGTAGAATTTATTGGTATGGATATTAGTATGGAAGTATGGATAAACTGTTTCAATACATTTTGTCTTTTAGTAAGTGTATCTTCAGTAAATATAGGTATAAATAAATAATGCGGGACATTTCACACAGCATCATTTGGCTCTAAAGTAAGCAGAGCTTGTGTTATGGGTACCACATGACTGATATATTACTTTTTTTTGTGAACACATACATATTTTACATATAAACACCCAGACTCGAGAAAAATACTTGTAGATCATACAAACATTTGTCCCGCGGCGGGAATCGAATCCGCAACCTCGTCCCAGACGGGCCTTGCCTACTGTGGCACAATGGTCGTCTTTTAAAAATGTTATACAAACTTAAACACGTCACTGCATATTTCATCGCCTAAAAAGACAGTTTTGTTGATAACAAAATTAAACCAAGCACGCGTCATAGTGACGAACTGAAACTGACGTGAAATACTAAAAAGTTTAGACCAACCCAAATATTTAAAACCCTGTTATCCTTCATCATTGTATAAGGAAAGTAGGGAAAAAGTAAACTAAGTAGCCTATTTAGATGACAAAAAAACTTTGAAAAAATCTGCTCCAACTCGACTCGGCATCCGTAACAAAATTAGCAAGGATCATACAAGGATTACGACCAGACGAGTTTCTTGCTGGATTCTTCTTGAACTGGGGTTAGGAGGAACCGGCACCTAGATTCACTAGCACGTAAGAAGACGATCCAAAATAGTGCGATTAGATCGATTAAATATTATTTTGAAGGCTCCCAAAAGAACGTCAATGGTTATTAGGTATTTCATAACTATCGATACTCTATATTATAAATTCGAAAGTATCTCTGTCTGTTTGTACGTATGTTTGTTTGTTACCTTTTCACAGCTAAACGGCTGAGCGTATCTTGATGGAATTTGAGGAGAGGAGGCTACTTTTTAACACAATTTTATTATTATCTTGGACTTTCAGGATTAACGATTTTCCAAATCCGATACCCGGTAGTCCTTGTGCCAAGTACGCGTTTAACCAAAAATAATAGTTTTAAAAACTAAAAAACACGCTTTTTTTTTGTGTTTTTTAGTTTTTTTTACTATTATTTATTATGTAGGTAACACGCGTGGGAAACCGCGGACATCAGCTAGTATCATTATATTTTCTACAGACATTTAGATTCGCACGGATTGTGCATTGCTATGTAACTCATGCTCATACGTAACGCAGTCATAACATTATGTAGGTTGGTATGTATGTATGAACGTTATGATTGTCATTAGGTTGAGCTTAGTCTGAGGTACAGTTTATTAACAGTTTATGACAGTGCACAGCCTGATTTTTTAAAGTGATAACTTCTTATGTGAGGGTAAACAGCTTCGTTACGTAACGCGTTACTGCGCCAGTTTGTCTGGCTTCCCTTTATCTCACGCATACGGCAGCGTTAGGCAGGCTCCTCCTCTCTCACTCTATTCCACAGCGCAAGTTAGATTAGTTTAAGTAATCACTTCTGTCGGGCGTCCCGAGATGCACAGGTTTTTTTTATTGCGGTACAGGCAACGCGACAGCACTAGCAAAGGAATTAAAATACAGTTATAAAACTATGTACCTATATTTAACACGTTTATGTAACACAATTGAAAACAATAATACATAAATTAAATTTTGTACACCTCGCTTTAGTCGTGCGACCACGAAAGATCTGCCGGGCGATTACGTAATTCTAATACAATCAAAACATTTTACAGCTTTCAGTTGCTATTGATGATGTTGATTGTAAGTTCTAAGACATGTCATATGAATAGAAACCGAACGTACGTAATACCAATCCATTAAATAATACGTATTGCCCATCGAAACTGATAGATATTGATTTTGTAAAGAGTTCCATAATCACTGTGTAACGCTCTGGTACGTCACACTGCCTGAACACACGCTGAGTAGTGTTTTTGTTTGCTGCCTTTTTACCTCCTTTGATTTTGTTAGGTTTATTTTTATTTTATTTTAAATTACTATCACATATGGCCTCAATTCTGTTGGCACCAACCTAACTAATTTTAGCTAAAATTAGGTTTTGAACTGTCAAATTAGCCTTTGGTATTCTGCTGCTACCAACTTATCCTAATTTAATTTTATCTAACTCGATTAAGCGTTCCAAATTTAGTTAAATGGTACCAAACGAATAGGTTTTACAAATGCTATGACTAACTAAATATATTTTAGACAATTCCTAATTTTAGAAATGAACCAACCGAATTGCCACCATTGTCTTAACAGTAGGGACACCAAAACGACAACGAAATCACATAGTACATAATATACTGTGTAGCAGCATCTGTGAACTTTGCCATAGAAATAAATGTATCCATAACATAAGATTCACATATTGATGATATGAAGGGTTCGCGTGAATGCCGCCTCACTCTGGAGGTTAGTTCTCACAAACCGATACACATCAGCACCCGCGGATTGTGCACCATTCCTCTGAGTAAACGTAAAATGTATGTTATTAACATAATTTCCCGCCTAACCTACCATGCCTAAAACAAATAAGGAAGTGTACATTATTGGGTATAATATACCCCATCTTATATTTATTTTGCATTTTTTCTAACATAAGTAATAACACTTTATTGTAGCAAAATTCCTAAAAAAATCAATCACAAATCTAAAAAAAACTATTATTAGGGTATATTAAATAGATGGACAAATATTTTGGACTATTCCGCCAATCTATTCCCAATGAGTTAGACACGATGCAGACGCATGCACATTCCTCCCACCCGCAGTTGAAAAGCCATGCAAAGCGTTAGTAAAAGGCTAGCGCACACAATCCACACATGCAACCTCAATAAGAAATTCGACACGCATGGCTTTTCAACTGCGGGCGGGGGGAGGTGCATGCGTCTGCATCGTGTCTAACTCATTGGGAATAGATTGGCGGAATAGTACTAACTATTTGTCTATCTGTTTAATGTTTTGTAATGGATTTCCGCAAGATCACGCTTGAATCAATTATTTATCTAGTATTAGGGTAACCAGCCGCTGTATATTACTCGCTTGTCAGACTAATATACAGGGTACGTAAATCTGACTGTGTTTCATGTGTTTGTGTCGCACCACGTACACGTACACGTGTACGTGGTGCGACACAAACACGTGAAACACAGGGATACACAGGGAGCTGTAGCTCCGCAGGGTTTTTAAAATAGTAGCGACAGTACCTAATAAATAAGAAATCAATTACAAATAAAAAAATAATAATTTCAAAGTCGGTTAAAAAAGTTTTTAATCTGCGCGTTTTAGTACTTTATAATTTTTCGAAATTCGTAAACACCACTGGAAAGTCACAGGAAAGCAAAATATCGGAATTTATAACTTTTAAAACTATCATGGTTTTGCACATAATTTTCACTCAAAACGGGATATTTACCATGATATATGAGTTTTTCTGCTTCTCGATATTTCGGCACAGTTGCATGCGCCATGATCACGAGATAAACTCCGAGTTTATCTCGTGATCATGGCGCATGCAACTGTGCCGAAATATCGAGAAGCAGAAAAACTCATATATCATGGTAAATATCCCGTTTTGAGTGAAAATTATCGGAATTTAATTTACTTACATGAGTTATTTTTATTTAAAAACCAAACTACTGAACCGATTTTGATGAAATTATGGGACCTATCGGAAAGTATATCCCTTTAAATGAAAAAAGGTTTTTTTTAAATCGTTGACGAAGTTATGAAGCAACAAACATAAAAAAATTCAACCGAAATGGGAACTTCCTCCTTTTTTTGAAGCCGGTTAAAAAATAAAATTGGGTTGCACTCCGGGAGTGCCGACAGAAGTGAAAACTTATTTTGGAGCGTTAGAGTTTAGTAATAAATCACTTGAAAATCAGTAATTATGGCGACTGCCAATCAAATACTGAACGTACACAGATGATGCAATATTTTTTGTTCAGAATGTAGATAATATATCAAAGAACCTAACTCAGTAAACTTCTCCATACAAAAGTAGACTGTAAACATGTGAATTAAGGTTCATAATCAAATGGGGCGAGCGCGGCAGCCGGCTGCGTCTCGTCCCAGACGGTAACGGTGTAGCGAAGAGGTTTTACCTCATCTAAAAATATGCGTACCGCGCTAAAAGAAGTTTTCACTTCAATAATCAAATTTGTAGAGTCATTTTCATGTTTTTGCCAGACTAACGCACGGCATTTGATATATATCTCATAAGTATGTATTTAAAAATGTATAAGTATTTGTTCAGTCACCGGTCACCATAATACAAGCTATGCCTTGTTTGGAACTAGATAGTGTTATGTGCAATGTTCTCTAATACGTATTTATTTATTCATCTTGGTGAAACTTTGTACGGAAATATATTACTTTTCGTGTACTCGTGCTAAGCAGTTTCTAAGCTTCTAGTACTTAAATAACGAAACCGAGGAAATATTGCTCTAAAAATTGCCCGTGTATGTTTTCGTTTAGGCGTACTGTTTGTTTACACATCAGTTTAGTGGTAGTGGCGTCGGCTTCCGTTTCTAAGGTCGTGGGTTCGAATCCGGTCGTGCACCAATGACTTTTTCTGTCTCTCGGATGATACTAGTACTCTCGAACTGTGAAGGACATCGTAAGGAAACCGGCATGTCGTAGAACCTAAAATGTTCGAAGACTTGTCCCAAGTGCACGAAAGGAGCCTCTAAGGCGCACTTTAATCCTTTCACCACACTGGTACGAAATAACCAGTAAGACTATAAAAATAAGTTAAGTGTATACTGTGGTTTTACAAACAGCGCAACATTTTCACATTTAATCGCGGAAGTAACAAAAAGAAACCATAGATTTCGAAATAACTTCCTAATAATTTGTCGATCAAAAACTTTCTCTCGTAAACTGCGTATTAAAATCAACTTTAATGTGAGCGACATAAAGTGAGTTATGCAACGTGCTGTTTATTTATAAAGCTGCGTTGGACTGGTGCCAGTTTTGTTATTAAATTTGCATGTTAGGGTGTGTGTACACTGTCCTTTACAGGTCAGGGTTTTTTTTATCTAGCGTAGCAATTGACTGGCCTGTCAGCGCAGTTGGTAGTAGCTCTGCTTTCTGCGCTTTAGGTTGAGGGTTCGATTCCCTCTCAGGATAAACATGAGTGTGAAAAACATAGGTGTTTGTTCTGTGTCTGGGTGTATAAAGTATCATAAGTATTCTATAAGTCAACAAGCTATGCTTAGTTTGGGATGGTGATGGTGTCATTATCCAACAATATTTATTATACGAACTCTGTGGCGCGGTGGGCTAAGGTCGGGCTGAGGCGCAGAAGGTTGCGGGCTCGATTCCCGCAACGGGACAAATGTTTGTATGATCTGCAAGTATTTGTCTCGGGTCTGGGTGTTTCTATGTATAATATGTATGTACCTATTTACATGTGGTACCCATAACACAAGCTCTGCTCACTTTGGTGCCAGATAATGCTGTGTAAAATGTCTGGCGTTATTTATTTATTATTATTATTAAAAAGTGTTTTCATGACTAGCTTTATAATACACAATTCACTATACACAGATTAAAGTAAATGTTAACTACAGAATAAGCAAGCATTACAGTGTTAGTAATACAGTAGCCTCAAAATACAGTATTGGGGTCAAAAGTCAAAGGTCAAAATATACTACTTAATACAATCACAAGGATCACTTTGAAACGTCTTACATACTAGATGAATTTAGGTGCCAATTCATCCTAACCCAAGCCCGAGAAGAACTGGCAAAAAACTCGTCTTGGTCCTAGCGCTTTTTTACATAATCCATCTTATAACTACCTTAACTACGAAATACAATACAAGAGAGTTTATACATTTCAAGTGTGTCGGTTAACTGTCTGAGAGCAGAGCGGTATAAATAATTATATTTTAGAACTATATTTTAGTCTCGAATTCAAGTGAAAAGAGATCACTGGTGTAGTGGTAGCACGATCAGATTTGCCTTCGTCGTGTAAAACAACTATGGCAGAACGAGTTTCACTGCTAATTTCTCGAACTTTACCCATTTTAAGATGTCTTCACTGTTACAACGACTAGCTCAGACTTATAAGATAGAAACAGATTACCTCCATGAAAACTCAGGTACTAAATATGTTTTAGGAAGCTAAAATAATCCTGAATATCGGTTAACGCGAAACAAAACCGAATAATAAGTAATGAGCAGGTCATAACAATATTACAATGACTCAACCACGTCCTTGCGCGGCACTCATTGATGTTTTGAAACAATAGACCTTTATAGGATGATAACTTAAAAACATCATAAATAGTTACTCTTAGAAATTATTTAATAATAATAGGATACGCAGATGTTCAAATTAACTCCTTACCATAATGTGTTCTTTGAAATATTTTGTGAGTGACAAAGATTTTTACAGTGGTCTCAAACTTTAGGCCGGCTGTGTACCTACTTGTAAATACATATTTGACATATTGACGACCTCTGTGGCGCAGTCGGCTAAGGTCCGGCTGAGACGCAGAAGGTTGCGGGTTCGATTCCTGCCGCGGGACAAATGTTTGTACGATCTGCAAGTATTTGTCTCGGGTCTGGGTGTTTTTATGTATAATAAGTATCTATGTATTTACAAAAAAAAAAGTATATAAGTAGTATATCAGTCATGTGCATGTGGTATCTACCCATGACACAAGCTCTGCTTACTTTGGGGCTAGATGATGTTGTTGATGATGAAATGTCCGGGATTATTTATTTATTCATTTATATTTATGATACTTTATATTATATAGACACAGAACGAACGCTTATGTTTTTCCTGAATAGAGATCGAACACACAACCTACAGCGCAGTAGGCAGAGTTACTACCAACTGAGCTGTATGGCCAGTCCGAGTTTAATGTGTGTAGTGACTTGATTCTGTTGTTTTGACAGACAAATTAAAATATCGTAAAATACGTACGATCTTATTTTATTAGTATCAAAGTCTGAATTTGAGAAGCATTTTTGTACTACACTTAAATTTACTTTAATGACGTGTGAGTGACGTGTTTTAGCTCTGAATAGGAAGAAATGTTAATTTTAATTTATAATATTACTCTGATTTGACGACCTCTGTGGCGCAGTGGGCTAAGATCCGGCTGAGACGCAGAAGGTTGCGGGTTCGATTCCCGCCGCGGGACCAATGTTTGTATGATCTGCAAGTATTTGTCTGGTGTTTCTGTGTAAAATATGTATGTATTTACTTTGGGGCCAGATGATGCTGTGTGAAATGTCTGGGATTATTTATTTATTTATTTATGATTTGGACTCTGTTGTAAGCTAAATAAGATCGTTCTTATTTTATAAAACTTCTAGACCGCTTAAACAGAATTTGATTCGAGAAGCCGAATTTTTCATGCATGATTAATGAATGATGGTATTGACTGACAATGCATGAGTGTCTAATGAACGCATTATCGTGATCATTTGGACGTTAGCCAATAACATAACATGTTATGATTTAAAAATTGCAATTTTAGAGGCCTATTTTAAGGCGGACATAAATAACTCTGACTTCAGACTTACAGACTACTACTAACAGACTAAAAATGTTATTTTGTATCCTATAAGCGGCGATGAGTTTGTTACCTGTCACTCACGAAAACTTACTTCTGTGCAAAATGCAAATATAACGTTTAGACATGCCTTTGTCTAAATATTCTCAATTCTTAAAATATATATCTATATATTTAAAGCAAAGTCGTGTTAGTTACACCATTTATAACTCGAGAACGGCTGCACCGATTTTCATAATTTTTAATTTGCTGGATTTGTCTCCGCCCGAATTAGCATAATAACTAAAAAAATGCCTTAACCTGTTGCCATATTCATCTTTTGAAATTAAAATGACAAAGAAAGACCATGCTTAAACGTCGCGCTCGCTTATGTTTGAGGGTAGGAATATATGTGGACCTATTTTTATATTTTCAGATATGGGGCGACTTGCAAGAAGGGATAGAGCAAGTCTACAAGAGGGAGAGTATGGAGAAAAGACGATACATGCACCTCTATACGTATCCTTTTCAATTATACAACAGACGATACTATGAACTGTCCTTTCAATTATATAACAGACGATTCTAATAAATGCCTTTTCGACCATACAACTCACGATTATAAAAGGCAGTTGGCCTTTTCAATTATACAACAGATGATCTTTTAACTTCCCTTTCAATTATTACATCGGACGATTTGATTTACTGTCTTTTCATGTATAAAATATACAGAATGTCTACTACTGTGCAAAGCGTGTGCATGTGCCAAATATAATGTCTGGACGTGCCTCTGACTACCCGATTAAGACATTCCCAAAAAAAGAACTAAGTCACTTCAAATCTGGCGGTTTCTTCAGAGCCTTGGTAGTACAGATGTGATCAGGTTTGTTTTTTTGTCAATATTTATACACCAGACAACAACATTAACTGCCCTTTCTATTATACAAAAGACGATTATATTCATTGTACTTCAATTATACACGAGACGATTCTATTACCTGCCCGTTCAATTATACATCAGACAATTATATTAACTACTCTTTCAATTATACAACAGACGGTATCGTAAACGCTAGAAGGTTTTGAGACCTTCGTGTAATAATCGAGTATATTTAACAGTTCTCGGTGTATTTGACAGAGCAAATATTTGAGGTAACAGACTTGCATTTTCGTATATGTGGGAACTTCTCAACTACAAATTTAAGATGGTCCTTTGATCGACTTCTATCTCTGACTTCCGAAATATGACTAGCATATTTGACTTGAAAAAAAGCGGGGGCTTTTCTCAAGAATTCAAGGGCCAATTATTATTATAATAGTGAAGCTCTTAGACAATGTCCTTTACACCTAAACTCAGTAAACTTTACTGTCTGGAGGCTGATCTGACACTGCGGTATTCGATTGGCTAAAGTCCTGGGAGTTGGTAATATTTTCTTGAACGTCACATCAGTCATGTTTACAACTACTGTACGTCAGTACACCATCAAAGCAGCAGTGCGGCGTCGCGTGCTAATACTAGCCGTGCTTCTTTCGGTAGCAAGAAGCAAGTGAATGTACGTACCTATATATTTATTAACGAAGCAAACTTGTTTTAAGTTTATTGTGTGTATCTGTCTGTCTGCATGATTGCTCACAGACGGATGAGCTGATTTGATTATGTTTTTTGTTAGATAGGCGACTTGATTGAATGTGTTCTTATGATTCAAGAAAATCTTCAGTTATTTGAAGATCAGTAGGGCGATTATGGAACTCTAATTACAATCAATGTCTATCAGTTTTCGGCGTAATTTCAATCATTCGTTTGACGAATTTGACGTTTCGATAGATATTGATTGTAATTAGAGTTCCATAATCGCCCTACAGATCTTTTCTAGTTGAAGACATGTAAGCAAATTCTGAGGGTCTAATCGATTTGAAATTTGGTATCCTGTTATTTCAATGATATGACGACCTCTGCTGCGCAGAGGGCGAAGGCCTGCCTGAGACGCAAAAAGTTGCGGATTCTATTCCCGCCGCGGGACAAATGTCTGTATGATCTGCAAGTATTGTCTCGGGTCTGGGCGTTTTCTATGTATAATTAGTATGTATTCAAAAAAAGTGTATAAGTATCTGTCATGTGGTACCCATAGTACAAGCTCTGCTTACTGTGGGGCTAGATGACACTGTTTTATGTCCGATATTATTATTATTATTGTAAAATAACACCTGATGCTGTATGACCTGTATGACCTGTATATCTGCAGAATACCCAACTCCTGATAAACTTATAGCAGAGATATCGTGTTTGGGCTCATTGGAATGGTCTCAATGAATAAGCTATATCTAGATGCTTTATTTTAGAACCGGGGGTTTTCCAACTCTATATATTACCTGTACAGATGCGCAGGCATAGGTTACTAAGTTGTTTAACAGATGTTACCTTTTGCAAGATCAGTCCTTGGGTTGGTCACAGCAGTGGCATTTTCATCTGAGCGCTCTGTGCTTTAGAGGGCACATTAAGTTATCCGATTCGGCTTTACCAATGGTTAAGCTATGACGGGCTGCCTAGTAACTGCATCACCGGAGCTGGCCCCTGCCTCATTCGAATTGAATATGTCCTCGCTTCAACAGTCGTTAAGCCATGACGAGACCTTCGGGTTGCGTGGTAGCTTCGTCACCAAAGCTGGCCACTGACTCATACAAATTAAGTATATCCTGGCTTCAACAGTCGTTAAGCCATGACGAAACCTTCGGGTTGCATGGTAGCTTCGTCACCAAAGCTGGCCACTGACTCATACAAATTGAGTATATCCTGGCTTCAACAGTCGTTAAGCCATGACGAGACCTTCGGGTTGCGTGGTAGCGTCGTCACCAAAGCTGGCCACTGACTCATACAAATTGAGTATATTCGGCTTCAACAGTCGTTAAACCATGACCTTCGAGTGACCTGATAACTTCGTCACCAGAAATGGCCTCTACAAATTGAGTATGCCATACAAATTGTTAAGCCATAACGAGATCTTTGGGTGGCCTGGTAACTTCATCAACAGAAATTGATCCTGCCTTATGCGATATGAGTATGTCCTGGCTTCAACAGTGGTTAAGCCATGACGATATCTTCGAATTGCCTGGTAACTTCATAAATATAGCTTGTAATTGTCTTATTCGGACTTATTGTTATTCCAGAGTGGCCAGGTACAAGGTGGAGCTCAGTTGGTTGGCTTGGAACTGTACAAGCGGCTGAAGGAATTCCTGAGGGTCTACCTTATCAACTTGCTTCAGGTAATAAGAGAAAGAAGGATAAGAAGAAGTCTATCATTTACGTCCTTACTTATAAACGCATCTCAAATTGAACACCGCCTAAACATTGCCCTATTCGCCCTATCACTATTTGTCACTATCTTACAAATAAAGATGGCACTATTATAAACAGTGATTAACTTTAGACAGAAGCTGAGAGTCGTTTGTAAGTAAAGGGTAATATATCCACAAGTGTCTTGGGGGCGCCCTCTGGCAGTGATCTGGATTAGTTGAGCTATCGATAAGTAGATCGTTTTGTAGTACGGTTCGGTAGCTGAACTTGTTCACATGTATTTGATGTTAGTGTAAAATTATTCTGTACCTTAACATACATAGATGTTTGAAAATACTTTACTGCACACCATTATACCTTTGGTTGGTAAAATTAAGAACAATGTATACATATTCTGTAGTACAATGGGCCTTATTGCGATCTATATAGACTTATCGCTATATTACGATTTTCGCCAGACAGATGTTATTGTCCAAGTCTCACACCCACATCGCTAGTAGTAAAAAGTTCTTTAATTTCCGCCGCGGGACAAATATTTGTATGATCTGCAAGTATTTGTCTTGGGGTCTGGTTGTTATTCTATATATTGCATTTACAAAATATATATATCAGTCATATACATATAACTCTGCTTATTTCAGAATGGAGCTGACCTGATGGGTGAGGATGTGTTAGCGTTCTACACGAAGCAATGGGAGGAATACCAGTTCTCCTCTCGAGTGCTGAACGGCGTCTGTGCATACCTTAACAGGCATTGGGTGAAGCGTGAATGCGAGGAAGGGAGAAAGGTATACACTTGTTATTACGTAGCGGGTTTAGTCTCTCGCTCGCACAATATTACTGCGTAAATAACAAATGTTTGTATGATCTGTAAGCATTTGTCTCATGGGTGTTTCTATCATAGTATAAAACAAAGTCACTTCCCGCTGTCTGTCTGTCCCTATGTATGCTTAGATCTTTAAAACTACGTAACGGATTCTGATGCGGTTTTTTTTAATAGATAGAATTATTCAAGGGAAAGGTTTATATGTATCATACATGCATAATATAGTAGAGAAACACAGATAATTTTAGAGTTTTTTAATGTGATGTCGTGAATAAACAATTTTTTTGCGCTTACATTGCAAACGCTTGCTGAACCCTACGAGATAGATCAAAATAATGTACTACAGTATACTACACTTTAAAAATGTCTACAAAAAAGTCAGCAACGGTATATGTCTATCTCTTAGGGATAATCCGCAATGTCTAATGACAAAAAAACTGTGAACGTTCTATAAAGACATTCTGTAGTATATTTAGTATCAGTATTAAATAAATAAATAAATAAATAAATAAATAATCCCGGACATTTCACACAACATCATCTGGCCCCAAAGTAAGCAGAGCTTGTGTTATGGGTACCACATGACTGATATACTACTTATATACTTTTTTTTTGTAAATACATTCATATTATACATAGCAACACCCAGACCCGATACAAATACTTGCAGATCGTACAAACATTTGTCCCGCGGCGGGAATCGAACCCGCAACCTTCTGCGTCTCAGCCGGGTCTTAGCCAACTGCGCCACAGAGGTTGTCAAAGTATTGCACCCGTGCGAAGCCGGGGCGGGTCGCTAGTGTATATATGCATTTACAAAAAAGTATGTAGTAGTAATCAGTCTTGTGGTTACCATAACACAAGCCACAAGGGGTTGATGATGCTGTGTGAAATGTCCGGCATTATTCAAGACACTCCGTCCTTAAATTTATTTAGTCTGAGATAGAAACCAAATGTGCGTAATAATAATCCATTTTGTCAAAACTGGTTCTCGCCCAACGAATTGGACACGGGTCAGCAAATATGTATTTAGAATAAAAAAAGTATGTAAATAGTATACTCGTGGTACCCATAACACAACTCCTGCTTACTTTGGAGCCAGATGATGCTGTGTGAAATGTCCGGCATTATTTATTTATTTATTCTTTCAGGGTATTTACGAGATCTACCAACTGGCGTTGGTTACCTGGCGGGATAATCTGTTCCTGCGTCTGAACAAGCAAGTCACCAACGCGGTGTTGAAACTCATTGAGAGAGAGCGCAACGGGGAGACTATCAACACCAGACTCGTCTCCGGGGTAAGTTGATCCAGGATCTTGACATTGAATTTGATCTGAAATATCTGACAGGCATGTTAGTAGTAGCTCTATTCTTTATCTCGTGATCTGTGCAACTGTGCCGAAATATCAGGAAGCAATAAAACTCACGTATTATGCTAAATATAAGAATCAATGTTAAGCTTAACTTGTATTGTTGTGACTAGATTGATATAATACTTCATTATCATCATCATCATCATACCAGCCTTTAGGAAGTCCACTGCTTCCCAACTGCTGAACATAGGCCTCCCAGTAGATTTCTAGGAAGAACGATTTTTCAGCCCTCTCCATCCACCGACTTCCTGCGATCTTTACAATGTCGTCAGTCCATCGGGTGGAGGGTCGTCCTACGCTTCGTTTTCCTGTCCTTGGTCGCCATTGTACAACTTTTATTCCCCAACGGTTTTCAGTTCTGCGAGCTATTTGGCCTGCCCATTGCCACTTCAACATGCAAATTTTGAGTGCTATGTCGGTGACTTTGGTTCTTCTACGGATTTCCTCGTTGCTATCATACTTACTTTACTTTTAAATCTCCAGGTGATCAACTGCTACGTAGCCCTAGGACTGAATGAGGAGGACCCGAGCGCCCGAGGACAAAACCTGGCGATATACAAGGATACCTTCGAGGCCATATTCCTCGAGGATACAGAGCGGTTCTACACCAGAGAGAGCACTGACTTCCTGAGAAACAACCCTGTTACAGAGTACATGATCAAAGTAAGTGATAGATCAGTTAAGAACCTTCTCAACTTTGAAATTAGACTGTTAGTAACGTGGCCTCCGTTGCACGGAAGCGCTTGTTAGAAATGGATAGGTACCTGCTCTATTACAAAAATATATTACACCTAATATCAAGATTAGATAGATCTCTGGGATTGTCTCAAAGAAATCTTAGATGTTTATAATGAAAGTTAGTAACATTACTTAAGTTAAATACCTCTTTTTCACATGAGGAGTTAAAGCTAAATGTAAGCAAGGATAAATTCAATAAGAAGACAGAATAACTAATTTATCATAGTATATTCAGTTTTCTTTATTCAATAAAATCACAAGGACCACTTTGAATCGACTTCTTACATGCTAGTGAATCTAGGTGCCAGTTCCTACTAACCCCAGTTTAAGAAGAATCCGACAAGAAACTTGTCTGGTACTAACACTTTTTTGTATGATCCTTTACAATTTTACACAACACAAGTACCCTCCTACAAAATAAACACTATAAGGAATATAAGGAAACAACGAGAGAATACCTAGGTAGATACACAAAATGCACATGGAAATAATAAGTAATTTATAGTACATATAATAAGATTCATATTACGTAAAGTTACAGAATTGGTACTTAACTTTGAAGTCTGGTCTGCTGTCTCACATGAATTGCCCCTAATAGCATTTACATCTGTTTATATATACCCTTGCAATAATAATTTCATGGCGCTAACTTAGACCAATCACAGCCAAGGAAACTTTCAGCCAGAATATCTTTTAACATCAGTAACAATAATAATGTTTTATGAAGTAAAATAATGTTAAAACCTAAACAACGTTGATTAAAATCTTTATGATTAGTATCTATTAACCTATTCACACATATTTACCTAAAATAGGATCGACCAATCGCAGAGATTTAGTGAAATATCTTTGTACTTAGGAAATTTTAATATAACCTTATTTAACAGATCTCTTTTAAAACTTACAAGAATAATTTAACAATTTTCATTATCAATTAATCATAACTAAATCATTAAACAATACATCAACAATTTGTAAACACAAGCAGAAGTCTATTCATTTGTATACTTTAAATCTTAAACTTAAAAAGTAACAATATTTAATATGTAATAACTATTTGACAAATCATTATTAGTTTAAGCATTACAATATTATCTTAGATAGTACATAGAATGTAACAGTAAATAATGTCACATAACAAATAACATTTTATTGATATTTTCGTTCAGAAAGTGACTAGGTCGTTTTAGTTGACATTGATATTTACAATAAAATGAAGTTTCTACAAACAAACCATTATTTTGAACGGGATTATTATCTGTCACGCTCGGTATGGCGATTATGGAACTTTGACACAATCTATGTCTATTAGTTTCGATTAGCAATAAGCATAATTTCAATCATTACTTTGATTGTAATTGGAACCAGTTTTGACTAGGAAGATAGATGAACACTTTTTTGTACTTGCACAAAAAGAACAGAGAAGAAATAATATAATTAAAATTGTACAATAGGCTGACTTATCGCTAAAAGCGATCTCTTCCAGGCAACCTTTGTATGACAAGATGGATTATTAATACATACGTTCGGTTTATATCTCAGACCAAATAAATATTTAGACAGGGGGCCGTTAATAACCTAAGCGAAACCTCAAAACCATGCTCTCCTGTTACAAGTCAAGCGATAAGGAACTTCGATCCAATACATTTAGATTTTGCTATATCACGAACGCTTCATATAATATATGAAGTAATAAGTAAAATATAATTCTTCAACAGGCCGAACAACGACTGCAAGAAGAGAAGAGACGAGTACAGGTATACCTCCATGAGACCACCATGGAGCGTCTAGCCAAGACTTGCGATAGAGTTCTCATTGAGAAACATTTGGAGATCTTCCATTCGGAGTTCCAGGTAAATATCAACCCTATTACTACTATAAATTATTTATTTATTTGGAAATCAAATTGGATGATGAAACTTATAAATAATTGAATCAGGCGTGACTGCGGAAATCCATTACATCCATAATTTAATACTAGCTGGTGTCCGCGAATTCGTCTGCGCAGGATTTGTACTTCGTGTAGTTCTAACGGTTTTCGTAGCGCACGCCAGAAAAGCTCGCAGATGTCAGATTTTTTTCCTACTTACTATTCGTTTATCGTTATATTTTGGACAATTCACACAATATCTTCAAAAAATTATAGCCTGTGTGTTATTCTGATGTTTAAGCTATATTATCGGAAAGTTTCATTAAAATCCATTAGTAGTTTTTGCGAGTAAGAGTAACAAACATACATAAAAACTTTCGCGTTTATAATATTAGAAAGGATAAATAATACTTACCATTTTTTAACACACTTTGATTTGATTACAATGTCATTATTCTAAAATTATTATTAATTTAAGTAATCAATGCCTTATTTTAAGAAGTTTAATTTTAATTTTTAATTGTCATTTAATGATTTCCATTCGTATTTTTGAATTATTCAGCATAGAAAAAATAATTTTCATAAAATGTTATATTTTTTGAATTTATATAGGTAAGTATCTAATGTACTAGCAATAAATGCATTAGTAATATTACTAATTGCAATAAATGTATTAGTAATCTTACTAAATATTACTAGCCTCAACCAAATCCGGCGGCGGGCGTTGGTACACCATATCACAGTACACCGATCCTAGTTTGGGTACAAATGTTCGTCCAATTAGTAACCAAAATCCAATAATTATAGAATTATATTAATTAGGTTAAGTTTAAAAGAATAATTATTGTTCCAGAAACTTCTAGACGGTGATAAGAATAGCGATCTTGGTCGCATGTACAGTCTTGTAGCTCGCATTCCGGATGGTTTGTGCGAGCTGAGACGGTTACTGGACCATCATATACAAGCACAGGGCCTTCAGGCCATTGACAAGTGTGGTGAAAGTGCACACACTGTGAGTATTAACAAATCATCTAATATTAAATAAAAATTACTGATCATTATGCAAGATTAGTCTCTGCGTTCAGTCGGTAGTAGCTCTGCCTTCTGCTATGTAGGTTCGGGTGTAATCCCAAGGACAAACATTACTTACAATAAAAAGTTAAACTGCAAATAAAGGCTTTATCTCTTCTTTCAGGATCCCAAAGTATACGTGTCGACGATTCTCGAAGTTCACAAGAAATATAACGCGTTAGTGCTCGTCGCATTCAACAACGATAGCGGCTTCGTTGAAGCACTGGACAAGGCTTGCACGAGGTTTATCAACAGTACGTATCGTGGGCCCACTGCTGGGACTCTAATATTGACCCTATTGATGATTTAGGACACATCCGACTGATTTCACATTCGCCATAAACAAAAATATTTTAATTTTAGTTCAGTTTGATCATTGATGACGAATAACGAAAACGAATAAAGACACATTCGCCAGAGTTATGTATCTAGACAGACGAACTATATTCTTCTGGCGCTTCGGCGCACGCTCGCTTTGCTCGCTCGCCTTGCGCGTTGTTTTCTATACTCTAAGAGCCTGTCCAGGTGGAGCGTTTTACGCGCGAGTAGTATTGCGTCCAGATGCCACGTTTTACGAGCGCTTCTACGCGCGATGTGTTTGGGAGGGACCCAGGGACAGTTATAAACATGGATCCAAATAAAACAGTTTTCTTGTGGCTTGCATACCTACCGCCGATAGAAAGAGATAGTTGAAAGCTTTTCAAAAAGTTTCAACTATTTCTTCCCAGTTACTCCTTTTTATGACTCTATTAGAATAATCCAAATATGGCCTATATATGGCTACTCTTTTTTCAACTTTGTCAATGAAAAGTTCCATAGGTATCGAAGTTATCAAGCTCTATTTTGCACGAAATACGTCCACTCGCCACGGACTAGCGCGTACCACTCTACCACTGGACGCAGCAATGGCGCCTGGCTACTCGCGCGACCTCTGTGGCGCAGTGGGCTTAGGTCCGGCTGAGACGCAAAAGGTTGCGGGTTCCTTCTGGGTCTGGCTTCCGGCTCTGGACAGGCTCTAACATAACCAACTGGTTTCGATACCGACGCGAAATCTGTCGAATGAGGAATCATGAATAATATCGTTTCGTCAGAGGTTGAAAAAATCTAACGAATGCAGAAGAAATAAATGATCTGACGCATGTGGAATCTGGCGAATGTGATCCAAAACATCATTTACTGGTACTCATTAAATATGTTGTTCAGGTAACTCTGTGACAAAGGCCGCTAACTCGTCGTCGAAGAGTCCAGAACTCCTCGCGAAGTACTGTGACCTGCTGCTGAAGAAATCCAGCAAGAATCCAGAGGAAGCTGAACTGGAGGATACGCTCAGTCAAGTGGTAAGACCACCTTTTTTACAACACTTTACTTATCCACTTGTCTTAGATTTTACCCGGCGTTATACCCTAGATGATTCTCATATAATCAATGTTGTTGATAAATACACGGTGAATTTTTAAGACAAGGCAATAAACCTTAACCATTGTAGATATAGGAAAACGTACTTAATAGACTGGCTTTATCTTTTAAAGATATTTTGACCAGCATTCACAGATTTTTGTTTTTTTTTTGTTTTTTTATTCGCCGCGGCACAAATGTTTGTATGATCTGCAAGTATTTGTCTCGGGTCTGGGTGTTTCTATGTATAATATGTATGTATTAACAAAAAAAAAAATTGTAGTATTTCAGTCATGTGATACCCATAACACAAGCTCTGCTTACTTTGAGGCCAGATGATGCTGTGTCAAATGTCCGGGATTATTTATTTATTTATATACATTTTCAGATGGTGGTGTTTATATACATTGAGGACAAAGACGTGTTCCAGAAGTTTTACAGCAAGATGCTGGCGAAGCGACTGGTCCAGCACATGTCTGCTAGCGACGATGCCGAGGTAAATCTACCATTTATAATATGACTGCTAAAATTAGATCGTAAAAGTAGATCGAAAATATAATATAAAATTAGATAAAAGATAAGTATATCAAAATAGCAAAAAATATCTAAATTATAGACATCATTGATTGCTATTTTGATTTAAATCTAAACTCCTGAACTGATTTTAATGAAACTTCTATTGGACCAATCGGAAAGTATGTTCTTTCATATAAAACATATTCTTTTAAATCGGTTCATAAATGGCGGAGTTATGAGGTAATAAACATAAAAAAACCGAAGTCTGTTAAAAAGAAGCATATTTCCTTCCCGAAGATAATATTTATCTCATTAGCAAATTCCGTCATGATCTATCCAGTCGTTTCCGTGAAAACGTTAAAAAAACTGACTTTTTTTCGCGTTCGCGACTTCGTCAGCGCGTTTAGAAAAAAAAACAAAAATGAAAATCTAAACCATTCTCGAATCCACTTAAACATACACAAAAAAATATTCAAATCGGTCCAGCCGTTTAGGAAGAATTTAATTACAAACACACGCACAGAAGATATATTAATATAAAGATATTACAATGTCTAAAAATATATTAGTCTGGCCACACTAATTCTGCAATAGAATAAATGGGCAACCCCAAAAGATTTGTATATGGTATCCTTTTCAGATCAAGTAATACAAAGTAGATCCAAGTTCTTCTGATATTTGGTCTCTTGATATTTTTAATAATAATAGGTTATATTTTAAACTAGCTGCTAGCGGCTTCACACGCGTATTAACTACATTAAAAGTAGGCTATATCCATTCTCAAGACACAATTTATCTGCTTATCAAATTTCATCAAGATTAATTTAGCCGTTTAGCCGTAAAAGGTAACGTACCTACAGACAGACAAACACACTTTTGAATATATTTATCAGTATTTTAAGAAATATTTACAGAAATGTACACTATACAATAATATAAAATACATATGAAACAGTTGAGCTGTCTAAGGACCGTTTAAAACGATCGATAGATAGCTCGATTGATCCAGATCACTGCCAGAGGGCAGTGTTCCCAAGACACTGGCGGCATTGGCACGTTTAACGGCAATGCTAATACGGTGAGCCAGATAGGAGCCAGCTCTTGGATCACGCAATGTAACCGTGAAATATTTTTGTATATATGTGAGATTTTTCCATAGATTTGAGCCGAAACAACATCTTTTTATACCAATTCTTTAATTTTCACAATAACAAAAGAAATCGTACATCTTCATCTTTGTTCTGACAAAACCAACTAACTTGACATTTGAAAATTTGACTTTGACAGCTTTATAAACAAAGGGCTGCCAACATGAAATTAAAATAAAACAAACTTAATACTAAAATATCCGACAGGCCGTGTCGGATATTTTAGTATTAAGTTTGTCCTGATCATTCATCTGTCCCAGATGAATCGTCTTCCGGTGAAATCCACGGCTTTATGAGACCAGCTGAGGTAGTTGTGTTAATCGGGCCTTCGCTTGTTCCAATCCTCTTCACGGTATAGCGGTCAAAGCGATTGCATTTCACAACTTCATAGGGTCCCAAATACTTAGGATACAATTTATTTCCTTGCGAGAACTGTGTCTTTTTTATGGCCACTAAATCAACAATATTATAGGTTATCGCTTCCTTTCTCTTCTTATTGTAGTATCTTATGTTTTCTTCTTGTACTTTCTGTATTGATTCTTTGGCTTTTTCTCTAAGCTCTTCTCTTTTCTCGTTAAAACTCTGTATACTTTCTTCTTCTATCAATTCCTGAAGTTCATCATCTTTATCTCTCATTTTAGTGCCAAAAAGCAGCTCAAATGGTGTCATTCGAATACTTCATTGGTGTGTTCCATTCAGACATCGTTGAACTTTGGATACACGGCGGTACCACTTAGTCGGGTCATCAGCACTTAGCTTGCTTAACACGGCGATAATGATCTGGTGGATGCGCTCAACTTGACCGTTTCCTCTGGGTTGTCCGGTGGTGATTGTATAGTGCGTTATATTTTCACTTCTACAATACTCCTGGAAGTCGTTACCGGTAAAAGCAGCATTCCGGTCAGTAATTATCCTTTCAGGTGCACCAAAAGTTTGCTGTTGTAGTCTTAGTTTTTCTAAAGTCTCTTCAGTGGTTAAAGTCTTAACAGGGTAAATCCATGTAAATTTTGTATAGGCATCTACGAAGGTATGGATGTGTTTGTAATTCTTGTGAGTCGAAGTCATTGGTCCTAGATGATCCACATGGTATGTCGACAGCGGAATATTACCTTTATCTATCGGTTGTAGGAATCCTTCTTTTTTACCTCTTTTGTGCGATATGAGAATGCATTCAACACAATTACTTATGACTTTCTTAATCTTCTCTGTTAAATTCTCAATGAAATATTCTCTATTAATCAGTTCTTCAGTTTTTGTTATTCCAAAATGTCCTCTTTCATGATTCTTTCTGATTATCTCATACTGCATTTTCTTAGGTACCACAATTCGTTTATTTCCATGTTTATTTATATAGAGTATTTCATTCTCTAGAATATAGTCTTGATAATTCTCTGTTTCTAAAATTTTCTTAATCAGTCTTACATAGTCATCTTCAGTCTGTGCTTTTCTTATAAGAGCCGTAGTTTCAGTAGGAACCATACAGATGGGATATCTGCTCAGTGCGTCTGCATGCTTCATTCGTATTCCCGGTCTGTGTTCGATCGTATAATTGTATTCTTCTAAAAGCAGGGCCCAACGGGCGACTCGGGGTGGTAAGTCCTTTTTCTGTAGCGTCATAGTTAAGGCAGAGCAATCTGTGCTTATCTTAAAATTTATCCCTAGTAGATAGACTCGGAACTTCTTTAATTTATTTTTTTGTGTTGCTTTCGCTTCGTGAGGTCGCTCCTATAAATTGGTTTAATCCGAAAACCAGCGCTACTTCCGTGCCTGGAAGTAGCACATGCTGAGATTAAACCTTTTTAGCCACACTAAAATGTTGATTGGTTTGCGGGAAGGGCTAATTTCTTACGCATACTTAGTTGATTTTTGTTTGTTTATGTGTTTTGTATAAATGTGTATGTGTTTGTTTAAGATTCCCCTTGGGGCCTATTTTTAGTCTGTTTCCGCTCATGTGTTCTCTTTTGTTTTGTGTGTGCTAAATAAATGTTTTTCTTTCTTCTTTCTTTCTTTCTTTCTTTATAGCAGCGACAATAGCTAAAATTTCCAAGTAATAGCTATGGTATTTCCTTTCTGCTGGAGTCGTTTTCTTACTCATGTAATAAGCAGGGTGAAGTTGATTGTCATTAGAACTTCTTTGTAGAAGAACAGCTCCATACCCGTCTGCGCTTGCGTCAGTGTGTAATTCGGTTTCTAAATCTGGATTGTATATTCTGAGAACAGGTGAGCTACACAATATCTGTTTCAATTCTACAAATGCTTTGTCACATCTTTCATCAAAGAATATGGCATCTTTCTTTAGTATATGCGTCATTGGTTTCGCAATCAGGGAATAGTCCTTAATAAACTTTCTAAAACAACCTGTCAGTCCGAGGAATGACTGAATAGTCTTTACATTGTTTGGATTCTTAAAGTTTGCTACAGCATTGATTTTTTCTTGAGATGGTCGTACTTCGTTATCACAAATAATGTAGCCATGATATTGGATTTCCTTCTTCTGAAAATGGCATTTCTTCCAATTAAACTGTAGACCAAATTCTATGCCTCTTTTAAGTACTTTCTCTAGCTTAATTACTCCTTCTTCTTCGGTTTTCGAGGGTATAATTAAATCATCAAGATACACTAGCAGTGTTCCATCGATGATTAGATCGCTGAAGATGTCGTTTATAAATCTTTGAAATACAGATGGCGCTGTACACAATCCGAATGGCATTTTCTGAAATTCGTACTAGCCTTGAGGAGTCACAAATGAGGTGTATTTCTGACTGTCTTTGTGTACTCTCACGTGTAAAAATCCGTTTTTCAAATCAAGGGACGTGAACATCTTTGCTTCTTTCAATTTATCAATTTGGTCTTCGATTATAGGTAGGGGAAATCGTTCTTTAATTACTTTCTTATTTAGTCGTCGATAATCCATACACATTCTACGTGATCCATCTTTCTTGTCAGCCAGAACAACGGGGCAGGCGAAATCAGATTTGCTAGGTTTGCTTATTCCTTTGTCTAGCCATTCTTGAACTTGCGTATGCACTGCATTCATTTCCAAGGGTGACAAACGTCGAGGATTTTGGAATACTGGATCTTCGTCGGTAAGTATTATTTTTAATTCAACGTTGCTTTCTTTTGTCTTTTCGTTAGGCGTATACTCGTCACACATCTTATGAATCTTTCCTGTGTATTTAGAGTCTTCTATATCATATTCTTGTTTGTCATTCTCTTCTGCTAGAAGTGTTAGATGCATAATCTTTTCTACAAAAACACCTTCGGGTTTGAAACACACTTCAAAATCATTCAGGATAGGATTTCCAATCAGCATAGAAACAGGTATCTCGTCGTCTTTCACAACATGAAACTTGATGTCTGTCTAGTATTGATCCATTTCTACATTAGCTGTAAACATCCCTTCAGTGTAAACTTTGTTTCCCGCTATTCCTGTTATACAAGTTGATTCTGTTTTATAGTCTATTCTTTCTTTAATCTTCTCGAATTCTGTTTTTGTTATGAGGTTGATATCACTCCCAGTGTCTATTAGGGTTACAAAGTCTTCTTCATTAATCTTAATCTTTTTGTAGGGTCATTTTTCTGCTTCGTTTTTATTCTGAATATTCAGCGTCTTCTTTGGTTTACTGTTTGTACATTTTGTTGACTTGTGTCCAAATTCATTGCATTTAAAACATTTGATTCCCTTTGGACAGGTGGATGATTGATGATCCAAGTCACCACAGTTGAAGCATCGTTTCACGTGAGTCGTCTTACGGGTTGAATGATGCCCAGATGATTGGCTTGAGTGAGGCGGTTTATTAGCTACCTTCTTTCTGAAGTCACTATAAATGTCTTAACTTCTTGCGAAAATCTTTCATGTCTGTAGCACCATATAAAATAGTTTTATTGGACTCTAAGTCACGAACACCATCAATGACATATTCTATCAGTGCAGCGTCTTCAACCAAATTCTTCTTTAAGTGCCTTCTTCAAATTTGCGAAGTCTTTCACTCTTCCAAAAAATCGCAGAAATAGCTTGGCAGTTCCATCTAAAAGCCTCTTTGCATAGATCAACTTTTCGATATATCATAATTTGGGCAGTATCTTCAAAATCGTCGATAAATGTATCAATCGGGTAGGTGTCATCTCCAGTAAAAATAGTCATTAATTTCTCCAAATCTTTGAACGAAATTTGTACGTCCACGTCTTTCTCTTCATCTTCACTCTGATGTTCATCATTTTTCGGAGGCATTGTAGGCAAATTCAGAAGCTACCATTTCAGTATAATTCTTTTTTAGTTGGCAACATTTTTCCTCTTGACGTCGGTAAAGCAGTACTACTCCATGACCACCATGTCGGTAAAACAGTGCGTTACGTCACGCGTCGTCGGTAAAGCAGTCCTGACCTGTGTCTATGTTCAGTCGTAACAGCTTCTCGGTTTTTATTCCACTATGGCGTAATAAATGGTTGCGTACCGGTACTTTCCGTCGGATGGCTTGCAATAATCTTCGATTCGTCTCAAATCCAAGGGCTATCCCGGACGAGCCCCCAAAAGTTGTGGGAATTTCCATAGATTTGAGCCGAAACAACGTCTTTTTACACCAATTCTTAAATTTTCACAATTACAAAAACAATCGTACATCTTCATCTTTTTTCTGACAAAACCAACCAACTTGACATTTGAAAATTTGACTTTAACAGCTTTATAAACAAAGGGTTGCCAACATGAAATTAAAATAAAACAATCTTAATACCTAAAATATCCGACATATATATACATGAATATTATGTCTATGTCTTCTGTATTCTTCTGTTTGTACTGCTTGTATAATACTCTTTTATCTATAATAACTAATTAGGCATTTTCTTAAGTTATTTATAATTATATTTTTTTTCAGGCATCAATGATCTCAAAACTGAAGCAAGCGTGCGGCTTCGAATATACAAGCAAGCTGCAGAGAATGTTCCAGGTAAGTTGAGCTCGATTATCGCCGAGCGGTCAATTCAAACGTATAGCGATGTATGCCAGCGGTCACACCACTTTCGACTACAACCTACAACACCTCAGCTAGGTGTTGAATTTAATTAGTCGCCAAAGGAATATTTATTCAGACGATGTCTATCTGCGTGTAGACTCGGCTGGCCATCCTCTGAATTGTAAGAAATATTGCAATGGATTTGGACATAGAGTAATTATGCGATCATAGGTTATCTTAAAAATATGAAATATAAAAATATCAGTCATCTGGTCACCATAATAAAAGCTATGCTTCGTTTCGGGCTAGATGGTGTTGTATGCATTGCCACCAATATTTATATATATATGAATTTGTCCAGGACATCGGCGTATCCAAAGACCTGAACGAGAACTTCCGTAAGCACATGGCGAACAGCTCCGAGCAGCCGCTCCACATCGATTTCAGCATCCAGGTGCTGTCCTCAGGATCCTGGCCCTTCCAGCAGTCGTCTTCCTTCCAGCTGCCTACAGAAGTAAGTGCTTACATCAAAAATTAGTTTTGTGCTCACCAGGATGACTTGAAAGAAGTAGCAGGTCCCAATGAGGATCAGTAAAGTTATAGCAAAATTAATAGAATCCACGTTATTCTTCGTAACATATGAATGATGTATCTTTTTAAATTATCTAAATCGGACCATTACTTACGAAGATATTAAGTAATAACCATTATGCCGTTCCTACCGGTAAAATCAATGTACTTGGGTGCGTGTGACGTCACTGGGACGGTGCCCTCTTACTTCACGATTCGATAACTGGCGGCGACCGTCCCTGTGACGTCACAGCTACCGCGGCAAACACTCACTGAAGTTCAGTACTCATTTCGTCATAGCTTAGTCAATTTTTGTCGTAAAACAAAAATGTTTGCACTATGCGTTAAGGATTTCATAGCTCTAAAAATTTGCATTCTTAAATAAAAACGTTACGGATCGTCATTGGACAATCACTGTAAAACACACATAGGGAGACATAGAGCACCCTGGAGGAGGCTTTTACCCTGAAGGGGTTTCAGGGTAAAAGCCTCCTCCAGGAAAGCCGCCTCCACATCCCACTTATACTTGAATTAGAAACATTTTACTAACACACATTTTAAATATATTTATCTAAAAGATGTGTAAATAATGAAAAAGCTCATATACATATATCTAATACCTTAAAACAAGCAATTCTTGTATATATGTATATATATAATCTGAATCTCGGGGAAACGGTTCCAACGATTTTTCATGAAATATAGTATGCAAGGGGTTTCGAAGGCTATAAATCGATCCAGCTAGGTTTCATTTTTAGAAAACGTCGTTTTATCCATGTTTTATACCGAGCAATGCTCGGTTATCCAGGTACTATTTATAAAACTTAATATTTATTAAACTAATATCTGTATCGAAAAACGGTTCAATAAACCTCGTAGTAAGGCAGGCAAGCAGGCATATGTGATTAGACCGCAGTTTGAGGGACATAATTACACTGTAACCGTAGCATTAATCTTGTATGTATCTTAAGTATTATGCTCTCAATAAAGTTCATTTATAATTATTATAGCTTTTAAAGTTCCACTATTTTTTGACTTTCGAGTTATCATTGCCAGTTTCCAAAAGCTGTGAATATTTTCAGTTGGAGCGTTCGGTGCACAGATTCTCATCCTTCTACTCGTCCCAGCATTCTGGTCGTAAACTGAACTGGCTTTACAACATGAGCAAGGGAGAACTCGTCACCAACTGCTTCAAGAACAGGTATACAACCTCAAATATATATCTGATCTCTTATCTTAGTTGGTAGTAGCTCTGCCTTCTGCGCAGAATTAGAAAGGTTGAGGGTTCGATTCCCTCCCAATACAAATATTTGTGTGATGAACATAGGTGCTAGTTCTGTGTTTGGGTGTTATGAAGCATCATACGTATGTATTTAATATAAGTATTCTATCAGTGATCTAGTCACGATAATAAATAAATAAATAATGCCGGACATTTCACACATCATCTGTGTGAAATATTTGTGTTATGGGCTTGCCTCATCACTACATAGTATAAAACAAAGTCGCTTCCCGCTGTCTGTCTGTCCCTATGTATGCTTAGATCATTAAAACTAAGCAACGGATTTTAATGCGGTTTTTTAATAGATAGAGTAATTCAAGAGGAAGGTTTATATGTATAATACATGCATAATATAACAGAGAAACTCTGATAATTTTAGAGGTTTCTAATGTGATAAATAAACACATCTGTAGTATATTTAGTATCAGCATTGCACCCGTGCGAAGCCAGGGCGGGTCGCTAGTGACTGATATACTACTTATATACTTTTTTTTGTAAATGCATGCATATTATACATAGAAACTCCCAGATCCGAGACAAATACTTGCAGATCATACAAACATTTGTTCCGCGACGGCGAACCCGCTACCATCTGCGCCTGAGTCGGACTTTATTCCACTGCGCCACAGAGGGATAATACATTCGCTATACTTAGTTTAAGGCTATATGGCGTTATGTGCATTGGCCACCAATATTTATTTATATATTTTTAGATATACCCTCCAAGCGAGCACGTTTCAAATGGCGGTGCTATTACAATACAATGACAACGTGTCGTGGACTGTTCGTCAGTTGGAACAACACACCGGCATCAAAGGAGATTTCCTAATCCAAGTTAGTATGCAACAACGAATGGTCTTTATCTTTGAAGAGAATGATCAATATCTAGTACTATTCCGCCAATCTATTCTAAACTAGACTTAAAAGAAATTCGACACGTGTTTCGCCTCCAAAGTAACACCAATATCGTAAATAGCATCTCTCGTAACGAACGTCTATGCAGGCTTTTTACATTGTTAACGAAATTCTCGGAAACTAATTAACTGAGCGAGCGAGTTTCTCCGTTTCTGCTTATGCAAAAATGCTTTTGTATGTCTTTCCGAACGCCGTTCGGCCGGCGTCTGTCCGGATGTTCTCCTCTACAGATATAGACACAAAATTTTACGAGAATCGAATGATAAGTGCGTTCTCATCCGATTCTCGTAAAATGTTGTGAGCAGGTTCTATAACTATACAGAATTTTTTTATCGATACATTTTTGGAATTTAAAAAAAGGGGGTGATATAGGGGTTGAAAACGTAAAAAAAAGTTATATTTGAGTCAATTAGAAAAATGTTCGCGAGGTAGTAGACCTCTATAGTAGTGGCTCACAGAGCCACTAGTAAATATAATTGATTAATATTCGAATAGAATATGATATAGTACCAGCTGTTCTCGAACGGAATGGTCTGATACGTGATGATGGTAAGAGGCCTGATGGTATGACTCTTATCCCTTAGGAGATTAGGCTATTGGTATGGGATGCTAATTGCGTAGACACCTTAGCCGCATCACATCTGTCGGGGACTTTGTTAGAGCTAGTGCGGCGGCTGAATGTGCCCAGGTCCTCAAAAATCGCAAATATGCCGGTCTTGAATATATATAAATAAATAATGCTGGAAATTTCACGCAGCATCATCTAGCCCCAATAGAAGCAGAGCTTGAGTTATGAATACGACATGACATATTTACAAAAATTATATAACTAGTATATCAGTCACGTGGTAGCCATTACACAAGCTCAGCTTACTTTGAGGCCAGAAGATACTGTGTGAAATGTCCGGGAATATTTATTTATAACTATACAATAACTAATTTGTGAATCGGATTCCTCACTTTACAGTTCACAATTATTATTGAGTTATGACTTTCTAGTTACGAATATATTGCTCATAGGTTAGTTATTACCATCAGATGGGCCGTATGCTTATCCGCCGTCTATAAAATAGTACATAAGTATCCTAGGGCTGAAAGTAACTTATTTACTCCCGAGACGAGGAATAGTTTGAGGGACTAAATGAATCTTTCATCCGAGAAACCCTGTGCTTTTCATAAAAAATACAAGTAATAATAAATCAACAACTTATGGTGAGATATTTATCTAAAGTTTATGGTAAAATTAGAGCAATTAGTTATAGTTAGTGAAAGGTTTTATCCGGGTATGTTGATATTTGATATTTTCTGGGAAACTTGAGTTTCTGCAGTGTCCAGGGATTCTTGGGTGTATGTTGGAGACATTGATATTTGTCTATTTTCTTCAGCTGTTACAGCAATGTTTTTAGATTGCACCGGATAATCTTTTGAAGTGCTTGGTTGTAGAGAGTCAGTGGAATTTAGATTCATCATTTCTGTTGACAGCTGTCAGTTGAAAACGATTCTCCCTATCGGGAGAATCGTTATAATCGGATTCTTCGTCTGTCACTGCATGGAGTAACATAGCTCTGCTAATTTAATATATTTTACCCGTTTTATTGCATGTTTTATTCAGTAATCTTGGCGGAATTTTAATGAATTAACTGTGACTATGGATAATTGAATTATATGTGTATTGTGGTGCAATGTGATTTGAACGGCGAGGAATCCCAAGAAAATTTTAGACGCCATTCCGCGTGACGTCTAGAATTGACAATTGACCATCGACTAAGACTAATAACAAACAAACTGACTATAAACTATAAACACTTGACATTGGCAAAATTGACATTAGTATGTCACAGGCCATTAACAAAGAAAAAGAAAAATAAAGTACTACTTTCAACTCGCTCCTCAGACAACTTCAGGCGTAATATCCGAGTATAAGTAATGAAAAATCTATTTTTGTATACAGGTATTGCAAATTCTGCTGAAGGCGAAGCTGCTCGTTTGCTCAGACGATGAGTCAGAACTCACGGACGCATCTATCGTAGATCTCTACGTAGGTTATAAGAAGTAAGTCCATTAGACTATTTTATTTAGTAACTTAACACTCTTAACACCAGTGTGCATTATTTAAGAGTAAATTAGTCCATTTTTTGTCCTACGTCGAAGAATTATCACTCAACCGTCAACAATAATATGAGTCATATCAATTTGTCTCGTAATCTATACTTGTATGTAGAATCGTCAAAAAAGGTTTGATATATAGCCTCAAAGAAATCATATTTCAATGATTTTAACCCAACTTTGGGCGTAAATCAGTAACATACGAAGTACGCAAACTTTGAAACGATTTCAATACGAGCATAGTTTATTTATTCAAGAGCTTAAATAAGTTTGTTTTAAATATATACATTCAGTAGTTTTTTCAGAACGCTTAAATCAAACGCCTGTTTTTGATTTTTATGCGATCGTTTGTAGAAATCAATTTAATCTAATATAGAAATCATTATCATACTATCTCCTTACTGCTCATCACTGGGTCTATAATTTTTTCTCTATGCTAAGTGAAATAGCATGCTTTTAAACTCCGCACACTGACGAGTTTGTGCCGCTGACTAGTGTATCCTTAAGCGCTATAACGTATGAATTAGTCCATGCGCTAAACTAGTTTGCGCATGACCTTAGCGCACGCATAGATAGCTCCATAGCACAAGTTTAGTACGGGTTTTGATAGTTCACGAAAACTTCATAAAGTTTCGTTTCCATACCTGCAGCGCCTCTATCGGAAACTTTGAAGAACTAAAAACGGCAGTATGGAGGTATTTGTCCCTTTTTTTTTGTCGATATGTGAAAGAGATAGAAGTTATAACTTTTGAAACTTATAGTTTTTAACATAATTTTCACTCAAAACGGGATATTTACCATGATATGTGAGTTTTTATGCTTCCCTATATTTCGGCACAGTTGCATGCGCTATGATCACGCGATAACCTTTGAAGTCATTGCGGGGGTGTATGTTATTGACAGACAAAACGGTCTACCCTCTTTCTCAGTCTTTTACTGCGAATATTACCCGTACCATAAAATAAAATCAATAAGTTGATAGATTGTAATTGTTTTAAGCCTAAAATAAGATATTTAATTTCAGCAAAAAACTCCGAGTGAATATCAACATGCCGCTTAAAACGGAGTTGAAGGTCGAACAGGAGGCCACACATAAACACATTGAAGAGGACCGCAAGATGCTTATACAGGTGCGTGCCTTTATATGTAGTAGTCACCGTATATCACAGTCCATGACACTATTAAGATCTTAAGAAGACATGAAGATAAACATTTAACGCACGAACATGAATCTGTGGAATACTTACATAAATCTTTGAGACAAACACAAACATTGTAATACACAAAGATGAACCTATAACGTGAACCTAGTGCGTGCCTTTATATGTAGCAATCACCATATATCACAGTGCATGACACTTTTAAGATATTATGATACTTAGACATGAATCTGTAACAAAAACATGAACATTTGACGCACGAACATGAATCTGTAAAATAAAAAAATTCACGCAACATCATCTGGCCCGAAAGCAAGCAGAGCTTGTGTTATGGGTACCCCATGAATGATGTACTGCTTATATACTGCTTATATACTTTTTTATTACATACATATTATAAATAGAAACACCCAGACCCGAAACAAACATTTGCAGATCACACAAACATAAATAACGGGAGTTATGAGGTAACAAATATTTAAAAAATTACAACCGGATTGAGAACCGTTTTTTGAAGTCGGTTAATGAATATATTTTGTTGCAGGCTGCAATAGTTCGGATAATGAAGACTCGGAAGACTCTGAAGCATCAACACCTGGTGGTGGAAGTCCTGAACCAGCTGTCTTCGCGTTTCAAGCCGAGGGTTCCTGTCATCAAAGTAAGCATATCTACATTAATGTACTAACCTACATGTTTCTTATAATATAACACAGTGACAGAGATATTATACTAGCTGAGTCAAAGTCAAAATATACTTTATTCAATACAATCACAAGGATCACTTTAAAACGTCTTACATAATAGGTAATTTTAGGTGCCAATCCATCCTAACCCAAGTCCGAGAAGAACTAGCAAGAAACTCGTCCTGGTCCTAGCGCTTTTTTGCATGATCTATTAACTACCTTAAATACGAGAAAGTAATACAAGAGAGTTTATACATTTCAAATGTGTCCGTTAACTGTCTGAGGGCAGAGCGACATGAGGCCATGCATTCTTATCAATAATATAGTCATTTATATTATAAATAAATATAATATTGACCCGACTGACTTTCTGTCTTAACTATGAATATTGAATTCAACTTTTCTTTCTTTTCTTCTTATAATGGCATCTGTCTTGTCGACAATTTTGACACCACATATCACATGATTGTTTGATAATAAAATTAGTCGATCGTCAATTGTCTATTCTAAACGTCATCGCGGAATGGCCGTCTAGAACTTTCTCGGGGTTTCTCGTCGTTCAAATCACATTGCAACATAATACACATATAATTTCAGTTGTCTATACTGTTACTATGAAGTTACAATACAAATAAAACACCCAAATATTTGTAAATTAAATTTGTCTAGCGGCAGGAATCTTGCAACCTTCTGCGTCTCAGTCGAGCCTTCACTGCGCCAGAGAAGTCGTTATAAAATATTTAATCGTGATTGTTGTCCACAGAAATGCATCGATATTCTGATCGAGAAGGAGTACTTAGAACGTACGGAAGGAGAGAAAGACACGTACAGCTATTTGGCGTGATTATTCGCAACTTCGAATAAATATTATTGTACACTATATTTTGTGTTTTATATACATTATACTATCCTAATTATTGAGCACAGTACGCCTAGTACGGGTTTTTATAGTTTTATCATCAGCCCGTATCAGTCCACTGCTGGACATAGGCCTCTCCCATGGCACGCCACTTAGCTCTCAGCTCTCCTCCAATCCTTGCCCGTTGGCTTACGAATATCATCGCCCCACCTAGCTACAGGGCACCCTGCACTACGATTGCCGACACGCGGCCTCCACTCAAGAACCAGACTGCCCCAACGGCCATCGGTTCTGCGGTATATGTGACCTGCCCACTGCCACTTCAGCTTGCTAATTCGCTGAGCTATGTCGGTGACCTTAGTTCTCTGACGAATGTTTTCGTTTCGGATTCGATCTCTAAGAGAACTCCGAGCATAGCTCTCTCCATAACTCGCTGAGCTATAGAGAGTATTCGATAGTTTACGGAAATTATATTATGTATCGTTTGCATACATTTACATGCAGTGACTCTAGCGGTAACTATGAAGAACTAAAATCGGCAGTATAAATCGAATTATTCTATTCGAAAATGAAAAAAGTTTTCGAACGAATTAGTGCGTTTGGCAGAGTTCCTACTTTGACAAGTTGGTGGAAGTAAACCTTGTCGCTTACGAAAACATTCATAGTTGGTTACACGCTGAATAAATATTAGTGAGAGCTTGCAAACATCCATTTTTCTCAAAGAGTCGTTGGAGTATATATTTTGATTGCATTGAATAGGACACATTCGCCATAAATCAAAAACAATTTAGTTCTGTTTGGTCATTGGTGACGAATAAGGAAAACGAATGAAGACACATTCGCCAGAGTTATGTAAATACAGACAAACTATTTTCTTCTGGCGCTTCGACGGCCGCTGACGCGGCACGCTCGCTTTGCTCGCTCGCCTTGCGCGTTGTTTTCTATTCTCTAACATAACCTAACCAATTGGTTTCGAATAACAAACGCGTAATCTGTCGAATGAGGAATCATAAATGATATCGTTTCGTCAGAGGTTGAAAAAATCTGACGAATGCGGAAGAAATAAATGATCTGACGAATGTGGAATCTGGCGAGGTGTCTCTAACCCTAGCAATTCTTATCTATTCTGACTTAAGTCATCACTGCGTGAAACCCACACGCCCTTGGCCAATTTATTGGTTACAAAATTTGATACATCTTGGTTTTGGTAGTACGGGCTTCAGTTTACGAAAACTAGAAAACGTATTCATGCTTGCAGCGCCCCTAGCAGAAACTTTGATGAACTAAAATCGGTAGTAGGGTAGTGGTCTTATAGGATATTGCATACTCTTTGGGTAGTGGCACTAAAAGTTGACTGGCCCCCAAAAGTTGACTGACAATACAAAATTACAAAAAATATTAAAATATCTCTATTTACATGTGTGCAATATTTTAAATATTTTGTCCGTCATTTTCAATCAAAACATTAAAAGTTTTAGTACTGACGCGCTCGTGGCGAGTCGTTGTATGATTGGTTCCCGCCGAAAACCTGATTTACTAGGAAACCTACTTAAGGTAGTGCCTTCCCAATTTAAGCATTTTGCTAGATTAAAGCAAGAAGTAATGATCGATTTGAGTGTTTTTATAAGAACTAAGAACTTGATAAATCAAGCTTTGATTATATTTATACACATTCTCATTTTTAAACTTTTTGAAAAAGAAATTGACTGTTCAAGTACCTATTGGGTACAATTTTATTTGCTTGACCCAAAAAATTACCGATCCATTGACCTATTCAACTAATGGAGAAATAGCATAATTTTACAGACCTTATAACTTAGAATCTATCGCTTTAAGATAAAAATAATATATCTTAAATTAGTTTTAGTTATTATATGAAGCTAATTACCAAAAGCTGAACATATGTTTTTTGTGTTTTTGATTATTTTGTTTTTTATTTAGTATGAAATCTTAATCTGTTCAACTTTAGGAATCATGTTCAAAACTTGAACATATTAATATATTTACATAATGCGTTCAACTTTAAGGTGTTGTTCCTTAAAATGAACAGATTTCCCTTAGCAAAGCCAGGCTTCAATTTAATATCCCAAAGGGTACACACAAAGAGTAGAAAAGGGCCAAATAAACTGTTATCAGATGATGAAGATAAATTGCTACCAACTTGGATTTTAAATTTGACCAAAGTTGGCTTTCCTGTAAACGCAAATGATGAAATAAAAGGTTCGAACCTAAAACCAGGAAAAAAATGGTTGCAGCTATTTTTGCAAAGGCACCACGAAAAGGCATGCAGAAATCATTTCTAATTTATAACAATCTAAATTTGTAAAACTAAATTAATTTAAAATGTAAGTTCAATTATTGGAGGCAAATCGTTTATAATGAGGGGTCGGCGTTCATCTATAGGGGAAAAATCCAAAATCTTCGACAAATACTAATTTTGCAAAAAAACTAGTAGACAGTAATTTTCTTTTTCAGCAGTCAAATCTTGAGTATATAAGTAATTATTAAAAAATACTGGCAAGCGATAAAAGTAAAGGAGGAAAAGCTACTCAAAGTTTTCAAAAACGCTTAATCGTTCATTTTTTGGTGCCACTACCCTACGTAGATACTTGTCCTTTTTATATTGCCGAAGTGTAAAAGAGATAGAAGTATATAGCATGAAGTTAGCTCAATAAAGCTAGTCGATGGACGACATCGTGTAAATTGCATTCGAAAAAAAACTTGTACTGCCGATATATATGAGAACTAATAGTTTTGCGAGCCCACGAAATCTTTTATAGGTTAGGTACGTATTTTATAAACTCGTACTAGACGCTATACCTACTATAGTATTAGGTCAGGAGTTCTTAACACTTTATGTACGAATTTACAAGTATATTGACGCACCCAACCTTTTGGGCAAATTCGTGAAGTGCCTAGAGTTACGCGAGAAAGAGTGACGCTATGTACGTGAATGCACCTAATGCTAGGCGCTTAGCGCTTGTATGCTTTGCGTCGTAGCAAGAATAGCAATAAGATTTTTTTATTACATTTAGATAAATACGGGTTTTATTCAGGTATTTTTTTCGATGGAGGCACCAACACTGTTTCGATTCAGCGGATCGAAACATTTCGATTCGCGAGCGGATCGCGGATCATTATGATCCGACCCCTTATGAAGATTCTCTAGATGAATCGAAACGAAGACTAAAGCACCTGGTGATGGAAGTCCTGAACCAGCTGTCTCCGCGTTTCAAGCCGAGGGTACCCGTCAGCAAAGTAAGGATATCGCCATTATTGTTTTGTCTTACAGTGGCCAATACTGACGAAGTTAATAAGCCTTTTGAAGGTATCCGTTATAGCCAACATAAAGCTGGGACCGACAACTTAATGCAGCTCCCTGATCAAATGGTCAGAAGAATAATAAATAATGCCGGACATTTCACACAACATCATCTGGCCCCAAAGTAAGCAGAGCTTGTGTTATGGGAACCACATAACTGATATACTACTCAAATCCTTTTTTTTGTAAACACAAACATATCATACATAGAAACACCTAGATCAGAGACAAATACTTTCATAGCATGTAAACATTTGTCCCGCTGTGGGAACCCGCAACCTTCTACGTCTCAGGCGAGCCTAAGCCCACTGCGCAGCAGGTCGAGGCCGTCCTGATATCTACAACCATGCCTAATAATATATTACTTCTGATACAGTGGGACCTCAAGATCTATCGCTGGAGTCACTATATATGTTTTCGTAGAGCCCGCTTTTTGTACTTGCACTAATAAGTATTCCGTGATAGTACCTACCTACCTACACTCAAAGACTCGTGGCCGACTGTCATTCATACTTTCATACTAATTTGAATTATAAACTGCTGCTGCCTTTGGCTTCACACGCATGTTAGGTACCTACATAAAAATTAGCCTATGTCCGTCCCCAAGTTATATCTGCTTACCAAAATTGATTAAGATTCGTTCAGCCGCTTAGCCATGAAAAGGTAACATACCTACACACAGACAGAGGCACTTTAAAAAGTGGAAATTAATGTGGACTATGGATTAGCGTATAAGCAAACATTACCTAGTTAATGAGTTGTTTAAATCTGTTTCTATCTTTATTTATTGACATTACAATGACAAGAACAGAGTATACATTAACGTCACGCTAGATAGGTAATATATATAAGTTATATATATATATAGATTATCAGTTAGAGAGTATGTTAGTTTGTAGTATAATTAGTATAGATTCGAAGGTATACGTCGGTCTGTTGCTTACTTTTACACAGCTGAATGGGTAATCGGATCTCGACGAAATTTTGTCAGGAAATTGATAGTATCCCGGGAATACAGAGACGATAATAAAAAATGTGACACAATTTACCTCGGCTCTTAAATCGAAACGGGCATGTACCAACCCTATATATAGGAATTAGATATAACACTGTATAAAGGCAATGAATGCGAGCGAATCCTGTTGTGCCCCAATAGATTTATCTTTTCGAAAAATCTGCGCTTTAACAGTAGGTATTCTCAGACAGTGAAGAAATACGTGAGGAACCTAAAAAGTGAATTTTATGGATCTCTAAGGGTCTTTAAGGGTATTCTGAGATTTTGTTTTGTAGATATAACTGATAACCTTGAACAACCTTCAAGGAAATTAAAGTCGTTCACAGGGCGTTCGACTTGTAAGGAAACGAGCTCCTAGTTTCGTTAAAAAACGGCAGCGTGAACAAAACTATCATGACAAATTTTGGTCTCGCGCCAAAAAAAGACAAAACCAATCCAATCAGTACAACAATAAAATGTCTAACCGGACCTGCGTATTACAGAAGTTATGTAAAGGAATTTCACCGAACTTTAGCAGCATGAGTTTGGTCACTTGAGCGAATGTCTCGCGGCGGACAATACTTTCGATTTGGCGAAAAAATCAGATCAAACCGCCTTTAGTAATACGATGTAATGTTACAAAAATATTCTCTAAACAAAAACATCTTGCAAAAAGTTTGCATGCTAAACGAAAATTCAAAATTAGAACTCGTTTATTTTTAATTTAAATTTCGCCTAGTGAGAGTTTAAAGGTCAACACGGTTTGCAAGTGAAACGGAAATTTAATATTGGAAGTAATTTATTTATATTTTATCGCGTAATTCGTGCAAAAAGTGTGTACCTACCAAAAAATAATAATGAGGACTGAAATAGTTTTAGCATCAAAAATCATAGTTTTACTGCATTTGTTAAAAATATACGTTGTAACATGTGAATCAGAAAACACTGTCTCTGGTGCTTTAGAATCAAAAATCACTGTTAAAACTAAGCTTGTAAATGAGAAGTTTGAAGAAATAACAATTTTGGATGATAAAGGGCAAATAAAAACTATAAAAGTAAAATCAGTGAAGCCGAAAGTGAAGAAAGTGACGGTGTCAAGTGATAAAGTACCAAATCAAGTGGAAATACCAGTGATTTTGAACGATAAGGGTGTGACAAAAGGACAAAGAAACAAGTCAAAGTTTTTTGACGAACTCGAAGAATGTAAGTACCTAAGTACCTATTTTTACTCTAATGGTTTAACAGATGGAATGCATTGCGACTTCGTTCGCGTAAACATGGCAGACCCATTTTATTATTATACAAGTCGTTTTTTTTATTAAGGCAAATCCCTCATCAAATGATTTTGACGCGATCTCACGGCGCTGAAATAGCGATTTTTTTATCAGAAATCATTAAAATAATGAACAAGTTAATATTTTAATTAGCTAGCTTTCCGCCTATTAGTGTAAGCTGCAAGTAAAATCGACGTCAACTTTAGGATTAAATTATGAATCTAAAAGTAACTTTAATAATTAAATTTGAGCCTATAATACATTTTTAGTGGAAAGTAGATGTATTTTGTATATATAATATGGTTAGGCCAAATAAACGCACCGCTACAATAGACAGCGAGGTATCGAAGTACACGAAAACATCATCGATGTATAACATTTTAGATTTTCGTTAATTTTTCAGCTTGACCGATTTTGATAAAATTTTAATGGGACCACCTGTGACGTATATCCTTTCAAACATAAAAGAATTTTCCAAATCGGTTCAGCCTTTTTTGAGTAATCGGTGAACAAACATAAAAAAAAAACAAATTGAAAATACATATTGCGCTTCTTTTATAACTTTTATTATTCCTCAATTAACGAGCAAATCTTACTAATATTATAAACGCGAAAGTTTCTCTGTATGTTTGTTAATCTTTCACGCAAAAACTACTGAATGGATTTTAATGAAACTTTACAATAGCTTATACACCAGAATAACACATAGGCTATGATTTATAAAGATATTGTGTGAATTGTCCAAAATATAACGATAAGTGTCAAGTAAATAGGAAAAAAATCTGCCATCTGCAAAGTATTCTGGCGTGCGCCGCAAAAACCGTTAGAATTACACGAAGTTCTAACGTAGACGAAGTCGCGGGCACTAGCTAGTACTAAATAGCCGTAAAAAAATACTCATTTTTTCCATACAAAAGTTTATTTGCTCTGGGCACCGTCTTAAAATATCAAACTCATTTATGTTTTATTCAATACAATCACAAGGATCACTTTGAAACGTCTTACATACTAGGTGAGTTTAGGTGCCAATTCATCCTAACCCAAGCCCGAGAAGAATTGATAGGAAACTCGTCCTTGTCCTAGCGCTTTTTAACCGACTTCATAAAAAAGTTCTCAACTCCCCGGAATTTTTTATTTTGAAGTCGGATTTACAATTCGGATTTACAAAGGGACGCTCAACGACTGATGCCGGTGTTGAGTTAATATCACATATTTTTGATATCTGGGAGGAATCACGCGATGCCTTAGGTATTTTTTGTGATCTGTCGAAAGCTTTTGATTGCGTTCACCATGAAACTGTTAAGGGAGTTTCACTTAAGCTTCTCACATCCTACTTAACTGACCGAACACAACGAGTAGATGTAAATGGAAATCGTTCTCCGGGGTCAATGGTAAAAATGGGTGAACCACAAGGATCAATACTCGGGCCATTCTTGTTTTTAATTTATATAAATGATCTACCTAAACTTGTAAAGGATGATCACGAGATTGTACTGTTTGCTGATGACACGTCACTTTTATAATTAAGGCGACGACTTACTAATCTTGACGATGTAAACAATGCAATCTCCAAAGTTGTAACATGGTTTAATGTAAACAACTTATTACTTAACGAGAAAAAAACGAAATGAATTCGTTTTATACTGCCCAACGTTAAACAGGTGAATGCTAATGTAAAAATTAAAAACGAAAAGATAGATCTCGTCGACACCACAGTGTTCTTAGGCATTACTTTAGATAATAAGCTGCAATGGGGCCCGCACATAGATAACTTGTCGAAGAGACTCAGCTCTGCGGCATACGCTGTTAAAAAGATTCGTCATTTTACTGACGTAGATACCGCTAGACTCGTTTACTTCAGCTACTTTCATAGCATTATGTCTTATGGCATTCTATTGTGGGGGAGTGCTGCTGATATTAACACCATATTTGTGTTGCAGAAGAGGGCTTTCGTGCAATTTATAACATGGGCCCCAGAGAATCACTTAGAAATAAGTTTAAAGAAATTAATATTATGACAGTGCCTTGGTATATATACGAAAATTTAATGTATGTGCACAAAAATGTTCATTTATTCAAAAAAAATGCGATAATCACAGTATTAACACTAGAAATAAAGATAAACTCGCTGTTCCCACTGTTACTGTAGGCTCGCTAAAGTAAATAAGTCTTTTATAGGGCAATGTGTACGCTTCTATAACAAGGTCCCAAGCGACGTGTTAGATTTGTCGATTGGCAAATTTAAAAACGTAATTTAACATAAACTGTTTATTAAAGCATATTATAAAATATCTGATTATTTAGAAGACAAAAAAGCTTGGGATGAATTGCTCCAACTCGACTCGGCATCCGTAACAAAATTGTCAAGGATCATACAAAAAAGTGTTAAGACCAGACAAGTTTCTTGCCGGATTCTTCTTGAACTGGGGTTAGGAAAAACCGGCACCTAGATTCACTAGCATGTAAGAAGACGATTCAAAGTGGTCCTTGTGATTGTAATGAATAAAGTTATTTTGAATTTTGAATTTTGAGTGAAAACTTTTTTTAGCGCGGTACGCATATTTTTAGATGCGGTAAAACCTCTGGATTCGCGACACCGTTACCGTTTGGGGCGAGACACAGGGCTGCCGCGCTCGCCCTATTTGTTTATAAACCTTAATTCATATGTTTACAGTCTACTTTTGTATGGACAATTTTACTGAGTTAGTTAGTTAATTCAATAATCATCATCTTCTCCTAAAGTTGACGTCGTTTTAACTGGCAGCTTTCACTAATAGGCGGAAAGTACTTAAGATAATTAAAACATACTATTTTTTGAAATATTTTATTTTAATGTTTTCTGATAGAAAAAGCGTGATTTAAGCGCCGGCGGTGCCGTGAATTAATAGGCGAATATTTGAAATAACTATGTCTAGGGCCGGCAACTTGCGTATGATACTTCCTGGTATATTTCAAGGGTCCACGTAACAATGACCACTTACCATCCAGTGGACTGTAGGTAGTTTACATTCTCTGTCAAATAAAACGATTTTAAATAAATAAAACGTCACAGATAACACAAGTGTCAAACATCTACATGTATCAATCATTGCGTAATTAACACAGAGTATAAAACAGTGTACGTAATTGAACGTTACTTTGCTGTACGTCAAGCACGTTTGAAGGTTGAAGCGGGAGAAAGCAAGTCGTAGTGAAGCGCTTTAGGGCATGATTATAGCGAAGACCATAAACAGTTGGGTTTGATAGGCCGTGTTTCACTGTATATGTTTAAAATGAATATTATCATATCATATAATCAATAAAATTATAAATAGGTTATTGCTACAAACTACAAGATTTTGTGTGAATACTCGGTAGAATAAAAAGTTATTGAAATTCATTTTCCACGTAGTTTTAATTTGTATAGTTTTATCTATTCATAAGTATTTTTTATTTAAGTCTAGCTATAGTAGATATCTAGTTATCACGCTCGAAGTTAAAAATGAACCAAGCGCTTGGCGGCGCAGAATTCCGATCGCGCGAGCGAACATTTTAGAGGGGGACAGCTTTCAAACTCGGACGTTTCAATGGTTAATGATTTTTCATTACGTTTCTACGGATAAGAAATACGTACAAACATAGAAACCTTTTTATTTGAAATTTTGGTTATGAAATATGTACAAAATTAGACAGGACAAAACTTTGTAAAAACTTTGAAAAAGATGTTTTTGTACGATTTTTTGTATTACTGAGCTAGAGATGGGGTTATGTAGTCAAGTTATTAATGTAGGTAGGTATTTGTTGACAGTTCCCACGCCTGCTCCACCTGGATGAATGTGTGTTTTATATTATGTATACTATTTTATTTATTTCTAAACACAAATATAGATATGCAAGATATTGCCTCTTTAAAACCTGCATAGGTCTTGTCGAAGGCCAAAATTAGGAGACGAAACTAAGCGTGAACTTGTCTAAATTTACAAACATGTCAAGTATTCAAATTTGTCAAGCTTCGTCAAAAGTTGGTGCATTTTGACATACGGTAGCGAGAGCTTAGCATTAGCTTAAGATTATGTTTTTGAATTATCCAACGCGTTTACCTTCGTCGTTATAAGTATATGAGGGAAAAAATACAATATTTTGACTTAATTAGAGTGATTTAAAATATACACAAATTTTATAATTTTATAATTTTTTATTAATATTTCGATTTCTATTAAATTATTTTTATCCAGCACGTCATAATTCGGAAACATGTGCCAACTGCACGAAAGGAACCATTGAGGTATCCAATTTAATCCAATCACCACACTGGTTCGAATTAACTAGTGACACAATAATAAATTATTATATAATACAAAATGATTTAAATTAACCTAATTTAAATTACTTAACCCCTAAAAAATTTAGTATTTCATTCATCGTTTTTACCGTGCAATAGAACGTGGCCTTACAAGTCTAATAAACCGCGATTATGTTAGACAGACCCCACTTTCACCGCACGGCCTTATGACGCAACGTTACAAAATAACAGGTTCGAGCATCACGAAGTATCTGCTATTAGAGCCATAAGTAGTTATATAATCGAAACACTATTATTTATTATCTCGTCAAGAAAATAATAATACAAGTAGTTAGATTACATATAAGGTAATCAAAAACGAAAATCATAAATAGAAGTGTGAAATTGTTTGTATGATCGATTGTTCTTATCCCATCACTAGTTTGGTATGTAAGTAGTTATGAGTGAACAACAAGTCTGTGCTTATATTATTCTTCTTCTTCTTCCCATAATGACATCTGCCTTGATGACAAATTCGTCAATGTCAAGTGTTTTTTTTTATCAGTTGGAGTTTGGAGAAAAAAACACGCGCATGCCATATAAATTTGAATGTTCGATATTCGATGACCACAGATAAGATTTTTAAAATGACCAGGGTATAAATATAAAATTGATCAAAGTTGCAACATTTTGTAGTGACTTTTTTAGGGTTCTAAAGTTTACTATGCCCGTCTATCTATTTGTTTGTCTGTCTGTCTGTCTGTAAGTCCGACCTTAATCAGAGCTTTTGCTCATCTCTATACTATTAGTTTAATCGTGATTTGCACGGTAATACGTATTAGTGGCCTCTATAATGTTTTTCTTCTAATCGTGTCAGTTATTTAGATCTAGAGACGTTGATATCTACCAAAAATGACCTCACTCTAACTAATCAATTGTTCAAATATGTTGCCATCTCTATTATTTGTCATTAGAATGACAAAGACAGAGCATACTTAAAACCACGCTAGCTAATTATGTGATTATAGGATACTGGGTTAGTATTTATCAAACGAATATTTGTATTGAAAAACTGTTTAAAATACGTTATATTATTATTAGCACTGCCATTCAACGTGGTATTGTGTGATACAATATTAATAGAAATTTTAGACAAGACAACTATACAGACGGAGCGCCGCCGCCGCAATCAATCAAAGTGAAGGCTCAAAACCGTGCTCCTCTGTATAAATAAACGCACTCACATACACCCAAATCATGCTGTTTGCTCTTAGTATCTGCCGTCGTTGTCAAGTAAACATTGTTCAAAACCCTCGCGCTTCAAGCCAAGTGCGTTCCTTGACGTTTTGTTTTCAAAATAACCAAATTACGTAAATCGTAAGGTTTTAGGTAATTCGAGCCAGCTCTAATAGCATTCTCAGCGTGTTCGCAAATAGGTTCGACTGCATTTATATGTATCACTACTTGAGGATGCACGTTTTCACTAATAATAATAACATAAAGTTTAATTATTCTAAATAAATTTGTGTAAGTCTTTTAATGTATTTCTTTGTTTTGACTATTAGTAAGTACTTACTTATTATTTTGTAATTGATTATTATGTATGTAGATTAAGAGGAATGTAGATGATTTTTAATGTTTATGATATTTTCATATAATTATATTATGGACATAATGTATTATGGACATTATGGACATAATCTGAAATAAAGATTTAATTTATTTAAGTTTATTTAATAACAAGGTATTTTAAGTTTAGAGTGACTGTGACACTTTTTTTTATTTTATTGCAATTTTTACCTATTTTCACCGCATAGGAAAGCATGTTTGTTTTTTTACGATGTTTAGGTACTGGACTACCACCGAGACTAGTACTACAAGAAGGAGCATACTTTTGGTGTAAGTGTTTGTGTGTGCATGTATTTACATAGAAGAGCACGGTTTTAAAGCTTCAGTTTGGTTGCTTGTGGCACTCCGCCCTTATATTTATTTGTTCCTAGATAGAATCAGAAAGAACGTAGTACTAATCCGAAAAATCTTGTCAAAACAGGTTCCAGATACAATCAAAATAATAATTAAAATAATGCCTATTTCTAATCGAAACTGATAGATATAAATTGTGTCAATAGTTCCATAACCGCCATGCTGAAAGTGGATCTGGTATAAACACGGCCCACATACATATTAACAAGGATTTTAAAATTGACCATCGTAGCAACATTGTATCATAGATTATGATAATAAAATTACAAGTGCAAATAATAAAATGCAAAATATCGTACTAATCTACTAGATCAGCCAGAGGAAGTTATAACCAAATGCTTAATATATAATTACGTTTTGAAAACTAAAAAGAAACCGACTTCATTGAATGAAATTTGGGCCTAGGTTATACATTTTTAGTGGAAAGTAGATGTATTTTGTATATATATAATAATATGGGTAGGCCAAATAAACGCACCGCTCCAATGAGACAGCGAGGTATCGAAGTACATGAAAACATCATCGATGTATACAATTTTAGATTTTCGTTGTTTTTTAAGCTCGATCGATTTTGATAAAATTTATATGGGACCACCTGTGAATTATAAACAAAAAAAGGGTTTTCCAAATCGGTCCAGCCGTTTTTGAGTAATCGGTGAACATACATAAAAAAATCTTTTCTAAAAATTCCTTTTTGATAAAGTCGGTTAAGTAAAAATTTAAAAGAAAACTACACTTTTTACTAGATTAGATTACTAGTGTGGTTTTTTTTTCTAGTTCTTTAGGTCTAGAATAGAAAGACAATCGTTTTTATCCCATCACTAGTTTTTTTCTTATTTCTGCAAGTTAACAGTATTTCCTTGTGTACTGTATGTAAGTAGTTACGACCGTATATTTTTAATCTATGCTTGTACTCTTCTTCTTCCCCTTCTTCCCATAATGGCATCAGTCTTGATGACAAAATGTCAAATAATTTTGTTTTGTTATAAACGTCGAAAATCGCATTATTAGTTAAAGAAATAAAAAATGTTTAAATTAAAAAACCACAAATATATTTTAAAAATGGCCCGGATAAATATAAATAGTAGATGAAAGTTGCAACATTTTGAAACGGGGATTTTATTTACACTGATAAGAAAATCGACCATTTTATTAGCATTGTATCAGTGGTAAGACAATTACGAGTGCAATAATCAAATGCAAATATTGTCCTAATCCACAAATCTAGATCAACTAGAGGAAGTACCTACAACGTTCTAAATATAAAATTAAAAAGTAAAACCGGAGGTAGCTTTCCAGCCGCTCTCGCCAACACCTCTCTCTGGCGCCAGCAGGTGTCGTCAACATTTCTGCCCTTTAAAATTCTACCAACATTTGTTCAAAATACTCTCGGGTGCCAATACTTACTTACTTCACAAAATTCATAAAATTATCAAAAACTAGTTATCAGTAACGGTTTTGTCCGCGTGGTACCTAACCTACGTATATAAAAAGTAGCATATACTTAATGTAATTCCAGATCCACATCTACGAGTATACTATATTATAAAGCTGAAAAGTTTGTTTGATTGTTTGAACGCGCTAATCTCAGGTTTGAATTGAAAAAATATTTATGTGTTGGATAGTTCATTTATCGAGGAAGGCTTAAGGCTCTATAACATCACGCTCTGACTAATAAGAGCGAAGCATCAACGGAAAATGAAATGCAATACGGGAAAAATTATTCCTTTTTGAAAGCTTCCGTTGCGCGCGCTGCGTAAACGGTTTAAGTTACGCAAAAATGATGTATAATGGAATTGTTCCTCTTTAAAAGTTCTAAAAAAAAGTCCGCGACTGCATGTGTCTATCTTTTAAGATTGAGTCACTACCTTTTTTATGGTAATTAATTTGTTCGAAATTAATGCATTACTTATTTGCGAAGGAGTTTTATCAACATTATATTAATCCTTATCCAAATAAATATGTTATTAATCACAAGCATTTAATTGTAAACAAAATTTTTTTTTACATCACTTGATTTCAATCAACATCTTAGGAGATATCATAATTTTAAAATAACTCCGCAACAAAAATAGGTACGAGTATGTTCAGGTTCACGCGCGTAGTAACTCTGCCTGTCTATCTATTTGCACCGACTTCACGGCTAAACTACTGAATCGACTTTTACGAAATATAGTACAGAGTAAGCTTAAACCTCAAGGAAGGACATAGTAATAATTTTTATCCAACCGCGATAACTGATATTCACGCGGACGAAGTCGCGAGCAAGAGATAGTTTACTATATAATACAAAGTTTAATCCAAATCTTTTCAGCCGTGTGAGCGTGAAAAAAGGTCACAAATATGTACAAACTTTTGCATTTATAATGTATAATGTGTATTACTGTGGTTATAAAGTCACCTACTCAGATCTTTAATCACTTAGTGCTTTTTGAGGTTGTCGAAAGGGATAGTCAGAAGCACGTCCAAACATTATGTTTTGCAAATGCCCACGCTTTTGCGCAAACACTGTCGCATCATTATAATAATTTGAGTCTGTTCTTTGTTCACTGAAAGTAAAATGTTGAGCGCCCCACATGACCGGCAATGTCTTCTGGCATGTGAGACACAGTGCCGCGTTGCTGCTAAAAACTAAAGCACGCGTTAAAAAAAACCGATCGGAAAAATTGCAAGTTCGAAATTCAAATTCTTGTATAAAGAAAAGTAGGTTTTCTATTACTTAATATTAAATATTTGAATATAAGTTTACATTTTATGGTAAGTGGTATGGTTTTTAAAAGTGTGCGTGACAATTGTGTATTTTTTTAGAAAGTTAATAGGTAGGTATTATAATAATATTGTATTTAATCATGCTTTTAATATAAGCTGTTGTCGTAGTATCTAAAAAGTTCGAAGAGATGTGTCAAGTGCACGAAAGGAGCCTCTGAGGCGCACTTTAATCCTTTCACCACACTGGTTACAAATAACTAGTGCCGCGAAAAGACGAAGAAGAATATAAACTTATACATAGGACAAACTGTTTAAAATAATCATAGAGGTACTTTTTGGTATCTCTTTGTTAAGGTTAGTACTAACCAATAACATAACATCAAAAAATATGTATTAACTACATAATTTATGAAACAAATTAAACTAAGTGGCTCTGTGAGCTGTAGACCTCGCGAACATTTTTCAAAATGACTGAAATATATTTTTTTTACGTTCAACCCCCATATCTCCGCAAATTTTATCTCCGAAAATTTTTCAAAGCTGAATTGACAAAAAATATATATAGTTATAGAACAAAATCTCACAAAATTTCACGAGAATCGGTTGAGAAATGCGACCTGTAGAGGAGAACATCCGCACAGACGCCAGCCGGACATACGAAAGCATTTTCGCCTAAGCTGAAACGGAGACTTATCCTTAGACTTTATGGACAACTAGAGATCTCAAAGTTACTCAGATGTATTAGAATGATAATCATCTTCGACGATAAGGGGTGAAGTCAGATGTAGTACTTTAATTATTCCAATGACACATTCTCACATTTTACACAGTAGTCAACGATAATATTTTGTTATTTTGATTAGAATCTACAAAACCATCGTAGCGCGCCGGCTTGGAGGCTTCTACGAAAACACCAACCTTCCTAATGCTTTATTTAAAGGAATATTCCTTATTTAAATAATGTAAATTTAGATGATACATTCATCGTCTGCTTCTTCGTTAATGGCCTGTATAATATGTTGAGAATTTCGCCAATATCGAGTGTTAAGATTGTTTATAGTAAGACGTCACAAAGTCGTATGTTGTCGTTCGTCGTTTGTTATTTTATAAAAATTCGTGTCTCTTTATAAAATAACTAGCGGGTTCGCACGTATGGTACCTACATAACAAGCTTATGTCCTTCTCAAAGGTCCCTAAATAATCCATAATCCCTACTAATATTATTAATGTAAAAGTAACTCTGTCTGTCTGTTTGTTACGTTTTCAAGTCTAAACCGCAGAACCGATTTCGAAGAATTTTGGTATAGAGATAGGTGGGACCTTGGAGAAGGACATAGGTTTTTTATGTAGGTACCATGCGTGCGAAGCCGAGGGCAGCAGCTGTTATACAAAAGACTAATAGATTAATTAATTAAACACTAAGTACTTGCTTTGGTTATTTCTCTATCGATTGTCAAAAGGATGTCCAGTAGGTTATCATTCAAACATGTTGAAACAATGTACATGATTAAGAGTAAGGTTTTTGTCCAGATATCTTTTATCGAGTACCTAGACCCCTGTCTCATTCTTTCGCTCGTAGTTCGTAATTACCGTCTTTTACGAATTATTGTAGAGTCTACGTAAGACTAGATCAGTCAGTAGATAGGTACAGTAGGATAGGATACAGTAGGATATACCAACTATGAAGTTAGCAGCATAACCTTTTAACCTTCTTTATGCTTTTATTTTTCTTCGTTTCTTCTCAGTTCTTTTCGGGCTTAGGTTAGGAGGAATTTGCAATTTATCTAGTATGTAAGACGTTTCAAAGATCCTTATGATTGTATTGAATAAAGTATCTATTGACTTGACTTGACTTCTTACAAATATTTTAAGTTCGAAAGTAACCAAGGAGATTTTATGTTTGTTTATGATTCGATTACGCCGAAACCTAAACCTATTTGGTTGAAACATGGTATAGATGTAGCCTGAGATCTGGAATATCATACAGGCTACTTCTTATGTAGGTACTGCGCATGCAAAGCAGAAGCTATTATTATAACTGCCTTTTCCATGTGTCTATGGATTTATCTGTTCGAATAACGTATGTTTTTTTTTTAAGCCGACTTACAGATAATAAAAAAAATCTGCTATACGGTTTTCTAATGACCTGGAGAAAGAAGACTAGGGGTGCCGCGAACTGGGTGTTTTCAGTTCAATCAAGTTGCACGAAAGGAGCTAGGAAAGGAAAAGGACAGTAATCATTTTATCTATCATTTTATCATTTTATTTTTTATCAATATTATATGTATAATATTTTATTTCATTAGATCGAAACATCTAGTGTGGTCTAGTCTAGTGTGGACAACACTAGACTAGACCACACTAGATGTTGCGATCTTATTATACAATACAATATAATACAATATCGATTATATATACAATAAAAGGGAAGAGAAAAAAGTCATCGTGCAAGTGCATCAGCAAATCCTCTGTAATGCGTGATCTCTAAGTTTGCCGTCCCTAAAAACTACCACTAGCCACTGTAAATCCAGCGTTGTGCTAATACTTATCTTCAACAACAGACGATATTATAATTGTAATTTAACAACGACTAAATTCGATGAAAATTTCAACGACTATATCGTTTGATTATTCGAAATTGAATTGCCGAGACGAACTTAGAGGCAAACTTCACTTATACCTAGATCCGTTATTACAATACATTTCAGCATTTCATAACTTCGCCCATTTCATATCCCATTGTAAAACGTCACACGTCCGGTTCACAGGATTGCAAAACTGAGTTTTGTTAAAAACAAACGACTTGCGAAATGCTGAAGATGTTCTTGCGCATGCGTAATCATCTGTTGTCTGTTACGATCTGTTTACTTTGTGGTGACATGTTTTGTTGTAGATTCGACCTTAATTTTCTTATTTGAGTGTTTAATTTATACGATTATTATTATTATTAAAAATATTTATACCTTTACAGATGACACTAATGCGTTAAGCATATGTAGGACGCATATAATATAATATAATAATAATCTATATTATTATTACATAGTATAAAACAAATCGCTTTCCGCGTCTGTCTGTCTGTATATCCGCTATCATCAGCAGCCCATAGTAGTCCACTGCTGGACATAGGCCTCCCCTAATAAGCGCCATTTCGCCATTGCATATCCGCTAACTGCCCCTAAAATAAAAATCAGTTAGATATTTTTCACAGAACGTTTATACAGGGTGTCCCGGAACTAGTATGTTATCCTGAGGGGGGACATTTCTCAATTCAAGAATTTTCCTCGAAAAAATGTGCAGCAAAGTTTGCTTTAAAATTGGTAGAAGTATGTATCCATGCCTACCTATCTTAGTATACCAATAAATATGTATTTACACAAACTTATTTAGGTAGGTAACGTGCTTGGAAACACTGTAAACTAACGAGGGTTGTCAATATTAATAATTGGAATAAACTTAAAAGTTTATGTATGGAAAATTGAAAATACCCCATATCTGTTTATTTACATGGTCAGAATCACCTCGTTCAGGCCTAAAATACTAGTTCCGGGACACCCTGTATACCATAATATAAAATAAAAAGAAAACACACAAACATGCAAACAAACATAATAAACATAATATTGCATAGTAAAAGCATGATTTAGAACCTAAAAAAAATAGCAACAGCCAAATGGCTTTCTTATAAAAAAATTGTAGGTAATTATGTAACTTTCAGTCAGAGGGCTAATTACTGGGTTTCTGACAGTTTCTTAATCGATTTGTTCGGTCTTAATAGGCTGATTTCGATTAACAACATAATATATAAATTTAACTCGACGTATTGCTAGGGGCGCTTATCGTTACGTGTATAAAACCGAATACCTACTTAACTAAACCGAATAACCCCTAGCAATATATCGAGCGAACATAAATTTCATATTGTTGATCGGCGTGTACTGTACACGTTATCAAAGACTTCTAATTAGCTTAGATCAAATTAACCTCCTTACATCTAGGTAGGTATACTTCAGAAAATTGGTTAAGTAGGTACAAATAACTGTTTATTTTGCATCATAAGCATCATATATAGTGATCTATCAAAGTAGTGTCTTAAGTACTTAGGTGTAACCTACACCTATATGCCCAATTATTTAAGCATAAACAAATTAGAAAGTGAAATAAAAAATAAACTCAAGTTGTTGACTGAAGGTACGTTGACAACCCACAAACTCATTGGAAAAATACAGAATAAGAAAAAAGTTCAAACTTAAACTGTAACATTAAATTACTTTCCAATTAAGTAATTCGATTTTAGGTATTCGATGAATCATTTCTTAACTTTCGTAATCGTAACATTGATGTTTTGTAATGTTATTAATTAAGGCGCGAACCAAAACTGAGCTTCACTGCGCGCGAAAATGAAAGTGAAAATGGCGGGAAAGATTGCCTGTCAAACTGTTACGTTCCGTTACACTCTCTGTTTCATTTCAGTTATATATTATTAGGCATATATTAAGTATCTACTTACATTTAAAATAAACCAAACTTTGTTAAAACGACATTTTTACGGGTAATAGATTCATGCGCCATCATTACTCATTTTAGAATTCATGAGCTTTTAAATTGTACGGATCCCATATTGCCAAATGGTTCCTAGGGTAAGAAAATATTAAATATAAAAATACTAAATATGTATAGGTAGATAGCAAACCTACTTATTTCTTCTGTTTTTCTACACACAAACAAATAAGCCCAAATCTTTTAATAAGTACTTAGGTGATTGATTAAAAATTAAAAATTTGTTGATAATACTTATAACCACAAAAAATATACAATAAACAAATAAATAATCCTGGACATCTCACACAGCATCATCTGGCCCCAAAGTAAGCAGAGCTTGTGTTATGGGTACCACATGACTGATATACTACTTATATACTTTTTTTTTGTAAATACATACAAATACTTGATAATAAGACCAGATTAATTTAATAATTTAATAATTAAGACTAGAGGTAGAGGTAGAGGTAGAGGTCTACATACTAAGAAAAGTAATGTTAGTTGTATTTACAGATACAGTGACGTGAATCTTCTAATCGTGAATAGTTATGAAATAACAGAAATAATTGTGTAAAATAAAAAACTAAGCGATAGTAACTCTCATTAGGTATTTTCCGCTTCAGAGCCGTGAGAAAAGTTCGTCCTCTTTTTTGACAAATCACAAAATAGTCGGAAGTGCAATCAAAAACAAATTAGTCACAGATTTAACGCTACGTTACTCCGTACTGAGAAATTAACCCTAAGTCGACGTCATTACTAAAGAAAGCAGACCTGACAATTTGACAAATTACTGACCACTCAAATCACAATCAAATCTGTACTCTATCTCTTTGCAATAAAAAACAAATTTGTAATCAGCGTTTACGTCATACCAATTTGGTCTTTTACTCATAACATTAACAAAAAAATCAAAGTAAATTAAACACTGTGTTCGTTAATTTAAGGCACATAATAAGTACAGCGCTATTTACAACTTATGCTGTTACTCGATTTGTGTCCAGGTTTTGGAAAGCTGAAGCGAAAGTCAGCCTTACGACTCAAGTGTGACCGCTTAGTCTTGATACTTTAGTGTGTACCTTATAAACCGCTAAGACCAGGTATATAATTGAATTTATAAATGGAAATTAAGGGACAGTCGCATATCTTGTTTTTGATATATATGTTTATTAGCGGAAATCTGAAGATTATTACGATACAATGTTACAACTTTAACCTATTTACTATAAATAACCTAATCCGTACAGAACTGCTTAATACGTTATTTAGATAAATACAAGGATTAACTAGTTATAGCATAGATCTATCGTGTGCCAGTTTCGATACTGGTAGCGAATGCGCTAAGCATGAAGGTCTCATTTTGACACAATCTGTATTTTTTTGCAACAAAGTATTCCTACATCTCGACAATGATGATTTCCACACCTTCGTGGGAGGATGGTGGAAGATTTAGAAGGATAGGGACAGTTGTAAGGATTTGATGATGTCTTTGCCTAGCAGTTGGACGAAAAAGGTTAATTAGAAATACAATAATCATAAGAATAGTAATAAGTGCTTAGCAATACGGTATGAAAAAGTATGATGAATTCTAAGTAATATTTAAATGCACCTATTTGTTTGTATAAATATACTTTATTTATACAAATTATATTTAAAATATATACAGATATACCGATTTTTTATACTTTTTACTCACAATTCAATTAATGTAGTACAATAAATAATAAATAAATATTGCTGGACAATGTACACAACACCATCTAGTCCCAAACTAAGCATAGCGTGTACTATGGATACTAGATGACTGTTAGAATACTTATATATTTTTAAATACATACTTATGATACTTTATAGCACCCAGACAATATATTATTTTTCCTCAAAACGGGATATTTACCATGATATGTGAGTTTTACTGCTTCCCGATATTTCGGCACAGTTGCTTGCGCCATGATCACGAGATAAACTCACATATATCATGATAAATATCCCGTTTTGGATGAAAATTATGTTCAAACCCTTGATAGTTTCAATATTATAATAAGTTACGAAATTGCAGAGATACTAGGTACTTATGTGTTTGTTTAAAGCAAACCAAAAACCAATGATCAAGACATTATGTCGTGAAATATTTCCGTGCACTTAGATGAAATTAACGTCTTTCCGAAATTGACAACAAAGTTCGTAATTTAGCATTGAAATAAAATTATACAGTTACATGAACAGAAGTAGGTCTCTACCTTTTTGATAGTTACCTACACTGTCACGCACACTTTTTGGACTCTATTTTCGTTCATAATGCTAATAATATATTTTTTGTACTACATATGAATTTAGAACAAGGTTAGCAGATTGTACTCTTGTAGATTTGTTACATTGCAATAATGAGTTATTAAGTAAAGCACTTTCTCCGTAGCCTAAATACATAACATCGTTTTTATTCGTTTATTTGCAGATACCTACAGCTGTTACCGTAATATCCAATTACCTAACTCGTGAGTCATAGATTCATTTAGAAAATGTAAACAGCAACCAAAGTGAAAAGGAACGTCTTACGACGCAGACGCATTTACTTCCGACCGTAAAAACCGCGCTGCAATAAAAAAATGAACAGTAAAAAAGTAAATTAAAAAAAATGCAATTTTAAAAAGTGAACGATAAAAGTGAAATGTGCGGAAGCGTAAGCGAGAACAGACTAAATGGAGCGGCGGGAAAAGTTAAGAATTTCAAAATTCGAAGAAGAAGTGACATGTTCATTCAAGTGACATTTATGTTTTGTTTTTTTAATTTCGGCCTGTGTAGTAACGATGTTTTGACATTACAAGACAATTTAGATAGTGAAGAAGATTTAGCTTCAGATAGGCGCAGACCTTCGAATACTCAGGAGAAGGATATCCTTCTTTTAGACGCTTTGGGACGGAGGAAAGGATCTTACCATAGTTCGTACAGCACGTCACAGGAAGATGACTCTATCATGGATCTTTTGGGCAAAAGTGAGTACTTAATGTAAAAAAAAACACTTATAGGTACATACGTAGAAGTACAGAAAAATCGGCACCTAAATTAACCACATTTAAGACGATTCAAAGAGGTCCTTGTAATGGTATAGAAGACTATATTGACTTTGATATATCTATTGAAACAAGTTCTAGAACAACAAAACGTGCGCAACGCATAAATTAAGAAAATATATTCATTACAAATTCTACCAATTAATAAATTATCGCAGTAATTAGCCTAATTATATAAAAAATCCGTTTTGATTCGTGCATTCAGTGAAATGGAATTTCCTGTGATATGTTGACCTTATGTTAAGAATTTACCTTGAAATAACCCCCGTACGTATTCGTTTCGCAATACTGATAACGATACTGATAGATGATTCACTCTTTTGGGCAGGCTGTTTTCTCCTTGTTAAATTTCGTAATTTTAAGTTAACGGGAAATAGGTACCGAAGCGGCATAAATAAATAAACCTGGACATCACCTGGCCCCAAAGTAAGCATAGCTTTGTGGGTATCTACCATATTACTGATTTACTATTTTTATACTTTTTGTAAATAAACATTAATCATAGAAACACCCAGACCCGAGCCAAATACTTGCAGATCATACATACATTTGTCCCGCGGCGGGAATCGAACCCGCATTCTTCTGCATCTCAGCCAGACTTTAGCCCACTGCGCCACAGAGGTCGTCACAAATGGATGTATTTTTTTATCGCGTTGACATAAAAGATTTTTTTTTATACCCATCCAACAGAGACCGTAGATCTAAGTATTTGATAGATTTAAACTTGATGCCTCCATGGGTATGAGAAAAAGGACCTTGACAGACAGACAGACAGGCAACAAAGTGATCCTATAAAAGGGTTACTTGATTCTTGTTTCAAGTTTTGAGGTACGGAACCCTAAAAGTAGTTGAAGTCACCATTTAATAACGTTTTAACAACTAAAAAGAAAACCGACTTCATGTACACTATATAAAACATTACATCGATGTATACAATTTTTAGATTTTTGTTGATTTGCTAAAAACCGCTCGATCGAATTCAATAAAATGTAAATGGGATCATTATATCCTTTGAAACAAAAAAAGTTTGCTAAGGTGTCTTTGAGTAAATTTTGTAACTTACCTACTTTTATTTTTCTCTGTACTTTTTTATTAACTACTATTTTTTCTCCTATTTTACTATTTTTGCGCATTATATAGTATCTAGTACTAGTACTTAATGTTAAAAAAAAATGGAAAAACAATAATTCCGACGTATTGAGAACCTCCTTTTTTGTAGTCGGTTAAAATAAGGAAAAAATACTAAAAAAGGCTTAAAAATAGTACTTTTAGTCTGAGTAGAGTTGGGACGTCACATCATTTTGTGTCTTTGCCATTAGTATAAAGGTTATAATTTACTAGCTGACCCGATCACGCGTTGCTGTAGCTTAGTAGTTTTATACGTTGAACCCATATACGCTAACCTCTAAAATTATCAGTTTTTCTCTACTATATTATGTATGTATTATACATATAAACCTTCCTCTTGAATCACTCTATCTATTAAAAAAAACCGTATCAAAATCCGTTGCTTAGTTTTAATGATCTAAGCATACATAGGGACAGACAGACAGCGGGAAGCGACTTTGTTTTATACTATGTAGTGAAGAAAACAGTTTCTAGCTACGCTTGTGTGATACCATCAGCATCATACGACTGCATCAAGATAGCTCTAAATAGATATCTTAATATTAAATCTGATCTTTGACCCTTAACTTGCATTTTGAAAGCTAAGGACATGACATGTGTTCTTGATAAAAAGTACGAATTTGCTCAGGACATTTCACACAGCGTCATCTGGCCCCAAAGAAAGCAAAGCTTGTATTATGGGTACCACATGACTGATACACTTACATACTTTTTTTTTTTGTAAATACATATTATACATAGACACACCCAAACCCGAGACAAATACTTGCAGATCATACAAATATTTGTCTCGCGGCGGGAAACGAACCCGCAAACTTCTGCGTCTCAACCATACCTTAGTCCACTGCGCCACAGAGGTCGATAAGATCGCGCATTTTACAGATATTTTTAGGTACTTATTCTAAGTTGTCAAATTGTTTATCTACAATTAAGTGTTCATTCTTTCATTCATTCATTTGTGTCTAGTTTCATAGATGTTCTTGAGGATTGTCTATAAGTGTCCTCTGACACTTATAGACCATACAAGTACCCTACAAGCAAGTACAACAACAAGCTACAAGTACCCACGTACCTCTGTACGTGGGTACTTGTAGCTTATTTACCTAATACCTAAATAGATAGTTCGACACAACATAGAAGTTAAACAAGTAAGAAGTTAAGAATAGAGCAGTAATGCGAGATCAATGTTACTTCTATATTGGGTCGAACTACTCGTATACACATCTGAATTTAAAGTTTGTTACTGTAATAAATTATCACTTAAAACTAATTTATGTCTCAATAAATCATTAAACAAATTGACATTACATCATTTATGGAGATCCGCGCACGATAAAAGATGATGCAGCAGGGCTGCCACACTCGGCGGCGTTAACTCATGTTTTATTTAACTATATCAAATGTTTAGTTAAAAAGATTTCTTCTTTTCTTCATATCCGTCTTCCTTATGACCATTTCGCAAAAGTCATGTAATCATGTCATTTTTCGAAGTGATAACGTCTTATGAATCGATGAAAGCGATAGAAAGGCACGGTTCTTCAATGTTTTCTTATGACGTTATCACGTAAAATTATCGTCCGTAAACCGAGTATACAAACAACCATTTTTTTTTTATTTATTTTTTTTTATTCCTTGAATCGCACCTTTTCGATGACCTCTGTAGCGCAGTGGGCTAAGGCCCGGCTGGGACGCAGAAGGTTGCGGGTTCGATTCCCAGCGCGGGACAAATGTTTGTGCAAGTATTTGTCTCGGGTCTGGGTGTTTCTACGTATAATAAGTATGTATTTAAAAAAAAGTATAAAAGTAGTATATCAGTCATGTGGTACCTATAACACAAGCTCTGCTTAGTTTGGGGCCAGATGATGCGGCGTGAAATGTTCGGTTTCAGGATTATTTACATATCAACATCTTTAGTTCTAGTTTTATTATCAACAAGTGTTAAGAAGTTACAATTAATTGATAATAAATTCAGCTAATATTACCCGTGAAATAACACAAAAAAACTAATTAATTTACAAGAGCTATCAATAAAATGCCAAACGAAAAGTCTGAAACGGTTTCATTACAAAAGCCTATAAATTTTGAAATGTACTCATAATTAAGTAAACAATTTAATTTGTCACGCATTACCAATATTTTAATTACTCGATCGGTCTTTGAGATTTTTTATCTGTGTCAGCTGAGGGTATGCTTTAAATATCCACTCCCTTTTTTACAAAATGTATATTTCTGTTTCAATTTACAAACTACTGTATAAGCGTTTTGGTTTCGATTGTAGACTGTAAACATTGTGTATTAAGTTTTATAATCAAATGGGGCGTGCGCGGTAGTCGGCTACCGCTCGGTGTTTTACGGTGAAGTATGGGGCGATTGGCGCGGTAGTGGACTACCGCATAGAGATCCTTAGGTTAATCATCAATCTTTTAATAATAATAATAATACCGGACATTTCACACAGCATCGTCTGGCCCCAAAGTAAGCAGAGCTTGTGTTATGGGTACTACATGACTGATATACTTCTTATAACCAGTATTTTTTTGGAAATACATACATATTTACAAACAAAATCTAGCTAGCCTGTCAGCTCAGTTGGTAGTAGCTCTGCCTTCAGCGCTGTAGGATGTTAGGATGTAGGATAGATGTTTGTTTTGTGTCTGGGTGTTATAAAGTATCATAAGTATGTATTTAAAAATGTATAAGTATTCTATCAGTCATCTAGTCACCATAATACAAGCTATGCCTAGTTTGGGACTAGATGGCGTTGTGTGCATTCTCCAGCAATATTTATTATTTATCCTACTAATATTATAAATGTGAATGTAAGTTTGTTTGTTACGCTTTCACGCGAAAACTACTTAACCGATCATCATGAAACTTTGTTCACATATTCTTGGAGGTATTAGATGTAACATTGGATACTTTTTATAAAAACAATATTTTTTACGATGTGCGAACGAAGTCGCGGGCAGCAGCTAGTTATTTTATACATAGAAACACTCAAGCCCGAGACAAATACATGCAGATCATACAAATACTGCGTCTCTATCGGGCCTTGGCCCACTGCGCTACAGAGGTCATCATTAGACTTGCCATGCTGATATTTACTGATTCTGGTGCAACGGTTTTTATATATAACAGCAGCAAGTAATCATACGTTGCACCTGACGACAACTAATACGGCTGTTGCCGGCCCTTGATATAAGTTCTTTAGTCTGTTCGCCTAGTAATGTCACTTGCTTCAAGGCCCTTTAAATATAAACACAGTAGTAATAATAATAATAATCAAGAAATGCGTGAGTATCAAGAAACACTCGTTTGGAATGAAGTTACTTTCCTTTCCTTTATATTATTGAATAACAAATACAAATGAATGAATTACTAGCATATGAGAGCAATGAAATGAAACGAAAAAAAAAACAATTAAATACAAATATTTTTAAATATCATACAATATATTTAAATAAGATGGGGATATTGAGTCAGTGGATATTATGTCCGGGGATGAAGAATCGTGTCACCCTATGGATAACCGCCTACACTAAAGAAAGGCTCGTGACGGATATTTGTGACGGAAAATTCTTACACTTTTTTGCCCCATCCGCCAAGTCCGTACCGTGCGATTAAAAACATCGTTCCAATAAATAATGCCGGACACTTTACACAGCATCATCTGGCCCCAAAGTAAGTAGAGCTCGTGTAATGGGTACCACATGACTGATATACTTTTTTTTTAAATACATACATATTATACATAGAAACACCCAGACCCGAGACAAATACCTGCCGATCATACAAACATTTGTCCCTTCTGCGTCTCTGTCGGGCCTTGGGCCACTGTGCCACAAAAGTCGTCACATTGCACACTACTACTCGGAGGCTCTATGCTGGTACCCACATAGACTCTTGGTGTAGAATTCACCAGGTAATTATTGAAACAGATGGCAACCCTAACGAGCAGAGATCGAGCGGTCGATGAGCTCAATTTCACTGATCGCTTTTACATCGTTTATGAATGCGTGTGCGTTGTTTGTGCATTGGTTACTTTACACTTCTTTACAAGGTCCTAAGCAATGTGCTAGATATGTTGGTAATTTGATAAATTGGCCAAGTGCATGTCAAACCACGCACATTGAAAACTCTCGTGGTCGGTATTGATAGAATGACCAGTAGGGCGATCGCGCTATTTGTCAACGTACGGATCAATTGCCATTGTACGGATTGGTTTTGGCTAATGGTACCGCGTTCTTCCTGAATCGTTGATTTTACCAATCGAACATATTTATATATAGAGCTACCTAGCATTGCTATATGCACAGACTACTTGTATGTACTAAATCCAAATTCGTTTGAAAGCACTGTCAAAAATAACGCGATCCCGCAACGTTTGATCAACGTATAATCTAAATGAAAGCTAAATCGTTTCCGTTATGATTAGCGCGGTATGAAATATGTCAAAAATAACGTTTCGACTTTGGTTTAGCTTTGGTTCAGACGTTCAAAATTAGCGCGGTCGGCCCGCGCGCACAATTTCAAAACGGTCTTGTTAGCAAAACATAAAGAATTGTATGGAGGTTTTTGTTTGTTTATATACAAATCATGTTACTCAAAATGTAGAAAAGTCTTACTAGTCGTGATAATTTTCTTTGTAATATCATTATATATTTTGAAAACATTGGATTAACTGATGCCATAAAAAAACCATCGAAATAGGTTCAGTGGTTTGGTTTTTGAATCAAAATAACTGAAAAAATATGTCATTCAAGTGAACGTAAAATAAAACTTTTTAACCGACTTCAAAAAAAGGAGTTGGGTGTCAATTCGGTTGTATTTGTATGGGCTCCAAGTTCATCCAATGAAGTCGGTTTTCTTTTTAGTTTTTAAAACGTAATTATTTACTCTGAGGTCTCTGTACCTAGTAGACCATGCATGGAGTAGGCTTGCCTCGCTCAGGATTTATACAACCATTTCATCTAAAGATCTAAACGATAATTAAATGAAACTATTCATTGAAAATTTTTATTATAAGATTGACGATTTTTTAAATGATAAATTTTAATTTTCTAATGAACATTTTCATTATATAGAGTTGTTATTATAGAATTAATTATCGCACTTGACATTACTTCCTTCGAATATCTCAATTATTATTTTAGTTACTGTTGCATGCCATCTCTCACAATTTGTACACCGCAATCGGTAAAACATGTCGATACACACCTGTTTGTAAAATCTTATATCTGCACATGTTTTTGCAAATATCTTTATCTTTATCTTCATCATCTACAGATGTCAAGCCGAGATAGAAAGCTTCATACTAAGTTTTTCGTTATCAAAATAATATGATATCTAACAATAAACTTTAAAAAGATGGACATATTTTTAGTATTATTGCGCTCATCTATTCCTAATGAATCAAAAAAATCTGAGGTTTTGAGGTTGCATGTTTGGATGGGGTGCGTTACCTTTTTAATATCGCTTTGCATGGCTTTTAAATTGCGGGCGGGAGATGCATGCGTCTGCATCGTGTCTAACTCATTAGTTGGTAGATTGGCGGAATAGTACTAAATATGTGTCTATCTCTTTAATGTTTTGTAATGAATTTCCGCAAACTCACACCTGAAACAACCAACCGAATTGAGAACCTCTTATTTTTTTTGAAGTCGGTTAAAAAAGTTCCACTTGACGCTACGAGCTTACTAATAAAGGCTAAAGTTAGAATGGATGCTTATTGATTTATTGCTTGTTAGTGTTTCAATCACGCTGCAACGGCTAAGCAGATTTCGATGAAACTTAGTATTTATATAGTTAGTGACTTTGAATAGCATATAAGTTACTTTTTATGTAGGTACCTTGCAAAGTTGCTGGTAGGAGCTAGTTATTTATAAATAAATAAATAAATAATACCGGACATTTCACGCAGCATCATTTGGCCCCAAAGTAAGCAGAGCGTGTGTTATGGGTACCATATGACTGATACTTACATACTATTTTTTATTTTTGGAAATACATACATAGAAACACCTAGAACCAAGACAAATACATGCAGATAATACAAAGACTTGTTCCAGCGGCAGGAATCGTACCCGCAACATTTTGCTTCTCAGCCGGGTCTTGGCCCACTGCGCCACAGAGGTCGTTAAACAGCATGTAAACTTCTTTTTGAGTAGGTACCATGCGAAGTCGCAGACAGAAATTAGTCTAAAATCGATGCAAAGGCTATAAACGATTAATGATTACAATCTTAAGTCTATTTTCTTTCTTAAAAAACAACTGCATTTCAATGCCATTGCTCTCATAAACTCAAACATGACACATATATTAACTGCCTCAAGACACGCGATATCGATGCAGTATCGAATGACCACGCATTTCACTATCTAGTTCACTTTTACTCCAGACGTGATCATGCGGAGCTGCGTCCTTGGTACTAGAATTAGTAGTCCGAGGCCTTACTTGTACGAGCGAGCGGAGCGAGTCAAAATTTGACAAAACTGGATAAAAGCTGTTGGTGTCAATAATTGTTATATTAATAATTGTTATAAAAGTTTGTGTAGGGATTAAAATGTTTTTTTATTTGTTACTCCATACGTAATCTTGCTAATATTATAAATATTATTCGCTTTCACGCGAAAACTACTTAACCGATCATCATGAAACTTTGTACACATATTCTTGGAGGTATTAGAAGTAACATAGGACAATTTTTATGAAAACATTTTTTTTTTACGAAAGATATTTATATGGCAAAACGTTTGCCGGGTCAGCTAGTACGTAATAAATGCTTAACTGGTTTAGATTAAACTTGGTATATAAACTGTCTTGAGCCTGAAGAAATGTATAAGCTACTTTTTATCTACACATCACGCGAGCAAACCCAGAAGAAGCAGTAGTATTTTTATAGAAATGATAATTTCGATTTAAAAGACTTCAACGCGCTCGCTCTTCTCGCTCGTTTTCTAAATAAAAGTAACCATTTTGTATCAGCTGTAATCTAGCTAATCTGGGAGACAACAAAACTTGCATGGTACATTTTGATGTTTTTTATTTAACATAGATTTGTAAAATCAATTCCTGTCAATTTAAATTCCGTCAATCATATTTTTTTGTAAAAATCACATATATGAACAGATACAATATAAAATACATGAATAACAGTTTATCTATCTATGGATTCTTCAAAGCGATCTATAGATAGTATAGATAGCAGAGGGCAGCGTCTCCAAGACACTGGCGGCAGTACCGCGTTAAAAGACAATACGCTATGCTAGATACAAACCGGCTCTTGGGTCTAGCGAAGTGTTTACCGGGCTACCGTGTAATAATTTGTAAAACCATTTAATTCAATAATTTCTCTATAATGTATGACTGTTATTGGCTATTTTTAATGCTTTGAATATAGGCGGTGTGCTTTTATGTTGGGTGAAATTTTACTAGTAGTGTCTATTATTTAATTACGACACATTCTTGTGTCAGCTCCTGTCTTAGAGCTCAACCCCAAACCCTTGTTAAACTCCTGCTTGGAGAAAGCTGAAATGTTTTCAAATACTTGGATATTTATGATGAAATGACAAGGAAAATTATCACGGCTCGAATAAGGCTTTACTAGATTTTTAGACTTGATTTGTGAACCTTATAACACTTTAAATTAGCCGCCTTTACTGTGCGTGGTGACATGCACGCAGCCAATTTATTAAGTATTATTTTAAAATTAGTGTTGTTGTAACTAATTAAAGTGACGATCATCTTCACCTGAACAGTTCTGTACTTCAATCACGTCAAACTGCTTGACCCAACTTCTGTATACCTACAAAGTTTACCATTTAACGACTGATTCAAAAAAGCTGTCGTCCCTTAAGATTAGTAGCTGGACTTATTTAATTTTACCCCTATTTTATAACAGTCATAAGTGTGAAATAGCTCAAAACTTGTAATAAACTGAATAAAGTAATTTGTACTTTTACCCCTTTCCAGTGATACCCCAAACGTGTCGGTACCGTGGCGCCCGGTATCCATGCGGCCTCAGCATATCGTGCGTGATGGCTGGAGGGAAACCCATGGACCTGTGCTCTGGAGGCATGATCTGGGCGTGCTGTGTAGACAGAGAGACGACTGAGAGACCGGTGGAGACTGCACCTGTAGTGCATAATGCCAGTAAGTTAGCTTTTTTAATTTTACCCATATAATAGGGTTTAACTGATAAAAGAGAACAAAATTAATAATTGAAAGTGTTAGTGTCTTATAAAAAGAAGATAAAGGTGTGTTGTATGTTAATAATTGACATGTTGTGTTTGTTATCACTAAATGCGAGTTAACTGAGATACCCCTAAGTAGGGTATATCAAGGCGTAAAAATTTTAGGAAAATATCATAAGCGAACGTAGATAGTTGTGAAGAGTTTGATTTAAAACGGCGTTTCGTTATAAATTCTTAGTTCAATAGCAATGTTGCCAACATGCTGCAACCTTCAATGTTTGGCACGCATGGCACACAAGGTTCTCATTTTCATGACATTGTGTCGAGTTACGAAATGAATTATTGTACGCACTTTCTCATAAACAATCAAGCCGAGGTATAATATGTGCGTGCGTTCTAAGCTCGAAGTCGATAATGAAAAACGAAAAATAACGGCCGTGATTAAAAACTCAACAGTGATTTAGTTCGCGTCCTCATAAGTTTACCCTCGTTCTCATGATATTTACATCTTGCTATTTAACTGTTGACTGACCTCACAGCTCAATTGGTAGTTTGAAAGCAGGGATCACCAATTTGAAGGAACGCTTGGGATTGTAGGGTTTGCAGACTGACGAGAAGTCAAATCTGTTATTTAGTTAGGTAGCAAACTTTGTTTATCTCTAGACACAGAAGTGTTGGGATGCTTGCATGGTAGATAAAAAGTAGCAAGATAATAATTTAATGAATGAATGTTTCGGAAAAATTACAAAGCATAATCGCGTTTTGACCATGATCCCGAGTGATTTTTTTAAAACCTTTCTTAGCCTACGGCTCTAGTGGAAGCTGCATAGGTACCAAATTTCATTCCAATCCGTTCGGTGGCTTTTGAGGTTTAGTAAGTGGTATTTGTCAAATATATATTAGATCTAAATTAATGAAATTACACAAATTTTATTAGTTAATATTCCACAGTGACGTTTATATTAAACTATAATTGTGTTATGTTGCTTTTTAATGTCTCAGTAGATTAAAAAAAATTGTACACCATTTTCCAAATATTAGCATAGTGAATTGAGCAATAAATCAAACTGTAATTACCCTATGTTACATAATAAATTAATTATTAGTTATTAGAATGATATACATTGATTGTGGGATCGCTTGTACGCAAACTCCCTTAACTATTAAGGTGTTTTTAAGATAAAGAATCAAAATCCGGGAGCCTACTTTTGAAATCGATTACCGATTTATCGTTTTGACTAATTTTGAGCAATAGAACGACATATATAACTTTTGACAATCGATGTCGTAATCCTTCACAACAGACGATTCGATAACTTGAATTTGATAACGAAATAACTGACCATTCGACTGAATTCGACGTGCAATTCAACGCCTTTATCGTTTCTGACTACAGAACCAAAAGATCGTAACTTGTTCGCCTGTTAAAATCGTCTCGCTTATTTCGCTATCGGCATGCTGATTATGAGGAGCTGATTTGACAGTTTTGACATCGAGGCGCTCAAAATCAGATGATTTATAGCAAGCACCATGGGCAAGTTATGTTTAGTCGACGAATCGCTAGGAAAGCTTATCTTGTTATACCTGTATCGATACATAGAAAAACACCCAGCCCTAAGACAAATATTTGCAGATCATACAAACATTTGTCCCGCGGTGGCAATCGAATCCGGCTCAACAACGGCTCAGCTTACGCTATATTTAAGAAGTCGTCAACGATCGATCGAATGTTTTCTTTTGTTTGAGCATAGCGATAATAGAACAGGTTTTTAGGTAATTATCTAACCGTAATTAGAGCTGAAACGTAGATGGATTGGAATAGAATGATAACTTTCAGCTGTTCTTGGATTATTTATAGAAGCAGTAGTTAGTTTGTTCAAAATAGTTGATTTTCTGAATATACATCTTATGCCGCCATTAGTAGCCGGTAGTCTAGATTTAGGTTCGCTACTCAAAGGGTTAACAGAATTATCCCCTAGGCCTTCGTTTACTGCGCCACGAAGGTCGTAATACAAGGTATGCTTGTTTAGGGCTAGATTTTAATGATTCAACATTATCGACACACATTTTCCTACCTATTCAAAACTCCAATCTGAGAATTGTTGTCTTACGTATAACAAGTTACCATTTACTTCTCTGTTCATGCACTGATTCCGCCCACAAGTGGGTATAGCGGTTATTTCCGACTGTACTCAAACTCTGTCGTAATAAGATATTATTTACACTTTCACACACTTACCTGGCTAGTGGAGAATGGTCGTTGCTTTATGGAAGGATGACGTGCATACCTACTCGTACTGTATGCGATTCAACGATCAGCTCAGTTAGTAGTAGCTCTGCCTTCTGCGCTGTAGGTTGAGGGTTTGTTTCTCTTGCAAGTCATACATTTGTATTGAACATAGATGTTTGTTCTGTGTCTGGGTGCTATAAAGCATCGTATATAAATATATATGTATTCTATCAGACATCAGTAAATCAAACTTCTAAGCCAACGCAATCAAAAGATACAGCCGTTTATGCCGCAAATTTTCGACACTCGCAAGGGAATCAAAACCTACAGGGTACTTCCCGTGAACTCAGAATCTTGGAATTTGGTACGAAGCAACGTCTTATAGCACAGATAAAGGAAAAATTGCGAAAACTGTAATTTTTTTTTACATCATCCAACTATGACTCGATTGTCGTGATGGGTGAAATTTTACTTATATACCTATAGGTTTGTACGGAACCATCGGAGCGCGAGTTCGACTCGCACTTGGCCGGTTTTTTTTTTTATTGCCTACGGCTTTTCAAATCTTTGGTGCTCCTTAAATTACCAGAGTTGTTCAATTCAATAGGCGATCGCGCTATTTGTCAACGTAATTGCCATTGAACGGATTGGTTTTGGCAAAGGTTTGGATATGGCTAGGATTTGGCTAATCTGAATGTCAAAGTGATACCGCGCTATTCTTCCTGAACGATTTAATCGTTGTTTTTACCAATCGAACAAATTGATTATAGAAGTACCTAGTATTGATCTATGCACATACTACTAGGATGTACTAAATCAAAAACGTTCGTTTGACAGCACTGTCGAAAATAACGCGATCCCGCAACGTTTGATCAACGTATAATCCAAATTAGAGCTAAATTTGTATAAGTTATAGTGATTAGTGCGGTACGAAATATGTCAAAAATAACATTTGACTATAACATTTGACTTTGGTTTAGCTTTGGTTCAAACGTTCAAAATTACCACGGTTGACCCCCTGGTCACCATAATACAAGCTATACTTAGTTTGGGGCTAGATGGTGTTGTGTGCATTGTCCAGCAATATTGATTATGCATATATTTTTGCATACAAACTTAACAATCTGTAATGCGAATTTATGCTGCCTAAAAAATGTTAAATAATAGGAAAATTTATTCAGACTCTTGTAGTGCTGCAATAATAATAATAAATAATAATAATGATAGTAATGATCTAGTTATATTATAAAATTGAACAACTCTGGTAATTTAAGGAGTACCAAAGATTTGAAAAGCCGTAGGCAATAAAAAAAAACCGGCCAAGTGCGAGTCGAACTCGCGCTCCGATGGTTCCGTACAAACCTATAGGTATATAAGTAAAATTTCACCCATCACGACAATCGAGTCATAGCAATTTTTCCTTTATCTGTGCTATAAGACGTTGCTTCGTACCAAATTTCAAGATTCTGAGTTCACGGGAAGTACCCTGTAGGTTTTGATTCCCTTGCGAGTGTCGAAAATTTGCGGCATAAACGGCTGTATCTTTTGATTGCGTTGGCTTAGAAGTTTGATTTTTTTACAGCTTTAAGGGACAGTAGACTTGAGTATTTGATATAAATTTCAGCTTGATACCTCCCACGCGTTCCTGAGAAAAAGTGTCTTGACAGACAGACGGACGGACGGACGGACAACAAAGTGATCCTATAAGGGTTCCGTACCTTCCTTTCCAGGTACGGAACCCTAAAAAGAATGATAAAAATAAAACAGTCAAATGCGAACGTCTACTCTTTCACCATCGGTTATACTAGTCCAATTCAGAGCAACTACACTGTCTTCTTCTTTTTCGTTAATGGCATAGTCAATATTTTGCCAATGTTAAGTCTTTATATTGTTTATAGTATAATGTCACAAAGTCGTATCTTGTCGTTCGTCTTTTGTATTTAAAAAAAATATGCTGTTTTTCATATAAAATACTAGCTGGTGCCCGCGACTTCGTCTTCGCAGGCGCACGCCAGAATAGCTCGCAGATGGCAGATTTTTTTCCTACTTACTTGACATTCATTATAGTTATATTTTGGACGATTCACACAATTTCTTTATAAATTAAAGCCTATGTGTTATTCTGATGTATAAGCTATATTATTGTAAAGTTGCATTAAAATCAATAAAATCATTCAGTAGTTTATGCAATAAAATCATTCAGTAGTTTTTGCGTGAAAGAGTAACAAACATACATATAAACTTTCGCGTTTAAGTAAGTAAGTAATAAGTAAGGATTAGTAGGATTTAAACGGATTAGTTTTGCTCGAATCACAAAAAAACAAAGCTTTTATTTCAATTATTTACAACAGTCAATAAATCTAGTTCTATTAAAATAAAAACACCAAAAACTACTAATAAAAGCGGAAACAACAATAATATTAAAAAAATAATAATAATAATATAAGATATAAATAATATAAGAACGCAATGTTTCATTCGTAAGACTGCCAACAATAATCTGGCCACCATTCAGTGATTGCCTTACTCCACCTGTCATCACATTGTGGTCAAGTGAACGTCTTTCAATCTGACTTATTTTTTGACGACCTCTGTGGCGCAGTGGGCGAAGGCCTGCCTGAGACGGTTCGATTCCCGCCACGGGACAAATGTTTTTATAATGTGCAAGTATTTGTCAGAGTCTGGGTATTTTTCTATGTATAATAAGTATGTATTTACAAAAAAAACATTACATATGTTTTTTTTAGTTTTTTGAAGTGAAAACTTCTTTTACCGCGGTACGCATATTTTTAGATGAGGTAAAACCTCTGGATTCGCGACACCGTTACCGTCTGGGGCGAGACGCAGCCGCTCGCCCCATTTGATTATAAACCTTAATTCCCAAACATAAACATGTTTTATACCCATTTGATTATAAAACATCTACAACGTCTACTTTTGTGTGGAGAAGTTTACTGAGTTAGGTTCTTTGATATATTATCTACATTCTGAACAAAAAATATTGCATCATCTGTGTTCGTTCAGTATTTGATTGGCAGTCGCCATAATTACTGATTTTCAAGTGATTTATTACTATACTCTAACGCGCCAAAATAAGTTTTCACTTCTGTCGGCACTCCCGGAGTGCAACCCGATTTTTTTTAGTAGTATATCAGTCATGTGGTACCCATAACACAAGCTCTGTTTACTTTGGGGCTAGATGATTCTGTGTGAAAATGTCCGGCATTATTTATTATTTATTTATTTTTGACGTGATAACGTCTTATAAATCGATGAACGCCGCCTGCACGTAATAATAATAGATAAGAATTAGGTGACCGTGTCCTTAACATCTGGGGCACTGCACTGGCGGGAGTTGAGGCAAAGGGTACTCGACGTTAAAATAACAAGTGAAAAGTGAAAGCCTCACGCCCATTGGAGCGGCAATACAATGGTACGGTATCAGTCGATGTTATAATATATGTAATTATGTACTTACATGTCTATTGCGTCCGGGTATCTGAAAGATACAATGTTTCGTGGTGTGTAGAAATCTTTGGGTGAATACTGATTAGCTATCTCGTAATTACATTTATTATTATTATTATTTGATATTTTTACTATGTTTAAGTAACCTTTTATCTAAAATATTGTATATTGTAGATGTGTATATATTGTCCCTAAATAAATAAAATAAAATAAAATACAAATTAGTCAAAGTCGCGTTAAAATCTGTTGCTATCTTTCTTCATTGATTTTAAAGACGTCAATTTAGTTTTTTTGACTAGGTAATTTTTTTTTTAATACCTGTCATTTGTCACAACATCATTTGACCCCAAAGTAAGCAGAGCTTGTGTTATGGGTACCACATGACTGATATACTACTTATATACTTTTTTTTGTAAATACATACATATTATACATAGAAACACCCAGACCCGAGACAAATACTTGCAGATCATACAAACATTTGTCCCACGGCGGGAATCGAACCCGCAACCTTTTGCGTCTCAGCCGGACCTAAGCCCACTGCGTCACAGAGGTCGTCATTATAACTGACATTACAGCTCAGTTAGCGCTGTAGGTTGTGGATCGATTCCCGCCCAGGACAAACATTTGGGTGATGAACACAAATGTTTGTTTTGTGTCTAGGTTTTATAAAGGGTCGCGATTATGTGTTTATGGGTATTTTTAGTCCCAGTAATAGCGGCCAATGGGATAAATGAGAGTTTTATGTCACATTGCCCCATTAATTGTACTAAAAGAGACAAACGGGAATAACCGTTTTATTAATCGAATAATTGACGACCTCTGTGGCGCAGCCGGCGAAGGCCTGACACGCAGATTTGCGGGTTTGATTCCCGCCGCGGGACAAATGTTTGTATAATCTGGAAGTACTTGTCTCGTGTCTGGGTATTTTTATTTTATGTATAATATTTATGTATTTAATATAATAAAAAAAGTATATATATATCGATAATGGTCATGTGGTACCCATAACACAAGCTCTGCTTACTTTGTTACGTACTTATTTTGTTTAAGCCAAAGTCCAAATTAGCGTACATGTAAATTACAGTTTTCAAATGAGTTAAAATTTACATTTTCTTTTTATATTGAATTGAATTTCCCAGGATTTTCCGTTGAATATTGTAGCACTATTTTCAGTGGCGACTAAAATGAACTAAAACAATAGGCCAGTCAAAATAGCATTTAACTTTGCACTAAATTTCCGGTCCAAATTCTTTTTTTTATAAGGTTTAGGATCACTTACTGGAGCATAAAATCACAAAATGCTGACAGATCCAGTTTTTGGCCAATATCTCGGAAACTATGAATTTAAGGGCAAAAGTTATCGAGACCATTATTGTTGAGATTAAATGTTTGCATATTTTGTTTCTTGGAAACTTTTTTGTAAATCTTACCGTTTACGATTTATGGCCCATTTAATGAACCGGTTTTTCTATCGCGGCCGAAAACTTTTGAAATATTAGATTAATCAATAAAATGCAGTAATCTATTTTTAAAGATCAGTTTATTCTTTACAACTTTTGTTTCAAACTTTTTTTTTCAATGTCCATACTTTTTGTTATAAGACGTTAATCTAATATTTCAAATGTTATCGGCTATTTCGGCTATTTCTCCTATTCTAAAGTTAGATGAAGCTGTGTGAAATGCCCGGTATTATTATTATTATTATTATTATTATAATAATAATCATACTGGACATTTCACACAGCATCATCTGGCCCCAAAGTAAGCAGAGCTTGTATTATGTTGCAATAACGTTTATTGCAATTTAACCGAAATGTCAGGAATTCGCAGACTGACTGGAAGCTTCGGGAATTGCAGCCGAGTATCATGGACAGTTTCTCGAAGTACCCTCACTTTATTTTTATATATTTTCTATTTTTATCTCTAATAAACCGAAGTTGAAGAAACAAGAGCTCTACCACGCAAGTTGTATAATTATGATCGTTATTTAGTATACTGGTAGTTACGTGTAGGTTGTAATTTATTACGTGGTATCCGATCATCCGTTACCGGAAACATGGCGGAAGTAACTATTAATGTGTTACATCTTTCCTCTCGCTTTTTGTCGAAAATTGACAGAAGTGTTTAACAGAAAACCGGGGAATTATAGGATTTGACCAATGAGCGTGCGCGGTGGTAGAGTTGGCCGTCAGATGGTACCAACCCATGTTCCAAGAGGTTGGTACTGTCAGCCAACAGTGTATGTGTGTGACGAGAAAGAGAAATAGAGAAGGAGAACGCATCAGCTATGCGCTTAACCTAGTGTTGTGTATAAAATGTGTTATATAAACTAATTCAAGATCTTAATGTTGCTTATTACCAACGTGAGATGTCAGATGTTACACATCATATGCGACTACTTTAAGGATCGCTCGTTTTTTTACTTATTCAGTAAACTGATATAAGCCACGACAACGAACAGAGACACCTGTTCTCTTTCTATGAGCCAAGCCATCTGTTGGTAGACTTTGACAGTGATAGATGCCTTCTTAATCTAATACCAGGGTGTTCATTGACTCATGCGAAGTAGTCAAGTACCTAGTATTAATACGAATAGAGTCGTAATTACGGGTTTTATCATATATATTGACAGCTCAGTTGGTTGTAGCTCTGCCTTCTGCTCTGTAGGTTATAGGTTCGATTCAACATACATTTGTTATGAACTTGTTTTTTCTGTGTCTGGGTGTTGTAAATACATATAATGTATTATTTAAGTATGTATTTAAATAAACAATAGTGCTGGACATTTATCACAGCATCATATAGCCCCAAAGTAAACAGAGCTTGTGTTATGGGAAGCACATGACTGATATACTTATACTAAATAAAATGTTTATACTATATTATATAAATGTGTATAAAATGTTTTTGGTAAAACAAACATTTTATATATAGAAAAATACCGAGATCTGAGACAAGTGTTTGCAGATCATAGTAATATTTTTCCCGCAGCGGGAATCGAACCCGAAAACTTCTGCGTCTCAGGCAGGCTTTCGGCCACTGCGACACAGGGGTAAATAAATAGATTAGTTGTATTCTATCAGTTATCTGGTTACCATCATACATCATACCATACAAGTTAGGCTTAGTTTGGGGCTGGATGGTGTTGTGTGTCATGTGTAAATAATATTTTACGTCTAATATTCTTATGTGTCTTACTTATGTCAATAAAATATTCAATATATTCTCCAATACTTAAAATATTATTTAATTAGCAATGTGTTATATATTATTTAATTCTCAATGTGTTGCTCACGAAATATGCCATTTAACGCATGACCGACTGTCCATTATACTAAATTCCCGGCTTTTTTTGTATAGGTCAGATATAATTAATTGACGTTCAGTCGAGTCTATATTATCTTACAGTGGCATACCTTACAGTGATAAACCTTACAACGAGAATCCTTACAATGAGAAACCTTACAGAGATATACTTTACAATATGAAACTTTACAATGATGAATGAATGAATGAACGAAAACACTTTATCGTACACCTAAATATAAACAATTTGAAAACTAAGAATACTTAAAAATATATGTACAATGGACAACGATATACCTTACAATGAGAAACCTATCGACAAATCTTATCACAAATTCTAACAACGATAACTTAATCTAATATTTAAATAAAAACAAATTTAAAATATATGTTGGTTATATATTTATGGCTATTAAATAAGTACTTACCTACCTACCTATTTAAAAGTATTTAGAGTCTATCTTATAATCAGTTATTAGTTAATGTGTTGTTTAAATCAGCTGTCATCTTTATTTATTGACATTAGAATGACAAGGACAGACCATACTTTAACGGCATAATAGCTAATTCTGTGATTATAAGATTGAAGGTAAATCTCTTTTTCTGTATTATAACTACAGAGTCAGAGAGAGAAGTATAATCTCTTGTTCATATATTAGTTACATATTGACATTAACAAGAACTAACACTGTCACTAACACACAGTAATTATACAGGTGATCTGATCGAACTTATCGGTACATTCCCACACGAGTACGACTACAGCACGAACCAATTCGAAGAGCCTGTCGTAATCTACACCGAACCCCACCGTCCCACGGAGTCCCATGCGTGGGACCAGAACTATTACCATGTGAAACCGTCCTACCAGGACAAGCCGTCCTACGAGAAACCTTACAATGAGAAACCTTACAATGAGAAACCTTACAATGAGAAACCTTACAATGAGAAACCTTACAACGAGAAACCTTACAATGAAAAACCTTACAGTGAAAAACCTTACAGCGAGAAACCATACAACACACAAACAAACACACAGGGAGTCAGTGATGATTATGCTCCTGTAAAGCCTCAAAGGCCTAGTTTTCCGGGTGAGATAAACTTTCGGGTATTTTTGGTGTTTTTTGGTGATGAAACTCGGCTTCTTCTCAGCACCATAGTTAAGTTATTTGCACAGCAAAATTTCAGCTAAAATTCGGCCAATTATAGACTAAGGAATTAAAATGTATTATTAAGATTTTAATATTTATACACGATTTTCAAATCAAATTATCAAACCACTGAGGTGAGCTCAAACCATCTTAAAGGTACGTTTACACGGGCAACTTTAATTGCTCAATACTTTGCAATACTTGTAAATTATAACGTCACGACAACATCAAGCAATTTACCACAAAGCATGTTACAAAATTGTAGAGATACCGCTATACCACAGAATAATTATTAGTACAAGTGATCGAAGACAAAAACAGAAAGCAGACTCTATTATATATGAAATAAAGTGCAATTCAGCTCGCACAAGCGCTTAGCGTCTAACATTATATATACATAGTAGTGCGTCTCTTTCTATCGCGTACTGAAGTCTATCTCGTCTGGCGCGGCAGTTCTCTTCGAATTTGCCCAACCAGATGGGCCCGCCAGTATACTTGTATCTTCGTATCTAAAATGCGGAGTGCTCGAGGCCTGCCACCATAACGATTGAAGCAATTTAGGAAAGAGATGCTTCATATTAATGCGATAGTTGCCGAGCAATTATTGCTCAAAAGTTGCAAATGTAAGCGTACCCTTAGGTCAGCACCAAACTTCATATTACCTGATATTGGTTATTTATTACAAAACACACATGCATATTCAAAAAACCGAAATGTCACTTCACAGTACCTTGTACTGTCGTTGCTGTCAAACAGTATGACGTCTTGGACTTTGAAGCTGACGTCTGCGGCCGGGCTTAGCAGTTTATTTTACTGAGTTTCATCACCAGTTAATTCTGTTTCTTTGCTTTAATTACGCACTGCGTTTTCATGATCATCACCGCACTCTGTTTTGTAAAGCACTGCTTTGTATATTTTAATGTTTTGTGTTTGGTGGAAACATCGCCTTACGAAAAAGCTAGCTTCTATCTGGCTCAGCACATTAGCATTGCCATTCAACGTGGCATTGAAATGCCGCCAGTGTTTTGGGGAAAGTTGTCCCCTAGCAGTGATCTGGATCAGTTACACTATCTATAGTTGGTTTTAAACCGTCTTTAGCTCAACTGTGGCACATATAGGTGTATTTTAGTTATTTTCCCGTAGTGGTTTAGATTAATTGAGCTATCTATAGTTGGTTTTAAGCGCTGCTGATAGCTTAACTGTTTCGTGTAGATGTATTTTAGTATTATTTCTATTATTCTAAACATTTCTGTAAAATAAACTTTGTTATTCTAAACTCAACAATTTACTTAACGTTTTGTTGTTGCCAAAATAACAATTTAGGTGCGTCTAAGAATACTTCACACGACACAAATTCAAACAATGATTCCGTAGGTACTTGTATGTCTACACTTTTTGCACGACTTTTAACACGTAAATCACGTAGTACAAGTAGACCACTGATTAGTCACGTCACGTGGCTACTCGGCAAAACGATAAACGATATATGGGGACAATAATCGTGCAAAACCCTACTAGTTACATCGTATCCATTGACCGACATTACTTTTGAAACCGATGTCATAAACCTCCACGATAATTTGGATTTAAAAACTAAACTACTGTAATTTTCTATTGAAATTGGTTTGCTGTGGACGCCCTGATAAAGAAAAGGTTTTTAAGTAGCATTGGTTGGTAATACACTCGCTCTGGTTTTTGGACTAGGTAGAGACAGTCTAGCCTAAAAATGAACCCTCCTCGAATGTATTTACTCTCAAATGCAATGTCGTCGTCGTCATTGGTCGAATTCTGCATGCCCTAATATAGCCGGATCTTTTGGGCAACCAGTGCATAATGTCTAGTGTTTTTGTATAAAATTGTTAATAGTCACATTGACATACCTTATTTATTAGGTTTAAGCTTTCGTTGTCCCAGACTTTATTCTAGAAAGAACCACACATTCCAACCTAGTATAATTTGTACAAATCATTAATTAAAGTCCATGAAAACTTTAATAATGTTTAATTTTCTATGTTAAATATTTTTGACCTCTTCCTTTCCAAATTTAAACACGCCATCAGCAAACAACTGCTTTAATATCCTTGAATTGAAAAACTTGTCTAAAGTTTAAATCACTTACTTTTTGTTTTAAAAATAACTTATTTTCTTTTCAGAATGTCTGCTTATCTTCCCATTTTTTTTAAAGCTTTACATATTTTAGTGTTTTTAATAAGTTTAATTGTTCTGTTTGTTTTTCCAAATAAATAAATAATGAGGCGAATGCACAACAGCGGACGTGTCCATTCATATGTCGTCTGCCCGCGAATCGTGCGATCAGTCTACCTGGACTGATCACACGATTAGTTGACCTCACAGTGCGCGGATGAGTAAAGCTTTCAGTAAAATAATGTTGAGTTATTTAAAGAGGAACGACGATCAACTTCGACGAGAGCTTTATTTGTCGATTGTCTCTAGTTGATAACCTAATTCTTGGGGCGAGGAAGTGGAGTTAGAATGAAATTAGCGTTTAGAATTCTACGCCTTTAGCGATCCCCTGAGCAAATAACCTTAATGCGTTTTGAGGCCGCTCGTTTTTTTTTGACGGCGCTATCATTAAATATTTTTAGAAGTTAAAAAATATGTAAGCTGCAAATTAAAATAACATGATGATGGTTATTGAATATTTTAGACCTTTAATACATACATTACAAAATTAAAAATATCACATAAAAATAGTTTTGAACGAAAACGATGGAGGCAAAATATTGAATTACTATTTTTATAACTATTATTCTATAAACTAACGAGCCGTTAGTTAGTATAACGAGCCGTTAGTTAGTAAGTCTATCCTATAATCTAACACTAATGTGTTACTTAAATCTATTGCCATCTGTATCCACTGACATTAGGATGACAAGGACAGACTATACGTTAACGCCACCTCAATTATTTGATTATAGGATGGATGTTAAATAGCGGCAGTAAACACATTTTTCATACAAAAGATCATTTGCTTGTATCGTTTTAACTGCAATACCACCAGCCACTGGTAATGAAAGGCTTGTCAGCTCAGTTAAAACCTATACCTACAGTGCAGAAGGCAGAGCTACTACCAACTGAGCTGTCAGGCCAGTCAATATTTATGAATAAAAAAAGTAATATCACGATTATATAGTCTCCATCCCACCAGGTTGTGGAGAACACTACTCCCGTTCAAACCGCATCGTGGGTGGTCATTCCACCGGTTTCGGCTCCCACCCCTGGCAAGCTGCTCTCATCAAGTCCTCAATCTTCAGCAAGAAGCTGGCCTGTGGAGGTGCACTGGTATCTGATCGATGGGTTATCACCGCTGCTCATTGTGTTGCCAAGTAAGTGCAATTCAACGTGGAAATGCCAATGATTTTGGACGTTTTCTTAATCAGTTGAGTTATTTGCTGGTTCAATTCCCGCCGAGACAAATGTTTGTATGATCTGCAAATATTTGTCTCGGGTGTTTCTATGTAAAATAAGTATGTATTAAAAAAAAGTATGTATGTAGTATATCAGTCATATGGTACCCATAACACAAGCTCGGCTTACTTTGGGGCCAAATTATGCTGTGTGAAATATCCGGGACTATATATTTATTTACTTTCTTTCTTATTTTTCCAGCACACCAAACTCCCAGCTAAGGGTCCGGTTAGGCGAGTGGGACGTACGGGATTCAGGCGAGAGGTATTCACACGAGGAGTTCTCAGTTCAAAGAAAAGAGGTCCACCCTTCGTACGAACCTGCTGACTTTAGAAACGACGTCGCTTTAGTTCAGTTGGAGCGAGGGGTGGTGTTCAAGCAACATATTTTACCCGTAAGTATTAATAATAAGTCATAGATGATTTATGAACGAATTTCTATGTTCGCCACACTTAGACTAGTGGCTCTGTGAGCTGTAGACCTCGCGCTTTTCGAAATGACTGAAATAAAACCTTTTTAACGTTTTCAACCCCCATATCTTCGCCATTTAAAAAAAAATCCAAAAACTGAACCGACAAAAAAATCTATATAGTTATAAAACCTGCTCACAAAATTTCACGAGAATCGGTTGAGATATGCAACCTGTAGAGGAGAACATCCGAACAGACGCCGGCCGGACACCGTTCGGACAGACATACGAAAGTATTTTGGCCTAAGCTGAAACGAAGACAATTGCTCGCGCTTCGCGCTCGCTCGGTCAATTAGATTGAAGTTTCAATCCAGCGCTCGGCGAAGCAACAAGTCTCCTTAGCAGAGTATTGGTGGTCACGAAAAATGTTGATAACATCGTACCATGATATTAATCCTTACCCAACTATATAGTTTCATAAACAAGGATCATTATGGACATGTAAATTAAAACTCTAAATCATTTAAACTCCTTACTTTCATTGTTTCCAGGTGTGTTTACCAGCGAAACAGATGAAGTTAGCTGGTAAAATGGCGACCGTAGCAGGATGGGGACGGACTAGACACGGCCAGAGCACAGTACCTTCTGTATTACAGGTATTACACAATAGGCTAGTTCAGCTTAACTAGATTATAACAGTCTTATTTGTAATACTTAATAATATCGAAAGCTCAATACTAAATGCTAACTATTATGGTGTTGAATTGTACCTGACTTCAGAAACCTTCACTGTGTGTGATCCAATTTTTAAATAGATTTATCTTTATTTTAGGAGGTGGATGTAGAAGTGATTCCCAACGAGAGATGCCAGAGATGGTTCCGAGCTGCTGGTAGACGGGAGACCATACACGATGTCTTCCTCTGCGCTGGATACAAAGAGGTTGTTACATCTATATGATCCATTACCACTGGTGGTATTGCTGGTAGTGATGATAGTAAAGTCTGTAAATCTGTATGGCGATTATGGAACTTTAGACACAATCAATGTCAACTAATATCTATTATCTAAAGTATCATAAGTATGTATTTAAGAATATTTAAGTATTCTATCAGTCATCAGATCACCATAATACAAGCTATGCTTTGTTTGGGGCTAGATGGTGGTGTGTGTATTGTCCATTAATATTTATATTTATTTAATATTTATTAATCAATATTTAGTTATTAGTTTCGATTTGCAATCAGCATAATTTCAATCACTAGTTTGACTGTAATTAGATCCAGTTTTGACAAGATGGATTACTATTACGTACGTTCGGTTTCTATCTCAGACCAAATAAATATATAGATAGAGGGTCGTGAATAAGCAAAGTGAAGTCTCAACACCATGCATTTCTGTGTAAATATACGCAACCACGTATACAGATCGACCCAAACTGTGCTCCTTGCTCTTAGTATATTCAAACATACTTGTACTGAGTCTTCTGTCATGTCGTCGTCTAGAAACATCTTCTTCTTCGACATCTTACAAAACAAAAACATTAACAAATTTCGTGACAAAAGAGTATCACAGAATCATGTTTTACTTAAAATAACACCATTTTTATATACAAATTTTAAGTTTTAAGGTTTGTACAACATTATCGAACGCGATTGACACACGTGGGTGCGGGTATTTGCACTCGGAAGCACGGTTTTGAGCCTTTATTTTAGTTGATCGCGGCCCTCCGTCTTTATATTTATTTGGCCTGAGGTTTCTATTCGTATGACAGCATGTATGACAATCAACATTAACCTTCCGTAATACCAATTCATAAATAGTAACTGAAAACGATTATTATCAAAGTTTTGATAGTATCAGAATTAAATAATCGCCCATAATATTAAATACTGGTGGACAAACCGCACAAGAACATCTAAGCTGAAACTAAGTAAAATATACAAGTCACACATCACACATGTGGAATCGAACCTGCAACCTATAGCGTAGAAAATAGATACTCGTCTTCTATGGCGTAGTAGGCCTAGGCCCGAAGACGCAGAAGGCCCCTGGACAAATATTTGTATGATCTGCAAGTATTTGTCTCGGCATTTTGATAACCACGGGCTTTACTCACGTAATATTTGTCGATGGAGGCACCGACACTGTTTCGATTCATCTAGAGAATAGTCATCAGGGTGAGTTTGATCCGCGGTCCGCTCGTTGCCGCTCGAGTTCACGGTTCGCACTGCGCGTGAGGTATCTCGCGGCGCGGGTCGTGCGTGCAGGTAGAGGGGGAAATGTTGTCACGGCAGGCGGTAACAAATGTATCAAAATGTATAGTACAACTCACAAAAGTTTTGTAAGTGATATTTGTCTCGGGTTTGGATGTTTCCATGTACAATAATGTATGTATTTACAAAAGAAAACAAGTCTCACTTATAGTATACAAGGGAGGTGCCTCCGTTAGCGTGTCTAACTCATTATGAATATATTGGCGGAATAGTACTAAATATTTGTTTAATATCTGTCTATTTGACGACCTCTGTGGCGCAGTGGACTAAGGTTCGGCTGAGACGCAGAAGGTTGCGGGCTCGATTCCCGCGAGACAAGTGGATGTTTCTATGTATAATATGTATATATTTACAAAAAAAAGTATTTAAGTAGTATATTAGTCATGTGGTACCCATAACACAAGCTCTGCTTACTTTGGGGCCAGATGATGCTGTGGGAAATGTCCGGCAATATTTATTTATTACTAACTGCTGCCCGCGGCTTCGCAGGCGTGGTACCTACATCTCTATACCAAAAATGATTATCATGGTTTGATCAAAGTTGTTGCTGATACGCGAAATGAATTTGAAATCTATGAAAACACGGCCTTAACATTTCGGAAATTCAATAATATAAAACAACAGTTTCTAGAAAAGGAAAGAGAAAATTACATGCTAATATTACAATCAACTTTTTGCAATCTAAATCGGTTCAGCGGTTTAGGCGGGAAAACGTAACAAATAGACAGACAGAGTTACTTTCGGATTTATAATATTAGTTAGATTATTATTATTATTAATGTTTTGGCTTGTAATTTGTTTTCAGGGTGGTCGCGACTCTTGTCAGGGCGATAGCGGAGGCCCACTTACAATGAAGCTGGAAGGGCGAAGCACCCTTGTGGGACTTGTATCTTGGGGCATTGGTTGTGGACGAGAGCACTTACCTGGAGTCTACACAAATATACAGAAATTTGTGCCTTGGATTGACAAGGTTTTAAACCCTTAACATTTTGTACTTTGATACCTACTGCGGGTGGAGGAGGTTCTCAATTCAACTGTTTTTAATTTATTTTTTATATTTGTTACCTCATAACTCCGTCAATTTTGAACCGATTTGAAAAAATCTAATTCCGTTTAAAAGGATATACTTCCCGATTCGTCCAATTTAAATTTTATAAAAAAAGGTTCCGTAGTTAGGTTTTTAAATAAAAAAACTGAAAAAAATATGTCATCCACTTGGATGTAACGAAATTTTGACATTTTATTTTTTTATACATGAAGTCGGTTGTCTTTTTAGTTTTTAAAACGTTATTATTTTATGTATAATATGTAGATATGTATTTAAAAATGTATATAAGTAGTATATCAGTCATGTGGTACCCATAACACAAGCTCTGCTTTTTGGGGCCAGATGATGCTGTGTGAAATGTCCGGCATTATTATAACTATTTCTATACACATTTACACATATATGATTGTACAATAATTTTCACGTAAAACAGGTATTTTACCATTATATGTGATTTTTCTGCTTCCAAAAAAAAATGAAAATTAAAAGATATAAAAACTTATTTTTGAAATCAAAATTTTAATTAAACTAAATATGTTATACAATATATGTATGATGTATAATAGTGTGTATAATAGTTGATTATTATATTTTTTTAATATAATGATGATTTTTTTATATAAAATGAAATGTTTTTTGTAAATATATTTTATACTGGTTGCTACCAGTGTTGTAAAAATAAACAATGTTTTTTTTGTTTTTTTGCAAAATTACTGTTTTTGAAAGTTTATTGTAAAAAAGGTATTTATAAATTACTTAGCTTCATGATTGTTGTTACCATTTTATTTCGTTTTTTTTAGTTAGATTATTATTAATTTTATGCATAGTTTTGTTTATCAGTCATTTTAGTAGTCATTGTTATTTATCATCAATCCGTAACCATTAAGCCGTAAAAAAATAAGACAATAAAAAATAAGTTTTTTTTTCAAATTCCTTTTTTAATGTTTCATTATATAACTAACTTAATTATTTTTAGTTATATTATTATGTTGGTACTAAAAGTCCTAAATTAGGATGGACTATGTGGTCCAATTATTTATTACATAGGCTAATAGGCTATTATTTATAAGTTTTTTTTATTTTTATAATAAATTGTTTCGTAAAATTTATGTTTATTTTTTTATGCTACGAATTAAGACGGTGCCCTCAACAAATAAAAAATTTTCTGCATGAATAAATGAAAACACATTATTGTACACCTTAAAAACTAGCACATAAACAATTTGACAACTAAGAATACCTAAAAATATTATGTACAATAGGCGATCTTATCGTTAAAATGAGCCTTTTTTCCCACCGTTTAGTGACTATCTGCTCGTTAATTAAAGAAATAATCATTATAAAAGATATATGGTATGTATTTTAAATATTTTTTCCCCAAATTGCTCGTTTTAAATAGAAATTATTAAATAATGTCTAAAATATTCAATCATCAACTTCAAAAGTTGACGTCGTTTTAACTTGCAGTTTACACTAATAGGCGGTATGTAAGATTAAAACATTACCCGTTAAACTTTTTTCAGAAATCTTTATTTGAATGTTTTCTGATAAAAAAAAACGAATTAAGCGCCGTGAATACGAGTCAAAATTATATGATCAGGGAGTCGCCCTAACTTAAGAAGTTAGGTACAGGTAAGTAGGATTTACCTAGGTAGGTTTTATGGTTATGGCTTCTTCTTCTTCTTTTTTGTTAATGGCCTGTGACATACTAATGTCAATTCTGCCAATGTCAAGTATTTATGGTATAATAGTCAGTTTGTTTGTTATTAGTCTTAGTCGATGGTCAATTGTCAATCAATTCTAGACGTTACGCGGAATGGAGTCTAGAATTTTCTTGGGATTCCTCGTCGTTCAAATCACATTGCACCACAATACACATATAATTCAATTATCCATACCCGTCCTGTAGTCACAATTTATTCATTAAAATTCCGCCAAGATTACTGAATAAAACATGCAATAAAACAAGTAAAAAAATATTAAATTAGCAGAGCTATGTTACTCCATGATATGACAGACGAATCTGGTTTTTGTTGGCTTGACGTTAACGAAACGAAGTGACAGTGAAGTGAAGTGACTTTGGGAGATATTTTCGCGCAGCAGTAGAAAGTAAAAGGACAATTTGAAAATAATTAACAGGAGTACTCCGTACTTTATGTACGATGTTACAAGTAGATTGGCGCATCCAACCTATTGTGCAAATTAGTAGAAATGCCGCAAGACGAGATAGAGTACGCGATAGGCACTATGTAGGTAAATATAATGTAGGCACTAAGCTTGTGTAAGCTGAATTGCTCTTTGTTGCGTCGTAGCAAGAGTCTTTATATAACATAATACAATCTTGGTGTTTCTATATTTTATAATATGCATGTATTTAGAAAAAAAAGTATATTATCAGTCATATAGTACCCATAATACAAGCTCTACCAGGGGCCAGATGATGCTATGTGAAATGTCCGGAATTATTATTTTGTTACTATATTAGTCATTCTAAGCACGATTTATTGCAGCGCCATCTGTGAATTTTCTTGTGTACCAAACCACCCATCGATCTAAAAGATTTAAACTCTTCTTTTTCTTAAGCTTGAAAAAAAATTAAACAGATGGCGCTATTCAAGATTTAAATAAATAATTGTTCTTTCAACTACATAATAATGTTATCATTAATCACTACAAAACCGATCACAAAGGACGTATTTTTTGTTTAGAACCAAAACAGTGCAGTAATGTTATATGAAATCTCATTATTGCACTGTTTTTCATTATTGCACTGTTTTTTACTTTTTATTTAGACATAAATTTACCACAGAGGTTTAATATCTCCCATTAAATTTAATATAAAATGTTTGCATTAGATCAAAAAGATACTGGCTGATAATAAAAATCGGCTGAATAAAATCAACTTAGTGAAATAAAAAAACAAATGGCGCGCATATTGTACCATTGTAAAACTTTGATTCTTCATATTTTTAGCTTGAGTAGGTATATTTTATCACAGTAGGTACCTAGATTGGTAGTTGAAAGAAAAGTAAATTACGCACCTTGCTAAAGAGAGTAATTAATGCACTCGTGTTAATTCAGTGCCTTCGCTTGCGCTCGGGCACCAACATAACACTCGTGCATTAATAACTCACTTTGCGCTCGGTGCAACAATCTACTATAAATAAAGCCGTGAACTATTTATAATGTTGCTAGCATTTCAAATCAAAATTAAATGCATTTTTTGTTCATATGAAAGGCAAATTTCATTATGATTATATCGAAGTCTTCTCTACAAGCGAGAATGGCGCGTTTATATCTTTTGTTCTAGAAATCTAGCATTTATGGATCCTTTATTCTCTCAATAAACTATACAATTTGATTGTCTGACAATCTGAGACAGTTCTGACAATAGCGGCGGCCTACAGGCAGCCCATTAAACTCACAAGATTTGTCCTCTGAGCCATACGAAGGTAGGTCGTACGTAGGTCATTCTAGCATCCCCAGAAAGCTTCTTTATAGGTCTCTGCTTAAAAAGAGGTCCTCCCTGAAAAAAAGTTTGTGCAAGAATACGTTCTTATTTCTGGTGCTTTTGGATTTTGTTACTGTAGGATGTGTTATAAATATATATTATTTAGAATATAAAATTATTAATATCCATAGGACATTATTATTACTTACCCACACTGACATAGGTGTTATTTGTGAACAAATCGCATTACTTAGGTTTCTACGTAAAATAAAATTTATCGCAATATCAAATCGAAACCCTTTCAAAAAGTCATAACATTAAATTCATAGCTTATAAACTTTTTAGACTACAAAATAGGGTTTAAAATAGCTTCGCTATTTTATTATTCAGTAAATACAAGTATGCAGCAATAAGCTTTTAAATTGTGTCGTGGAAGTATATAAATAAGGTCCAAATTGTATTAAACCTTCAGAAGTGCTTACAAAGTCCATTTTGATGGTTCGAAACCGGCTTTCAGAGACAGAAAAAGAAGAGTTTTGTTTTGCGAAATGGTTTTAACTTAGAATACAATGTTGCAATTCCAATGCACTAAATGTCGAGCAAAAAAGTTTAAATTCTGAATAAAAACTTTTTAACAAATTCAAACATAGAATTACGTTTCGACAAATTTGAATTGTGTTCAAAATTTGAAGGCTACCTAAAGAGATCGAATTTGTCTATAATATTGATAATTTGAATCTTGTTCATTTAAATTCATTTCGAAATTTGAAGGCAAGCTTTAAAAAGTGAGAGAACTAGTATGATCAAAATGGTGACAAAATAGCATAGCGATAGTACATAGCACAGAAAATAAAATATTTCTGTCCTGTGATTCGAAGATAGGTACCTATTCCGCCCACGGAAGATTGAATAATAAGTGAGATGTTATGGAATTTCCACTGCAAAGATTAAAGCTCAATGAAATCAGGTCTTGTCTGTAGTAAATTTAGGTATTTCATAGACACAGTCCACTGGTAGAATAGTGTAATTAATAAATTAAAACAGTTACACTCATTATTTTTCTTAACCGCAAGTATTTGTACTTAGTTAGAATCTTATGATGTTCTTATAAGTCACGAAGTCATAAAAAGGATCCCATTAAAGATCCGTGGGTACAACAATTACCAATAACTTGAAATCCCCAACACCCGTTATGGAAACAAGTTTTTAAATCCTTTTCTGACATCATCCTTATATTTATTCGCCCACTAAGGCCATAATCGCTTGGCGTATCGATTGATAAACGACCTTTTTGCCGAAGGTTGCGCTGCGCTCGCGCAGGCAGTACCCACACGACTTTAGAACGCGCGGCCGCCATGCGGTCCAAAACGATAAACGAAAACGAATTTAACTAAAAATCATTAGTCATACAACGCCAACGAAACTACTCGTCTTATGAATAAGTCACAATTTGTTTTAGGAGATGTGATTTTACAGAAATAAGTGCAAAGGAATGTGGTTTCAGTGTCCATGAGAAAAAGAACGAGTGTTGAGTGACCGTTTTTTTTTTGTTTTTTAATGTGCGCGAAGGTTCGCAGTCTGCCAGGATTTTTTAAAAGGTGAGTTTTTGTTTATGGTTAATTTTGTTACTTATAAATTACAGCAGAGGTTGTTTAAACTTTTTGCTGGATTTTGGTCAACCACTGGCAAATTACTAAATTGTTTTGGCCATGGTACCGGTCTTTTGAGCCGAGTTTGAATTTAGAATGAGATTATAGGTGTATTGTCTTGCTTAACATAAGTAAAATGAGAGTAGTAACATTTAAGGTGTCGTTTTCTGCAGAGGTATGAACATTATCCTTCTAAAAATAAGATATCTCTCTAGGCCTAGGTATAGGATTTACGAGATATCCCTACCTAGCTTATAGGGTTATTAACGTTAGGTGTCGCTTTCTGCGGGGGTATGAACCACATTCTTCTAAATATAGGATCTCTTTCTAGTCTCTACGATCTACAATACAGCTGTTTAAGCTGTTTTGTAGCTGTTTTCCAAAATCAGTTTCTTATTTTAGAAACTGATTTTGGAACGAAGTTCCTTATCGCACGGTACGGACTTGGCGGATGGGGGCTAGGCGAATAAAAGGGTAAAATTTTTCCGTCACGAGTTTTTGTCACGAGCCTTTCTTTAGTGTAGACACTTAAACAGTTATCCATAGGGTGACACGAATGAATCAATTAGATGAATGAATGGACGAATGAACGAATTCATTTGATGAATTGAATGATGTACAATACACGTTTATTTTCACCACTCGAAAAATTATATTTCCTACCATTCCTTCAATTCATTAGTTTCAAATAATTGATCTCAGACGCTTATAGGTACGTTTATTTATAGTAATATACTACTATAGAAACTTCGTTCCAATCCAACCGAGTGTTCCACGACATTCACGCATTTTTTCGACTTTTGTTATTTGGTCATAAAATAAACACCAGCAAAAATTTTGCAATAGCAGAGTACATACATACGAACGAATTATTGTACCTACTTTAATAGTCTCACCTCACTGCTTTGCTTTGTTAGTTTTGCTTACGACTTAACTGAAGATTGGTTTACCTATAGCTAATTCTATTATTACTCTGCAAAAACCTTGAGATTTAAAACAATAGCGCGAAACTGTGTCTACTATGTATTTCCTTATTCTATTTTATATTTTGTAATGTAGCTTCTAAATGCAACACTCATTATCATAAGTCTTGATCATTCTACCCGTACTTGGTATTGCTTAAGCTTTAAGAAATCTAAATATGCTTTCGTATGTTTTTATTTTCTTATTGACGACCTCTGTGGCGCAAAAGCTTCGCCTTTTGCGCCACAGAGGATTCGACTGAGTCTGACTGACTGAGGAGGCTGACTGAGACGCAGAAGAGGGCGGGGTCAATTCCCGCCGCGGGACAAATGTTGGTATGATCGACAAATATTTGTCATGGGTCAGCGTGTTTTTCTATATTTAATATCAGTCTAGATTATGCTGTGTGAAATGTCCATGTGCTAATACAATGGCATTATTGTATTAGCAAGAAAGAAAGAATAGTTGATTGTTGCACCGAGCGCAAAGTAAGTTATTAAAACACGAGTGTTATGTTGGTGCCAGCGCATGCGAGGGCACTAAATTAACACGAGTGCATTAATTACTCTCTTTAGCAAGATGCGTAATTTACTTTTCATTCAACTACTAATTTACCTACCGTGATAAAATATACCTACTCAAACTAAAAATATGAAGAATCAATGTTTTACAATTGTGCAAAATGCGCGCCATTTGTTATATTTTCAGCCGGTTTTATTCAGCCGATTTTTATTTCGGCCAGGATCTTTTTACATTTATAAACATTTTATAACTTAATGGGAGATATTAAACCTCTGTGGTAAATTTATATCTAAATAAAAAGTAAAAAACAGTGCAACAATGAAAAACAGTGCAACAATGAGATTTCATATAAAATTTACGCACTGTTTTGGTTCTAAGCAAAAAATAAATCCTTTGTGGTCGGTTTTGTAGTGATTAATGATAACATTAATACGTAGTTTAAAGAAAAAGGAGTTTATTTGCAACGGTACACCGGAAACCGAGCGACACACAGACATATTAAAAACAAGAAATAAACATAGAGCTGCATAAAGCTGCATAGAGAACACTATTAGGAAAAACGTTCTATGTTGTGTCTCTTTATTTACCAGTGTGATGATATCAAAATGCGGTTCAGAGGCTCCTTTCGTGCACTGAATATGAAAAGATTCAAAGAGCGCATTCAGTTTTCTGTTCTATCAATTTTGACATACCAAAAGCCTTAACAAAAAACTCTATCGCCGTTATTGGTCATTATAAACTTGGTTTTCTACAGCACACTTTACTTTCGTATGAGTCCGTGGCCAAGTCTATTTATGGAGTAACGAGGCCTCTAAAGGCCTCTATCATCGTCTAACAATTTTTGAAAATTCTGTTTCGATAGCGAAGCATAAAATCCGTCAAATTAAAATGTCCTTGCAGCCATCCAGGGACCTCGCAGAGCATTACTTGACTACGATGTGATAGGCACCTTTATCTGGTACTTAAATAGATATAGTGTGACGTGTTTTGTCACGGTGTGCGACTGCCAAGGTTACTCCCACATGGCTGACCACCTACGTGATGACGTCACCCGGAACTCAACCCTCGTATCAAATACACAGCTCGACTACACAGTGCTAAGTTTAAGAAACTCAATAGAGGCTTAGATCATTCTTGCAAGTTTTAATTTTAAAAACATCAAACTTAAAAAAACGAGCGAGCCTTACAGTAGTCGCATATGATGTGTACCATCTTATATCTCACCTCGGTACATTTACATTACATTTACATTCTCAGCAACATTAATATTATATTCTGAATTAGTTTATATAATACACTTTATACAAGACACTCAAGTTAAGCTTTGATACGTTCTCCTAATCTACTTCCCTTTCTTTTTCTCGTCACACACGTGCACACTGTAGGCTGACAGTAGCAACCTCTCGGAAAATGGGTTGGTACCATCTGACGGCCAACTATTACCACCGCGTGTGCTGATTGTTCAAATCAAATAACACGCGCTTCCCCGATCTTGACACCTTTAAGAGAGGATTGTGGGCGATCTCGAAGGATAGAGCTAGTTGGAAGGTTTTGTAGGAGACCTTTACCTAGCAGTTAGGCAACACCTATGTTGCCTATGTTTTTTTATTTAACCTATTAAATAAAAAAAATGTATTACAACAATGGCTTATCGAACAAAACTATACGTAAGTAAACAAGTACTTGATGTTGGTGTTCGAAAGTTTCTTGAAACAAACTCAAATCTATCAATCTTTTTTAAAAAGTGGTAACACGATAGTCGTTATACCCACCGGAAGCAATGAAGACCGGAAATTATTAACAATACATCATAATGGCGGCAAAAACGTTTCATCTACCACCTGTCGGCCAACCGCTATTAAGAATAACAAAGACAAAACAAAACGATACATTTAAATAGCGTTGGTTTATGCCTGTAACTTTTTTCTGCCATTAATAACTTATTTTCTATAATTATAAGATTTTTTAGCTTGAAAATTCCTTTTTAATGATGTACATAACAACTCTGGTCATGTATTACAATATTGCGTCATGTACTTCCACTTTCTTTAATAAAAGACATTCTAGATAAATATAATATCAATTGCCCTGCGTTTAGTCACGCAAAAATACGAAAATGGCTAACCGATTTGTTTTTTTTTTGGCTTTGTTTTTTTTTAACGTCTTTAGTGCATGAAAGGAGCCTCTGAGGCGCACCTTAATCCTTTTACCACACTGGTTAGAAATAACTAGTGACTCGATAAGAAGAAGAAGAACGAGTTATTTAACTCTAGATAAAAGGTAACATAACATAACATAACATAAAAACTCTTTCGTTTTTTTTCGTAGAAAAAGCCGCGAGTATTTGAAATTAGAACAACGACGCCGACCGACGTCTACATAACATGTTTTTTTCTACAGATAAGTACCACTTAGGAATTTTAGACTGAGATATCTGTGTTTTGAATAATAATCAGAAAATAAGATGGAATCTGTTCAATAAAACATGAATTGTCCGGAGACATGTCGATGACGTAAGATTGAACATACAATTTAACTAGGTACTTAGCAGATAGTTCGTTTAACATTTTATTAAGTAACATTGCTCTTATAAATGAATTAGTTTTCTCATTAATTCTTCATTTTATGTTTTACCAGCTGGAAACCCCGCTACTTCGCCCGCGCGTCTGTACGAGAAACCATCGAGTTGAGTTTATATTAAGTATAGTAGTATTAGTATATTAGTATTATGGTGGCAATTCGGTTGGTTCATTTCTAAAATTAAGAATTGTCTAAAATATATTTAGTTAGTCATAGCATTTGTAAAACCTATTCGGTTGGTACCATCTAACGAAATTAGGAACGCTTAATTAAGTTAGATAAAATTTAATTAGCATAAGTTGGTAGTAGCAGTATATCAAGGGTTAATTTGACAGTTCAAAACCTAATTTTAGCTAAAATTTGGTAGGTTGGTGCCAACAGAATTGAGGCCTCATATCAGGTTAAGCTCTTTTATAGGTATAGATTGGGCAATGTTTGCGGAATTTTAATCAATAAATTGTGAGTTTTTAACATAAGTGTAGAAAATTGAAACTATTCTTCTTATAGTGGCATTAGTTATTTCGAACCAGTGTGGTAATAGGATTAAAACGCACCTCAGAGGTAAGCTATTTAGGTTAAATTGTTATAAATGTAAATTATGCAATGTGATTAGCACGAAGATGACATTTCGCGATGACGTTTAAAATTGACAAAAAACGGCGACTGTTTTTATAATAAAACAATCACTTGACATTGACAAATCATCAAGACGTGACATTATAGGAAGAGAAGAAGAGTTTACTTCACTTTGAATTCGTTCATTCCACTCGACACCACCAGAACGACACCACCGGTGGTGTCGTTTGGAATCACTATTCCGTTCGACACTAGCGAATATTAGTGAGGTCCTGCAAATTATCATAGGTAGATGTATTCTATATACCTACTAGCTATCACCCTTGACTTCATATGTTTACAAATTCACTGTACTTCATTGTTGATAAGTTGTTGATAAGAGAATCAGAGTCAACTCAGAAGTGACGACGATCGTTCTGGTGGTGTCGAATGGAATTAACGTTTTATTTAAGCAAACTCGTGATATTTAATAATAATAATAAAGCCGGACATTTCACACAGCATCATCTGGCCCCAAAGTAAGCAGATCTTGTGTTATGGGTGCTACAAGACTAATATATTACTTAATATTTTTTTTTAATACATACATATTATACATAGAAACACCTACACCCGAGACATATACTTGCAGATCATACAAACATTTGTCTCGCGGTGGGAATCGAACCTTCTGTGTCTCAGCCGGACCTTAGCCCACTGCGCCACAGAGGTCGTCTAAGATTTAACATATTTAACTACTAAGTAGTATATAATTTACGACAAAGTCTAACTAAAACAACAATCAAAATGTTACATAAACTTTATGCCTTTTTCCATTCACTTACGTACAAATTAAGTTAGTAGTCTGTTCGTAGAATCGTAAATGGATTTTGTACTTTATGTGACCGACATAAAAGTCACTTCACGGCTATACTAGTGTCAGACAAACTCTACCTTCTATTTTCAACATCTATGTTGTAATGGAAGCTTTTAACGCTGAAAGCCGTGTATACACTTATAAATAGTGATTATGTTAAATTATTTTATTTATTAGAAAGACATGGTATTAATAATAATAGCATAAACTAATTAAAAATTAACCTGCTACCTAGTAAGGTAAGTACATAATCTGATCTATGATACAGAACAGAATACTGACCGTATTTGAAATACCCAAGAGGGTGGCAACATTTCTTTGTTGGAAATGTTCAGTTAAATTCGATCAATAAAAAAGAGTTTGGACTTCTTTAGTGGGAACTTCTTTTAGGTACAAACTGTACAATAAGAAATATCAATGGCTGTTGCGCCGCATAAATAGATAAATTATTTGGATTATTTTCTGCAGGCTTGCGAAGTAAACGTTGCGCTATTATTTTATTTATTTTTCTAAAGCTATTCCAGAAAGTTATTGACTCGAAATATAAGCAACCATTTTATATAAAATAATAAATGACGAACAACAACATACGACTTTGTGACAGCTTACTATAAAACAACTTGACACTGGCAAAATTGTCATCATTATGACACATGACCGAAGAAGAAGTATTATCTGCAAATAATATTTTATTGTAGGCATTTTCAGGTTTTAATTAAACTGAAAACCTATTTCAAGTTTATTAGAAATATTTAAAGCTTTCAGATCTAAAAGTTGTAAGTTCTAACCATAAATAGCAAGAGTCAACGTTTTTTTAGTAGTTGGATTTAAAAAAAAAACCGGCCCAGTGCGAGTCGGACTCGCGAACCGAGGGTTCCCTACAAACCTGTAGGTATATAAGCAAAAGTTCACGATATTCGAGTCACAGTTATGGTATTTCTATTGCAAAAAAATGTTCTTCTAGATCTCAAGAAAGGAGTAGTAAGTTTAAAATTATTAAAAATATTTTTATTATTTGATGTAACTAAAAATTTACGGTTTTCGCAATTTTTCCTTTATCTGTGCTATAAGACGTTGCTTCGTACCAAATTTCAAGATTCTGAGTTCACGGGAAGTACCCTGTAGGTTTTGATTCACTTGCGAGTGTCGAAAATTTGCGGAAATTTGCGGCTGTATCTTTTGATTGCGTTGGCTTAGAAGTTTGATTTTTTCACTGCTTTAAGGGACAGTAGACGTAAGTATTTCATATAAATTCAGCTTGATACCTCCAGGCGTTCCTGTGAAAAAGGGTTTTGACAGACAGGCGGACGGACAGACGGACAACAAAGTGATTTTTTCAGTTTTTTCCTTTAGTACGAGGTACGGAACCCTAAAAATAAAAAAAATACTGAGGAGTCGCTTCACGACTATGTCTGCACTGTTTTAGCTTACACTTTAAATTCTACTACTTAATTATATTATTAACTATTGAAAATGGTGTCTTGGTCGCTTCAGACAACGGGGCAGCCAAAACACTCTAGAATGCAAATTCAGATGATACTTTTCAGACATTTACGATCTTAGAGATTGGCTTTGGTTTCACCAACAAATGATGAACATCATTTGCTGGTGAGATCTTCTAAAACTCTGCAAATAGAACAGTTGGGAGAAACCGAAATTTTCAATCTTAGGTTCAACGATCCTTTCAATGACAAATCACTGTCCAAAAACAGTAAATTACGAAAGTCCAAATATATTTTCAAATTAAGAATAGTCTTTTATGGCTAACGTTATTTTTACATTCTACCATTTTCATTAACATTGATTGATGAATAAGCAATTATATTCGTGAATAGATAGTATTTTACAAGTTATATATTATTGTGTGGGTAGTTTTACTCCTACACTAGATTGGTTTGCTAAAAATGTGCACCTGGGGTTATTTTCTATAACGAAATAAAAACAGCTTATTGCTTATAATATTGTTTGCCCCTGAAAGACCCAGTCTGAAAACCAGTGCTGTCTCCAATAGGAGTGACATTAAAGCTGAGACTGGACCTGTTTGGCACCACAAGCGAAAAATGTACTCTCTTATCATGTGTTATTTGGCCTACCTACTCTAATCTTTTACCTGTTTGTTTCTCTATGTCTGTAACATTTTTCGTGTTGTGTGTCAAATAAATCATTATTCTATTCTATTATAATATGGCGTGTGTCCTATCAAGTATAACGTATAATTAATTAAAGGGCAGAGCTTTTGAAATTATCAGCGTACTAGCTTCTGCCCGCGGGTTCACACACGGTACCTACCTACCTCTACGACTATATTAATGCCAAGTTTCATTGAAATCTGTCCAGCCGTTTTGCCGTCATTGGGCCACAAACAATCAAATAAATGTTGGTGCAACAAAAAATCTACAATAATTAATAATTTAACCTAGCCTAAAATAATTAATCGTTTTTGTAATATTATTGTATATATTGTAATAAATGTCAGATAATAGCTAAATGTCTATAAACACAAAAAAAGGCTAAAAATCTTTCATAAAAAAAACTTGCAACTTTTGGAAGCTCTGATCCCCTGCCCTACCAACATACTCATCATATTAATTAGAATCTTCATTAAAAACTGCTTTTGGTGCCTATATTATGGAGAATAACGAATAAATAGACAAGGCCGCTTGGAATATTAAACCTCTTTTGACTTCGTCTTATCAAATCATCAAGCACACGACGAAAGAAGCTCTAAAAGAGGATGCCAATTAAAGAGGTTATGGTCGGGCAAAAGAGGTTGTCCAGCAAATAAGGTTGTATGTCACACAGTTACACAAGATGCTCCAAGGTTCGTATAGGTGTCCAAGGGCGTGCGGGGGTGGATTACGAAAGAAGTGATGAATGATGAACGTTTGGTAGTCAATGAATATAATAGGTTATTAAATCAGACAAATAATTGATGTGTAGGCAACGACAAGGTAATTACTTATATAAATAAAAAACATATGACTGTAACTCCTAGTCTTAGTAGACATCTTCTAAGATCTCTAGTTATCTTAGAATCACATATTTAGGTAAGATCGCAGGAAGTCGGTGGATGGAGAGGGCTCAAAATAGTTCTTCCTGGAAATCTATTGAGGAGGCCTATATTGGAGTGGACTACAGTGGACTTCTTAAAGGCTGATATGATGATGAGGCGCATTTCAGAGTGTTTTGGCTGCCAGCTTAGGTTTTAATAATTACTTTTCACCTCTCCAGCACGAAAAGCGCTTTTAGTGCGTAAAAACTCAGAGAAAAATCGCTTTTAACTGCGAGTAAAAGTGATTCAAATTTGAAACCTTGAAGAATTTAAATATTTAAAGGTTCTAAAAAACAAATAGGTTTAAAGTAGGTATGCAATTTTCATCAATGTTTTCTTATGACGTTATCACGTAAAATTATCGTCCGTAAACCGACTTTACAGACAAAAAATTTTTTTATGTTCGTGCAATTAAACTTTCACTAGTTTATTATAGTAGTTATTAAAATCCCTCGCTACGCTCGTGATTCTAGAATACTTCGCTAGTTCGTGACTTAAAGTCAGCACTCGCAGGAACTTTGCTCACTTGTAGGACAAATAACTGCCATATTCAATGTTGTACATCTTCCATCAACAAATCATGACATCATTTGATACTTAACCGAAAGAATCCATGCCAATTTAAAATAGCTCTTACGCAATTGTGATACAGCATACATGCAGAAATTTTCAAACCCACCTGATCATCACGTCGCTTCTTCATTATTGAATTTTAAGCCATATTGAGTAGATAATAAGAGTGTTTACGGATAGTGATGTAACCTTGCCATGAGGTCACGGTAATCACCTGTTCACCTTTTTAATTTTAAATGACTCAGGATTGTATGGCTCAATAGCTTTTAGGATAAAAAAATTATTACGTTTTAAAAACTTAAAAGAACTCAACGAAATTTCGTTTACTTATCTTTTTTGATTTAGGAACCAAACTACAGAACCGATTTTGATAAAATTTCTATGGGACTAATCGGAAGGTAATGTATCCTTTCACATAAAAAAAACAAATTTGTTCATAAATGACAGAGTTATGAGGTAACAAAACACAAAAAAATCGTATTGAAAACTGAGAAATCGATTAAAAATTTATGGTAAGAATGACTTGTTTCAATAAAGATACGAATCCTAAATTGTGGGTTTAAGTTGCACAATACTGACTATAATGTATTTACAAATTAAATAACGAAAATATATAGAATAATATACAATTACTTATATATAATAAAAAAAACGTGTACGTCTCGGGACGTCCGACAGAAGTGATAACTTAAACTAATCTAACTAGGGCTGTGGGTTAGAGTGAGAGAGGAGGAGCCTGCCTACCGCTGCCGTATGCGTGAGAGAAAGGGAAGCCAGACAGACTAGCGCCGTAACGCGTTACGTGACGAAGCGGTTTACCCTCCCTTATGAAGTTATCACCTCGAAAACAGAATTCAGTTCACTGACCGCAGGTAAAGTGCCCAAAAGGCTGGCAACTTACCTCGTTAAATATCCTGAGTAGTATTGCCTGCCGATATACCTATGGCTTGTGACATAATAATTAATTTTGACGATCTCTGTGACGCAGTTATGCACCAAAAGTGCACCTGAGACGCAAAAGGTTGTGTTCGATTCCCACCGCGAGTAAACATATTTGTATGATCTGCTAATACTGGTCTTGGATATGGGTGTTTTTTATGATACATATTTGATGTTTCTACCAAACACCGTGAAGTAATTTTCGTAACGCGATGTTTTGACTCCAAAAGGCTCAAATATTTTAGACCCTATCGAGACCGGCATATTTGCGCCCTTTTGAGATCCACGGCACAATCAGTAGCCGCACCAGCTCTAACGGAAGTCCCGAGAGATGGGATGCGGCCAGGGTGTCTACGCAAGTAGCATCCCATACCAATGGCCTAACCATCTCCTTAGATACAAGAAGCCTCTCACCACAATCATGTATCATTTCATAGAGTTCGTCGATAAGGTAATACAAAAGTATGCAGAAACTCACGAACAGAGCCTTCATCACCATGTGAACGTCGAGGCAATGCAGCTCCTCGACATCACGGTCATTTGTAAGAAGGCTCCAACGGAATAAACAATAGTTTAAATAACTAAAAAACACGCTTTATATAGACACCCAAACTACAAAATAGAAAATAAATTTTAATAAATTTATGTATGTAAAAAATGTTTTATTTAAAAAAAAAGCGTGGGGTGCATGGTGTCAATAGTTATAAATATTTCATTGACAGATGTGAGAAGAAGGATTATCATTTCGATAATATCTTAAATTAGCCTCGAGTTCGGACTAAAAATAAACCGTACTAAAACTAAAATGATGATTGTTGACCGTGTCAATAACAACTCGCCCGAGGTCACACAGATCGCGAACTGTGATGTGATTCAATCATACATTTACCTCGGAGCTTTGATCACAAACAATGGTGGATGGATTGACGAGATCAAGCGTCGTATGGCGATCTCCCGGTCTACCATGGATAAGCTGAAAAAGGCATGGAGAAACCGTAGCATAACAAAAGCCACCAAAACACGTCTTGTGAGATCCCTCGTGTTTCCCATATTTCTTTATGCTGCAGAAACATGGACTCTACGGGAAAGTGAGAAAAAGAAGATAGATGCGCTCGAGATGTGGTGCTGGAGAAGAATGCTTGGGGTCTCGTGGACTCAATTTCGTACTAATCAGTCCATACTCCAAGAACTCGGCATCAAACAGCGACTTTCATCTACTGTACAATCTCGTATTCTCACTTTCTTTGGACATGTTTCACGACGCGGAGAGGTCTCCATTGAGCGTCTTATAGTGCAAGGTAGAGTGGAAGGCACAAGGGCACGGGGTAGATCGCCCATGAGATGGACTGACCAAATTAAGACCGCTTTGGATGGTCCATTGCACGAATGCACCAGGAAGGCTGCTATGCGAGATGAGTGGCGTAGAATTGTCAAGCGAGCCACAACAGCCCCCTGAAGTGACGACCACGACCACTCTGTCAAGAGTGTAATGACCAAGAAGAAGAATATCTTAAAAAGCACCCCACGCTTTTTTTTAAATAAAATTTTTCTTAAATTCATTTATTAAAATTTATTTTCAATTTTTTAGTTTGTTTTTCTATATAAAGCGTGTTTTTTTGTTTTTTTTTTAAACTAATATTTATTTTCTATTTTTTAGTTTTAGGATAATCGGATATATTTTTTTATTTTTTATATTTTTTAATTTTTGTTCGAATTATTGCATGGTCATCGGTCTTTGACAGGTGTGCAAAATTTTAATGAAATCTGGCCGTTTAAAGTGGGTCAAAATCGCGTCCTAAGGAGTCGGTTACAAACATACAAACATACATACAAGTGAAGCTGTAAGAAAAGTGCCTGTAGACTGTAAAACTGTAAGAAAAGTGCTATCGGACACATTCTTAGGTATAATTTATTTTATAAAACTAGGTCAAAACAAAACCTATTAGCTTATTTGGCTAGATTGTTATATTATATAGCGTTTGATCAATATTGTGCACTAAAATAACACAAAAATATGTATAATTTCATTTTAATTTGAAAGTTATGTCAGCGTTTTTTTTTTTCAAGTTTCTCTATTTTATAGGTAAGATATATTGTAAGATCTTACTGTACAAGTCTTACAGCATCGAAACCTGACAAAATTAACAAAATACCACGACTTCCCACATGTTACCTACACTATTACAAAATGGATGCGCACTGCACGCAAAACATTACATCAAACGTTACCTTTGACGCGAAGGTCACCTAGTAAGGCCGGGCCAGTATAACTTGACCTGTCAACAAATTGAATACAAACCTACACCAAGTCATAGACAGTAAACACATTTTATCAATAACAAAGATAAAAGAAAAACTATTAACCTAGTTAAATATTATTTTGAAAATTATTTACTTTTAATTTTTAATTATTTACTTAAATACTAAAATAAATACTTAGTCAGTCCAGAACGTTTCAGGCTAGTTGAACTGGTTATCACTTAAACTTGATTTGATTTTAAACGTAAGTTGATTTTGATGCGAACAAAACAAAAAAAATGGTTTGTGAAGTCGGTTTACGGACGATAATTTTACGTGATAACGGCATAAGAAAACATTGATGAAAAGTTGCATACTTTTAACCTATTAAGATGCGTCACAAGCATTGGTTTTTATATATATAAGGTTATGAACTAATATTAAATAAATAAAAAAACAAAACTGCGTGAATAAAAACTTATTAATTTTTTTCTGTGGCTACGTGTTGTATAACATTAAAGTGATATGTACCATAGAACATCGTATATTGTATTATAGTTACTATAACTATTATATAGGTATAGTAACTATAATACAATATAAGTGCTGCTATGTATAAAAATATATATATATATATGTATAATTTCATTGCCGTGGTGGTTCCGGCATAGAATAGGACCCCTCCATCTCCTGCCGTGGAAGTCGTAAAAGGCGTCTAAGGGAACACACACCGGGGGATTGGGCAGCAGCACCTCCCGAGTACTTAACACAAAATCTGCAGTCACCAATCCGCCCGCCAAGCGTGGTGACTATGGCAACTTATTCTACTACCGGGAGGGCGATCAACTATCTCAGCACGGTGTTGGGTTTCTCGTCCACAAATCCCTCGTTAACAACATTGTGAAGATCGAAAGCGTGTCGAGCAGGGTGGTATACCTTATACTCAGAATAACCAAAAGGTATTCGCTTAAGGTCATACAGGTGTACGCACCTCACTCGAAACGTCCAGACGATGAAGTGGAGGCTATGTATGATGACATTTCAAATGCCATGCAAGTCTCGAAAACAAACTTTACGGTTGTAATGGGGGACTTCAACGCGCGGCTAGGTATGAGGAACGGCGATGAACTGAGACTGGGGCAATTTGGATTTGGACAGCGGAACCAACGGGGTCGATTGGCCGACTTCATGGAAAAAGAGGGACTCTTTATGATGAACTCCTTTTTCAAGAAGCGGTCGTCCAGGAAATGGACGTGGCTTCACCCTGGTGGACACAAACGCGAGATAGATTTCATTATGACGACAAAAAAGCAAATATTTAATGATGTCTCAGTGATCAACAGGGTCAAAACCGGCAGTGGTCACCGAATGGTTAGAGGCTCATTTAATCTTAACGTAAAGCTAGAAAGGTCCCGTCTGATGAAATCTACCCTTCGCCCAAGTCCTGCCCAAATCCAAAACCCTGAGAGCTTCTAATATAGAGAACTCAATAGAGCGCAACCAGGGCTCCAAAGTGTTCGCGAGAGATCTGTCTATTGGGCAAAGCCTGTTGACGAAGCTGAAGACCGACAGTGGTAGGGTCGTTTCCTCAAAGCCAGAGGTTTTACGAGAGCTCGAGAAGTTCTATGGACAACTGTACACTTCATCGCAAAGCCCTGCTACAAGCACGACTAGCGATGCAAGAGCCCGCCTAACCCGACACTATTTTGAAGACATTCCGGACGTCAGCCTATACGAGATCCGAACGGCTCTCAAGCAGCTTAAGAACACGAGCGTGGTGGTACTGTTCTTTAAGAAAGGGGATAACACCCTTTTAAGGAATTACAGGCCCATCTCGCTGTTGAGCCATGTCTATAAGCTGTTTTCGAGAGTAGTAACTAATAGTCTCGCTCGTAGGTTTGACGACTTCCAGCCTCCCAACAAGCCAGAACAAGCCGGGTTCCGAAAAGGCTTTAGCACCATAGACCCCATCTATTCGCTCCGGCAGGTTATACAGAAGACCGAAGAGTATAACCGGCCACTTTGTTTAGCGTTTGTAGACTATGAGAAAGCCTTTGATTCTGTCGAAACCTGGGCAGTGTTGCGGTCACTCCAGCGGTGCCAAATAGACTATCGGTATATCGAAGTGTTGAAATGTCTGTACAGTAACGCCACCATGTCTATCCGACTCCAGGACCAGAGCACGAATCCAATCCCATTGCATAAAGGGGTGAGACAGGGAGATGTTATTTCTTCAAAACTGTTCACTTCTGCATTGGAGGATGTTTTCAAGCTCTTGTACTGGCATAGATATGGTATCAACATCAACGGCGAACGCATCACTCACCTTCGATTTGCCGACGTAATAGTCATCATGGCAGAATCGCTGGAAGACCTTGGCTCAATGCTCAGCGATCTCAATATCGTCTCTAAACAAGTGGGTCTTAAAATGCACATGAGCAAGATAAAAAACAATGTCAAATGCTCATGTTGCACCTGTACCTCAACATGTACCGGTACAGGTGCAACATGATTATATATCGATTATATAATCGAAGTTGTAGACCATTATGAATATTTGGGTCAGACGATTCAACTAGGCAAGTCCAACTTCGACAAAGAGGTCAGCCAACGAATCCAATTCGGATGGGCAGCGTTCGGGAAATTACGGCACATCTTCTCGTCACAGATACCGCAGAGCCTCAAAATAAAAAATAAAAAAACGTGTGCGTCTCGGGATGTCTGACAAAAGTGATAACGTAAACTAATCTAACTATCGCTGTGGGTTAGAGTGAAAGAGGAGGAGCCTGCCTACCGCTGCCGTATGCGTAAGAAAAAGGGAAGCCAGACAGACTGGTGCCCAAGAAGTTATCACTTCAAAACCGTTTTATCGCTGTATAGAACCTACGTGCAAATAAGTAATAAATACTGCCACGTAAGAATATTATTGTATTTTTTTAATTCAATAATCCGTGGTTTATACGGTACACTGCTTTCAAATCCCGATTAGCCAACTTCAGAGCATCTTATAAAGAATACAAATACAAATTCATTTATTTACCAAGAAAATAAAAATACTGAACAAACTTACTGATGGTCCCCGCACTAGGGCAAGCCTGTATTGCGGGATACCAGAGGCATTAGATGACCGATTTCCACAAACTACATAAAGATAAAACAAAACAGATAACACTTAAACAAGGCAAGACACAAGGAGGACAATCTAGGAGAAATAAAACAAATATCTGAAATTAAAAAAAAGAAATCAAAAAAACTAAGAGAACACAATAAATAAAGAACACGACCAGCTGTAAGCTGTAAGTTTTTGAAGTTTGTGTGAGAATGCTGCTTAAAGTGTTCTCTCGTGTACCTACAATCAGTTTTACGATCATATCAAACTTATTAAATCTTTATTCTACATTCTGAATCTAGAAATAACACAAAACTGTCAGTAGGATGTTATTTAATATAATCTTGGTAGATTCGGAGGTAAGTAAGAAAACAAAAATAACTTAAGAATAGACCAAGACAAAATGGCCGCCATATTTGACGACACCTTGAATATCTCTTCCTTGTAGGTGTTAAACAATTTTAGAATAAACTACAGCCAAATTTATTATGGTCGTAGGTCGTTTGGATTTGCAAATATCAATGTCATAAATTTTAGCATAACTCTGGCTTCTAGTTTTTTTTTATACTTTCATACGGTAGATATTTATTTACAGATTTATATATAAAATACATACAAACCGATCTATAGGTAGCTCAACTATCTATAGAACGTTCTATAGATCGACTGGCCTGTCAGCTTAGTTGATAGTAGCTCAGTCTTCTGCGCAGTAGGTTGAGGGTTCGATTCCTTCCTAGATCAAACACTTGTGTGATGAACATAGGTGGGTGTTATAAAGAATCTTACGTATGTATTTAAAAATATATAATCAGTCTTAGTATTCTATCAGTCATCAGCGGGGCGATTATGGACTTCTGATACTATCAAAAATTTCGATACTAATCACTTTCAGTTACTATTGATGAATTGTTATTACGGAAGGTTGTTGTTGATTCTCATACATGCTGTCATATGAATGAATCCTCAGATCAAATAAATATGAAGACGGAGCGCCGCAATCAACCAAAATAGTCTCAAAACTGTGCTCCTGTGTGTAGATACCCGCACCTACGCACACACATACACCGAATCGTGATTCTTGCTAATATATATATATATATAATATAATATAATATAATATAATATATATCTACTAAACAAATGATGGTATTTTTTGTAATATGTTTTATTGACCACGACATGAAATAATACTTAATAGTATAAGTATGTATGCATATACTAAGAGCAATGACCACGGTTTGGGTAGATGTGTGTGCGTGGGTGTGTGTATTTAGACAGAGGAGCATTGTTTTGAGACTTCACTTTAGTTACTCATGGCAGTACTACTGTCTATATATTTACTTGGTCTGAGATAGATATAGAACGTACGTAATAGTAATCCATCTTGTCAAAACTGGTTCCAATTACAATCAAACTTGTGATTGAAATTATGTCGATTGCTAATCAAAACTAATAGACATTGATTCTGTCAAAAGTTCCATAATCGCCATACAGTCACCATAATATATACAAGCTATGCTTAGTTTGGGATAATATAATGATGTTGTGTAAGTTGTCGGCCAATATGAATTACTCTAATTACTTACTTCTATGTATTATATGTATGCGGATTCATATTTACAAAAAAATGTGGTAACCATAACACAAGCTCAGTACTAGGACTAGATGATACTATGTTAAACTTAATGCAAAAAAAAACAATTTAAAGAAAAAATACTCTTTCGGGTTTGTTCTCAGTTTCTTACCTACTTAAAAAACGTGTAGAAATATTAGATAGGTTCTTGCAATAAGCTTAAGTACAGTCACCACAATGGTTGCATTCTTGCAGAGCAGTAATTGTGTCAGTTGATCAAACAAATGATAATAAAAACAATACTGAGGCTTATATAACAGACATGCAATGGTCTACCAGTGTACGTAACCTCCATATACTTTATTAGCTGCACAGATAAAACATCCGAGTATTCTACCAACAAATCAAATCGATATTCAAACGAAAATTTCAACGGAAATGATGTAAGAATTAACGTGGATTTATCTTAAACTAGCTATCCAGATCGGACCATTACTTACGAAGATATTATGTAATAAAAATATGCCGTTCCTGTCGGTAAAATCAATGTACGCGGGTGCGTGTGTCGTCACTGGGACGGTCCGAGCGCAGCCGGCCCTCTTACTTCACGATTCGATAACTGGCGGCGACCGTCCCTGTGACGTCACTGCTAACGCGGCAAACACTCTGTGAACTTCGCTAGTTATTTCGTCATAGCTTCGTCAATTTTTGTCGTAGAACAAAAATTGTTGCGCTGTAAGTTAAGGATTTCTTAGCTCTATAAACCTGCATTCTCAACTAAAAACGTTACGGATCCTCATTTCGAGTGTTCTCTTCGAAACTATAAACTTCTATTTATCAATGGAATCGTCATTTCCTGTACTACTAATACAAACACGAAAGCTAAAAATAAACTCGAGTAGGATAATTGTTTCAGTTGCGAGTCGACGGTATATAATTATGCAAGTGGGATGATCGCTTGGATACGTAGGTACCTACTCGCTGTGGCGCGGGTTGAGTGGAATTATCGCCTGTGTTTAGAGTCGAGGTGTAACCTTATATATAATGAAACCTTTGTTAATTAATTCAGAGGACATTCGTCATCAATATTTTCCGCAATCAGATTGCTTTGGCCAATAAATTGGTCCTACCTCGAGGCACCAAGAACAAGCGCGACTCGTCAAGCACGCACAAACTCATCACCTCCGAAATGCACATCCAATCTGATCATTTGACGACCTCTGTGACGCCAAAGCCCGGCTGAGACGCAAAAGGTTGCGGGTTCGATTCCCACGGCAGTACAAATGTTTTTATGATCTGCAAGTATTTATCTCGGGTCTGGGTGTTTCTAAACATAGAAATATGTGTGTTTACAAAAAAAGGAATATAAGTTGTAGGTATATAAGTCATGTGGTACCCATAACACAAGCTCTGCTTACTTTGGGGCCAGATGATGCTGTGTGAAATATCCGGCATTATTATTATTATTATATTATTACAAAATTCATCAAAATCGGTTCAGTGGTTTAGGCGTGAAAACGTTACAAACAGACAGACAGAGTTACTTTCGGATTCATAATATTAGTTAGATATATGTTAGATCTACCTACAGACTATAACAGACAAAGTCTGTACAGACTGTACAGAGGATTTATTTTCTATGCATATATTTACATAATTACTTGTAGGTATGTCATGCTCAGTCGTGTGTGTCGTTAATGACCTCGCGATGACCTCATCATGTCCTCTAGGAGCAGGTTGTATGACATTGCCCCGTGGCCTATTGCCAGTGGGGTTACATTTCAGATTGAGTTTATGCTTTCGTTTTTATAACTAGCCTGTCTCCTTCGCGACGTCATCCGCGCGTTTTATAAGAATAATGACGTTTTAAAAACTAAAAAGAAAACCGACTTCATTGGATACAATTTGAGACTATAATAATTAATTTATATCGAAATTTTTAGTGGAAAGTAGATGTATTTTGTTTATACATATATAATATGGGTAGAACAACTAAACGCACTACTCGCACTGCACGGAACGAAAATATCATCGATGTATACAATTTTTAGATTTTAGCTGATATTTTAAAAACTGCTCGACCGATTTCGATAAAATTTAAATGGGACAACCTGGGAAGTATACCCTTTCAAACAAAAAAAATAATTTTACAAATCGGTTTAGGCGTCTTTGAGTAAACATAAATAAAAAAAGAGATTCCGACGAATTGAGTACCTCCTCCTTTTTTTTAAGTCGGTTCAAAAATATACATCTTGTATGTAATGATATAACATGGACCTTCGAACTTACAGGGGTTCTTCGAACTGGGGTTCATAATACTGTTGCTATAATGTGTTGGGTTACTTGTTGACGATGGTACCTACTTAGTTTAGTAACGAAACTGTAGATGTAACACCTCCGTGGCGCAGTGGACTAAGGTCTGGCTGAGACGCAGAAGGTTGCGGTTTCGATTCCCGCCGCAAAACAAATCTTTGTATGATCTGCAAGTATTTGTCATGGGTCTAGGCGTTTCTATGTAATTTTTTTTTTTAACCTATACTTTTCCACTGCTGAGCAAAGGTCTCCCCCAATTCCTTCCATTTGTCCCTGTCCCCCGCCACTTCCCACCAACCTTTCTCGAAGGCATCGAGATCGTCACGCCAACGTTTCTTCGGCCTGCCCCGACTACGTATGTATGTATGTATTTACAAAAAAAGTACATAAGTAGTATATCAGTTATGTGGTTCCCATACCACAAGCTCTACATAATTTAGGGCTAGATGATGCTGTGTGAAATGTCCAGTTTTTTTATCCTACAAAAGAAACGGACCAACAAAACCGGTATTTAGTGATATAATCTAAATAATCTAGATGCATCTAAACGTACCTTTATAGTGCAGTAACGGCTTCAAGGAATGCCGTTACAAGGTTTTGGAGTTACTAGTTACTGCTTTGGCTGTAAAAGGATGTAGAAAAACATAGTTATAAAACATTAAATAGATGGACAAATATTTAGTATTATTCCGCCAATCTATTCCCAAAGAGTTAGACACGATGCAGACGCATGCACCTTTCTCCCGCTTGCAGATGAAAAGCCATGCAAAGCATAAGTAAAAGACAAGCACACGCAACCTCCAAAAGAAATTTGACACGTGTTTCGTCTCTTCACGAGGCATCCTTAGGAACACTTGACTTGGCAAAGTCAAAGCCAAAATATTCTTTATTCAATAAAATCACAAGGACCACTTTGAATCGTCTTCTTGCATGCTAGTGAATCTAGGTGCCGGTTCAGTTTAAGAAGAATTCGGCAATAAACGCGTCTGGTCTTAAAATGTAATAAAAAATTGTGCACGTGGTCCCCCTGCTGACTAACAGAAGAGATAGTAACAGAGAAGGAAAACTTGAAACAAACAAACCCGGTCTCTGTGCCAGCTGTTATGCTGCAACCGAACCGACACCGCATGTACTGACTCGTCTTTCCCGCGGGTCCTGTCAGCAAGGTCGAGAGGTTATTGTGGGTACCTGGAAAGGCCTGCGCTATCAAACAGAATCCCTGGCAGAGTGACATCAGTGGAGAGGAAACTTCACCCACCTCAACTTGCTGGAGTAGATCCATGAACGAAAGTTTTCAATTACAAATAACTGCTCTGTAACTTTACAGACGCCACCTAAATCATCTTCAACAGATGAACTAAGGCCAATGATGATGATAGCTCAACTAATCCAAATGCCAGAAATGCCAGAGGGCAGCGTCTCCAAGACACTGGCGGCATTACCACGTTGTATCGCAATGCTAATACGCTAGGCCAGATAGGAGCCAGCCCTTGGATCACGCAATATTTCTAGACTGTCTAGGTTAGTAAATGGTACCATACGAAACGTAATATTTTGGGCATCCACTAAGAACATAATAATAATAATGTGAAATGTCCGGGCATTTCACACAGCATTATCTGGCTCCAAAGTAAGCAGAGCTTGTGTTATGACATGACTGATATACTATTTTTTTTTGTAATTACATACATATTATACAAAGAAACACCCAGCCCCGAGACAAATACATACATGCATATCATACGAATATTTGTCTCGTGGGCGTGGCGGGAATCGAACCCGCAACCTTCTGCGTCTCAGCCGGACCTTAGCCCACTGCGCCACAGAGTCAAACCTCTTCATCCAATCGTGTTACTAGTTATTTATAACCAGTGTGGTGAAAGGATTAAAGTGCGTTTCAGAGACTCCTTTCGTGCACTTGGCACATGTCTTCCAACTTGTTAGGTTCTTCGACATGCCGGTTTTCTCACGATGTTTTCCTACACCGTTTATGAGTAAGTACTTGTATTTTTCGACCTTTAAACATAAAAAGAGTAATATCTCTTTCTAACCTTTTCCTAGGCCGAGAAGTTGCAGTTACAACTGGGTGTCAACTATCTCTTTCCCTCGAAAATGTCAGTCACAAATAAAAGCAGCGGCCGGCCGAAATGTATGACGTAACGCAGCCTTGTGCAACTGACTATACCGGTATTAGTACAGGCAAGTAGATAAATAGTTAATAAAGCGTGTTTTTTTCAGGCTTAACTTTTTTGCTGAAAATTACTATACATACAAATAATAAGTTATAATATAATATTAAACAAAAATATATTAAATAAATATACAATTACTAATAGATAAAAAACACAATTCAGTTTACTGACATAAAATTATTTAATATTAGTGCACAAGTCACACACCCACAGCACGTCCCAAACTAAACATACTTTGTAGTATAAGAATGATAGAATACTTAAATAATCGTAAATACTTAAGATACTTACACAGAATGAACACACAAAATGTTTTATGTTTATCACACAAAATGTTACAATGAAAAACAAATCATCGTCCAAATGTAAGACAAAGACCTCTTTAATTCCCCCTCTTCATCTGTGATCACTTTACAGATCCTATTAAACAGATGATAATTGTCGAAACGATATTGATTCAATATATTTCCACTTTCGTAAGGTCTACTAGAAGCACATTTTGATAAACAAGAGTTTAACGATCGGGAATGAGATAAAGGATAAAGATTGATAAAGATTCTATAGATTAATCAAAACAGTGTCGGTGCCTTTATCAACAAAATAATACGTGATCAAAACCCGTATTTCTCATAAATTCGAATTAATAAAACACTTGCGCACGCGATGCTACGACCTCTGCCGATCCGCGGAGCTGGTTGTGTGTCTGCATTATTTACTTATGACATTGGCTTTGCTTTGTACTCATGCTAACTTATTTTGACTGTACAATACTGTTTTGACTTTTTTGAAATATTAATCCAATAAAAAATGGCAATGGTAAATGGCAAATGGCAAATGGTAAATGGTAAATGGCATATGTCATAATAATGACAATTCTGCCAGTGTCATGTGTTTATCTCAAGTGTCGTTTATGGTATATCACAAAGTTGTATCTTGTCGTTCGTCATTTGTTATTTCATATAAAATGTTGCCTTTCATATAAATAACTACGGATTATTTTTGCTCGAATCACAAAGGAACACAAAGCTTTTATTCCAATTATTCACACCCGAGTCAATAACTCTAGCTCTATTGAAATAAAAACAGCAAAATTACCAAAATAAAACCGGAATTAAATAAACGCTGGTGACAGAATAGCCTGTCCAATGACAACAACTTTATAATGTCGACAGGAACGCCATATTTATATAACTCAACCTTTTTACATTTAAACCTTACAGATTTGTGTCTGGTAGACTCCACAGCTAGAGTCCATCTCGGTTACCAGCACAGATTTTTTACATACTGAAGTGTTTCGAGTTAGGTAGTTATTGTTTTTTTGTACTAACTACTTGTCTAAGTAGTACTTACTTGCACTAGTTTTAATATATTGTGAAGACTTGTGTAGCATTACATTACAAACCTTAGTGTTTTTTGTGCTATATTTACTATTTTTTAATGTAAACTTTTTTATTGATAAGTAAAAAAATTCAAAATAAAAAAAACAAATTTTTTAAAATGGAAGAGGTTCTCAATTCGACTGTTTTTTTATATTTGTTACCTCATAACTCCGTCATTTATGAACCGATTTGAAAAAATCTGATTTCATAAAAAAGAATATACTTCCCGATTGGTCCCCTTTAAATTTCATAAAAATCTGTTCAGTTAGGTTAGGTTGTTAGGTTTTCAAATCAAAAAAACTGAAAAAATATGTCATTCACTTGGAACGAAATTTTTCACTGAAATTTTTATACATGATGTCGGTTGTTTTTTTTTAGTTTTTAAAACGTAATTATTAGCTTTAAAAGGTATAGTGCCCGTAAAAGTATTTTTTTAAACTGGGCAATCGGACAAAATTGATATGCGTGTGATACTTCCAAGTGTTATCAAGTTGTTATATCAGGGCCTCAATTCTGTTAATTTACAACGGTTACCGTTCTATTCCAATCCATCAACGTTTCGGCTCCAAAAACAGTTTGATAATTACCTAAAAACCTATTGTGGTATCTCTATGACCAAACAAAAGAAAACATTCGATCGATCGTTGACGACTTCGTAAACAGAATTTCATTAGCAGAATACGAAAACACGTCAAAAACTGTCTTTCGGCTGTGGTTCGATTCCAATCGAGCCTACGGAAATTAACAGAACTTGTTTGCTGAATCAGTTGTATAAATAATAATTAAAAGTTCCTGTGCATTATTTATTGAAAAAATAATAACTACGAAAAGTAGGTTAGGTTAGTATAGAAGGTAGTTTTTGAAAAGTTTATTTTTATTTTAACTTGTTATTGGCATTCTTCATACCTACCTTATACATGATTTGTATTTTTCTTTTTATGTACCTAGCTATGTACCCAGTAAATTCTCCGAAAATTCTAAAAAAAAATATATATATATATTTGACATATTGACTGAGCGAGCGCGAAGCGCGAACGAGTTTCCGTTTCAGCTTAGGCAAAAATGCTTTCGTATTTCGTCTGTCTGTCCGGCCGGCGGCGTCTGTTGGGATGTTCTCCTCTACAGGCCGCATTTCTCAACCGACTCTCGTGAAATTTTGTGAGCAGGTTCCTATAACTATATAGAATTTTTTGTCGATTCAGTTTTTGTTAATTTTTCAAAATAGCGGAGATGTCGGGTTGAAAACGTAAAAAATATTATGTCAGTCAGTTCGAAAAATGTTTGCGAGGTATAGACCTCACAGCTATACATCAGCTATCACAGCAGCTCACAGAGCCACTAGTATATATATATATATATATATATATATATATATATTAAAATAAATATTTATTCACATTTACTTGCCATAATATATATTGTAAGTACATTGTAAATATGTAGGCATTGAGTGTACAAAACTATGTCAATATGTCGCCTGCAATCCAAGATGACGTAACGAAGGACGTGTTTTATCTGTGCCACCGATAAAAGGCTATAGAGTCTAACCTGTCAGCGCTTTGGTTCCCTTCCATGGTTTTTGAACTGACTTCAAAAAAAGGAGGAGGTTCTCAATTCCGTTGATATTTTTTAATGTTACCTCATAACTCCGACGTCTATGAACCGATTCTATAAGAATTTTATTTTGATATTTTTTTATGTGAAAAGATATACTTTCCGATTGGTCCAATAGAAAATCAAAATCGGTTCAGTAATTTGGTTTTAAAATCATGATATCTGGAAAAAATTATGTCATCTAAGTAAACGAAATTTCGTATTTTTATAATATAAATGATGTCGGTTTTCTTTTTAGTTTTATAAATCATATTTATTTTTAGTTCGAGAATTTTTATATTCTTCCATGTTCTCTGAGAAAAGCTAAACGTGGTTATAATAATATCTAATCGACATATTGCAAACAGTTTTTTTCATTTACAAGTGTTTTTTTAAGTTATCTGAATGTACCTAATTGCCTACAAATGATCTGCAAGTATTTGTTGCGAGTCTGGGTGTTTCTATGTATAATATGTATGTATTTAGAAAAAAAAGTATATACGTATGTGTCATGTGGTACCCATAGCATAAGCTTTGCTTACCTTGGGGCCAGATGCTGCTGTGTGAAATGTATTTTTTGTAGATACATACATATTATACATAGAAACACCCAGACCCGAGACAAATACCTGCAGATCATACAAACATTTATCCAGCGGCGGGAATAGAACCCGTAACCTTTTGCGTCTCCGACGCATTCTCGCCTACAACGCCACAGAGATAATTATTCGTTTTTCTGAATTAACATAAAACTGTAACTGTACCCATAGTCAGATTTAACAAATGAGGTATAATTTGAAGATGGGTATAAATCTACGGTCATTTGATGTCATGCTCCGCCGAGCCTAACTCTGTTCCGGGTTTTAAATTAGAGGTTTACGAACGTTACGTTCAATACGAGAAAACAACTGTAGTTAATAGGTTTTTACAGAAAAATATACACGTCCAATGTTTAAACTTTGGCGCGTTAATTAAACCAAATGGCATACTTTGGAACTAATAATGAACTATAAGATGAATCAATCGTAAAATTTAAGTGGTGTAATCATTTAGGTTGATGTAAGATTTAACTACGGAAGATTATATGCAACAGCAATCAATAACCATACTAAACGTTGCTTAATCCTCGTAACATCAATCTTGCATTAAATGGCTTCATAATGCAGTGCAATGTGACACAATGCAGGGAAAGTCAGGGTTTACGTAAGTAGCGCTGCCCGTTTACTCACAAAACTAGGCATTGTCGTAACTAGAACGGTACTAAGGCACGTGCCATGAACATAGTAGATATACACAAAGTACCTAAGATCATATAGTTAGCAGTAGTTATATTACAGATTGAGTATTTTAAACTTCTAGCCACTGCATATTCAAAGCGATTGTGAAAATAGCAATCCAATTAATTAATAAAGCTGTTCTGAAATTTAAATCATAAATTATAATAGCAAATTAGTAAATCTAAGAAAGAATATAACTTAATAGGGAAAAAACCCGTCTGCTCCAAGAAGTTGATAGCTGAATTTGTAAATGGATACGAGTTTCTTGTCTCTGTTTTCTTGGACTTAGGAGGAATTGGCACGATTGGAAGTAAACCTTGTGATTGAATAAATAAAGCTGTTTAATAAAATCAGGTTGATTATAAAACCCGTCTGAGCCGATAAGTTGGTATATGAATTTGTAGTAGGTTTCGATTTTCTTGCTTGATTCTTCTCATCATCATCATTGGCCTTCGTTCATCTGTTGAAGATGATTTAGGTGGTGTCAGTAAAGTTACAGAGCAGTTATTTGTAATTGAAAACTTTCGTTCATGGATCCACTCCAGCAAGCTGAGGTGGGTGAAGTTTCCTCTCCACTGACGTCACTTTGCCTGGGATTCTGTTTGATAGGCCTTCCTAGGTACCCACACTAACCTCTCGGCCTTGCCAACAAGACTCGCAGAAAAGACGAATCAGTACATGCGGTGTTGGACTTAGGAAGAATAGGCGCGGAATCCACGACAAAACGATTTAAAGTGTTCCTTATTATTCTATATACAAAACTGTTTTTAATTATAGAGAATGTATTAACAACACCAATAAAATCAACTCGGTTATAAAACCCAAGGAGTTTATAGCTGAATATTAAGATATTTAGGAGGAATCGGCACCAAAATTCACCTAATGAAAGATTTAAAGTAGTCCTTGTAAACAAATTATGGAGAACTTATTTAAACATAGAGTTTATAAAACCTATCAGAGCTGAAAAGTTGATAGCTGAATCTGTAGTAGGAAGATACGAATGTCTTGCCTGATTCTTATTGAACTTAGGAGGCACCAAAATTAACTGTGACGATTCAAAGATTTAAAGCAGTTTTTGTTACTGTAGGTAGATACGACTTTCTTGCTTGATTATTCTAAGACTTACGAGGAATAGGCACAAAAGTTTACCAAATGTAAAATAATTGAAAGTGATCCTTATGTGACGAATTAAGTGATTGTATAAATAAAATTCTTTAAGACTTATTTGAACATTATGTATGGTATAAAATCCGTTTGAGTTGAAAAGTCTGAGCAAAATGTTGATAGCTGAATTTGTTGTAAGAAGATACGAATTTTTTGTCTGATTATTTTTTGACCGAAGCTCACTGGGAGACGTTAAGATTTAAAATGTTTCTTGTGATTGTATTGAATAAAACTGATTAAAATTAAACCAGTTACTTAATTCTATGATCTAAAAATTCTGTTACGAGACAGTTACAGCTGCCAATTATGTGCATTTTCATTTCCACACGTGACATAAGACTGACATAATTGGCTGATCAATCATCGGAAATATAACGGAACCTAATATTTCCGTACCGTTATGTGTGACGGACCAGCAGACGGTGAAATCAGTAGCATAACGTGTTACGTCCCTAGAGCGTTATAACTTTCCGTTTTAATATATGTAGATAAGTAAACAAAGAACTTCGTTGTAATAAATAAATAGTTTATATAAGAAGGTTCAATTCACGCCGACGAATGTTTGTATGATCTTTTACAAACATTCGTCGGCGTTATTCGATTCGGCGTAAAATCGATTGTATGATCTTTTACAAACATTCGTCGGCGTTGGTATAGAAGTCCACTGCTGAACGTAGGCCTCCCCAATAAATTTCCAAGAAGAACGATTTTGAGCCCTCTCCATCCACCGACTTCCTGCGATCTTTACAATGTCGTAAGTCCGGGTGGGGGGTCGTCTTACGCTTCGTTTTCCTTTCCTTGGTCGCCATTCGATAATTTCACCATTATATATTTATATTGATATTATTTATAGTAATATTATTTAAAAAAAAACAATTTAAGTAAATAAGAACTTTCGTGTTTTACAAAATTTTATTTAGTCCGGTAAAACTACAAAATCAGGGCCATATTAAGGAATTTTTGTGACTTTGTAAGTTTACATATATTATGACATAGTAAATATATAGATAATATTTGCTAGTAGGTATCGGTATAACATTTACGTTCACAGTATCTGGGGCACACTTGCTCCGGCTATCCGTTTAAATATTGCAACATACCTACATGCTTTTAAACTCTTCGGTTATGCCATAGATTTGGCACAATGTTTACACCTGTATACATATTACATTGTGTATATAATAGGAAATTGAATTTCGTAACTTTTTTTCACACTACGTAGGCTGAAATTGATGTGACATACTTGTGTCTACTTCTTCTTCTTCCTCGTTGTTGGCATGTGCCATAATAGTGTCAGTTTTACCAGTGTCAAGTGTTTATATTGTTTACTAGCAGTCCGCGCGCAGCTTCGCCTGCGTTGAAGAATTATCCCGGGAAGAATTATCCCGGGATAAAAAATTGCCTATTTTTTTAGTATTAAAACCTTCCGTGGGCCTTAAGGAACGTAAAAAAATAATAATTGCCGAATTGGTCGAGCCAGGTTGGTAATTATGCGCTTAGCAACATTCATTTTTATTTATATGTGTAAATGTACTCTTTTATAGTGTGTAATTTGGCCTGCCTACTCTAATCATTCTCCTATTTGTTTCTCTATGTTTGTAACCTTTTTCGTGTTGTGTGTCAAATAAACTATTATTCTATTCTATTTTATACTATATGTATGATATGTGATATGTATGATATGTAGTACTTACTATTATTGTTATTGTTATATACCTAATATCAGTTATATATATAAGGTATATCATAGATTCCAATGGTTCTGTGCCCACCACTGCAACTAGATATTTGGAATACCCCGCTGATTTGATATCGTACCTACCTATATTGCGAATCACGCTCTCAATCTACTGACGTACGTTGTCCATCGATTGGTATTTAACTTGAATTCTAGTAATTGGTTGAGATTCATATTTATTTTTGTTCACTTATTATGATTTTTTATTTCAATTTTGATAAACACGCAACACTCTTCAATCGTCGCCAAATGTTTTATATATAAACAAAAAGATGAGACATTAATGAAACCATTATTTTATCGAGACTAACTTTTTATAGAGTACCCGCAATTATACACATGATGACAGGTTGGACTAATTCTATTTTACCGCTACCTTTATTACACAACTATTATATGAATTACTTAGAATCTATGATATACTATATATTACTTATATTAGGTATATAAAAGTTACATACTTTACCTAGTATGTCATAAAGTCGTATCTTGTCGTTCGTCATTTGATAGGTATTTTATTACAATTTAACGCTTGATATAACTCGAGAAAAAACGAACTATTTATTTATTTTATTTATTCGTTATACAAAATCCACAGCTCTTAAAAATTACTTAAACACAAAATAAATGTTTTAACCGGCATCCAATAACGAATTATAATATAAGATAAATTACTTCATAAAATGGCCTCAATTCTGTTGGCACCAACCTAACTAATTTTAGCTAAAATTAGGTTTTGAACTTTCAAATTCACCTTTGGTATTCTGCTGTTACCAACTTATCCTAATTTAATTTTATCTAATTTAATTAAGCGTTCCTAATTTAGTTAGATGGTACCAACCGATGGTTTTACAAATGCTATGACTAACTAAATATATTTTAGACAATTCCTAATTTTAGAAATGAACCATTCGTATTGCCACCATTGTCACATTTTCTATGTGACTTCGAGTGATTTCGAACTAGTGTGGTGAAAGGATTGAAGTTTTTGATATTTGAAGACATCGTTATAATGCAGTTACTATCTTAGCCTTGATATTCGAATCTTGAAATCCATTCCGACCCAGATCTGTCAAAAAGAATAAATTGCTTGACTGAACCAATTTATTTAAATTTTGAAACATCAATCCATTTTCAAAGTGATAGACTTGCACTTTAAAAATGGATTGATGTTTCAAAGTGCAAGTCTATTAGTAAATAGTTATAATGATTTAGTTTTTTTTTGTTTTTGGTTTTGTCAATTAATTCAAACTAGTGGTCGCCCACTGGTCGAAACTCGACCATAAATTATTAATAATTTATTTATTTTTTATGTATAATTAAAAAAAATATCACTCTACACTTCTTCTCTATATAAACTACACGTGTTCGAAATTTTATACTCGTCCGACCGCGCAATTTTCGTTAAAATGCGGTACAAAACATTTGCTTCACGTATCTATATATATAAAATAAAGTCGTGTTAGTTACACCACTTATAACTCGAGAACCGCTGGACCGATTTGGATGAAACTTAAAATGAATATAGTAAGTAACTTGGATTAGGATATAGGCTATTTTTTGTCCCGGAAAAACAACGGGAACGGAAACGGGAACGGGGCATGCGAAGCCGCATGAGGCCGCTACCGCCATCTATCAATATTTATCCGTAACTTTGTTAATCTCTGTAATTATTACAATAATTTGAATAGGTATCTTTTTTAATTACGATATTAGTACCTTAATTTTTGTGAAGTTGTAACCGCCCAAAGAAGTGGGCACGGGTCAGCTAGTTAATATATAGATTACAAGCGACCCGCCCCGGCTTCGCACGGGTGTTTATTTACGACATCACATTATAAACCTCTATAATTATCAGTGTTGCTCTACTATATTATGCATGTATTATACATATAAACCTTCCTCTTGAATCACTCTATCTATTAAACAAAACCACATTAAAATCCGTTACGTAGTTTTAGAGATCTAAGCATACATAGGGACAGACAGACAGCGGGAAGCGACTTTGTTTTATACTTTTATAGTCATACAGTTAAAGTATACATATCTAATAAAACTCCAAAATTGAGAGTCATCTTTTACCATTTCACTATTTAAAAATCGAAAGAACATGCTAGATTAATAATTTAAATATTATAATTAGCATGATGATTGGTAATTCGTTCTATTGGGTATGCTATAGTTTTAAATCTTTAGCACTATGTTAAGCATGCCTTTTCTTACGTATCATATTGTATTATACCCATAAAACACAAGGAAATTTTAGACATATGACGTAAGGTAAAGTCTTGCCAAAGGGCCTAAAAGGACTAATAATATATCATTATTATTATCCCTATATAACTGTAAATTAGTATCTATTATTATCCGTAATTTTAGGTGTGAATAAAATGAATTTGAAAAAAAAATATCAAAAAAAATATTTACGCAAAACTAGGATGTAATAAAACTAAAGCCTGCTCAAAGGAGCGAATCATGTATCAAATCATTATGCGAACAAAACCGTTTAGAGTTCTCCCAGTCTTGTTATATTTGGTAGTTCAGCCGTTAGGTGCGGTAGACCTTTCACTATCTTACAGTAGGTAAGTAGGTAGTTAGTAGGTACTTACATAAGTACGTGATATCGTGACCGTATCAGCTAATTTTAATGGCGGCATAACCTTGTATTGTGTGCAACTCAACTGTTACAAACTAAATGAGCCTCTCAGGCTCAGTTGGTAGCTCTGCCTTATGTTGGTTGTGGGTTCGATCCTCAGAATAAAATATAAATGAATAAATAATACCGGACATTTCACACGGCATCATCTGGCCTTAAAGTAAGCAGAGCTTGTGTTATGGGTATCACATGACTGATATTTACTTAAGTACATATTTAACATCTGTCCCGCGGCGAGAATCAAACCCGCAACCTTTTGCGTCTCAGCCGGGCCTTAGCCCACTGCGCCACAGAGGTCGTCAGTATTAAAATAAACATTTATGTGATGAACTTGATTGTTCTTTGAATGAATAAAAACTCTTTATTATACACCTTTAAACTAAATATAAACAAACAACTAAATATACTTAATAAATATTTAAATGGGCGGTCTTATCGCTAAGAAAGCTATTTCTTCCAGACAACCTTTGAATGGCGCGAAACTTAGCTTGATTGGAAGATTGGTAGGATTAACATTAATAAAATATTTATTCAAAAAGGTTTTAGACAATAAAAAGAAATCAATTTACAGTTATTTGATGGTGTAGGTAACGGCAAGTATTGTTGTGTGATAAGTGATAAGACACTTGAACCAGTTTTCGACCAGGACTAACATTTGTGTGATGAACATAAATGTAGATGTATCTTCTGCGTCTGGGTGTTAGTATCATAGGTAAATACCTACCTACCTACCAAATTTTTCTTATTGCCAGACATTACACACAGCATCATCAGGCTCCAAAGTAAGCAGAGCTTGTGTTATGGGTACCACATTACTGATATGCTATTTATATACTTTTGTTGTAAATACATCATATACATAGAAACCCCCACACCCGAGACAAATACTTGCAGATCATTTAAACATTTACCCCGCAGCGGGAGTCGAACTCGCAATCTACTGCGTTTCAGTCGGCCCTCAGTCCACTGCGCCACAGAGGTCGTCTAAATAATAAAATTTAAATTTTGTTTCAGACTGAAATATGTGGTGCGTCCTCATAGTGACCGCGCTGATGGCGTCCGCGCGTTCCAAGCAAATTCCAGCTAGCACAGGTATGTCATAACAATTGACCATCATTTCTAATCCATCCTCATCACTCTTAACTCTTGTCTTATATAACCATTGTGTTATATAAGGACAAAAGTGTAGAGAATAATTACAGAAACGTACAGAATAATATACAATATACAATAATATAAAATACATGTGAACAATTGAGCTATCTAAGGACCGTTTAAAACGATCTATAGATAGCTCAACTGATCCAGATCAATGCCAAAGGGCAGCGTTACCAAGATACTGGTGGAATTGCTACGTTGAATGGCAATGCTAATACTCTGAGCCAGATAGGAGCCAGCTCTTGGGTCAAAATGTATCTAGGAGACGCCGTGAGATAATTTTGAAAACGCGGTGGGCTCCTGTTCCCCACGGGGCCAGGGTCTCGACTCCAAAAGGCTCAAATATGTAGGCCTTATCAAGACCGGCATATTTGCACCTTTTTTGAGGTCCTCGGCACATTCAGCCGCCGCACCAGCTACGTGTAGAGTAATATTTGTATAATATAATGACCATTACCATTATTATATGTCGGCAAACTTTATAGTAGACGCACAGTAATTACGAATCGACATCATTATTTAATCATTAATAATAATAATGTATTTGACCTTTAAATTACCTTTGTGGCGCTTGCGTTGCGGGTTCGATTCCCGCCGCGGGACAAGTGATTGTATGATCTGAAAGTATTTGTCTCGGGTCTGGGTGTTTCTATGTATAATATGTATTTAGTAAAAAACATATTTAGGTAGTATATGAGTCATGTGGGGGTACCACACGGTGTGGGGGAATAACACAAGCTCTGCTTACTTTGGGGCCAGATGATTCTGTGTGAAATGTCCGAAATTATTTATTTATTTATACATAGTATATAAGGACCCTTTACAACGATATAGATAGCTCAACAGTTTCAAATGTAATTTATCCTATTCTGTACATTTCTTTATATACTCGAAGGTACTTTCAACGTGTCAATTTTTTTTTTAAATCTCATATTTCACGTCTCGATGGTCATAAGGATGAGAAACGACTATTATTACCGGCATTAGACATGCAAGAGACCGTCTCCGGCACCCAGACGCGACGGGTCGTGTAGGATGCGCAGGGGTCAATGACCGGGTGTTAACCCGCCGGACACCTCGGGACGTACTGTTCTGGCAATGAGAGGTCAGCTGGCCGATTGTATTCCCATCATGATCTTTGTTTTTGACAGTTGACAAAAAATAATAGAAATCACTTCTGACAGAAAAAATTATGATAATTATTTATGTAAAAAATTGTAGGTACGTTTATCCTATATCTTATAGGTGGATTCGAATCCCGCCAGGGAACAATTATTTATTTGCATTTTTGGTCGTCTTGCAAACCAAACATTGCACTCGTATTTTTAACAGACTTCAAAAAAGGAGAAGGTTCTGAACTCGTCGCAATCTTTTTTTTACGCCTGAACCGATTTAGAACATTATTTTTTGTTTCTAAGGGATACTTCCCATTTAAATCCCATCTATTTGTCTCGAGTTATTTCCAGTTTTATTAGTAATTTTGTTTTTTTTATTTAAATAGAGCTAGAGTTATTGACTCGGCTGTGAATAATTGGAATAAAAGCTTTGAGTTTCTTTGTGATTCGAGCAAAAATAATCCGTAGCTATTTTATATGAAAGGCACCGTCTATCTATACCTATAAAAGAGCTTAACCTGACTAACTGACTGACTGATGCATCATCGCCGAGCCAAAACCGCTGAAGCTAGAAAGCTGAAATTTGGAAGGTAGATTCCTTTTATAGCAAAATCTTCTACTAAGGCGGGATTTTTTTTTATTTAACCCCTAAGAGGGTGAAAAGGGGGGAAACTAATGTATGAAACTTTTTAACGCGTGGTGCGATTTACTTGAAACTTCATTTGAATAATTAAAATGAAAAATAAAAAGACACGTGTTTCAGGATATTTTGAAAGATATTATGAAAGGTTTAACGTTTTAAGTACGTTTTTAGTTTTAAAATATAACAAAAAATAATACGTGAGTATACCTGTTTTTCTCAGAATTTAGCCTATAGATTAATTTAATATGACCATTAAACAAAACAAACACAAAAAAACGTTTCAAATAAAAGTTTCTGCGAAATAGTTACGTTTTAAAAAGTACAAAGAAAACCGACATCATTTAATGAAATTTGAGCCTATAATACATTTTTAGCGGAAAGCAGTTTTATTTTGTATATATGAGAAAAGCGAGGTATCGGAGTAAACGAAAATATCATCGATGTATAATTTTTAGGTTTTTGTTGATTTTTCAGTTCGACCGATTTCGATAAAATTTAACCTAAAAAGTATATCCTATCAAACAAAAAAAATGTTCCAAATCAGTTCAGGCGTCTTTGAGTAATCGGTGAACATTCACAAAAAAAGATTCCGTCGCATTGAGAACCTCCTCCTTTTTTGAAGACGGTTAATAACATAGTGCTGGTATGTACTCGTACTTATAAAAATATGTCTCGACATACAGACAACCTGACATAGATATGATTCTTTTTTAGAGTTCTCTTTTTTTCTTTTGAAGTACTTACGTAACTCTAAAAAATGGCTTCCCTTACTGCATCAGTCCAACAAAAGCTTTGAAAGTTCCTGAAGTAAAAACTTCTTTAGCAACGTTGTGATTTGAAAATCGATGAAACGAAAAAGCGACAGTAAAAAGAGACAGACACATAAATTCATAAAATGTAACGTGAGGGGAAAATGAGGTAGGAAGCATTATACAGTGTTTCTTATATTCTTATTCGTATCATTATCTTGAAGCTAAAATTTTTGAAGGTATCACTTCTACCACGTGTGAGAACTACACACGTTTTTTTTTTATAAATATGTATTTTTTCATGCGTAGCGTTCCGCGATCATGGTTTTCGCCCCGTTAAATTAAGCATACCACACTTTCTAATAAAACCTTAATTAAAACCCACTGTCCCCTGAAGCAACACAAATTACAACATCACTAAAAAATATAAGTATGTCATACTTATATTTTTTTTTTATAATTTTAGTGCACAATTATTGATCATACGCTAAATAATATTACAATCTAGCCAAATACGCTGAGTAATTTTGTTTTGACATAGTTTTATAAAATAAATTATACCTAAGAATGCGTCCAATAGCACTTTTTTTACAGTCTCTAGTTAAGGGGAAGACACTTTTTTCTTATGTTTTTATGTAGTTACTTATTACTTCTGTTGTTAAACTACACTAACTCAAATGGCTTTTTCCGTTTGTATTTACAGAAATAATTACAGAAATGTACAGATTAATATACAATAATATAAAATACATGTGTAACAGTTGTGCTATCTAAGGACTATTTAAAACGATCTATTGATTACTCAACTGATCCAGATCACTGCCAGAGAGCAGCGTTCCCAAGACACTGGTGGCATTGCCACGTTGAATGGCAATGCTAATCCGCTGAGCCAGGTAGGAGCCAGCTCTTTGGTCAAAGCGCGTTGGTTGAGTCGTGCATGTAATGCTTCAGTGGACAGTGGACTTTAGGACGCTTATATCAGACACACTGTAATTTGTGATGCTTTCTGCCTTCGTAGTAATTAACTGTGGTAATTTGATATATTGTAGGTACAGTCAACTTCATAGGAAAACATAGGTTAAATTGTATATCTGGCGTTTTGTGTAAGTTATAAGTCTTGGCGATTTTAACCTAAGTTTTTTTAAGTCTAGTGTCTATTTTTTTTTTAAGTTGACTATACCTGTTCTAGGTCTTAAGTATATACAAATCTTACCAACTAACAAAAACACTAAGAATCGCCAATTCGAAATCCATTCTATTTCTTTTTCCCACCGCTCGGTATAGGGACTATGGGACCATGGGAGCCCATTAGTAAATTATTTGTTAAGAAAATAACTCGACTTTTAGTCGATGGTGACAAGAGGGCTAGCTCATTCCTAGCTCAGATATTTTCTATGGCCATTCAGCGCAGGAATGCATACAGTATTCTTGAAACACTTCCACATGAACGAAATGATTGATTTTAAGTTTACATCATTATAAATCAGGTAGGTATTTATTTAGATTTATTGGGTGAATCAATTATATGAAAGCGCGTTATTAGTAGAAAAACTAGCGAAGCAACAATAAAAATAGCAATAGTTAACTATTTAATTAAAAGACTGATAATAATTTCTGTAAAGAAAATTATCAATGCAATAACTTAACAGAAGTAGCAATAACAACAAAAATATTTATTAACAATAAAAATATTTAAAAAAAACGGATAATTATTTCTTAACAGAGCCTAGCAACAACAGCAATAAGAAAGGACTAATTGTAATTTCCTCTTTACAGAGCTAGCAACAACAGCAATAGCAACAGTTACCCCAGCGAGTGTATCTGACAGCACGCCACTTGACACTCTGACAGTTAACTGCGGGAAAGACACCATGGATGTTACTGTCACTCCCTCCCATCCCTCGCACAGCAGGTAATCATTCTAGAAAATTCGAGTATATATGGAGTGGGTACATGTAGATATTATCAGTGTGTCGTATTTAAATTAGAACTGTTTTACTTTGACACTTAATATTTTATGAAGTCATTCATTATATGACTCAGAGTAGTACTAACCAGGGGCTCCTATTGCAGCTCTACATTAGGACAGTTTTCCTTTGACACATATTTAATGTGTCATGTGTCAAGGCGAAACAGTTCTTATTTAGCGCTGCTTTAAATGCGACGCTCGTAACAACCTTCATACATCGAAAGAGAAAGACAACACGCTTACGTAGAGCGTCTTCTTTGTCTCTCATAATGGTGTGCATGGTAGCCAATTATGAGTGATGGTATCCGATAGTCATGTTGATGTGGAATCTTACGGCCTGGTTCCAAATTCGAAAGACGTGCCAAGCTACTTTGGTATAAGTTAGTAGCTCAATGCCCTCAGTCATGGCTTAACAACTATTTAAAAGCCGGGACCGAAAGTTTAATATTGCCTCCGAAGCACGATAGCGCCAAAATGCCACTGTCATCCATCCATCAGCTTGCAGAGCGTTGCTTAACTTCGAACGCTTAGACGTGCCGTGTCCATCCAGTTATAATCTTATTGTACGCACTTTCACATGGAGTCTTTGTGTTCCCAAGAGTGGAACAAGGAGACCGTTCATAATGGTATTTTTCCAGGGATGCCAGGTTCAACGGGATAGTGTACCCAGCTGGACTGGGCAGCAACTCCTCCTGTCTTCGGGAGTACGTGTCAAAGAGAGGTGATCTTCAGTACAGCGTGCCACTACGAGGGTGCAACACTATGTCTATTGATAATGTGAGTACTTAGGTCTTTAGGGTTCCGTACCAAAAAAGACAAAAATAATGTCAATAAAAAAAACAACATATTTAAATAACACCTTAGCCAACGAGTGATCACATTATGTATGTTAGCATCCATTAAAGGCAAATTAAAAGAAGCAAATATGTTATTGCAGCCCTCTCTCTGCAAAACAATAGACGTTATATCGGAACAATAATCGTTCCAAAGCCTACTCTTAGTAACATTGAACGATGGAACGACCGACGTTACTTTTGAGAACCGATGTCGCAATCCTCCACAACAAGCGACACTATAATTTGAATTTAACATCGAAACAACTGTAATCGACTAAATTCAACGACGACGACGACGACGACACTTCAACGACGTTATTGTTCCGGTAAAGTTGATATTGATTATAGATAATCGATTTGTAGAGTCGCCCTGGTCACAGACTATATTTACACCATGTTTCATTCCAATCCGTTCAACTGATACTATTTGTTTGAGTCACAAACAAACATACAAATATCCGCATAAATTGTCACAATAAGATAGGGTAAGATACAATAGTCAATAGACTATAGACTATACTATAGTCTATAGACTATCCTTACTTGTTATTATAAGCGCGAATGTTTGTATTTATGGATGTTTGTCACTCTTTCACGCAAAAGCTACTGAATAGTTTTTAATAAAACCTTACAATAGTATAGCTTATACATCAGAATAACACATAGGCCATAATATTGTATGAATTGTCCAAAATATAACGATTCTATAATTTTGATGAATTTCGGTAAGAAAATCGGACTTTGGAGAAGAAAATAAGCTACTCAAAGTACTAATCCTACGCAGACGAAGTCGCGGGCACCAGCTAGTAGACTATATATTCTAACTTATACCAACTATAAGCTAATGAGCAGAGATAGCAACAAAATAGACTATTATGTACGACTGAAAGAGCGCGTTCATGTCTTTTCAATGAAACATTGTAGCGCGTAAGTCCAAGTCAGTTGCTAACTCTGTTAAGTAAATTAATAGGCTAGCCACTTCGTTATAATTACAACACTAGCAATACTAGGGATCAAGCAGTGACTGTAGTGTATTTATTCATTTATTAAGCTTTATACTCGCCTCACGCGTTTCCTATGGCGTGTTGTAAATGTGTTATGCATTGCACGAACGTTTAGTCACGATTAATACGTTGTATGTTTTTTCAGCTATCGATACTTATCACGAATGGTATATTTGGAGATTTTAGTCATTTTAAACTTCACCTCTGTAAAAAACGTTTTTGTTGGAATATTTAGACGTTTGATGGTATATCGCGTGACCACAGTGCTGGATTATATCTGGTTCAGCAGCTAGTGTTTTGAGGACACTGCCCTCTGGCGTGATCTGAACTCAGTTGAGACGTTGAAATGCTTTTTTTATAGAATTCTGCAGGTGCTTTTCTGTAAATAAAATTTTGGATTATCTTATCTTTGTTACTTTTGGCGTGAATCATATAATTCTTTGAAAACAGGCAAACTACAATATTTACTTCATTACAATATCGTAAGAGCCTCAGCCAACAGTCAACACTATCCTAAACTAATATTGAGTAACCTTTTTAGACACAACACCTTTACACTATTGTAAAACGACACTTTTTGTCCGGAATCTTTTTGGAAAACAAATCGAGATGACTAGACCTCACCTTGTTCTCTCTAGTCATCTCGATTTTGAAATCAATTGGACCCAAGCTCCGTCAAAGATGTCGAGATCATCTAGCTATCTCTATTTGGGTCTGCCACGGAGCCGTCTCGCTGTCTCAGAGCACCACTGAAGAAGAAGAAACGGTTTTTTGCTAGACTACTTAAAATTAATCGTGAGTTTCAGGTGTTTTTTAGAGTTAGTGAAAACGAGCTGAGACACTCAGTTATGTAGTATCTGTAAATATTCTGTCGCATCAATCAGCCTCGGATCAGGGTTCCTGTCCCATACTGCCCGTTAGTCCGCAGTCAAAATTAATTTACGCTTTTCCTCCGAAACTTTGAATTATGGCCTTCCATCTTTATAAGCTCTAAGTTCAAAATACGGTTGAGTTCGAGAACTCGTTTTATTTCTTCATGAATATTCCGGAATTCGTTCTAGTTTTGTTCTTTTATTTTGATGTTGTCATAGTAACCAATAGATATAAAACCTCATTAAACAATGTTACAATTTCTAAATTCAAAGCCTGGTGAAGAAGGTTAATGTGATAAGTAATGCTACTTTTAATTGACTAAATCTAAAAATAAATTATTATTATTATTATTATATTAATACGTGAAGCAAAACTTTGTACCTCTTTTTACGAAAATTGCGCGGACGGAGGAGTATGAAACACACTTATAGTTTATATAGAGGAGGAGTGGAGAATGCAATTTTTTTTTAATTATGTATAAAAATTATAGTCGAATTTCGACCAGTGGGCGACCACTAGTATACATATAATTCCCTGTAACTGCACTAGATATGCACTGAATATTTCAAAAAACACCTTATACCTGAAAAATAATGTATGGTATATCTATTTAAACTATATTATAAAGAGAAAAAGTTAGATTTTTGTATGTTTGTTTGTAATAGATAAACTCAAAAATTACTTAACAGTTTTTATAAAGTCTTTTCTCTATAGAAAGCTACGTTATCAGTGAGTAAATTAAACTATATTTTATTTAAAAAAAAAATGGAGGTCCCTACAAAAAATAAAAACCGGCCAAGTGCGAGTCGGACTCGCGCTCCGAGGGTTCCGTACAAACCTATAGGTATATAAGTAAAATTTCACCCATCACGACAATCGAGTCATAGTTGGATGATGTAACAAAAAATTTACAGTTTTCGCAATTTTTCCTTTATCTGTGCTATAAGACGTTGCTTCGTACCAAATTTCAAGATTTTGAGTTCACGGGAAGTACCCTGTATGTTTTGATTCCCTTGCGAGTTTGAATATATGCGACTTAAATTGCTGTTTCTCTTGATTGCGTTGACATAAAAGTTTGATTTTGTTACAGCTTAAAGGTATTATAGACTTCGGTATTTTATATGAATTTCAATTCAATAACTCTACGCGTTCATGAGAAAAGGGGTAGTAAGTTTAAAATAAATTTCAGCTTAATACCTCCACGCGTTCCTGAGAAAAAGTGTCTTGACAGACAGACGGACGGACGGACGGACAACAAAGTGATCCTATAATGGTTCCGTTTTCTCCTTTCGAGGTACGGAACCCTAAAAATACAATAATGTAACTAACCCAAGGTATCAAAAATTTGCCTTTTAAGTCTTTATTGCGTATACAATTGATGATACGTAAAATAATTTGTTACTTATGCATCATTACAAAACTCCCGCAGATATCTAGTTAGCATGATAACATTTTAAAATGTAGTCTACGGGCTATCTTAAAATCCCACGATAGTTAATGTTTTGGTCAAATATGCTGCCGTTCTTATTCAATGTCATTAGATAGACAAAGACAAACAAAAATTTAGACTATGTTAGCTAATAAAATAAATAATGCTGGACATTACACACAACATTATCTGGCCCCAAAGTAAGCAGAGCTTGTGCTATGGGTACCACATGACTGATATACTACTTACACACTTTTTATGTGAATTCTTCTTCTTATCGTGTCACTAGTTATTTCTAACCAGTGTGGTGAAAGTATTAAAGTGCGCCTCAGAGGCTCCTTTCGTGCACTTAGGTAAGCTCTCGACATTGCCGACAGGATCCGCAGAAAAGACGAATCAGCACATGCGGTGTCGGTTCGGTTGCAGGTGCATAACGGCTGGCACCGAGCCGGGCTTATTTCAAGTTATCCTTTTCTACTGCTAGCTCTTCTGTTCAGCAGGGGGACTAATCCCCAATAATTTGAAGACTACCTATCGCATTCGTCTCCATCATCAGTCTCCAAGCAGCACTCATCTGGGATCTGTTCCACGTAGAAAACCTCACTCGAAGTGTTATATAATTCAGCGAAAATTACCAATTTTACAGACAGATGCGGGTGCTGAGCCAATTTTGATGATCCTCAGCTGATCGTTATAGAGTACAGCGGATGGTAAAAGTAAAACAATTATAAAATAAAATTTATTTTTGTAAAAAAATCATTTGAAGGGATGTTTTATGTGAATACATACATATTATACATATAAACACTCGAGATAAATACTTTCATTCATACAAACATTTGTGCCGCGGCGGGAATGGAACCCGCAACCTTCTGCGTCTCAGCCGGGCCTTAGCCTATTGCGCCACAGAGGTTGTAAATATGTGATTAAAAAATCTAGGGTATAGCCATCTATTAGAATTGGCATCTAAATTCACGTATTATGTAAGATGTGATTGTATTTAATAAAAACAAAGTACTAGTAATTTGGTTGAAAAAATTCTGATTCCGTGTTTTCCGGCTAATTCTGGCATCGCTCATAAAATTTCATATCTAGACGAAGCAACGCTTGGTACAGTGCTTGCCCTAATTCTGCTCCCCCAAGAACCTTTCGGCCCAACGGCAATGGGACGGGACTCTATGTGAGCTTACATGGAATCATCAGTTAGAAACGTGCTCAAGCTCCGTAGATCGCACCCGTCTCCTAGCGGTTTCAAAATGGGAGTCAGGACATTGGTTACAAGCACTACCATCATCTAACATTGGAACATTATTAGATCCTACAACATTTCGAGTTGCAATTTGTCTGCGGTTGCGATATCATTCGTCGGGCGATCACCAGCGTCAACGTACCAGCTGTTCACGAACCCAACGGTCTGATACGTGATGATGGTAAGAGGCCTGATGGTATGACTCTTGTCCCTTAGGAGATGGGTAGGCCATTAGTGTGGGATGCTACTTGCGTAGACACCCTGGCCGCATCCCGCAGCCCATCGGTCGGGGACTTCCGTTAGGGCCGGTGCGGCGGCTGAATGTGCCGAGGACCTCAAAAACCGCTGGTTTGGATAAGGCCTACATATTTGAGCCTTTTGAAGTCGAGACCCTGGGCCCATGGGGAACAGGAGCCCACCGCGTTTTCAAAATTATTTCGCGGCGTCTGGTAGATACGTTGCATGACCTAAGAGCTGGCTCCTATGTGGCTCAGCGTATTAGCATTGGCATTCAACGTGGTAATGCCGCCAGTATCTTGGGAACGCTGCCCTCTGGCAGTGATCTGGATCAGTTGAGCTATCTATAGATCGTTTATAACGGTCTTTAGATAGCTTAACTGTTTCACGTGTATTTTATATTATTGTATATTATTTTGTACATTTCTGTAATTATTTATATAATATATAAAAACATATTTGAATTTGACCTATATTATAATATTTAATTATAAAAATGATTACGACGACGACCTCTGAAGCGCAGTGCTTAGGTGCGGCTGAGACGCAGAAGGTTGCGGGTTCGATTCCCGCCGCGGGACAAATGTTTGTATGATCTGCAAGTATTTATCTCGGGTCTGGGTGTTTCTATGTATAATATGTATGTATTTACAAAAAAAAAGTATATAAGTAGTATATCAGTCATGTGGTACCCATAACATAAGCTCTGCTTACTTTGGGGCCAGATGTGATGCTGTGTGAAGTGTCCGGTATTATTAATATTATTATTATTATGATTATTATATTTGGTTTTTTTTTTTATCATCGATAAACCTACGATTAACCACGATCTCGCCTGATGTTAAGCGACGATGTGGCCGACGATGGGGCACGCAGGTCTAGAAGACACCTATTTACTCGAGACTTAAAGAGACCTAGATTGTAGTTTTCAGGAAAGACAGACGACGGCAAAGCATTCTAATCCTTTGCTGTACGCATTATAAATGTGTAAGTAAAGCGCTTTGTTCGTAAGGGTGGTAGACTGACAAGTTATGAATGGTATTGAGCGGTACGTCTGCTTCTCCTGTTGTGGTTATCACTTTTTGTTAAAATATGTATTGACTAATAGGTAGACGAAAGATGATGACATGCGTATCATTATATTAATCATTATCCAACTAAATAGTTACATAATCAAGGTTAATTATGTACATGTTAATTTCATTGAATTATTAAAATCGGATATTTTGTTTAGAAGTTACGACGGATATTGACGGGACTTGAATCATGTTTCACGGTAAAATGAAAACTTGTTTGCACCCGTGCGAAACCGGGCGGGTCGTTGGTTAAGCGCTGCGCAAACGAAGACACTTTTTGTTGCCGACACGGTGATGGTGTGCATCACAGGGAACCGTAGTTGCTGTGTCTTGTGGCGGCTATCGGGCATAGTCACCCGTTGCTACTTCTGGCCACTGGTACAATTCGTTGCTTGTTTTCCGTCAGTCTCACGATGGACGTCGATGAAAAAACTCAGTACAATTGTAAGGAAATTTGTTAATGTTGCTTGCGTCTTCAACTGACGACTTTTAGTTTCCAGTTACCGACACCGAACACTTCGATCGTGAATGAGTAAGTGTTAAGTGGGAGCAACTGGACACAAATATGTTTACGTATGCGCAGGGAGTGGATGATTTCATACTGGTTCTATAGAAATCAAATATTCATCGGTAGCTTGTATCTATCTGACACAAGACACAAAGTGTCCACGTTTGCGTCCTGCCTTAGTATTCAAAATCAAAATGGAGATCTTACTCTAAACAATTATAAAAACTAAAAAAGAAAACCGACTTCATTGAATATAAAAAATATCATCGATGTATTTTTTAGATTTTTGTTGAGTTTTAAAAACCGTTTGACTGATTTCGATAAGAAAATTTAACCACCTGGGAAGTATTTATACGCTTTGAAACTAAAAAAGAATTTTCCAAATCGGTTTAGGCGTCTTTGAGTAATCGATGAACATACATAAAAAAAAAGATTCCGGCGAATATAGAACCTCCTTTTTTGAAATTATTTAATAACGTGTCGTGACGTGATTAACCACAAAATCGGCTTTAATAGTGATAATTAATTTTTAATTATTTCCCGGTTAACCCCAATAACAAAAACCAGTTGGGCAAAAACAAAACCATACGTTCCTAATGTCGGAAGTTATATAAGATGACTCAACAGACACCAGCTAACACGTTAACGACTTGGTAATGAAAATAACCTCGAAATTACATCCTACAACATTATGTTATTTGTTAAATAATAACATACATAGTATAGTCATTTTCAGAAAAAAACTCGAGTTATCGTAGCAATTTTTTGAAACATAGTTCTTTTTGGCATGTGAGGTCAAATTGAGGACATTTGTCAAATAAAGGCTAGGCTGAAAATGTGTAAGATTTCAACTGACACAGAATTCCAAATTTAAAAACAAAACTATGACGACTTATTGAATTATTTCGCACATATGTTCTTCTTCTTCTTCGTTAATGGCATATGTCATAATAATGTCAATTTTGCCAATGTCAAGTGTTAATATGGTTTATAGTATGTCACAACGACGTATCTTGTCGTTCGTCATTAGTTATTTTATAAAAAAAGTCTATATAAATAACTAAGGATTTTTTGCTCGAATCACAAAGAAACACAAAGCTTTTATTCCAATTATTCACACGCGAGTAAATGACTAGCTCTATTTAAATAAAAACACCAAAATTCCTAATAAAACGGGAAATAACCCGAGAAAAATAAATAATTTAAAAGCGTAATCTTTGCTTAGCAAGGCGACGGAAAATAATCCACACATATGTTACTGATCACTCAAGCTTACCGGTTGACAACGCCGTCTGTCAATTTTGAGCACCGAGTTCGAACCCTACGTTCAACGTCTTGTTGTGCTAAATAATTATTTTGACATAACAAAATTGTACAGAATAATATAAAAAACATTTGAAAAAATTGAGCTATCGTACCGTTTAAGATCTATAGATAGTTTTATAAAACCCATGTGTTTACACAAAAAAAATATTATGATTTTCAACTTCGTTCCTACCGGGTGTTCTATCGCACCTCAGTCCTACGTCCTGTCTTTTTGCGCTATACAATCAATTTTATATAACCTGAATGTTGACTTCAAACATTTTTACGATTTGCAACTTCGTTCCTACCGGATGTCCCACGACGTATCACTACTTTTTTGACCGTGGTATTGTCCAAACTATCAAACATTGCTTTACGGCCCTTATTTCAATATAAGTTTTTACCGATTTCGTTTTTTTATGTTTGTTGCAATCATCTTCAGTTTCAAATTGCAGAACAATAACACGTCTCAGTGCCAAATTGCATCAAAGAGCATGCTAGTTCACGCCCACACGTGGGAACACATTGTGTGGAAACCAAACCAAAAATATGATTAAAAGAGCAATATTATAAAACTTGCTAATTTATTATGCTCGTAAGAAGTGCCATGTCAAAATGGCCGACCTCGATATTTTACGTAATCATGAAAAACTGATATATCGTCTTTACGACACGAGATTGAATAAATTAAAACTTAAATGGGACTAAAGCCGCGTTTAGATGAAAAGCATTGTGTTCATAGCAAGCTCACCTATTTCGTGATTAATAATGGAAATATCCGTTATTTAACAATTACAACGCGAAATATCTAAGAAATAATAATAAATAAATAAATAAATACTCTTATTACGAAAGCCAATCGCTGCCGCCCACTCTTCTGTTGCCCAAAAATACTCTTATAGGAAAAAAATGCGTAAGTAATTACGTTTTATTATTATTATTATTAGCCCACACTGTCCCACTGCTGGGCAAAGGCCTCTCCCCATTCTCTCCATTCATCCCTCTCCTGCGCTAAGACTGTCCAGTCGGCGCGGAATTTGGCGAGCTCGTCCCTACACCTGGTTCGCGGTCTGCCATGACGTCTTCGTACCGAATCAGGGCACCACTCCGTGGTCAGTTAGGCCCACTTATCTCCCGACATGCGGAAGACATGACCCGCCCAGTCCTATTTTGAGCTTGGTGGCTTTTGTCGCTATATCGGCGATCTGTGTTCTTGAGCGCAGCTCGGTGTTGCGAATCCTATCTATGCTTTTTACTCCGAGGATGCTGCGCTCCAGTTACGTTATAAAAACTAAAAAAAAAAACGAATTTGTTGAATAAAAATTTAAGCCGATATACAATTCGACACCAATATACAAGTAATCCCCTTAATAAAAACTTACCCCGAACGGTGCCGGTACTCTATAATTTTTCGAAATCCGTAAACGCCTCTGGAAAGTCGCAAAGCAAAATTTGAAATTTCGTTTACTTGGTCGACATGATTTTTCCAGCTATTCGGATTTAAAAATCAAACTACTGAACCGATTTTGATGAAATTATTATGAGTCCATCGGACCGGCTATTTCGGATCAGATCGAATATTAAAATCGGAAAGTATATCCATTCACATAAAAAATATTTTCTCAAATCGAATACAACCGAATTGAGAACATCCTCCTTTTTTTAAGTTGGTTAAAAAGTATGTTTGACAGCACTGATTGCGCGATTCGCGCTCTTTGCTAGTTTTCGCGAGATACATAGACATAGACATAGACATAGACATTTGTTTATTTACTGAATAAGCACACAAACACATCAATAATAACAAAGAGTAACAAAATTAGGTAAAAAGGAAGTGACACATATCAAAAAGTAAAAGGAGAAAAGACATTTAAACAGCTTAAAATTATTCTGCGTACTTACCTACCTAACAGTGCTGTGTGCTACAGCAGCAAAAAGATCTCGACTCAGCGTTATGCTTCCCTGTCGGATGACAGGTCAGCGCTGTTATTCTGCCGAGACCTTCGATCCAGTCACTCAACCTTACGAAACGCCAGAAATAAAAGAAATATATAAGAAAATAAACAAATATGAACATAAACGAAATAGTTATTATGCCTGCCTTATACATATACACAAAAAAAATAAAAAATTACAATACAATACACATACGCAATATCCATTATAACTTTCCAACTAACGCGTAACATACATACATAAATGGTCATCAACAAGCAAAGGGTGCATCATAAGTGTGGGTACCAGACAACCCAGTTTTCTGCTGCTTCAATAAATAGTTTTTGTAATTCTTTTTGAAAGAATACTTAGATTTAAGCAGACGAAGTGGTCGTGGTATGTTATTCCAACACTTGGTCGCCTGGTACCGGAAACTGCCCCTAAAGGCCACAGTTTTATGTTTAGAGTAGTGCAGTAAGTCCCTCGTGGGTCTTGTGCTGTACTTACTCCGTCGACGATTGAGCTTAGCATAGAGGTACTCCGGGGTTTCAGATGTCATAACGCCATGAACCAACACTGCCAGATGCATAGCCCTCCTTGAAGCCATATTGAGGGTACAGGAATGATTTAAATATGGTGTGATGTGGGTTCGCGGAGGTACATCATAGCAGAATCGACAACAGGCATTCTGGATTCTCTGTACAAGACGGGAAGTTCTCGCCGTCAATCGTGGCCCGTACACAAGATCTCCGTAGTTAAGCTTTGAGAGTATTAGAGCTTCACAGGCTTTTATTCTAATGTCCTCATTCAAGAAAACTTTGATCCTATATAGCAGTTTAGCCTAAAGAAACAACACTTGACTAATCCCAAAATGTGACTTTCAAAACGGAGCGAGCTGTCAAATGTTAATCCTAGGTTCCTAGCTTCGTCAACTCGTTCAATGCGCTGACCGGTAATGCTCACATCTATACTATGGGCAGTAATACCATCAACCAGGCGAGTAGAACCAAGAATCATGTACTTAGATTTGGTTGGGTTCAATACAAGGCCATTGTTGCAAGACCAGGTAGCTATACGATCCAGATCCTCATTTAGCTTAACCAGTGCGCAAGTAACATCCTTTGGACTCATAGACAGATATAACTGCACGTCATCTGCATAAAGATGGAATTTACAATTTTGAATTTGCCAGGAAATATCTGCACTATAAATGATGAAAAGTAAAGGACCCAAGATAGAGCCCTGGGGAACTCCTCGATTCATAGTCTTCGTGGATGATGAGAGCTGAGACCCGTTTGAACGATTAATTTTCACAAGTTGGGATCGATTACTTAAATAACTATCAAACCATTTAACCGAGGGAGCATCTACACCATAATATGATAACTTAGAGAGTAACAAAGGTATGTTCAATGAGTCAAATGCTCGAGAGAAGTCAAGCAGAACCAATACAGTGCCAGATCCTTGATCCTCCTCAGTTAGTACATTGTCGACTACATCCAATAAAGCCGTAGCGGTCCCTCTTCCTTTACGAAAACCGGACTGAACATCAGGTAGTAAGCTGTTTAATTCAACATATTTACTCAGTTGGTTATAAACGACTTTCTCAACCACTTTAGAGAGAACTGGCAGAATGCTGATAGGTCTCAGATCCTTGATGTCCTTTGGGTTTTGGATTTTTGGTATAGGATTCACCGTCGCGACCTTCCACTGACTAGGAAATGTAGACGTTTGAATAGACTTATTTACAATAGTGGTTATTAAGGGCAAGGTAAAGGGAAGCGTCAGAAGTATCATGTCCATTGACAACCCGTCAATACCTCGCGCATTTGTTTTAATAGATATAAGTATCTTAGCAACTTCTTCTTCAGACACTTGTTCAAGCGAAAACGATAAATTTTCTTTATGTTTATTAAATTCAAAAAATGTTACTTGCGAAAATGGTACGATATTGGCACCTGGGACATTTAAGAAGTGATCATTTATGTCATTAGGGTTGTCAAAAATATGCGGTAGACAATCGTCATCATTAGCACTCGATAAAACCTCTCTTTTTAGATTTTTCCAAAGCTTTTTTTCATTTTTTACCTGTGAATTAATACAATAATCATAGTAAGCACGCGTTTCCCTATAAATACTTTCCTTAACAAATGATTTTAGTTCCTTATATTGTAATTTATCTTTCTCTAATTTGGTTCGTCTAAATTTATCGTGTGCCTCATTTCTACATGATATAATTTTTTTGACTGTGTCCGTTAACCATGGTGCAGGTTTATGTTTTAATTTAATTGTTTTAGACGGAGCGTGTTTGTCTAACAAGCACGAGATAATGTTCGTGAACGAGTCCACCATTGAGTCAACAGTAATTGCACCTGTTACTATACTCCAGTCCATTCCCAACATATCTTCGTCAAATCGTTTATGACAAACATCCTTAATAGAACGGAGTTCAATGGTTTTTGGAGCAATACCCTCGCGCTTTATATTAAGAACCACAGTGATAAAAGCATGTCCCCATGATCCCTTTATACTAGTTACCCCAACATCCCGAAAGCGACAGTCCGTGCATACTAGATCTAATAGTGTATCAGCAGTTGATGTAAAGTGCGTTGGTGTTGTCACTGCCTGCGTTAATCCAGTGTAGTTCAAAAATTCATAAAATTTCTTTGTCATTGTACAATCCTTATTTAATAAATTAATATTAAAATCACCTAGAATGACAATACCATCACAACCTGAAAAATGAGCAACGGACTCAGTTAAAGCATCAATCAAAGCATCATCCTTGATCCATTCTGGACGATATGCCGTACCGATTGCTATACGAGAGCGGTTTATCGTTACCACCAGCCACATCTGTTCAACATCAGCAACAGGATACGTAATAGAGGGCTAGCATTATTTCCTAGGTATGACCTCAACGTAGCGGCACGCATTTCCTGAACCATCTAAACGAGACATACTTATGCTACACGAACCGTAGGTACTGTAACTGTCAATCAACTTAAGTATTTAGGTAGGTATTTAGTCCAGCGTTACATCCATATGTTAAAATATGAATATTAAAATTTGAAATTCTTCCTGTCTGTTTCTTTGTTCCTTTTCACGGTTAAACAGCTGAACGGATCTTGATGAAATTTTGTAAGGAGATAGATTGCATCTTAAGGAAGTACATAGGCTACTTTTTATGTAGATGCAAAAGCTAGTTAGGAAATAAACTCCTGAAGTTAAAACTCTTGACGAGTTGAATTTTAAAAATTTATTTTTGCTTTGGCAATGTTTATAAAAAATAAACATGCATTACCACCTTCTAATCGTGTCCCTTGTTATTTCATACCAGTGTGGTGAAAGGATTAATGTGGCTTGTTTTTGAATGTTTCTGAACTGTTTAGGTTTTTCATCATACCGGTTTCCTGGCGCCTTTTGATATTGTATTTGGAATAAAGTTGTACTTCGGCTTAACGTAGCATCTGTTTTGATCATAAGATTTCAAGAATCCATCTTATGACATCATCGATGAGGAAAATCAACCAACGATTCACTGACTCAACATCGTCTGTTAAACAACGTATTTCTATGTAAAAGAAAACAATAAATAAGTACAATTATAATAATTAATTAATAAAAATCGTTGGACAATGCACACTACACTGTCTAGTCCCAAACTAAGCCTATCTTGTATTATGATGACCAGATGACTGATAAAATACATATAACATTTATAACACCCAGACACAGAATAAACACTTATATTCAGCACAAAAATGTTTATCTTGGAAGGGAATGGAACCCTCAACCTACAGCACAAGGCAGAGCTACTACCAACTGAGCTGACGGGCCAGTCAAAGATATAAAAAGAACCTCGCGATTCTTATCCCCAGGTTAATCCGATCTCTCGTTAAGGCTCGTCAAGGGCAAATCCAGTTTACTATGTTATTTGATCTAGCGAGATTTCGTGAAACTAAATGGCGCTTGCATTTAAGACACACCTCGACAGTCGTGTCATCATATCCAAACCTATAAGGCAGACAAGGTGACAAACTCAAGCCCACGCCATCCTACAAGTCGACCTTGCATCAGACCAAGTAGCATTTATGTATACATAATACCTGCCATCTCCTCAATGGTTATGTATAACGAACACAGAGGAGCGTTATATGCTAAACGTGTGTATGTGTACGTCAAGTCGAGTCAATTGAAAATATATTTTATTCAATACAATCACAAGGATCACTTTGAAACGTCTTACATTCTAGGTGAATTTAGGTGCCAACTCCTCCTAACCCAAGCCCGAGAAGAAATGGCAAGAAACTCGTCCTGGTCCTAGCGCTTTTTTGCATAATCTTAAGTTAACCTTAACTACGAAAAACTAATACAAGAGAGTTTATATATTTCAAATGTGTCGGTTCTGTCTGAGGGCAGAGCGACATGAGAACAGACATTCTTCTCAATAATATAGTCATCTATATTATAATAAGCTTTCTTCTAAAAACTACCCTTTATGTAAGCTTTATTTTTTTTAATAGATAGTTTAGTTGCATTTTCACGAAGCTTATTATAGAAGCGCACCGTGTTCTCCATAAAGGACTTATTTACTTTTTCTAGTCGAAACCTAGGGATGTATAATTTGTTTCTGTTCCTAGTATTGACCACGAAGATCACTATTTTGCTGAAATCCATATCTATTTTTATGCGTCTGTGACATTGTAGCTCCAAAACAGATGATCCGATTTTGATTTCGTTTTTTTGGTTTGAAAGGTGACTTGATCGAGTGTTCTAGCTATGATTCAAGCAAATCTGTTCAGCTATTTGAGGATCATCAGCTCTTTTTCGTAGTTAGTGATATCGTGTAAACTTCATTCAAAAACATTGACTCGTACTACCGATTTAAATCAAACCCCAGTTTAGCAAGACCACGAAAACTATTAACAGTAAACGTAATTTGTAAACTCGTACTAGACGTGCAGGTGATTTTATTGATAAAGCAATTATTTAAGTGTTAACACACAAAAGGGAGCCATTCTAAAGTGAAAACAGTCTCATAATGACCGCATGTACCAATCTCGACCAGACTTGGGCCCTCAAGGCCGCTTCAAAGGTCACCTGTCTACCTATACGTGGCTACCGGTCGAATTATAAGCAAACGTACACTATCCCACTTCTTTTTACAAATTGAGTTATATAAGGACCTGCGCATATATTTATTATAATCTATTTTAATAATGAAACTAATCTAAAATGGCGGTTGGATGTCCTTTTACTCGCACAGTGCATTATTGTGCGAGTTAGAGGAAATGACTTAGACCGCTTTTTAACTGACTTCAAAACGGAGGTGGTTGTCAATTTGGTTGTATTTTGTTAATGTTATGTTTGTTACCTCATAACTCTGTCATTTATGAAACGATTTGAAAAGAAGTTTTTATGTGAAAGGATATAAGTACATTCCGATTGGTCCCATAATTTATGTGAAAGGATATAAGTACATTCCGATTGGTTCCATAATTTATGTGAAAGGTACATTCCGATTGGTCTCATAATTTATGTGAAAGGATATAAGTACATTCCGATTGGTCCCATAATTTTTTTATCAAAATTGGTTCAGTAGTTAGGTTTTTTCGAAATATCTGGAAAAATATGTTATCCAAGTAAAGGTATCGTATTTTTATAAAAATAAAGGTTAGTTTTTAAAGGTAGTTTTTAAAACTAAAAATAATTTACAATATTTTTTATATAACAAGTAGATATGTTTAAAAAAAAAGTATATGAGTAGTAGGTACATCAGTGATGCGGTACCCATAACACAAGCTCTGCTTACTTTGGGCACAGAATACAGTCTTTGTCCGGGCATTATTTATTACTAGACGACCTCTGTGGCGCAGTGGGCTAAGTTCCGGCCGAGACGCAGAAGGTTGCGGGTTCGATTCCCGCCGCGGGACAAATGTTTGTATGATCTGCAAGTATTTGTTTGGGGTCTTGGTGTTTCTATGTATAATATGTATGTATTTACAAAAAGTATATAAGTAGTATATCAGTCATGTGGTACCCATAACACAAGCTCTGCTTACTTTGGACCCAGATGATGTTGTGTGTAATGTCCGACATTATTATTATTATTAGTATTACTAGCTGTCCCGTTCTCGACTTCGTCTGCGCGTTTTATAAAGAAAAGTATTCACATTAGAACACATTGTTTGCCTTTTTTTTTAATATTGCAAATATTCCAATGTTTAACACATCAAAAATCATGAAAATCGGTCCAGCCGTGCTCGAGTTATAAATGGTGCAACTAACACGATTTTGTTTAATATAATATATATAGATTATTATTTTATTTAAGCATCCAATAGGCATTAGGATTTTAAATTCGTATGGTTCCATTTCCTTCTAATGACATGCGCCTGCGCCCGGTTACAACCGGATGTGACGCCATGTCCCCCTCATTGTTATGTGAACCACAACCCTTGTTTTGTCGTTCCTGTAATTTGAGGTATAATTATAATAATAGCAGTTTGCAAATTCCTCATTCCCTTCATCAGGTAGCGGGTTCTATTCCTGCCGCGTTAAATATATTTGTATGATCCGTATTTGTCTTGGGTGTTTCTATGTATAATAATGTATGTAGGTATATACAAAAAAAAAGTGTGTAAATAGTATGTCAGTCTTTATTAAGTCTAGTATTAAGCTTTGCTTACTTTGGGGCCAGATGATGCTGTGTGAAATGTCCGGCATTACTTAGGGGAACTGAAGCCCATCGCGTGGTCAAAATAATTTCACCAGGTCTTGTAGAAACATTGCGTACCCAAGAGCTGGCTCCTATCTGGCCCAGCGTATTAGCATTGCCATTCAACGTGCTAATGTCGCCAGTGTCTTGGGGACGTTGCCTTCTAGCAGTGATATGGATCAGTTGAGCTAGATAGCTCAACAGATGGTAATATGATGGTGATAAATGGTTTTATACGGTTCTTAGATACCATAACTGTTTGACATTTATACAATACTAGCTGCTACCCGCGGCTTCGCACGCCTGGTACCTACATAAAAAGTAGCCTATGTCCTTCACCAAGGCCCCATCTATCTCTATACCAAAATTCATCATAATCGGTTCAGCGGTTTGGCGAGAAAAAGTAACAAACAGACAGACATAGTTACTTTCGCATTTATAATATTAGTAGGGATAGGGATAGTAGAGATTATAGAAGAGATTATTGTATATTATTCTGTACATTTTGTAATTCATTTCTGTCAATATAAATAGCTACTTACGAGTTTTTACATACACTTATTTTTCGGTAAGTACCTACCACTGAAAACCAGCGATACAGCAGCCCTCACACTTCTGTATCATATGCTGAGTGATAGCCTTTTTTTCGTCACTGTACATAGCCTAGTTTATACTATATTCGCACTGTAAATTTGATATGTGACGTTTAATAAATATTTTCTGTTCTATTCTATTCTACCTTGTGATCCTTTGCATTCAAATTCAAATTCGTTTATTTCAGTAGCCAAACATTACAATTTATAACAATGGTGGGAACCTTCTTTTAATCCTTCCTTCCTTCTTTTTTCCATATCCATATTAGTGGCTATATAACAAAAAAAAAGAATAAAAACTATTGTACCTACCCAAATATACATATCTTTAGATTACTCTAAATTAAATAAAGAAAAACCAGACACTGATACTAAATAATAACAAACTATACATTTAATACCTAAAAATCTCTTGTGCGTATTAGAGTCGAGACTATGTATTGACTGACTGTGTGTGTGTGTATATATATGTTTATGTGTGAGTTTGGGAGTATATGCTGTGGTATAGAGCATGTGTAAAGAAGTCGTGTTGTGTGAGGATCTGTATGTTGCGTGTAACTGAAACCTAATATGTCATATTAAAACTTGGAACAGTGCCTCAATTTCTTCATACTTTTTATGTTTTATCCATTTTGTTATATATATTTTACATGCATATAGTTGTTTAGGATAGATATCTAAGATTTTATTTATGACATTGTACAAATGAGTAGACTTTCTGTATTGATAAATTCAATATTGATTGGCGCCAAATGTAGTTCTAGTAACATGAGTTTTAACCACCTTGTCTTTCCTCCTCTTATTTAAAATATCGCAACTATACAGTAAGGTTTTATGATATTTTAGAATAATATTAACAATATATAACTTTCTTACAGATAGTAGTTGGGATATTTTAGATTTAGAGATTTAGATTAGCATTACAGATGTCTTCCAAGATAAATCGCTAAAATAAACAAACTTGCTGTGTTTAATTTGGTCAAACTTAAAAGATTATTATCGGTTGTCGATATCAATATTTTTTATTGCAAATTAAATATTTTTCTACAATAACTTTCATAGATGGCAGTGTAAGTTAGGAAGTACCTAGTTACCTTGCGGTCCTTTGGATTATAGATGTCTTCCAAGATAAACCGAGATATCGTCTAGCAACACCGGCCCGACATAAATCAACCATGTTTAAATAATAATAATAATAATAATACCGGACATTTGACACAGCATCATCTGGCCCCAACGTAAGCAGAGCTTGTGTTATGGGTACCACATGACTGATGTACTACTTATATACTTTTTTTTTCTAAATACATACATATTATACATAGAAACTCCCAGACCCGAGACAAATACTTGCAGATACTTCATACATTTGTCTCGCGGCGGGAATCGAACCCGCAACCTTTTGCGTCTCAGCCGGTCCTAAGCCTACTGCACTACAGAGGTCGTCGTAAATACATACATACATATTGGAGGACATTGCACACAACATCATCTAGCCCCAAACTAAGCATAGCTTGTATAATGGTGACCAGATGACTGATAAAATACTTATTAAATATATTTTTAAACACATAAAAAATATATTTTATAACACTCAGACACAGTACAAACACCTACATATGTTCATCACACGGAGGGAATCGCACCCTCAACCTATAGCGCAGTAGGCAGAGCTACTAATAACTGAGCTGATATGCCAGTCATGTTTGACGGGACCTTTAACATTCTCTATTTGAGTCATGCGCCAATTTAAAACCTAAATCGTAAAGTGTTTGTTAATAGCGTGCTGTTGACTCCGACATATTAAGTATTTCTCGTAAAGTTCTAAAAGGTGCTTCGTGGGAGGAACCGCTTGCGAGAACGCTAAAACAGCCTTGTCAAGGCTTTATGACATATTCTCAAGCGTATAATTAAAAGGCTTTGTACTTGAGTCAGTAAGCATAAATATAATATAGTCGCATTAAAAGCAAAACCTACATTATAACGAAAGGCCCCCTGAGACGCAAAAGGATCGATTCCCGCCACGGGAGAAATCGAACGTTATATCGATGCCTTTTGACGTGATAGCGTCTTAAAAATCGATGAACGCCGGCTGCACGCACGAAAAATTGTCACGTTCCGGCTGAGCCGAGCGTGCAAGCGAGAGCGCAGAACAAGCGATAGAGAGCCACGATCGTCCTAAGCGTTCGGCTTAAGGCATCTTAATAGGTTTAAAGTATGCAATTTTTCATCAATGTTTTCTTATGACGTTATCACGTAAAATTATCGTCCGTAAACCGACTTTATAGACAACCATTTTTTCTGATATTTTTTTTATTGCGATTCTTTACCTGATTTGGAGTTGTTTCTCCTATAACTACATATTAGTTAATGTGTAGTTTAAATCTGTTGCTATCTCTATCTATTGACGACACGATAACTAGTTATGTGTGATATTAGATTACAATATATTAATAACGAGATGACCCGGCCACGCGTTGCTGTAGCTCAGTAGTTCTAATACGTTGAACCCATATACGATAACCTCTAAAATTATCAGTGTTTCTCTACTATATTATGTATGTATTATACATATAAAACTTCCTCTTGAATCACTCTATCTTTTAAAAAACCGCATCAAAATCCGTTGCGTAGCAGTGGTTTTAAAGATCTAAGCATACATAGGAACAGACAGTGAGCGGAAAGCGACTTTGTTTTATACTATGTAGTGATACATAGAAACACCTAGACCAGAGACAAATACTTGTAGATCATATAAACATTAGTCACGCGGCGGGAAGCAAACCCTCGACCTTCTGCGTCTTAGCCAGGGCTTTTCTCTTCGACAGGATTTTAATGATTGTTCTTCTCTTCATTTGGGTCTCGTCATAATTCTTTGTTTGTCATTTCATGATGTGACATAGCCCTTCTAATTTTATTATTTTTTTTCGTGTTTTTGCATGTTTTATTCAGTAATCTTAGCGGAATTTTAATCAATAAATTGTGACGTGATAGCACCAGACAATTTAATTATAGGTGTATTATGGTGCAATGTGATTTGAATGATGAGGAAACCCTATAAAGATCTATTCGGCTATTCCGTGATGACGTTTAGAATAGACAAATGACGATCGACATTCGACTAAATCTTTATAATCAATCACTTGACATTGGCAAAATTTACATTATTATGACATATGCCATTAGCGAAAAATAATAAGAATGCTCGACGGATTTCTTCGTCTTTCATTTCGTGAAGTAACATAGCTCTGCTAATTGAACATTTTTTCCCCCTTTTATTGCATGTTTTATTCAGTAATCTTGGCGAAATTTTAATGAATAAATTGTGACTACAGGACGGGTATGGATAATTGAATTATATGTGTGTATTGTGGTGCAATTTGATTTTAACGACGAGGATTCCCAAGAAAATTCTAGACGCCATTCCGCGTGACGTCTAGAATTGACAACTGACCATCGACTAAGATTCTTATAACAAACAAACTGACTATAAACTATAAACACTTGACATTGGCAGAATTGACATTAGTATGTCACAGGCCATTAACTAAGAAGAAGAAGAAGAAGTAATAAGAATGCTCGACATTTCTAACAGCATCATTTGGCCCCAAAGTAAGCAGTTTGTGTTATGGGTACCACAGGACTGATATACTACTTATATACTTTTTTTTTAAATACATACATGTTATACATAGAAACTCCCAGACCCGAGATAAATACTTGCAGATCATACAAACCTTTGTCTCGCATCGTGAATCGAACACAAAGAAGATAAAGTTTTAAAAACCTCAACCTGATTTATCTTTCTTTCCAGGATGACGACACTGTAGAATACTACAACAATATAATAGTCCAGCCGCATTTAAAGCTGGTGACCGGCCAGGGTCGGGGCTACCATGTACGCTGCAAGTACCGCCGACGAGACCTCTCTCAGTTCCATGTCTACCCTAAGGCGGCGCGGCTGACCAGCGCTGACACTAACAGGTATGGTATACTACGGCCCGCATTTTCGTCTATAGTACATACATAATAATTATATTTAAAAACTAAAAAGAATACCGACTTCATTTAAATAAAAATACGAAATTTCGTTTACGTTTAATTACGACGTATTTTTTTCAGATAGTTAGATTTAAAATCTACTGAACTGATTTTGATGTAATTTCTATAGGACCAATAGGAAAATATATCGTTTTACATTTTTTTTTTTTATCGGTTTATTTATTAATAATATAGTTTTATTTAACGGCCGAAAAATATAGCTATAAAAGAGCCGAATTGAGTACCTCCTCCTTGTTTTCAAGTCGGTTAAAAAGTAGAGATTATATGCTATTCCAGGTTTCAATCTATATCTGTACCAAGTATTATTCAAATCGGTTTAGCCGTTTTAGCGTGATTGAGAAACAAAGAAACATCCAAACATTCCTTTAAACATTCACATTGAAAAGTAACTCATCTCCTGCCTGCGACTTCGCACGCGTGGTACCTACATAATAAGTAGCCTATATGCTATTACAGGTTAACCTGTAAAAAACATATAAAAGACTTTAACCTAACCCATAAAACCATAACCTATAAAAGTCTACGTTTATACAAAGTTTCATCATAATCGACAAACAATCGAGTGGATTGTCCCCTTGTGGCAGCTGGTTCAGCTTCATGTTAAGTATGCGTTATTGGTGTATTCATGTTATTATTATTAAGTACTTGGATGACTGAGCTTTGCTCTGTATAAAACACGGATAAACCGACATTTTCAAAAATGAAACCTAGCTAGATCGATTTATAGCCCCCGAAACCCTCTGCATCACGAAAATCGTTGGAGCCGTTTCCAAGATTCAGATTATATATAAACATATATACAAGAATTGTTCGTTTAAAGGTATAAGATAGATAAATAGATAGATTAGATAGATAGATTAGATGTTATGACATTTGATTTTATTTATTTGTCTCCTGACTAACAAATTATATGGACCTTGTCTGAAATAAACGAATTGAATTGAATTGAAAATCACTAGGTGGTCCATAAACCGCCCAAAGGCTTTGGTCATGCAATATTGCTATTTTGTTATTTATTTTTATGTGTCTGGGTATTGTAAAGTATGTATTTACGAGCTGAGGTAAGCTAAGTTTATTTTATTTATTTATTTACAAGTGGGCTGGGCATTCCTAGCTCAAAGATTTTCTTTTACCATTCAGCAGGTGAATGCAGCGAGTGGTCTTGTAACTCGTCCACATGTACAAAATTATAGATTAAGCAGATGACTGTAAATAATTGGTGAATAATAATTACGTTGTAAAAACTTAAAAAAAACCGACTTTATTGATAAAACTCTTTGGCGTCATAAAATCACCTGAGAGGTAAAAAATAAAACTGAGCTGAGAAACTCCTTTTTTTGTATGTTAGTTAAAAAGTTTTATTTTACGCTTTTTAATACTTAGTATTCAGTAATTTATACTTTACATCAATAATTTATCATAAACATCACTGGAAAGTCTCAGGAAAGAAAAATAAGAAATTTCGTTTACTTGGATGACATATTTTTTCAACTATTATGATTTAAAAACCAAACTACTGAAACGATTTTGATGAAATTTCTATGGGACTAATCGGAATGTATATCCTTACACATAAAAATAAAAAAATCGGTTCATAAATGACGGAGTTAAGAGGGTACATGGGTTATACACGGGTATATACATATTATATGTATTCTATCAGTCATCTGTGGGGCGATTATGGAACTTTGATACTATCAAAACATTGATACTGATAGCTTTCAGTTACTATTGATGAATTGGTATAACGGATCGCTGCGATTTCTATCGGCTTCTATCGCTAGTTACAATGTTGGTTGTTGGTGTCTGTTCTGTATAACTGTATAATCTGTATAACTCGACCAATTTACAAAGTACGATTGTGGTAGGAACCATGTTTAGCGTACTAAGCATTTAAATACATCGTATATGATGGATTGAAATAATGCCTATTGCTAATCGAAATTGATAGACATTGATACCGATTGCCAATCGAAACTGATAGACATTGATTGTATCAAGAATTCCATAATCGCCCTACTGATCCCCATAGTACAAGCTATGTTAATTTTACGACTAGATGGCGCTGTATGTAGTTATTTATTTCAAATACTTTGTCTGCAGTATTGACGACGGGTTTGACTTGGAGTCAGGGTGGATGCCGTCTGTATCCATGAAGATATTCAAGGGAGACCCCAAAGATAAACAAGTAAGTAATATCACTATTGACATGAGCTTCAACTTTTTATTTAATAAATTGTGACGATCAGAATTAGAAACAATTATTTAGAAGTAACCTCTGTGGCGCAGCGGGCTATGGTTCGGCTGAGACGCAGAATGTTGCGGGATCGATTCCCGGCGCGGGATAAATGTTTGTATATTCTGCAAGTATTTGTCTCGGGTCTGGGTGTTTCTATGTATAATATGCTGGGTGAGTATTTACAAAAAAAAGTATTTAAGTAGTATATCAGTCATGTGGTACCCATAACACAAGCTCTGCTTACATTGGGGCCATATTATGCTGTGTGAAATGTCCGGCATTATTATTACTATTATAACTATGTAAGTACCTACCTACGATTTTAACAATTACATAATTTATAAGTAATAGTCACATCATTTATAATAATAAGTATCTAGTGATAGTCACGCTTGCGCGAACTCCTGCGCAAGTGATCTTGACGTGTTTTGACTTCTCTTAAGAAGGTGCCCTCAGTAAATTAGAATAGAATAAGTTTTTATTTGCACCAACACATTACAATAGACGAATAGACAAAAATACAATAAACCTATACATACTAACAAAATTAACGGTTGCAGCAAAATTGACTCTAACTCAGCATATATGCGGATTTTAGTGTCAACAATTCGCGCTGGTCTTCCGTTAGGACTTCTGACTCTACTCTGTCCCGGTCGCTAATTTGTCCAGTGTACCAGGAGACCATACATCACTAAGAGGTTCTCGTTATAAAAATGGAAAAAAAAAATCTTGTTTACTAACTGGTTATAAAACAGTAAAAAAAATCCTGATAACTCTTGAATCTTAGTAACGAACGTGGACCAAAGCGTTTTAACATGCAGCTTACACGAATAGGAACAAACACGAATAAGCTAATTAAAAACATTACAAACAGTCAATTCTTTATTTCAATGTTTTCTGATAAAAAAAATCACGATGTGTCAAGATTATTTGGTGAAGAAGTCGCCTTAAATCGTGAAACTCATTTGATTGTATCAAATCCCAGCACGACTTCACTCACTGCTGGTTATACTCCTCCCTTTATATATCTCATTCCATCCGGTCCTGTGCCAGCCTCATTCAGTTTCACCCGCGATGTTTGCGATATCGTCAGCAATATCGCTGCTGGACGACCAATACAATACATATTAAGCTGTATACATTGCTAAATGTGTTTGTGAACACTACCTTTTGGCACTAGCTGAAGCAGTGATCCCCTGCGGCTACATACAAGTGCAAACTTAGTTAGAGCGAGGTACCCAGTAAAACCGGTCCAAGAGTCTTATCACACAATTATAACTTGCGCAAGCATTGCAACTGTAAATTTATTTAAGGCCTTTTTGAAAAAATATATTATTATTTATTTATTTTATTATTTAACCTTTCTTCAACTACTTGAAGTTGGGAACACTTGTATTACCTAGGTATTAGCGGTCTTACTCAGAAACGTCTCTCAACTTCTCATTATCGCCGAGCCTAAACCGCTGAAGCTAGAAAGCTGAAATTTGGAAGGTAGCTTCCTTTTACAGCAAAACCACCCACTAAGGCGGGATTTTTTGAAATTCAACCCCTAAGAGGGTGAAAATGGGTGAAAACGAATGTATGAAACTTTTTAACGCATGGTTCGATTTGCTTGAAACATTATATGAATAAATAAAAGGCAAAATAAATGGACACATGTTTCAGGATTTTTTTAAATAACCCTAACAAAGGGATAGGGGTGTCAAAAGTTTGTATGGGAACTTTTTAACGGGTCCTGTGATTTCTTAGAAACTTGGTTTGGATACATAAAATGCAAAATAAATGGACACGTGTTTCAGTATTTTTTTTAAATAACCCCCCCCCCATAAATGAGTAAAGTGGGGTGTGAATGTTTGTATGAATAATAAAGTATATAAGTAGTATATCAGTCATGTGGTACCTATAACACAAGCTCTGTTTACTTTGGGTACTTTTTTTTTTTAATTTATCTATGTTAGTCTATTTGTGTCATTGACCTTGAAACGTTATTTAAAGGTGGCATCAGAGGTGCAGATAGGCGATACCCTGACCATGGTGGTGTCTCTGGAGAAGCAGCAGAAGTACGGGTTCCTGGTGTCGGAGTGTGTGGCTGGTGATGGACTGGGTTCTGATGTCGGTCTTATTACTGATGATGGGTGAGTAAAAACATTAGGTGATCAGAAAAGTGCTCTCAAATACTTGTTGATGGAAATCGTGGCGACAAGTTTGTGCCACCTACTTTCTTGCCAGTTCTTCTCGGGTTTGGGTTAGGAGAAATTGGCACCTAAAATCACTTAGTATGTAAGACGTTTCAAGGTGATCCTTGTGATTGTATTGAATAATAAAAACGTGTGCGTATCGGGACGCCCGACAGAAGTGATAACTTAAACTAATCTAACTAGCGCTGTAGGTTAGAGTAAGATAGGAGGAGCCTGCCTACCGCTCCTGTATGCGTGAGAGAAAGGGAAGCCAGACAGACTGGCACCGTAACGCGTTACGTTACGAAACTGTTTACCCTCCCATAAGTAGTTACCACTTTAACTTTGACAATCAATCTATAGGATCACATGAACAATGTCAGTGTTATTGAATCTACATAACTAATTCGTCGGACTGTGTAGGCGAGTATAATTGATCTAATCAAATTAGGATTCAAGAAAAAATTCATGACCTTCATTCAAATAGTGTATTCCTTAATCACATATTAGCGTTAAAACCTGTATATATCAATTATTGGCATGTCAATAACATACCATACTTTTATGCCATGTGGCATGTGATTATAAAAAGTATGTATCCACTACTTTAAGTACCAGCTGCTGCCCGCAACTTCGCACGCTTGGTAACTACATAAAAAGTAGCCATTGTTCTTCTCCAAGGTCCCATCTATCTTTATACCAAAATTCATCAAAATCGGTACACCGGTTTAGGCGTAATAACTATTTCATAATTAGAGTACAATGTTTTGGTCGTCTTGCGACGCAAACATTGTGCACTTATTTAATTTATTTTATTCGAGTTATTTCCGGTTTTACTAGTAATGTTGGTGTTTGTTTTATTTAAATAGGGCTAGAGTCATTGACTCTGGTGTGAATAATTGCAATAAAAGCTTTGTGTTTCTTTGTGATGTGCTATTTTACATGAAAGGCACTATTTTATATAAAAAAACAAATGACAAACGACAATATACGATTTTGTGACATGCTATAAACAGTATAAACACTTGACACTGACAAAAGTGACATTGTTATGACACATACCATTAACGAAGAAGAAGAAGAAGAAGAAGCCCAAGGGTTTTGACATACGGAAACAGGAGCTGTAAAGCCCAGAACTCGTGACACTTGCTGTAGAGTCTAACCGTTTAAGTCTTAAAAGGTAGGACTCTACAGAAACACTTAGATATCCGCATAGTGGTAGATATTCTGCCTCCGCGCAGTAGTGTGTAAGCATTACTGTGTGCCGGTTTGAAGGGCGCTTGACCTAGTGACACTACTGGACAAGAACTTATGTCTAGGGCAACGAGCGTGTGACATCTCCTGGTAATGCAAGCGTTATATGGTACTGCAACCACTTACCATTAGATAAGGTGGTTCAGATGTATAAAAAAACCCTTTAATATTGTATTATCGTTTTCATCAAGAAAGTTAGGGTAGAGCCATCTATGTAACCTTCAGAAGGTGCTTTTTCAGTAGGTGTTCTTAACCTAAATCGCACTCCACATTCCTGCCAAAACTACACGAGAATAGCCAGTTAAAGAGTACAGTCCTTATGCGGCTAGTCTCGCAAAGTTCGTGTGGTTCGTTTTGTATCAGTTTTTGTCCGAATCAAAAGACTCTCGTGTAGTTTTGTGTGTGGGAGGGTCTCCCTCCACATTCCTGGCGCCATAAATCTGCCACGTCGATTTTATCAATGAAAATTACTACATATAGCTTTCATCTTGTACCGAACAGACAACTGCGCCAGCGAGAATGTGGAGAGTCGCTCAGCCTCGTCTATTCTCGGCAAGACCCAAACGGAGACCTCTCGATGAGAATGCGGAACGCGCTTAAGGAGCCTAAGCAAGCTTTGTTCTGCTATGCTGTTATTATGTGCATATGTTGTTTTTGATCAGATGCCCGTTAGACGGAGAGATAATGGGTATGTTCCAGTACTCCTCAGACAAGCAGGCGGCTACTGTCTCCTTCCTTGCATACCGGTTCCCGCACTCCGCAAGCGTTTATTTCACTTGTGGAGTAAAGTTGTGTGAGCTGGACCATCCCACTGACTGTGTAAGTGCTTTTGAACTGTAGCTTTTAAATTTCGGGACCATACATAAGTTACACCTTAGGGGAGGGGAGGAAAGGGATGCAACGTGTTTGGGGCTTATAACACCCTGACAGGACATAGATGTTCATCATCTTAAATACCACTCGTCTATTATATTTATTGTCATATTTTGTAACATCTCCAGGAGCCATGTTCGCACAAGCCGAGGTCTCGCCGCGACACGGATGAAGGTTCGCCGGCCACGGTGGAAGTGTTCTCGGGCCTGTTCGTCAACGAGGCAGACTCACCTGACAACGATGACGTCACCAGCGAGAAGGTATGCGCCATTTACTTACATATAACTTTACAATGTCTGTAATACTGTTGCTTGGTGCCAGCCGTTATGCACCTGCAACCGAACCGACACCGCATGTACTGACTCGTCTTTCCTGCGGGTCCTGTCGGCGAGCGAGTTAGATTAGTGTGGGTACCTGAGAAGGCCTACGCTATCAAACAGAATCCCAGGCAAATTGGCGTCAGTGGAGTGGAAACTTCGCCCACCTCAGCTTGCTGGAATGGTTCCATAAACGAAAATTTTCAATTACAAATAATTGCTCTGTAACTTGATCGAAGCCACCTAAATCATCTTAAACAGATGAACGAAGGCCAATGATGATGAATCCTGTTATATGTAGTCTATGCCTTGACTGAATTGTTGTAGTAGATACGTTGGAAATTATAATAAAATAATAATGCAGGACATTTCACACAGCATCATCTGGCAAAGTAAGCAGAGCTTGTGTTATGGGTACCACATGTAGTAGCTTGGTTGACACCTCAGATACTTAGTTACAGATATTATGGAGAATATCTATGGGCAAAAAAAATATATTAGCATAAATTTTATATTGCACATTTTGCATACGTTTTATATTAAATATTAAAAAACCGGCTCACTTATCTCGCCCTTTAAAACTCATAAAGCTCGCTTCGCTCACCACAAAACGCTTTTTATTTCCAGAAAGAAGATGAAATCTGTATCTCACAACGAAACTTCGCCATCGGAATCTGCATAGCGGGCGTGGTACTGATGATCTGCGTGATAGCAGCCATAGCGTGCATACTAGCGCGTCGACGCAACCCCAAGACGTATTCCAGGACCGGCAGTTCGTTGTACAGCGGCCCTTATACTAACACGGGGTATTCGCATACCAGTTAAATCTAGCATGTATGTAAGCAATTCTGACTATAACAAGTATGCATCCTAGTTAAGTTGGATATAACAAGTATGGATACTAGTTAAATTGGTTGTATACAAGTTAGATTGGTCGAATACCAGTTAAATTGGATATAATCAGTATGGATACCAGTTACATTGGTTGTATACCAGTTAAATTGGATATAACAAGTTTGGATACCAGTTAAATTAGCAATTACAAATACCTACAGATACTAGTTATACCTGTTACATATAATAAGTATGCATAATAGATAATGGTTATATCAAGTACAGATACCAGCTGAAATCATTTATAACATCACAATTTAAAAGTTTAATAAAGATGGTTTTTCCTAATACTTTATATATTAGGTATTAAAAATGTGTTGAATCTTAAGTTTAAAGCGTTTAAAGTTCAATAGATAAATAGTATGTTTCGTTGAGTGTGCCATCTTTTTGGATGACTTTGATTTACTTATCTCATATTGTTTTCGTCAAGATTATAAGCGGCTCCAGAAAAGTGAGGCATTTTTTTAATAGTGTCTATCCACTGCCTTCTCATCACAACAATTTTCTTATTATTCTAAGAATTTACTTATCTATTTTAAATTTAAACAAACGTTGTGTAAATGCACAACACAGTCATAATTTAGTAAGTAATTCTAGTGATTTACCATATGTTTTAAAAAATGTTATATGTGAATAAAAAATTTGTAAAAATTACAACGAATTTTTTAAACTATCATATTGTACTAATAAAAATCATGGATGTACAAAATGAATACAATAATACCGATATTTATTCACCTCACAATATACTTATCCTATTATTAATAAAGGTGTTGTAAGCCTCCGATTGTTAGAATGGCGTTAGTCTGTATTTATTGACATTTTAATAAAAAGACCAGATTGTACGTGCCAGTTTTTTAATATGACATATAACTATAAATAAAGGTGTATTATGTACCTTTTCATTATATGTAGGTACGTACACATAAAAATATAGTATATATGTATTAACTTTTATAATAATTCTGTTTTGTGATAATGGTGCGTTGTGTGCGTCCAGCGAATACTTATTTTTATTCATAATTTTAGGTAATTAATAAGTATCAAAGGTTGCCTTGCATTACGTAATTCAATAGTTATTTTTAAATGATCAACAATACTGTAAGTTATTATAGGGCTTTTGAGTTAAAAACTTTCGAAACCAGCTTTTTATTTTATTTTTTAGATGACATTCTTATTATTATTTGCGTTTTGTTTTTTTTTATATTCTCAATACAATAAAGAAATATATTGTTGTTTTGTTTAAACATTAAGACATGTAAATAGATGCCAGTTTACGACCTTGATACTACATCACTCGATTAGGCTGACAGCAAATCGTTTGATGTCGAATCAGGTATTCTTCAGGTGGCGGGTAATATCAATTTCTCGTTTGATGCAATTCGATGCCATATTTTAAGTTAATTTAGTAATACTTGATGTATGTATTCCGTCCATTTTCGGTGCTATTTGGGCTATTCAATTGCTTTTTATAATGACAACGAAATTTGTCGATACTCGTTTCATAACTACTCCATTGATTTTAGTATTTTTAACTATTTTTTTTAGTTTCAACTAATTATTTTTTCATACAATGGGGTTCTGGAACGGTATCGATGTTAAACAGTGTAGATTTTTTTAACAATTATACTGACTTTAAATAAATATTGTTTTATTCTGATATCACACAAGTCCAACTTACCATAGAGTATTCATTGTTTATTGGATTATCTTTAAGTAATTACCGTGTGTGTAATGTATTCTTCTTTTTAATGGCATGTGTCATAATACAACCGTTATCCACCCCGAAGGGAAGAAAACGTTTATTTTAGGTCAAGCCGGGGCGAAGACCTCTATCTTACTTTCAGGTGCCATATCCTTGTACCTATTAGTTCTAGCCATGTCTTTGAGTGTGATCTGGTAGGAGGAAGGTGTCGTCGACGGTTCTCTCCCCTTGGGACCTACTACGAGGTGTCGGTGGTGGGGCGCGCGCATCGCGTGGAGAATGCGCGCCTCTTTCATTAGTACCTTCCTATAAGCCGGCTAGGCCTTACCGATGTCTAGCCTCGGCTTGATCTAAGATAAACGTTTTACCATACGGGGAGAAAACGGTTGTATTTAAGGTCGCCTCGGCTAGACCTGAGAGATGTTTGTTTTCTGCCGGCACTCCAGCGTACTGTGATGTTAAAATCTATAAAAATAAATGATCTATTGCTCAGTAAACACTCAGGCTGAGTAATCAAATAAACATCATGAGGGAACACAATGGCTTATAATAACGACCAAAATAGTGGAATATTTCACTTAAAAATCACCTAAGAAGACAAAAATGAAAAAAGAAGACAACCATAGGCCTACGGGAATTGTTCCAATCTGGTAATCAAACAGTGTTGAAAGACCCATCTAAGACGCTTCGTGATCTCGTAACCGAATTAACGCGTCGTGATTTCGTAACAGACTTACAATAATTTAAGTTTAAGTAGTTTAAAGAAATTCTCGGAGCCCCACCAATCGCCTCGGCTGAGAATTTGATCCAAGAGGACATTGTTTTGAAATTCATATGATCGTGTTGAGCCTGGATCACATTCTATACCTAGCTTTGAGAACGGAGACTTTTGCCAACCTGCAATGACCGTTCTTGACGTAGCTTTTACTTTCCCTCGCATAGTTATGAACAAGTTGTGTAACTCACTCCGAGCTCTTCTCCTAAGCTCAAAAACTCAATAATCGTTGTAACCATTTAACCAAGCTCAGGGAAGAAACCCATGAACCTTCTAGTCCAGACTGAAGATGTTTGAAGATGACTGAATAGCATTGTCGGTTTTTGAGCCTAATGATAGCCAAAAGGTGATTGACTTTTCAATATTTAACAGTATTGCTCATCAATGCGCAGAAGAGTTACATCGTGGATTCTTCTTCCCGACGCAATATGAAGAAGCAAAGCCACATGACGAGATAACTGAAATATGCTCTGACGAGATGGCTCCGAGATCTTCAAACTGGAATATTGAGGACAGTGGTTGAGGTCAAATTTACCTTTACCTGCAGATATTTGGAAGCTAAAGCCTTGAGCATTGTTGTGATTAAAATATGAGAAGATAAGCGGTTTTCTTGGACTGAATCAGATAAGGAGACCGATAACCGATTTATGGACAAGTATAGTGGAAAAAGCCAGCTTTCATGTTCAAGGTCCTATGTAAGAGGCCGAGGATCACCCGGATTTGCTCCATTTTGTTTACACCACTCGACATATTGCTTCCAGGCCGAACTATAAGTGCGCCAGGTTGACTCTCGCCAAGACTCTTGAAGAAGTTTCACGTTATTGCTAATAAAACGAAATGTATCAAATTCACTTTGCAAAATGTTATTCATAGCCCGACCAACATTGAAATTAATGGAGAGGCAATGAAGATTGTAGATTCCACGATCTTCCTAGGTCTTAATATTGATGCTAAACTACAAATTTAAACTCTTGCTGGTAGGCTTTGTTCCGGTTCCAGGATCAGTTTTGCTGGGTACCTCGCTATAACTAAGACACGTCTTGTATGTAGGTAAACACGAGGGATCACTGCTACTGCTAATGCTAAAAGGTAGTGTTTACAGTTTAATATGTAAGGTTGAGTAATTACATACAAGTATCAGAAAAACAAATTATAGTTACAAGTACTTATAAAACTAATATTAAAAACAACAATGAAAATTAAAATATATCTTTACAATTTGCCTTCTTTCGTAAACGTAGTCTAAGCGGAGTCGTTCATTGGCAGAATACGAGATACCGTCAAAAGCTTTAATTCGCCTGCGGTTCGATTCCAATTGAGCTTACGGAAATTGAGAAATATACTGGTTTCCTGTAACTTAAAACTATCATGAACCGACTTTTGGCTCAAAGGCTCTCATGAAAAAACTACTGAATGTGTCTATTCAAAATAAACTTATGCGAGCTTTTGAATAAATAAACTTGCTTGCTATGCTTGTATCGTAATTATTTTGGAGTTTCGAACTTTATATTATTTATTAACGCCCAGAGTTGCGCTCAATGTATATTCGACTCCAGGACCAGAGCACGAATCCAATCGCATTGCATAAAGAGGTGAGACAGGGAGATGTTATTTCTCCGAAACTGTTCACCTCTGCATTGGAGGATGTTTTCAAGCTCTTGTACTGGCATATACATGGTATCAACATCAATGGCGAACACATTACTCACCTTCGATTTGCCGACGATATAGTCATTATGGCAGAATCGCTGGAAGACCTTGGCACAAAGCTCAGCGACCTCAATATCGTCTCCAAACAAGTGGGTCTTAAAATGAACATGAGCAGGACAAAAACCATGTCAAATGCTCATGTTGCACCCGTACCGGTATATGTTGGGAGCGATATAATCGAAGTTGTAGACCATTATGTCTATTTGGTTCAGACGAATCAACTAGGTAAGCCCAACACCGACAAAGAGGTCAGCCGACGAATCAAACTCCGATGAGCAGCGTTCGGGAAATTACGGCACATTTTCTCGGCACAGATACTGCAGAGCATCAAGACGAAAGTCTACAATCAGTGCGTGTTGCCAGTGATGACATATGGAACTGATAGTCCTGGATCCATGGTCCATTTTTGCTTTTGATTACTATCAAGCTAATTTTCCGCGAGTAGCTTCATTTTGATGAGACGCCCAACAATTTCCTGTACGAAACTCTCTATTGTGGTAGCTAACAGAGGAATCAAGGATAAAATATGTCGATTTTATGATTATCAAATATTTATTACTAACATTACGAAATTGGATATCAAGGATCTGTACTACTTTTCAGCGTAGGACCGGGATAACGTACCACGCAATTTGTATGACAATATGACTGTTAAATTAAATAAATATTAACTAATTTAAAAAAATAATAATCAGCTGGTTAGTAATAAAATGCTGTTGGTTGACTTACAATTTTACTATTTAGACGACGCATCTCTGACGCAATTTTTTCAAAACAGGGCCACATCAAAGGTTTGAAAATCCGCGAGCGGAAGGGTTAAATACTAAACATTCTGTAATAAAAATGAAAATATTATTGCAATGTTAATATTAAACAAAGCACTTTCATCGGACACCTCACCTCATGACCCATTTCAATAGCTAATTTTTTTTCTCTCTTTTGGAATACTACCTGTTTATTAGATAATTACGTTTTAAAAAGAAAAAGAAAACCGACTTCATTGAATGAAATTTGAGCCTATACTACATTTTAAGTGGAAAGTAGGTGTATTTTGTTTATATATAATATGGTTAGGCCAAATAAACGCACCGCTCCATGTCTTATTGGAGCGGTGCGAGGTATCGAAGTACATGAAAACATCATCGATGATTTTTAGATTTTCGTTGATTTTTCAGCTCGACCGATTTTGATAAAATTTAAATGACCACCTGTGACCCTTTAAAAAATAATAAAAATTTCCAAATCGGTTCAGGCGTTTTCGAGTAATCGGTGAACATACATACATAAAAAAAAAAAGATTCCGACGTATTGCGAACCTCCTCCTTTTTGATTAAGTCGGTTAAATAGTGTTCTAAAAGAGAGACAAAATATTATGAAAGTGCTTTCTTTACACATTGCAATAATATTTTCATTTTTATTATATAATGTAGGCATAGTTTTTAAGATACAACATAAAAACTTGAGCTCCCATTCGCTAATTACGTTTTAGGTCTGAGATCAAATCGAGACTGGTCACATTTTGATTCAATTTGAAATATTCTAGATTCAGAAGCCTTTTTTGTGTTTTTTTTATTAACGCAATGTATACAACGTAGGTAGTTACAGCGAACTTATCTGATGATGGAGCCAGGGAGCCGTTCAACGGAACTCCTCAATAAATAATCCGATTAAGCTAAAACTTGGCATACCGGCCAAGAACCACTTTAATATTAATGTGAGCAATCTGTTTATGATTAAGGAGTCAGAAGCTAACCCATGGAACTTCTTAGTGAATATGAGTAGGAAAAATAACATTCTTTGGGCTCATTTGAATCAGTTCGCGCAAAAAGAAAATATTATTGCAATGTAGGTACAAACAAAGCACGTTCACATGACTTATTTAAATAAACGTTAAATCTTGATAACCTTGTCCAATTCGGTTCAATAAGCTACAAGATCATTTCTCAATGACGATCCGTATCGATTTTAGTTGAGAATGCAGATGTATAGAGCCTTAACATACAGTCCAAACATTTTCGTTCTACGACTAAAATTTACGAAGTTATGACGAAATTACTAGCGAAGTTCAGTGAGTGTTTGTTGCGGTAGCTGTGACGTCATAGGGACTGGCGCCGCCAGTTATAGAACCGTGAAGCAAGAGGGCACCGTCCTAGTGACGTCACACGAACCCTCGTACATTCATTTTACCGGCAGGAACGGCATAATGTTTATTACTTAATATCTTCGTAAGTAATGGTCCGATTTGGATAATTCAAAATGATATATCATTCTTATGGCATAAAGAATAACGTGGATAATTCTATTGAATTTGCTATAACTTTACTGATCCTCATTACAAACTGTCGACCTACAAAATTTCATGCAGATCGGATTGTAGGTTCGATAGTTATCGTCGTGTTCGATAAACATACAAACAAATCTATATAGTAATACGTGAAGCAAAAACTTTGTACCCTTTTTTACGAAAATTGCGTGGACGGAGGAGTATGAAATTTCGCTTTATATAGAGAAGGAATGCTCATTTTTTTTTAAATTATGCATAAAAAATACATTAATTATGAATTTTTATGGTCGAATTTCGACCAGTAATAAACCCAAATCTGAATCTGATGAATTACAAAAAGAATTACCCAACTTTTGGACTGTTAATTCGGTCTTAAACGTTGTTAATACGATCATGTCTATTAATTTTGTGGTGCTTTAACTTTTTTTTCATTCTCTATGTGACAGTTTCATAGACTACATTCGAATACACTTAAGTAGACTGTAGTAGTGTTCTGCCTGTTAGAAAAACATATAAATAAAACAATATCACAAAAATATTTTACAACAAAAAGTAGATCGTTATAAACTATAAATAAAAACGGGTCTAGTATCGAACCCTGTGGTACCCCTCAATAGTTGAACCTGAAGACCTCTCACCACCACGTTAACTGTCTGGACTTTATTGGATAGATACTTTTGTGATTTCGTAAAAAGGGTCGGAAGTGTGGAACAGGAAGCGCTGATGATAGAGTTGGTCGTCAGATGGTACCAACCCGTTTTTCCGAGAGGTTTGTACTGTCAGCCAACAGTATGTACGTGTGCGTCACAATAAAGAGAAAAGAAGAACGCATCAGCTGTGCGCTTAACCTACAATGTTGTGTATAAAGTGTGTTATATAAACGAATTCAGGGTATAATGTTAATGTTGCTTATTACCAAGGTGAGTTATCAGATGTTACACATCATATGCGACTAGTGTAAGGCTTGCTCGTATTTTTTAATTGACTATAAAATCTTAGAAATCAAAGGCGTTAGATAAAATAAAAAGGTATATTTATCTGCCAAAGTGATCATAATTTTGTGATTAACAATTTGAACTAACTAAATTAAGCTTAAATTAATACTTTATAATATATAAATATATAAACTAAACTATTAACTAAATTATTACTAACAAGAACTTAGCAAAGTTAAAAATAAATAAAAGTTATCTACTTATTTATTTACTTTTTTAGTTATTTACTTAACAAACTTTTCTGAACTCAGCGCAGTTGGTAGTAACTCTGCCTTCTGCGCCGTAGGTTTTAGGTTCAATTCCCAGGTCAAACATTTGTCTGAATACAGTTACTGTATCTGGGTGTTATATACCATAAGTATGTATTTATCAGTCATCTGGTAACCAAAGTACATATGATCGATTTGGGGCTAGATGATGCTGTTTAATGTCGACAAAATAAATAAATATTAGTGCTGAGTTGAGAAACAATGTTTCGCTAGTCGGTCAAAAGGCGGTCTTATCGCTATGTAGCAATCTCTGCCAGACAACCTTGGGATGGATAGAACTGATTGACAAAATGTTTTAAAATATTATAAGTAGTTTATCAGTCAACTGGTTACTATAGGACAAGTTATAGTTTGGGGCTACAGGGTGTGCAGAAAAAAAAACAACTAATTTCTCAATAAAGATAACACCGGACATTTCACACAGCATCATCTGGCCCCAAAGTAAGCAGAGCTTGTGTTATGGTACCCACATGACTGATATACTACTTACAGAAATGCACAGTAATATACAATAATATAAAACACATGTGAAAGAGATGAACTATCTAAGGACCGTTTAAAACGATCTATAGATAGCTCAACTGATACAGATCACTGGCAGAGAGCAGCGTTACTTACACACTGGCGGTATTGCCAGGTTGAGTGGCAATGCTAATACGCTGAGCCAGATAGGAGCCTTGTCCAACTATGTAATTACGGACTGGGTAGCATATACTTCATTAAGTATTTATTTATATAATAACTTATTTAATAATGTCTTTTCATTTAACTTTTCTTAATATACAATGTTTTTATATACCAAAAAATACATGAGCTCGAATATAATCCCTAGGATCCACAGGATCGGTTGACAACTCCCCAGATCTCCAGTTACATAGATCTGAGGATGTTAAAGGATAGTCAAAGGCACATCTAAACATCATTTAACCCATGGGTGTTGTAAAGGTATCTTATATATGTATTTCTTTATTAATAAATAATAAATATTGCTGGACAATGCAATGCACACAACACCATCTAGTCCCAAATTAAGCATAGCTTGTATTATGATGACTAGATGACTGATAGAATACTTATATATTTTTTAACACATACTTATGTTTTTATATACTTTTTATGTATTTTATGTATTTTTATACTTATATTACATGTTTTTAAATACATACTTATGATATTATAATAACACCTAGACACAGAACAAACACCTATGTTCTTCACACAAATGTTGATCCTGGGAGGGAATCGAACCCTCAACCTACAGCGCAGAAGGCAGAGCTACTACCAACTGAGCTGACAGGCCAGTCGAACGTATATTTGAATGCACATAAGTATTCTATCACTCATCTGTTTCCAATAGTAGAAGCTATGCTTACTTTGGGGCTAGATGATGCTGTGTGAAATGTTCACTAATATTTTTAACATCATTAAGACAATAATGATAATAGTCTTTGTAAAGCACAAGTTCACTTAATACTACTTAACTAAAAATGTATTAAAAACGCCTGTTAATCACAGATTCCCAGCTAAGTTTAAAATACTTTCAAATTCCGCTTAAGGCAGTACCCTGAGCAAATTACCTTGACGCGTTTTGACAGCGCTCAAATCAGGTTTTTTTTATTCAATGATAAATTCAATCATATTTTAGTCATTATCTTTAATTGTTTTGTTTTATTATTCTTCAAAATCTCATACATTTATTGTTTTTCTACAATACGTCGTCTGCTATTGTATTTCTACGCACTTATCTAACTACTAGTGGAAACTTTTATATGGCCCTCTGTAAAATATATGCCTGGCATATATGACTCATATATGATTTCATAATTAACATTGTACCTCCCTTCTATAGCTATAAGTTTCCCTAAAACAAATAAAATAAAATAAATATTAAACTATTCTACAAGAACTAAGTGACATGTATGATTTAATTGAGCATTTGCTCAGGGTACAGCCTTTAGAGTCGTTTACGCGGAGTTTAACGAGATGCAGTAACTAATTAACTAACCGGCGTCTGTCCGGATGTTCTCTACAGCTCACATTTCTCAACCGATTCTCGTGAAATTATGTGAGCAGGTTATAGATTTTTTTTTGTCGAATTAGTTTTTGGAATTTTTTCCAAATGGCGGAGATATGGGGGGTAAAAAAAGTTATATTTCAGTCATTTCGAAAAGTTACTAGTAGATATATAATAGGTTGATTCATGTATACATGTAACATTGTACTATTTCATCTTGACTATTCCTTTCGCACGAGTCAACGGTTCTGTATGGCGATTATGGAACTCTTGATACAACCAATTTCTATCAGTTTTCGATTAGCAATCGGCATCAATGTCTATCAATTTCGATTAGCAATAGGCAATATATCAATCAATTATATACGATGTATTTAAATGCTTAGTACGCTAAACACGGTTCCTACTTTGATCGTACTTTGTAAATTGGTCAAGTTATAGTTTGACACCAACTTCACATTGCAACTAGCGATAGAAGCCGATAGAAATCGCAGCGATCCGTAATACCAATTCATCAATAGTAACTGAAAGCTATTAGTATCAATGTTTTGATAGTATCAAATATTAATAAGGTAAATCATCATCCATGTGTACCGTCATAAGAGAGTCTTCGGGATGTATTTCCAGAAGCGCTTCTGTGCCGTCGTTGCATGGAAATGATACACTTCCGTCTATCACTAGACCTGAAATGTTATAAAGATTATTACTAATATAATATGTATTAATTAATTCTTGAGTACATAGGTACCTATTTATATAATAATATAATAATATAATATAATATATAATAATATATATTATATAATATATATATATATATAATATTATAATAATTGCAGTTAATATTAATATTGCTGGACAATGCACACAACACCATCTTAGTCCCAAACTAAGCATAGCTTGTATTATGGTGACCAGATGACTGATAGAATGAATACTTATATATTTTTAAATACATACTTATGATGCTTTACAAGTTTTATAACACCCAGACACAGAACAAACACCTATGTTCTTCACACAAATGTTTATTCTGGGAGGGAATCGAACCCTCAACCTACAGTGTTGAGTTATTATTAACTAGCGACCCGCCCCGGCTTCGCACGGGTGCAATGCTGATACTATTGTGAGTTATCGCTAAGAGATAGACATATACCATCGCAGACTTTATTGTAGACCTTTATAAGGTGTACAATACTGTAGTACATTATTTTAATATATCTCGTAGGGTTCAGCCAGCGTTTGCAATGTAAGCGCAAAAAATATGTTTATTTACGACACCACATTAGAAATATCTAAAATTATCAGTGTTTCTCTACTATATTATGCATGCATTATATATATAAATCTTCCTCTTGAATCACTTTATTTATTGAATAAAACCGCATCAAAATCAGTTGCGTAGTTTTAAAGATCTAAGCATACATAGGGACAGACAGAGAGCGGAAAGTGACTTTGTTTAATACTATGTGATTATTTTATTTTATCTGTATTTATTTTCATTAACTCTCAAAGATATGGTATCTTTATTATTGTACTTATATACCTATTATTATAAAATTTACACAACACTTTACAGATATATCTAACAGGGTCTATTGGCTGAAGGTTTCGACATAATACCAGAGCCTAGCTACCTCCAAGTGGCGAGGCATATTATGCTGAGTCGAGACCTTTTTGTTACTGTGCAGCACGGATACATGACATACTCTCTGTAATCTCCACTTTTGTTTATTCCAAAATATTTTTTTAAGGTTTGTACTGATTTTGTGTGCTTGAGTAACCAATAAATGAGTGTCTATGTCCATGTCTATACATTGAAGTATATAGTCTATATAGACACAAATCAAATTATACATCCCTAGGTTTGTAGGGTTAGGTTTGGAACACGGTGCGCTTCTATAATAAGCTTCCTGAAAATGCTACTAAACTACCTATTAAGAAATTTAAAACATATATAAAAGGTATTCTTTTGAAGAAAGCTTATTATAATATAGATGACTATATTATTGATAAGAATGCATGGCCTCATGTCGCTCTGCCCTCGGACTGTTAACCGACACACTTGAAATGTTTAAACTCTCTTGTATTAGTATTTCGTAGTTAAGGTAGTTATAAGATGGATCATGTAAAAAAGCGCTAGGACCAGGACGAGTTTCTTGCCAGTTCTTCTTGGGTTAGGATGAATTGGCACTTAAATTCACCTAGTATGTAAGACGTTTCAAAGTGATCCTTGTGATTGTATTGAATAAGGTATAGTTTGACTTTAAATTGATTTATACATTCACTTAGCACCATCTTGCTCCAAACATTAAAAACTTTTCGTCTCTGCGTCTCTGTCGGGCTTTGGCCCACTGCACTACAGATGTCGTCACATGCCTACTTAATATTATAAATGCGAAAGTAACTCTGTCTGTCTGTTTCCTACGTTTTCACGCCTAAATCTTTGAACCGATTTTCATGAATTTTGATATAGAGATAGATGGGAACTTGGAGAAGGACATAGACTACTTTTTATGTAGGTACCACGCGCGCGAAGCTGCGGGCAATTTATAAATCTGTACCAAGTTTCATTCAAATCGATTCAGCGTTTATTTCATGATTATGTTACAAACAAACATCCAACTTTTACGTTTATAATATTACAAGCTTCTGCAATCGTCATACGTAGATAATTATAATATTAAAAATAATAATAATGCCGGACATTTCACACAGCATCATCTGGCCCCAAAGTAAGCAGAGCTTGTGTTATGGGTACCACATGGCTGATATACAACTTATATACAACCTCGGTGGCGACCTCTGTGGCGCAGTGGAATTAGGTCCGGCTGAGACGCAAAAGGTTGCGGGTTCGATTCCCGCCGCGGGACTTGTTTGTATTATCTGCAAGTATTTGTCTCGGGTCTGGGTGTTTCTATGTATAATATGTATATATTTACAAAACAAAAAATTATATAAGTAGTATATCAGTCATGTGGTACCCATAATACAAGCTCTGCTTACTTTGGGGCCAGATTATGCTGTGTGAAATGTCCGTTATTATTATTATATTGTATTAATTATACTTTTTTGTATAGTACACATAGAAAGATTATAAATAGAAATAGAAATGCGAACTGTCCCCCTTAAGAGACATACCAGCATCAGTGCAATGTGATTTAACAGCGACCGTGGCGGCTTTGTCTCGCACTCGCAATCCTCGGGGAGTGGGCCATTCCTCGAACGTGATGAATTCCCTTACCGAATACGCTAGCTGCTCAGAATCTGAAAAAAATCAAGAATCAAGAATTATAAAACTGTCAGAGTTTCCATGGCCATTGTGGATTTCTCGATACAATAATAATAATAATAGTACCGGTCATTTCACACTACATCATCTAGCCCCAAATAAAGCAGAGCTTGTATTATGGGTACCACATGTCTGATATACTACTTATATACTATTTTTTTGTAACATACATATAATATATAGAAACACCCAGACCCCTGACAAATACTTGCAGATCATACTAACATTTGTCCTGCGGCGGGAAACCCGCAACCTTTTGCGTCTCAGCCGGACCTATGCCCACTGCGACACAAGTCGTCAATAATATTAATAAATGTCTCTCAAAAGTTAATCACTGTTTAATAGTGCCTTCTATTTTCTCAAATAGTGACAAATAGTGAGAGGCCGTGTTTAAGTTGAGAGTTTATAAGTATATCACTACATAGTATAAAACAAAGTAGCTTCCCGCTGTCTGTCTGTCGTTATGTATGCTTAGATCTTTAAAACTACGCAACGGATTTAGATGCGGTTTTTTTAATAGATAGAGTAATTCAAGAGGAAGGTTTATATGTATAATAAATGCATAATATAGTAGAGAAACACTGATAATTTTAGAGGTTTCTAATGTGATGTCGTAAATAAACACATTTTGCATTTGCGCTTACTTTACAAACGCTGGCTGAACCCTACGAGATAGATCAAAATAATGTACTACAGTATTGTACACCTTAAAAAGGTCTACAAAAAAGTCCGCGATGGTATATGTCTATCTCTTAGGTTATGTTATTCTCTTAGATAACGTTGTATATAATTACATTCTGGGGTATATTTAGTCGCTAGTATATAAAAAAAAATTATGGACAATGCACACAAAACACAAAACCATCTGTGTATCTGTATGACGACATCTGTGACGCAATGGACCAAGGTTCTATTTCCTCGATTCAATTGCCGCTGCGGGACAAATGTTTGTATGATCTGAATTCGTCTCAGGTCTGGGTGTTTCTACGTTATGTATTTCCAAAAAAAAAGTATTTAAGTTGTATATCAGTCATGTGGTACAAACTCTGCTTATATTGAGGCCAGGTGATGCTATGTGAAATGTCTGGCACTATTTAAAAATATGGAAATGTGGGTAGTTACACAAAAAAAGTTATTTATTGATTCATTGAGCTGCCTTTACATACAATACAATGCACATTTCTATCTCTAATGTTGCATACAGGTTAGAAATTTATCATTACATAGTATAAAACAAAGTCGCTTCCCGCTGTCTGTCCCTATGTATGCTTAGACCTTTAAAACTACGCAACGGATTTTGATGCGGTTTTTTTTAATAGATAGAGTGATTCAAGAGGAAGATTTATATGTATAATACATACATAATATAGTAGAGAAAAACTGATAATTTTAGAGGATAGCGTATATGGGTTCAACGTATTAGAACTACTGAGCTGCAGCAACGCGTGGTCGGGTCAGCTAGTAGACTTATAAAAGAACAGGGTTCACTTATAATTAACTTATAAACTAGGTTTATAACTAACAGTTATTTAAGTAGGTTATTCTAGAGGTTATTCCTTAAGGGTTAAATAATAATAGATACCTGGTGGAAACATAAGTCGTTGGTTGTACATTTCAGCGACTTCTCTGGCCGTCTCTAGACGAGTGTCAACAGGTATTCGTAACTCTTCGGAAAGAATTTTCATCAGCTCTAGCACTGAATGAGTACGCAGGCAGTTTATACTGAAATATCAAAACAAATAGCATTTTTAACATAAATAATATACAATAAAAAACGTGTGCGTCTCGGGACGCCCTACAGAAGTGATAACTTAAACTAATCTAACTAGCCCGGTGGGTTAGAGTGAGTGAAGAGGAGCCTGCCTACCGCTGCCGTTTGCGTGAGAGAAAGGGAAGCCAGACAGACTGGCGCCGTTAAGCGTTACGTAACGAAGCGGTTTACCCTCCCATTAGAAGTTATCACTTCAAAAAGATTACAACAAATGGCTATCTGTAAAGTCGGTTTACGGACGATAATTTTACGTGATAACGTCTAAAGAAAACTCAGGCGGTCCTTCGCCCACTGCGTCAGAGAGGTCGTCATATATATTTTGTACAAGAAAAGAGATAAAAAAAAATCTAGCGAGCCTTACAGCTAGTCGTCGCATATGTGTAACATCTGAGATCTCACCTTGGTACTAAGCAACATTAACATTATATCTTGAAATATGTAGTTTATATAACAGCACACTTTATACACAACACTAGGTTAAGCGCACAGCTGATACGTTCTCCTTCTATGTTACCCTCTCTTTCTCGTCACACACACGCACACACTGTTGACAGTACCAACCTGGACGAAAATGGGTTGGTACCATTGGACAGTCAACTTAACCACAAGCACACTCATTGCTCAAATCAAATAGCACGCGCTGCCCTGGCTTCATGTTACACATTTCAGTCCCTTTTACGAAATCACTTCCATAAATTGCAAGAAAGCGAGAGGATTCCCCGGCTTCCTGTTAAACACTTCCCTCCCTTTTCACTGAATCACTCCCACAGATTGCAGAAAAGTGAGAGGTGTTACACATAGAACAAAAGTAAATGATTTGATATCTAACCTGTAATGCCAGGAAGTGCTTCCTGTTCCGGTAGTGACGCAAAGACCGGAACTCTTTGTGTGCGTCCATTTTCCTTTATTTATCTGTAGTCGTAGAACGGAGACACGTGACGTCACACTCTCCCCTATAAACACCTAAAAACAAATTAATAATAATAATAAAAAACTGTATTTCCCAAAGATTTACAATTGCGTAAGTGAAGTACAAGTAAGTAGGAAGTATTTAATGTTTTCATATAAGTAATATAGCTACATATAGGTACTCAATAGCTTTTTTAATACTAACTAACAAATATTTTATTTGTTTTTTTAATTGCAAGGTCAAAACATTGACTCCATGCTCTAACTAAGTTCAAAACATGTATATAGATGCAAGGGATCCCTGCTTCGGCTATTACAATGAAAAGTGGATCGGGCACAGTATTCACATTTTTGTTAGTTTGGCCGAAAAAGTCTTAATACATAGAAATTGCGTTAAGCTAATAAGGAAAAAAATAGCTTAACGCAATCTCTATGTATTAATTATAGGCAAAATGCATTTATTATTCGAGCAAGCGCCTCAGTTAACACCTTGGCAAGCGTAGATATCGATCTATTTAATAAGGAGCAAAAATTGCTCCTTATTAAATAGATAGAGCTTAAAACGCTTGCTTAGTGACAAATTCTTTTTGGAGTTTAAGTAACCATTACTGTTATCAAAACTTAAATTTATAATTTCCTTTCTATCTAACAGTGGAAACTTTGTAGCCATCAGCGTACATGCATCCCACATGTATCTAGTTATTATATCTAATAACATATATTCTATATATTATATAAATATTTAATTATATTTAGTTTAATATTCTTAGCTGTAAGTTTTTTATACAGATAAAAAAAAAGTATAGTAAAGGCTCAATTCTATTCATCCTCTATGGTATATTATAAACTAGCACCCGCCCGCGGATTAGCACGCGTGGTACGTACATAAAGAGTAGCATAATATCATACTACAAGATACTTCACTACATAGTATAAAACAAAGTCGCTTCGCGCTGTCTGTCTGTCCCTATGCTTAGATCTTTAAAACTACGCAACGGATTTTGATGCGGTTTTTTTTATTAGATTGAGTGATTCAAGAGGAAGGTTTATATATATAATACATGCATAATATAGTAGAGAAACAATGATAATTTTATAGGTTTCTATTGTGATGTCGTAAATAAACTCATTTTTTTGATCTTACATAACGAACGCTGGCTGAACCCTACAAGATAGATCAAAATAATGTACTACAGTATTGTACACCTTAAAAAGGTCTACAAAAAAGTCCGCGATGGTATGTCTATCTCTTAGATTTTGTTATTCTCTTAGATAACCTTGTATATATATATACATTCTGTAGTATATTTAGTATCAGCATTGCACCCGTGCGAGGCCGGGCGGGTCGCTAGTATACAATATAGTACAATATTTAAAATTAAATTCAATTTGCTTGTGTTTCTGTGAGCGTCCAGCTCAATTTGTATGTATCTTTTATTATATTGCTCCCGACATGATGTATTTTTTTAACTTTAGATTATTAATTGTTGAGTTTAATTGATTTTCTATATATCTGATCATTATTATTAGACTGTATTTTGGGACTAATTTTTATGTAGGTACCACGCGTGCGATGCCGCAGGCTGTAGTTAGTGTGTTCATAGTAATACCTCATTTAATGCTAGGAACGGTAGCACTTTTGTGCATAACTTGTGGTTTTCTTCTATAGAATTCATGTTCGGTATCCTCTCGTCTTGGTCGTGCCTTAGTGGGGGATATCTGTAAAACAAATACAGGATCAGAAATGTTGATAAATATTGCTGGACAATTCACACAGCATCATTTAGTTTTTTATCGACTTCAAAAAGACTTCAATTCACTTCAATTCAGTTGTTTTTTATGTTTGCATCATATCTACCTCATATATTAGTAATTTATTCACCGCATTGAAAAAAAAAATGTTTCATGTGAAAGGATACTTTCCAGTTGGTGAAATAGAAATGTCATCAAAATCGGATAAATTGTTTGGTTTTTAAATCAAAATATTTAAACTATGTCATCCATGTAAACTAAATATCGTATTTTTATACTACCTAATGGTTTTTTTTTAGTTTTCACAACGTAATTATTTATTAAACTAGACTTAATTTAAAAATTATTATTATACTCCAAGGTATGTAGTGTGTTTGGCGTGCTAGACAGGTTTGATTGTGTATGCATCTCCATTTTGAAGGAGCATTATTATTGTTATGCGCAATCGCTCGCTAACACTTTTTAATATGTTATTATCTTTGATCTCGCTATTTGATTTGAGCAAACAGGCAGTGGTAGAGTTGGCCCTCAGATGGTACCAACCCTTTTTCCCAGAGGTCAGTTCTGTCAGCAAACAGGAACAGTGTGTATGATGAGAAAGAGAAAGGGAAAAGAGAAGAAGAACGCATCAGCTGTGCGCTTAACCTACAGTGTTGTGTATAAAGTGTGATGTTATATAAACTAATTCAGGATATAATGTTAATGTTGCTTATTACCAAGGTGAGATGTCAGATGTTACACATCATATGCGACTACTGTAAGACTCGCTCTGTTTTTTTGTATCATAGTAAGCGAAGATGCGGCCGACGACGCGACAATGGGCCAAGAAGGTCTAGAAGATACCTATTTTGTTATTGTCATTGACGCATAACTTATACTTTTGATGCAAATACGTATTTTGAAACCCTAGTGCCTAAAAAACCCAACAAAGGTTTTAAAACATAACTAAACTCAGTATTTTGTATTATATATTAATACTTGAAGCAAAAACTTTGTACCCCTTTTTACGAAAATTGCGCGGACGGAGGAGAATGAAATTTCGCACACTTATAGTTTATATAGAGGAGGTTAGAATGTTAATATTTTTTTTTAATAATGCATTAAAAACATTAATTATTAATTAATTATAGTCAAATTTCAAACAGTGGATGACCACTAGTATTCATAAATAAGTCATCAATATCTATTTCTGATGTGTAAAATCTTTTATCTCGCGTTCCTGTGGGAATAATTTTGTGAAAGGGGACGGAAGTGTCGGAAGCCGGGGAAGCGCGCGCTAATTGATTTAAGCAAGCGCGCGCGGTGGTAGAGTTGGCCATCAGATGGTACCATCCCATTTTCTGAGATGTCAGTTACACATCATATGCGACTACTGTAAGGCTTGCTCGTATTTTGTTTAAGTCTTTTTAATATATACCTGCAATATTGTAATGTGTGCAGATCAACTGGCGTTATCTTGTCCAATACCTTTGGTTCTCCCGTCACTGTGGTTCGTATCCTCGACCGACGCATCCATTTGAACTTACCCTGAAATAAAACCCATATAAACCAACTTCCCGCGTCTTTGCCTGCACGGTACGTACAAAAAAGTAGCCTGTACTTTTATGACCTGTATATTTCAGGGCATAAACGTTACATATATCCTATAATCTATTAATTAACTATCGTAACGTTTAACTCTGTCCCTTTCTTATGCCAATTAATAAAGATGACAACAGATTTGAACAATACAGTAGAGGGCATCCATTTATTAAGTGAGACAATTTTGGCGATTTTTCGACCTCTCACCCCTTCGTGAGATGTTGTAAGATTTTGCTCGAACCTCTCCCCCCACTTTTAAAATGCATATTTTTTATGTAAAGTGTGTAAAGTGAATCAAGGACAGTTGATTGAATTAGGTTTATTCAAATTTAAATAAAATTCGATTTTAATAAATATTGATTAACACTTATATTTAATCAATTAAATTTAATAATGTTTTCAAATATTGCATTTTAAAAGACTGAATAAGTATGGTCTGGCCTTTCGAGATGAAAAGTATCCAAGTCCAAAGTAATCAGTCATCTGTAGGGCGATTATGGAACTCTTGATACAATCAATGTCCATCAGTTTCGATTAGCAATCGGCATCAATCTCTATCAATTTCGATTAGCAATAGGCATTATTTCAATCAATTATATACGATGTATTTCAATGCTTAGTACACTAAACACGGTTCCTACCACAATCGTACTTTGTAAATTGGTCGAGTTATAGTTTGACACCAACTTCTCATTGTAACTAGCGATAGAAACCTATAGAGATCGCAGCAAATAACTGAAAGCTATTAGTATCAATGTTTTGATAGTATCAAAGTTCCATAATCGCCCTACTGGTCACCATAACACAAGCTATGCTTAATTTCTGAGGCTAGATAGTGTTGTGTGCATTGTCCACCAATATGTATTAGTAAACCAAAATATGATGGTATAGGTTCTTTTCTTTGCACAATATGTAAGTATTTACAAAATATTTAAGTAGTATATCAGTCATGTGGTTCCCATATTACAAGCTCTGCTTAATTTTTGGCCAGGTGATGCTGTGTGATATGCACACAACACTATCTAATCTCAAAAACTGATTAGTTTTGGACTTTGGATACTTTTCACCCCGAAAAAATTCTTTATGGTTTAACAAAATATACATTTATTTACAGAAATAATTACAGATATGTACAAAATAATATACTTACAATAATATAAAATACACGTAAAACAGTTGAGCTATCTATAGATCGTTTTAAACGATCCTTAGATATATATATATCCTTATCCAAACCAGCATATTTGCGGTTTTTAAGGTCCTCAGCACATTCAGCCGCCGCAGCAGCCCTAACGGAAGTCCCCGACAGATGGGATGCAGCCAGGGTGTCTAAGCAAGTAGTATCCCACACTAATGGCCTACCCATCTCCCAAGGGACAAGAAATAATAAAACTAGAGATTCTACACATCATCTAGCCCCAAACCAAGCATAACATGTATCCCATAGTACCAGATGACTGTTAGAATTTTATATACTTTCTTTTAAATATATTACAGAACAAACTTCAATCGACAAATGTTTGTACTGGATGGGGATCGAACCTCATCTACACCGCAGAAGGCGGATTTACCACCAATAACTCAAGTCAAAGAAAATAAAAATAACTAGTTTTTTTGTTTTGTTTAGTTTTTTAACTGTTTTTAGATGAGAACTACCTCTTTTAACGCATTCAGCGCACCCTTCACGTCATTGGAGCACCAAGTGGGTAGGCAGAGACGTCCCACCGACTTGTGTGGTGCACTATTAAAGCCTATTACTGGTTTTCTGAAAAAAAATAAAAATTTAAAAAAATAACATAAGATCAGCAGGTGGGACAACGCTTGTCGGCTAAGTTAAAACTCACGTGTTATCTGTAACTCTAGAAGCTGCCAGTAGAAATGTGCCATCACCACCACATGGGACGACCACGTCACACCAGTTTATTAGATCCTCGGTGTATGTTAGCCTGTAGATAAGAGAAAATATTTTTAAATGTCTGTTTAATTGATTTGGCTAACATGACCTTAGTTTATGAGCCACTCTGCGAAGATATCCCTATGAGCCACTTGGCTAACATGACCTTAGTGTATCAGCCACTCGGCTAACCTATCCCTGCCTAAACACACTCTGCGAACATATCCCAGCTTATAAGCCACTTGGCTGACAGGTTTTAAAATTAAGAAGACAAATAATCTAAAGTTGTACAATATGCCTACTTACTGTAATTATTTTTGAAAGGTCCGTGTACATAATGGGTCCCTCAGTGTAATGTATTACGCAAGATTACGCAAGTGGCTACTTCACAACTAATTTTACTCAGTAGATGAGTTCTATTAATTACCACTGATTTAATGAATATATTCATGATTTATATTTTGTATTAAAAACCGCGATTTATTTATTTTATATTAGATTTTTGTTTTATATTGACATGGAAATAATGTAACAAATTTGAATGTGAGTGAGAGTATATTTTAATTTTGTACAAAACCAATTGTACAAAAACTGACCTGTAATCTGGTGTTATTAATAAATGATTGTAGTGTATTGTATTGTATTGATAATATTAATTTCATCCAGACCAAACATTGGTGTGATGACTATAGTTCTATCACTCATGTGGTCACCATAATACAAGCTATTTTTAGTTTTGGTTTAGTCTAGACGGTGTTGTGTCGATTGTCGACCAATATTTATTATTATTATTTATCTATAGCAATGAAAATGAGAACATATTTCTAAAACAGTAAACAGCTATAAAACAATTTACTTATTTTCGACGGCGACAAAAGTGGGTAGCCAGCCCTATATAATATTCTATTCGATTCATGACCTCAGTCTATGATACACTTGGCTAAATGACCTTTGTCTTTGAGCCACTTATCTAACATGATCTTTGTCTATGAGCCACTTAACTAAAATGACCTTAGTGTATAAGCCACTTAGCTAAAATTACCCCAGTAATTGTTATTACCTGCTTGCCATTTCGACTTTTCTGCCCATATCCTTAAGTGTTTCTGCTACTTTCTGCTCAAATGCCTTCTGCTCTCTATGGTTGGCTAACATGGCTTCGTAGTCTGATCCTCGCTTCCGTAGAACTTTCTCAAGTTCGCTGTCCGATATATTGTCGTGACTGTTTCTGTAAAAGAATGATATATTAACAAGGTAGCAAGGATACGGCCTACTCGCAGGTTAGTAGTATTTCATTCTTCGAGTCATTGGACACATTCGTGATGTCATAACATTGTTCTAAAACCCGGGACCGTCAGATTAGATACATTTTATATAGTATCATAAGTATGTATTTAAAAAATATCATCATTGACCTTAGATCATCTGTTAAAGATGATTTAGGTGGCGCTCGTCAAGTTACAGAGCAGTTATTTGTAATTGAAAACTTTCGTTCATGGATCCACTCCCAACAAGTTGAGGTGGGTGAAGTTTCCCCTCCACTGACGCCACTCTGTCTGGGATTCTGTTTGGTAGCGCAGGCCTTCCCAGGTACAGATACCTGGGCACAGGTACTAACCTCTCGACCTTGCCGACAGGACCCGCAGGAAAGACGAGTCAGTACATGCGGTGTCGGTTCGGTTAAAAAATATACAAGTATTCTATCAGTTATTTGGTCATCATAATAAGCTATGCTTAGTTTTCGGCTAGATGGGTGTTGTGGGCATTGTGCACCAATATTTATTTATTTTACAAAAACAAAGCGCTAATTTTTAATCTGACTAAATCCATTTACAGCGTACTTTCCGCGATCAAATCTCACGATTAGATACCATAATAAATATAATAATAAGATAAAACACACGCAAATTCCATGTGTGTTATTGATGTTCAAAGTGTGTGTGTTAAATATCGCGCGATATGTCACCAGACAATATGTGTGATGATATCGTGCGAACGCGCCGTTATCGATTTAGAAAATGGACGGATAAATGTATGTTCAAGTTTGTGGTTTAATAATTACGCTGCATCTGCTGGCCAGATTTAAATGAAACTTAGTACAGTTATAGTCCGTAATCTGGCATATAGGCATATAAGTTATCTTTTATATAGGTACCATTTGTATGAAGTTATAGGTGGCTTTGGCCAGAAGCTAGTAAAACATCCATACTTACTAGTAAAATAAAAATTTAAGAGTCTTTGTTTTTATATCTGCTTGTTTGTATGATGAAATTTGGTATAGATAAAGATTTCAAAACTTTCGTGAGTTGTACTATACATTTTGATAAACACGTGAGTGAGTAAAGCCCGTGTTTATCAAAATGTATGGATAAAGATTGTATGTGGAAGGACATAGGCTACTTTTTATGTAGGTACCACGCGTAGGTACCAATATAAAGCTTATTATAAGAAATTGTACCTATTATAATATAAAAATGACTATATTATTAATAAGAATGCATGGCCTCATGTTGCTCTGCCCTCAGACAGTTAACCGACACATTTGAAATGTATAAACTCTCTTGTATTAATTTTTCGTAGTTAAGGTAGTTATAAGATGGATTATGCAAAAAAGCGCTAGGACCAAGACGAGTTTCTTGCCAGTTTTTCTCGGACTTGGGTTTAGGGAGAATTGGCATCTAAATTCACCTAGTATGTAAGTCGTTTCAAAGTGATCCTTTCTTTTTATTTTGTGTTAATGGCATGTGACATAATAATGTAAATGTTGCCGGTGTCAATTGTTTATATTTATTTATAGTCATTTTGTTTGTTAATAATATCTTAGTCGATGGTCAATTGTCAATTCTAAACGTCATCGCGGAATGGCCGTCTAGAATTTTCTTGGATTTCTCGTCGTTCAAATCACATTGCACCATAATACACATATAATTCAATTGTCCATACTAGTCCTATGTACTCACAATTTATTCATTAAAATTCCGCTAAGAGTACTGAATAAAACATGCAATAAAAAATGTAAAAAATATTAAATTAGCAGAGCTATGTAACTTCATGAAATGACAAACGAAGAATCCAAAGTGATACTTGTGATTGTATTGAACAGAGTATCTTTTGACTTAGACTTTGACTTGAACACTGCCTGTCACTATTTGCATCTTACAAAAAGGGATGGCACGATTTAAACAGTAATTATCTTTTGAAAGATGTTGAGAGACGTTTCTCAGTAGTGGGGTAAGTGCATAGACAAAATATCTGATAAGTTCATTGTGTACATATTTAATTGAGACTTCCGTTATCATTAATTAAAACATTACACACGCTTGACACGTACATCAATTATAACAAGTTACTCCTCTGACCGTGGTGCGACCTCTGATTAGATAAAAACTTGCAAACTCTTTGAGGAAGGCGGTTCATAAAAACGACATCGTTATAACGGTAATTTGATATCGAAAGCTCATAATGAGCTGATGTCGCCAATCTTTGCCAAGATTGGCGACATCAGCTCATGATAACAATACTTATATACTAATTCAGTAATTCAGTACGTTTATTCACATAAGACATGGTTATAATATACATTAGGTGGAATTGTCAATAGTAGAGCTGCATATCTAGCCCGAGTACAGGCACGTGAATATATTTCATTTATCATACAAATTAATTGAAATTATAACATATCATTAATCAAACACAATGTCACTATAAATACCAATTTGAAATAACTTATAAATTAAAATTGTCAATTGATTCTGATCATTCTGATATAAAACACACTATTAATAATAGGTCAAAACTTAAAATGAAGATAGATGTCAACAGAATAGAAACAATGATCAATTAATAAATTAAATAGCTTTCTATTGAATAAGGGCCCCCTTAACTCTTTTACATGACTTGGCAATTTGTTGTAAGTTCTGATAGCCATGGTGTAACAGTTGCGACTAAACAATTCATTTTATGTACAGGTATTGCTAAGAAATAATTATTTAAATTTGATAATTTATATCTAAGGTACATTTAATTTAATAGATCTGATTACAAATCACATAAATGTACCCTTTTAAATCTGTAACCCCGCTTGTTCTGATTCTCAGTGAAGAACTATCAGAGTGGGGCAAATTGAAAATCAGCGCTGTGTAGGTAGGATAACTATCTACTACCTACCTATTAACAGCAGATGCTGAATTTGCACCCATTGACCTTAGTAGGCCTAGCGTTTTAAGATATTTAAAATATTTACCAACTTTGTACCTATCTACTAAGGCAATATTTATTTTTTATTCATATTTTTAACAACATTTAAAAATTATGAAGTAACATACCTCATAATATATCGTATTCAATAGTTTTCTCGTGTTATTTAATGAATTAGCAAATTTTTAACCGACTTCAAAAAAGAAAGTTACTCAATTCGGTTCGTGTATATTTTGGAAGTGAAAACTTCTTTTAGAGCGGTGCATATTTTTAGATGAGGTTTTTACCTCATCTAAAAATATGCCTCTGGAATCGCGACACCGTTACCCTCTGGGGCGAGACGCAGCTGGCTGCCACGCTCGCCCCATTTGATTATAAACCTTAATTCACATGTTTACAGTCTATGGAGAAGTTTACTGAGTTAGGTTCTTTGATATATTATCTACATTCTGAACAAAAAATATTGCATCATCTGTGTTCGTTCAGTATTTAATTGGCAGTCGCCATAATTACTGATTTTGAAGTGATTTATTACTAAACTCTAACGCGCCAAAATAAGTTTTCACTTCTGTCGGCACTCCAGGAGTGCCACCCGATTTTTTTTTATGTGTGTTCGTAAATATCTTCGTCGTTTATGAACCAGTTTTGATGATTCTTTTTTGTTAGAAAGGAGTAATCCCAAGGGTGGTACCATGATAATGAAACCAGGATTTGATGATGGCATCCCAGAGAAATCGATGGGAGAGAAACTTTCCAAAACTACGATTTTCGAAAGTTCCCATTTTTCCGTTTTGTCGTTTGTTAATTTTTTATTAAAGTATTTTCAAGCACTATCTACTATTTAATGAAGGTCTGGAGTCGATCTGATGATGGAGCCGAAAGACAGTCGAGGGAACTCCTCAACGTTTCACAGTAGCTACCTTGTGTATATACATGAAGTCGGTTGTGTTTTTAGTTTTTAAAACGTAATTATTTATCAATAAATTTACTTAACACATGTGTAAACAAATGCATTATTAATATACCTACTCGTATAAAGTATGATGTCACAAATTCGTATCTTGTCGTTCGTCATTTGTTATCTATATACTCGTATATAAAACAAAGTCGTGTTAGGGACACCATTTATACCTCGAGAACGGCTGGATCAATTTTCATTATTTTTGATTTGTTGGATTTGTTTCCTTCATGAATAACTATAAAAAAAATTGTAAAATAAAAAAGGTAAATAAAATAAGAGTATAAGGATTTGTCTGCGCCCCGAATAGCAGAATAGCAGAACAATCGAATCCTCAACCTACAATGCGCAATGCTCAATATAATTATACAGTTGTTAAATTGAGCAATTGAGCTCAATAAAACTAAGTACGTGTTGACTGTAAACACTTTTAACAGGGTTGGAATAAATTAATTTTTGTTTTTGTACCTTACATTGAATTTAAATTTCGAGTTTAAAAATTAGAAATTGTCTAAAATATATTTTAGTTAGTCATAGCATTTGTAAAACCTATTCAGTTGGTACCACCTAACTAAATTAGGAACGCTTAATTAAATTAGATAAAATTAAATAAGGATAAGTTGATAGCAGCAGAATACCAGAGTTTCATTTGACCTAATTTAAACCTAATTTTAGCTAAATTTAGTTAGGTTGGTGCCAACAGAATTGAGGCCAATCCGTTAAGCGACCGCGACTTCGTTGTTTTACAAAACAAGTTTTGTTGTGTTTTGTACTTTTTGCATTATATCTATTTTTGTATGAGTCAGTGACCAAACCTGGTGATAGAGTTAATAGCTAAGGCCTCCGTCGTGGCATAACTTTTGAAAAGCCGGAACGGACAGTTAAACGTGGCCTCCGCATTGAAGCACTCAGATAAAAATCTTTTCTTTCACAGTTTAAGAGAACTGGAATAGCGTACATACATTTTTCGAATCTAAATATCGAACCCACGACTTGGTGATCAGAAGGCGGATCCACTACCACTAGACCACCAGTGCTCTAGTATGTTGGGTTAGTGTGTTAGTGTAAAATAATATGTGATTCATGAGCTTATAATCCTCATAAGATTCCAATAAAATAACCACCTATGTCATTTCATTAGTTCACAGTTAAAAACACAGATGGTGTATTGATAAAAAAGATGCTAGAAGTCGTCTCCAAACCAAAATTTGTTAACAGTTTTATACTTATATTGGTGGCAATTGGGTTGGTTCATTTCTAAAATTAAGAATTGTCTAAAATAGTAAATTTTACATAGCATTTGTGATACCTATTCGGTTGATACCATCTAACTAAATTAGGAACGCATAATTAAATTAGAAAAAAATAAATTAGGATAAGTTGGTAACAGCAGAATACCAAAGTGACATTTGATAGTTCTTAACCTAATTTTAGCTAAAATTAGTTAAGTTGGTGCCAACAGAATTGAGGCCATTACCATTTTATTGTTGGTTTTAATTAACATTTGCTTTAATAAATATTATTGTAATAAAAATGATTATACCATCACACACATTTGAGAACAAAATTAGGATTTTTGAACGAAAGAATCCAATGATTGTTATAAATTGTAAATTTAATTGTTTGATACATACTTTCTTACTATTTTTCAGTCATTAATTAGTTTGGATTTATTAACGAATATTTCACTTTATTATTTTCTGTTCTCATTATTCTGATATATTTACAAGTCCTTCATTTGATTGTTTACTATTTCGGTAAATTCGTTATAATTCTTTTATTAAGACTATAGCAAAACTATGAATCCATTGTTTCTTGAATTATATTTTAACATCTTTTTATTGTTATTAAGTAAATAACTCTCATTATTATACTTAGATTCTTAATAGGTTTCTGTGATTGGTTGAATAATGAATATGGTTTGATGTTTTGTATATATTTCAATAATGTATAAAAGGCGATGTTAAAGCCTAAAGCATGCGCTATACGGTTTGAAACAACAGTTTCTAACAAGGTGACCTTGGTAGAACATTTTCTGTCTACACGGTTTAAAACCAACCCCAAGCTTCAGTGTGTTTAAAACGCTCGTGCTGAATAGACGTGTGCAGAATGCTTGTAATGCACTATTACAATTTACAAAGAGGCCATGGCTCCTTATTTATCAAAACTTCTAATGTTTGGAGTTTGTATGGCACTTTTGTGTGCATTTGAAGAAAAAAATACATTTTTTTGGGTGGAGTCTTTGTACTCCTTAGACGTTAAGTCCCAGAGACAGGGTAGGTCTCTAAATAACTCGATGAATTCAGTGATAACCTCACGTTCTTTCTCCATAATACCGTCCGTGCGCGAAATACGTCAGCGCTCGATGCGTGCAGCGGCGCGACTGTGGTACGCGTGGTTTTAAACAAGCGGCTAGACGGTTTGAAACAAGTTTTAAACCACCGCTTCTGCCAGTGGTTTGCTGGGCAAGCCTGTCTACCAAGGGCGTTTAAATGTCATGCGAAATTTGGTTTGAAACCACTATCTACACGGTTTGAAACATATGTTTTTACCAAGGTCACCTTGGTAGAAACTGTGGTATATAACCGTGTAAAGACGGGTAGATTGTGAGTGACCACCGAACTAAACAGATAAGTACCTTGTAATAATATTGTACTAAAATATATTTGTGTGTATTTAACATGTATACTGCAACTATTTGAGTTGTTCTCTGTTTGATAACTATCCCAGGCTTTAAAACTATTTTATCTTTGTGAACTAAATACATTTGTATCGGTTACTTATTATGTTGATACCTGTCGGTGTCGGTAATGTTTTAATTACTTGATGTGCTATAGTTTTACGTGTAGGTAATTTTAATTTTCCTAGTATGTACTAGCTATGCTTTAGTGTAATAGGTATCTTTAAATGTATTGGAAGTTTAGATCTACCTTATAGTTAACTGAATAAATAATGTCCATGAAGTCGTTTTTAAATGTATCAACCTACATTTCCCCACTTATTAGGTAGTGAACAGGTATTTCACTTTCAAAACTTTCGTGAGTTGTACTATACATTTTGATAAACACGGGCTTTGCTCACGTATCATTTTGTCAATGTAGGCACCGACACTGTTTCGATTCATCTAGAGAATCTTTATCAGGGTGAGTTTGATCCGCGGTCCGCTCGATGCCGCTCGAGTTCACGGTTCGCACTGTGCGAACCGTGAACTCGAGCGGCGTAAACCGTGAGTAAAGGTGAGTGAGTGAACGTGAGTAAAGCCCGTGGTTATCAAAATGTAGTGAACAGGTAGTTTTTGATATGTTTTTGGTATATCTCTAGACTATTTCTGACAAGCTCGCTTCACTCGGAGTACCTATCATTCCACTAGAGACTGATTCAAAGAATATTTAAAGAATTAATATTAACTTCAAGGTAATCTTACGATGATACAGAGAAGTTGTGATGACCTCTGTGGTGCAGTGGGCGAAGGCCTGCGTGAGACGCAGAAGAATGTTCGATTCTCGTCGCGGGACAAATGTTTGTTAGATCTGCAAGTATTTGTCTCGGATCTGGGCATTTTTCTATGTATAACATGCATTTATTTACAAAACAAAAGTATATAAGTAGTAAGTATATCAGTCATGTGGTACCTGCCAAAGCACCAGCCCTTTGATCATTGGTCTTGTCGACCAGTCTTTTGGATAATTCTCTATCACTTATTTATATTAAGAACAATTAAATTCATAGTTATGTAATGAAAACAAGGTAGACCTCTGAATTTTAGTTTCTAAACTTACCAACTCTATAAACTAAATCAATTACAATAAAAAAATATTTACACAAAAGCTGGACATTTAACACAGCATCATCTGGCCCCAAAGTAAGCAGAGCTTGTGTTATGGGTACCACATGACTGATATACTATTTAAATACTTTTTGAAAATACATACATATTATACATAGGAACACCCAGACCCGAGACAAATACTTGCAGATCATACAAACATTTGTTCCGCCGCGGGAATCGAGTAATATATCAGTACCAATAAAAAAAAGTATGTGATTATTTTTTGATCCTATTTAAGGTCTTCTCATCTGAAACACAAGATTACCTATTACGGTCTCGTGTTAAGCATTTACCTTTGTCTAATAAATATATTATTATTAGATGTGCTACGGAATTTATTGTGGCTCAAACTGTGACCATTACTGCTCAACAATCACAATACACTCTTGCTGTATGTAGACTTGCTAAGCGCCAGTCACCGAGATCTACCGGGCGGTATGGTATTCTGATAGAATCAAAACATTGATACTAACAACTTTCAGTTACTATTGATGAATTGGTATTAGGGAAGGTTGATGGTGATTGTAACAAATGCTGTCGTGAATAGAAACAGATAGAAACCGATCGTAAACTATACCAATCCAGTAAATAATGCCTATAGGTAATCGAAACAGATAGACATTGATTGTTTTTTACCGACTTCATCAAAAAAGAGGAGGTTCTCAATTAGTCGGATATTTTTTAATGTATGTTCACCGATTACTCGAAAACGCCTGAGCCGTTTTGAAAAATTCTTTTTTGTTGGAAAGGGTCCCATTTAAATTTTATCCAAATCGTTCGAGCTGAAAAATCAACGAAAATCTAAAAATTGTGTACATCGATGATATTTTCGTGTACTTCGATACCTCGCTGTCTCATTGGAGCATCGCGTTTATTTGGCCTACCCATATTATATATATACAAAATACATCTACTTTCCACTAAAAATGTATTATAGGCTCAAATTTCATTCAATGAAGTCGGTTTTTTTAGTTTTTAAAACGTAATTATAAGAGTTCCATAATTCTGTAATGCTGGTCAACTATTATATTAAGATGACGTTATCTAGCTAGTTTTAATAAAGACAATGTTGTTTAAGTTCTAGTTAATACATTATTAAAATGAGTAAAGCTAATGACTGGCTTGTCAGCTCAGTTGGTAGTAGCTCTACCTTCTGCGCTGTAGGTTTGTTTAATTCCCTTTAAGGACAAACATTTGTGTGATGAACAAAGGTGTTTGTTCTGTGTCTGGGTAAGAGAACAGTAGGTATTCTTCAAAACATCTGATCACGGATCGGGGATAGATGGTGCTGTATGCATTGTATGCCATTATTTATTACTGTGTTATTACTATATTTATATATTACCTCTGTGGCGCAGTCGGCTAAGCCCCGGCTGAGACGCAGAAGGTTGCGGGTTCGATTCCCGCCGCGGGACAAATGTTTGTACGATCTGCAAGTATTTGTCTCGGGTCTGGGTGTTTCTATGTATAATATGTAAGTATTTACAAAAAATAAAAAAAGTATATAAGTAGTATATCAGTCATGTGGTAGCCATACACAAGCTCTGCTTACTTTGGGGCCAGATGATGTTGTGTGAAATGTCCGGGATTATTTATTATTATTATTATGTATACTCAAGTGTTGTTAATGAACAATAATTTATGCGATTTTCAGAAAAATACACCTTGTCACCTATCTTATCTTAATACCTAAGCACCTTTTCGTGTTTTGACCTTTAAGTTTTATTTTAATGTAACTACGTCTTAGTTACCTGAGTAAATACATAGGTACTGGTACACTCAAACATTAATTATTTATTATTTTAGAATTATTTTATTGTCTTTATTATTATTTTTTGTCGTTTGAGTTTCACAAAACTTACTTTTCATATTCATATCTGGTGACCTTGGACACGATAAGGCATTTTTCCATCTTGAGCTCTGATTTTTCGTGTTTGGGAGTGCTGCCATCTAGCGGAGCCAAGCCGCCTTTCCGCTTCGTTGCCTTTACAATCTTCTCTGCTAACCCTGTTATGTCCGAGTCACATAGTCCTGAAAAATGGAAAGATAGAAAAAAATAAAATAGAAAAATAATATATTGATCGTATGAGTGATCGTATATTTTATTGTGTCATGGACTTATTTAGACGAATGCTTAATCGATGATTATTGAAAAATATAAAAAAAAGGTTATATGTGTATAAAAAAATCTTATTACACACTGGCCACATATACCTGAATTTGAAAAAAGAATTACTTCAATCGTTTTTTGTTTCAGTGTTTCATTTGTTTAATTTAATTGCCCCATTGCAATCATTTTGATCTTGTGACAATCTTGTGATACACATAATAGAAAAACTAAAGTATTAATGCCGGATCTCAGTGTAGCTCAGATCTCTCAATCTCTCAATCTGTGACTGTAAAAATGTTAACAGTTACAATGAAGTGACTCAAACAGGCGCTGACTCTGTAATTTAACCAGACTAATATCTTAAATATATATTTATCATTTATTTATTTGCCTAGTTTATATTTCTCATTTTTTATCGACAACCTCTGTGGTGCAGTGGGCTAAAAGGTCTGGCTGAGACGCAGAAGGTTGCAGGTTCGATTTCCGGCGCGGGACAAATGTTTGTATGATCTGCAAGTATTCGGGTCTGGGTGTTTCTATGTATAATATGTATGTATTTACAAAAACAAAATTATATAAGTAGTGGTAGTACCCATAACTCTGCTTACTTTGGGGCCAAAATGATGTTGTGTGAAATGTCCGGGATTTAAATATTTAATCCGCTAATATTACTGACGAAAACATGCAATAAACGAGAAAAATAATAAATTTAGAAGTGCTATGTTCCTTCATGAAATGCCTAATGAAGAATTTCTTAAAAAAACTTAAATGATAATACAAATTAAGATGTCAAGGTTAAAAAATGTCAAGGTCATGTCAATAAATGTCATTTAAGAGGAAAGGGTACTTTGAGAAACTTTAGAAAAATATGTATTTGAGTAAAATGTTCCTGTCTCGCTGCACGCCGCCGCTGCGCCCCGCGCAATAAAGGGACAACTGCAGCTCAGACCGTTTTACGTACATAATTATTGACCAAAACAGCATTTCATAGTCGACTATTTACTCCCCCAAACCATGCCCAATTATTTTGTTTTTTTTCTATAATTAAACAAAACCTTCAGCTTCCCCCTTCAGCAGCCCCTTCAGCTTCAGCAAACCCCTATGTTCAATTTTTTTTGGATGAATGTCTGAAAATGTTAAAAAATTACGTAATAAGTTCAGTTAGGTTGGTGCCAACAGAATTGAGGCCATTGTCTACAAATTTACGTAAATAAAGCCAAGTACCTACGTGTGCGATATGTTGAGGACTGTCAAGGTTATAATGTAATAAAATAATATATTATCAAACGGTTGATTGTGATAAAACGAAATATTTTGTTATTCAAAATAACAAAGCGTAATATAGATTATACCTCTATGCTACTCTAACCTACATTAACCAAGTAATTACTGTGTTTAAATACTTGCACTAATTTGGTGTCATATTTATTTTGTGCAGCGAGGCTGACCTTACTACGAGTAATATATCAGGTATACTTCGCAGGGATATTACGTAAAAGTAGTGGCAACAGCAATCGCAACTTGACAATATATCTGTGAAATCAGTCACAATAATACAATTACGTTAAAAAAAACAACATTAAATGAAATTTGAACCCATAATAAAAATACAATTAAATGAGAATTGAAAATCTCCTCATTTTTTAGACCACTGGAAAGTCGCAAGATTGTTTTCTTGGGTGGCAATATTTTTTATTTTTATTTTATTTTTTATAAATTTCTATTTCTATGAGGATTCTATTTCATATACAAAAATCAATCGGGAAGTAATCAAAAAAGATTTTTTTAAATCGGTTCTTAAATGACAGTAACTAAAAAAAAACACCGAATTGCGGTCCTCCTTTTTAGAACAAACTCGTATCACGGAATCCAGCTACTGCCTGTTGCTAGCCTGTCGCCCAACTATAGCTACAAACGAAAGTACACTTATAGTAGAGATATAGGTCCAGAATCTTCTATTTCCCCGTAAAACCTCTGGATTCGCGACACCGTTACCGTCTGGGGTGAGACGCAGCCGACTGCCGCGCTCGCCCCATTTGATTATAAACCTTAATTCACATGTTTACAGTATACTTTTGTATGGAGAAGTTTACTGAGTTAAGTTCTTTGATATAGACGCAGCCGGCTGCCGCGCTCGCTCCATTTGATTATAAACCTTAATTCACATGTTGTAAACATGTGAATTAAGTCTACTTTTGTATGGATAAGTTTACTGAGTTAGGTTCTTTGATATATTATCTACATTCTGAACAAAAAATATTGCATCATCTGTGTTTGTTCAGTATTTGATTGGCAGTCGCCATAATTTCTGATTTTGAAGTGATTTATTACTAAACTCTAACGCGCCAAAATACGTTTTCACTTCTGTCGGCACTCCCGGAGTGCAACCCAATTTTTTTATGTATGTATTAGTTTATTTAGTTTTATTGTGTCATTATTAGTTTAGTTTATTTTTGTAATATTAGGTACTATTGATGTATTTCACTTTTTGTTATCCTGCAAATGTGTATGTACATATTATTTTTATCATAAATCACTCATATTATTTTCACCACCCCATATTCAGCTATGTTGATTTCTATCCATCCAAAGGTTGTCTGTCAGAGATCGCTATCTAGCGATAAGACCGCCCATTGTACTACCGTGTAGCTAAACATCGTTTCTTATAAGTTATAAGAAACAATGTTTAGCTACACGGTATACACTGTTATAAGTTATAACAGTCTAATGTATTTGTGGTGTGCAATAAAGTATTTTCTATTCTATTCTATTCTAAATAAGACTACATATTTTACAAAATGTTGGCTAATCCGAATAACAACAGAATCACCAGCGTTAGACTACAAAAAATGCGATTGACAGCCAGCAGTGGAAGCGCAATTCACGTCAATCGCTTGTTACGCAATAGGGAAGCCGATCAATTACTAAGGTACTTATATACAAATACCGCAAATAGATATAGAATATATGTATATAGGACGGTGCAAATAGCAGCTAGGGTAATTTGTAGGCTTTACAAGACATAACTTGCGACAATTATTAATAAATTAATAAATATTGGTGGACAATGCACACAACACCATCTAGCCCCAAACTAAGTATAGCTTGTATTATGGTGACTAGATGACTGATAGAATACTTACATATTTTTAAATACATACATAAGATACTTTATAACTCCCAGACACAGAACAAACATCTATTTTCGTCACACAAATGTGAGTCCTGCGGGCCTAGCACGGCACGAGGAGAAATAGTCTTTCCACCTTTTTATCCACCTGTGGTGGACAGGTGGTGGTGTATTTCCACTGACAGGTGGATAAAAAGGTGGAAAGACTATTTCTCCTCGTGCCGTGCTAGGCCCGCTGGGAGGGAATCGTACCCTCAACCTACAGCGCAGAAGGCAGAGCAACTGACTGACAGGCCAGTAATAGGTGTGAATTGCGCGATCGCTACTGTCAAACACAGTTAGTACGCAAATATTTTTTACTTTGCTTCCTTTCTTTCTGCTTCGTTAATGGTATGTGTCATAATGATGACAATTTTGCCAATGTCATGTGATTGCGTGAATACAGTCTTAGTCGAATAGTCGGTCGCCATTTCTATATTCTAAACGTCATCGCGGAATGGCCGTCTAGACCTTTCTCGCGATTCCTCGTTGTTTAAATCACATTGCACCATAATACACTTATAATTCAATTGTCCATACTTGTGCTAGAGAGTCACAATTTATTCATTAAAATTCAGCTGAGATTACTTAATAAAACATGCAGTAGCAGATATAAATAATGCTTGTGCAAAAGTGCTTTGTTGCTTCATGAAATGACAAACGAAGAATCCGCTAATGGGGGCAATTCGGTTGGTTCATTTCTAAATTTAGGAATTGTCTAAAATATATTTAGTTAGACATAGCATTTGTAAAACCTATTCGGTTGGTACCATCTAACTAAATTAGGAACGCTTAATTAAATTAGATAAAATTAAATTAAGATAAGTTGGTAGCAGCAGAATACCAAAGCATACAATAAGTACAATAAGTAATACTGTAATAACAGTATTTTCGTAATATTGATGAACTTGACTTGAACAGAGACACTTTCGCATTTTTAATAAATATAGATACTAGCTGACCCGGCAAACGTTGTTTTGCCATAAAAATATCTTTCGCAAATTTTTTTTTTCATAAAAAGTATCCTATGTTACTTCTAATACCTCCAAGAATATGTGTACAAAGTTTCATGATGATCGGTTAAGTAGTTTACGCGTGAAAGCGTAACAAACAAATTTACATTCACATTTATAATATTATATTAAGTATTAAGTATGATATATTAGGATTAGGATAATATGTTTTAAGTAATGACGAACGAAAACAAGTAAGTAAGTAAACTTGAATAAAGTAACTCAGTTTCCTTTTTTGAGTGCGCGAATTACACTCCAGCATTTCAAATATTGTCATTTTATTGAAAACTAGCTGTCTCGTTTTCGACTTCGTCCGCGTTTTAATAAGAAAAATGAAGATTTGTCGATTGGCAAATTTAAAAACGTAATTAAACAAAAACTGTATATTATAGCATATTATAAAATATCTGATTGTTTAGATGACAAAAAAGCTTGGGATGTATCTGCTCAAACTCTGAGTTGCTCTGCTGAGTTTCATGCCGGGTTCTTCTCGAACTAGGGTTAGAAGGAACCGGCACCTAGATTCACTAGCATGTAAGAAGACGATTCAAAGTGATCATTGTAATTTTATTGAATAAAGAAAGTTTTGTATTGTATTGTATATCAAAATAAAACATTTTGCTTGTCTTTGCTTCTATATGACACAATTGTTGACGCGCACAATGGCAACTGTCATACAAAACCTATCAAACCGAACATCGTCAAAGGTTGTATCAAACTGAACTCACTTCAAATATTGTTTTTTTTTTCAAATTTTAAATGTTTTTGATAGTTATTCTGCTATTCGGGGTGGAGACAAATCCAACGAATCAAAAATCATCAAATCGGGCCAGCTGTTTTGAGTTATAAACAGTGTAACTAACACAACACGACGTCAAGTTTGTGACTGATTGAATAATAGAATCGAGAAGGTTCGTTAATAATAGTTTATTATAATAGGCCGTGGTGGTTCCGGCATAGAATAGGACCCCTCCATCTCCTCCCGTGGATGTCGTAAAAGGCGACTAAGGGAACACACACCGGGGGATTGGGCAGCAGCACCCCCCGAGCACAAAATACTGAATCTGCGGTCACCAATCCGTCTGCCAAGCGTGGTGATTATGGCAAAACCCCCATATGATGAACACAACTAGAAGACGGTCTCCAGTTCCCGGCAGTTCCGCTATTCCTGGCATAGGTGGCGGCCACGGTAACGGCGGAACAGGGGGTGCGAAGAATCTCCGGCAGAGGTCCAGCTTCCAATCCCAACGACCCCTGGCCCTGGCGACATACAACGCACGCACACTGAGGACCGACGAGAAGTTGATAGAGCTGGAAGAAGTAGTGAATAAGTTGCACTGGGATATTATAGGGTTATCAGAAGTCCGAAGAGAGGGAGAGGACACGATAATCCTGAATTCCGGCAACTTATTCTACTACCGGGAGGGCGATCAACTTTCTCAGCACGGTGTCGGATTTCTCGTCCACAAATCCCTCGTTAACAACATAGTAAAGATCGAAAGCGTGTCGAGCAGGGTGGTATACCTTATACTCAGAATAACCAAACGGTATTCGCTTAAGGTCATACAGGTACGCACCTCACTCGAAACGTCCAGACGATGAAGTGGAGGCTATGTATGATGACATTTCAAATGCCATGCAAGCCTCGAAAACACACTTTACGGTTGTGATGGGGGACTTCAACGCGCGGCTAGGTGTGAGGAATGGCGATGAACTGAGAGTGTGGCAATTTGGATTTGGACAGCGGAACCAACAGGGTCAGCGATTGGCCGACTTCATGGAAAAGGAGGGATGATGAACTCCTTTTTCAAGAAGCGGTCGTCCAGGAAATGGACGTGGCTTGGAATTTTAAATGCCGGCATGCAGCCGAGCTGATTAAAATCAAAACATCATAATAATAATGCCGAACATTTCACACAGCATCATCTGGCCCCAACGTAAGCAGAGCTTGTGTTATGGGTGCCTCATGCATAACTGATAATACAACTTAAATACGTTTTTTTTTTTTGTAAATACATACATATTATACATAGAAACACCCAGACCCGAAACAAATACTTGCAGATCATACAAACATTTGTCCCGCGGCGGGAATCAAACCCGCAACCTCCTGCGTGTCAGCCGGACCTTAGCCAACTGCGCCACAGAGGTCGTCAAATAAAATAAATAAATTATTATATTCCCTCTTTTCACATGTTGCATGTTGCATAAATATATCATAACAATATTTTGGCCTTATGCAGAATGTGTTCCACAGAATATAAATTTATCGGCAAAAGCTTCGTGAATATTATAGTAGCTCTTATGTAATAATAGCCTTTACAATACTGAAAAATGTAAAGAACAGATTTAGATTTAATGTCAGTAGAAGTTTTATTATATAATTTAATAGACACGGAAAACTTTTTAATATATTACTCAGTCTAGTTTTAGGAGTGAGAACATTTCCTTTATTTCTCATGTAACAAATTTCATGTTGATGTTCCCTGATATAAACAATATTTTGATAAATAAATTCAACAATCAATGTCATACTATTGCAGATCTATCTTTATATATATAATTCTACTGAACGTGTGTATGTCACTGAACTCCTCCTAAACGGCTGGACCGATTTGAATGATTTTTTTTGTGTGTGTTCAAATGGATTCGAGAATGGTTTAGTTTTACAATTAGATAACTTTTCGAACGGGACAGCTAGTTTAATTATAATTCTATGGTTAATCGTATACGTTTTCATAATCATTTAGTAAAAAGCTGTTATTTTGACATTACAGATACTTCAATTCTAATTATTTGTATTATAGATGTAAAGACAAAGAAGAAAAAAATCCAAAAAAAAATTACGGTTAATTATTAAAACAATATTAGCCAAAGTTTTATTGTGAGTATGTAAACAGTGAGATTATTCTAATCTTGCGCAATCTAAAATCTAAATCACGCAAAAGGTCATGTAAAAAACGTTCAAAAACCTTTGTTATTTTTAAACTGTTTTCAAATTTTATATTAAAAAATATAAAAGCGCTTCAATATTTTATAACACTTGTCAATTTTACATTATTGTGTAAGTAGTATGTATACCTATAAATTGTATAAAAAAATAATTGAGCATTAGGTATTTAAAAAATATACCTTAAACGATTTCTTGTGCAATTTACACCAAATTGATTGATTTTAAAAATAATGTAGTAACTGGAAAATGTACAGGGAAGAAAGGCAAAAATTTAACAGCCATAATTTGGGAGATATTCAAATCCGCAACCTACTCAAGCAACTCAAGCACTTCAGCTTACAAAACTGTTTCGCACAATGACGCACTTTGGTGGAACAGCGCCTTATAAACCCTCTAAGATAACGAACTTGTTTTGAGCGGAATATTTAGAGAAGTGGATATATTAAGATTTATTGTGCAATAAAGTCAACTTAATATCAGAATGAGTTATTGTTATTGTAATTTATAACGAAGGCGTCGTCCTTATGTCAATATTTATTAATAAGTGGAACGCCCCTCGACTCCGTTCGAAACTTTGACGTGCCATAAAAATATTTTTCGGTAGATTTATCCCGAACCAATTAAACCTAATATCACCAAAATTAGTTCAGTAGGTACCTTTATAATGACGTGACGTGACGTGAAGTGAGGTCAGGTGATGCGGTGCGATACAGTAGTGCGATGTGATATGATGCGTTGCGATGTGAGTGATGTACTTACATGCGATGTGATAGCGTGACGAATGATTAAATTACTCGCGGTTTCGACCCTGCTTAGATAAGTTTAAGTTGTCTGTTGATAGTTACTCAGCATGGAATATAAATTTAGTTAATATCTCTCAAGATGATAAGAATATATCTATTTATGTACCTAGTAGATACCTAAGGTAAATATTTTTAATCATAGGCCAGATGTTATCAAAACTGTTCGCTGGTGGTTTTCCAAACCAATGACAATATTACTTATGTGTAACATATTATCATATCTCTGGGTAGGTACCTAACGTATTCTACATTCATTTCGTACTTCATCATTCATGATCATCTACAGCCGGGTCTTCTTCTTCTTATCGTGTCAATAGTTATTTCGAACTAGTGTGGTGAAAGGATTAAAGTGCGCCACAGGAGTGCACGAAAGGAGCCTCCTTTCGTGCACTTGGCACAAGTCTTCGAACTCTTTATGTTCAACGGCGATGTTTTGCTCCACCATTTGAAAATACTGGTATTAACGCTATCTATAACGGTAGTAGGTACCGTTATAGATACCTAAATAGTGATCTGAAGAGATGTCTGGGTGTTGACAGTCAGGGCATGTTTGTTATGTTTTTTGTTATTGTCAATATAACTACCATCACCTTTATACAATAGGGGCCAACATTATTAACGTCACACGTTAAGACAGTGTCCTTAGCAAATTAAAAAAAATAATCCCAAAAATTTCACACAGCATCACCTGGCTCCAAAGTAAGCAAAGCTTGTGTCTTGGGTACCACGTGAATGATATGACCGGACACCTGAAATTTTTTTTTCTTTGAGCGGTCAACTGTAATACGGAAATGAGCACGTCGTCAAAGAGGTTATGCAGTGATTTTTCCCGCCGCCGCCGCCAGCAATAGAAACAGTGGGAGAATCAGTCCCAGTATTTCTATCAATAGAAATACCTAATGGAAATAGTTGGATACACCCAGAAAAATTGTAGGTTTGTTATATTTATAATTATAAGTAAATAAATAGGCCAAGCGCGTGTGACTCACAGTGGAGGCTTCCGAAGTCGCTTGGTATTAAAATGACTAGAGGGCAGGTCCCAAATGTGATACCAATAACACAAGCTCTGCTTACTTTGGGGCTAGATGACGCTAAATGTCCGGCATTATTATTATTTTTTTATATTTATTTTAACGTCATCAATGCATGAAGCTTCTTAGAATTTATTTTGAATTCTTTTTTTAATTGATAAGTAATTGACCCGTGATAAGTTTCCTTGTGATTTTATCACTATATCTAACTATTTTGTAATAGGTATATGGGTTTCTCTAACAGCAGTTCAGCCGGTAGGGGGAACACTGACCTCTATCAAAACTGACCATTTCAGATCTTAATATTCATCAAACGAATATCTGTATCGAAAATCTGTTTATGAAACCTCTTAGTATCTTTAAAATACCTGTTCAATGATAAACCACACGATGTGGTAGTAAGTTAATTAAAAAAAAGCGGCCAAGTGCGAGTCGGACTCGCGCACCGAGTGTTCCGTAAAACCTGTAGGTATATAAGTAAAAGTTCACACATCACGACAATCGAGTCATAGTTATTCTTGCCAATTCTTCTCGGGCTCGGGTTAGGATGAATTGGCACCTAAATTCACCTAGTATGTAAGACGGTTCAAAGTGATCCTTGTGATTGTATTGAATAAAGCATCTTTTGACTTTGACTTATGGTATTTTTATTGCAAAATGAAATCCATCTAAAAATTTACGGTTTTCGCAATTTTTCCTTTATCTGTGCTATAAGACGTTGCTTCGTACCAAATTTCAGGATTCTGAGTTCAAGGGAAGTACCCTGTAGGTTTTGATTCCCTTGCGAATATCGAAAATTTGCGGAAATTTACGGCATAAACGGCTGTATCTTTTGATTGCGTTGGATTAGAAGTTTTTACAGCTTTAAGGGACAGTAGACTTGAGTAGTATTGAGTATTTGATATAAATTTCAGCTTAATACCTCCACGCGTTCCTGAGAAAAAGGGTCTTGACAGACAGACAGACGGACGGACGGACAACAAAGTGATCCTATAAGGGTTCCGTTTTTCCTTTCGAGATACGGAACCCTAAAAAGAAGAGAATTATTTAAAAACTTTGTAGGAGGCACTAATACGTGTTACCGTGCAAAATGTCATCACTATGTAACAAATACCTAGTCTGCGAGCGTGACAGAGACAACAACGGGGAGGGGTTCAAAAAATCATGAAATTAATCAATAAATATTAGTTGACAATTCACACAACTAGCCCCAAACTAAGCATAGCTTGTACTATATGCACCAGATGATTGATAGAATATATATTTATTTTAAAATACATTATGATACTTTATATAACCCTTCTCGACATCTCTTTGGTGGTTACTGGCCTTTAGACATCTATCTACCAAATGTAAAGATCAAGTCAAACGATCATTAGATTCTATAAATAGCCTTTAACGTAACTGCGTAATAGAGACACGGAACTGATAACAGCACTATTTTCATTATTAAACATTTTTGCACATAAAGATAAGGGTAACATAATAAAAACATAATTAGCTATCCATTAATGGAACAGTGCACTAACAAGCTGACGTCTTTCCTCACATATTTGACCCCTCTGGCACAATGGACTAAGGTCCGGCTGAGACACAGAAGGCTGCGGGTTCGATTCACGCCGCGAGACAAATGTTTGTATGATCTGCAAGTATTTGTCTCGGGTCTGGGTGTTTCTATATATATAATATAAGTATTTAATAAAAAAAGTATGTACCTAAGTAGTGTATCATTTTATCAGTCATGTGGTACCCATAATACAAGCGAAGCCAGATGACGCTGTTTAAAATGTCCGGCAATATTTACAAAAAAAAACATAGGCCCTAAGCGCTGTAAGTTCTGATCCCTGGATAAACATTTGTGATACATGCATGTTTGTTCTGTGTCTGGGTGTTACAAAACAAGGTATCATATATGTTAGGTATTCTATCAGCCATCTGGTTCTTATAGTATAAGCTATGCTTAAAACCCGTCCAGCCGTTATACGAATGTCCTGGCTGGTTTCGGCTACAGCGACTGATACAGAAACAATTATACATTTTGATTAACGTATTATTTTGTCGATGGAGGCACTGTCTAGTGCGAACAGTGAACGAGGGCGGCAACGAGCGGATTCTGGATCAAACTCACCCTGATAAAGATTCTCTGGATGAATCGAAACAGTGTCGGTGCCTCCATCGACAAAATAATACGATACTAAAACCCGTGTTTATCAAAATGTATAGTACAACTCACGAATGTTTTGAAAGTGAAATAGGAATAATTATCTCTAACTTAAAACTAAGGGGGGTCGCCCACACGAGCTAGAGTCGAGGCGGCGCGGGCGGCGGCGTCAAGCGGCGCGCCGCATCTACATTTTCTTCACTACATAGTATAAAACAAAGTCGCTTCCCGCTATCTGTCTGTCCCTATGTATGCTTAGATCTTTAAAACTACGCAACGGATTATGATGCGGTTTTTTTAAATTGATAGAGTGATTCAAGAGGAAGGTTTATTATGTATAATACATGCATAATATAGTAGAGAAACACTGATAATTTAAGAGGTTAGCGTATATTGGTTCAACGTATTAGAACTACTGAGCTACAGAAACGCGTGGCCGGGTCAGCTGGTAAGGAATATATGGCATTCCACTGAACAGTATTCAGTAGTTAGCCAAGATGCGGCTATTGATTCACTCGCCTCTGATTCATACAAAAAGAAAATTTTGTGATAAATTCCAAATCTATTACTATTTACTGTTGAAAGTGTTACCTACATACCAATGTAAAAGTTTTATGGAATATCACATGGTACCTTCGGTTTACTGTTGGAAAAAACTAAATTCAACATTAGGTAGGATTTTCGTTTTTTCCAGCAGTAAACCGAAGGTACCATGTGATATTCCATAAAACTTTTAAAACTTGTCGGGATACTTTCATAAGTCACGTGCAGCTCTGAATGCTCCTCTTCTGTCACAATGTCTCAAATATGGGTATCTATATCCAAGTTTTTTTTCCTATTTAAATTAATGACTTGTATGAGTGCAACTATGTCTTCATCTTCTGATGACGACATGTTAAATAAATATGGAATGTGTGAAGGAAGCATAGCCTGCGCCTCGACTACATAGAAACAACGCCTCGAACGTGCCGCAACGCCGCCGCGACCTCGCTTCGACTTACTAGTGAGCGACGCGCCTAACATAAATCATTAGGGCTTTATTGATCTGCCCTTGCACTCTCTAACAGAAGACAAAACATTATATATAAATTAGAGACTCACAAGCGCTTATATACCTACATACCTAGTGCGCGGCACTTCTCTGCGAATTTTACCAACATGTTGGGTGCGTAATTGTAACTTCGCCTGTCCTGGTAAAGGCATGTGAGCATTTTGGGCATGTAAATATTCTTCCAACGTAATGATAAGTGATGGTCACTAGTGGTCTAGTCTTCAGCTCATCTTGTTTCCTATCGAGCCGAACACTACTCTCGATTTCAAAAGTGTTCGTGAATGAGCTGTCTCAATTCAACTGTGTATAAGTAGATTACACACACATATGTCTTTTCAGAATTTACTTGTATCTTAGGTAGAGGCCTCCGCTTATCTGCTTGCTGTTTTGAATTTCTGAATAGAATATTCGCTTCTCCACTCTGCTCTCTAACATACGAGACATGCGCCCACACCCGCGCAGTTGTCGTCCTATACGATACACCTCAATTCAACTTATGTTTGCGCGTTTCAGAACCGAACTTTTGTGTTTCTGACATGATAAAATCACAACGGTTCATGATGTCTCAGAAGCATGAGAGGTCAAATCCGTTGAGTTATGTCTGAGACCCAAGTCTCAGAGTACAGGTTTCGCAGCACTATGGCAAACTATGGCTATGGTTGATTTTGGTGGGAAGTTTAAAGTTGTGTAGCGAAAAACCTTGGGTCGTAATTTGCCAAAAGCCACAGCTTCTATTCTGCTGTTTAAACCACAAATTTTCCTCATCGATGAATACACTGGGAGCCAAGCATTAGGGGCATCTATGTCATGTCATGGCTTCAGTTTTTTTGACACTTACTTTAAGGCCAAATTTAGTGCATGCTGCATTAATTACATTAAATTAATTAATAAATAAGACTTGAGATAAGGATATGTAAACATTCCAATATTCGAGAGCTTCCGCGTACATCATATCAACTGATATTATATATGACGTGATAATGAAAAGTCCTACATCCACGAGAAAACGTATACGTAGTCCTTCCGATAAATAAATATTGTAAGGTAGCCTGAAAAACAATAGCAAAATATATCGCGAACAAAGTCGGTACTAGAATGCTGCCTTGCTTAGCCCTACAGGTACAACAGGGAAAACTCTGACTGTTCAATATTGATGCTAAGTAACGCAGCACGTCATGTCGTCATTGAGAGCACTGGTGGTCTAGTAGCAGTGGCCCTGTTTCTCGATTCCAAGGTCGTGGGTTCAAATGAGTTTGAAAGACTCTCATACGGTGCGGGAAAACATTGTGAGGAAACAAGAATGTCGTCGAACCTAAAAAATTTTAAGACATGTGCCAAGTGCATGAAAGGAGCCTGTGATTAAACTTCAATCTTTTCACCACAATGGTTTGAAATAACTAATGACACAATAACAAGAATGTCGCCAGGTCGTCGACAGCTAGGTACACCATTAGTCCAATATTATGACTACATGCATAATTATTTATCAACTAGGTAAATCTTTAAGTACGAGGAAATGTTTACAGAGATTATATAATTACTTAGATAAGTAAAATACCTAGATACTGCAAATATTTCGCAATATACAAGTAGATAAGGGTATTGATATTTCAACTGAGGTACACTGTTTGTTGAACTAACGGAATAATCTATTAACCTGTGTCGGTGATGCAATGGAGTGATATGAATAAACTTAATTTTGTACCTAAGTTTTGAAAAATCATTATTACATAAACCTACTTGATGTAAAATATATTAATTGCAATTATATATGTAGGTAGTATTGCTGTTTGTTTCTTTTAAATAACAAAATACTTAATTGACCATTGATCATAATCTATATATTAATACGTGAAGCAAAAACTTTGTACCCCTTTTTACGAAAATTGTGCAGACAGAGGAGTATGAAATTTCGCACACTTATAGTTTATATAGAGAAGGAGTGCAGAATGCTAATATTTTTCCTAAATTATAAAAAATATATTCATTATTAATTATTTATGGTCCAATTTCGACCAGTGGGCGACCACTAGTAATATTTATTAATATTACTAGTGGTTGCTGTGTGAAATCTCTCATTTAACACAGCAACCTGTAGCTTCAAAGTAATGATTAAAATCCTGGCCAGATTTAGCAACAGCGAATATGATATCCAAACAGCTATAAATAATTAAAGTCAGGTTTACCTGAAGGAGATTTCTTCAGTGTTCTCGTTGTGTTAATGTATCTATCTATCTATCTATATTTTAACTTGAACTTCAAAAGTTTCTACACTGATTATTAGCAATTAACTTCTGCACCCAGCTTCTCACATGTGGTACCTACATACAAAGTAGGTAGCCTATATGCCACACCTGGTCACGAAACTACATCTATACAAATCTCATCCAAATCCGATCAGCTGTTACCGCTTGATTGAGCCAAGAAGAAACCATATAAAAATCCGCACAAACTTTGGATTTTTTTATTATTATTAAGATAAGATGTAAGTACCTACGGGTTATCCAATAGGTTATATTTAGAATGGTTTTATTAATGGTAGTTAGGTACTACATAATAATAAGTAATAAATTGACATCATGTGCACAAGAATGGGTTTACAAAAAGTAAAAACTTACGCTTCAATCCTTTGCCGATGGACACCGAAAAATTGTTGAGCACAGACATTCTAATTCACTTTAACTCAAGTTTGTTCTTTTAAACCGTAGTGTTCAAGTACACAAGAGCACTCACAAGCAAGTACATAAAATGTTAGACTAGACTATTAAATTTATTTTAGCACGGTACGTAGAAGTCAACACGAGTTAGCTGAAGCGTGGCGAGTGCTGATTTAAATTGAATGCTGAAATCCCAGATACACACCTACGGCATACGAATGTTGATAAGATACTGAGTTATTTATTCACCAACCACCTTGCTATTTGCAATTTGCAATCACCGTTGATAATTGCGTGCATCGAAATATTAATAAGATTACAGGGAGTCGATTCTATTTGGTTTGGGATGGTTATTATCGCTCGTTCAATGCGATAACGCTTTAAATTCAATTATTATTTTTCAAACAGAGATCAAATCGCATTCCATAGCAAAGCAAGAAGATTTCGGAGTTGGTTATTTCACCGTCACCGACAGTGTTGCCAACTAGGTTTTCGTATAAAGTGCTAAATTGCTGTAAAAAATATGCTAAAAATGTGCTAAAATTATGCTAAACTTGAATAAAAAGTGCCAAATAAAATTAAAGTTTAATTTAAATTAATATACGTAGGTACAAAATATTGAAAAAGTTATTCAAACCCTTGAAATAATATGTTTAATATGTTGTAATAATATGTTCCTCATGCTCATGGTCGTCTTCATCTTCAATGCGGATATATTGTGATTCTGAAGACGACGTAGAAGGCCCATAGCTTGCCATCATTGTTCCTATTGATTTTAGAACGTCGTCTGGCAATGTATATGAATAGCAACGAGCTTTTTTAAACCAAATCTGACATATAAAATGGCATTCAGAGTTTTTAATGCCAAACGATTGCGCAGCTTAGTTTTTACTAAACTCATCTGACTGAAAACGCGCTCAACTTCAGCGTTTGAATGTGGTAACGATAAAATAGATGTTGCTAACTTAGCCAAATCTTCAAATGGATTGTTTCCGGCCGCATCTTTGTGACTGACTTGTGATGACTTCCGCCCAAAATAGTACAGTCGAAGATGTGCAGTCCCAATGAATGTGAACTATGTTTCTCCACTGAGAAATGAGTCTCGATGGTGGATGCATTCATTTGCATCTCTTGGGCTATTTCAATAATGGAAGGCTTTCATATTTTCAAAGTTTCTTGTCTAAAGAACATAGATATTTTTTGAAGAATACCTAAATTTGTAAGTAATTTGGAGCGCAGTTCTTGCACAAATTTAAGAGTAAATTTAGTGCAACATTGTCGTAAGTTGTTTACTGCTGCAGGTTGAAGATTGCACAAGTAATTTATTCTCAAAAGCAAATCCCATATAAGGCGATGGCTCTAAATAACTGTCTATCTCTTGTGTAAAAACGTCCACTCTCGCCGTTGTGTTCAGGATACGTCGTACTAGTCGATTCTACTAAGCCACTCAGATCATTGTAATTTAAAAATGTGCTAAAAAATGTGCTATATGCTAAACGCGAAATAAATGTGCTAAAGTGGTATAAAATATGCTAAATTTAGCACTAAAAGTGCTAAATTGACAACACTGGTCACCGAATAGAACGAATACGAATACGTATACGTCCGATAAATAAACTCACAGACGGAGACACAAACTATAGGATGCTAACGCATCAGACGGGGCACTCCCATAGACGAAATCCTGTCCAATACCTGTTCACCTTATCCCATATGACAGATAACTTTTTTATTTTGAATGAACCTTTTAGCATCAGCAAGATATTCATTCTACCGAGTATATTTTTTTTGCTTGCTTGCATACAATTGCTTACTATTTAAATTTTTTTTTATTTATTTTATTGATCTACAAAGGAAAGACCCTGATAATCATAATAAACACATTGATTATACAATTAGACATTTATTTACAGAAATATACAGAATAATACACAATAATACAAAATACAAGTCAAACAGTTGAGCTATCTAAATTTCGTAAAACAATCTATAGATAGCCAAACTGGTCCAGAAAATTTGATTATTTCACGGAAGCGGCCTGGAATTCAAGAAAGAAAGGCATATTTGCATCTTATCAGGTCCTCAGCACCTCCCCACATGCAGCTGTCCTCACCAGCTCTAAGAGAAATCCCAGACTTTAATGGGATGCGGCAAGGGTGTCTACACAAGTAGCATCTCATATCAATGGCCCACCCATCTCTTAAGGGACAAGAGTCATCAGGCTTCTTACCATCATCACTTATCAGACTGTACAAGCCGAGAACAGCTGGTATGTTGATGTTGACATTTTAATTAGGTGTAATCTGCTTTGGAGTATGTGTGAGCCAAATGTTGTAGTTTCATGGTGTGTAATCACATGATGATCACAGTACCATCTGGAAAAAAAAAGAAATTTAAGCACACATAACCAAATGCAATAAATTTGAGTGTTTAACATTCTATGTTGTTTCTATTGGTGTTTCTATGTATAATATGCATGTATTTACAAATAAAGGTATAAATAAAAAATATTGCTGGACAATGCACACAACATCATCTATTTATGGTGACAAGATGACTGATAGAATACTTATAAGAGTATATTTTTAATTACATACATTTATGATACTTTATAACACCCAGATACAGAACAAACACCTATGCTTTTCACACAATTGTTTATCTTGGGAGGGAATCAAACCCTCAACTTAGAGCACAGAAGGCTACTACCAACTGAGCTGACAGGCCAGTCGATTATGTAGTTTAACAGTCACTTGGTTCCTATAACACAAGCTCTGCGTACATTATCATTATTATTATTATTATTATTATTTAATGATTTTGGTAAGATAAGTAGGTACAATAAGTACTTACTGGTGATTATAGCAGAAGAACACCAATAGACAGACATTTCGGTAACAGCAGATTACGTTGGATAGGCATGTGCTCTCGATTTGAAGCGAGAAATCTCTTCTAAAAATGCTTTCGACACACAATCATACTGCTTGCGAAGATCTTGAAAACTTCAGGTCTAGAAGTCTTTTATTCCAATCGAAGTCCAGTCCAAGAGTCCAATCTCTCTTTTCGGAAGCATAAAAAAACTGACGCCCTTTCGTTTACTAGCACAGCTCACAACACAGCACTTGTACATTACTGCGAGATTAAATAACAGGTTCAGGAATTGAGAGGATAAATATAAATAACTTCCAGAATTAAAAAATCAACGTCATTTAGCTTTGAAACTACAACAGCTGTTGCTTGTTAGTTTGGATGGTTTGTTTGGAATGATTTGATGTCGATAGCAAAATAGGAAACAAACACTCCTTGATCGAGCAGGAAAGAAGTATGAAAGAAGGGGGAGAGGAACTGTTAACTATGTTAGTACTATCGTTCTATATAGACTATAAATCGGCCAGGATTTAAAGTTCAATGATTGCCGGCCATGGACGGAGACTACCCGCAATGACAGTGATAGTTGACAACGGAATAACATGACAGTGACAGCTAACAAAAAATACATCTATTATAATAATTATAACAAGTCTATGTACTAATCCAAATTATTTGGATTAGTACATAGACTTGTTCGGGGAAAGCGAGGAAATGTTTTTAAAAAATATAAAATAATTGAATTAAGATTACTTAATATTAACGAAACGATACATGGAGTGGTCAAAAAGAGAATGACAATCTGTGGTTTATCTTACGTGTGGTAGGTTTTGCTACATCAGCCGTCTGGGCCGGCGACCATGCGTAAGCATTAGTTGGAAACAAACATTTTAAGTGCTTAGTTGGCTATAAATATGGATCGGCTAATTGGTTCAGGCAATGTAACTCCGTAAGTTCGAGATTATCCGAAGGATGAGGATTATCTCGAGTCTTTGCCCTAATACAAAAGTTTCTAATCCTATTTTTAAATGCAAACAAAAAGACTTTAACTAATAAAACGCAAAACACAAAATTTCCTATGCTAACACTCTTATAATCTAAAGCACATTCGTGATTTTCATTATCACTGATAATTTCACTTTCACTGTTCTTTAATAAGTAATTCAGGAACTAGACATCAGTAAGGTCGATACCGTTGAGATCGACAGGTTTCTTCTGCATGTCAGATGGGCTGACCAATATTTTGGGCAAGTTGACAACTGGAAGTTTTGTATATGCTATATCTTTTCCTTGGCGTTGGTGTCTTTTAGGCTTTATTTCCTTTATATTGATTTGACAATCATCATCTAAAGTTAACAGATGAGTTCCACTTATGGGTTCTTGTGTAATCTCGTCTTCGCAGTATCTGGTAAGTAATGATTCGGTTTTCACGTAGATGATCCAGCGATTTGGCTGTATGAGTTCTGCTTTTACATCATTGATTGTAACAGGAACCGGATGACTACTCGAGATATTTGTAGAAAATTTCATAAGCTCGGTAATACAATCATCTTCGATTAGCGGTAATGCTAATGCGTCGTTCTCGAAACATAAGAAGCGGGATTCATCAACTTCGCGGCAAGGCTGGGAGAGCGGCGTTATTTTCAACCCTTTCACCAGTACGTTAGGATATTTGGGCAGGATAAGAGAGGTAAGGTCATTGATTGTGTCATGGATAGGTAAGGGAATCAATTTAATGTAATTAAATTCCTCATTTCTAATCAAAGGAATATGCATAATGAGTTTTATCTGATTTTGTTTTATGTACGCTTTCATCTCTATACACTGCTCTATTTTTACAACGTTTTCAGTCTTAACTGGAAACACTAATCTATTAGTTTTCTCAATCTCCTTTAATAATAAAACTAATTCATCTGTGTCTACGATTGATTGGTGTAACAATTTAATTTTAGCAAAAGCAATAGCCGTTTCAATCTCATTCAGCCTTATGTAGAGTGTCTGAAAGTTATGTATGAAAACGTTATAGATGTGAATAATTTTATTACTAGTTTGAGATAACTTTGATTCATTTAAACTGCGTTTAATATCTACAATACTCTCTTCAATCTGAATGAAATTGTTTTTAGTAGAGTTCGCTATTTTTGTGAACGTACCCATCATTTCAGTAACGATTGTAATTTTCTTGTTTATTGCGTCTTGTTTTGTCTTTACTTCATGAATTAACTTTTCGTACATCACAGCGTCGTCATTGTCAAGATTACCTGTGTTCGTCTTGATCAATGAACCGATAGGGTTTATAAAACCACGCTTAGCTCTTACCGATGGAATCAATTGTTTATACTTATCTATAGTTATATTCATAATGTAATCTGTTTGTGACTGTACTTCGATAAAGTCTATATCAAAAGCTTTGGTCTCGAAACAGCTTTGTACTTGTCCTTTAAGTCTTACATAGCTACCTATATTTAACTCTAGTTCTTGGTGAAGATACCTTATATCTAAAATCTTAATAACAGTCCATGTATCATGGCTAATAACAGCTTGACCTTCCTTTACAGGTAGCAGTCCCGGGTTCTTGTCAATCGGCTTCAGATGAAGGGCCTGGCTTCGGATCACTTGGACCACCAGAAGAATTAACCTGTGGTGGGCGCTTTATGTCTTTAATGGGAACTTTAGTATTCCGGTTATGTGTTATAACTGGTACAACGTTCCTTTCTATAGCTCCGGTAACCTGAGCTTCTGGAATCGCGGTTTATCTTTGCTGCGTCTAGTATTGACTCCTTTAATGAATACTGTATCGCCTATATCTATGTCGAAATCTTTTTCCCCACCACGTTTCTCTATTACGGCTTTCTTTTTATCGATTATTTTATCTGTTAAATACTCATATAAATGTTTAGTTCTTCTTACGTGTTCATTTACCAATTGTTGAGTAAACTGTTTATTAAAATCTACATAAAACGCGCTATTAGATTCGGTATGCCCGAATACTTCAAATGGAGTGAGACCTGTGGTAGAGTGGATCGTATGGTTATATGACATTACTGCATAACTCATGACTGATACAGCGTCAGTTATCTTTTGTTCATATTTGGCGATTCGATATATCTCTATAATAGTAGAGTGGAATCTTTCAACTATTCCCATAGAGTTGGGATTATGAGGAGTACCAATATGAAGTTCGATCTTATAAAATGATAATATTTCTTTCATGAGAGTGTTGTTGAATTCAGTACCAGGGTCTGAACTGATTCTACTAGGAGTTCCATACAAGGAGAAGTATTTTATCAGAGCCCGAACAGCTTCAGGGGTGGACTTAGTGCTGATCTCAAATGCTTGACCTAACTTGCTGAAGGCGTCAACTATTGTGAGATAATGTTTTCCATCAATAAGTGAAGTGTCTATGAATAACTCTTGGAATGGTTTAATTTGAGTCTGTGATAGTTGTAATTCAGGTTTTAATGGTTTACGATCATACTTCATTTTTTTACAGAGTTCGCACGCATTTAAGATGCTGGCCACTGTCTGGTCCATATTATTCCAATAAAATGTACGTCTTAAATGTACTAGCGTTTCTTTAATTACCCTGTGACTATTTTTTCCTACATGGTATTTAAGTACAATGTCTCGCTGCTCAGCTTCACTATCTACATAAATTACTCTCTTGGTACACTCGTAAAATTTCACAGTTCCTTTCTGAAATAGAAATATGGAGGCCTCTGAAAACTGTTTGCGATGTAAAGGGTCTTTAAAATAAAATAAATATTTAATTTTAGGCCTAATATATACTTTCAGGAACCTTTTAATAGGGTCTGGGTTATTTAAAGGTAAGTGGATCTCTTTCTTCCTTCAGATGCAGATGCAGTGGTACTACCTAATGATGGAATTGAGTAGTGCGATCGTCTACCGTTACCAGCTATTGATGTATTAATTTTCTCTGAATCGGATCAGATTACTATCGTAGGTGGCGTTCGCTCACGTGGCGAAGAGGCGAGGGAGGTGCTGTTAAGTTCTTTACTCAATCGTGTAATTTCCTCAGTTAAATCTATAATATGTCGTTCTAATTTTTGTTCTTTCTTATCCATATTAACCTTCATTGAAATATCGTCGTTATTTCCTAATGCGTTAATTCTAACCCGTGACAAGGCGTCAGCATTGCAATTTTGCTTTCCTGCTTTATGTTTAATATCGTAATCGAATTCGGACAAATTTATTGGAGTAATTTCCACCGTGTTAATTTACTGTTAGGTTCAGTTGTAGATTTTATCCAAGTTAGTGGTCTATGGTCCGTATAAATTAAGAACTTCCTGCCGTACAAATACGGTCGGAATTGTTTTGTAGCCCATACTATGGCTAGAAGCTCTTTTTCTTCTTTTCTTTTTCTCTTGTTCTTTTTCTTTTTCTGCGTCGTTAAAAGTACGACTTGCGTATGGTATTGGCTTATCGCTACCTATAGGTCCCTGTGATAAGACAGCTCCGATCGCATAGTTAGATGCGTCCGTTGTAAGGACGAATGGTTTGGTAAAATCGGGAAACTGTAAGAGCGGTGCATTGGTCAAAAGCTCTTTGCATTTTTCAAATGCGTCTATGTATTCTTGTTTAGTGCTATCAATTTTATTTTTCTTTTTTAGACATGAAGTTAATGGTTGTGTAAGTTTAGCAAAATCCTTAATGAATTTCCGGTAATAACTTACTAAACCAAGAAAATTATTTATTTCAGTAGACGTTTTCGGTAATGGAAAGTTCTGAACTGCTTTAATCTTGTCGTTATTAGGCATAAGGCCATTTTTGGTGATGTTATGACCAAGATAAAGGACTTCCTTTCTTAAAAATTCGCATTTGTCTAGTGTTACTTTTAAATTAGTTTCTCTGAGTCGATTAAATATTTTACGTAGTTTCTCAACGTGTTCCTCTAAGCTAGATGAAAATACTATGATGTCGTTAAGATAAACTAAGCAATGGATACCCTGAAGACCTCGTAGCACATTATCCATGGCCCTTTGAAACGTTGCAGGGGCCGTCTTTAAGCCAAACGGCATCCGTTTAAACTCATAATGGCCTGATTGTGTCGTAAAGGCAGTTTTAGATCTATCTGCCTCATTTACCTCAATGTGGTGATAACCGCTAGCAAGATCTATTGTCCTAAAATACTGAGATCTGCCTATTTTATCAAACAGATCGGTAATATTAGGCAACGGGTACTTATCGTCGACTGTGATTTCATTTAGGCGTCGATACTCGATCACCATTCTAAATTTCTTTTCACCAGATGCGTCTATTTTTTTTGGTACCAGGTGAACCGGTGCACTCCAAGGTGAATGAGAATCTGCAATTACGTTGTCTGTAATTGCAGTTTAAAGTTTATCTACTTGATTTTGAATTTCTTGATTAATAACAGGCGGATGTCGATAAGACCGTATATAGATCGGGTCTTCGTTGGTCGTTCTAATATTATGTTTCACTTGGTTCGTGAAGGACAATGATATTTTATCACTATAAAATATATCACGATATTCTTGACACAACCTGAAAATACTCTCACGCTCCTTTCATGTGTTCTAAACGCAATTTGCTCAAATTTTCTTTCAATACTTCATCAATCATACATTCGTCTTTCACAAAATTTACCTTAAATTCCTCATTTTCAAATATCGTAACATCGAAAGGTTCCATGAACGTGATAACAGCTTTCACATCGGATGTATTTTGAATAACTGTTTCTGCAAAATAGTTCCCACACTTGACAAGAGCAGTAGGCATACGAACGCCTTTTTGAAATTGTAAATAATCTAAAATCGCATCTCCGTGTTGTAAGTTTGTGGGAATCCTAACTCTAGTTTCAGATCGTGGTGCTACATAGATTTCATACGGTGGATTGTAAATAATCGGTATGCTCGCGTTGTGAGTTAGTAACACTTGGTTACGCATATCGATATTTGCTCCTAACTTCGATAAAAGATCAGAACCTATTAAACCGTCATAGCGTCCGTCAACATCATAAACGTAAAATTTATGAGCCAGTGCGCTCCTAAAAGTTTTTAACAATGTATGTGTATTACTTCATTGTGCATGCTCTGGGCATGTGTGCTGATTACTGTGAATGGCTCGTAGTATTTGAATTCGCTAAAAAAATTCGTTGGCTTTAACGGGGCTTATAAAAGATCTACTACTACCAGTATCAATGAGAAACTTTGATCTTATTTCTGGTATAACGATGTGAGGTAGTTTTAAAATACTATCGCAATAATTTAAACTTATTACCTCACCGCATCCTTCGAGGGTATCTCCTGAAAAATCGAACTTTTTGTTTCCGAACTGATGTTTTCCGGATTGATATTTTCCGGCTGTACGGAATTTGTTTCATCGTGATTGACCATGTAATAGCACTCATCAGAAGGGTACTCTAGATTCTCGTTTACATTAAAATCATAGTCATACACATTTGTATAGTCGGGGTTATAGTCTTCGCAAAGTGGAAGATCATTTATTTCAAATATAAATCATCCGCTACCATATTTTGTCTTATCGGCGCTGTGCGCATTGTAACGTCAGACTCTTGTAACCTAGGTTCCTGTACCTGCTGTTTCGGTACACCAAATTTATTTTGGTTGAAAGGTTGGTTCTGAATACCGAACTTATAACCATGCTGTTGGGGTATGCCAAATTTATAACCTTGGTGTTGCGGAATACCAAACATATAACCGCCGTGTTGGAAGAGGGCGCATTGCGTAATAGGCTGGCCGAAAGTACGCTGGGGCTGTGTCCCGTATCTAAAACTTTGCGTGGGCGGCGCGTACCTCAATTGCTGTAAAAAGTTTGGACGGAATCCATTCGGATTTTGTGAAATACCGAATTTAAAATTATTTGGCACAGAGTTGAGCGACAGGTAAAGGTTTCTGTGTAATTTGATAGTTTGATGAACTATGAGTTTGTTTTAACAATTTATTTTTAGCATCGTATTGGAACTTGAAATTAACCTCCTCGGTTACTATGCTTAAAGCGTGTTCCAAGGTAGAGCAACTTTTAAGGCGTACGATTCGAATCATATACTCTGGTAAGTTATACAAAGACACGTTTAACGCAGTGTTATTATAAACTATCATTTTCGCTGCTTTAATTCCTTCATCGGTAAGTCTATTCACTTTCGCAAACAATGAACTACGGACGTTCTGAATTCTATGACAAAACTGGATGTACGTTTCGTTTTGCTTTAGCTTTAAAGATTCTAGCTCTATTGCTATACCTAGATTCTTCCGATCGAGGGTCACCAAAATGTTGGGTAAGTAAATCTTTCAATACCGCATATGTACAGATATTCTGCTATATATGGTAGAATGTTTTGTTGAGCTCAGCTCAAGCAGCAAAAGATCACCTGACTACTATGAACAAACAATTATTTGATTACGTTTGTGGATTATATAATTGACCGCTGCTGCTCTTGCCACATGTCCAGCTTAGCTCCACTTAAGTTTGCATGCTAGTTCTGTGGCATCTATTAAATTCGTTCTTCTTCGGAGGTCAATATTTCGTTTTCTATCACTGTTTTAGTTTCAGCATATCTTTGAATTATGTAGGTAGGTACTTGTATTGATCACATCTTTTGTTATTGCCCAACTTTTACATCCGTATATAAATATTGGAAGTAGCTAGGTATAGTGTCCATAGCTTTTTTCTTGAGTCTTATATTTGTAGCGTATATTTGATTTAAAAAAATCTTTAAGAGACCAATATCTGTTTCAAGCCTTCTTCATTCGATCGACCTCTACCTCTACCTCTCGGGATGTTTGTTCCTTCATAGAAATATTATGTCCAAGTAGTCTTCCACATATTTAAGATCTTTGCCTGCTTTGAAATAGGTAGGTAGGGTTGTAGCACCAAAAGTTGACTGACCCCTAAAAGTTGACTGACAATACAAAATTACAAAAAAAAAAATATCTCGCTATTTACATGTGTGCAATATTTTTTCCGCATATGGAAATATTTTGTCCGTCATTTTCAATCAAAACATTAAAAGTTTTACTACTGACGCGCTCGTGGTGAGTCGTTGTACGAGTGGTTCCCGCCAAAAACCTGATTTACTAGGAAACCTACATAAGATAAATGCCTTCCCAATTTAAGCATTTTGTTAGATTAAAGCAAGAAGTAATGATCGATTTGAGTGGTTTTTATACGAAATAAGAACTTGATAAATCAAGCTTTGATTATATTTATACAAATTCTCATTTTTAAGATTTTTGAAAAAGAAATTGACTGTTCAATTATTGGGTACAATTTTATTTGCTTGACAATTTTTTTTTTTTTTTAAATGACCGGTCCATTGACATTGACATTCAACTAATGGAGAAATAGCATAATTTTACAGACCCTATAACTTAGAATCTATCGCTTTAAGATAAAAATAAAATATCTTAAATTAGTTTTAGTTATTATATGAAGCTAATTACCAAAAGCTGAACATATGTTTTTTGTGTTTTTGATTATTTTGTTTATTTATTCAGTATGAAATCTTAATCTGTTCAACTTTAGGAATCATGTTCAAAACTTGAACTTAATAATATATTTACATTTTATTCGTTCAACTTTATGTTGTTGTTCCTTAAAATGAACAGATTTCGCTAAGCAAAGCCAGGCTTGAATTTAATATCCCAAAGGGTACACATAAAGGGTAGAAAAGGGCCAAATAAACTGTTATCAGATTATGAAGAAGATAAATTGCTACTTGGATTTTAAACTTGGCCAAAGTTGGCTTTCCTGTAAACGCAAATGATGAAATTAAAGGTTCGAACCTGAAACCAGGCAAAAAATGGTTGCAGCTATTTTTGCAAAGGCACCCTAACATCACGAAAAGGCATGCAGAAATCATTTCTAATTTATACAAATCAAAATTTATGAAACTAAATTCCTATTAAAATGTTAGTTCAATTATTGGAGGCAAATCGTTCATAATGAGGTGTCGGCGTTCATCTATAGGGGACAAATCCATCCAAATCTTCGACAAATAGTAATTTTGCCAAAAAAACTAGTAGACAGTAATTTTCTTTTTCAGCAGTCAAATATTGAGTATATAAGTAATTATTAAAAAATACTGGCAAGCAATAATATCATAAAGTAAAGGAGGAAAAGCTACTCAAAGTTGTCAAAAACGCTTAATCGTTCATCTTTTGGTGCTACTACCCTACTCGCTCGCCAGTGGTCATAAGCATAACAAATGTTTACTGGCATTCATATTGGCTTTGGCTTTCTTCATCTAGGGTGTTCTTCATGTAGGTACCTATACAAGATCTTTGTCGTAGGTGATTTAGACATAGCTGGGCATTAACTCGTTAATCCGTAATAGTTAATTAACGAAGATAATGTTTCGACTAACGGATTAACTGTAAAAATGTTAACGGACTCGTTATCTTCCGTTAAATTTCCTCAAGTCCGTTAATACAGTACTTAAGGGGAAGTGGGGCAGATTAATACACAAAAATTTAAAGTTCCATATAATGTGTATAAACATAATTTTATCATTAATTTTGCATTATACGTTTAGCTAAATAATTAAATATTATAATCTAATAGTTTAAAATTGTTTAAGTTATCATAGAAAATAAAATAATTGACGTTTAGTAAAAAGTGGCTTTTTTATCAATCTGCCCCACTAGCGGGGTACTTTGATACACCACGTGGGGCACTTTCATACAGGGTGGAAAATCTATGAAAATGGTCAAATTAAAACACTTTTACATTGATTCTAATTGTTTATTGTGATGAGATCATAATCAGCCTTATAATGTAAGTTACTTATGTAATTATTATAACAAAGCTTAATCACAGTCAGTCTTAAACAATCAAATCAAACTATCAAACTTAATATTATTTGAAAAAGCAATATAAATATTTTCAAATCATCACTTAATTTCAATAATTCAGTCTCTCATGAATCAGATTCTGGCAGGACGAGGACAGACTTTCTTCTTTCTAGGCTTTTTAGTTTCTGTGAGTCCCAATAAATTCTTAGCAGTTTTTAATTCTTTTGCTTTCTGTTTTCCTATTTTTTCTTCTCGTTTTTTTGCCTTTTCATCGTGAAGTATCTGTAGCCTATTCTTTTCTGGTGTGTCGGTAAAATCTCTAGATTTTCCTTTTTCTCGGCCTTTCTTAGATTTTTTTAAACAAAATCCGTTTTTGGATAAGGTCGAATGGAGATAATGTGTTAATCTGAAGGCCTGATGCTCCAGCCTTTGGACGTGGTAAACGTGGACAGATGGAATGACGCGGACGTTCGCAGATCTATCAAAATCCCTTTGGTTATCTAGAGGGTCATTTGTCTCTTCTCTGTCACAGGTTCTATCAACATCTTCATCATTTTGATTTTTTTCTATTTCCACAGAATCTCTGTATTTCCTGAATTATTTCTTTGTCTTGGAAACTCTTGACTGTAAATTTCAATAGGTGCAAAATCATCGTCCCCAAATGCAAGTCTATTGAATGGCCAAATGCCTGGATGTTGCAAAGTTGCGGGCTTAATACCATACTTGTCAGCTGCTTTTCGTATAGATAATACCAAAGTTCAAAGTTCATTTATTGCTTGAAGTACATTGTGTAATAGATGTAGTTATAATTAAATAGTAGATCAATGTATTCTACCCTATTGAGGCATGCAATGTCTCTAATACAACAATAACTTATAAATAATTAAATTAAATAAATGGTCATGCATGCTAAATAATTATAAACTAAAACTAAATCATTATATTTTTATCGGTCATAAATTCATCTAATGTATAATAACATTTGTTTGCGAGTATGGTTTTAAGCTTTCTTTGAAACATTATATGCGGTAATTCTCTTACAGACTTAGGGATCTTATTATAAATGAAAGGAGCCGTACAGAAAATACTATTGCGCATCATTGTAGTTTTTGAGTCCCGAACACAGACTTTATAGTCATCTCGTCTCGTACGAACCACAATATCAGAAAGCCTTAAAAATAAGTCTGGGTTATTTCTAACAAACATAGCTGCTTCAAAAATATACAGCGAGGAAATGGTCAAGATTCTATGTAATATTCTATGTTAAAGTTACTTCAGATATGGCGGACTTGATATTCTCTTCATCTATTTTACTTCTATCAGTGTTTGGCTTGTACGTGCGCACCATTTTCTAATGACAACAAATTCATGGGGCACCTTAATACAGAGGCGGGGCACAATAATACACACCAATGTGCCCCACTTTGTTTGCGCACTTTGTTGTTTCAATGTGCCCCAAACGACATTTATCAAAATTCATATTATTATATTAATACTAACTTTGATTTTAAGTAAAATTAACAAAAATCATAATAATTGATAGTTTAACTTACCTTTGAATATAAAGTTCCTCGTTAGATGTTATCGAAGAGCGTCGAAACACTTTCACATATTGCGACAGAATTTACTTATGAGTGCTCAAAACACGTCTCGACATGCCCAAGGCCACCCGTTGACAGACGGTAGGTACGGTTACAATGGATGCGTCCGGAAGTTTTTCCGAACGTTTGTGAGTTGGCGCAACTCAAATCCATTCATTCAATTATTAGATAAGGCTAGTGTATCAATGTGCCCCTTGTATCAATGCACCCCACCTCCCCCTACTTACCTTCTATTTACCAAGCACCGTAGTACAAGCAGTACTGAAGGAGTATGCAAAGGTAAATTTATATACTTACTAGCTTCTGCCCGCGGCTTCACACGCATAGTACAAAGGTACATAAAAAGTATCATTATGTCCGTTTCTAAGATACAATCAGTACCTACCCATACCAAATTTAATTGATAAAAAAAAAGTTCTGTTTATTTGATCGCTACCAAATTTCACAGGATCACCCGCTAGGCCAATCTGAAGATTTTCTAAAAAAATATCGAAATCGGTCCAGACTTTTCGAAGTCTATAGGGAACATACATAAACACATCGCCTTTTAGGTATAGATTGCTGAATATATTCCCTAGTGACTGTTGTTTAGAAGATTTCGCTTGAAGTGATTGATTTCCATAGAACTTCAGTGATTTGCTGTTGTATTTGGATGAAAGTTTTGCTCTAACAACTCTATGATCTGATGGAAAAGTTTAGTTTTGTTTCTAGCTAAAATAAAATCTATCTCATTTTTTGATTTGCCATCTGGTGAGAGCCATGCCCATTTTTGTTTTGAATATTTTATAATGTTTTTTTTATGTTCACAAAACGCCGATTTTCGTGACAAAACTTTTAATAAAAGAGTTCCTCTTTCGTTTCTGTTGCCATATCTCCATGGACTGACTGACCGAAATGACTATATTATTGATAAGAATGCATGGCCTCATGTTGCTCAGCCCTCAACCGACACATTTTAAATGTAGGTATACTCTCTTATATTCGTTTTTCGTAGTTAAGGCAGTTTTAAGATGGATCATGTAAAAAAGCGCTAGGACCAGGACCAGTTTCTTGCCAGTTCTTCTCGGGCTTGGGTTAGGAGGAATTGGCACCTAAATTCAACTAGTATGCAAGACGTTTCAAAGTTATCCTTGTGACTGTATTGAATAAAATATCTTTTGACTTTGACCCATTACATGTTTATCATTAGAAGTTTGATGTCCAATGCGAGCGTTGAAACCACCCATGTCTATGGTATCCTTGCTTGTTGTTTTATGTCGTCATAGAAGGTATCTATGATTTCGTACTTTGCACGTTCTGTTAGTGCTTTGCATGGAATTAGTGATATTCTGTGGCCTTCTATAATTAAATCTAGGCGTGCAACTCATTCTTATATAGTTTTCAAATCAGTTATTGAACTTATCAGTAGGTACTTTATTAAAAAGGAAATCGACACCGTTTCTACCGTCTTGCCATAGTACAGTAAAATATACTGTTCGGTTTCGATTATTTCAAAACAGATTGGCATGGATCAGATGATACAGTAATAAAAACCACATTTAATTGAGTACTTGTATATTAGTTTCATTATAAAATAGCTAATTAACGATACAAGCAATAAATAACTATAACAAACACTATTTACTTGACTCACATTATTTACAAATAATATTTTAATGAGAATTCTTACATTACAATTTTAACAATTTTGTCCAGGGACACCATATTTTAACCTAATGGGAGAACCCTTTACTCAGCGTTAGCCAAACATTTAACATTAAAAACATAATAAAGTTCCAAATTCAAATGTTTGAAATGTGTTATCAGGTAAAAAAAAACAATATTGCAACACTGTATTTAAAGTGCTTGCATTAGTTTTCTTGTTTCGCTCTCATTGATGATGGAAGTACCTGTGTAGAATATGTATGTGGAAATACTTTGTTCATGTCCATATAAATATCAGGACAAAATAAGACAGCAGAATCTATAATGCAAACTAAATCATTTTATTGATTATTGCATACAAATTTTCCAATGTTGCCACACAAATGAAATAAAACCAAAATATTGGTAAATTAAACTGGGAATGGGATAAAGATAAACTAATTTTATTTGGAATTTTAGGGAATTTTAAATGCATTGTTAATGATTACAATGACGTTATTAGCTTGACTAGAAAGCGTGCTCAGAGTATAAAATAAAATATTTAGAAGACAAAGAACGACGTTAATAACTCCAGGATATTCAACTCTTCTTTATGTCTATGAGTCCGAAAAGAAATGAAAATTATCTTTATTAGTCAATAAAAATAAAAATTATATCATATAGGTGCATATATGCAGGGCGCAAACGCGGACAGTTTTGTGTCTTGTGTCAGATACAAGCAACCGATGAATATTGCATTTCTATAGAACCAGTGTTCACTTTGGTGTTCAGTGTTCGGTGTCGGCAACTGGAAACTAAAAGTCGTCGTATTGACAAATTTCCTTACACTTGTACTGAGTTTCTTCATCGACGTCCATCGTGAGACTGACAGAAAACAAGCAACGAATTGTACCAGCAGGGGCCAGTAGTAGGACTGTGTCCGATCACCGCCACAAGACACAGCAACTACGGTTCCCTGTGATGGTGTGCCGTGTCAACAAAAAGTGTCTACGTTTGCGCAGCGCCTTAGTTATTTACTAGGTAAACCTTCAAGTGGATTTAAATGAAAATAATATACCGTTACTAACTCATATAGGAACAAAATCTATAATAAGGTTGTATCTTATAATCGCACAATAGCTAATGTGTTGTTTAAATCTGTTGCCATCTCAATTTGACATTAGAACGACAAGGACAAACCAAACGTCACGCTGGCTTATGTGATTACAAAACACAGAGTAAAAATATACTAAGAACTATAATAAACATGTCTTATTTGAAAAATATGAGTAAAATAAAAGAACCGTGGACTTTTATTAATATTATAACTAGTATAAATAGTGAATTAAATAAATTTAAACTGACAACTTATAAGTACAAAGAGTGGCCAATTACAGAGGGGTCTAAAATTTTTTTAAAACATAAAATTTCATTTTTGACTTTGACAGACCACGCTAGTTTTTTTTTATTAATAAAACACATTGCTCATTTAGAAATGATAATAAGTAACCCAGCCAATATTTAAAGATATGCAACCTTATTTATAAACGACTCTCAACTTGAAATCTGTCTCAACACTGCTTAATTAGCCCTTTCACTATTTGTCTCCAACTTATAAAAATAGATGGCGCTATTTTAAACAGTGATTAACTTATGACAGAACTTGAGTGTCGTTTAAAGTAAAGCTGATTATAACTAAATAGACAAAGTGGTTATTTTTAAATTAAAAATAAAATAATGTTCCCAACATTAAATATTCTGTCATTTACAAATACGAGAAGAATAATGGTGTTATATCAACTAGTTATTTATATATTATTGCTTTTTATTATTATGGTAAAATCTACATTCGATGTAACAATTCAAGTCATTGTTCTTACTATAATAATTATTGCCTTAATATTAGTTAATAGTTATTGATATATTGATATAGTGATAAGAGATTGCTGTGGAGTGAAAGAGGACATAGCGATGATTGAAAATGGTATGATAAGATAGTTTGGACATGTAAAATGGACTGGCTGGACAATGGACGAAAGAAAATTGACATAAATGAATGAGTCGAGTGTGTATGGGGGAAGCTGGACGATAAAGATCTCAGCGTACTTACATAGATCAAATTGATGATGGGTAAGAGACGCACAGCGATTATGAAACTCCTTACAATCAATGTCTATCAGTTTCGATTGCAATAGACAGTTTCATGGATTGGTATTAACGTACTTTCGGTTTCTATTCATATGACATCTTACAATCAACATTAACGTTCCGTAATACCTATTCATTAATAGCAACTGAAAGCTGTTAGTAACGACCAATTAAGAAATTTAAAGGGTAGTCTTGTGAAGAAAGCATATTATAATATAAATGACTATATTCTTTATAATGCAGGGCCTCATATTGCTCTGCCCTCAGACAGTTAACTGACAGATTTGACAGATGTATAAAACTACTGTAATTTTGTATTCGTTTTTTTGTAATTAAGTTAGTTATAAGATGGATCATACAAAAGGACCAGGACGAGTTACTTGGCAATTCTTCTCGGACTTGGGTTAAGAATTGACACCTAAATTCACCTAGTATGTAAGAAGTTTCAACATGATTCTTATATTAAATAAAAACATTTGAATTTGATCAATCTTTTGATTGTATTAGAAATACATAATTGCCAGGCTCGTCTCAGAGTAGCCGACGTCATGTATGAGGAATGTTATGTGAGTGAACGAAGCAAAGGAAGTATAGCAGGATCGCACCGGTAATCCTTGATCTCTGCTTATCCCGTCGGGAAACAGTCGTGTTTTTATGTATGTATTAATCACCAATTTTCCCAAAGTTTTAGAAATAAAATAATAATTGTTATAACACCAAAATCAATATTATTCTATCATTCAAAAGCCGACATAATTTTAAAGCTTACAAGGCACATTTTAGCGTAAACTAAACATGCCCCCAACTTAAACTATTATCAATTTTGTTTTCCATTTTGTATTTTACAATCTTGCAAACAAAAATGCCGATTATTCAGAACATCCAAATAGTCCTCTTATTCATAAACATGTTTAAAAACTTCATATACACGTTTTAAATTATGTAACTCTCTAAATAGAAGATGGTTTCTTTCAGATAAAATAATTAAATGGATTATTTTTGCTCGAATCACAAAGAAACACAAAGCATTATTATTCACACCCGAGTCAATAACTCTAGCTCTATTTAAAACAAACACTGAAATTACTAATAAAACCGGAAATAACTAAAGAAATGTAAATAATATAAGAGTGCAATGTTAAGCAAAAAAATCCTTCATTATTTTTATTTATCTCGATGCCAGCTTGTAACAAGATACATTACTGAATCACGACTGCTCCTTTCACTTCCATAGAAATAGAATAGAAAATACTTTATTGCACACCACAAATACGTAAGACCGTTACAAGAAACAATGTGTAGCTACACGGTAGTGCAATGGGCGGTCTTATCGCTAGATACCGATCTCTGCCAGACAACCTTGGAACGGATAGAAATCAACATAGCTGAACATTCCATCCACAATCGGATCTTATCACAAAAGCCTTACCGTGAACAATAACTAAGTTTTTGGTTATGAATAAGAGTAATATATTAAGCATTCTGTTTGCTAACTTGCTAGAACTTAAGACGGTATTTATATATTTGATTTCTGAAACATCCTCACTTCCTTACTAATATTATAAACGTGAAAGTTTGTTACTCTTTCAAAACTACTGAGTGGATTTCAATAAAACTTTACAATAGTATAGCTTATACATCAGAATAACACATTGGCTTTAATTTATAGAGATATTGTGTGAATTGTCCAAAATATAACGATAAGTGTAAAGTAAGTAGGAAAAAAATCTGCCTTCTGCGAGCTATTCTGGCGTGTGCTGCAAAAACCGTTAGAATTATACTATTCCTGCTCAGACGAAGTCGCGGGCACCAGCTAGTTTAAATATATATAGAATAAATTTAACAATGAAATAAAACAGATTCTTTATGATGAATATCAAAAGCATACCATAATAATTTAGCAAAAAATGCCATTGTTTTCCAGAACAGAAATATATGCCTCTGTAATAATAAGCATTTTTGTTTGTCATACTTTCCTTTCACCTGAGGCAAAATCTCCCATATGGAGCATTACCCTAAGTTTGGGCAATAACCAACAATTTGGGCATTACCTCATTTTGAGCATTAACTCCAACTTTGGGCATCGACTCCCACTTTGGGCAATAACTCCTACTCTAAACCTTACCTCCCAATTTGGCCATAAACTCTCACACTGGGCATAACTACCACTTTGGGCATAATAATTGACATAGTAAGTTCAGTCTTGTTTTTTCTCGGCGTTGGATTTCGGCTTCCCGTCGACTGGCGACGAAGGCCGATCCGATTCACCATCTGAACCTAAAAACAACAATGTAACAATGTAACAAGGTAACACGGTAACAAAATAACAAGGTAACAAAGTAACAAGGTCACAAAATAACAAGGTAACACGGAAATAAGTTAACACGGTAACAGGGAAAAAAGTTAACAAGTTGGCAAGGTAACACGGTGGCAAGGTAACAAGGTAGCAAGCATATGGCCTTTCTACTGGTAAGTAGTATTCGAGTCAGTGACAAACTCTAACATTAATATTAATAGGTTAATAAGGCCCGAAGGCCTATCATGGCCTAACGACTATTTAGTCGTCGGAATCGACAACAACCACGAAAGCGCTCAGTAAATCCCACTAGCGGTCACCCAAGTGATGATCGTACACGTTGCTTAACTGCGTTTATCTAAAGGAACTCTAGAACTCACCAGGTTTTGGGATGTTGTTGTGGTTGCATTTGATGTCATCCTCACTGTCAGAGCCGGAACTGACCATGGAAGAGTCGTCGCCTGCCCCTGCAAATGACACTAATAAAACTAACGTCAACTGTACATTTTAATATACACTACTTGTACGCACTTATTAAGTATTATATCAGTCATGTGGTACCCATAATACAAGCTCGGCTTACTTTGGAACTAGATGATGATGTGTGAAATGTCTGGCATTATTTATTTATCTATATAATAAAAATCAATTGCTGTTCGTTAGTCTCGCTAAAACTCGAGAACGGCTGGACTGATTTAGCTGATTTTGATGTTGAAATGTTTGTCGTAGTCCAGGGAAGATTTAAACGGTGAGAAAATTTGTGGCATTGCAAACGCATGCCGGGTACAGCTAGTTATTATATATAAGAACAATTTAACTGGCCTGTCAGCTCAGTTGGTAGTAGCTCTGCTCTGCCCCTGTAGGTTGTGAGTTCGATTCCCCCCAGGATAAACATTTGCGTGATGAACACAGGTGTTTGTTTTGTGTCTGGGTGTTATAATGTATCATATGTATGTATTTAAATATATATGATGGCGCTTGAATTTAGTCAATTAATTCGTTAAATCATTGAATTTAATTTATAAATATGTATTCTTAATTGTTCTTACTTCTGGTACTTGAATTCAATGAATTCAATAAAATATAGTGAATCCATTCATTTGTGTTTGTTTATTTGGTAGAAACGAATGTTTGACTTTGTACTAGAAATGAGCTTTAAATAGAGCGGTTTTTAGACGGAGCGATCATTCTGTGTCGGATGCTCACAGAGTAAATACTTCTGGATAAAATGTACAGTTATTAGTCGTATTTCTTACGACCTCGGCCTCTGCTCTCACATGTAAGTATTCTATCGTATCTAGTCACCATAGTATAAGCTGAGTTTGGGGCTATATGGTGCGCATTATCCACCTATATTTATATATAATGATTTATAATAATAATAATAATAATAATACCGGACATTTCACACAGCATCATCTGGCCCCAAAGTAAGCAGAGCTTGTGTTATGGGTACCGCATGACTCATATACTACTTATATAATTTTTTTTGTAAATACATACATATTATACATAGAAACACCCGGACAAATACTTGCAGATCATACAAACATTCGTCCCGCGGCGGGAATCGAACCCTCAACCTTTTGCGTCTCAGCCGGACCTAAGCCCACTGCGCCACAGAGGTCGTCATTGAATAGTATTAGGAGCTGTGTGGTAGGTACCGGCTATAGCCCTCCGTGGATGTGCGGGGGAGGGGGCGGGGGCGGGCAGCAGGCGCGGGGAGAGGAGAGGCGCGGAGGGACGTTGCTTCCGAGCCGGGTTCAACTTGCCGCAGTACGCACAGACGTACGAAACGTACTCAAACTCCTCCATCAAAGACATGCCTGGAAAGAAATTAATATAGATTGATTAGTCTATCAGCTCACTTGGTAGTAGCTCTGCCTTCTGCGCTGTAGGTTGAGGGTTCAATTAAATCCCAGGACTCACATTAGTGTGACGAATAAAGGAATCAAAAGTCAATTTTAACATATATTTCTGTCAACTGTCAAATTTTGTCTTTGGTATTATAGAAAGTTTTAGGTAATAGCAAAATTACTGAATCAGGGTATATGCACAAAATACATTTAAGGACCTTATACCTAATGGAATTCAACTTATCTCGAAATACTCAATCTTATTAAAGTATATACTGGCCTGTCAGCTCAGTTGGTAGTAGCTCTGTCTTCACCGCTGGAGGTTGAGGGTTCGATTCCCTTCCAGGATAAATAAGCATTTGTGTGAAGAACACAGGTGTTTGTTCTGTGTCTGGGTGTTATAAGGTATCATAAGTATGTATTAAAAAATGTATAAGTATCTTATCAGTCATCTAGTCACCATAATACAAGCTATACTTTATTCGGGACTAGATGGTGTTGTGTGCATTGTCCACCAATATTTATATGTAAATAAATAAATAATGTTGGACATTCCACAAGGCATCATCTAGCCCCAAAGTAAGCAAAGCGTGTGTTTTGACTGATATACTACTTAAATACTTTTTCTTTTGTAAACACATACATATTATACATAGCAAAATTAATATTTATTATTATATGAGTAGTATATCAGTCATGTGGTACCTATAACACAAGTTCTGCTTACTTTGGGGCCAGATGATGCTGTGTGAAATGTCCCAGTATTATTTGTGAAATAAAAAAAATCTAATCAGTTTAATTTCGTTATAAATTAGTCAATTCCTTTGCACACTCGACAGGATACAAATGTCACACACAGCGGCGATAATTTTTAATGTGTTAAATATGTACGAAAAGTTATAGCGAAAAATTGACAATAAAAACGAAAAAAAACGAGATGTTCCGCGCACGACAGTTGATGCACGATTTTGATGTGTCTTCTGCAAGGTCACAGCCGACACTCCATTCAAATTTGAATATTCATTCATAACTTACTGGTCATTGAACTGTCTATTCATTTAGCTAACCGGTGACAGCTGACAAATCGCACGAAAGACAACAGCTTATGTCAAAACTGAACAACCGGCATCATTTATTATTCTTCAACGCCCTCACAGGGTACAATATAGCTATACCTACAGCAATTTATTATAAATCTAAGTAGAATGTACATTCATCATCATCATCATATCAGCCATTAGAATCATCAGCATATTAGAAGTCCACTGCTGAACATAGGCCTCCCCAATTGGCCTATGTTCACCAATTTCTAGGAAGAACGATTTTGAGCCCTCTCCATCCACCGAATGTACATTGAAGCATAAATAAATGAATGTAAATTATATATATTACTTACCATTGTGAGAGAAGCACTGTGTACAAATTAGTGCCATGCGCTGGTTAGGTCCATCTTTTAACAAATAATCAACCACTTTGTCTAGTGCAGAGCGGTTTTTGTCCATCAGAGGGCGTGGCAGTTGATCTGACTGAAAACATAACAACAACTCAACATCATTCAAAATACTATCTTAATACACAGTTGGTTAAGGCCCGCTTGAGACGCAGGTGGGTCGATTCCCGGCTCGGGACAAATGTTTGTATTATCTGCAAGTGTTTGTCTCGGTTCTTGGTGTTTCTATGTTATACCTATATAAGTAGTATATCAGTCATGTGGTTCCCATAACACAAGCTCTGCTTACTTTGGGGCTAGATGACGCTGTGTGAAATGTCCCAGTATTATTTGTTAAATAAAAAAAATCTAATCAGTTTAATTTAAAAGAACCTATTAAATAAAACTGTTTTTTTATTAAAAGTCTCACTACATAGTTTAAAACAAAGTCGCTTCCCGTTGTCTGTCTGTCCCTATGTATGCTTAGATCTTTAAAACTACGCAACGGATTTTGATGTGGTTTTTTTTAATAGATAGAGTGATTCAAGAGAAAGGTTTATATGTATAAAACATGCATAATATAGTAGATAAACACTGATAACTTTAGAGGTTTCTAATGTGATGTCGTAAATAAACACACTTTTTTGCGCTTCCATTGCAAACGCTCGCTGAACCCTACGAGATAGATCAAAATAATGTACTACAGTATTGTACACCTTAAAAAGGTTTACAAAAAATCCGCCATGGTATATGTCTATCTCTTAGGTTATGTTATTCTCTTAGATAACGTTGTATATAAAGACATTCTGTAGTATATTATGTATTAGCATTGCACCCGTGCGAAGCCGGGGCGGGTCGCTAGTATTTAATAATAAAATTCGACCGGTCGAATTGTACTGACTGATGTAAATAAAAAAATATTTTTTCTTTATACTGCCTATTCATTCAGACGTCCACAACTTCGACCAATAATTCCTTAAATTTAGGTAAATTTAATATCACTTGAAAGCTAACAAAATTACATTTTAAATGATATAACACAATCCATAGTTCATTGGACAGAAATTGCAAAAAAATGTCTTCCAGTTTAAAGCTCGCAAGTGTAGTTTGTGTGGAAGATTATTACGTTTGTTCGAGGTTCAATGACACTACAGCGGTTTGGATTTGGTTGAAACTTTTTATAGATTTCCACATACCCTCAATCTGGCTCCTTTGTACATCGGCGTGTTTGTTAGAGCGAGAGCGTTCGTGTTGTTGTTGAGAGGCGTCGACGTCATAGCCATCTGTCTTTGTCTTATCTGACCGGGAGTAGCTAAAACAATTACAATATTCCCAGTTATTTTACTATACTAATTGAAAACTACTTGAATGATACATTAAAACAAGTAGGTATAAACATAAATTATACATCCCTAGGTTTCGACTAGATAAAGTAAATAAGTCCTTTATATGGAACACGGTGCGCTTCTATTATAAGCTTCCTGAAAATGCTACTAAACTACCTATTAAGAAATTTAAAGCATACATAAAAGGTAGTCTTTTGAAGAAAGCTTATTATAATATAGAGGACTATATTATTTATAAGAATGCATGGCCTCATGTCGCTCTGCCGTCAGACAGTTAACCGACACACTTGAAATGTATAAACTCTCTTGTATTAGTATTTCGTAGTTAAGGTTAAGTTATAAGATGGATTATATAAAAAAGCGCTAGGACCAAGACGAGTTTCTTGTTAATTCTTCTCGGGCTTGGGTTAGTATATATTGGCACCTAAATTCACCTAGTATGTAAGACGTTTCAAAGTGATCCTTGTGATTGTATTAAATAAAGTATCTTTTGACTTTGACTTGACTTGTATATTAGTAGACAACACGCTATCTAGACCCAAACTAAAAAAAAGCTTGTACTATGGATGTCAGATGACTGATAGAATACTTATATATTATGACCTCTGTAGCGCAGTGGACTAAGGTCCGGCTGAGACGCAGAAGGTTGCAGGTTCGATTTCCGCCGCGAGACAAATGTTTGTATGATCTGCAAGTATTTGTCTCGGGTTTAGGTGTTTCTATGTATAATATGTATGTATTTACAAAAAAAAAATATAAGTAGCATATCAGTCATGTGGTTCCCATAACACAAGCTCTGCTTACTTTGGGACCAGATGATGCTGTGTGAAATGTCCGGTATTATTTGTATTTATTAAATACATACTTGTCATTATTGATAACAAATGTTTGTGTGATCTGCAAGTAACGGTCTCGGTCGGTTCTGGGTGTTTCTATGTATAATATGTAATTTATTGCGTTTATTTGCTTTATATAAGTTAAAGTTCATAATTTAGTGCTACACCTGCCATCAAGATCTTGCAATCAAGATAAACTCCTCTCCATCAAAAGGTTGTCTGGAAGAAATTGCTTCCTTAGCGATAATACCACCCATTGTACATAATTTTTCATAAGTATATTTAGTTGTCAAATTGTTATATTTGGTTTTAAGGTGTAACATTCAGAATTTGAATTCATTCATGTGTGTTTTTACAAAAAGTATATAAGTAGTATATCAGTCATGTAGTTCCCATAACACAAGCTCTGCTTACCTTGGACCCAGATGATATTCGGAACTCTTATGTTATTACTTATAACACACATGTTATAAGTAAGTAAAGTACTTATATACTTTTTGTAAAAACACACATGAATGAATTCAAATTCTGAATGTTACACCTTAAAACCAAATATATCAATTTGACAACTAAATATAATAAATATTCACAGACACAAAAAAAAAACGCCTGGCAGAAGTGATAACTTAAACTAATCTAACTAGCACTGTGGGTTAGAGTGAGAGAGGGGGAGCCTGCCTACCGCTGCCGTATGCGTGAGAGAAAGGGAAGCCAGACAGACTGGCGCGTTATGCGCGTTACGTAACGAAGCGGTTTACCCTCCCATAAGAAGTTATTACTTCAAAACATCTATGTTCATTACAAAAATGTTTGTCCTGAATCGAACCCACAACCAACATCACAGAAGGTAGATCTACCAACTGAGCCGAGAGAGATACATGTACTTAGTAAAATCGAAATATAAGTAACCAATAAATATTGGCTTTATTTATACCTTTAATATTACATTGTAAAATGACTAACGGTCCAGCATCTTTAATCAAAAATTTATAGAGCTCTGAGAATGTTGCTAAGAGGTTAGTATAAATATGCGTTAGTAAAAACTCAGGTGATGCGCGAGTTTTCTGAGCATTTATGCAGTTGTTAGTAGATGTAGTGACAATATAATAAATTATGCTGAACAATTTACACAACACCATCTAGCCGCCAAATTAGGTAAAGTTTGGTATGGGAACAAGACTGATATACCAGAGCTTGTGATGAATCTGCTCCAACTCGACTCGGCATCCGTAACAAAATTGGCAAGGATCATACGAAAAAGTCTAAAGACCAGAGGAGTTTCTTGCCGGATTCTTTTTGAACTGGGGTTAGGAGGAACCGGCACCTAGATTCACTAGCATGTAAGAAGACGATTCAAAGTGGTTCTTGTGATTTTATTGAATAAATAAAGTTTTGTATTTGTATATAATACATATCGACTTTTAAATACATACCTACTTAAAATACTTACAACACCCCGGCACAGAACATTCAGATATTACAATTTAACATTTATGAGTTTAATAATTAAATTGATTAGAACGACATAAAACGAAATCACTGAACTGGCCACGTAAATCAAAGCTTGTGATAAATACACGATGTTTTTTCTCATAGTCACATATTAGGGTTAACGCGACGTTATTCTTTAGCCAACTTTATTCGTTGATATTAGAATGACGAGGACAGACCACACTTTAACGTCTTAACGTCACATTAGTGAATTCTGTGGTAATGACATAGAGGGAGAATAGTGAAAAAACGCTGCAGGATGATTGAAGCCGCTAATTTAGGAGCTAAGCAAGCCACCAAGTCGATAATCAAGACAGTTATACCCACCAAGCCGTTAGTTAAAACTATATTCCCAGCAAGCAACCCACCAAGTCACTACGAAAGAATATTTACCCAAGAAGCAAGCAACCAAATCTCTAATGAAAACCATTTACCCACCAAGCAAGCCACCAAGTCGTAAATTAAGACAGGTAAACCTACCAAGCCACTAATTAAAGCTATGTTCTCACCAAGTCACTAACAAAGATGATTAACCCACAAAGTAAGCCACCAAACCGCTAGTGAAAATCAGCTACCCGCCAAGCAAGTCACTAATCAAAGCTATTGAATGAATTAATAAAAATTCTTTATTGTACACATTCAAAGTATATATACAAATTTGTCAACTTATGAGAAATTATGTACAATGGGCGGTTTTATGGCTAAAGAAACTATTTCTTCCAGACAATTTTTTCTACCCACTAAGCCGTTAATTAAATCTATCTACCCACCAAGCAAGTCATCAAGTCGCTATTATTTACCCAAACCTCATATTTTGATGTATTTTTTATTTTATTTTTTAGATTAAAACCAGCTGTCCTTCAAGCAATCCACTAATCAACACTATTTTACCCACCAAGCCACTCATAAAAACTATCTACCCACCAAGTCACTAATAAATAATATTTACCCAAAAAGCAAGCCACCAAACCTCTAATGAAAACCAGCCGTGACCTATAGGATTATTTACATAGGATACCTGGGGTCGGAGACATTGGTACTAGGGCACCCGCATTACCAGGCACGTTGACCGACGGCACGAACGGCTTGAGCGCCTTCGATTGTCCGTCAGGGGAGCCATATTTGTCGAGTATCTCTTTCGCAACCTGCAATGAAACGCAAAATAAAACACGTTCCGTTCCAACTGTTTATTTACTAAAGTTAAAACTAGTATTACTACTTCGTATGAGTGGCCTTCGTATGAGGCCTACTTCGTATAGGCTTTCGTCAAGTCCGTCATGGCCTAACCACTTTTGAAAAGGCGGGACCGAACTCGCTCTTCAAAGTACGAAAGAGTTCAGATGAAATTGCTCTGTTCACACAACAAATGATAGATCCCCACAGTAGGTAGGTACCTAGGATCGAGTTCGTTATCTATGCCAGGTGCTATATTATAAACTATTTAAACATTTATATGCGCTTTACCAGTACACACGTGGCCATTTATTTTGCATACTTAAAGTACTAAATTTCTAAGAAATCACACCACCCGTTAAAAAGTTCCTATACAAACTTTGACACTCCATTTTACCTCTTTGTTAGTGTTATTTTGAAAAATCCTAAAATACGTGTCCATTTATTTTGCATTTTATTTATTCATATTAAGTATCAAGCAAATCGGAAAACGCGTTAAAAAGTTTCATACACCCTTTTTCACCCTCTTAGGGGTTGAATTTCAAAAAATCCCGCCTTAGTGGGTGGTTTTGCTGTAAAAGGAAGCCACCTTCGAAATTTCAGCTTTCTTGCTTCAGCGGTTTCGGCTCGGCGATGATGAATCAGTCAGTCAGTCAGTCAGTCAGTCAGTAGGTTAAGCTCTTTTATAGGTATAGATAAGTAGTATATGAGTTATGTGGTTCCCATAACACAAACTCTACTTACTTTAGGGCCAGATGACGCTGTGTGAAATGTCCGGTATTATTTATTTATTTATAAACATTTGTGTGATGAGCTTAGGTGTTTGAAATTTCATTTCATTTTATTCATTTATTCAGTAACAATTATTTTACAATTCGTATGAATTAATTACAACTAAAATACACAAAATAATTAATTAAGATTTCCTATTAAAAAAAACATATATAAATCAACAAAACAAAACAAAAAATAATAATAACGTCATAATATTTGATAATTTTTCAGGTCCTGTTTTGTCATTTGTCAGGTCCTGTTTTATGTCATAAATTCATTAACAGAGTAGAAACACTTCTCCAAAAGAAAGTTTTTTAATTTGCGTTTAAATATGAAAGTATCATAAGTATGTATTTAAAAATATCTAGTATTCTATTAGTCATCCGGTCACCGTAATACAAGCTATGCTTAGTTTGAGGCTAGATGGTGTTGTGTGCATTGTACACCAATATTTATTTAATTATTTAAGTACAAAAGGAGCCTCTAAGGTGCACTATAATCCTTTCAGCACACTGATTCGAAATAACTATTAATAAGTTATAACACGAGTTTTAGTGAAACCTGTGTAGAAGGTACTGACCTTATAAGTTTCCGTATTCATAACTTCTTCTATAATCTTCTTTTTCTCCTCTCTCATTTTACTAAGCTTGAGTCTGTTCTTCTCCAGCGACCAGTTGTAGTACCAGGATATCGCAGACCGTAAGAATATAACACTGCAATGTAAATGAATGCGATCATTCACTGTACAGACCAGGGAGATGATCATAAAGTGAGATATCTCAGACGTCATTATCCCTCTTGAAAAAAGGTAGATTCGGTTTAGATGAGGACGTCATCATAAATAAATATTACTGCACAATTGACGACCTCTGTGGCGCAATGGGCTAAAAGTCCGGCTGAGACGCAGAACGCTGCGGGTTCGATTCCCGCCGCGCGACAAATGTTTGTATGATCTGCAAGTATTTGTCTCGGGTCTGGGTATTTCTATGTATAATATGTATGTATTTACAAAATAACCGGTATATATAGTCATGTGGTACCCATAACACAAGCTCTGCTTACTTTGGGGATAGATGATGCTGTGTGAAATGTCCGTGATTATTAATATTAATTATCACAGCAGACAGGTTCTTTAGTCGAGGCCGCGTGTCGGTAAACGTTGTGTAGGGCGCCCTAGAGCTAGGTAGGGCGATGATCATCTTAAGGCAGCGGGCAGGTATTGGAGGAGAGCTGAAGATCGAGCTCAGTATCGTATCATGGAAAAGGCCTATGTCCAGCAGTGGACTGACACGGGCTGATGATGATTTATTATCACAGCATCACTTAACCCCAAACTAAGTAACGTTTTAAACGGGTTGATTCAGTGCAAACCGTGAACTCGAGCGGCAACTCACGGACCTCTGATCAAACACACCCTGATGAAGATTCTCTAGATGAATCGAAACAGTGTCGGTGCCTCCATCGACTAAATAATACGTGAGTGAAACCTGTATTGTACTCGTACATGGGAACGAGATGACTGATAGAACCCATCAATACTTGTTGAAACTTATGATACTTTATAACACCAAGAACAAACATCTATGTTAAGCATGTCCTGGGTGGGGATCGAACCCACAAGCGCAGAAGGCAGCTGAAAGCTAATACCAACTAAACTTTGAGGCCATGCGTGAGATGCTCATCAAATTTTTAAGCACCAGCTCGAAACTGAAAGCTGTTGTTATCAATGTCCTCATGGTATCAGAATTCCATAATCCCCCGGCAGTTCTACGCGTATAAACGAGTTAATTACAAAATGTCGGTTCAAACTAGTTTATACGACGAATAAAAATCCTAGATTAATAAAACATAAATAAAGTAATTCTATCAATCGCCATTACTTAAAATATCGAGACAAAAGATTGATACTTACTTACAGGCGAGGTGAAACTAGAATTCAGATCTGAATGGATGTCAGTATTGACTCACGTACATAAAGTAGTGTACAAAATGGCGAAGAGTACATAATAGCCCTACAAAATCCGCCATTTGACCTAAAATAGCGGCTAGTCCAAGATTGTCACTAACAATATTGGTAAGACTGGAAGCGGCGGGGCGTGCTGAACCGAATGGAGCCAGTATTGACTTTTCCTTATGTTCATAAAGTAGTGTACAAAATGGCGAAGAGTACATATAGCCCCACAAAATCTGCCATTTCACCTAAAATAGCTGCAATTACATGACTATTACTTACAGAATTGGTAAGACTAGAAGTGGCGAGGCGTGCAGAACCGAATGGAGCCAGTATTGACTCTTCCCCACGTACATAAAATAGTACAAAATGGCGAAGAGCACGTATAACCCCACAGAGTACGCCATGACGTAGCCAATGACGCGTTTATGGGTCTGCTCCTTGAATTGGCCATCTTGCTCGATAGACTTTATCTTCGTTTCGAGTCGTTCGAGTACTTCGGAGGTGGTTTTCTTGCGCTGGGAACAAAGGAAATTACAAAATTTTATAATTCACTGTCTGCTGCCCGCGTGGTACGTAGCTAAATATTACCCCATGTTATTCTAGGTTCGAGAGAAGAGATGGAGTATAGTTAAACGAGATAAAAGAACTGACTGTACTTGAACTTTTCGCCCAAATCGTTTTTTTATTAAAAGAGATTATATTGCCATCAAAAATGATCTAGAAAAAGGTGACTGGTCAGTTGTAACTAGCTGTGACCACGTAAATAAAGCGAATGAAGTCTTTATGAGGCTTATATCAGATATGGTAGATAAACATTTAAAAGAGGTTAAGATAACTAGGTCTAAATACACTTTAAAACCGTGGATTACTCCAGGCCTAATAAAGGTGTATGAGAAATCGAGACCGCTTACACCAACGAGCTAAAGCCGATCCAGAAAATAAGATTCTAAGAAAATATATACTCGGTATCAAAACTTTTTTGTAGACTTACTGCGTAAACTCAAATCAGATTACAAAGGAAGAGAGCTAAAAGAAAAAAAAAATAACCCGAAAAAACTTTGGCAATCTATTAAAAATATCTGTAACATAACAAAATTTAACAGTCAACTAAAAGATCTATTAACATCAAAAGGCTGCTTTAATACTAAACAATCCATAGATTGCACTAATAATCACTTTGCCTCGATAGGTCAACGACTAGCCGATCAAATACTTTCTAAACTAAACATGACTGAAAATGATCTGGCGGAGGTAGTTCAAGTTTCTGATTCTCCTCGAGACTCAAAATTCATGAGTCCAACCGATCACGAGGAGATTAATAAAATGATTAATAATCTGCAAAACGACAAGGCTCCTGGTATTGACGGCTTTGGAAACTCTATTATAAAAGCGATAAAAAACTATATAATTATGCTACTTACACATGTACTAAACCTAAGTCACGCAAGTGGCATTTTTCCACATGATTGGAAGACTGCATCAGTTTCACCAATTCACAGGAGTGGACCAAAAAACTGTATAGATAATTATAGGCCTGTCTCTCTTTTAGGAACCTTTTCTAAATTACTAGAAAGATTGGTTCACAAACGCTTGGTTAATTTTCTGGAATCTCACAATCTGATTTCATCAAAACAATTCGGTTTCCGAAAAGGTAAAAGCACAGAGAATGTTATAACGCTCCTGACTACTGCGGTGTCATCACATCTGGATTAAGGGAAATGCTGTGTTGGCGTATTCTTGGATCTGGCGAAGGCCTTCGACACTGACTCCATTCCTATTCTTCTTAAAAAGCTAGAAGGCTCGAGGATAAGAGGAGTTGCTCTAAACTGGTTTAGAAGCTATTAAACGGATCGGAGACAGTGAGTGAAGATCGGCCATCATATTAGTAGTTACCAGCAAATTAGTTTCAGCGTTCCACAGGGCAGTATACTTAGTCCCACATTATTCCTGCTTTATATAAACGATGTTCATCCCCATCCTTAATGCTGACATCCTATGTTATGCTGATGACACTGCGGTTATCTTTCACGGAAAGTCTTGGTCAGATGTACGTTACTCGGCGGAATGTGGTATGGGTATTTTATTGAAATGGCTACAGAAAAATCTTCTGAAACTCAATACAGAAAAAACGATGTATTTGTGTTTTCACAAGACTTCCGTATCAGCTCCAAATATTTTTTTAAATATTTCTGTGCATGATGACTCCTGTTCTTGTGATTTGTTGACCCGCGCAGGAACTCTTAAGTACCTGGGGCTCTATATTGACGAGAATCTCAACTTCAAAGTACATATCAGAGCCCTTTTAAGAAATATAATTAATGTAATGCGCAACCTTCGGTACGCTGCTTGCTTCGAAACACTAAAATCGATTTACTTCGCGCTCTGTCAGTCCATTACAGTATGTAATGCAGTATGCATTTCAATTTGGGGTAGTGCTGCCTAAACCTTTATTATTCAAGCTGAAAGAGCGCAGAGGTCTGTCCTGAAGGTAATGCTTCGTAAACCATTCCGGTATCCCACTGAGAACCTCTACGTTCCACAGTTCAAGCCACGCCACAGTCGACACTAGCGCCACCTAGAAGTCCTGTGGAGTGCAAACCCCCCGCGAAGTGCCCCTCGTGCCTCTCCGACCCCCGGTGGTCTGCGCGTGACCCCCGCTACCGTGCCCCTCGGCATGGTAGCGGGAGGGTCCCCCCCGCCGGCCGGTCGTGAGCACCCGGGTGCGCGACCACGAACCGCCCTCCGTTCTCGGTCCTCATACCGTGCTCCAGCCACTACCCGGTGTTTTATGGAAAAAAGCTAGGTAGTGGCGAACAGCATCACCGCCCGCAACCACATCTGACTCCGATTCTCGCCCATCTGACTGACCAACGCACCGTAGATGCCCAGACACCCGCCTCTTACTCCCGAGCGGTCCGTAGTGCTACTCGAAGAAGCGCTGCGGCACCCGCTACTTATGCAGCCAGCAGCAGCAGCTGCTCCTCATCCCCCAACGAGCCAGGGACTCGCCGGCATCGGAACTGAGATTCCGCCCCGGCCGAAACCGGATGCTAGACGAGGGATATGTCCATCGCCACTGATTCCTGATCACACAAGCGCCGTGTGTGCGCCGTGCGTCTTGTGTCGTGCTGTGAGAGTTCCACGTGCTGCGTGCGCCTCGTGCCGCGCGCGCCGTGTGCCATGCCATGGCTGCACTCGCCCTGTGCTGAGAGCCCCATGTGCTGCGCCACGTGCTGTGTGCGCCTTGTGCCGCGGGCACCGTGTGCTGCACCATGGCTGCACTCGCCTTGTGCTGAGAGCCCCATGTGCTGCGCCACGTGCTGTGTGCGCCTTGTGCCGCGGGCACCGTGTGCTGCACCATGGCTGCACTCGCCTTGTGCTGAGAGCCCCATGTGCTGCGCCACGTGCTGTGTGCGCCTTGTGCCGCGGGCGCCGTGTGCTGCACCATGGCTGCACTCGCCTTGTGCTGAGAGCCCCATGTGCTGCGCCACGTGCTGTGTGCGCCTTGTGCCGCGGGCGCCGTGTGCTGCACCATGGCTGCACTCGCCTTGTGCTGAGAGCCCCATGTGCTGCGCCACATGCTGTGTGCGCCTTGTGCCGCGCGCGCCGTGTGCTGCGCCATGGCAGCACTCGCCTTGTGCTGAGAGCCCCATGTGCTGCGCCACGTGCTGTGTGCGCCTTGTGCCGCGGGCGCCGTGTGCTGCACCATGGCTGCACTCGCCTTGTGCTGAGAGCCCCATGTGCTGCGCCACATGCTGTGTGCGCCTTGTGCCGCGCGCGCCGTGTGCTGCGCCATGGCAGCACTCGCCTTGTGCTGAGAGCCCCATGTGCTGCGCCACATGCTGTGTGCGCCTTGTGCCGCGGGCGCCGTGTGCTGCACCATGGCTGCACTCGCCTTGTGCTGAGAGCCCCATGTGCTGCGCCACGTGCTGTGTGCGCCTTGTGCCGCGGGCGCCGTGTGCTGCACCATGGCTGCACTCGCCTTGTGCTGAGAGCCCCATGTGCTGCGCCACGTGCTGTGTGCGCCTTGTGCCGCGGGCGCCGTGTGCTGCACCATGGCTGCACTCGCCTTGTGCTGAGAGCCCCATGTGCTGCGCCACATGCTGTGTGCGCCTTGTGCCGCGCGCGCCGTGTGCTGCGCCATGGCAGCACTCGCCTTGTGCTGAGAGCCCCATGTGCTGCGCCACATGCTGTGTGCGCCTTGTGCCGCGCGCGCCGTGTGCTGCGCCATGGCTGCACTCGCCTTGTGCTGAGAGCCCCATGTGCTGCGCCACATGCTGTGTGCGCCTTGTGCCGCGCGCGCCGTGTGCTGCGCCATGGCAGCACTCGCCTTATGCTGAGAGCCCCACGTGCTGCGTGCGCCCTGTGCTGCGCGCGCCATGCTCTGTGAGCCCCAGCACCCGCACCACTCCCCCCCCATTGATTACCAGGACCAAGTCCACCATAGCGCACCTAACTCCGCAGACGCGGATACAGGAAGCGCTTAAACCCCCTTGAAGGCCACCGCTAACGCCAAGAAGGCAGCGGAAAGTTGCAGAACGCAACAAAACCCACTGACTCAGGGGCCGTTGCCCCTGCGAGTTGAAGCCAGGGTAATGGACATGATGTCGAGGCCCTTACCTAAACCCAAGATGGGAAGGTTTAGAAGATTAGAGTAGTAGTAACCTCTACGTGGAGGCTGGAGTTCTTAGTGTACGCAAGCTCTTTATCTTAAAGGCTTCCCTCTTGATACATAAATCATTTTTTTCATCTTCTAAGTACGAGTCTCTACTATGCCGTAGGGTCTACAGTGTAAAAACCCCATCCGTCAATTCAAAATTTGCTCAACGCTTAGGTAGTTTTGTAAAAATCCATGTGTATAATAAAGTTTGAAAATCATGTGACTTAAAAAATAAATCAGTTACTGAAGCTAAATACATAATAAATAACTGGCTTACTACATTAAACTACGATTAAACAGAAGAGCTTCTTATTATTCACAAGCTTCTTATTATTTAGTGTCAAATTTATTACGTTATATAATTACATACAATATTCGCTTTCAACAATTAGTACCTACCTGCTTACATCTTTGTTAAAATATATACTTCATATTATACATATCTAAATGCATGTTTATTTTTAAGTACTTATTTGGCTAAACCCAGATTAGAACCATAATGTATCCTAAAACTGTCAACTGAGCATAAACAAAAATCTAATGTTTTGTAAGGCTGTAACTTTTTTTAAATTCAAAAAATTTCAAGCAGTATGTAGAAAATTTTAATGGCGTAGGACGGACGGATATATGTTGAGAGAAAAGAAAGGGAAATGGACCAAAATAATTACTGAATGGTACCCTAGAGAAAGCGGAAGAAGTAGAAGAAGACAGACAAAGCGATGGGAAGATGATTTTAAGAAAGTAGCAGGCCCAGAATGGTTACGTACAGCAAAAGACAGATATAAGTGGAGAGCCTTAGAGGAGCCCTTTGTCAAAAGACAAACTGTTATGAGGGGAGACCAACCGAATGTTTAAGTTTAGTTTATTTAGTTTAAGTAAACTCGTTTTTGTATTTTTACATCTATTTTAAACTTTTACATAAGTTTTATTAAATAAGTTAAACTTAGCAGCAATAAAGGCTTACTATTATTATTATTATTAAATTGTAGGTCCAAATCAATATCTACACCAAGTTGCATTCAAATCTGTTCAGTCATTATTACTCGATTAAATAAACAACGAAACGTCCAAACAAATATTATATTAAATTCGTTTTCTGTACTTAGTGTAGATCTAGAAGAAATTATTCAGATATTTATATGCCTTATTACTGCTGTTATATTTTGACATTATGATTTTTTTTTATATTTTGATGTTACCTATCTACATTGTTATTGATTTTTAAATATATACCTACCTACCTAGTTGTCTGTCTGATGTGTTATTATGCCAAGATCAGTATAACCGGAATCAGTGAGGAAGCTAATGTATATTCCAATTTATAAGTTCTCTGCAAAACATGAGCGTTGCTATTGTCCTACCATTGGACTAGGTACTGCTATAGTCATAAGGATTTACTATTTTTGCTGTAATATTTTTTTTATCATACAAATTTCACATTTGTAAATAACTCCAAAAAAACTTTGGAGGTTGCTCTCGAATTTTTTTATTTTATTTAACAATTGCCATTTAATGTAAGAATTTTTCAGTAAAAATAAGTCTTCTTCATCCATATTATATTTTGACAAACACTGGTCACGACAACATGCGGAACGAAGCCGCGCTCCACTGCGGACCGGTACAATCGCGCGCATTGCCGCACCCGCGCTTCCAGTCTGACCAAGCACTTGTGGCGTTAGCGGGCGACAGCCACCGGTGGCTGTGGTTGGTGTCCGTTTGCGCTGAGCCTTTTTTTTGTAGTTTCACTCAAACTGTACTTTAAATTATTATTATTAATATTATCTTTTTATTTTGTATGGATGTTTATTTTGTGTATCTGCCTCGCATAACGTTTCTCACTGTATAACGCTTTGTTTTGGACAAATCTAGTTAGGGTTTCCGCGATACAGGCTTGATCTAGTGCGGAACCCACTGTTAAATCTGTATTAGATAGTAATTTTGGGGAAATAATAATAATTATTATTATTGCATAAAAAAGGAGAAAAAAACAACATTAACAATTATAGGCCGATCAGTTTAATTTCACACATATATAAATCATTTATAAAAGTAATTTCTAATCGTATAGACGGTCAGCTTGACATGCATCAGCCCCCAGAACAAGCTGGCTTTCGGCCTAGCTTTTCAACCTCTGACCACCTTCATAGTCTTAATCAATTAATTGAAAAACATCACGAGTTTAGTAAACCCCTGTATCTTACCTTTGTGGACTACACAAAGGCCTTTGACAGTATCTCCCACAAAGCTATTTTTTAATCATTAAAGAACCAACAAATAGAACAAACTTACATAGACCTACTAAAAAATATCTATAATAACAGCACAGCCACTATTCAACTTGAGAGCTGCGGTCCCTCCTTCAGAATCGAAAAAGGTGTTAAACAGGGTGACCCTCTGTCTCCGAAGCTTTTTACAAGCACCCTAGAGGAAATATTTAAGAAGCTAGCGGCATCCTGGCTAACATACGGGATCAAAGTCGGAGATAAAAATCTTACAAACCTGCGCTTCGCTGATGATATCGTTCTTTTTGCATCATCAGCGCAGGAGCTCCAGTCAATGCTACAAGACTTAAGCACAGCAAGTCTTGAGGTGGGACTGGCCATGAATCGATCAAAGACTCAAATCATGTCAAATAGCACGAAACGTAATGTCACTGTCGATGGGCAAATAATAGAGTACGTCGATGAGTATATCTACTTCGGCCAAGTAGTCTCCTTCAAATGCAGGCAAGACAGAGAAATAAGTCGCCGCATTGAGAATGCATGGAAGAGCTACTGGGCCATGAAGCAGCATATGAAGGGAAACCTCCCAATATCACTAAAGCGAAAACTCATCGACACTTGTATCTTGCCCATACTGACATACGGTGCTCGGACATGGTCATTGACAGAGTCACAAAAATCAGACCTCAAGATTTGCCAGAGCTATGGAGCGCAGTGTTTTTGGGAATCAAAAGAACCGATAGGGTCCGAAATACCGAAATCCGATCGAAAACAGGCATAGCGGATGTAGGTACGAGGACTGCATGTTTGAAATGGGACTGGGCAGGGCATGTGTCTCGAATGCATTCAGAACGTTGGGCAAAGCTCGTCACCCATTGCCCGATAGTCGGAGACGACGCGGCAGACCCAGGAAAAGATGGCGAGACGATCTAGATGCATTCGAGCCAAATTGGCAAACTGTGGCCTTGGAGCGCAAAAAAAATAAATATTATTTGGGGCCAGATGGTGCTGTGTGTAATGTTCAAGCATCTATTTTGATAAGGTTTTGGATTTGGCTTTGATATGTTACGTTTCGAGATAGTTTTATCAATAAGATAAATTATCTTGTTCGGATATTACCTAACACGTGTAAAATATCAATAGGCCTAGTATTTCTATTTTGTGGTTTAGCAAATAGTTGCCTGTAACAACGTTTGCCTTCAGGCTTCATACTTGCGGTTCAATAAACAATTTCAACACGTAAAATGTACATATAATTATGTTGATTCTTAAATAGGCTCAAACGAGTTAAGAGTCCAATTGAAGAGTATCCAAAACAGAAGATGAAACATGATTGTCTTTATTACTTTATTATACGGCAAGATAGCTTAGTCAAGACAGTTAACCGACACATTTGAAATGTATAAACTCTTGTATTCGTTTTTCGTAGTTAAGATATTTATAAGATGGATCATGCAAAAAAGCGAGCTAGGACCAGGACGAGTTTCTTGCCTGTTCTTCTGTATTTAATAAAATATCTTTTGACTCGACTTGGCTTGAAAAGAACACCTTTGAAGGATGGGAGGTATACCTATTGGAATGCCAAGAAAAAGCTGTATATGTAATTGTCTATGGTTATTGTCGTCCTATCCTAAAGTCAAAGTCAAAGTCAAAGTATTCTCCTATCAATATTATAAACCAGCAAAGGATAAATAATCCGTAAAGTATTTTATATGAAACTAGCTGCTGCCCGCGGCTTCGCGAGCGTGGTACTATGGTACATAAAAAGTAACCTATGTCATCAAGTAACCAAAATTCATCAAAATCGGTTCAGCGATTTAGGCGTGAAAACGCAACAAACAGACAGACAGCGTTACTTTCGCATTTATAATATTAGTAGGTATGGTGCACCCCGCGCCCGCCGACCGCTGCCGACCGGGACGAAACGTACGCAACGAAACGCCCGCCAGCCGCTGTGCCTCCGCTTTTTAAATATCTGATATCTTTTAAGATATCAGATATTTAAAAAGCTTGGAGAGATTGACTAGGAGACTAGGAGAGATTGACTCCTAGTAGGTATTTACCTACAAAAAGTTTTTCTGTGTCATGTCATGTGTCTTAAATTTATTAAATTTACGTTTTTTTACTCCATTTTAGTCTTCATTGAAAGAAAAAAAAAACGGCCAAGTGCGAGTCGGACTCGCGCACCGATGGTTCCCTACAAACCTGTAGGTATATAAGTAAAAGTTCACCCATCACGACAATCGAGTCATAGTTATGGTATTTTTATTGAAAAATGATATCCATCTAAAAATTTACGGTTTAATTTTTCCTTTATCTGTGCTATAAGACGTTGCTTCGTACCAAATTTCAAGATTCTGAGTTTAAGGGAAGTACCCTGTAGGTTTTGATTCCCTTAAGAGTGTCAAAAACTTACGGAAATTTGCGGCATAAACGGCTGTATTTTTTGATTGCGTTGGCTTAGAAGTTTGATTTTTTCACAACTTTAAGGGACAGTAGACCTGAGTATTTGATATAAATTTCAGCTTGATACCTCCATGCGTTCCTGAGAAAAAGGGTCTTGACACACAGACGGTCGGACGGACGGACGGACGGACGGACAATAAAGTGATCCTATAAGGGTTCTGTTTTTTCCTTTAGAGGTACGGAACCCTAAAAACCATAAAGGAACGTATTAGCATTGCCATTCAACGTGGTAATGCCGTTAGAGTCTCGCTGTACTCAAGCAGTGATCTGGATTTTCTATAGATCGTTTTAAACGGTTCTTAGACAGCTCAGCTGTTTTACGTCAGGCAGAGTGGAGTACCTGTCTTAGTTACGCCGATAAGAGCAAACCTCTTAAATGAAGATGCAGTTGATGCTTTTTGGGGGACTTATAACACTTTAACATATTATTACATAGAATAGGCAGAGCCCGTAGACTTCCTTGACTTCCTTCCGTGGGCTTGCTTCATTCACTTTGAGATTTGATATTCAATTTAATTTTTTGCTCCGAAACTTGAAAGTAAGTAGGCACCTACTTAATCAGAGCGTAACAATTGCCATTGTATTCGTTTACGGAACTTATTCCAAGGTGATAAGGATCAAATTACAATGACAGTCTAGTTTTCAGTTTTAAGAAAGTGAATGTATGAAAGTCGTGACAAAATTGCTATTTATTTATTATAGTTACGGAATTCTAATCGAATAATTTCATCAAACGATTTAGAATAGCTTTCGCTTTTTACTCGCTTTGAGGCCGGATTAAAGTAAGACTCAAGAGACTAGGTGAATCAAACAGAGGTGCCAAGTACAGGGACGTTTTCCTCGCACACGGCTACTGTAGGTAAAAAATATTGATACTAATAGCGTGCAGTTACTATTGATGCATCGGTAATACGGATAGCATATCTCTGCGATTTCTATCGGCTTCTATCGCTAGTTACAATGTGAACTTGGTGTCAAACTATGCATAACTCGACCAATTTACAATGTACGATTGTGGTAGGAACCGTGTTTAGTGTACTAAGCATTTAAATACATCGTATATGATTGATTGAAATAATTCCGATTGCTAATCGAAATTGAAAGACATGGATGCCTATTGCTAATCGAAACTGATAGACATTGATTGTATCAAGAGTTCCATAATCGCCCTAAAGGTCAGCAGGAGTTTTCTACCGATGGTATATGGAAGCACCGCTAACGAATAAAGTGCCCTGACTTTTTGTGTACTTCATAAGTTAATATGTATGTACGAGGGTCGGCTGATAAGTCCGCGGCCTAAGGTACTTAAAAATCGAAAAGTCAAGTTTTATATTTTTTATTTCTCAATATAATCTCCCTCAAGGGATATGCACTTCTCACATCTGGCGTATAATGCCTTTAAACCACCAAAAAAATATTCCTTGTCTTTGTCTTCAAAATGTGTATTTACGGCGGCTATCATTTCATTGTCATCTGAAAATCTCCGGCCCCGTAAGTCCTTTTTCAAATTGGAAAAAAGGAAAAAGTCGCTAGGAGCTAGGTTAGCTAGGCTACAGTCCAGCTGTAGGGAGGATGGTCTATTTCAGAAAAGCCGGTGTCTCGTAGGGCCTTCCTCGCAATGCGCGCCGTATGAACGGGTGCGTTGTCCTGCAAAAAGAGCACTCCACGCGCTAACTTCCCGCGTCTCTTCTGGACAATAGCCTGACGAGCCTGAGGCAATAAATTTGCATAATACTGACCATTCATCGTAGTTCCCTTAGGCAGGTAATCAATTAGCAAAATGCCTTCGCTATCCCAGAAAACAGTCGCCATAAGCTTTGACGCTGATTTTTCCACCTTAAATTTCTTCGGCGCCCTTTCTCCTTTTTTCATCCATTGCATGGATTCTTGTTTGGACTCCGGGTCATACTGGCGAACCCATGTTTCATCAACGGTCACGATACGATCCCAAAATGTGTCCAAATTATCGCCGGCTAACTCCAAAAAATCCATGCTACTCTGGAGTCGTCGCTCTTTGTCGAGTGGCGTAAGCATTTTTGGTACCCAACGCGCACAATTTTTTTTCATATTCAAATGTTGATGTAAAATTTCTCCAACCCTTTCTTTGCTGATCTGCAACTCTTCTGATATCTGCCACAATTTAACTCTTCGATCGGCTAGTACCAATTTTTCTACTTTTTTAACATTTTCTTCGATCACTAACGGTAGTGGACATCACGTTCACGTCCAATCACTAATTGGACGTCCCGGGCGGGGGTCGTCTTCGCAGCTTTCTCGTCCTTGTTGAAATAAACGTACCCATTTTTTAACCATCGTGTATGAAGGCCCAGAATCCTGAAGAACAGATGACATGTCTTCAAAAATGTCTTTCGACGTTTTTCAATTTTTTAAAAGGTACTTAATTACGGCACGGTGTTCCAAATTGCGAGAATTAGTAGATTCGGCTGACATTATGTTATTCGATGCTCCACAAAATATTGAGTTATGACTTTAAAAAATAAAAAGAGGGTATTATCATATACCATTGAACCCCGCAATAAGTGTTATTAGTAATAAGACGGTAGGTAATTTTTAAGTACCATAGGCCGCGAACTTATCAGCCGCCCCTCGTATGTTAGTATATATAAGCTACTAGCTGTAGCTACGCGCAGTTTCGCCCGCTTTGAAGATTTTTGCCGGGACAAACCAATTTTCCCGGAATAAAAAGTAGCCTATGTCACCCGGGGATAGTGTAGCTTTCCAACGGTTAAAGAATTTTTCAATTCGGTCCAGTAGTTTTTAAGTTTATTCGTGTGTATGTAACAAAAATACAAATCTTTACAATATTAGTGTAGATTATTTTCTATGGACCCTTGTTATTGTATTTTATATACATATATAATAAATAATGCCGGCGTTTCATACAACTTCATCTGACCCCAAAGTAAGCAGAGCTTGTGTTATGGGTACCACATGACTGATATACAACTTTTATAATTTAGTTTTTTTTGCAAATACATATATATTATACATAGAAACACCCAGACCCGAGACAAATACTTGCAGATATTACAAAATAAAATCCCGCGGCGGGAATCGAACCCGCTATACTCTGCTGCTCTGTGGTCGACAATGATTTTGTTGCCTGAAATAAAGTTTATAATATTACTCATAGATTCATCATAGCTTCATAGCTCCCAAACTGCTGAACTGATTTAGATTAAAGTTTTTTTGTTGAAAGGCGACATTTTGGAGCGTGTTTTTACCTACGATTCAAGAAAATCTATTCAGCTATTTGAAAATCTTCAGCTTTTTAGTTGGAGGGATGTGAGCAACTTCCACAGGTCTGATCGGCTCGGTATCCATTTACTATTTTTTTTTCAATGATAGACCTACGTTTGACCACGAACTCGCCTGATGTTAAGCGACGATGTGGCCGGCGATGGGGCAGGTCTAGAAGATACCTATTTACTCTTGACTTGAAGAGACCCAAATTGTAGTTTTCAGGAAAGACAGACGACGGCAAAGCATTCCAATCCTTGGCTGTACGCATTATAAATGTGGAAGCAAAGCGCTTTGTTCGCTATGGTGGTAGATTGACAAGGTATGGATGGTATTGAGCGGTGCGACTGCTCTCTGAACAGTTTTACTGGCTCGTGCGTTGGCAAAGTATCTCTCCACAACTGTACTGTTACTTCAATGATATTGCAAGATCATGGGAACCTTGACCTGATGCTGCAGCATCACCTAGCATCTGTAGGGTAACTAACTTCTTACCAACTTATATCAGACGTATCGTGTTTCGGCTCATTGGAATGGCCTTAATGAATAAGTTAGGTATTATGGAACCAGGACGACATTCTTGTCAATTCTCGGGCTTGGGTTAGGATGAATTGGCACCTAAATTCACCTAGTATGTAAGACGTTTCAAAGTGATCTTTGTAATTGTGTTGAATATAATTACGTTTTAAAAACAAAGACGAAAACTGACTTCATTGAGTTCAATTTGAAACCATAAAAAAACAACCGAATTGACAACCTCCTACTTTATTTGAAGCCGGTTAAAAAAGTTTTTATTTTACGCTTAGTACTTTATAATTTTTCGAAATTCGTAAACACCACTAGAAAGTCACAGGAAAGCGAAATATCCAAATTTCGTTTCATCTAAGTGGATGACATATTTTTTTCAGTTTTTTTATTTAAAAACCTAACTACTGAACCGATTTTTATGAAATTTATATGGGACCAATCGGGAAGTATATTCACATGAAATCAGTTTTTTTCAGCACTGAAATTACGTTATATATTTTTAAAGGAAGCACCATCGATAAACAGTCACTAATCATATCGCATGCAATTTGTATGCGATTGTGTACCTTGGTTGAGTCGAATATTATGTTTTAACAGACTTCAAAAAATGAAGGAGGATAAAAAAAACGAATCTCAATTCGTTTTTTTTATGTTTGTTATCTCTTAATTTCGTCATTTATGAACCGATTTGAAGAAAATCTTGATTTATGTGAAAGGTTATACCTACTACCCGATTGAGCCTATAGAAATTTCATCAAAATCAATTCAGTAGCTTGGTTTTTAAATAAAAATAGCTGGAAAAATATGTCATCCAAGAAAACGAAATTTTGTAGGTTTTCGCGTAGACTGAAAACGAGCAATGCGGAATCTATTTTTGCGCAGATATAGTGCTGAACTTCAATTGCTAAAATCCTTGCGTAAAATATATATTTCTTATGCATTTCAAGTCTTGAAATCGAAAATCCCTCAGAGCCTGAAAACCAAGATGTTCAACCAATGTGTCCTGCCTATACTATCTTATGGATCCGAGACATGGGCGCTCACAAAGGAATACATGCATAAGATCAGAATAACACAACGGGCAATGGAGCGCGCCATGCTCGGAATATCACTTTTTGATCACATACCCAACATCGAAATTAGACGTCGAACCAATGTCGTGAACGTAGGTATGCAGATCGCCAAGTTGAAGTGGAAATGGGCGGGACACTTGACAAGAATGGATAACGGTAGATGGACAAAGACGGTAACGCAATGGTGGTCAAGGGATGCTCAACGCCCAAGAGGCAGACCACCCGCCCGATGGTCGAACAATTATAGTCAGCGTTGTCGGGAATCACTGAATTAAACTTGCTAGGGACCGGAATGAGTCTATTCCCACTAGTTCAGTTGACTGAACTAGTGAGAGTATTTCTTTTCTCGTTTGTTCAATTGAAAATAAGACTAGCTTTTGCACCTTGTTACATGTATTATTATTAATAAAATAAATCGAAACCAGTTGGTTAGGTTATGTTAGAGTATAGAAAACAACGCGCAAGGCGAGCGAACGAGCGAGCGTGCCGCGGCAGCGGCCGCCGAAAGGCCAGAAAATATATTTTTTCTATTTCTGAACTGAACAAACGAGAAAAGAAATCTCACTAGTTCAGTCAACTGAACTAGTGGGAATAGACGCCGGAAAGAGTGGCATAATAAAGAGGAGGCCTATACCCAGCAGAGGGTGCAATCGGGCTGAAATGATGATGATGATTATGATGCATTTCTGTTTTTGTATTTGTACCGAAAATTTTCTGCACTACCTGGCTCGTGCGTAATCATAAAATGTAACCTAACCCTTCGGCTGTAACGTTGTATCGTAAACAAGGCAATACAAAAATAGGTTTATACCAAACATTCATAACTGGCCTGTCAGCTCAATTGGTAGTAGCTCTGCCTTCCGCGCTGTAGGTTCAGAGTACGTTTCCCTCCCAGGATAAACATTTAAGTGATGAACATAGGTGTTTGTTCTGAGTCTGAGTGTTATTATATATCATAAGTATGTATTTAAAAACATGTAATACCTTTAAACGAGCAATTCTTGTGATGTATATATATAATCTGAATCTCGGAAACGGTTTCGGCGGCTATAAATCGATCTAGCCAGGTTTAATTTTCAGAAAACGTCGTTTTATCCGTGTTTATACCGAGCAAAGCTCGGTCATCCAGGTGCCAATAATAATGCCGGACATTTGACACACCATCGTCTGACCCAAAGTAAGCAGAGCTTGTGTTATGGGAACCACATGACTGATATACTACTTATGAACTTTCTTATTTTTTGTAAATACAAAGATACATATTATACATATAAAACACCCAGACCCGATCTAACTTGCAGAACAAACAACATTTGTCTCGCGGCGGGAATTGAACCAGCGAACTTCTACGTCTCAGCCAGGCTTCTGCCCACTGCCTGGCGCAGGTCGATAAATCTATCCATAGGCAAATTTAATCAGATTGATACATAAAATACGTCAAAATGTACTCAGGGTTTGTTGAAGCCAGTGATTACAATGCATTGTTTTATTCAACCGCCGACCATCCTTGACTTGTATTGTATGTGTATTAGCAGAGGTACAGTCAGCTACAAAAATAGATCTACAATGACTTTTATTTACTTTTTATTTTATGTAAGTACTACCAACTTCTGTTAAAACACTAGGGGTTACTTAATAAAAATTATCCTATGTCCTTCCAATATACAATGTATCTCGATACCAAATAACATAATGGTTTTCAATTTTATGGATGAACACTCATTTTTTTAAACAACTTCAAATAAAAAACTTTTTTTTTTATCATTGTTATTTCATCACTCCATCATTTATGAACCGATTTGAAAAAACATTTATTCATGTAAAAGGATATACCTGTATTTAATTTCCGATTGGTTCCATAGAAATTTCATAAAAATCGGTTCAAAACAGTTTGGTTTCGAAATCAAAATAACTGAAATCCAAGTAAACGATTTTACGTATTTTGCTTTCCAGTAATGTTTACGAATTTCAAAAAATGATAAAGTACCTACAAAAATAAAACTTTTTTAACCGACTTCATAAAAAGGAGGAGGTTCTCGATTTGGTTGTATTTTTATGACCTTAAATTTCATACAATTAAGTCGATTTTCTTTTGAGTTTTTAAAATATAATTATTTTCTGATTAAACAAACCAACAAACAGATTTGTGTTCATGTACACGTCGTCAGATAACACATCGTGAGGTGGCCGTGGCATTATGTAAAAACAACTCCAGACTTTTGTTACCTGACATTGGATCTTGGTCAGTGTTTGTCCACTCGCTATTAGGAAAGAAATAGATTTTTATGGATTAATCACGTTGAAAAGTAGTCCACTATCCTTTTGTGGAAACATTAGAAAACGGATAAAGATTTATCTATCTATTGTATATATACACCTATTATTATAAATAAGCTGCTGCCTGAGACTTTGCCCAAATGGTACACACAAAAAGTAGCCTATTAATGTTATTCCAAGTTCAAATGATATCTCTAAGGTTTTATCCAAATAAGTTAAGCCTTAAATTAATTATAAAATAAAGATATTTATTAAAAAATATATTGGCAACATTCCACACAACACCATCTAGCCCCAAACTAATTGACCGAGCAAGCGAGCGAGCTGAAACAGAGACACGCGTCTCCGTTTCAGCTAAGGCACAAAATGATTTCGTATGTCTGTCCGAACGGCGTTCGTCCGGCGTCTGTCCGTATGTTCTCCTCTACAGGTCGCATATCTCAACCGATTCTCGTGATACTTTGTGAGCAGGTTCTATAACTACATAAGTATATATAATTTTTTTGTCAATTTAGTTCTCGAAATTTTTTCAAAATTGCTGAAATATGGGGGTTGAAAACGTTAAAAAAGTTATATTTCAGTCATTTTGAAAAATGATTCCGAGGTCTACACTCACGGAGCTACTAGTCATAACTTGTTCAATCAATCAGCAGCTATGGGAACAAGATGACTGATAGAATATGTAAATATCTTAAATAGTTTTAATACTTTATAAAACTTGGATATCATTGTTTGACACACTTCTATTGCTGACTGTACCTACCTATTATTCAATGGTTGAATGGTATCCAGACAGGTATTGTAGCAAGTCTGTATGGTGCAGTTAAATGAACCATGTCTTCGTATATCTATAGTTGCTAACAGAACAGCTTTCCATTATATTTATACTACACTAGTGGTCCGTCCAATAGCTTCGCCTGCATTGAAGATTTTTTCCGGGATAAAAAGTAGCCTATGTCACCCGGGGATAGTGTAGCTTTCCAACTGTAAAAGAGTTTTTCAAATCGGTCCCTAGTTTCAGAGCCTATCCAATACAAACAAACAAACAATCAAATCATTTTTAATATTAGTATAGAAGCATAGATAGCAGAAACATCCATTTATTACTTATCTAATTTATTTATCTACCCTCAATATTATAATGTGTAATTTCTAAAGTGATGGTATAGTTTAGTCTAACCTAGTCATTCTAATGTCAACAAAGAGATGGCAATATAATATAACACAGCTTATTGAGTTTTTTTATCTTGATAATGAATATGGGGCTAGTCTGCTTACCATAAAGGTTTTATGACACAATACATAGTAACTTTTCTTTTATATATAACTGCGCATGCAACAACCTGTGCAGTGGGCCAAGGTCTAGCAGAGACGCAGAAGGTTGCGGGTATGAATCCCCGAAATATGAAATGTTTGTATGATCTGCAAATATTTGTCTCGGGTCTGGGTGTTTCTATGTAAAATAAGTAGGTACATAAATTTAAAAAAAAATGTACATAAGTAGTATTTCAGTCATGTGGTATCCATAACACAAGATCTGCTTACTTTGGGGCCAGATGATGCTGTCCTGCATTATTCATTTTTTATTATACAAGTATAGGGCCCACCTGATGGTAATGTGTGATACCTTCTCAGTATTTTATTGACTATATACAAAAGTAACCACTTTTAACCCTTAAGTATTGAAGTCGCAATATTGTGTCATGAACAATAAAAAATCTGTTATCTTTTTTAGTGGTTTTCAAAGAGTTACATATTAGTAGTTACAGACAATCAGGGATTTTAGATTATTGAATTATTAATGCTGTAAATTCACTAAAGTCTTCCAGATAATCTGTAGCAGAAATTGTTAATTAAGCAATGTACTTAACTACTATTGTGGTTAAAAACAGTATTTTGATGTAATGAAAAATAATTTCCATAGATTGATTTCAGGTTGTGTATCATTTATTATAACACCTACTAATATTATAAATGCGAAAGTAACTCTGTCTGTTTGTTTGTTACGTTTTTACACCAAAACCACTGAACCGATTTTGATGAATTTTAGTACAGAGATAGATTGAACCTTGGGGACCTAGGCTACTTTTTATGTAGGTACTTATTTATTACTAGCTGCTGCATGCGAGGCTGCAGGCAGAAGCTAGTAATAAATAAGTTTGCACAATTATTATGAATGGATGTAATGAAATAGGTACTGAACTACTTACAATGATGGTTTTAGAATTATTTTCCATGTTTGTTAGATTCAAACTGAGATAAGTGAGATCATCGTGACTAAGTGATGAAACAATGAACACAATGTGAAGTATAACATCTTCAAATACCATTCATACTCATCTCAATAAATTATTTAGCAACTCAGGTCATGGACGAAAGATTGAATTGCCGCCAAAAACATATCAGACACATCTAATCGAAATAGTCTTGGCTAGGATACAATAGAACATACGGTACAAGTCAATCAACTAATTAGATACTCACTCGGAATCTCGATATAATTTGACCCATTTTCTTGCTGCAAACACTTGAAACACGGAGTTGAGTTAATTTAGAATACTTAAAACACAAATCGATCCTGCCGAAAGTACTTTAAATCTAAAAATAAATCACGGTTTGGCATCACCGACTCCTAGTTTTGATGACGATGTATCGCAACTATTATAACCTAAAATGCCGCTGTTGTTCAATAAGTATTGACTTGATAACTGAGCCGCGATTGTGTAGCACTTTATTACATAGAAAAGCGTCGAGTTCGAGTCAATTTAACATAAAATTCACAAGAAAATCCGAAATAAATAGAACACAGTGATACATTCTCTTCGAATGGACGACAGCGAAAAACGAGAATTACAAAATCTGACAGATTTAAGATGATGGTGACAGACTGTCAGAAATGACAGCTCAAATGAGTTTTGCACAGATTATACTCTCGATATGATTATAAAATGATGAAGATGATTTTTTATAAATATAAATTTATGGGTTGGCCTTTAGTGTGGGATGTTACTTGCGAAGACACCTTGGCCGCATCCCAACGGAAGTCGGGGACTTCCGTTAGAGCTGGTGCGGCGGCTGAATGTGCCGAGGTCATCAAAAGGCGAAATGCGCCGGTTTGGATATTTGAGTCTTTTGGAGTCGAGACCCTGGGTCCGTGGGGAACAGGAGCCCACCGCGTTTTCAAAATTATTTCACGGCGTCTGATAGATACATTGCGTTACCTAAGAGCTGGCTCCAATCTGGCAGTATCTTGGGAATGCTGCTCTAGGCAGTGATCTGGATCAGTTGATCTATCAATAGATTGTTTTAAACGGTCCTTAGATAGCTCAACTGTTTCTCATGTATTTTATATTGTTTTATATTATTCTGTACCTACATATATCTGTAATTATTTCTGTTAATAAATTGCTATGTAGGTCACTAAAAAAAAAACATTTTACTTTATAAGTTTTTTATTTTTACGAGAATGAGGATCATCAAAAATGTCTCAGCACCCGCAACTGACTGTAAAATTGGGTTGGTATTTTTCGCTGAACTGAATAACACTTCGAGTGAGATTTCTATGTTGAACTGATTCCGGATGAGTGCTGCTTGGAAAATGATAATGGAGACGACTTTTAAACTTATTTACCTAAGTGTTTCAATTTAAGTCCTCTTTTTGATGAACCTACAGGAGTGACACTAACAACAGCCACTTGTCTAGATAACATTGTGTAACAAGTGATAACAAGTGTGTACTAAAACATTTTAGTTCTGACCATTACGTCACTGCGCCACCTTTTCTTGTGATCGTATAGTTAAAGCTCAGAACTATTACAGAGAGCCGCATCAAAGCATTTCAGAGTAGAATTGAACACAAAGTTTCCCTTGTACCATGCATCGATGATCAAAATGATCTTTTCACCACATTGTCTAATTTAATAATTAAAGAACATGCTGATATATTTACAGTAAAAACATGCAAAACAACAAAATTGTGCTAGATTTGTCGACTGGGCTACACCGGGTATTTGTAGAAGTAGGAATACATTGTATGAATTATATGCTACCAGAGAGACAATGTTAGATGATCCAGTTTTTATCTTATATGTGCGGAATTACTCAAAAGTCTTCAAAAAAGTTTGTCATGCGGCTAAGTCACTGTTTTTGAGAAAAATAATAGAAAATTCAACAAATAAAATAAAAGCAACTTGGAAATTAATTAATAATGAAACAGGTAAATCAAGGGCTCGCAATATACAGTTCAAATTAAATATAAATGGTACAATTTTGACTTAAGAACAGGATGTTGCGAATGCATTTGATAGTTTTTTCTCAGATATACCAAAAATAGTGACCAAATCGTTAAACTCTTCAGCCTCCAGAGCTTCCGTTCTATTAGAATCTAGTGTTGCAAAATGTAAGAATGAGTTTAGTTTTAGCTACATTAACGAGGCTAGTATTGTAAAAGCATTCAAGTTAATTAATATAAAAAATACAGAAGATCTTTGAAGAATGTCTACAAAGGTGCTGGGTGTCATTATCTTAGATATTGCACCATGTTTAGCTTATATTTTTAATAGATGTATCGATGAGGGAGTTTTTCCCGATCTCATGAAACACAGTAAACTCGTTCCTATGTTTAAGTCTGGAAGTGAAAGTGATCTCGCTAATTATAGACCGATATCGATATTACCTGCTTTAAGTAAAATCTTTGAAAAAATAATTCTTAATCAGTTATTATACCACTTTAACGTTAACGGCCTGCTACATAGTAATCAATACGGATTTACTAAAGGTCGATCAACCGCTGATGCAGGTATAGCGCTCTTAAAGCATATATTTGAGGCCTGGGAGAAGTCACAGGATGCAGTTGGGGTATTCTGCGATCTATCTAAGGCCTTTGACTGTGTGAGTCATGCAACCCTAATCACAAAGTTAATATATTATGGCATTAAAAACCGGGCGATGTACCTCATACAGTCTTATCTATCCAATAAAGTCCAGAAAGTAGACGTGGGTGGTGAGAGGTCTTCGGGATCAATTATTGATATAGGGGTACCTCAGGGATAGATACTAGGCCCTTTTTTATTCTTAGTATACGTTAACGATTTACCTTTTTTTGTAAAAAATATTTGTGATATAGTTTTATTTGCGACGATACGTCTTTAATTTTTAAAGTTGATAGAGGTAAAACCAGTATTTGCGATAACGTAAATGAATCCTTATCGTTAGTTCCTAACTGGTTCACTGTAAATAATCTTTTGCTTAATTAAAAAAAAACTAAATGTATCAAATTCACTTTGTTTAATGTTATTCATAGCCCGTCCAACATTGAAACAAATGGAGAGGCAATGAACCTTGTAAGATCGAGAGATCTTGTAATATTAAAACCTAGGAAGATTCATAGGTCTTAATATTGATGCAAAACTACAGTGGGGACCACAAATTGAAACACTTGCTGGTAGGCTTAGTTCCGCTGCATATGCAGTTCGTGCGATACGGTGGCTTACTGATGAGGCTACAGCTAGACTAGTTTATTTCAGTTACTTCCATAGTGTTATGTCATACGGCATCATTCTCTGGGGGAAAGCAGCATTGGTAAAATATTTGTAATTCAAAAAAGGGCAATACGTGCCATTTATAAAATGAAACCACGAGATCTTTGAGAGCAAAAGCAAAATAGTGACCTTCATAAAATCAATATTAGGAATAAACATAAATTATACATCCCTAGGTTTCAACTAGAAAAGTTAATAAGTCATTTATGGGGAACACGGTGCGCTTCTATAATAAGCTTCCTGAAAATGCTACTAAACTACCTATTAAGAAATTTAGAGCATACATAAAAGGCAGTCTTTTGAAGAAAGCTTATAATAATACAGATGACTATATTATTGATAAGAATGCATGGCCTCATGTCGCTCTGCCGTCAGACAGTTAACCGGCACACTTGAAATGTATAAACTCTCTTGTATAAGTATTTCGTAGTTAAGGTAGTTATAAGATGGATCATATAAAAAACCGCTAGAACCAAGACGAGTTTCTTGCCAATTCTTCTCGGGCTTGGGTTAGGATGAATTGGCACCTAAATTCACCTAGTATGTACGACGTTTCAAAGTGAACCTTGGGATTGTATTGAATAAATAATCTTTTGACTTTGACTTGACTTTGAGTCTTCAAATTGTTGGGGGTTAGTCCCCCTGCTGACTAACAGAATAGCTAGCAGCAGAGTAGGAAAACTTGAAACAAACCCGGCTCGGTGCCAACCGTTATTGTGGGTACCTGGGAAGGCATGCGCTATCAAACAGAACAGAACCTACTATAGTAACGATATAGAAGCTGGTAAAGATACTGTTCTGTTTGTTTGCTGAATGCCGATGTTGAGGGTACGAATGGTGAAACGAGGAACAAGCACTAGCGTTGGATCCGTATCTGCTAGCCGCAACAATACAACCTCCTCTATCGAGACTTCCATACACGATAAACTTACCGCAGTGCGAACCACGAGCGTGAGCAAACTAACCGCGGATCAAACTCGGGTGAGTTTGATCCACAGGATGAAGCATTGAGATTAAAGACGTTGGGAAACGAATAATGAAACTCAAATGTGCGCAGGACACACAGGATGCAGCGTCGATGACAGGAGGAGTAAGGGGATCAATAAATGGTGTCCAAGAAATGGTTATAGGAACGTCGGTCTCGTTTGGCAAGATGGGTAGACTTTATAATCAAAGTCGCGGGCCGCGTATGGACCGATTAATACAGGATCGTGAGGGATGGTACAAACTTAGGCAGGCCTATAGCCAGCAGTGCGTGAAGTCATGGTGTGGATGATGACGATTATATAATATTTTAGATACCTATTATCTGAGAATGAAAATACTAATATTATAAGAAGATATACTTGTAATATTAATTACTTGTAAATATTATGCTACCATTAAAATTTATAGGCACGAATGAATGTAATAAAATAATGTAAAATGAGTCAATAAAATGCTTTATTTATACGTCATATTTTATAAAGACTTTATGAATAAAAGTTATTACGATTGACGAATGACATTATGCTAATTATTTAATTATTAATGGAACTTCCTTTTGTATCAAAAGTGAACAATCTATGATCAATATACTTTCGTTTTAAATTTACTGCCAGGGCCTTATTGTGCCACGGTAATTCTAGGTATGGCAACATTATATTACGTGATCATAATCATCACAGATTAAAAAGCCCGCCATGTTTTGAAGCCAAGAGTTTGGATTGAGAATTTGGGTGGTTAAAAGTCACAGTTCACAGTGCAAATGCAAACTCATAAGTTCAAATAAATAATGCTATAGTTTGCTTGGATTCGGTATGCGATCTAGAGATCTGCAATCTGCATTTAATTTATAAAAGGTGTCGTACTCGTCACAAACTAAACGAAATAGATTAATCTTTTATTAAGATTAACTACGACTTAGATGCGTAGATTATCGTTGTGTGCGTTTTATTTTAAGTTTCTAACAAATTCGCCAATCTGGCGTGTAACAAGACAACGTGGTCACATCAGCGGACTCCCGTTCGGTCGTCTGTCTTCCGTCGGAATCAACACAACGGCACATTCCTCGCCGACACTGTATCCTTCTGTAATTACCGTTTGTACAGCACACTGGCTTTTCCGTTGATGTAGCCATGATCAGTGAGGTTTGGGCACATTCTGAAATTTTTTATCCAAGCTATAAAAATCTTAAGTATTCCAGAAATTTTAGTACAGTGCACTCTCTCGTGGTCTGTTACGCTATAGGGTGCTGTAATATATCAAAAGGTGGCGCTATAATCAAGCGTATAACAAAACCATGTAAAAATCACAAGAGGTCGCTATATTTAATACCGTTAGTTCTGCTACTCTCCACAACGAGGCGCCAAAGCAATGGTGCGACTACCCTGAGATTTTTTTGTCTCCACCAATCTAATCTAATACCTATAAACGAGTAATCCTTGTATATATAATATATTATAAACAATCTGAATCTCGGAAACGGCACCAACGATTTTTATGAAATTTAGTATATTCAGAAATTTTGTTTAGGGGCGATAAATCGATCTAGCCAGGTTTCAGTTTTAGAAAACGTCGTTTTATCCGTGTTTTATACCAAGCAAAGCTCGGTGATCCATGTACAAATGATTAAAAGAAACTTACTGCAGTCCATGGCATCGTATTCTGGTGTGTGCGGCTGTGCTTCGTAACCATGAATATGTTGACCGCGCTCATTCACGCAGATCTTTCTGAAATTTATAAAAAAAAAAGATTGCTTGCAACTATCAACAAAATTAAATTAAAATTAAATACGTTTTATACAACTAAATAATAGATATATTGATTTATTTTACTATTAAAGGCAATACAATAGGCGGCCTTATCGCTAATAGCGTTCTTTACCAGGCAACCTTTGAATGGACTGGACAATAAATAAACAGAAGGGGTATGTGGGTGTCGTGTATATGTGTATAGACAATTCGATATTTATAAATATACCTATACATAAATATGTAAGTACATAGTGTTTTCTTTGATACCTCAAAGAAAACTTGCCTTCTTCTTATCGTGTATCTAGTTATAACCAGTGTGGTGATAGGATTCAACTGCGCCGTCTTTCGTGTATAATGAGGTAGCTAAAGCAGCATTACATACTCTCCCGTTCGTCGAGTCACAATCCTGCCAAATGTGCCATCAGGCATGCACTCCGGGAAGGAGCTGAAGTAGTCCACAATATAGCCTTCCTTCTCACTCTGCAGGACATATTTTATCTTCTCTTCCATGTCCTCAAAGCAGGGGCTTGTATAGTTGAACGGGGCTTCGCCTACACTTAATTGAGGGAATAGATCTAGAGTTGGATTATCTGAAAAATAACGTAAGCAATATAATCATAATTCATCATTCCGCCCGATTTCACCCACTGCTGGGTATAGGCCTCTAGGGCCTCCGTCAACGCTAACTATATCATTTGACCACTTAAAGTGAAAAAAGAGAAAAATTTATTTATTTATGAAAAAAACATCAAGTAGTTTATGGTAGGTACAATAATGGCCTCAATTATGTTGGCACCAACCGCTTTAATTATTAAAATACAAATTCAAATTCTTAATATAATTAGCCCAAAAGAAATTAAATCTAATTTTAGCTAATATTAGGTTGTGACCGGTCAAATTAACCTTTGGTATTCTGCTGTTACCAACTTATCCTAATTTATTTAAGCGTTCCTAATTTAGTTAGATGGTACCAACCTATTTGTAAATAGGTTTTACAAATGCTATGACTAACTAAATATATTTTAGACAATTCCTAATTTTAAAATAATTAAACTATTCCTCGTCATTAATTCATCATTCTGCCCAATTTCACTCACTGCTGGATATAGGCCTCCTGTCCCCTCCTCTCTATCCGGTCCCTAACAAGTCTGATCACGTGGTTCCTGTCAACGCTAACTATATCATTTGACCACTCTGCTTTCGCCTTTGTCCATCTTCTATCGTCCCTACAATTAGTAAACTCCCTTAGTCTAAACCTGCTGAAAATTGTTACATCCTTTCTCTTCTTTACTCTATTTATTTATTCCTTCCACTCCAGTTTACCTTAAGAAACGTTTTTATTTCCTCCATTTTTCTAATCCTCGATCGACTCCTGCTAATATAGCTAAATCCTTACTTATCAAAAACTTGGTATCATCATTATCTCACATGACTTTCTTATGTATTTATACGTTAGTATTTATTTTGAAGTGAAAACTTCTTTAGCATCGTTGTGATTTGAAAGTCGATGAAACGAAAAAGCAACAGTAAAAAGAGACAGACACATAAATTAATAAGATTTAACGTGGGAGAAAATGAGATAGGAAGCATTATACGTGTTTACTATTACGTGTTTGTGCGCGCATGCGTAGTAGGTACATAACATAGCTTGAGAAAAGGCATCACAACAACCGTGGTGTTTTGTATACGTGTACGTATTATGCGTTTGTTTTTTGAAGGTTTCACTTCTACCACGTGTGAATTGCACACATGTTCTTTTTTAATTTATGTGTATGTATGTATATTAGTTATATAATTAATACTATATAATAGTACCCGTGATAATTTTGCTTGTATAAGGTGAAAGGGTAAGGGGTATGTTTCCTTCTATAAGGGAAGTCCTTGTGGGCATTTAAACCCTAAAAAGAGGCATAAACGAAGATTATAAGATTATATTAGCTGATGGGCAACGTCCCACATCGGTACTAAGTATAGTCAGGTACTAAGAACATGTTTAAAAAGACTTACAACAAATCAAATCAGTGATGGGATGCTCATTAAGATTCACCATTCGTCTATTTCCTTCTAACACCTGTCCCGTGATCCTGTCCACACAATAACAGGTCCTATTGATACATTGAATAGGGTTGAAGTTTCCATCTGAAGTGCAACGGGGTCCGATGACCGGTAGTCGTACTCCAGGGGCAATTGTCTTTCTTATTTTCTCGTGAAGACGGGAGCAACCTGGAACATTAAGGTAGAGCTTGCTGATCATATGCAATAGCCCACCTTTCTGCAGAGTTCAAGGATTTGTAGCATTTTTTGTAGGTCTTGTCATACTGGGATACGAGGAATGAACACCTAAATTCACACAGCGAATCGTGATTGTATTTTTGACGACCTCAGTGGTGTAGTGGGCGAAGACCCGCAGACTGTTGCGGGTTCTATTCCTGCCGCGGGACCAATGTTCGTCTGTGTCTGGGTGTTTTCTATAATATTAGTATTAACAAAAAAACGAAGAATATAATTAGTATATCAGTTATGTGGTTCCCATGAAAAGCTCTGCTTACTTTGGGGCTAGATGATGCTGAGTAAAATGTAAAGCGTTATAATCATATAAAACAAGTATCGACAGAGTGAGCAGTTGTGGTAATCAGGAAGCATTGTTGAGAGCTGATGTTGTTCGCCTGACGATCCGTTGCCATTTATCCCGATTAGTTGACAGCCTAGTGAGCAAGGAAACTCATTTTGATTTTGACACCACAGATTTGACTTGGTCGGTTCCTTTGTGACCTTCCACGTGGTCTAATGCATACCTACTACAATTTCGTACGATCCAGTTGTTAATATTGATGACTAGGCCACCCGAAGGCCTGTTCATTAATGTTCACTACATTACGTCCAGCCATTCAAGGGCTGACCTCGCCGAAGGTTTCATAACATTGTTGATCTGTTAGAACTTAAAAACTTATTAGGCTATAGTAAATATATACCTATATACTTATTTACTTACCACAATGCATGTTCTGTGTAGTAACTGTTCCCAAATATAGAACTTCTCCGAACAGCCTCTCCCCTTCTTCTGACTGGCAGAAGCACCTGAATATAAAGGCAATTTGTTTTAAATACCCTTTTAATAAAACATCTTAATCTTTTCAGTCTTTTTTTGTCTATCCTGTAATCTAAAGGTTGCCTGGAAGAGACCACTATAAGTGACATTGTCGCCTATTGTACAACTTCATTACTTTTTTGTTGTGTTCTCTTTGTGAACAACAAGCGTTTCTCTAACCTGGGGCCTAAATAGTGGCGATTGTAGGTAAAAACATATATTTTTGTTTTGGATACTTAAAGCCCTGTTCCGCAAATTAACATATGAGTAACAGGAGTTCAAAGACTGGGCTCGTCACTTTATTTCATAAGAACCACTTCATCAATCAGTTTCAAATCATCATCAAAATACACGTTAAGAGTCGAGACCTTTTGTAACTGTGGCACACAGATACATGACGAACTCTCTGAATTCTCCACTTTTATTTATTCTGCAATATATTTTTCTGTTTGTAAGTACTGAGTAAGTAAGTACTGTGTGTGCTTGAGTAACAAATAAATTAGTGTCTATGTCTGTCCATGACAAGAAGAAGATCAACGTCAGGGTCTTGGCTGATTAACTCACTCACATATTCAACGCATAACCTTCACCGCAAATTTGTTTGTTGATTTAGATTAGAAATTTGGAAGGTGTGTTTACAGTGACGCGCACTGAGGAAATAATTCATGAAATTCAACCCATAGGAATCCCAGCAGAGGGCAAATGACATAAGGCAAATTAAGTAGCAAGGTGTTTTAAATTATAACATGGCAGCTGATCTTTGTTCCCATTCCACAACCTGCCAGCCATTTCAAGGGTTGCCTTACGTATGTGCAGGCACGCAGTCGAAGACAGCGTAGTTGCCTTTCCCATCGCAGTGTGGCCGCATCTCCATCGCTCCTATCTCCCCCTTGGCTTGTCTCTCGTCGAACAGATCCTGTGCACTGTGGCATTCCGAATCCACTGAAATATAATTTATAAATAATTACATTTTAATAACTAAAAAGAAAACCGACTTCATTAAATATTTTATAGTGGAAAGTAGATATATTTCTTTATAATATAATATGGGTAGGCCAACGCACTGCTCCAATGAGACAACGAGGTTTCGGAGTAAAGTAAATTTTTCGATTTTTGTTGATGACCTGGGAAGTATATTCTTTGAAACAAAAAAAATATTCGATCAAATCGGTTCTGGCGTCTTTGTATAATCGGTACATAAAAAAAAGATTCCGACTAATTGAGAACCTCCTTTTTTGAAGTCGATTAATAAGTATCTATACCATTTTTTCAAAACCATCATCATCATATCCTTGCCCATTGGGTTCGGCACAACATCTTCTTCCCATCCACTCTTCTCTCTCAGCCGTCATTTCATTATTCACCCATTTCATACCTTTGATATGTTATCTTTCACACCATCTACCCATCTTTTGGTCTACTCTACCCTCATATTCCTCCACATTCACTGTCTTCCAGACTATGTATAATATGTATGTATTTACAAAAAAAAAGTATATTAGTAGTATATCAGTCATGTGGTACCCATAACACAAGCTCTGCTTACTTTGGGGCCAGATGATGTTGTGTGAAATGTCCGGCAATATTATTATTATTATATTATTATTATTATTATTATTATAATGCATCTAGAGATCATTGAGAGAAGAGCCATTATAACTCTTTCTTAAAGTTTTATCAAAAAAGTATTTTATCTAGTAATATATAATAGTAAAAAAACATCGAAATCTGATCAGCCACTGAGGAGCAAACGCTGTGCAATACATAGTGCCTAACTTGAGAACCTCTTTGTGTAAATACAGTCACGTATTAGCTCCTTTCCATAGGTATGCTTCAGATGCTAGGTAGTTGTGCCTTGCGACAATGTATAGACATATGTAAGTTTCTTGTGAAGCTTTAACAAGTTCGGCTGGGTACCCAGCAGCCCGGTAGCATACGGTAGCTAGAACGTACTCATATGATATAATTACGTTTTAAAAACTAAAAAGAAACCGACTTCATTGAATAAAATTTGAGCCATACAACAATACATTTTTAGTGGAAAGTAGATGTATTTTGTATATATATAATATGGGTAGGCCAAATAAATGCACCGCTCCAATGAGACAGCGAGGTAGTATCATGAAAACATCATCGATGTATACAATTTTTAGATTTTCGTTGATTTTTCAGCTCGACCGATTTTGATAAAATTTATATGGGACCACCTGTGAAGTATACCCTTTTAAACAAAAAAAGAATTTTCCAAATCGGTTCAGCCGTTTTCGAGTAATCGGTGAACATACATAAAGAAAAAAAATAAAAAAATAAAAGATTCCGACGAATTGAGAACCTCCTCCTTTTTGATAAAGTCGGTTAAAACACTTACAAGTATTAATCTATGGGAACCTCTGAACTTGAGGTGAGGCGATTTAGCAAAGGGCTTTGAGACGTTACATTTGTAAGTGGTTTCTCTCTTGCCAATTTATAATAATTTCAGTTTATTAGTTTTAGGATGCTGAAGGGACTGCCGCGCTTCTGCATCCACTATGTTTGCAGAGGCACGGGTCGATGGTTTTCACTCCATCATCGGTAAGAAAACTACCTCATTGCTCAGCAGATTGCGGGGCAGTTCTAACAGCATCCTACCGGTCATACCAGATCGCTACGACCTGCCAGTAATGACGGCCTTTATTCGGGTCCTGATCAAGTAGAAAGTCACGCCTGAGACAGCTTGATTGGGGCACGAGTAAGGGTCCTTTAGCCTTCATTTTATTTTTTTATGTGTACTTTATTGTAAACTAGCTGGTGCCCGCAACTTCGTCTGCGCAGGATTAGTACTTGTAATTCTAACGGTTTTTGCAGCGCATGCCAGAATAGCTTGCAGATGGCAGATTTTTTTTCTACTTACTTGACACTTATCGATATATTCTGGACAATTCACACAATATCTTTATAAGTTATAGCTTATGTGTTATTCTGATATATAAGCTATATTATTTTAAAGTTTCATTAAAATCCATTCAGTAGTTTTTGCGTGAAAGAGTAACAAACATACATACAAACTTTCGCGTTTATAATATTAGTAAGGATATATTCGTAAGGAAGTAAGGATAAGGATTAACATAGTTCTTAAGACAACTCACTAACAAAAATGGACTTAATATGTTGTCTGACTTAATAAATGAATTTAATTTAATTTAATTATGCCACAGTTATCAGAGAAGAACTAATCAGCATAATCGAACAATCAACGATTATGTCTTTAATAATGATGGTCTAGTCAAGATGATAAAATAGAACAGGCAGCTTACTCCGTTTGCAATAGTTGTATCCATCTGTTACATTGGGCCTGCAAGTTAGGCTGTCTCCGCATCTTCCGACAGTGTAGCCGGTGCCTGGACCACCTAAGCTGCAATGCTCGTCTTCTCCTGGAAACCCATAATTTATCGGCAACGTGAATTAAACCTGTATCTTTCATGTCTTACCAACCTTAATTAAGCTTTAGGTGACCTATTCGCAATTCTGCGTTCCTAGTTCATGTTCTTATAGAAGCAATGTTTTGGATTCTTTGAATCTCAGTTGTAATTTATGAAACTATTTTTGTCTCAATTGTCACATGAACAGTACTGATAATGGGACAGATAGAGATGATCGGTGATGAGTGCCAACGAATCGGAGCAACTATTAGGTATCCTCACCAACATCTTATCATTAATCTATGACTCAGGACTAGACAGATGCTGACGTTAGATAGTTAATAGGGCCCTATCAAAGTGACAACACCGGCATCTTAAACCTGAATATTAAACAACAGATAACAATACAATACCTACACTAATTGCGATAAGTACCTACGTAATATTTTTGACATCGATGCGTTCTTTTGGCTACTTTTTAGGCACACGGTTTAACCAACTGACAAATTCAGTGATTTGCAGTTTTGCAGTGATTACCAGTGGAATGTCTTTGTTACAATACATGAGCTGCTGGTCATTGAAGTGTAAGTGAATAAATTTAGGTTTCATTTGAAACTATTAATCCTATTTGAACTTTTGTATAAACAAAACATAGTCGTTTATATTTTAGGAAATTTTAGCTAGTTGGACCAAGAGAATCACCAGCATTGTCTGCATCTTAAGTCTGTTGTTGTACCTAATTATCTTAAGAATTACTAGCGAAACCTATGATGTAATAGGATTTACAACTGTCTATTAAAAATCACTCTTTTTAGTTTGATACGAAACACACGTCGTTTTATTTTAGGTTATGGGCCCAGCACGCTTCCCCTACATGACAACAAAGGATGTCCACTCTTTACCATAGAAAGGAAGACAGAATTCGCAGCAGTTACAGATGGTAGGTGAAGGTAGCCACAGTCCTGTGTGCGTAGCATTGTTGATGCTGCATTCCACAGCTGGCCTTCCGCAGCTCACTTCGTTCACGTGTCTCTGGAGCACCAAGATATCAATTTTACTTACATCATTATATAGCTCAAACTGTTTTATTTATGATTTTTTTATTATTAATAAATCAGTATCATCTAGCCCCAAGGGAATCTAGGTATATATATATACATCGTTTTGTAAATAAATAATGCCAGTCATTTCACACGGCATCATCTGGCCCCAAAGTAAGCAGATCTTGTGTTATTCTACCACATGACTAATATATTACTTACATATTTTTTTTTGTAAATACAAACATATTATACATAGAAACATTGTTCATATAATTGTATAACAATATTATACAATAATATGAAATACATGTGAAACAGTTGAGCTATCTAAGGATCTAAAACAATCTATGAGATAAGATAAAAACTCTAAGATTTCTATGATAGCTCAACTGAGCTATTTTCGGTCAGTCTTTGGATGAGTTGATCTAGATTACTCTCAGAGGGCAGCGTTCCCATGGCACTGGCCGCCACTTTGAATGGCAATATAACTACTTCTTCTTCTTCGTTATTGGCATGTGTCATATGATGAAAATGTTGCCAATGTCAAGTGTTTAGATTGTTTATAGTAGACGTCACAAAGTCTTATGTTGTCGTTCGTCGTTTTTTATTTTATAAAAAACGGTGTCTGTTTTTAAAATAATTATACGGATTATTTTTGCTCGAATCACAAAGAAACACAATACTTTTATTCCAACTATTTACACCAGAGTCAATAACTCTAGCTTTATTTGAATTAAATCACCAAAATTACTAATAAAACACAAAATTAACTCGGGAAAAATAAAGAATATAAGTGTGCAATGTTTACTACACAAAACGGCCAAAAATAATCCAATATAAATACGGTAACCCGGCTCTTGCGTCACGCGATGTTATACCACCATCGCAAAATAATTTTGACAACTAATACCACAACAACAATAAAACCTTCTTCCTTCTCAAATCTTTATTTTATACTAGCTGTACCCGGCATGCGTTGCAATGCCACAAATTTTCTCAACGTTTAAACCTTCCCTGGACTACGACAAACATTTCAACACCAAAATCAGCTAAATCAGTCCAGCCGTTCTCGAGTTTAGCGAGACTAACGAACAGCAGTTGATTTTTATTATATAGATTAAGTGTAGGTAGGTACTTACCCTACAAAACCCCTCCTCACAAACAACATCAGATCTCACAACCCCAAACAAACACAAACACAGACACAAACAAATCCACAACCCTGCCATTTTGTTAAACTCATGACTGTCAAAGCACTGATTGTCACTTATCTGTAAATTAAAAGTTATCTATAAGTTATCAGCTGATTATCTTCGCGTAGGTGACGGTGTCTTTAATAACAATCGATTACACTCTACTGCTAAAGTACCTACACAACCTATAACAGAAATCAGTTACAATCAGTCTACTGCCTAAGTACCTACACACCTATCTACTGATAAAAACAAGTCATTAGTTTTCATCAAATGTCGCAAGGTGTGCGGGAAAACATCGGACGGAAACCCCATTCAGATCTATATTACTAAATATTTTTTACTAGCTGGTACTGGCACGCGACTTCGTCTGCGCAGGATTAGTACTTCGTGTAATACAAACGGTTTTTGCAGCGCACGCCAGATAAGCTCGCAGATGGCAGATTTTTTCCCTACTTACTTGACACTTACCGTTATATTATGGACAATTCACACAATATCTTTATAAATTATAGCCTGTGTTATTCTGATGTATAAGCTATTATTATTGTAGTTTCATTAAAACACATTCAGTAGCTTTTACGTGAAAGAGTATACATACATACAAACTTTCGCATTTATAATATTAGTAGGATTTCATGCCCTAAGTTCTAAATCGGAACCGGCAGAAAAACTGGATCCAATTCCTATAAAGTTTTTCCAGTTTTGTTTTTTACCAATGTATTTATTTAAATAAGAACTGGCTAATTTCTTGCCCAGCGTGTCTGCATTGCCATTCAACGTATCAATGCCGCTAGTATCTTGAGGACGCTGCCCTCTGGCAGTGATCTGGATCAGTTAATCTTTAGATCGTTTTAAACGGTACTTAGCATAACTAAAAACTGATTCACATGCATTTTATATTAATATAAATTAGGCAGGTATGCAATTAAAAGTACAATACAAATTTCTTCCCTTATTTTTACACCATAACGGTGACAAAACCCCAAAGAAAGAAATCGCACGGTCTTTGTGGCAATTGATTGATTGTTTATTGCAATTATTGTAATTAAACAATAGATTTATTGCAGCAATGATTTTCAGACCAAATCATCTCACGAAATTCAAATGGCCACCAAGATCATGCGATTTAAGTTAAATCATTAAACGCCATGTGATTTCTTTCTTTGGAGTTTTGTCAAATTTCGAGTATATGCGAAGAACCCAATAAGAACTCCTGAGCTCAAAGCCGGGATACATCGCGTTATCAGTGAGTTACAGATACAGACAAATCATTGAGAAAAAGTCATCGAAAATTTCATGAAAAAAAGTAATGGTCTGTCGGATTCTTCGTTTGTCATTTCATGAAGTAACATAGCTCTGATAGTTTAATATTTTTTACTCGTTGTATTGCTTACACAAACACAGAAACAAACAAATCCGCTATAAAAAATATAATAAATAATAATTAAGTTATCATAGCGGAATTTTAATGAATGAATTGTGACTAGGTACATAGGACAAGTATGGACAGTTGAATTGTATATTATTATGTATTATGGTGCAATGTGATTTGATCGACGAGGAATCACAAGAAAATTCTTGACGGCCATTCAATGATTTATGAACAAATTTGAAAAAAAAAATGTTTATGTAAAAGGATATAGGTACTTTCCGATTGGACCTATAGAAATTTCATCAAAATCAGTTCGGTAGTTAAAACAAAATTGCTGTAAAATATATGTCATCCAAGTTAAGTATGTAAATATGTCATCGTATTTTGCTTTTCTGTGACTTTCCAGTGATGTTTACAAAGTACCTTTAATATTGTCGGCTCTCCAACACTATGTATAATAGTCTAATCACCGTTGAATCGTTTCATTTAGTGTATTATTGCCATTGAGATATATGTCCTCATAGGAGTACGTTTAACTGCAATGCAGATATTTTGTCAAAACTGCGAAAATCGCTTCACTATCACTTATTTGACGACTTCTGAGGCACGGTAGGCCTAGGCCCCCCTCAGACGCTGAAGGTTGCGGGTTCATTTCCCGCCGTGGACAAATGTTTATATGATAACCGCAACCCGCCCCGGCTTTGCACGGGTGCATGCCGATGCTAAATATACTACAGAATGTCTTTATATACAACGTTATCTAAGAGAATAACATAACCTAAAAAATAGTCATATACCATCACGGACTTTTTTGTAAACCTCTTTAAGGTGTACAATACTGTAGTACATTATTTTGATCTATCTCGTAGGGTTCAGCCAGCGTTTGCAATGTAAGCGCAAAAAAAATAGTTTATTTACGATAAGAAACCTCTAAAATTATCAGTGTTTCTCTACTATATTATGCATGTTTTATACATATAAACATTCCTCTTGAATTACTCTATCTGTTAAAAAAAACGCATCAAAATCCGTTGCATAGTTTTAAAGATCTAAGCATACATCGGGACAGACAGACAGCGGGAGGCGACATTCCTTTATACTATGTAATGATAATGCCAGTATTTATCTCGAGACTTGGTTTTTTTCTATGTAGATATAAATAACGCTGGATATTTCACACAGCGTCATCTAGCACCAAAGTAAGGATAGCGCTTGTGTTATGGGTACCACATGACTGATATACTACTTATATGACTTTTTTAGTAAATACATACATATTGTAGTAAATGGGTAAGTAGTATATCAGTTATGTGGTACGCATCACACAAGCTCTCTTTACTTTCGGGCTAGATAATACTGTGTAAAATGTCTGGCTTTCCTGAAAACTACAATCTGGATCTCTTCAAGTCAAGAGTAAATAGGTGTGTTTTATTTAGACCTTCGTGACACATCGTCAGCTGCATCTTCGCTTACCACCAGGTGAGATCATGGTCAAAAATAGTTCTCTCGATAAAAAATATATATATAATAATTGTTGATATGTACAAAATAATATACAATAATTATAAAATACACGTGAAACAGTTGAGCTATCTAAGGACCGTTTAAGACGATCTATAGATAGCTCAACTGATCCAGACCACTGCCAGAGGGCAGCGTTCCCAAGATACTGGCGGCATTACCACGTTGTAGGGCAATGCTAATACGCTGGGCCAGATAGAAGCCAGCTCTTGGGTCACGCAACGTATCTACCAGACGCCGTGAAATAATTTTGAAAACGCGGTGGGCACCTGTTCCCCACGGGCCCAGAGTCTCGACTCCAAAAGGCTCAAATGTGTAGGCCTTATCCAAACCAGCATATATGCGGTTTTTTAGGTCCTCGGCACATTCAGCCGCCACACTAGCCCTAACGGAAGTCCCCGACAGATGGGATGCGGCCAGGATGTAAACGCAAGTAGCATCCCACACTAATGGCCTACCCATCTCCCAAGGGACTAGGCACATTAGGCACATTACGTTTGAATATAATTACGTTTTAAAAACTAAAAAGAAACCGACTTCATTGAATGAAATTTGAACTTATAAAACATTTTTAGTGGAAAGTAGATGTATTTTGTATATTATAATATGGGTAGGCCAAATAAACGCAACGCTCCAATGAGACAGCGAGGTATGAAAATGCATGAAAACATCATCGATGTATACAAGTTTTAGATTATCGTTTATTTTTCAGCTCGACCGATTTTAATAAAATTTATATGGGATCACCTGTGAAGTATACCCTTTCAAACAAAAAAAGAATTTTCCAAATCAGTTCAGCCGTTTTCGAGTAATCAGTGAACATACATAAAAAAAAAAAAAAGATCCCGACGAATTGAGAACCTCCTTTTTGATAAAGTCGGTTAAAAATGACGGAACCATCTTAAGCCACCTTCAAATTTGTGACATTTCAGTGTTCGGACATTTTTAACCGACTTCAAAAAAAGGAGGTTTCTCAATTCGACCGTATATATATTTTAGGTGTGTTCGCGGATAACTTCGTCGTTTATGAACCGATTTTGACGATTATTTGTTAGAAAGGAGATATGCCATGGGTGGTACCATGATAAGGAAATCAGGATCTGATGATGGCATGCCAGAGAAATCAAGGAGAACCTTCGAAAATCGTAGTGGCTATTAGTGCGTTTGTAAATATTTTTCATTAAGTATTACTAAAGCACTACTATTTAATGAAGGTCTGGAGTCAATCTGATGATGGATCCGAAAGACAGTAGAGGGAATTCCTCAACGATTTACAGCAATTACCTGATGTTTGGGTTTGATTCATTGGTATTGATGAGAACTTTACATGTAGATGGGTTGTGACTGTCATTAGGGGTCTGATGATGAAGACGAAGGACAGTCAAGGGAACTCCTCAACGTTTTACAGTAGCTACCTTGTGTATATACCTACATGAAGTCGGTTGTCTTTTTAATTTTTAAAACATAATTATTGTGTTTTTCACTCATCTCGCCTGGCTTTTTTAATCTTAGATATACTATCAATGTAAACACTAACACAAGTCCTCACCAAGGTACTTACTCTACTTCATAACCGTAGTCTTATCGTTATCAGCACTAGTTCGTGTTATCATTGATAAGAGGAGGAATTTTATAAGCACATATTTGTACTGAGACTGTTTCAGATGAAACATGGGTTTGTTTATGACTTAGGTACCTAGATGTGCTTACCTGTTTAAGATAAAATTTCGTTAATAGGTAAGTACTTTTACTGGCCTTATTATTGTGTTGAAATACTTAACCAGGTAGAACTGGTTGTGTTGCAGCTCCTTCTGTCTAAGGACGTGATTTCGAACCTGACACCAATGGATTTTCCAGATGGAAACTATATCAAAGTTAAAAGTTAATAAAGTCAAATTTATTAAATACAATCACAAGGATCACTTTGAAATGTCTTACATACTATAGTATTTTTAATATAGTGTAATTCACCTATAGGTGAATTTAGGTGCCAATTCCTCCTAACCCAAGTTCGAGAAGAACTGGAAAGAAATTCGCCCTGGTTATGTGCGCAATGCCACTCTAGCGGTGACGGAAAACATACTCATGAAACTGAGCAGTTGGTATTACTGCAAGCTTACTCCATCTTAAAGCTGTCTCAACCCCCAGGCTCTACAGTAACCTTAGTCCTTGGTCGAGGTGCACTAAGTTATAGTTCATAATTTAGTACACCCCGATCAATCTTCCAAATAAGTAAAGCCTTCCTTAGCGATAAGACCGTCCATTTTACATATTTTTTTGTAAGTAAATTTAGTTATAAAATTGTGATATTTAGTTGTAAGGTGTAGGTACAATAAAGAATTTTCATTTTAACATATCTATGTTTCAGACATTTTATAAGTTTTACGCTGCACCGAATTTCGGAAAAGTAACCTATCATTCCACAGAAGACAGATTCAAAGAACATTTAAAGATGTGTTGCGGACCTTGCGGTGGCTGCGGACCTGCTGCGGATCATGCTCAAGCTGTGGCTGTTGCTGCCCAAACATCACAATATACTGTACGAAGATTTGCTAAGCACCACTGCTGGCAAACTACTATAATGGAACAAACGTTCGAAATGCTGCATAACTTAAAACAGTGAGTGGTTCTAGTGCTGGTTAATAAATGATTCATTCATTCATCCTATGGATGATTAAAAACTTGACTCTGTATAATTAATCATCAGCGGCCTTACTTATAAACACCTGTTAACTTGAACACTGCCTAAACACTACCAAAGAGTATGCAATATGAACACTACATAAGGCTCGCCCTGTCACTATTTGACACCACCTGACAAAAAGGGATAGCACTTTTTAAACAGTAATTAACTTTTGACAGAAGTTGAAAAACATTTATAAGCACAACTGGCCACACACACAGTGATGCCTCCTGAATACAGTAAGAATAAGAAATACCAGTGGTCAGACCAATACAAATGCATCTAGTTGGCAAAATAAATTAAGTATGAAGCTTTTCATGCTTTTAAGGTTTACATTTAGGCTATTAATCATCAAGTCACCATCAAGAATGTATTTTAAAACATCATAAGTATTCTGTCACATATCATATGCTAAGTTTGAGGCTAGCTAGATGGTGTACAATCCACACAGGATTGTCCATCACTATTTATATATTTTATTGTTTATCTGTCTAAGTTATAATGTAGCTATCCCTATCTACATACAAATATATATTTATTTTTGCTTTGCAATAAGCAAGGCCTTTTTTGTTGTTTTAGAAAATTCAACAACACACTGTTAATTTTGAGAAATACGGGATTTTACTGGCCTGCCAGCTCAGTTGGTAGTAGCTCTGCTTTCTGCGCTGTAGGTTGAGGGTTCGATTCCTTCCTAGGATAAATATTTTGTGTGATAAACATAGGTGTTTGTTATGTGTCTGGATTCGTTTAAATATCATCAGTATTTATTTAAAAATATATAAGTATTCTACCAGTCATCTGGTCACCATAATAGAAGACTATGCTTAGTTTAGGGATAGATGGTGGTGTATCCAATGTCCTCCAATATTTATTTATTGATTTAATGATTGAGGCACAGACAGTTTTTCGATTTATATAGAGAATAATACGTAATAAATATAAATTAATACGTGAGTGTTTCACACAAAATGTCAAATCTCTCGTGAGTTGTCAAATGTACAACTCACGAGAGTTTTGAAAGTGAAACTCACTGTTGTTGAAAATCCTATATGCAGCGCAGTGCCAGGACAGTTTCAGATGGAGTAGGCTTGCATCACATTTCCAGCTTAGTTGGCGTACAGAAAAAGTCATGGTCAACTCGTTTATCAGAACTTTAGTATCATAAACTAAATAGTTCATAAACTAGGCCACGCATCTTAGTACGAAATCAGGAAAAACATAAATAAAACAAACAAGACATAATCAGATACAGGTGTTCATTTTATGATTTAGCAAATAAGATAAAGACGTCATGGCGCAGTGCTAAAAACTAACATTATAAGTAGGTAGGTACAATAATTAGATGATAAAGTTTGTTTGTAAAATACTGACAGTGTATTTAGCCTAGATACGCAAAGATACTGTGAGAATAACAAAATTTTGAAAGAATACAACAGAAACCCCACTGATTCAGGGCAGAACATAACCTTGAACATAGTTGCGTGTTTGAACATAGGAAACACTAATGACCTCTTCAAAGTTGTCTGTTCTCTTAAGCAGCCAATTCTATCAAGCTAGCAGCCGAATCTTTCGCGTCAGCAGTTGAATCAGTCGAGCCAGGACTTGAAACTGTCGAAGCATCCGTTAAATCTGTCAAAAAACCAGTGGAATCTGTTGCGGCTGCAGTTGAATCTGTCGAGCCAGCATCCGTTCATAAAGAGAGCAACTCCATGACAGTGTTTAATGGCAATACTGTCGACGGATAGCTCTCTTCATTAACAGATTATAGGCTTCTTCTTTCTTGAGGAGTTTTAGCAAAACCGGGCCAAGCGTTGATCCTTGAGAGACACCAAATGTACACCTATTTATAACTCTCTTGCAACTTTCTTGCACTATATAAATTATGTAGTTTAATAAATTACAGATAAAAGCTTTTAGTTCTAATCAAACATCAGATTGTAAAAACAGAACCTTAAGCCCTTGAGCAACGCTAAGAAGACGTTTAAGAAAAACATCATAGATTAGCTTTTATTTTAGACAAATTAGACATTTATATCTCTAGAAATACATTAAATGCTCTTACTCAATTGGCATTTAATGTGTTTCTGGAGATATAAATTTAGTAATATTTTCACAAAAATTTGTCCATCTGTTATCCAAATAAGAACCTACTTAAGTAGTTAAAGTAAACAAAACAAATAAACCATAAAAAGTAGAACTCCGGTAGGACGTTCAACTCCGGAAGCAGCCTTGAGCAAACACAAATACAAAATTATCTTTTGGAGCAAACAGGTTGGTTGAAACATATTGTCAGGTTACAGGCCCAAATTCTAAATGTATAAAAATGACTGACATTCTCATACATTTAACAATTTAATTCAATTCAATTCAGACTATTTCTACGCATTCTAAATTATGATTAGATAGTTCTAATGCGTAAAAATATACAACTCAACAGGAGGAAAAATAAGAGTAAAAAAAAAAGTACATAGAAAAGTAAGAGTAGGTAAATCTTACTTCTAAAAAATATAAACAAAGTAATAATAAAAAGGAACTTATACCTATACCAAATCATATTATGAGTATAGCTATATTTATACAAAAAGTTTCTTCTAACAAACATTAGCTATGTCCACACCAGTGCACTCTTCATGTTCATTTTGCGTTTTTAACATTAAATTCATCTTGCGTCAATGCCTATGCAATATTGATTGCCTTAACGCATGGAACATATCGTCTAAACCTACGCCCTATCAACACTGGTGCTGGAACAGAATGCACTAGGGATATGCGATGTTGCAGAACTATTTTTAACGCATACGCTATTGCATGAGCTTCAGAAGAAAATAAAAGATGAACACGAAAGCATACAGGTGTATACAATATACATACGTTGAATCCATTTCGTATAAATAAATAGGTAAGTAACTTTTGTAAATTAATCTAGCCGAAACATCCGTTAGTAACTTTGAACAGTGAAAATTTAGGATGGCAGTTTTTTTCCAAAGTTTTATCCAACGGAAACATCCGTTAGTAACTTTAAACAGTGAAAATTTAAGATGGCAGTTTTTTTCCAAAGTTTTTAAGATTTTGTTTTCAACACTAGATTAATTTGCAAAAGTTACTTACCTATTTATTTATACGAAATGGATTCAATGTATGTATATTGTATACACCAGTATGCTTTCGTGTTCAACTTTTATTTTCTTCTGAAGCTATAGCCCATACAATAGCGTATGCGTTAAAACTAGTTCTGCAACATCGCATATCCATGTACATATAGGTACAAAATTAAGAGATACGCATTTCTTATTTAAGAATAGTTGTGTACAGTTAAATATTACAAAACTATTTGCAAGCGGTGACGTCCCACGTAACCTGCGTTCGAGGTGAGAATTAATCTCACACGCCTTATTAGTGTTGAAGTGACCATTGCCGTTGAGTCTGTTTGAACTGACAAATTGGAATATGTAACGGGAAGAAAGCTTTTTGAGTTTATATTTTTTAACAGGTTTCCGAAACGCACGTGTCCACAATTTTATTCAAAAATAAACAGTTGGAACAAATCAGATTGAATATAATACATGATATCAATTTAGAGACAAATTACTAGATTGAATATTCAATATTTGTAATTCATTGTCGTCACTAAAGATCGTCGATCAATGGACCACCTCATTGTCACCCTGTTTGACTAACATTAGAAGACAAGGACACCATTTTTATTAACCTATGATACCCCGCTGCTGTGTAAAAGTCTCTCCGAGGCTTTCAATTCGTCCCAGTCATTGGCAATTTGCCACTACTCTTACAAAACTTTGGCGGTCGTCTCGCCAACGCCTTCTCGGCCGGCCACGTTGTCGACTTTCGTCCTTGGCACTCGATGAGTTACCATATTCGCACTTCTCGGGAATACAATCAAATACAAATTCAAATTCAAAACAGTGTTTTTCAATACAATCACAATAACCACTTTAAATCGACTTACTGTGAATTGAGGTGCCGATACTTCTTATGCCAAAACCAAGAAGAACCACATTAAAACTTGTATTAGTCTTAGCGCTTATTTAGTATCTACCTAATTAGGTTATGAATATACCATTAACTTTCTAACCGTTATCAATTTCAGCAGTAGATACCTAGTTGTAGCGGAGTCAGCAAAGTTTTCTTTAACATAAGATTGAAAGTCGCAGTTGCGCGTGTATAGCACCATACAAAATACGAGCGATCATAAACTTACAACATAAACCATACTTGATCGAGAACAATCGCAAATAATTCATCGACGGTACAGACAGTTATATCAATTGTTTAAATATTTTCAACACAGCATCATCTCATCTGAGGTTACTTGTAACTAAATTGTACTTTAGTGTGTAAAGGCAAAGCTTGAAATACTCTCAAGTCTGTAAACTTAAATATTTTTCGAGATTGAAAGTACTTATTCAAAAATGATTGAGTTACAATCAATACCTACATTACGCATAATAGCTCAGATTAAAGATGAAAATACCATTCTATTAATAAAACTACATTATCTTCTTTCACGAGACTACAAGATCTGAGACCTGAGAGTCTGTTTAATTAAATAAGTGATGTGGTGACATTTATATCAATGACGTCACTTACAAAAAGCATACCTCACAACTCTTCTTCTGAACAGTCTCTAATTTAAAATGTGTCCTAATTTTTGGAATCACGAAACGCTTTTGACACTATCAATATCAGACACGCACGAAATAAGTTCTAGAATAAATTCAATGTAAAGTTGATTACACGCGGGCGATTTGTTCGATATCAGTTGATAACACTAGTATAAAAATACCAAATTGTTAATGTTATTAACCGGTTTTTTATTGAAATAGAATAACAAGTTGCTGATAAAGTTGTATTGCGGTAGTCGTATTTGTACTCATTTCACACTAAAAATGTTTTTGTCTTCGGCAACTCTATTCAAGCAACAATCGCTCGTTTAAAAGCCACAGAGGCCGCCACAATTCAATTATCGCTCAGTATCTAAACGGTTGCGAACTGCGAACTCACGAACGCAGACTAATTTGATTGTCGGGAGTCGCTCAAGGTGGCATACTCGGACCGTTACTTTTAATGTAATATGCGTTGACTGACGGTGTTGTGGCATCACCTAGATCTTTCTTATTCACTCTGACTTAAGTCAGTGCGTAGGTTGAGGTAGTTATATTGTCTCTTGTGAACGATTTGCGGTGAGCGGTACATTCATGAGGGTCATTAACAGAAATGTATTTATTTAGACAAAAATTGATAATAAATGATAATACTGCACAGTAGGTACCAGGTTAAAAAACCAAAGAAAATAAACATAACTGTAATCTCTGGACTCTGTAGACAACTTCTTAGATCTTTGAGGAGTCTAGAGGAAGTAGTCAGAGGCACGTCCAAACATTATATTTGGCACATGCCCCGGCTTTGCGCAGTAGTTAGTATTACGTACGTGACAGATTGCACGATGTTTTCCGTCACTGTTTGTTTTTTTTTTGTAGCAACTTATTGTGCTTGTTATTCATGTACGACGTAAGTGAAGTCATGGCCAATAGTTACCAACTCAAACCCAACCGACTCGTGTTAAAACGAGGTATTCATACGTAAATTCTCTACAAATTGTCTTCGCCTTCATTAACATAGCTTTTGTCTGCGGCTTGGTCTATTGTTATATCGACTCCACATTTTTGAGAGGTGGTGGAATATGTAATGAACTCTTGTAACAGTTGTAAGAAACATGACTAGGTATTTAGAAATGAATTAATGTGAGTTTCATGCAGTGCAAACTAGTGAACTCAAAAACTTGACTTAAGACACGTTAGTACGGACGGCCCACATGCTCCTTTTAATTTCTTCTCTTCATTATTAAAATGACAATTTGTCCAATGTCAAAAGATTATGCCAATTCGTTAAATTAAATCAAATCAAAACATTATAAATTTCATAAAAACACAAGAAATACTTAAAATCGTTTTCTTACATGCTAGTGAATCTAGGTGCCGGTTCCTTATAACCCTATTTTTTGGGCTTCTTTTCTTAGGCACTACCGCTTGGCACTACTAGTAGAGTGAAGGGAAATTTTAATTTCCCGTGCCACTACTATTCTTATTGGCTAATTATTCGCATATTATAAAATCTCCCGTGGATTACCTCGTTACCAATGGCACTACTAATACTAGCTTAGGTCTGTCAGGAGCATTTCGACAGATTCCCAGCTGGACAAATTAGCGACTGAACAGAGTAGAGTCAGGAGAAAAAGTTGAATCAGATCGAAACCAGTTGATTAGGTTATGTTAGAGTATAGAAAACAACGCGCAAAGCGAGCGTGCCGCGGCAGCGGCCGCCGAAGCGCCAGAAGAATATAGTTCGTCTGTCTAGATACATAACTGTGTTACTACCCACAAAAGGTTCACTCGTGCCACGGGAAATAATATTTCCCGTGAAACTACTGGCAACAGTGTAGTGTCACTGGAAATGTACTTTTACCCGTAGCACTACCAGTAGTGTCACGGGAAAGTAAAATTTCCCTTCACCTTACTAGTAGTGCCAAGCGGTAGTGCCTAGGAAAACAAACGATTTTTGTATGATCTTTGCTAATTTTGTTACGAATGCCGAGTCGGGTTTTAGCAGATTGATCCCAAGCTCTTTTGTTATATATATAATTTATTATTTGATAATATGCTTTATGAGAGTTTCTGGTTTATAACGTTTTAAAATTTGCCAATTGACAAATCTAACACGTTGCCAGGGACCTTGTTATAGAAGCGTACCTACACATAGCCCTATCCTACTATAATATTATAAACGCGAAAGTTTGTAAGTATGGATGGATAGATGTTTGTTACTCTTTCACGTAAAAACTACTGAATGGATTTTAATGAAACTTTACAAAAATATAGCTTATACATCAGAATAACACATAGGCTACAATTGATAAAGATATTGTGTGAATTGTTCAAAATATAACGATAAGTGTCAAGTAGGAAAAAAATCTGCCATCTGCGAGCTATTCTGGCGGGCGCTGCAAAAACCGTTAGTATATCTTGCACTGACGAAATCGCGGGCATTTCTCTTTAAAAAAAAAACTTTTTATTTCAATTCAATTGATTACACTTGTATTAAGAAGTATTGATTATAATTCCGTTAATATTACCCATTATAATATGAAATAATACGAGTAATTTAAGGATGAAAATCAAATAGGAAGAAAAGAAAAAGACCGTCATTTGTCACTCTTAACCCTATTAAATAAGTCACTTGACACTGGCAAAATTCTTATCATAATAAAGCCAGATGCCTTTAAACGAAGAGCAAATGAAGAGTTTCACGTGTTGTATGATAAGTTTGACTTAGAATAATACCCAATCTACCTTGCTTGGGATCTAGATTTTTCTTTCCTAAATTAATTCGTTTTTCTCGTGTTATTTCATTGATTTATTGGGTAATATTAACGGAATTATAATAACAACTTCTTAATACAAGTGTAGACAAATGAATTAAAATAAAAAAAAACATTTAAAGTTAGTGATAAATTTGACCAGAAATCTTGACAATATCAATAATATTTTCTTTTTTATCAATAATATAGTAGGTAATTTATACTTTATTACGCTTTCTTTAAATTTTAAGTAAACTTATAATTTCTTAATAGTTAGTTTAGTTGCATTATCAGGAAGCTTATTATAGAAGCGCACCGTGTTCCCTATAAAGGACTTATTTACTTTTTCTAGTCGAAACTTAGGAATGTATAATTTGTTGCTGTTCCTAGTATTGATTCTATTAAGGTCACTATTTTGCTGAAACCCATCTCTATTTTAATGAGTGTATAATATTTTTTTAAACTATTGTGAGAATATTAATTTCGTTTAATATTTCTCTGAAAGACTCTCGTGGTTTTAGTTCGGTCCAAGCACGCCGGAAATGCCGAATGGATTTGGAAGAGACCCGGTATAGAAGTAGCCTTTGACCAGTAGACAACTTTTTTATCTATGGACCACACATGTAAAGCCGCGAGTAAAATCTAGTACCTACTTTTACAAAACTTACGTAATACCTACCTACTGAACTAAAAATGAATCACCATAAACTGGCTCATATTAATAATGAATCAGACCAACAGACGTTCATTGGAATTTATATACCTATCCTTATGAAGTTAGTGGTTATTTTCCAATAGCGAGGGTGTAATCAGCTGATCAAATAAGGGATCGTACACTACCAGCACATTTTGGTGTATTTACTAAGTCTGAGGCCGTATACGAATACAAATAAAAAGTTTAAAACGATACTTGCATGATTAAAATATAGCTATATATACTTATAACGCAATGCCACTCGCAAACGGTGATGGAAAACATGAGGAAACTGGCACATCTTAGGACCTATAAAATTCAGGTGCTTACCCACCGTCCACCTCCCTGAGACTATCTGGGTGAACCGTTGAAAGTTTTTTTACAACGACTCACCTCTCAGATTAAACTTGAACGCGCCTTACTTTATGTTTGTATGATCTGCAATTATTTGTCTCGGGTCTGGGTGTTTCTATGTATAATATATATGTATTTACAAAAAAAAGTATATGAGTAGTATATCAGTCATGTAGTACACATAACACAAGCTCTGCTTACTTTGGGGCCAGATGATGCTGTGTCAAATGTCCGGTATTATTATTATTGTCTGTCTAGATACATAACTTTGTCCAGTTGCTAGCCCGTAACCTAAATAACCACTATGCACTTAAAATCTTAAGAGTTTTGATAACAAGGTGGACAGTGGAAACTAAATATTTCCCAAGGATCACCCAGGTGAACAAAGGTGAGCCGTTGTAAAAAAACCAACCGTTCACCCAGATGGTCTCAGGGAGGTGGACGGTAAGCACTCTAAAATTCGTCATTATTCGATTGTTTTTGGCCGTTTTACAGAGTAAAAGTTTTTACTGTATTTGGTAATCTCAATTTCCTTATGTAGATCTTGGTATGTAGGTAATGTTGTTAAGTTGAGATTACCTGTGGATTGTGTAACTCGATCCAGTGATTTGATGAAATCATGTCCAAAACTATGATAGTTGTAAAAGTAATATATGTATGTAACTCAAAGCTTTTAGCTTTGACAATACAAGCTAACCTTTTCAAAGTAGACATTATATTGAGCAGGTAAATATATTTACTTAACAATTATAACTAACCTGTCACATTGTTACAAAATAACATATTGTTGAAATTGTTATGCGAAGGTGACACATTACAATAGATTGCGTTGTCACGACTGAAGATTATTATATCTAGGCCTAGTAACAATAAGGGTTTCTAGGTCTTGTAAGAATATCTAGATCCTAAAGCGAAGTTATAACGATTTTGTGTAAGACGTACGTGTACAAATAACTCATATTATCGACCTTACTCATAAACGTCTCCCAACTTCTGTCAAAAGCTTGTTTTGTTTGAAAAAAAACAAAAAAAAGCAATGTTTTTTAAATAATTCCATCACGTTTTAAAATAGTGACAAATAGTAACAGGGCCAATTTTTAGATTAACATATAGGTTACCTTTTTATCTACGTACCACTCGAGCAAAGTCGTGGGCAGCAGCTTGTAATATTGTAATAATTTGAAGTATTTTGAAATTATTTTGACAAATATTTTTTATTCTTTCTCGTAATTTTATTGACCGCTTTGATTTTATTGACATGCTAGGTTGCATGCTAGGGTGCCGGTTCCTCCTAATCTCAGTTCAAGAAGAATCCGCAAGAAACTCGTCAGGTCCTAACGCCTTTTTGTACAAAACGCCGGATGCCGAGCCGAGTTGGAGAAGATTAATCCAAAGTTTTTTTGTCATCTAAATAATCTGATATTTTATGATAAGAGACGGTTTTTCTTGAACTTTTATAAAGTTGACAATTGGCAAATTAGCCTTTTTAATTGTTACTCATAATTTTAAATTAAGTAGGCAGGAGACCCTGGGCCTGTGAGAACGAAACAGGAGCCCATCGCGTTTTCTAAATTATTTCACGGCGTCTGTTAAAAACATCGGGTGACCCAAGAACTGGCTCCTATTTAGCCCATCGTATTAGCATTGCCATTTAACGTAGCAATGCCACCAGTTGAACTATCTATAGATCGTTTTAAACGGTCCTTAGATAGCTCAACTGTTTCGGATGTTTTATATATGACTGTATTATTCTGTACATTTCGGTAAATAAAATTACCTATATACTAAGTCGGTGTTACATAATATAACCTTTCAGAGGTTTTACTTAACTAAAATTACAAAGAGAAAATATTAGAGTTTTTGTTATTTTTTAAATGGATTAACTTAATAACTACTTAACCGATTTTAAAAATTATTTCAGTTATAGGAAGCTACATTATCAGCGAGAAACATATGATGTATATGATAATTTCAATAATATAACCCGTGCATACACCAACGCGCTACTAATACGTGAAGGATAGCGATGAAGGATCTTACTGAAGCTAGGTTTCTTTATATTAGTATGTACTTCTTCTTTGTTAATGGCCTGTGACATACTAATGTCAATTTTGCCTGTGTCAAGTGTTTATAGTTTATGGTCAGTTTGTTTGTTATTAGAGTCTTAGTCGATGGTCAATTGTCAATTCTAGACGTCACGCGGAATGGCGTCTAGAATTTTCTTGGGATTCCTCGTTGTTCAAATCACATTGCACCACAATACACATATAATTCAATTATCCATACCCATCCTGTAGTCACAATTTATTTTTTAAAATTCCTCCAAGATTACTGAATAAAACATGCGATAAAACGGGTAAAAAATATTAAATTAGCAGAGCTATGTTAGGTACTTCATGAAATGACAGACGAAGAAACTATTAGTATGTATTTTTCCATGAAAAAGAAACGTTTCGATCGGATTTTGATAAGACGTTGTCTTGTCAAACGACTGACAGTTATGTCAAACACCATAAGGTACATCAGAAAAGTTTATATTGTCAAAAGCGCTAAGGTTACAAAATTTTTCTTCGTCGTCGTTAAGTTTTCTTAAACTTTCAAATTTTTCACGCAACTTTATTATTTTTTTCTTTCATAACAACCTTCTCCTGCCAATAACAAACACAACAAAAAGAATAAGCGAAATCGGTCGTTAGCCGTTCACGCGTGATGCGGTGACCAAGGGAAGCAGGGATTCATTTTTATATATAGATAGACTAGCAATGCCCCGGCTTCGTACTGAATTATACACTTAAACCCTCATGAATCACTCCATCGATTGGTGAAAACCGTATGAAAATCCGTGAGGTAGTTTTTGAGTCTATCACACTTATAAAGACAGACGCGGCGGGGAGCTTTGTTTTAGTGTTTTAGTGATTTTTCACAGAAAATTTCAAAACCTTTTACTACATAAAACTGCATAAAATATAATACGTCCCATTAAACATTAGTATGGTACCATTGATAAGTTATCAACGCAAAGTTTAGTGCTCTTTAATCTAAGATAGGGTTATTTGCTCTGAGAACGCAATAACAGGGACCGGAGCCACGGGATCCCGTCCTATTTCAAGGAGTTTTGCTGCAAGAAGGCTTTAAGTTGTTAATATCATAGGTTTGCGTGAAACTTCCTAAAAATAATAATATAGTTTGCACTGATAAGTTTTGCGATTTTCTCATATACCTATTTACAAACGTAAGTTATACAAATGTTTACCGTACTCGCCTCGTTAAATTTTTTTAAAATATAACTAAATTAAAAAAATATTCGGTACTACTCACCAGTTACTTTTACATGAGGAAGTAGGTTAGTAAGTCATATTTTATTGCCTACCTACTCGAAGATCATGCATTAGCTTCAGAGTAGGTACGTACTCACCTAACCAACCTACTTAAGTACAGGAAGTCAAAGACATGATAATATTTCTAGGCTCTGTCTAAGATCAAAGAATTATAGGTAAAATTATGTAATAAAATGGGTAAAACGTTTAATTATTGACTAGGTGAACTAAATCTATCTCTTACCGCTGAAAATCCAGTAAATTTCCATTCCACCTGAAATGATCGGCCATCTTGAATCACATGTTTATCTCGAGTCAAATTCATTACTTACCTCGCTCGTTATCATGTGACCGAACAACGTTAAATAATCTACATTTAACTATGACCAACCGTTTCTACTTCACGATTTTTTTTATATAAACATAATTACCTTTTTTGATTACGTCCAAACTTTTCCTAAAAATATTTTTTTGAAATTTGTTTAACACCACTTGGTAGAATTTATTTAAACCCGCGTATAATTCTCTAAACTGTAATCATTAATTAAGTGTGTAATTTTGAGCTAATTTACAGTTCAAAATGTTATGATTTCATAAGAATTATGTTAAAAAGTTTTAAAACGTACAACAGTTATGACGGTTCTATGAAAATGGCGCCTGAGTTTAGTAGATGTGTGTTTTATACAGGTGGTACCTGTTACGTCATACGTGGCTAGGACATGAAATTCTTATCGTGGTTATGGGAAACTGAACCTTATCTTAAACAGAGCTGAGAAAACAGGTGCATTTGAAGCATTTCTTCGATAACCGGGGTCAACGGGGTTCTTCAGTTAGAGAATTAGTTGACGAGAGTTGACGAGTAGTAAATTTATACCTTTATTTTAAATGGTTAAACCATGTCTTCAAAATCAATCAAGCACGTTGAGGAAGATATACTTACTGAATATTTACGGAATATAGGATTACTAAATACTAAATCTGAAAACTTGTCAAGTTTCTGTTTGCTTCTTGGAGAATAGTATTGACTGACCTAGTTATTTTATGAACATTCGTGTTCAGAACATTCGTGTTGTTTTAGTAGAATAGAATAGAAGTATTTGATCATTGATCAAAAAGTATTGTACCTAAGTATTTTAAACCGACTTCATAAAAGGTTCTCAATTCGGTTGTATATATGTATTTTTCGTTACCACATAACTCTGTCATTTATGAACGGGTTTGAAAAAAAACATGAGAAAGGATATACTTTCCGATTGCCCACATAGAAATTTCATTAAAACCGGGTCAGATGTTAGGTTTTTAAATCAAAATATGTCATCCAAGTACCTAAACGAAATTTCGTATTTTTCCTAAAACTAAAAAGTAGAAAATAAATAATAGTTAATAAAACTAAAAAACACGCTTTATATAGAAAACCAAACTAAAAAATAGTTTTTTTTTTTAATAAATGTAAGTAAGAAAAAAATTTTTTATTTAAAAAAAGCGTGGGTTGCTTTTTAAGATATTATCGAAATGATAATCCGTCTTCTCATATCTGTCAATGAAATATTTATAACTATTGCCGCAAGCACCCCACGCTTTTTTTTAAATAAAATATTTTTTTCTTACTTACATTTATTAAAAAAAAAATCTATTTTTTAGTTTGTTTTTCTAGGTAAAGCGTGTTTTTTAGTTTTTTTAAACTATTATTTATTTAGATACTTATACTTAGATACATCCGTTCAATCATAGATCTGACATTAGTGAAGTCGTAACGCCTCTACGCAGGGTCTACGAAATAAATATCTTTGGCGTAGGTATTTTTGTATCAAATATAAGTCTTGAGTTATTTTACTGGATTCCTATGTTTTGAGCAGTTCAGGTAACCTACCTGACGACACAAGCATTGGCCAGCGGCTTTGCCATAAGTAGTAGATACTATAACATTTCCTCCATTTCGAAGGTAAGCTTTAAGATATAACACTAAGCCTACTTTATATGTTTTCTATATTATTTATTACATTGCATATAATACCTGGTACTTCTAACATATCAATTATTTCAGTCCCGCAGTATTAGGTAGCTACCTAATGGTAATCGAAACCACATCACAGAGCGCAAATTTATTTAAATTAAATATTGTTGGACAATGCAGACAACGCCATTTAATCCCACACTAAGCATAGCTTGTACTATGGTGACGAGATGACTGATAGAATACATATCTATTTTTACATACAAAGTTATGAAACTCTATACTTAACACCCAGAGAGCTGACAGGCCAGTCAAATTAGATTTTGTATTTTTTTCAATTGGGTGTCACTTCGATTGATCAAGGTAGTCACCTATCTCGTATCTCAAGAACAAGAACATTGAACCAGCGCAGCGCCACCAGTTGTGAAAAATATGAAATATGAATATATGAAAGATATTTATTTAACACGATACAACAAAAAATAGACTTAAAATATAACACAAATAAACTTGTGCTTTGGATTTTTATTTAAAAATTCAATAATCGCTTCTGACGGCTTTCTGCCACACTAAAGATCTACATGATTAATTTATCAAAATGAGCCTTATTCAGTTTTTCTCTGAAAAACCAAAGCACAGCAAATTGTGATCTATTCACCTTGATCTATCGAAGTGACTCACATCGATTCAGAGACTGTCAAAAATCATAAAATCCCTGAAGGCTTAACCGGCCACTTACCTACTTACGCCATTGTGTTCGTCAGACTAAAACTGTAGCTAGGTACCCCACCTACTGTAGGTAACAAGTACTTACATAGGTACACTACGTATGTACTTATTCCGAGCTCGGAAACTTAAAACATAACTTTCAGTTTTCATTATTGCACGGTAAGTTAGGGTTTAGAAGTCAAGTCGTTTATTTTAAGAGTTTTAGGCCAGTTTCCATTTGACGATAGCGCAGCGGTTTTGACGCCGCTTGAAGCGTAGAACGGGACACAACTAACGTCAAAAATAAGCACAAACAAACGCGATCAAACTGACAAAACCAGGCTCAGTAGTCATGTTTGTCTAAGAACATGTCTAACGGCCGAATACTGTCGATACGATATTTACATAATGTACGTAATAACGTACTATGATAGTTTACGTACCTACCCGTAAAAAATCCGTTTTCGTGGGCTCGCTAAGCTAATAGTGTTCAGTTTAACACTGAACACAGCAACTCTGCATTGTTATGTGCAATTGTTTGATCTAACCAGTGCGTTAACATCTGCCAACCCGGCACCGCGTCACTCATCACCTTCTCACCATACATGTTTTATACCGCTTTATTATATTCTAATAACTAGGTATTTTGTGAAGTTCAATATGAAGACTGATCTACAGTGAACTTTAGACTTTAGATTTGCAATGTATACACTACTGTTACCTTGTATTCGTTTTTCGTAAGTAGTTAAAAGTTTCTTGTCAATTCTTCTCGGACTTGGGTTAGGAAGAATTGACACCTAAATTCACGTAGCATGTAAGACGTTTCAAAGTGATACTTGTGATTGTATTGTATCCTGTTCCCCACGGGCCCAGGGTCTCGACTCGAAAAGGCTCAAATATGTAGGCCTTATCCAAACCAGCATATTTGCGGTTTTTGAGGTCCTCGGCACATTCAGCAGCCGCACCGGCCCTAACGGAAGTTTGAGTTGAGTTTGAATAGTTACCTAATTTTCTATATTATCTTTGATAGTTACATTTAGTTGAAATCATTAACGACAATTGAGAAATAGGCCTTATTTAACTTATTTACATGTTAACAAAGCCGAACAGTTTTTGTTAAGACTATACGTAAGGCACCGTTGGCTTTATGGAAAGAAATTGTGTAAAATTGTAATGCCTGCCATTTCCTTGTGGCATGGAACGGTGTGCTTACGTGATGAGTTGATAATTCTCTGTAGTATAGGTTACCAGTGCAATTGATAAATCTATTTAAACAAGAAGCCTACGTTTTCAAACCAGCTGCCATTAATAAGTGTTGAGATAGTTTCAGAAGTTCCCAATAAAAAAGAAAGAAAATAAATAATATTTTCATTCCTTTTTCTTACCCCTTGAGTGGCGAGCCTAAATTTAGACTTTTAAATACAATTCCCGCGCTAGAACTTTCGGGCCAGTTGCGAGTCAACGAAGTTTTCACTACCGGGTAAATTGTACCAGTAAAGAGTCAACGGGTTAATGAGTTAATCCTTCATCTTCTTTTCTTCCTATATTGGCATCTGTCTTATCGACAATTTTGCCAGTGTCAAGTGATTGTTTGGTAATTATAGGAAGAAAAGAAGAAGAAGAACGTTATATCCCAAAATAATAATGAATTGACGACCTCTGTGACGCAGTGGGCTAAAGGCCGATTGAGACGCAAAAGGTAGCGGGTTCGATTCCCGCCGCGAGACAAATGTTTGTCTGATCTGCAAGTATTTGTCTCCGGTCTGGGTGTTTCTATGTCTAATATGTATATATTTACAAAAAAAAAAGTATATAAATAGTATATTAGTCATGTGGTACCCATAACACAAGCTCTGCTTACTTTGGGGGCAGATGATGTTGTGTGAAATGTCCGGCATTATTATTATTATTATTATTAACGGGACAAATCAAAAGACGCGCGCTTCCATGCTACCTTTCACACATTTCCGTCCCTTTTCATGAAATCACTCTCACAGATTGCAGGAAAGCTAGAGTAAAGAGGTTAAACATAAAAAATCAACCTCATTTTTTATGTGGCGCAAAAAAACGTTATTGTTATTATTATTATTATTTAAGGGATTTTTTATTTCATAACTTAGTAGGTGGTAAAGTTTTTTATCCCGTGACCACGACAGAGTGTAAACCTGTCGAAACGTCGGGAAAAATAGGTAAATAAACGCGATAAATACCCGTAAGTATTTATAATAATTAGTAGGTGGTCTTTACAACATTTAAGCTTACACTTCAATAGCACTTATAGTCTTCGAGCTAGAGCTTTGTTTAGTGGCAGACAGACAAACAGTCAGACGAACATAACGAAACAATAAAGGTTTCTTGTTGGACTTATGGAATGGAACTCCTACCATACCATCAATGTCTATCAGTTTCGATTAGCAATTGGCAAAATTGGCAATATTCCATGGATTGGTATTACGTGCGTTCGGTTTCTATCTCAGTATCTATTCATATGACAGCATGTGTTACAATCAACCTTACGTAATACCAATTCATCAATAGTAACTGAAAGCTGTTAGGATCAATGTTTTGGTAGTATCAAAATAACATCCCTACTAATATTATAAATGTGAAAGTAACTCTGACTGTCTGTTTGTTATGTTTTCACGCCTATACCGCTGAACCGCTTTTGATGTATTTTGGTATAGAGGTACATGGGACCTTGGAGACGGACATAGGGTACTTTTTATGTGGGTACCACGCGTGCGAAGCCGCGGGCAGCAGCTAGTAATAAATAAGAACTCTAAAAAAGGAAGCCACCTACGTATACAATGGCTTGGATCGGATCTGTACCTAATCATCACTGGCATTCGTTCATCTGTTGAAGATGATTTAGGTCATCGTCATCATATCAGCCTTTAGGAAGTCCACTGCTGCACATAGGCCCCCCCAATTGATTTCCAGGAAGAACGATTTTAAGCCCTCTCCATCCACCGACTTCCTGCGATCTTTACAATGTCGTCAGTCCATCAAAAAAATCAAACTTCTAAGCCAACGCAATCAAAAGATACAGCCGTTGATGCCCCAAATTTCCTAAAATTTTCGACACTTGCTAAGGAAACAAAACCTACAGGGTACTTCCCGTGAACTCAGAATCTTGAAATTTGATACGAAGAATCGTCTTATGGCACAGATAAAGGGAAAATTGCGAAATCCGTAATTTTGTAGTTACATCATATAATAAAAAGATTTTTAATAATTTTAAACTTACTACCCCTTTCCTCATGAACCCGTAGAGGTATTCAATTGAAATTCATATCAAATACTCAGGTCTATAATACCTTTATGCTGTAACAAAATAAAACTTCTATGTCAACGCAATCAAAAGAAACAGCAATTTAAGTCGCATATTTTCAAACTTGCAACTACTCGCAAGGGAATCAAAACCTTAAGGGTATTTCCAGTCGACCTAGAATCTTAAAATTTGGCATGAAGCAATGTTTTATAGCACATATAAAGGAAAAATTCCAAAAACCTTAAATATTTAGTTATATCACATATTTTTGGGTTCCGTACCTCGAAAGGAAAAAACGGAAACCTTATAGGATCACTTTGTTGTACGTCCGTCAGTCTTCTGGCCGTCCGTCCGTCTGTCTGTCAAGACCCTTTTTCTCAAGAACGCGTGGAGGTATTAAGCTGAAATTAATATCAAATACTCAAGTCTACTGTTCCTTAAAGCTGTGAAAAAAAAACAAACTTCTAAGCCAACGCAATCAAAAGATACAGCCGTCAATGCCGCAAATTTTCGATATTCGCAAGGGAATCAAAACCTACAAGGTACTTCCCGCGAACTCAGAATCTTGAAATTTGGTACGAAGCAACGTCTTATAGCACAGATAAAGGAAAAATTGCGAAAACCGTAAATTTTTAGTTATATCACATATTTAAGGGTTCCGTACCTCGAATGGAAAAAACGGAAACCTTATAGGATCAAGCAGCCTAACAACAAAAAGGCACCGGGGGAAGACGGAATAACGACAGAGCTTCTGAGAGCGAGTGGAACACTGGTACTTAAGATCCTCCAGAAGCTGTTCAACTCCGTCATCCTCGAGCGAACTACGCCAGAGGCGTGGAACAGGAGCGTGGTGGTACTGTTCTTTAAGAAAGGGGATAACACCCTCATAAAGAATTACAGGCCCATCTCGCTGTTGAGCCATGTCTATAAGCTGTTTTCGAGAGTAGTTACTAATCGTCTCGCTCGTAGGTTTGACGACTTCCAGCCTCCCGAACAAGCCGGGTTCCGAAAAGGCTTTAACACCATAGACCACATCCATACGCTCCGGCAGGTTATACAGAAGACCGAAGAGTATAACCAGCCACTTTGTTTAGCGTTTGTGGACTATGAGAAAGCCTTTGATTCTGTTGAAACATGGGCAGTGTAACGGTCAATCCAGCGGTGCCAAATCAACTATCGGTATATCGAAGTGTTGAAATGTCTGTACAGTAACGCCACCATGTCTATCCGACTCCAGGACCAGAGCATGAATCCAATCCCATTGCATAAAGGGGTGAGACAAGGAGATGTTATTTCTCCGAAACTGTTCACCTCTGCATTGGAGGATATTTTCAAGCTCTTGTACTGGCATAGACATGGTATCAACATCAATGGCGAACACATCACTCACCTTCGATTTGCCGACGATATAGTCCTCATGGCAGAATCGCTGGAAGACCTTGGCACAATGCTCAGCGACCTTAATATCGTCTCCCAACAGGTGGGTCTCAAAATTAACATGAGCAAGACAAAAATCATGTCAAATGCTCATGTTGCACCCGTACCGATATATATTGGGAGCGATATAATCGAAGTTGTAGACCATTATATCTATTTGGGTCAGACGATTCAACTAGGCAAGTCCAACTTCGACAAAGAGGTCAGCCGACGAATCCAACTCGGATGGGCAGCGTTCGGGAAATTACATCACATCTCACACATCTCGGCACATCTTCTCGTCACAGATACCGCAGAGCCTCAAGACGAAAGCCTATAATCAGTGCGTGTTGCCAGTGATGACATATGGAACTGAGACTTGGTCGCTAACTATTGGCCCCATACACAAGCTCAGATTCGCGCAACGTGCTATGGAGAGAGCTATGTTGGATGTTTCACTACGTGATAAAATCCGCAACGTGGAAATCCGTAGAAGAACCAAAGTCACCGACATAGCACTCAAAATTTGCAAGTTGAAGTGGCAATGGGCAGGCCACATAACTCGCAGAACTGATAACCGTTGGGGAATAAACGTTCTCGAATGGCGACCAAGGACAGGAAAACGAAGCGTAGGACGACCCCCTACCCGATGGACTGACGACGATGTGAAGATCGCAGGAAGTCGGTGAATGGAGAGGGCTCAAAATCGTTCTTCCTGGAAATCTATTGGGGAGGCCTATTTTCAGCAGTGGACTTCATAAAGGCTGCTATGACGATGATGATTATAGGATCACTATGTTGTACGTCCATCCGTCTGTCCGTCCGTCCGTCTATCTGTCAAGACCCTTTTTCTCAAGAACGCGTGGAGGTATTAAGCTGAATTTTTTATCAAATACTCAAGTGTACTGTTCCTTAAAGCTGTGAAAAAAAACAAACTTCTAAGTCAACGCAATCAAAAGATACAGCCGTTTATGCCGAACTCAGAATCTTGAAATTTGGTACGAAGCAACGTCTTATAGCACAAATAAAGGAAAAATTGCAAAAACTGTAAATTTTTAGATGGATTTCATTTTGCAATAAAAATACCATAAATATGACTCTATTATCTGGTCACCATAATACAAGCTACGTTCAGTTTGGGGCTAGATCGTGTTGTGTAGATTGTCTATCAGTGTTTATATTTATTTATATTTAAGCACACAGAAAAGTATAAGAAATGTGCTCTTTCAATTTCTGTTATTACGCTTAGCATAACCTACATTCTACAGGTAATATTCTTTAAAAAAAATCTCATATATGAAATACCTATAAGATTCATTTCAGCATCACTATGATGTCCTCATTATGTACAATCAGTTCTCTCACAGATAAGAGAAGTAAACTGACTTTGTGTGCTCAGAGTATCTGCCTAAGATTTGGTTGGTGTGGGTAAACCTACAGACTTAGGTAGGTACCTATCACCTACAATGTGGGTAAGATAAACTCAATTCAATTTTACTCTCTAACAGTATCTAACACAGTAAAACCCTACTCATAGATACATCGTTTCGTCTCTTCTTCTTCGTCATAAATAATAGGTATGTGTGTCATAATAAAGTCATTTTGCCAGTCGTATCTTGTCATTCCTACAATCCTATACCTATAATAATCTTGTTTCGACTCGTTTTGAACTATGGATTAACCGACATTTGTTTTGACAATCGATGTCGCAGTTTTTAACAACAGACGTTAAGAAAACAACGAGATTCTCCGTTTGTCATTTCATGAAGTAACATAGCTCTGCTAATATAATATTTTTAATCGTTTTATTGCATGTTTAATTCAGTAATCTAAGCGGAATTTTAATGAATAAGTTAGAACAAGGGACAAGTATGGACCATTGAATTAGGTACCTACTTATACGTGTATTATGGTGCAATGTGATTTGAACGACGAGGAATTCCAAGAAAATTATATACGGCCATTCCGCGATGACATTTAGAATTGACAATTAACCATCGACTTTAACAAACAAATTGACTAGGTATATACAAACATAAACACTTTACACTGGCAAAATTGGCATTATTATGTCACATGACATTAACAAAGAAGAAGAAAAAGAAAACAACGAAACAACTGTGAATTATTTTGAATTCGATTATATACATAATATATCCGACAAGCAACCCGCCCCGGCTTCGCACGGGTGCAATGCTGATACTAAATATACTACAGAATGTCTTTATATACAACGTTATCTAAGAGAATACAATAGACTAAGAGATAGACATATACCATTGCGGACTTTTGTGTAGACCTTTTTAAGGTGTACAATACTGTAGTACATTATTTTGATCTATCTCGTGGGGGCGTTTCTAATGTAAGCGCAAAAAAAATGTGTTTATTTACGACATCACATTAGAAACCTCTAAAATTATCAGTGTTTCTCTATTATATTATGCTTGTATTATACATATAAAAACCTTCCTCTTGAATTATTCTATCTTTTAAAAAAACCGCATCAATATCCGTTGCGTAGTTTTAAAGATCTAAGCATACATAGTGACAGACAGACAGCGGGAGGCTACTTTGTTTTGTACTATGTAGTCATAATATCATTTTACCGAGTCACAAGGATCACTTTGAAACGTCTTACTGGTCTACCGTACATACTCATACATTTTTTGAACAGAACCACCGCATGACCGGATTCGAACCAACGACTCTAGGATCAGAAGACGAAGCCTACTAGACCATCAATAGCTCAACTATTTACAGAATATGAACAATATTTATTTACTGAAATGATTTAACTTTCAAAACTTTCGTGAGTTGCAATGCAACTCACGGACCGGGGATCAAACTCACCCTGATGAAGATTCTCTAGATGAATCAAAACAGTGTCGGTGCCTCCATCGACATAAATATGTGAGTCAAGCCCGTATTTATCAAAAAATACTGAAATGATGTTCAGAAAAATATAAAATAGGTACATGTTTAACAGTTGAGATATCTAAGGATTGTTTAAAACGATCTATAGATAGCTCAACTGATCCAGATCTCTGCCGGGACGGGAGCGCCCCCAAAACAATAGCAGCAATGCCATTTTGAATGGTAATGCTAATACGCCACGTGATGTTTTCTACAGACGCCGTGAACTACTTTTGACAACGCGTGTATGAGGTATCTACATATAGTAGGTATTATTATTTTATATTATTGTAATATTATTCTGTTCTTATATGAACATACATTTAAATTTAATATATTTAACCTACCTACAGTACTCACTTACTGGTATTTGGACTTCTGAGAATGATTGAGTGAGTTGTTCTCACTATAACGCAAAATTATATCGCATTATCGAATGATGGGTGGTACAAATTATTCAAATATGAAAAGCTAAACAAAATTATTTATTCCTTGTCTCTTAACGAACCATCTATGATTGAGTAGTAACGTAAACTACTTTATCATAATTATTGCACTACGCAAAATATTAAAAATTACGCCATCTATAAGTGCTTTATGAAAACTAAGTTAGTTGTTTTTAGTACAAAGTGTGGCTCTGACACAAAGCAGATTCTATAAAGCACCTAGTTGGTTTAGTCATGTTTGCTAAATCACTTATATTGCCAACTAATTGAGATGTGATTATTAGTTTGTTTAGTAGATTTTGGGTATCTATAAACTTAGAGCTGTAATTAGTTGGGATTGCTGTTATAAACCATAACAGTTCTAAATACATTAAATTATGTTTACAAATTAGAACTGATCTCCATTTGGTAAACTAACTGAAAATCCTATCTTAATGAATATTTCTAATACTTAGTTTCATTTGAATTTGCATGGAAATATTATATCAAACCACTATAACATGTTTAGTTTCAAAGGGTCTTTACAAACCAAAAAAATATTATGTTAAAAAGTACTTTAATGTTTAATGTTTTACTTAAATGTTTATAGGTGTTTATATAATAAACATAATACGTACTATAATTATAGCTCATTGTATAAAATGGTAAATAATGTACTTAAAAAGTTACACGTAACTCTTACGCGTACGTACATGTAACCAAATTCATATTAAATTCATCAAATTCATAATATAATATATATATGAATCATAATGAATAATAATATATTATATGAATTTAATCACAGCTTTAATCACAGCAGCAGTGGGTACTAGCTCTACCTACTAAGCTGTAAGTTATGGGTTCGATTCCATCCAAACAATATTATTTATGTGATGAACACAAATTTTTGTTCTGTATGGGTATTACTAAATATCATATTTACGAGTAGGTATATATTATAGCAGTTTTGCAAAAAATATCTGTTCCTGCAATTTATACCATGCGGTGCGTAAAAAGCGATAATCGTAATACTTATACTAAAATATAGGTAATATTAATAAAATATCAGAATATTTAGATGATAAAATGCTTGGAATTAATCTTGACTTGACTCGGCATCCGTAACAAAATTTGCAAGAATCATACAGTAAAACGTTATGGGAAGTTTTTTTCCGTTTTATTATTTATATTTTTATTATACAATGTTTGGAGAACGTACAAATAGGTACATTAATAAAAAAATACAAATAATACATGTATTATGTACATTTGTATGCAGAAACCCAATGCACAGGTTCACACAAATAAATGTAAAAAAAAACATGTGTGCAATTCACACGAGGTAGAAGTGAAACCTTCAAAAAACAAACGTATAATACGTACACGTATACAGAACACCACGGTTGTTGTGATGCCTTTTCTCAAGCTTTGTACTACGCAAGCGTAATAATAAACACGTATAATGCTTCCTATCTCATTTTCTCCCACGTTAAATCTTATGAATTTATGTGTCTGTCTCTTTTTCGTTTCATCGACTTTCAAATCACAACGACGCTAAAGAAGTTTTCACTTCAAAATATATTACTAAAAACATATATTTTTTTACATAAGTACTGGAGACAGTCCATGTAGAAATCTAAATTATACAAAGTGATTAAATATATTTATACAAAATAGTAAAACAACAAACACATAGGTACACAAAAAACAAAACGAAATGAATACTTTTACTATAAAAATAATTTGTAACAGAACGTTTATAAAATAATATCAATACCTGGGTTTGTCAAGGTGCTAAATAATGCGCTTGCTCGAATAATAAAAGCATTTTGCCTATAATTCGTTTTAGCTAGCGGAACTTCTAGCGGGGTTAGAAGGAGCCGGCATATAGATTCACTAGCATGTAAGAAGACGATTTAAATTGTAGTTTTGATTTTATCAGATAAATAATATTTTGATTTGATTTGGTTTTGTTTGGTTACATAGTGAACCAATGACAGGTTTTTTCTATTATATTTTTAATAGAAGAATTGTCATTAAAAATATTTGCAGCTGTAAACATTTCATGCTACCAACATGTTGAAATATTGACAGATGACAGACAAACAAATGTGACAGCTGGTGGATAATCGAGGAAAAATTCTCGAATATTTCTTTCACTTCGCAAAGTCAGCGGGTGCATGTACGTATTTTGAATAAAACTATTTTTAATTAAAATTTACGCGCGAGGAGTCGTCCGAAAAGATATATTTAAAACAAGTCGCTCTACTGCCTTAATTTTTGTCTAAAAACATAGGTACAGAAAAAATAATAATCTGCCAAAAGATTTGGCTTAGGTTATGTAAAATGCTATTTCAAAGCTGATAAAATATTAATTCGATGAACTTACATGAGCATTGATAGTGTTATTTGTTATTGCAGCACTACACTCTGGTTTGGACACAATGAGAACGACACAAATTGCCCAGTACGCCTTGAGACTCACATATTCGCAGGTAAGTGTACCTACTATGTACTTGTTGGGATAAATTTACCTCCCTAACGTCTAGTTTTGTGTGGCATTAGCGAATCACAACACTAACCTTTCCTATAGAATTAAACCCACATTCAATTTTACAAGCGTTAACGTGGTTTGAGGAGAAATTTACTTAAATTTTACCTAAATAACCAAATATTTGTCTGATTCGTGAGTAACTTTTCCTATGAGGCTTAGTATCCACAAGAATTGAATCCAGGTTGGAAATCTTAATAATCTGTTCTTATACCTACCTATTACCTATTTTATTCAGGTTATACAAATGTCTTCATTTTATCTCAATTCAGTGCCTTCCTTTACTTAAACCGCAAGTCCTGTATAACCATTACAAACTTCTAGTCCTATCAGTTTCTATTTAAAACCAATAGGTAAGAATAGCAACTTATCAACCTTCAGCTTCAATCTAAAAAATCAGTATCTGTCAACTGTAGGGCGATTATGGAACTCTTGATACAATCAATGTCTATCAGTTTTCATTAGCAATCTGCATCAATGTCTATCAATTTCGATTAGCAATAGGCATTATTTCAATCAATCATATACAATGTATTTAAATGCTTAGTACGCTAAACACGGTTCCTACCACAATCATACTTTAAATTGGCCAAGTTATAGACACCAACTTCACATTGTAACTAACGATAGAAGCCGATAGAAATCGCAGCAATCTGTAATACCAATTCATCAATAGTAACTGAAAGCTATTAGTATCAATGTTTTGATAGTTTCAAAGTTCCATAATCATATCCCTGATTGATATAGCCTCTCTAATTAATAGGTGTATATCTACAGGATCTATTAACTGTGTTTCTGAAATCTAAGATAGTCAAACAATTTGTTTCCTAAAATGTCTTTCCATTTTAGATAAACTCCAAATGTTTTCAGTTAATACAATCAACACAATACAAGGATTGTTTTAAAACATCTTACACACAAAATTTAAAAGGAAATTGTCTATTGCAAATAAATAAATACTAGATGGACATTGAACTTCACACCGTCTAAGTTTGATTTCATTGTAAACAAACCCAGTAGTTAAGATAACAAAAAAAAACTGCTGTCTAACATACAGAAATAGATTGGAGGACAATGCACACAATACTTATATCAGGATGTTACTTACTTTGTAACATCCTGATACAGAACAAACATCTATGTTCATCACACAAAGGTTATCCTGGGTGACAATGACATCCTAGTCACAGCGGAGATGCAGAAAGTTGCAGTTTCAATTCCCGTGCACAAATGTTTGTATGACCTGCAAGTATTTGTCTTGGGTCTGAGTGATTCTACATATAATATGTATGAATTTAATAAAAAAGGTTGTTAGTATATCAGTCATGTGCTACCATAACACAAGCTCTGCTGACTTTGGGGACAGGTGATGCTGTGTGAAATGTCCGGCATTATTTATTTAAACTTATAAACCTGGACACTGAAAAAATTTTCATCACAGAAATGTTCGTCCTGGGTGGGATTCACATACAGGACACAAAGAGGAGTTTTGACAGTGGTAAACAATACCTAAATTTTATCATCATCAGCACTACATAGTATAAAACAAAGCCGCTTCCTGCTGTCTGTCTGTCCCTATGTATGCTTAGATCCTATAAACCAATCGATCGGACCTAATCTTATGATGTTATAAACGGATTTTAATGCGGTTTTTTTTAATAGATAGAGTGATTCAAGAGGAAGGTTTATATATATAATACATGCATAATATAGAAGAGAAACACTGATAATTTTAAAGGTTTCTAATGTGATGTCGTAAATAAAGACATTAGTATATTTAGTATCAGCATCCCGTGCGAAGCCGGTTGGGTCGCTAGTACTAAATAAACTGGCCAAGATATGAATGACTAATGGTCAAGTTTCAATCCAATTCATCACCTTAGTTACTAAAATAAAAGAATTTAGTATGAAGCTTTCATGAACATTTTTAAGGTTTACGAATCAGGCCATTACACATAATCTAGGAAAGCCTTTCTAGCGTGATGGTTTTCCTTATCAGTAAACTATACTACAATAAATTAGGGTTCACTGCTAAAACATATTTGTGTGCAAATTTTTATTGAGATAAGACTCAATATAATATAACTCAATATAATAAGGTCTGCGAGCTTAAACTCTGATTATAAGGATGGACGGACAGTCAATCAGAACAACACTTCCAAACTATAAGGGTTATTTGTGGACTTTGGAATCCTAAAAATCCATTCTAGATTGTATTTGCTCACATAAGCATTGAAAGCGTTTTAATTATTAACTTTTTCAAATACACTAGTACTTAAGATGGCGTTAAATAAGTAAAATATCATCTTGTTGAGAATTCCAAATTATTTAAAGTATAGATTTATGTTGATAAAGAAAGAATGAAAGAAAATTAATATAGAAACAAAAAAAAAACAAAAGATATGAAAAAATAAAAACAATGAGCTATATAATACAATCTGCATCGTGTAAGCATCAACTAGTCCCGCTCTGTGTGCGCAGGTCAGGCCAAACAGGTCCTGAACCCAGCATAAAGCTGCTCTACATGGTGGATAGTGGCTACCTACCATGTAAAGCTGCGCTGTGATAAATAAGTAAAACGTACTCCCTTTTGGAGCCTTCCAAATTATTTTAACTAATTTGAGCAAAATGTGGACAATGCGTCTTAATAATGTTTAGACATGCCCATGTCTAACTCCTTATACATCAGAAAATAAATAAATAATGTTTGACATTTCACACAGCATCATCGAGGTTGTGGTATAGGTACCACATGACTGTTATACTACTTTTATATATATTTTTTGTAAATACATACATATTATACATAAAAACACCCAGATCCGAGACAAATACTTGCAGATCATACAATATTTGTCCAACGGCTGGAATCAAACCCGCAACCTTCTGTGTTCAGCCGGACCTTAGTCCACTGCACCACAGAGGTCGTCTATCTATCACTAGTCACTACGCAATAATGCACGTCACGTTGTGAACTAGCCTACCATTAACTGAATCAATTGAGTGGCTTCAGTGCAGTGTAACAATGTGCCTACACGTGATTCAAACGAGATTGCTATACGTACCCTATCTATTACCTACTGCAAGGCCTTCCTACGTCAGAAATAAGCAACGTTGTAGCCTTAATATAAATAAACTAGCATTGCAACCCGACCCGGCTTCGCACGGGTGAATTTACACCTAAAACTTCCTTATGAAACACTCCGTCTATTGCTGAAAACCGTATGAAACTCAATGCGGCAGTTTTTGAGTATGAGTTCAGACAAGCGAAGGACGGGGGAACTTTTTTATAATTATGTGAATTTAAAAAAAAAAATTACATCACAACGTCTAATAAATCGATGAATGCTGGCTGCACGCACGAAAAAGAATTACAAATTGTCCCGTTACGCTCATTGTAACGTTACGATCGGAGCGAGAGCGCATAACAAAACAGATAGATAGGTAGATCTGTTTTGTTATGACGTTGTCACGTTAAACTATCGTCCGTAAACCGACTTTACAGACAACCATTTTTTGTGTTGCCATTTATCCCCCAACTGACAAAGCATGTATGTACCTACTATTACAAAAAATGATAATTGATTCATGCGTTACTTTGCGGAAATCCATTACAAAAACGTTATACAGATAAGAGAAATATATAATACTATCCCGCTAATCTATTCCTTAAAAAGTTTTTTTTAATGTACTACTTGTAGTATAATGAGTAAGAGTATGTATGTGCGTGTGCCACACGACCACATAGGTCGTGTTTGCGTGCATGTGTGTGTGTGTGTGATCGCGTCTGTCACACCCCCAGTCTGCCTTGTGTTTGTCAGTGAAAGAGATGGTCTGTATGGGAGCTCGTGGGCTCCATATTCCTACCATGTACCTACCTATCTTATGAGACATATGAGTGTCAGCATGGGAGAGTAATTGTACTTGAGGAGAGGTGTAAATATAGTCGGAAGGTGAGAGAAGGGTGAAAAGAAGACAGCTATAGGTACTTTAATTTTGATTTAGACTCATGTGATAGGAATAACTTGGAGATGCGTAGTTTCTTTGTGGTTCTTTGTGAATACTTCTCTGATGCTTATCGGTGTCAGATTTTAATGGATCGTCTTCTTTAAACCTGATTAACATGTAAATAGGTAGATATATATACATGATACTAGCTGCTGCCCGCGGCTTCACACGCGTAGCTTATGTCCTTCTCCAAGGTCCCATCAATCTCTATACCAAAATTTCTTAAAATCGGTTCAGCGGTTTAAGCGTGAAAACGTAACAGACAGACAGAGTTACTTTCGCATTTATAATATTAGTAGATATATTGATTATTAGCGCATGGTCCGATGAACCATTGACATTCTTATCTAAAGAGGTTTGAGAGACGCCTGGCGATGCTAAAATTACACGTTTATCTGATGACCTTAACTATAGTACTCTATAAACTCAAGGAGTAAAAATATAGTATCTAGATATTAAAAGTTATGAATATCCTCATTCACCCTATGATTTGTGCTTCAATTATGAAATTCTGATAAGAATATTACCTTCATTACATAGTATAAAACAAAGTTGCTTCCCGCTGTCTGTCTGTATGTATGCTTAGATCTTTAAAAGTACGCAACTGATTTTAATGCAGTTTTTTTAATAGATAGAGTGATTCAAGAGGAAGTTTTATATATGTATAATACATGCATAATATAGTAGATAAACACTGATAATTTTAGAGGTTTCCAATGTGATGTCGTAAATAAACTCATATTTTTGCGCTTACATTGCAAACGCTGTCTGAACCCTATGAGATAGATCAAAATAATGTACTACAGTATTGTACACCCTCAAAAGGTCTACAAAAAAGTTTGTGATGATATATGGCTATCTCTTAGGGATAACCATTCTGTAGTATAATTAGTATCAGCATTGCACCCGTGCGAAGCCGGAGCGGGTCGCTAGTTGTATATAAAAACCTTACGATGTTTGTCCCCGGGATAAAATAAGGAACTACTTAATACATTTTTATGAGACATCGATTACTGTGTGGAATTTGGTCAAACTTAAGAGGTAGGATAGTTTTATCTCAAATATTAGCCTCATTAATTTTTTTTTTGCAAATTGTATGTTTTCCTACAATAAGTTCCATAAGTTTCTAACAGATGGCAGTGTTAACTAACTTCAACGTCTTTTGATTCATATTTACGTTTTAAAAACTAAAAAAAACTGTCTTCATTTGTATATAATGTAATAATATGTAATATGTTTATGTAATAATGTATAATATGTTTTCATTTTTCGAAATTCGTAATTACTTGAAAGGCACAGAAAAGCGAAATATCGAAATTTCGTTTATTTTTGTAACATATTTTTTTCAGCTATTTTCATTTAAAAACTACTGAACCGATTTTGATGAAATAAAAACCTAAAAATATCGAATTTAGAACCTCCTTTTTTTGAAGTCGGTTAGAAAGTAAGTAAGTTAAAAGTAGTATTTATTAAACTTAAAACTACTTAGCCACAGCAACGTGTGGCCGGATCAGCTAGTTAAATTATATATATATATTATTCGAAATTAATAATATAATATAATAATATAAATAGAATTGCTAATACGGATGGTTGATGATAGTCCAAATGTTTTTCGTATCACGATAACATAATTGCAACACCCCGCAATTTAATTGCAATACCCCGCAATTTTATGGCAATACCAGCAACTACTAATGATAATTAACAAATGAGAAGACTGGAAGTCGGAAGGGTTCCGGATCTATAAATAAACAAGTCTATTGCGGTAGTGCATACGGAAATGACCTTCATCAAAGTACCAAGTCACTTACAACATTTCTGTACAGTGATGTTGAGCATAAATAATATCTTCCTATACATTGACTGGCTTGTCAGCTCAGCTGGTAGCTCTGTAGGGCGATTATGGAACTCTTGATACAATCAATGTCTATCAGTTTCGATTAGCAATCGGCATCAATGTCTATCAATTTCGATTAGCAATAGGCATTATTTCAATCAATCATATACGATGTATTTAAATGCTTAGTACACGCTAAACACAGTTCCTACAACAATCGTACTTTGTAAATTGGTCGAGTTATAGTTTGACACCAACTTCACATTGTAACTAGCGATAGAAGCCGATAGAAATCGCAGCGATCCGTAATACCAAAAAGATCCGTAAAATCAATATAACTGAAAGCTAAGTATTAGTTGACGACCTTTGTGGCGCAGTGGGCTAAGGTCTGACTGAGACGCAGAAGGTTGCGGGTACAATTCCCGCCGCGGGACAAATGGTATGATCTGCAAGTATTTGTCTCGGGTCTGGGTGTTTCTATGTATGATATGTATGTATTTACAAAATAAAAAAAAACAGTATATAAGTAGTATATCAGTCATGTGGTACCCATAACTAAAGCTCTGCTTACTTTGGGGCCAGATGATGCTGTGTAAAATGACCGGCATTATTTATTTATTTATTTATATCAATGTTTTGATAGTATCAAAGTTCTATAATCGCCCCGCTGATATGTATGTAGGTTGAGTGTTCGATTCCTTCACAACATATAATAATAATATATCTTTATCTCCGACACGAAATCCAATTTTTACAAACAATAGGTACGAATACATTTTGACAAACACGGGCTCAGTGCCTCCATCGACAAAATAATACGTGAGTAAATAATTTTCACTCAAAACGGGATATTTACCATGATATATGAGTTTTTTTCAGTTTATCTCGTGATCATGGCGCATGCAACTGTGCCGAAATATCGAGAAGCAGAAAAACTCATATATCATGGTAAATATCCCGTTTTGAGTGAAAATTATGTGCAAAACCATGATAGTTTTAAAAGTTATACGTGAGTAAAGCCCGTGTTTGTCAAAATGTATAGTACAACTCACGAAAGTTTTGAAAGTGAAATAGGTACGAACACAAAATACAGTTAAATAAAATTAAACTAGTGGCTCTGTGAGCTGTAGACCTCGCGACAATTTTTCGAAATGACTGAAATATTACTCTTTATCTTTTTAACCCCCATATCTCCGGCATTTTTAAACATTTTTAAAAACCGAATCGACAAATAATTTCTATAGTTATAGAACATGCTAACACAATTTCACGGGAATCTGTAGAGAACATCCGGCAGACGCCGGCGGGCCTATTAGTGCCTGCCAGGTATAACCTGTCTGACAGACCTGCTATAATAGTGTTCTTACACCCGACCCTAGACATAAATTTAGCAATTCTTAGCCTTTGGATGTAATTAAAGGAATATACTCTCCAGGTACCGGAGACGCTGCAATATCGATTTAGGCCCATGAGTTGCCTAAAGATATTATTATAGGCAACTCGAATGCCGTCATGCTCTTTCTTTGTGCAACTCGTTCGAAGTTGGCAAGTGTAAAACGTCTGGCAGAATGACTTTTCACGTTACGGGATGCTTTACAAATTTTGCGTGATGAACATAGGTGTTTGTTCTGTGTCTGGGTTTATAAAGTATCACCTATGTATTTAAAAATATATAGGTAGATATTCTATGAGTAATCTGGTCACCATAATACAAGCTATGCTTCGTTTTGAGCTAGATGGTGTTGTGTGTCCACCAGTATTTATTTATTTTATTTATTAGAGCTGGCTAGTCTAATATTAAAATATTTCCATAATTTTTTTTAGCTAAAATGGCTTAAAATCTCCGTCCTATTACTTTCTTTTATAGACATTATTGTAATTTCCAATTTTGTTTTTTATTATTTTGAAATTCAATGATAAAAACTTTTCGTATTAGCTAGCTATAGGCTATTTTTATACAAGAAATTAATATAAAAGTATTTATGAATTATTAGTTTATTTGGGAGATGTTATGTATGTTTAAAATGGTTTTGCTAAATAGACATTAAGTCTTTGATTGCTTATTCTGTATCTAATAATATAACATCAATTTTAAAACAACCTTTCTAATTAAAATCAATAGCGTAGTGGCACAGGTACACTATGCTTCACTAGCGTCGAGCTACATAACGAGTTTTCACTGGCCTCATACTGGTCAAATAGGATGTAACAACGGCTCGAATGAAGAAGAAGAAGACGACTTGCCTCATAACTCAGTAGTACCTTTACCTTACTCTAGGTTCGGGTTTCGACTCCCACTAAACACACATATTTGTGTGTTGAACATAGATGTCTGTTCTGTATCCGGCTGTCGTGATTTTATAATAGTACATTGGTGGCAATTCTGTTGGTTCATTTCTAAAATTAGAAATTGTCTAAAATATATTTAGTTAGTCATAGCATTTGTAAAACCTCGTCGGTTGGTATCATCTAAATTAGGAACGCTAAATAAATGAGATTTGAATTAGGATAAGTTGGTAGCAGCAGAATACCAAAGTTTCATTTGACAGTTCTAAACCTAATTTTAGCTAAAATTAGTTAGGTTGGTGCCAACGGAATTGATGTCATTGTTACCCTAGGGCTGATTGTAACTTATTTTGTCCCGAGATGGGGTTTGGACCACAAGGACATCTTTGAATCGTCTTCTTACATGCTAGTGAATCTAGGTGCAATAGTTTGAGGGAATAAATAAATCTTACACCCGAAGTAAACACTGCTTTTCATTACGAATACAAGGAATGTAAAAATAAAAACATGAATAAACTAAAGAAAAAATGAGAGTATTTTATTTTACATAAATCAACAACTTTGGTGAGATATTTATTTAAAGTTTATGGTAAAATTAGAGCAATTAATTATAGTTAGTGAAGGTATTTCCAGGTATGTTGATATTTTCTGGGAAACTTAAGTTTCTGCAGTATCCAGGGGTTCTTGTGTGTATATTGGAGATATCGATATTTGTCTATTTTCTTGATGAATGTTTTTGGATTGCACCGGATAATCTTTTGAAGTGCTTAGTTGTAGAGGGTCAGTGTAATGCAGATTTATCATTTCTGTTGACAGCTGTCAGTTGAAAGCGATTCTCCCTAGGGCTGAAAAATAGTACTTTCAACCCGCTCTTCAGGCAACTTCAGGTTTAGGTACTTTCCGAGTATAAGTAATGAAAAGTATACTAGAGGCCTGTGAGCTGTAGACCACGCGAACATTTTTCTAAATGACTGAAATATAACTTTTTTACCTTTTCAACCCCCTATTCAACCCCCCATCTTCGCTATTTAGAAAAAAATCCAAAAACTGAATCGACAAAAAATATATATATTATAGTGACAGAACCTGCTCACAAAATTCCAAGAATCGTTTGAGAAATGCGACCTGTAGAGGAGAACATCCGGACAGACATACGAAAGCATTTTCGCCTAAGCTGAAATGGAGACATGGATAATTAATCTACTACCTATGTGTTTCAATATATTTAATACCTGTTTTATCATCTAGTTTACATTATACAAGCTTTCCTTACTTTGGGGCTAAATGGTGCTGTGTGAAGTTCATCATTACTTATTTCACAGTACTAAGTCGTAGAATGTTAACCAATTTTCATCATACCCAGTCTAGACCGATTGACCCACTTTGATAATAGATTCTTGTGGAACTTACTGCTTATAGATAAATAATATTGTACCTTTAAGACGATGTCCACAGCAAATTAACTTTTGTATGGAATCAATGAGTTATTTCACCGCTATTTAGTGGCTAGTTAGTCGATTTTACGCTTATTTTGTGCAAGTGAAGTTTTAGGTTATACTTAAAGCACCTCTAGATATCTTAAAATAACCTTTATGCCCTTCCATTTTTAACCGACTTCAACAAAAAAAGGAGGAGGCAATTCGGTTGTAACTTTTTATTTTTTATGTTTGTTACCTGATAACTCCGTATATGAACCGATTTAAAAAAAAAAATACATGTGAAAGGATATACTTATGTACTTTCTATGGTACTTTCTATGGTCCCATAGAAATTTCATCAAAATCGGTTCAGTACTTTGGTTTTTAAATCAACATAACTGGAAAAAATATGTAATCCATGTAAACAAAATTTCAATATTTTGCTTTCGGCTAAAATATTTTCGGACACTTTGACCGAAATGACACTTTCAATTTTAATTTATTTTTTAGCGACATTTCGGACACCATCAAAATACTGAAGATGTTTTATACAATCAGTTACAAAAGTGTTAACTTATATTAGATTAAATAGGTACTAAGAAATAGAGCGCGAAAACTGAATATTTTAGAGTAACTCATAGCGCCATTTTTCGGAATCATAACTGTGTATGTAGGTAACATGTTGAAAAAAAACAGAAATAACTAAAAACGTGTAAAAAAGTATATAATATAGTATAAAAATCAAGATCTTATAATTATTGCTTCTAAATCTAATATAGGTAATCATATATTATACTATAAGTAGTACAAAAATAACTTGTCACCCATCATTATGGTGATATTTTATAGCAATATCGATTTAACAAACATAACATTTTCTCGTTTTCTCATTTAAAATACATATTAAAAGGTATACCTACCTATTAGGTATACCTATTTATTAGGTTTACTAAACAAGCAATACAATATTTTACAAAAAATCTACAATAATCACAGTAGTTTAAAAGCATTTGGCACAATATTCTACAAGGTAATAAACCAATCGAATCAAACAATTTAAAAAATAAGGCTTTCTATGCATAATTCAACACATATTTCTCCTTGCCTAAAATCAGTCAGTAGTAAGATGTTCATCGAACTCATTTGTGATTTTTATTTTTAAATATTTCTGGTCATTGACGTAAAATTTAATAGTTGTATATCAAAATGACCACCATTATGAAAGAGATATAAATCTCATATAACCAGATGTACTATTTAGAATATTTGCCTAAAAGCGTAATATAATAAAAAAAATACTATTATTATTATTAATCAATAGATCAGGGCAAGAAAACATACAGAAAATACAGAAATTAATAAATAGTGTTGAATCTTAATCTATTGATTTTCTTTACAATTACCATATACTCGGTTACATTTTATTTAACTTACCTCCAAAAAACATAAAAAACAACACAAGTTGCCACATATTCTTTTTTCACTTAACCACTTGCACTTGCACTTGCACTGACCTTGACTAAGTGACGAATGGTTGGCAAAGTGGCAACTGTTCATCGGCCGTGCGTTTGAGCAAAACGAGCCCGAGAGATTCCTATACGAATACATATATATATATATATATATCGTAGAGAAGAGACTTTTCTATTAATTGAGATAAAGTTTATACATTAGCTCTCTCTCGCTAGTTACTGTTTTACAATCTTTCATGTTATTTTTAATACATAACAGCCAAGATGGATATTTATGTATGTGTATGTGATATCATTGAATTCGTCTTGGCAGTTTAAGTTTGTTACCTGACTGTACAAAACAGCGTTTATTATTGGTGTCCGAAATGTCAGCAAGCTTTGCTTTCTTGCTACTTTTCCAGTGGTGTAAACAGACTTCTAAAAGGAGGAGGTTCTCAATTTGGTTGCATTTGTATGGGCTCAAAATTAATTTAATGAAGTCGGTTTATCATGGTCCCTAGAACTTACTTCGCACATAATCATTTTGTTTTTATACCGGCTTCAAACTACGCATAACACAATTGATCCAATTGATTGACGTTGTTCCTGTACACAATCTATTATTTGAGTTACTCTTTTATTTTCGAACTGCGCCATCGCGTACTGCGTATACACACTTATCTCGTGGGTGTGTATTCTGCGCGTGACCATCTAGTGACATAACACCTTTGTTTCAGTCTGTTAGAACATTTAAAGTTGATGATAAAACTGCAACCTTGTAATGTCTTTCAAGTAAATTGTCCAATAGTTTTAAATGAAGCGGTTGGTAACAGTTTTTGTTTTTCATTTCATAGAGTGTTATTAAAATCGCTCCAGCCATTGTTTCGTGATTGAGCATTCAAAAATCCACACAAATGACATTAGGATAAGATAAGAATTTATTAAAATACGCCTAAAAACATAAGTGTGTTACTATAAAAGAGTAGTATGTCAAATAATTATCACATTTTTCTTAATTTAAAGACATCAACTGTATAGAAAGGGGGTGCTTCCATACAGTTGATGCAGACTTAATCTAGTGGGACTTTCTATGATCTTCATAGCCACGGGAAGAGAGTTGTACAATAGCAGCCTGATATCTACAACCATGCCTTCAAAAGATAATAATAATACAAAAGAGTAGTATGACAAATAACTATTACATTTTTCTTAATTTAATGTCCTCAACTATATAGAAGCACCCCTCGAGCAAAAGCTTTATCAATGCAGACTTCACTTTCTATGATCTTCATAGCCACGGGTAGAGAGTTGTACAATGGCCTCAATTCTGTTGGCACCAACCTAACTAATTTTAGCTAAAATTAGGTTTTGAACTGCCAAATTAACCTTTGGTATTCTGCTGCTACCAACTTATACTAATAATTTATATTTTATATAATTTAATAAAGCGTTCCTAATTTCCTAATTTAGTTAGATGGTACCAACAGAATAGGTTTTACAAATGCTGTGACTAACTAAATATATTTTAGACAATTCCTAATTTTAGAAATGAACCAACTGAATTGTCACCATTAGCAGCCTGATATCTACAACCATGCCTAACAATATTTAACTTTTGACACAGTGGAGCCTCAAGCTCTTTTCTCCTTGTATTTAGTCTTAAAGCTCTTTGTTCATGTATTTCATATCTTGGCGGATGTTTGATAATGTCCATAAGAGTAACAAGGATATAATAGGCTAGGTAGAGTCAAAATGTGGAGTTCATTTATAATGATTTATAATGTAAGTTAGTAGACTGCAAATCAATTTGTCCCTTGACAATACTCAATAACTTTTTCAAACCTCGAACATTGCATGCCTATCTGAGATAAGAGTAGTCATATCTGCAGTTCGTTTATCTGTTTTAACAGATAGCCCCAAGCAATCAGTCAACCCATAAACTTATCTGGCGTTCTACGATTTTAAAGTGCGTCATGATTATATCTTTGGCGCCGTACGCCATCTATTTTCGTCAACTTTGTGATTGCCAAGTCTTTGTTTTATAATTTAAATTTTCATGCAATACTAGCCCAGTAGGTATAGTATGAACAGAGACGAAAAAATGCTTTTGACTGGGGGTTAAAATTTTCATGATTTTTTTGAATTGATAACTTCTTGTGGGAGGGTAAACCGCTTCGTTACGTAACGCGTTACGGCGCCAGTCTGTCTGCATACGGCAGCTGTAGGGAGGCTCCTCCTCTCTCACTCTAACCCACAGCGCTAGTTAGATTAGTTTAAGTTATCACTTCTGTCAGGCGTCCCGAGACTCACACGTTTTTTTACAAAATTCATGACGTTTCTTTGAAAAAGTAATAATATAAGTATCCCTATATATATAAAAATCTTGTGTCACAGTTTTCTTGTTTATACTCCTCCGAAACGGCTTGACCGATTTTGATGAAATTTTATACGTATATTCAGTAGGTCTGAGAATAGTTTTATAACTAATTTTTATACCCCTAAGTGTTAAGGGTGGCTCACCCAAATTTTGTTTTTATGGTCAATAAGGCAAAACAACGTTTGCCTGCTCAGCTAGTATATATATAATAATATAGTATATTCTTGTATTGCGGAGTTGTAGGATTATCATATTAAAACTGCATCATCAGATATCATATCTGGGGTCAGATGGAAACAATATTTCCATCTGTTCCTCTTAATGTAGTCTTAATACATTTTAATGTAGGTTTCAATAAAAGTCTCAAAAAATAACACAAGAGACATTCCGCCGGGCTAACATGGCAGACGCGGCAAACTTTTTCTTTTCTCGACTGCTTTGACACTGACATTTAGCCCATAGTTTATATTATGTCAATTTTGACGTTTCTTTGTAGAGATATCGTTTATTGCGGCTGCCATATTTGGCCGGCAGGTCTGTATGCTAAATTTAGCAAACTTCTGTATTTTAAATGCTATTTTTGTAATTTGAATGAAATATATTCAGATTTTTATGCCTTTGTTTTCAATACTATTTGCCAAGAGCAATTCCAATGCGACCGTGTTTATTTTTGACACAGTCTTGATCTTCCTTTTCATGGCTTTTACAGTTCGATGATCTTAAGTAATTTGCTTACAAAATACATTTGACCTTTATTTTGAGACGAAATTATCAATAACTAGTGACCCGCTCCTGCTTCGCACGGGTGGAATTTAGAGTTGGAATTTTAGGTAACTAATTCTAAGCATAGGTCTGTTCGCTCACAACGTGCCATTCTTCTTAGTTTTAAAACTTGTATAGTCCTTGGAACTTCTAAACGAAAGCTCCGGTACGAATAATTAAAAGATGAATTTACATGTACGTATTCATCTTAGATTGTAAACTATTTAGTTGGATAAGAATCATTATCTTTTGATTCTACCCGTGTTTCGATTGATTAATTTGAACAAAAAGCTTTTTTCGTGACTCAACTATAACAGTTACACATAGACCTAATAATAATGATACCGGACATTTCACACAGCATCATCTGGCCCCAAAGTAAGCAGAGCTTGTGTTATGGGTATCACATGACTGATATACCATTATTATACTTTTTTTTGTAAATACATATATATTATACATAGAAAAACCCAGACCCGAGACAAATACTTGCAGATCATACAAACATTTGTCCCGCGGCGGGAATTGAGGTCGTTATTGGGTTTTTTTCGCCAAAACTACTGAACCGATTTAATGAAATTTGGTACACAGAGGGTACTTTTTAATTGGAAAAAAGTGTTGAAAAGGGGGGTGAAAGGTTGTATGACAGTATTGTCATTTTCAGAACTAGAAGAATTAAATTTTAGGCTGTTGATCCCTACTAATATTATAAATGTGAAAGTAACTCTGTCTGTCTGTCTGTTACGTTTTCACGCCTAAACCGCTAAACCGATTTTGATGTATTTTGATATCGAAATAGATGGGACCTTGGAGCCTTCTCCACATACATAGGCTACTTTTTATGTAGGTACTACGCGTGCGAAGCCGCGGGCAGCAGCTAGTTGTCTATGAACAAAAAAATTAACATCTGGCCCTCGGGTAAATGCTGAATGACGGATTAAGGGGACTGTTCCGCCTCTGGCTATGAATTGTACTGTTTGAAGCGAATAAGTGAAAATCATCAGTGGAGCGTAATTTCGTTATCAACTGACGCATGGTAACGGTATCAAAATAAATTCCTGTACGTCATTTATCAGTCATCACATCGCACAATGATAATTTAAAATACGCGAGCATTACGTAATAACTACGCAAATATCGGCGTCTGCGGAGCTTCTGAGGAATTATCATCTAAAAAGATTTTCCTATATTAGATAGCCCGAGCAGTTTCGACGACATGACCGCGAAAATCAATGCTTCACATTATTAAGCGTGCAATCAAAATGAGCTCTACGTGAGACATACTGATAAACCTAGAAACGTCTCTTGTCAAAAGTTAATCACTATTTAAAATAGTGCTGTCCCTTTTTGTAAGATAGTTACAAAATAGTGACAGGGCGAATCTTAAGCAATGTTTGCCAATGTTCGATGTTTGATGCGGTTTTTTTTAATAGATAGAGTAATTCAAGAGGAAGGTTATGTATAAAACATGCATAATATAGTAGAGAAACACTGATAATTTTAAAGGTTTCTAATGTGGTGTCGTAAATAAACACATTTTTTTGCGCTTACATTGCAAACGCTGGCTGAACCCTACGAGATAGATCAAAATAATGTACTACAGTATTGTACACCTTAAAAAGGTCTACACAAAAGTCCGCAATGGTATATGTCTATCTCTTAGTCTATTGTATTCTCTTAGATAACGTTGTATATAAAGACATTCTGTAGTATATTTAGTATCCGCATTGCACCCGTGCGAAGCCGGGGCGGGTCGCTAGTAGCTAATAAAAGATATTGCTGCATGATCCACGCAACACTATCTAGTCCCAAACTAAGCATAACTTATACAATGGGAACCAGGTGCCTGATAGAATATTTTACATACTACATAATATTTAGATACTTAAGATACTTTATAACACCCAGATAGAACAAAAACCTGACTGGCCTATCGGGTCCATTGGTAGTAGCTCTGTCCTCTGTACTGTAAGTTCGATTTCCTCTATGTTTCTCTTAGGACAAACATTTATGTGATGAACATTGATGTTTGTTCTGTGTCTGGGTGTTATTAAGTATAATAAATATGTATTTCTTTTTGGGTTTACGCAAGACTAACGCACTAAAATCTGTATTTACACAATAATATAAAATACACTTGAAACAGTTGAACTATCTAAGGATCGTTTAAAACGATTATATAGCTCAACTGATCCAGATTACTGTCAGAGGGCAGCGTTCCCAAGATACTGGCTGCATTACCACGTTGAATGGCAATGCTAATACGCTGAGCCAGCTCTTGCCAATGTCAAGCCAACGTGTTACTCAAGGTTTTGTGACGTACCTAGTAACATATTTTATTATCACCTGGCCCATAGCAACCGTATCTAGTGCTTATATATTTCGTCGGTTCGGGCGTCCCCGAGAACAACCATTTGTGTGAACGGTTGTAGATACGGTTGCTATGGGCCAGGTGATAATAAAATATGTTACTAGTTACGTCACAAAACCTTGAGTAACACGTTGGCTTGACATCGTCATTTTACATATACGATCTAAGATTACCATATTGGTAGGTAGGTGAATGACCAGCATCTAATTTTATCATTCTACCAATTGGCCGCCCGGCACGATCGCTACTTATCGGTAAATCCTTTTTATTACTTTTTGGAACGAAGTTCCTTATCGCGAGTTTGGCGAGGGGACCTAGCCGAGAAAAAATGTAACGCGTTACGAAAAACCGACTAGTTTACTCATAAGAATACACGAGTCAGCGGCACAAACTCGTTAGTGGGCGCAACTAAAATGCATGCTATTTCACCTAGCTTAGTGTGAGAATAGGATAGACGTGCACCAAGGATAGAGATGAGCAGTAAGGAGATAGCGTGATTATAATTTCGAGTCATATGATCAGATTAATCTACGATTTCTAAATAAAACGATTGCGTAAAAATAATTAATAGACCTTAGGCTCAAGGGCTCTCATGAAAAAACTACTGAATGTATTTATAAAAAAAAAAGTTATTTGAGCTCTTGAATAAATAATCTATGCTTGTATCGGAAGATTTTTTTAGTTTGCGTACTCCGTTTGTTATTTATTCACACCTAAAGTTGCGCTAAAATCAGTGATGAAAAACGATTTTTTTTGGAGTTTTCTATCTTTCAAACCCATATTATTTTTACAATTCTGTATTGATACAATCATAGATTATGACAAGACAAATTTATATCACTTAGTTTTGGTTGTTCATAATCAGACGGTGGTGTGATCACCATTCGACATTTGTATGGAAAGATAATCTACTTGTTCACTCTTAAAGGCTCCATTCGTGCACTTGGCACGAGTCTTTGAACTTTTTAGGTTCTACGCCGGTTTCCACACGATGTTTTAGTTTTTAGTAATTCATTTACTTTGTATTGTAACTAGTTACCTTGACATTATTCATACGTTACTGTAATTCAATAGATACTTTAGCTATAAGTTAGTACAGTTTGAAGATTTTTATTCGTTTTTAAGTCAGTCGATCGATACCGGCTGAACATATTTTAATATAAGTACTTTTAAAAAACAATAAAGAAAACAGACTTCATTAAATACAAATTTAGCTGATATAAAAATTCGAGACCATAAACAATTTCATCCGCTTTTTTTTTAATGAAAAAAATAATAGTGTTTTTCGGTGGTATTTTTCTGTAAATTTAAATGGGACCAAGCGGGACGTATACCCCCCAAAACAAAAAAATAATTTTCCAAATGGGTTCATAAATGACGGGAATTCCCACCTCCTTTTTTGAAGTCTGTTAAAGTGACGGTAATATCTGTTGCCATCTCTATTCATTGGCATTAAAACGACAACGGCAAACCAGCGGTCTGTTCTTGTCATTGTAATTAATATTCACATTAATAATATGTGGTTATAAGATAACCTAGCAGATAACCTACCTGGACTGTTATCGCTTATCACTAAACCGACCAAATAGGTATTTTTTTAATACCACTTCTCACTATCAGACTAGGCTTTCTTATGCTCTGTAAGTACATTGGGCACCCAATCTGTTGGACAAATTCGTTAAGAAGTGTCGCTTCAGACGAGATAGTTACGCGGTGGAAAGAAATACACAATGTAGGTAAAGGTAAACGGGCATTTTGTTCGGACATTTGACCCACCAGCGACTCGGCGACCACTGACGAAACGCGTGGGTGAATGTTAAAGACCAAGAATACTACCTAATGAGATGAGTCGCATTCCTCAAATGTATGGGAAAGGTTTTTTTAAAGCAAAACATAAATAATATAAAAAATGAATTTTCGTATATTCTTGTACCTTTTAAATATATAAAATGCTTACAAAAATGCACAAAGATCTTTCTAAAAAGGTACAAGAATGTTTAGGAGCTTTCTATCATGTTCCCCGCAATTTCTCCCGCGTCATGCTGAAAATGGTTATATACCTGCATTATTTTTAGAGAGTTAAGTAGGATAATGAAAAGTAACACACTTTTTTCCACATATTATTCAATATCAATCGTAACATCGTCTAAAAACCTGGTGCATCTATTCCTTCCTGATGTCTTGCCCACGATAAAAAGTACACCACACTCGCGACATGCGCGCAGCTTCTAACAGCGCGCAGCTTATTTCGAGTGGGGACAATCAAAACATATGTATAATATAATATGTTTATCATACATAGGGTTTCCGCGATACAGGCTCGACCTAGTGCGGAACCCACTGTTAAACTGTATATAGATATGAATTTTTGGGGAAATAAAACATTTATTATTATATTTTTATAATATTGTCTCATTCGCACAGGGCTGACTGGATTCGGCTTATTAATATTTTGTTTTGGACCATTTCTCAGTGCCGGTACATTCCTATATGGCACCTATATGCCATTTTACCGCATGTGTTCGACGAATATGACCTTGTAATTCTCAAATGATAGAATCCTAATGTAAATAGTAATATCAATTCCAAGCTATGGAAAATCATTGAAATCTGGATCATTTCCGTCAAGCGTCACGAACACGCTACTCTTTCTCGCTTCAAATTGTTAGATAACATTTCTGCGAGTTCATTGTTTTGTTGCAGTTTTTCATTGATAATCGCTATAAACTGTTCAGGGAATGCATGGTTTTCATATGGTCGACGAGTAACATTTATAATTGCTGCAGTTATTTTGTAGTGTATTGGGCGTTTTGTGTGAAAGAGAGGGGCTTCTAAACTCTGTATACTGCAATATGGATTGCGCCTTACAAGCGCCAGAGAGCATATCACAATTAGTAGTAATTATTGAAAATCAATAAGTGAGAAAAATATACGTTTTGGATTTAACCACATAACTTTTTCCCCCATACATTTGGATTAAAATAAATACATTCCGTGAAAATATGTTAACCTTCAAAGCAAACCAAATTTCAATAAAGGACGCGTACTTCGAGGTATCGGGTCAAAAATGCCCAATGACCTTTAATCCCAACAAAAAAATTAATGTGAAAAAGGGGTCAAGTTCGGTACAAACTGCGTTCGGGGTTGACGGTGACGTCGATAAAAGTGTTCAGATCTGAACGGGTGCCAAGTTCCTTAAATCAGCTATAGTTTTGTACAACGTTATTTATTTATACAATTTATTTAAAAGAAAATTTGTAACGTTTAGTTAAAAAAAACCTCTGACAATAACAAACACAACAAAAAAATAATTAGCGAAATCCGTCTAGCTGTTCACGAGTGATGACCATGACCAAAGGGAAAATAGGGATTTATTTTTATATATTTAGATTTCGTGGAGCCCGCCTTTTGTCTTGTACTATTAAGTATTCTGTAGTACTACCACCACTGAGATCTCTTTATTTGTGTTCTAAGTACTTTGTTTGGTTCAGCGCAGTTCTAACAAACCTGAGGATTTTCATCAACCTGATGGTTTGTTGAAATAGCACGCCAAGCGTTCAACCTTTTTTCTTACTTTAAACCATTGCCGCCGATGTTATGAAAACATTGAATGTATCGCTTTAGTGTATGTATTCTTTCTTTGTTTTCTGTATCCATCTCTGAAACAGACTGATAAAAGATACTTCCATTAGCTTCGTTCAATTTCAATATTGATGGAAACCACTCTTTAAACAATTAAATCTTCTCACTCTACCTTGTGTATTTCCTGTGTATGCTTTGTTTGTTAAGAATTCACTAGCAAACAGTTGATTGTGCTTTTTAACAAACAAAGCAGACTTCAGGATGTATTCAGTTGTATCATAAAAGCACAAGAAACCAGGTCAGAATTGTATTGCCTGAAGTTCCAAGGACGTGTATTCAATTCAAAATTCAATATTTATTTATTCAATAAAATCACAAGGACCACTTTGAATCGTCTTCTTACATGCTAGTGAATCTAGGTGCCGGTTCCTCCTAACCCCAGTTCAAGAAGAATCCGGCAAGAAACTTGTCTTTTTTTAAACACTTTTTTGTATGATCCTTGACAATTTTGTTACGGATGCCGAGTCGAGTTGGAGCTGATTCATCCCAAGCTTTTTTGTCATCTAAATAATCAGATATTTTATAATATGCTTTAATAGACAGTTTCTGTTTAATTACGTTTTTAAATTTGCCAATCTACAAATCTAACACGTCGCTTGGGACCTTGTTAAAGAAGCGTACACATTGCCCTATAAAAGACTTATTAACTTTAGCGAGCCTAACAGTGGGAACAGCGAGTTTATCTTTATTTCTAGTGTTAATACTATGATTATCGCATTTTTTTTAAAATAAATGAATATTTTTGTGCACATACATTAAATTTTCGTATATATACTGACAAGGCACTGTCATAATACCTATTAATTTCTTTAAACTTATTTCTAAGTGATTCTCTAGGGCCCATGTTATAAATTGCACGAACAGCACTCTTCTACAGCACAAATATGGTGTATATATGTCTATATATCTATCTATATGAAAGTCCATAACTTCATACCTGACTATATAGAAAAAAATACCATTAAATATATTTATTACAGAACTCAAGTCCTTGTTACAAGTTCAATGTTTTTATTATTTATTATGTATGTTTTTATAATGTTTTTCTAGCTGTTCCCCGCTACGCTTCGCTGTGGCACAAAAAAAATAGATAAAAACAATCCTTGATGCGGATTATATATCATACTAAAACTTCAGCTCGATCGGTGCAGAACTTTTTGAGTTTTTGAAGCGTACACAAACCGACATAACATTTATATATATATATAGATATCTGAATTAATAAAATGACATAAATTTTATTAATTAATATTTCACAGTGACGTTTATATTAAATTATTATGGTATTATTATTGTGTTTTATAAATGTCTGATGCCAAAATGTAGCGTAGCGATATACAATATTACAAGAGATAGAAACCAAACGTACTAGTACGTAATCGTAATATCAATCCATGAAAGCCTAAGTAATGTTATGATAATAAATAATAATAATAATAAATATTGCTGGACAATCCACACAACACCATCTAGTCCCAAACTAAGCATAGCTTGCTATTATGGTGACTAGATAACTGATAGAATACTTATATACATATTTTTAAATACATACTTACGATACTTTATAACACCCAGACACAGAACAAACACCTATGTTCTTCACACAAATGTTTATCCTGGGAGGGAATCGAACCCTCAACATTAATTGTACCAAGAGTTGCGAGAATCGTTGTGCAGGTCGCCAACCTGTGTTCTATTTGCCGGCTCTTGTGCCAAAATTCGTTACATAAACTAACCGTGCTCGGTGCCCCCTGACTACAGCCGTTATAGATAATATACCTAAGCATCTACATAATGTATTATGTATCAACCTATGGTAGATAGATAGATAGAAATTCTTGGCTTCTCGTGATTTTACAACGTCATGAGTTCCTCCATTTACAAATTAGAACTACATGAGTTACATAACACAATATAATTTGTATGCTTGATTGATTTGTGCGCGGTCTGTAGGTACCTGTGGGGCAATTATGGAACTTTGATACTATCAAAACATTGATACTAATAGCTTTCAGTTACTATTGATGAATTGGTATTACGGATCGCTGGAATTTCTATCGGCTTCTATCGCTAGTTACAATGTGAAGTTGGTTTCAAACTATAACTTGACCAATTTACAAAGTACGATTGTGGTAGGAACCGTGTTTAGCGTACTAAGCATTTAAATACATCGTATATGATTGATTGAAATAATGCCTATGGCTAATCGAAATTGATAGACATTGATGCCGATTGCTAATCGAAATTGATAGACATTGATATGATTATATCAAGAGTTCCATAATCGCCCTACTGGATTGGTCAACGCACTGTAATTTTTATCTCAAATATATCTTAAGACAGAAGATAGGTTGATTGATCGCACTAGCATTTTTATCATAGACTATAAAGCTTCTGTCAGCGGCTCCGCACGCCGTTCGTAAGTTCTGTTGATCCGATAGCTACCAATCAGGATCACCCGCTCGGCCAATCTGAAGATTTCCTAAAAATTTCATCGAAATCGGTTCTGTAGTGTCGGGAGTCGAAACATACATAGATATACACATCGCCTTTTATATAAGATAGATAGATACATATGTCTTCAGACAAGGCTGTAGGTCCAGGCTTTTCAAAAATTTGTTCGTGACGGAAGCTGTAAGGGTTATGAACCCCTACAATACGTTAAGCTGTGGTTAAACTGCTAAGGGAAGCTAGCTGAGGGGTGGTGACTCCGAAGAGAGTTAAACGACCGAACCCGATGAGTGTAATAGTATAAGCATACACAACTGCTTTATTGTTTCCACCAATGATTGATAATAATTGCAGCGTAAGGCAATGCAGCTAATTTGCAGGCTAATTTGTATATAAAATATCTATTACTAAAGTTCATTGTACCATTGTAAATGTGTGCGTTAGCTCGTACAGAAGCTTTGGGTGTCTTATTAACTCCATCACTTCTTCCTGTTGCTAGTTCTTTCAATCCAGTGTGGTGAAAGGGTTAAAGTGCGCCTCAGAGTCTCCTTTCGTGCACTTAGGCACATATCTTTGAGGTGAGTTTACCACTTATAAGCACGTCTAAGCGTGGATAAAATTAAATTAAATGAATTTGCTTAAACTTATGTGATAGAACTTTTAAAACTATCATGGTTTTGCACATAATTTTCACTCAAAACGGGATATTTAACATGATATATTTATCATATTTATCATGGTAATTATCCCGTTTTGAGTGAAAATTATGTGATAGAATTTAATCTTATAGTAGTTCGTCCATTGTATGTCCTAAAATATTCTTTGGCATGCAAATTTTATTTAAAGTTTTCTTAATACAGTTCTTAACTTTAGTTTATTTTCTGGGGAGATGTATTAACATTATAAAATAAACAATGTCATTTCGTATTAATTAATAATAATTTTACAGCTTAGATGTCCGTATAGTTAAAATATTCACTATAAAAACATTTCAAATCACTTTTTCAATTTAACAAAAAATGCCATTAAGGTATTTAATGTTGTCTATTATAAATTTTAATACATAGAGTTTGGCATTGTGTTAATGTAAGTTTATAAGTGTATAAGTTTATAAACAATCAACAAAGATACCTACCTGAATAAAACAAGCGCCATTTGGCACCACATGCTAAACGCCAACGACAAAATACCGAAAACAAATTCCTAGTACACAAATAGAATTCACATGACGAAGTCCCACACAAATTACGCATGTGTCGACTTTCCCAAAGGGCCACATTCAATTCAGATCCGTTTGGTCACTAGATTGTAAAAACTGATCGCTTCTATGCTTCGAACACCTGGATAATTACATAATAATAATAATAAAAAATCTAAACTAATATTTTAAAGAGAAAATATATGACTTTGTATGTTAATGTGCTAGTTTGTCTCAATCTAAAAAACGACTTCACCGATTTTAAAAATTATTTCACCTTTAGAAACATACATTAACTGAAAGTAACATAGACTGTATTTTATCTTTCAAAAAATTTTAGATTTTTACGGAAATTATAATAATGTAACCCAAGGTATCAACTAATTAATAATAATAATAATATTATAATACCGAACATTTCACACAGCATCATCTGGCCCCAAAGTAAGCAGAGCTTGTGTTATGGGTACCACATGACTGATATACTACTTATACAGGGTGTCCCAGAAAATAGTGTCAAGCGAAAGTCCAAAGATAGAACATCCCTTACCCGAATCACCCCCATGTATGTTCCGCGATTTTTTATAGTTTTCGAGTTATGAATTTTTGAAAATTTTCGACTTAAACAACTTAAAAATTCTTAAAAAAAAAGTAGAAAACTTTCTTGAGATTTTTTATTAAGATTTTTCCACCTCGCCATCTTTGAAGGCCGATTTTAGCCAAAGTAGCCCATTAAGTACTACTTTTTTTTAATGATTATGAAAGCTGAGAGTCTGGAGAAATAATTTTTTCAGTTTGAACAACTTAAAAAATTCTACCTAAAAAACCTAACCTAACCTACAACCTAAAAAAGTCGAAAATGTTCAAATTTTTAATTTTGATTTTGAAAATTTTGAAAATTTTCAAAAATTAATAACTTGAAAACTATAAAAAATCGCGGAACATACTTGGGGCTGATTCGGGTACCCTAAGGGATGTTCTATCTCTGGACTTTCGCTTGACACTATTTTCTGGGACACCCTGTATACTTTTTTTTAAAATACATACATATTATACATAGAAACACCCAGACCCGAGACAAATACTTGCAAATCATACAAACATTTGTCCCGCGGCGGGAATCGAACCCGCAACCTTTTGCGTCTCAGCCGGACCCGAAACCCACTGCGCCACAGAGGTCGTCCTATTTAATTAATTAGTAATTATTTGTTAAAACTACGCAACGGATTGTGATGCGGTTTTTTGTGATGTTCAACGTAGGTATTAGAACTACTGAGCTACAGCAACGTCTGGCCGGGTCAGCTAGTAATGTACACAACTCACGAAAGGATAATGTACTGCATGTACTCACTTTTACCCACCAAAAAGTCAACATGCTATGGGTCTATCCCATAATCAAACATCAGCTAACGCTTTGTTTAATTCTGTTGCCATCTCTATTCATTGACATTATAATGATGGGGTGACAGCATAGTTAAATACCACACTAGCTAAATGCACAAACGCGGCGTAGAAGTTGCGGGTGATAAATAATGATAAATTAATTATTGTGACCTCCGTCCCCAGTTCACTCTGGTCAGCTCGTAAATTTAACCTTTCCACGCGCTAAATTCTACGCATATACATAAACTACGCAGTACCTACACCACAAAAGACGTTTCAACCGGTGTTATCGATACTAGTGGGAGGTTATCTACCATTATGAAAAGATATAAACTATCGCAGTCTACCAAAATAGCGTATAACTGGCCAATCAACCTGTTTTATCTAGATATGGTGTGAATTTTTGTACAATACATGACATTATTAATAAATATGTTCTTTCACCTTTTAGAGACATCCCCAAAAATCGTTCGTTCTGAACGGGTTTTTACGATTCCGAAGTTCAACAGGGAACCTTTATAGTTTTGCCATGTCTGTCTAATTGTCCGTACGCCCTTAATCAGAGCTTAACCTCGCAGACTTCAGACAAAAAAGTCTATCCGTGATGAAATTGTACGGTAGTACGTATTAGTATATCCCCTACAAAGTTAAAAAATAAAAATGTTTAAAAAATGTTTTTAAGGGTATATATATTCCCTACACGTAAAATGGTTTATTTTTTATTTTACTAACCATTCGCGTGGCGATATAGTTGGAAAGGTCAAAGATAATCGTTGGAAAGGTTGCTGGAACAGATTTTCGATTTTTAATAAATAATAGGTTGGGGAAAAAGTTTCTTCTTATTTTTTAAGAAAATTCAAAACATTTTTTTTATAGTTTATTTACATTTAACTAAAGTATGTAGGTACCATTTTGTTCGATAATTTTTTGCCATCTTGTAGGTAGTGACATGATCCCATTGCTATATATTGACGACCTCTGTGGCGCAGTGGGCTTAGGTCCGGCTGAGACGCAAAAGGTTGCGGGTTCGATTCCCGCCGCGGGACAAATGTTTGTATGATCTGCAAGTATTTGTCTCGGGTCTGGGTGTTTATATGTATAATATGTAAGTATTTAAAAAAAAAAAAAAGTATATAAGTAGTATATCAGTCATGTGGTACCCATAACACAAGCTCTGCTTACTTTGGGGCCAGATGATGCTGTGTGAAATGTCCGGTATTATTATTATTATTATTATAAATTTTGGGACTTCTGATCAAAATACCGCGACAAGTGGTTTTGGCAGTCCTCTCGTGATGTTAACCTGGCACTGCCTAAAGAATTCTGAAGAGACCGAAACAGGTGGAAATCTGAAGGTGCAAGGTCAGGACTATGCGGCGGATGCATTAACACCTCCCAGCCAAACTCTCTTAATTTTTTGCTGAGTGGCTAAAGATGTGTGAGGTCTAGCGTTATCATAATGAAAAACCACACCCCTTCTGTTGATTAATTCCGGCCGCTTTCTCTCAACTTCTTGCTTTAATCTCATCAGTTGTTCGCAGTAGAGTTCAGAATCGATGGTCCTGCCTGGTGGTAACAGCTCATAATGAATAATGCCCTTCCAATCCCACCACACACACAACATCACCTTGTTGCGAATTAACCCGGGTTTCGCCACAGTCTGTTAAGCCTGACCGGCCTTTGACCACGACCTTTTTCGCACGTTCTTGTCTTACGTGATCCACTTTTCATCACCAGTTATCAGCTTCTTCAAAAATAGTTCGGTTTCATTACGTCGTAATAAAGAATCACAAATGAGTACACGGTTCATTAGGTTTCTTTCAGTGAGCTCGTGAGGTTACCCAAATATCGAGCTTTTTTGTGTACTCAGTTTTTTTTCAAATGCTCCAAAACTGTTTTGTGTTCAATTCCCAGTTCTTCAGCTACGTCGTTACTACTGATATGCCGATCTTGCTCCACTTTTTCAAAAATGGCATCCATTTTATCCGTAATAGGGCGACCAGAGCGACGTGCATCTTTGACATCAAAATTTCCGGATTGAAAACGCTTAAACCAAATTTGTGCTACTCTCACAGACACTGCACTAGGTCCATAAACATCGCAAATTTTTTTCGTAGCTTGAGTTGCATTTTTACCTTTTTTGTAGTAAAATTTAAAAAAATCGAATTTCTTCAATAGATTCACTCATCTTGATAGTACGAAAAACAAATAAAAATCACACATTTTCCTAATTTTAATTTAGAATTATGTTCTTTAAAATTTAAACTTTTAATGATACCTAAACCAGCCAGATACAAATAGTATAGCCGAAGAGATGTTATTACAAGTTCATACATGCTATAATGCGAAAAGACTTTTTCCCCAACCTAATATTGAGACCGCTGATATTTTTTCAATTATGTATGAATTGAAAAAATTAATGGAAATGGAATATGGATCAAGAATGTGGTACAGATTTACAAACATTTATGTATACAAATCTAAACCTTTTTGGCGAAACAAGCGTGTTTTAAATTTTATTTAATTGTTTTTTTGTTTCTCGATTAAAATAAGTTCGACCGTCGAACTACTGAGATTTTTTTTCTCATTTGTTCTCATTCTCTAAGCACAAACGGTTTTGGGATACCTGAAACGTTTAATTATTAGGAAAATGATCACAGTTAGTAAGGCTTTACTAGGTTATGTATGAGTAACAGTTTGTTTTGTAAGCCTTAGAAAAACCTTGAAAGCTTCATACTAAATTATTTTACGTTCTTAAGTGATGTTGAATTGATGTGGGAGCTGACCACTAGTCATTCTTATCTTTACTAACTTCGGAAGCATTCACTGTGCATAGAAGCTTGGCCAATTTTCTTTCTTTGAAATGCTCTGCAGAGGTGCGTAGGAATAGTGTGGTTAAAATATATGACTGGCCTGTCAGCTCAGTGGGTAGTAGCTCTGCCTTCTGCGCTGTAGGTTGAGGAATCGATTCCCTCCCAGCGTAAACATTTGTGTTTGTTCTGTGTCTGGGTCTAAAGTATCTTATGTATGTATTTAAAATAATAATATATAACTATTCTATCTGTCATCTGCCGGGCGATCATGGAACTCTGATACTATCATAACATTGATACTAACAGCTTGCATTTACTATAGGTGAATTGGAATTACGGAAATTTGATGTTGATTGTAAGACTTGCTGTCATATGAATAGAAACTGATTTAGAAACTAACCGTACGTAATACCTGGATTGGTATTACGTACGGTTAGAAATAATGCCTATTGTTAATCGAAACTGATAAGACATTGATTGTATCAAGAGTTCTATAATCGCCATACTGGTCACCATAGTACAATATATGCTTAGTTTGGGGCTAGATATATTTATTGATTATTATGGATGATAGGTTGTAATATTATTGCCTAACACTAGTTTTTGTTTGTTTACAGCCCGCGAACCGTGAGAAGATGATGTCCCGCTCTGCGGTGGTTTTAGCTGCGGTAGGTCTCGGCCTCTCGTCCTTCAGCGTTCGCCAAATGATCCTCCACCAGACCCGGCGAATCTAACCGCGAACACTCCAATCCTTCTAGAAGCTTCTGCTAACTTCTGAACGAAATAACCAATCGTCATCAACATCTCACGGCATATGAATGTGGAAACATGCTGAGATTGAAATATGTTTAAATTCTTGACATGTAGTTGTGACCACGGAATGCATTTTCACAGAAACAAGTTAAAATGTATTTAACACGTGCAAAATGCATTCTATCGTCCCATTTATTTAGCGAGTGATTTGAATTTGAAAAAAAAAAATGTATAATGCTTGGTAACTGTGAAAAATTGTAATTTATTAGCATTATTGAGTGTAGTGGCCTTTTAGTTGAATTTTATATTTTAAGATTTTGTTGGTTGATTTTAAATGGATGATGGATGTATGGCACATATACTTTACAGTCTTTATTGTGATGAAAGCCAAATAAAAATAGACACTAAAGATATTGACTTTTATTTTTACGAGCTATGTTTTTTCAATCTGGCATTAGGAATACAATAAAGTCAAACAAAGGCAAATCCTTATGACATAAGAATGATATATCTTTTTGAATTATCCAAATCGGACCATTACTTATGAAGATATTAAGTAATAAACATTATGCCTTTCCTGCCGGTAAAATCAATGTACGCGGGTGCGTTACTGGGACGTTTCGAGCGCAGCCGGCCCTCTTACTTCACGATTCGATAAATGTCGTAGAACAAAAATTTTTGCACTGTGTTAGGATTTCTTAGCTCTATAAATCAGCAATCTCAACTAAAAACGTTACGGATCCTCATAGTGGACAAGACACCACAAATAAGTTATACCCATAGACAGATACTACATGGTTGTAACTATGTTTATCTGCTGGCTAGCCTCAGTTCAGTTGGTAGTAGCTCTGCCTTCTATGCTTGTTCTTGATTGCGGGTTCGATTCCTTTATGTGATAAATATCGACGTTTGTTCTGTGTCTATTATTTATTTAGTTTCACTTCCTATATTATCCCAACTGACCTGGCACAAGGACATCAAGCTGAACCGTCTCTATAATAATCTGACGCGCTTGAGTATTTCAAGATGTCAAGATTTTTTTCTTTTTTTTTTCATTACAATCTTTTTTTTTTTTTTGACATTTCCATTTTTCTTGACATGAAATGAAAAAAAAATGAGTTCATCCCTTCTGAATTACTTACGAGCTCGATATACTTTTTTCTATTTTCTACCCCTTCATACGGCCACCACCACCATGCAAACCGTCAGACTAAAATTTCTCAGTTATCAAAAACACGTGGCGCTTACTCTATTCATATCTGAAGCGCTCGAGTATTTCTTTGTGATTGTTTTTTTTTACATTTTTGATAAACAACAGGGCTAAAAAGGCCACGTTGTATGAATCATAATATGATCCATAAATTAATTAAATTGCAAATCACAAAATGGCCACATAAAGAGAATTCATATTATGATTCACTACTCGCTTGTGAAATCAGTGAAAGAGCATACTAAATTTAACCTTTTTAGCATATAATCTTCACTATCCAATAGGTCCCCACGACGCTAAAAGTAAATTCCCATTTAGCCTCATGTAGTGCCATTAGGAAAATCCACATTCCTATCGTCCGACACATTGACGATTCATGGTAAATTATTATTATCGTAGTAAGTAGGTATACTTGTTTCCCTATCTAGAAGGGCCATTGGGAAAATTTACTTATTTTGACGAGTCTAATAATTAGCGTAATATCTAATGTGAATTAGCGCTAGGTACGAGTGTTTAATTTTCCAATCTTTAATTAAATACAGTAGGTAGGTAGGTACAACGATTTAATGTTGGCACCTCGGCAAACTTCGACTATCATCGGAAATAAGAACGATAGTGATATTTATCTAGAACTGCTAAAACAATTTATGTATATGTATTTATTTTAGTGTAATCTACCATTTTTATCATTCACTTTGAATAATATTTGCAAAAATCTTCTAGATATAGGTACCACTGGTCTTGACAACGCGGTCCAAAACTTTATTGAAACATACATTTTCAGTTTTTAATAATGTATAAGCCTCAATTGAAATAAATGATATGAGTAGTTAGGTACGTTGTATATTATTTCAAGGAATTCTGACCTAATAAACTATTCACTTAATTTGGAATCCATTCTAAAACAAAAACGAATTACTGCAAATTGACTTAAAGATGGAATGATTAAGTAAAATAAAAACCTACTACTATGAAATGTAACTGGAGGTGTTAATAGCTCTATATACATCTTAATACCGAAGGTCGTAAGTTCACTGTCGAAACGACACGAACCGTGGGGCACCTAGACAATGGCCGCATAATCGAAAACACGAAAAAAAGTGGGATAGGTAAATAAAAAATACTTAAAAAAATCTTACATTTATTCGAAGTTAAGTGTATGTTACACATTGGTAGTGATTCTGTTGTTGCATTTTGTAAAAACTATATTCGACTAACGCGGTCATTTTCATATCAAAATTGCAAAAATGTTGCTGTTTTCTTACGTGTAGTAAGAAAAGGACAGCAACAAGTTTAGCTAAAAAATGCAACAGGAGAATCACTAATTACAATCTATTTATATTACGCAAAATCCCTTCAAATTCTTACAAACTATGTGAAGAGTTTCATTTCAAAAATTATTTAGCACATTTGCCATGAACTTATGTAATAACGTTGGTTAGAGGGGACACAAGAGACATCTATAGAAATTATTTGTTCAAATGTAAAAACACCATTTTAAATTCATACCCCCTTTTGTAGTCGTGTAAAACAAACTCCAGCACGAGTTTCTCTTACATTTAATTCAAGTTAGTAGATACTGCATTCTAAAGCAAAAGTATACTTAGATACTTTGAAGCCTTTATTATAATTACACATTGATGTGTTGTTTAATCTGTTGCAGTCTCTTTCATTAACATCAGAATGACAAGGACAGAGCATAGTTTAATCCTACCTAATTATGTAATTATAACAAAGGTTTATGGTATTAATTGTATCGTATTTTTTCGGAATTTTAGAAGGCTTAATAACGGTTACTTCTACATTCGGATAATTTAATGTCTTGTAAAATAAATCACACAGCGTCACCTAGCCCCAAAATTGCGTAGTTTGGGAATAGATGGCGCTGATCCAGAAATCAGACGACTGATAAAATACTTACATACTCGCAAATACATACTTATGATACTATAATAACAGAATGCAACGCCAAATTTGTTACCGCTTTATATACAACTGTTTTGCCTTCTCTATACACAGCCAGATGTTAGAAATCGGCTTAGTATTCCCTACAGCTGAAAGCCAGAGCTTAGGTATACATAAAGTATTACAAATATTATTATTATCGCCTCTTGCTGCTCTTATGTACTTTCGAAGGTCCCTTAACGAAGCACCAGTCAACTGAGATGGCTTGACCGAGGATATCTGCTCCATCTAGGGCTTCGCGTGCACTCTGTGGATAGAAAAGCAAATAATTTAGTCTCCTTGGTAAAAGGACAGAAACTTTGTAAATACTTATCAATAAAAAGTTGGGTTAGTCATTCTCACAGTTGCAGGCTATTAGACATGTTTAGTATAAAAAAAAACAATAACTTCATCGTTTAACATTTCATTAAATAACATAGCTCTTATAAATTGATTAGTTTTGCTCGTGTTTTTAATGTTTTATTGGATAATATAATAATAATCAATAAATTGTAACTTCTTAGCACTAGCGTAGACAATTTAATTATGAGAGTATTCTTCTTTTCTTCGTTAATGGCATGTGTCATAATAATGAAAATATTGCCAATGTCAAGTGTTTATATTGTTTATAGTATGTCAGAAAGTCGTATCTTTTGGTTCGTCATTTTACATAAAATGGTGCCTTTCATATAAAATTACTAGGTACGATTTATTTTTGCTTGAATCACAAAGAAACACAAAGCTTGTGTTTCAATTATTCACACCCGACGTCTAGGAATACAAGAAAATTCTAGACAGTCATTCCGCGATGACGTTTAGAATAGACAAATGACGATCGACTGCGACTTGTGAAAATATTATAACAAAACAATCACTTGACATTGGCAATATTGTCATCAAGACAGTTGCCATTATAGGAAGCGAAGAAGTTTAGCACAGGATCGCTGCAGATGGTACTAACTTCGGGACGCCTATATCCAGCCGTGGGTAAGGTAGGCTATGGATAATGATGATGAGGTCGTATATGGTATGGATTAACTTATAGTTAAGCTACATTCAGTATGGTCAGTATTTTCGGGTAGGCGACCTGTTTTTTAATGACCTATGTCGCATGGCTTGGAAGCTATGATATGAAAAATGGATTTTAATTCATCAGTAATATGGCAACACAAATGACTATCCTAAGTATCGGAAGCATGTGACAAGTGCACGAAAGGAGCCTCTGAGGCGCACTTTCAACTTATCATCACACTGGTTCGTATGACATAATAAGAAAAAGAAGAAGTATTGATGGCAAATGGTAAGGGCCTCTGTATCTGCAGTGCGTAATCCATACTAATATTATAAATGAAATATAAAAAATAAAAGTATATATTGGTAGACAATGCACACAACACCATCTAGCCCCAAACTAAGCATAGCTTACTGATAGAATACTTATATACTTTTACATACATACTTATGATACTTTACAACACCCAGACACAGAACAATCACCTATGTTCATTACACAAATGTTTATCCAGCGAACCGAACTCTCAACCTACAGCGCAGAAGGAAGAACTACTACGAATGTGTCTTTGTTTGTTTGTCTGTCTGTCTGTTTTACCTATACACAAGTAATAAATTAGGTTAGGAGATAAATTGCATCTTGGGGACAGCTTACAACACTACGAGTTAAATATGACCACCTTATTTCTTATAATTCTTCGCGCTTGTTAGGTTCTACATGCCGGTTTCCTCACTTGCTTCATTGTTAGAAAGTAGTGACAAAGCACACATACATTTTTCGAACAGAAAAATACATCCATTGGATTAGAACCATCGGCGAGGCTACCATCACTAAACCACCAATGTGTGTGTATGATACTTGACAATAGGGGAATGCTAGTGTGGGGTAAGTCATGGTCAAGTCAAGATCCACTCACCGCTGCTTGCTTGTAAGTCTCATACTCCACCAGTGCGTATCCTTTCAGGAATCCGGTGCGCCGATCCAAGTTCAGATGGATGTTCTTAATCTCTCCAAACTCTGAGAACTGGTTCTGTAAATTTTGTAATATTTCTTCAGACAATAATCTATATATTAATACATGAAGTACAAAACTTTTTACGAAAATTGCGCGGACGGAGGAGTATGAAATTTCGCACACTTATAGTTTATATAGAGGAGTGCAGAATGCTCACATATTTTTTAAATCATGCATAAAAAATACATAAAATTTCATTATCAGCGAATTTCGACCAATGGGCGACCACTAATATTATTAATTAGAAAGAGTATGTATGTATGCTCAAAGAAATTAGTTTTTAGAATTTTTTATCATTTTGTATTCTGCATTTTGGCTATCTGTTTCCAATTGAAACAAAAATTCAATCTGCCGTTAAAAATCTAATTTGTTTGACATTGCGTAGAGAGATGCGTCCAGCAAGTATTTCTCTGTGAACCTCCTCGCTAGGCTAGATATGGCGTTTTAGTCTAGAAATCTGAAGACTGCATAATTAAGGAACATAATTATAGAAATTATATTGTATGATGTACATATGATTAAGATATTACACTAAACATCATGGACATTAAATGACACTTATCATGATGCTGAAGAGCATTTCAATTCGTTTAATTTTTATTTTAGGTTGTTATTAATGTAGTTAGACAATAACTGATGGGAGAAGCTACTGGCTCTTGAAACACAGTTTTTACATCGAGAGCCTATGGATTCATTATAGATCTGTAACATTGTATTATGTCAATAAATTTATTTTTATTGTACAGAATTATGTAGGACTAGCTGTTGCTCACGACCTTGTCCGTAATTTTTTTGAAAGGAATTGTAGCTTAAATCCTTCTCCAGGATGCAATTTTCTAATGGCCAAATTTTATTGATAAGTTTGACACCAATCACACCCACCACCCATTCAAAAGTTTCCATTCAAACATTCACACCCCATTTTATTCCTTTATGATAGTTATTTTGAAAATTCCTGAAACACGTTTCCATTTATTTTGCATACTTAAGGTATCCAAACCAAGTTTCTAAGAAATGCCACTACCCGTTAAAAAGTTCCCATACAAATTTCGTCACCCTATTTTACCCCTTTGTTAGGCTTATTCCTGAAACACGTGTCCATTTATTTTGCATTTTATTTATTCATATCAAGTTTCAAACAAATAGCACTTACGCGTTAAAAAGGTTCTTGCATTCGTTTTCACCTCTTTTGACTGGTGTAAAAGGAAGCTTCCAAATTTGAGCTTTCTAGCTTCAGAGCGGTTTAGGCTCGACGATGAATCAAAATTCAAAATTCAATATAACTTTATTCAATACAATCACATGGACTACTTTGAATCGTTTTCTTACATGCTAGTGAATCTAGGTGCTGGCTCCTCCTAACCCCAGTTCAAGAAGAATCCGGCAAGAAACTTGTCTGGTCTTAACACTTTTACTTAACACTTTTGTATGATCCTTGACAATTTTGTTATGGATGCTGAGTTGAGTTGGAGCAGATTCATCCCAAGCTTTTTTGTCATCTAAATAATCAGATATTTTATAATAAGCTTTAATAGACAGTTTCTGTTTAATGACGTTTTTAAATTTGCCAATCGACAAATCTAACACATCGCTTGGGACCTTGTTATAGAAGCGTACACATTGCCCTATAAAAGACTTATTAACTTTAGCGAGCCTAACAGTGGGAACAGCAAGTTTATCTTTATATCTGTAATATTCTGGGGCCCATGTTATAAATTGCATGAACAGCCCTCTTCTGCAACACAAATATGGTGTTAATATCAGCAGCACTCCCCCACAACAGAATGCCATAAGACATAATTTTTATCTACTCATTGTGTTCGGTCACTTAAGTAGGATGTGAGAAGCTTAAGTGAAACTCCCTTAACACCATAGTGATGTAGTTTGCTGATTAGAGTTTCATGGTGAACGCAATCAAAAGCTTTCGACAGATCACAAAAATACCTAAGGCATCGCGTGATTCCTCCCAGATATCAAAAATATGTGATTTTAGCTTAAGTCATTGAGCGTCCCTTTGTAAATCCGAATTGTTTACTGTCTAGTAAATTATTGGTATTCAAATGGCGTTGTAATTGGTTGATTGCTGACTGATGAATCAGTCATTCAGTCAGTCAGTCAGGTTAAGCTTATTACAGGTATAGATTTTGGTAAAGCAATAGATAGTATCTTGAGGAAGGACATAGTCTGTTTATGTGTAGTTACCACACATGAAAAGCTGAAGGCAGAAGCCAAATAGTATAACAAAATAAATTTTGATATTTGGATGGAGAGAAGGCCAGAAGACAGAAACCTCTATCATAGTTTTAGTGTGCAAATAATAAATAATGCCAGACATTTCACACAGCATCATCTGGTCCCAAAATAAGCAGAGCTTGTGTTATGAGAACCACATGACTAGTAAACTACTTTTTTTTTACTTACTACATTGAAAATACCCAGACCTGAGACAAATACTTGCAGATCATACAAACATTTGTCCCGCGGCGGTAATCAAACCTGCAACCTACTGCGTTTCAGACAGGCCTTCGCCCACAGCCCCATAGGGATGCTTGCGTGACGTTAAAGTAAAAGATGTCAATGTGCCTTGCCCACTATAGTGGTTGTCTTACACCACCACAAAAAAAGGAAATACCTGGATATCTTCTTCCTGAGCTTCCTCGTGTACATTGCTGACAAACAAAATCCATCCCTCCACAGATCGCTGAGGACCAGGTGTGGTGCCATCACCTTCTGGTGCCAGACTGTCATATCTGTGAATGTAACATTACAATGTTATTACCTACTACCTGCGAGTCTTTTCATTTAACATTGAGGCCATTGACTCTCTGAAAGAAATTCAGGACATAAAGACTGAATGTTCCTGAAACCAGCCCTCAAGACTATGAGAGGGTAGACTATTAAACAACTAGTGATCTGCCATGGCTTCGCACAGGTACACATAACACATACATTAGTTACATTAGGTTACATAAGTGCAAATTTTGTAGGGATCATCGTAATTTTTTTGTAAATAACATACAGCCCTTATACTCACTGAGAATGTAGCTTTCTATAGGTGAAAGAATTTTGAAAGTCAGAATAGTTTTTGAGTTTATCTATTACAACAAAAAATTCAAACTTTATTAGTAATGTGCGAGTGAGAGGGCACGATAAAAAACTTCATATTTGTTTTGTTATTGAAAAATGTTTGTTTGTCTTACCTGCCCCTGTTCCCGCGCTCAGAGCCACCGCCGGATTCCCCGCCAAAACCACGTCCTTTGCGTTTACGTGCCTTTTCCTTCAACCTTTCAATACCACCTGAAAATTATATAGTTTTTATTTCACTTTATGTAGGTACCATTAGTAGGAAGTTGAATAAGTTATGATCAGTATTCATGGACTTTGTACAGCTTTAGCAGAGCATTTAAAATTAAATAGTGGTCGAATTGTACGCTTTCTATCCGGAATATGCAGTCATTGGCTTGGCACCAATTAGGCGAAATAAAGCAACTTAACCTAACCTATTATTCTTAAATACAGTAAGAAAAGAATGATAATTTTAATTATAAGTTTGAAATACAATATATATATAATAGAATCGAAGTTTACATCAGAAACCTAGAGACAACATGAATGTTAATTAAAATACGTACGTTCACCGTCTTCGTCGACCTCAAATTCCTCGGAATTTTCGATATCTAGCACATCAGCCATGGTTTGTGTTGATTTACTTGAATATAATTAATGTAATGAATTGTTTGTATGAAGAAAAATCAATTTTTTTCTCGTATTTTTCAAGAAAATCGGAAAGCGTTGCGTGTCGCCCAAACAAACACCAATAATTTAGTGATGGGGTAAGGTAAGGAAGGAATATACTAGTGTGACTGTTTGATTAATTAAACTCGATTAGTGTTGGTTGTTACGTTCACTCGAAAACTCACACGGATATATCAATTGTAGTATTAAACCAATAGATAAAGATTTCAACCAATAAACTGAAAAAGGACGTGACACGATGTAACAATAGGTACATTATAATAAAATTCTAAAGACTAGTGTTATCTTCTGTCTGTATGCCATAGAGAAATACTACATGGCGAAACTGTTTGGTCAAAAATCAGAATGACTTGATGAATGACAATTTAAAATATTTTGTTAGGAAATCATATTTACTTCTTTTTTAGTTTTTTTATTTTGGATACAAATTATAATGAGTGTTACCAAGTACTGGGATAGCAAATCTAAAGATTATTCTAAAATGAGCCCCTTATCCTCATCGGAATGGATACTAAGATCTCCAACAGCAACCCCAAGGTCATCTTCTCCTTCAAGGGGGACTGGAGAAGCTATCCTTAATAAGTACATAGATATTATCCATTCAAAACCTAACCTTACTGCAGAAGTGAAACCGTCAGAGACACTTGATCGACCTTTTGATTTCTATGACGACGAAGAGTTCGCTTTTGGAATCAATTTGTTGAACAATAACGTTGCTTGTGTGGGGGAAAATATGACTAAACTTGTTCAAATGGGTAAGGATTCTGATTTAAAATAAACATCATAAATTACCCATCTCGGAGCATAAGAAATTATTATAGTTATGGTTTGAGATAATCGAGAGAGAACTTTTTGAATCAAACAATCAAACCTTTTTATTGTTCACGCTGGCTAAGCACTTAGCCAGCGTGAACAATAAAAAGGTTCTATTTTTGACACTGACATATTGAGCTACAGTCTCAAAAACAAATAAAATAAAGCAAGCAAGCAAGTTGGTTGTCAAACTTTGAAAATTGGGAAAAGCGTGGTTCTGTTCTGATACAATTTTCCTAAAAATTTACATTTTCTCTTGATTTTTCGCAAGTATATTACTGTGAAAATAATGCCAGAGTTTCATTTAGCTGAATCCATCATTACTTCACTGAACGGTAAGCGTACTTTTCGTGATAATTGCTAATTAAAAGTTGCAAAGCTTCGATTGTTACATAATTCTTATTTTGTGAATTTATTATGTTTTGTATGACATAATTGTATAATTTTAGATCTTGGACGTCCTACGTGATAATTTAGAACCAGCATTGCATCATTGTTACTAGAATTATCTTCTGTAATCATTCAAAATGAATGGGGAACCTTTTGTATTTGGTATTGATATTGTTTGGACTCCAAGTGTGATCTTGCGTTTGATTTGACCATTTTTTCTGTTAATAATATAGTTTATTCAACATGCATAGCTTCCAGTGTCCATATTATAAATTGGATAGTATCCAATTTATAATATGAACATAATTCAAATTATATTATATACATATAATTTACTATATTATATTTAATGTATTTATAATTACTTACATAGATAATTGATTTGTTTATCTACTCAGTTGTGTTTCTATTGTCAATTAAAAAATGTTTTGGTTTTCAAAGGATCATAGGCTATGATCCTCTGTACTACTACTAACAATTAATAAATAGTGGACATCCCATATAATATTTCCATTACATATTATGACAGCCTGTGTGTCAACAATTGTAAAATCATATTAATTTTATCTAATACTCTTTGTGGTACGTTTTCAGCACAAGAGCCATGGCCGGACAATGTGAAATTATTCCAGCCTTACGAGGTTGAGCAGATCTTACTACCAGATAATGCTAGTTGCCTCGCTGTTCAAGCATTTTTGAAGGTCTGTAATTTTTACCAAGCTAATGAAACATTCTCTCTGACCCTAATATATATTGGATATGACTATTTATACTAATTAGAGTTTCCTACTTATCCAAGTTAATGTCTACTGGGGGTTGATGGAATTGCTTCAGTTATTGTACTTGAAATGACAAGAATGTGTCAACCTTACAAACTTAATAGATCTGTTAACTGCTACTAACACCAATATTTCAAAATTTGTAACATGTATAAAAGTATTTTTGAGATCATTTCGTTCAGAACTGTTTAAGAAAAAATTACTATCTATAGAGGTGAGGTAGATGGACCTCATCATCTCCTCATCATCTATAGGTACAAATAATATTTTTTTATAAAAATACTAAATAAATTTTTTACTCCAAAATAAAATAATAATAATATCAATACACAATCATCAAACACAACATCATCTAGCATAAACTAAGCATAGCCTGTTTTATGTGTACCAGAAGACAGATAGAATACTTATATATATTTAACTAGCTTCACCCGCATTGAAGATTTTTATAAAAAGTAGCCTATGTCACCCAAGGATAGTGTAGCTTTCCAGCGGTAAAAGAATTTTTCAAATCAGTCCAGTAATTTCGGAGCCTATTCAATACAAATAAACAAACAATCAAATCTTTCCTCTTTATAATATTAGTATATTTATATTTAAATAGATTAATTACATACTTTATGGTAAAATGGTAATATCCGAATTCCCCCCACTGGGGTCAGAGAGGGTAGTCTATTTAGCCCTATTGGGGGTTAAGTGCAATAATGTAATATTTAAATACTACAACTAGCCTGTTGTATTCCGCATCTGGGTAAAAGCCACCCCTTGGTCTCTCCAGTTATTTGTTTTGAGTCAATTAGAACATTTAAATAGCTAATATTTAAATGTTTCTTGATCATCTCGTCTCTTTTTGGGTTTGCCATACAGTCTTGCCGTCTCTAGGCTCCACCAAGTGGTGATTTTGGCACATCCTATAACATTATAATTAAAATTGCAACCAACCAACAAGCTTAACGTGCCCTACGAAGCACGATAGCACTCAGGTGTTATGCCACTGTTTTCACCATTCCAAGGACTGACTATAATCAAATCCAAAACTGTTTTTCAACATTACTTTGACCTAGCGTGACTGGCGTAACTTCGTGGATTTGCTAGGCATGACTTAGGTATGCTATGAGAGCTTCTATTGCTGTTCAGCTATTCATGATCATAATGTTTTGTACTCCTCAGATGTGCAACCTTCCCTTTGAAGTGGAGATGCGCTGGAATGCAGAGTTCATGTCACCATCTGGCCGAGTTCCTTTTATAAAGTGTGGTGCATTTGTAGTCTCCGAGTTAGAGCCTATAGTCCAGTTTGCTGCTAATAAAGGAGTGACATTGTGTAGCAAATTGTCTACGGAGGAGAAGGCAGAGATGAGAGCTTATATGAGTCTTATCACTAATGTCTTGGTCAACGCTGAGGTATGTGAGATTGTTACCTTCTATTTAATCACATAATTATAATAATGCCGGACAATTCACACAGCATCATCTAGACTAGACCCAAAGAAAGCAGAGCTTGTGGTACGCATACCAGATTTCTCATTGTAATATTGAAAATTTAAAGTTGTAATAAAAAGATTAGAAAGTTGTAATAAAAATTAAAAGTTCCTTGTAAGATGTTAAATTTGGAATGGTAAGAAAGTTTTGAATGGGGCCTCCCGTCACAAACAAAGTCTAAACAATTAAATAATAATATTCGGGCGCCAGACAGGTGGTATCCCTACTTACTTACCTAAAAATCTCCTCGGATAGGCAGCCGTCGCACCAGAACTTCTAATCACAGGTCGGGGAAAACAGTGAAAGACCAGATACGTTTCAGATGTTATAATTTGGTTGTTTTGGGGTTTGTTTAAAGCTTATTACATGTAGTTAGTCTAGATACACTTCTTAATTTTGGTTACCATTGCATGTCTAGTAGAAAAAATAAAAGTTAAATTTTAAATACCTTGGGTTGTCAGTCAATGAGAATAGTTTAAATTGTACCGGATCCCGGTTTCAAGAGGCATCCTGGGACTACGCCACGTGGCGTGAGGGTCTCGCGAACGTCGCGTGTCTTGGAAAACGGGTCTCCTGGGGTCGGTCCGGTGTCTCTTTACATCAGAGAAATGAAGCCATGTGGTTTGAATCTAACCACGTTGCTGACTTCCCGCCGAAATAATACCAGGCGTCATTGACTCGAAATTTTGATAATAATAGTAAAGAAAGAAAAAAAAAAACGTAAAGAAAAAACGCCACCGACATCTCGCGTAGCTAGAACAAAATAAATCTCGATTAATAAAAACTCGATGAATGGTCAAGGGAAAACCCAGACTAGTAGTAGAAACTCACCGTTTTTTTCTTTTCAAATAATGCTGCTATATCACAGTCATCTTAATGGTAGGAAAACTACGTTTTCCGCCTGGAACAAATATTCACGAATGTCAAAACCGCGAGGCAAATTTGAAGATAAACAAAATCACAATCTAATTATAAACTTACCGAAATAATACTTTGAAGGAATCCTCCTTTTGCCTATGGAAATATTTCGTCCATTTTAAGGCCTCAACAATATAAGATTCTTGCGAATTTAAAAGATTTCGCAAGACCTAATCAACAAAACCACATCAGTCGGCTTTCAGGGAAAAGTGAAGTCTCCGCCATTCAGCATGACAGCTCTATCCGATCCAATCAATCAACCTAGCGTTGCCAACTTGAAGAAATAAAAATTCCATAATATGAACGAAGGTGTCTGTCAAAGTCAAAATTTATGGCTCTGACAGAACAGCTAAATGTTGCGCTAAAAAGACAGCAGCTGCCTGACGTAAAATGAATCGCCGCCATATCTAGAAGTAAAATAACCATTTTCGAGGTTAGATCCCCGAACTACATGTATGACGCAAATACGTCGTTACAGTACAAACTTTCCCAAAAAAATAAAAGAAAGACACTTTCTTTTATGCCTAAACCAATTACCAAAACAATAACTTCAAACGAAATTAATCTAAATAGAATAAGAGAGCAAACCTCTACAAAAATAATCCAAAATAATATGAGAGAGCAAGTCTCTACCATACAAAATTCAAAATAAAAGGAAAGAGTAAGTCTCTACCTAAAAGGTGCAAAAAAATAGACTCTACAACTCTATAATGTTTGGCAATACAAAAGCACTAAAGGCTCTACAAAAGATGAATTGAAATTGAAGGAATGCATCTAAACAAAAATACTAAGATATCTGTACCTATAAAGTGCGACTAGACAACATTGGTCGTCGACTCAGAAAAGTGTAAAGAATATCTAATGTGTAATGAAATAATAAATGCCAATAAATTTGTAATGCAACAATAAATGTTTAAGAAAACTCAAGTATTACATTGAAACTTGTATAAAGTGCGGATGGGCAATCCTAGCCTCCGACTCAAAGTTCAATGAATAACAAAAGTGGAATGAAATAATAAATGTTAATAATTTTGTAATGAAATACATAATAAATGGTTAAGAAAACTTAAGCATTTCACTGAAACTTGTATAAAGTGCGGATGGGCAATCCTAGCCTCCGACTCAAAGTTCAATGAATATCAAAAGTGTAATGAAATAATAAATATAATGAAACTTAAGTATTGCAGTGAACTGGTAAAAAGTGCGGATAGGCAATCCTAGCCTCCGACTCAAAGTTCAAAGAATATAAAAAAGCTCTATCTCGAAAGATATCTAATACATTTTACGGTTAGACCACTTGTGTCGCCGTTTCAATCCAAAAACAATCACCTGAAGGGGTGAAAGTATAATACACAAACAAAAGTTCGTGGTGTGAATGTCCAAAACTAGGTACAACTAGACAATGAAACAACCAACAAAAATCTGTGTAATTGTGATCGGCTCTACACTACCAACTTTCCGGGCACAATACAGCAAACAAAAATGTTATTCAACACAACAATACGGTGTGAATAAACAAAACTAGAGTATGATGTGATCGGCGCATCTCTACCAACTTCCCGGGCACATGCATATCTGTAACAAATGGTGTTGCTCTACACGACAAAACGGTGTAGGCAAACAAAAACTGTAAGTGCTGTGATCGACTCTACCCCACCAATTTTCCGGGCACAACACTAACAAAATGGTTCCACTCCTCACAACAAGTCGGTGAGGGTGAACAAAACAAACTACAGAACCGGAGGGAAAATCCGAGAACTGCAAAAATGGTGTGTGCACATCCGAAAGGATGTCACAACAATAAAACAAATAGAACACAAACAAAATAAATAGAATATGAACAAAACAAATAATGAATTGAATACGTTATGATCGGCTAAACCTTCCAACTTTCCGTGCACAAGCATATCCCTAAAAAAACGTTGCTCAGACAACAAAAAGGAATGAGCAAACAAAACAAATAAACAAATAGATATGCTGTGGTTGGCCAAACCTCTCTAACTTTCCAGTCACAACGCAAACAAAATAAATAGAATATGAACAAAACAAATAATGAATTGAATACGTTATGATCGGCTAAACCTTCCAACTTTCCGTGCACAAGCATATCCCTAAAAAAACGTTGCTCAGACAACAAAAAGGAATGAGCAAACAAAACAAATAAACAAATAGATATGCTGTGGTTGGCCAAACCTCTCTAACTTTCCAGTCACAACGCAAACAAAACACTAGAACAAAAACAAGTCAAAAGAATGACTTACAAAACAAACAAATGTAGGTACAAAAACAAAGACCTTTAAAATAATGAACAATAATATACATAAGATCTTTTGATGTTGAACAATAGTAATAAAGAGTGAGAAGTAGTAAACCGAAACTACCTAAGCCAACTTTTGAACATTTAACCTAAATTCAATAACCGTAATGGAGTCTCCTTACATTCATCGCTTTCGTACGGCTATTATCTTCCATCCATCAAATCTCATTCTTCAAACTCAAAAGCCGAATTCAAAACAAAGTTACTAAACTCGAGAAAAATGTATGTAGAAGCCAAAATTAGTATTTAATAATATCTTTAATATGATAACGTCCAGTAGTATTTTTATTTAAATCCTTTAAGAGGTAAACATTGTCCGAAATTTTCTCAATGATTTTACATTTAATAAACTTAGGTGCTAATTTAGCCGAAAAATATGCCGGCGCATTAGATTGAACAAAACTTCTTCTCCAAACAATATCATCAACAGCAAAAGAAATGACTTTTCTCCCTTTGTTGTAATAAATAGCATTACGCTTATAAGAATTCAATAAATGGGTCTGAACCCTAACAAAAATATCACTAAGTGATTTAAGAGAAGTTGCAAAAGCACTTCTTTCTCCAAATTCAAGTTGATCCAAATTATCTAGGGAATTACTAAAACGATGTAAAAAAGCATCAAAAATCAATTCCCTACCAAACATAAGAAAATTAGGTGTATAATCTGTAGCAAGATTAACACTGTTATTCAAAGCTAACTGAATGTGAGGCAAAAATTTTGACCATGTGCGTTGGTCATTTTTAACAAAACATGAGATGCAAGTCTCTACAGTTTTATTATATCTTTCTACGGGGTTATTCTGTGGAGTATACAAAGTATTATAAAATATTTTAGTGATGTTATAACTCTTTAGGAAATCTACAAAATATTTTGAAGTGAACTGAGTACCGTTATCACAAACTATAATCTTAGGACAACCAAACTTTAGAAATATTTCCTTTTCGAATAATCTATTAATAACAGAAGTGGTAGCTTTAACCATGGGGAAAATCCAGCAATATTTAGTAAATACATCCACTACAGAGAGAATATATTTATGTCCAGAATAACTTTTAGGCAGAATACCTATAATGTCTACTGAAAGCATGACCATGGGAAGATCTACTTTCTTAGGATTAACCATGATACCAAAAGGTGGAGATGTACTATGTTTATAAGCTTTACATGTTTCACAAGATTTTATGTAATTTTGAATATCATTAAACATTCCGTTCCAAAAATAGTGTTGTTTTAATTTCTTTAATGTTTTATGAATACCAAGATGACCAGAATTAATATCATCATGATTTGATCTGATAGTATCCAGAATATGTTCCTTAGGAATAACAATTTTCCAATTTAAACGACTGTTTGGATTGAATTTATTTTTACAAAATTTATATAAGGTGTTATTTTCAACTCTATAATTCTTAAATCTCAAAGGGAACTTTTGACAATTTATAAATATTTTCTTAAACCATGGGTCATCAATATCTTCTTCAGGTGTGACAATCTGTACTGGTAAAGCGTGAATCGCTGCCATTTCAATTCTAGACAAAGCATCAGGAACCTGATGTAAGGAACCTTTTTTATGAATAATATTAAATGTAAACTGGGAGATTCTAGCTGCCCAACGTGCTAAGCGTCCACTTGGATTACTTAAATTTAAAAGCCATTTTAAACTAGCATGATCAGTAATAACTGTGAATTCCATTCCTTCTATGTAGGGTCTAAAATGTTCTATTGAATCTAAAATTGCAAGTAATTCTCTTTCTGTTGTACTGTAGTTGCGTTCACACTTATTAAGTGATCTAGAGTAGAACGCGATTGGATGTTGTCCGCCATCAGTGTCTTCTTGGCTCAGAACACTACCTATTCCAACAGAACTAGCATCACAATGTAAAAAGAAAGGTTTTTTAAAATCAGGACAACTCAAAACAGGTGATGAAACTAAAGCTTGTTTTAGATTATTGAATGCAGTTTCTGCATCATCGTTCCATTCAATGGATCTTTTAGAATTTTTACCACCTGCAGTTAATTTAGTCAAAGGTGAAGCTATGTCAGCAAATTTACAAATGAATCTACGGTAATAAGAACATAAGCCAAGGAAACTTCTTAGTTGTCTAACGGTTTCAGGTTGAGGAAAATTATCAATAGTATCTAACTTAGAGGGATCAGTATGTAAACCTTTACTGTCCACAATATAACCAAGGTAACGGAGTCTATCTTTACAAAATTCGCATTTCTTTAAGTTAACAGTCAAACCAGCATCTTTAAGTACTTTATAAATCTTATTTAAACTTTCTATGTGAGTATCATAACTATCATTAACCAAAATCAAATCATCCAAATAACAGAACAATATGTTGTCAAATTCAGGACCAAAAAGTTTGTCTACTAATCTTTGTAACTCTGCAGGAGCATTGGTAATACCGAACGGCATACGGATGAACTCAAATAATCCTTTGCCGGGGACCACAAAAGCAGTTTTCTCACGAGAGGACTTTTCTAAAGCTATCTGAAGGAAAGCTTTGGAAAGATCAATTGTTGATATGTAACGAGCACCTCTAAGACTGTCTAATATTCTTGAGGGGTAAGGTAAAGGATAAGAATCTCTAGTGGTAACTGAGTTTAGACGCCGCGAGTCTAAACACAACCTAGTACTACCATCCTTCTTTTCAACAGCTAGCACCGGTGAACACCAAGGAGATTTAGAAGGTTGTATGATACCTTCTTTTAGTAAAACCTCAACTTCATCATAAAGTTCTTTTTGTTTGGCCGGACTCAAGGGCCAATATCTTTGTTTAAAAGGTTCACTAGTAACATTGATCTTATGTTGAACAAGATGTGTAAGACCTAAACCCTTCTTTTCATATGAAATATTTTCAAAAAGTGAAATTGTTTCTTTAAGTTTTTGTTTCTCAGAAGGAGAAAGTTCAGAAGCAGAAGTTACTGTACAAGTATGAATTTTATTATCCCTAACAAAAGTTATATTTTTCCATAGATCTTTAGCCAGATCAAATTTAAGCCAAAAGTCAAATCCTAAAATAATTGGATAATCAAACAAAGGTATAACCATAAACTTTACAATCTTAGTAATGCCATCACAAGTTACTGGAATGTCCATAACTCCTATAACTCTTTGTGAAGAACCGTCGGCAGTATAAGCAGAATTAGAAACACTATCAGAAGCTAAAGTAATTTTATAACCTAATTTCAAAAACTTCAAATGACTATTGGAACCAAGAACACAACTATTTGAACCACTATCTAACAAACCTGAAAATTTATGTTTACCAACTGAAAATTGCATGAATGGCCTAGAATCATTATTCTTGACAAACAAAACAGGAGCAGACTTGTAGATGTTAAAGAAAGTTTTTAAATATCCTAACCAATCCGAAAATTCTTTTTTGCAGGTTATAGTGTTAGGTTTGTTTATGTGATTATTAATTTTCATCATCGAGACACGGCGGGTTTTACCAGAAACTGGTGCTCGATGGACGCCAACTAGTTTTTTGGAACATTAACCTTATTCGTCTTATTACACACATCACAATATTGTGTGGTAACACCTAACTTTTTGCATCTAAAACATATCATACCTGGAATGGTCGGACAATTTCTATAAGAATGGCCTGAAGCCTTACACTTCAGACAGGTGTCGTCGGTTCTGACAGCGTTAGTCCGGGTCCTCTGAACTGTGAGAGGCTTCCTGTTAACAAGGACTTCCATTCGTTTACCTAAATGAATAAAATGATCCAAGGAAGTAATGTTTTTATCTAACACATAAGGTGCATAGACAGGTAACATGTTATGCTGAACTATATCAACCAATGTGAGTTCTGAAACAGGGGTAACAAGACGACTAGCCAAATCCATAAGCACTGTGATATAATCCGGAAGGGACTCACTTAATTTTTGTTTCCTGAAACGAAGTTCATGTTCTATCTGGTAGTCATAATCGACTTTGTCAAAACGTTTGAGCAGAGCAACCTTGAGCTCTTGCCAAGAGGCGATGTTAATCCTGATGGCACGGAACCAGATGGCTGCGGTACCAGAGAGCAAATCCGAAAATGAACCAACCAGTAATGTTTCGTCAAAGTTCTTGTATAGAAAATACTCCTCTACTTGAGTAATAAATTCCCTGACACAGGCACTTCCATCGAAAACGATCCTACTCCTCTTCAGGTCAGGTAATTTCATGTTGGTAGAAGGCATGTTCTTCTTTATATTTTCGTTCAATGTGTTGAACGACGGAACAAAGGTTGAGGAACTGTGAGCAGCCCTAATGTTGTCCAAAAATGGATCCGGAACCTCTGTCATATTTATGACCTCAGGGGCAATGTTGTCTTCATGAGTGTAGGTTCCAGCTGTGTGAAACTCTTTTGGTTCAGACAATGGTGGAAACTGAACCTGTTTGTCCATGGTGAAAATGTGTGAACACTCGAAGAACACAGTAACAAAGTAAAGTCAAGAATGTCTTTGGTCAAGTCCGTTAAATATTTTAAATGTTTTTAAATGTTTTCCAAACTATTTGTTTAAATAAGTTTGATTTTATGTTAAACAATTATTTTCCTCACTAAATGCATTGGTAATTTACACATGAAACTTACTATTGTATAAATACTTTTAGAATTAAAGTTTTACAATTATATCTTAATTATAACCACTGTAAAAAGATAGATAATAATTAACTGAGCAACCTGGCTTGTTAATGTTTGTTACACAATTAAAACACAATATAAATGCACAAAAATAACAATCTATCAAAATTATTTGATATCCAACAATAGAACAAAGGGGTTACACAAATAAATTAAATTGCCTCACTTTTAATCTGGTTTAACAAAAATAGAATGCAATGGTAACTAATAAACCTCAAACAAACCACTCCAGGTCCCTGTGCGTGAGCGACAATTGTAATAAAAAAATTTTAAGTTGTAATAAAAATTAAAAGTTCCTTGTAAGATGTTAAATTTGGAATGGTAAGAAAGTTTTGAATGGGGCCTCCCGTCACAAACAAAGTCTAAACAATTAAATAATAATATTCGGGCGCCAGACAGGTGGTATCCCTACTTACTTACCTAAAAATCTCCTCGGATAGGCAGCCGTCGCACCAGAACTTCTAATCACAGGTCGGGGAAAACAGTGAAAGACCAGATACGTTTCAGATGTTATAATTTGGTTGTTTTGGGGTTTGTTTAAAGCTTATTACATGTAGTTAGTCTAGATACACTTCTTAATTTTGGTTACCATTGCATGTCTAGTAGAAAAAATAAAAGTTAAATTTTAAATACCTTGGGTTGTCAGTCAATGAGAATAGTTTAAATTGTACCGGATCCCGGTTTCAAGAGGCATCCTGGGACTACGCCACGTGGCGTGAGGGTCTCGCGAACGTCGCGTGTCTTGGAAAACGGGTCTCCTGGGGTCGGTCCGGTGTCTCTTTACATCAGAGAAATGAAGCCATGTGGTTTGAATCTAACCACGTTGCTGACTTCCCGCCGAAATAATACCAGGCGTCATTGACTCGAAATTTTGATAATAATAGTAAAGAAAGAAAAAAAAAAACGTAAAGAAAAAACGCCACCGACATCTCGCGTAGCTAGAACAAAATAAATCTCGATTAATAAAAACTCGATGAATGGTCAAGGGAAAACCCAGACTAGTAGTAGAAACTCACCGTTTTTTTCTTTTCAAATAATGCTGCTATATCACAGTCATCTTAATGGTAGGAAAACTACGTTTTCCGCCTGGAACAAATATTCACGAATGTCAAAACCGCGAGGCAAATTTGAAGATAAACAAAATCACAATCTAATTATAAACTTACCGAAATAATACTTTGAAGGAATCCTCCTTTTGCCTATGGAAATATTTCGTCCATTTTAAGGCCTCAACAATATAAGATTCTTGCGAATTTAAAAGATTTCGCAAGACCTAATCAACAAAACCACATCAGTCGGCTTTCAGGGAAAAGTGAAGTCTCCGCCATTCAGCATGACAGCTCTATCCGATCCAATCAATCAACCTAGCGTTGCCAACTTGAAGAAATAAAAATTCCATAATATGAACGAAGGTGTCTGTCAAAGTCAAAATTTATGGCTCTGACAGAACAGCTAAATGTTGCGCTAAAAAGACAGCAGCTGCCTGACGTAAAATGAATCGCCGCCATATCTAGAAGTAAAATAACCATTTTCGAGGTTAGATCCCCGAACTACATGTATGACGCAAATACGTCGTTACATCATATACATTAAAAAAAAACGGAGACGGAATTCTTGAGGATTCTTGCCTTTGATCTTAATTAAACTTATAAGATTATGTCCCACCATTACAACCTGCCAAATATTCAAGACATTCACATGGCCATCAGTTAAAACTCATTCGTTCGACTCAGCCTGCTTAAGTACTTGCTTTTTACCACTTCTTTAGCAACAGAGTGGTCCACACTTGGAATGCTCTACCAGATGTCATTGTTACTGCTACCTCTGTCAATGTGTTTAAAACTAAGACAACTGGCTACAAACTAACTAATCAGTGTTCAATAGTAGATTGTTGCACCGAGCGTAATGTGAGTTATTAATGCATGAGTGTTATGTTGGTGTCCGAGCGCAAGCGAGAGCACTGAATTAACACGAGTGCATTAATTACTCTCTTTAGCAAGGTGCGTAATTTACTTTTCTTTCAACTACCAATCTACCTACTCAAAATAAAAATATGAAGAATCAAAGTTTTACAATGGTAAAAAATGCGCACCATTTGTTTATTTTTTCACCAAGTCGGTTATATTCATACGATTTCTATTATCAGCCAGTATCTTTTGATCTAATGCAAACATTTTATATTAAACTTAATGTGAGATATTAAATTAGGGAATTATTAAATTATTTAATTAGGGAATTTAACCTCTGTGGTAAATTTATATCTAAATAAAAAGTAAAAAACAGTGCGATAATGAGATTTCATATAACATTACTGCACTGTTTTGGTTCTAAGCAAAAAATACGTCCTTTGTGATCGGTTTTGTAGTGATTGACATTACTACGTAGTTGAAAGAAAAAATATTAACTAATGAATAGAGACAATTTCAACACTGCGATACTGCGATTAGACATATCAGCGATAGCTGTTCGTCTATTAAATATATAAATATTTGTCCCGCGGCGGGAATTTAACCTGCAACCTTCTGCATCTCAAACAGGCCTTCGCCCACTGCGCCAAAGGAGTTAAAACTGAGTGACGTTAAAAAGTATATTCTGTTTTTGTTATTCTAATGTCAACATTAAGCATCATGTTAGCTGAAATAATGATTACAAGACCCATGATAATCTTTTAGTATGTGACGCCAAACCAAGGCAAGCTCATGACTCATGGCTCAAGCTATGGCAACCTAATGACTGATGGAATAAAAAAATAAATAAATAATACCGGACATTTTACGCAGCATCATCCGGCCCCAAAGCAGATCTTACATATGTTATGGGAACCAAATGACTGATATACTGCTTATATATATATTTTATTTTTCAAATACATTCATATTATACATAGAAACACCCAGACCAGAGACGAAGATCATACAAATACCCGCATCTCAGCCTGGTCTTGGCCCACTGCTTCACAGAGGTCGTCGAATACATACTATGATACGTCATTGCTATTTTTTTACTTTTTATTTGTCTATTTTACAGTTTTTTATAATTTTACTTTTAGCTATACATATCATGGTTAGACAACGAGACATACAACGCAGTGACTAAAGTCCGGAACTCTTCTGTCTACCCCTGGCCGCTAGGCTGGCTGCAAACTCGAGCTAAACGTAATGCGGTCGCTAAGAGACTGAAGGCGCTACATTGGCACGATAAGACACTTGAACAAGTGCTTTCTGACGTAAGTAATCTTATTTTATTAGCAAAATATTCATCAAATCTTGAAATAACCTATTGATCCAGCATATTTGCCATCATAGTCTTTTTAAGTCGCATTAGATTATAACGGAACAAAATGTCTTCTGTAAATCCAAACCTGACATTACTTTATCATAGTCTTTTGCTATCAACCTATTCCCCCTTCCCTCTTCAACATCCATTCTTAGTTACTGTTTACTGTTACGAGCCGGGTACTAATAAATGAACGCTCGATTTTACCAAATTATAATTTTTATTTTAAAGTTACCACATACAGAACTTAATCCACTGATTCTTCTAGTATACTTTCAAATAGAACACAATAAAATTCACAACACCACAACACAACTGATAACACTTCGAAATTATCGCACTTGTTAAGCCGAGAATAGACTTACTGCATCCACATATTACCGCCGCTTTCATATGTCGCGTAAAACCCAGACGCTACTCGAACGTTCGAGAACGAACCGGAACGCGCTATTATATTCGCTTGTAAGAGAGATATATTCATCTCGTTCGCTCTTTTACACTAGATACGCGTGCTTTGTAGTGTATCTACTCGATACTAGATGGCGCTGTACTGATTATTTAACGCGTCCGCCCGCCAACAAATAGAGCAATGTACCGGGCGCAACAATACTTCCTTTGACACCCACTCACTTATGTCCCTCTAAAGTCCTTTGTACAGTGGACAGTGAAGAGAAGTACATGTGCCGATCCACATAAAGTGGGATATGGGTAGAGAGATTATGATGAACGTAGTTTGAGCAATAGTCAGCAATGGTCAAACCTCCCAGCATTATTTACTTATGCTCTCTGTTAGAAGACGGAGATCATTAATAAATAATGCTGGGACCGCTGATTAAACTCACCCTGATGAAGATTCTCTAAATGAATCGAAACAGTATCGGTGCTTCCATCGACTAAATAAAACGTGAGTAAAACCCGGGTTTATCAAAATGTATAGTACAACTCTCGAAAGTTTTGAAAGTAAAATAACAACAACTATTTCAGGCAAACAGACAGACAGGCTGTTTTATAATATGTGCTGATCATTTGGTATTTTCAGGTAGAGCAATGCTGCAATTCGCTGAGCCAGCGATTAGGCGACCGAGATTACTTCTTTGGCACTACGTAAGTATTCTGTATGCTTAGGTGTTTATTTGTCGTTCAATCATGATGCAACGGTTGGACATTCGCTATAGATATATAGTTGAAGCCTGGAAATGTCCTGTTATAAAGGCGCTTAATAGCTGTGGATACAGAGCAAAGCCGCGAGCAGTCTTGTAGGTAAGTTTAGATGGTTGTCAGTTTTCAACGAATCAAAAAATACTGTCTAGTTTAAAAGCAATCGTTTCTGGCAATACCATTATTTCCTGTACCTCAGTTATGCCCAACTACGGTCAATTACAATTCTTTCCTATCCTATTATTTTTAGGTATTTCTATCATATGCCCAACAACGAGAACCAATTCCTTCCTGTGCTATTACTTTTAGATATTTCTTTCGTATGCCCTAATTTCCTAATCCTATTTAATTATTATGTATTTTTATCATATGCCCAACTACCCTTAATTCCTTTCCAGTCCCACCGCAGTAGACGCGCTAGTGTTCGGTCATATCCGCGCTATATTATCCGCTAACGGACCGAAAGCGGCACTTTTGATCAAGCCGCTAACAACATCTCTGCTGAAACACGTCGTGAGGATGGTTGATGTTACTGGAATGAGTTTGATGGTGTGTGGTTATTAATATTACAGTACACGACATAAACTCTGGTTACCCCCATGCTAGATAATGCAAAATGCATTATAGTGGATGACGCACACATTACTATAGATAGTATGGTATCGTAGAAATCTTTGTCATAGCTTACGCCTGTCGATATACTGGTAGTTTTGTCTAAAACCTAAATCACCATGATGCCAATGCAACGCATTGCTGGTGATTCTGTTGTTTCGACGGACTATCTAATATTTCTAAAAATAGTCTACGCCAAAGTCCAAATTAGCGTAACACTTTGAAATGACAGTTATTAAGTAAGTTAAAATTGTCATATTCAATGTTCCTTTATTCAATTGATTTTCTCAAGAATTTCCGAAATATTATTCAACACCACTTTACATGATGACTTAAATAAACTAAAACACGTTAATGACACGTCAATTTAGTTAATTTAAGAAGTGGCATTTAAAAATGTAGAGTAACATTATATTTTGTAAGCGCGGATTTATTTGCTAGTGCGTGCCAGCATAACGTATAAATCATCCTGTTATATCACCACCCATCTTAATTATGTCTGGCCCTGGTTCATTTGAGTTCCATTATTCGGTTCCTGACGTCTCTCGACATCAAAATAGCGCGAATTTATTTGCTAGTGCTAGTGCGTGCTAGGCATAACTTATAAATCATCCTGTCCTGTCATATCACCAAGTCTCATCATGTCCAATTATGTCTGGCCCTGGTCCATTTGAGTTCCATACAGATCTGTAAAGGCTAGATGTATTTGCCAGCCTCAAGAAGAGTATCTGATGACGCAAGCGTTCCAAGTAACGCGACGACGGCTCTCTCTCGACCATTCAGTTTCTGAGCGCAGCACCCGGATCAGACGCTCCCGTCTAAGTCTTAGGAACAGTCGGGACAATATCAATTATAGCAAGGACGTGTTTGGTTAATATCAATTATCAACTGTTTAGAAAGAAAAACAACATTTACTAATGTTCAGTTACTGTGGTGTTAAAATATGTTGACATCATTATTCATTGACATTACCATGACAAGAACAGACCATACTATACCTAGGAACTTCCAGTTTCATTTTTATACGCTTAATATTAGTTTCACTTGTATGTATGTTTGTATGTAACCGAATCCTTAGGACGCGATTTTGACCCACTTTGAACGGCCAGATTTCATTCAAATTTTGCACACCTGTCAAAGACCGACGACAATGCAATAATTCGAAAAAATAAATAAAAAAAATGACGCGATTTTGACCCACTTTAAAGGGATTCAAATTTTGCACATCTGTCAAAGACTGTGATAATGCATGTGATAATGCAATAATAAGAAAAAAAAATTGAAAAAAAAACCGATTATCCTAAAACTAAAAAGTAGAAAATAAATAATAGTTTAAAAAAACTAAAAAACACGCCTTATATAGAAAACCAAATTAAAAAAATAGAAAATAATTTTAATAAATATAGGTAAGAAAAAAATGTTTTATAAAAAAAAAGCATGGGGTGCTTTTTAAAATATTATCGAAATGATAATCCTTCTTCTCATATCTGTCAATGAAATATTTATAACTATTGACACCTACACCCCACGCTTTTTTTTTAAATAAAACATTTTTTCTTACCTACATTTATTAAAATTATTTTATATTTTTTTAGTTTGGTTTTCTATATAAAGCGTGTTTTTTAGTTTTTTTAAACTATTATTTATTTTCTACATTTTAGTTTTAGGATAATCGTTTTTTTATTTTTTTTTTATTTTTATCTTTCTACTTCATTTTGAGTTAATCACATCTGAAACGAGACTAGACTTGGAACTACGCCACATATTTTAACGCCACAATTTTAACAATTTATAGATAGATTTAGCCTTCCTATTTGTGTTAGATACTTATTTATCTAGTATGCCAAGAAATCTCAACGCTTTGTAGACATCATACCAGTCTGGCGATTATGGATCTTTTGACACAACCAAATGTCTATCAGTTTCGATTAGCAAAATCGAATCTAATTACAGTTTGATTGTAATTAGAACCAGTTTTGACAAGATGGATTACTATTACGTACGTTCGGTTTCTATCTCAGACCAAATAAATATTTAGACAAGAGGGCTGTCAATAACCTAAGTGAAGCCTCAAAACCATGTTCCTCTGTGTAAATACACACTCCCACGTACACACATCCAACCAAACTGTGCTCCTTCCTCTTAGTATATTCATAAATACTTGTACTATTAAGTATTCTCTCATGTCGTCACATGTAAAAAGTGTCACAGAATTTATTTATTGTGGTTGATCGCGGTGCTCCGTCTTAATATTTATTTGATCTGAGGTATCTATTCATATGACAGCATGTATGACAATCAACATCAACCTTCCGTCATACCAATTCATCAATAGTAACTGAATGCTAATTGCATCAAAGTTTTGATAGTATCAGAATTCCATAATCGCCCCGCAGATCTCTATTTAGTAGTGACCCAAGAGCTGGTTCCTATCTGACCCAGCGTATTAGCATTGCCATTCGACGTGGCAATGCCGCCAGTGTCTTGGGAACGCTGCCTTCTAGCAGTGATCTGAAATAGTGGAGGTATCTATAGATCGTAGCTTAACTATTTGACATTTATTTTATATTATTTCTGTAAATCGAAAGTATAAATACGAGTATTTAGTAGTCGTAATTTGATAAATAGAAATAAATGTTCCTACAAAACTTTTAGATTAGTTTAAATTATATCAGGTTGGTTAGTGAAATATATTTGGAGATACTACAGATGTTGTTAGGTTTAAGAGGATGTATTTTGGAATTTATGTAGATTTTAAAATTTTGATACGAACTTTTTACTCACGTATTATTTTGTCGATAGAGGCACCGACACTGTTTTGATTCATCTAGTAGATAATCTTCATCAGGGTGAGTTTAATCCGCGGTCTGTGGGTTGCCGCTCGCGTTTACGGATCGCACTGCGCGATTGAAGATTGCCAGATAAATCGAAACAGTGTCGGTGTCTCTATCGGCAAAATAATACGTGAGTAAAACACGTGTTTATCAGAATGTATAATGTCGAGACTCACAAAAGTACTGGAAGTGAAAGAAGTAGATTAACTCTTTGATGCATTATGCAAGTCCCCATTACAATGTCGTTATTTTACGCAGGTTTCAAACCGTTTACATCAAAACAAATAATAATAACCTCCAAGGACGGTGAACTGACTTGCACTTACAACGCGCCTAAATCGTCCACAATGTCCTTCAGTATATCCGAGCAAAACTTCGCCGTCGATATAATCGAGGACATTCTCGATAAAGTAGACGAGATATCATTCGTCGAACTTACAGATAAACTCGAATACGATAAAACAGATCCGCACGATTTTGAAATCGTCTACCCGAATGAAAACGACTGTAATGCTGGGGACGGGAAATTCGGCAATGTTGTTGTGAAAATAAACGAATTTCTGGATACTATTGAAGAGAATGTTACTGAAACTATTGTTGATAATGCCGATTCGATTGCTGACCAAGAGTCTGTAGATGCGGGTGACATTTTCCATATTATTCATGATGAAACTGATGATTTGGTAGAGGATAGTGATGGAATGGTGAATGATAAGCATTTAGCGACGCAGTCCGATGTCTCTCCGAGTGATAGTGGGAAGAATGTTGCTCTTTATTCAGATGTTACGGATTCTAGGTGAAAATTTTGTTTATGATTAGTTAGCAAATTCCCATTAGACCCATTATTTATTTTAAATGAAATGTTTTAAAAAACATAAAATGTAGTTACTTACATAAATTCATTAGTAGTATTTAAAACTAAAGTACCTGGATGACCGAGTATTGCTCTGTATAAAACACGGATAAAACGAAGTTTTCTAAAAATAAAACAATTATTTTTGACACTATATCGCGACTTCGGTTCTTGAGGCGTATGAACATACGTAAAGAGCTACTTATGATTAATCATAAAAATAATATTATAATTGGAATCCATGATCCAAAATGTATCTTAATGTTCATAAATTTCGACATTTTACAACAAACATTAAAAGTTTGTTTTTTTCGATAAATCTTATACATGAAATAAAAAAACTGAAAACATGAAACCGAATTCGTATTATTCAATTAATTTTGCCATTGTATTTACCTCCTCTCATTTCAAATTTCCCATTAGTCCCATTATTGATTTTAAGTGGTGGTTGCAAGTAATTTTATAAAGTATTACAATTTTTTTTTATATTTGATACAGCAACAATAAAAATATGAAAGAAGTCACTGAAAGTATAACTAGCAGCGAAGAAAGGATATCTAGAACTTCCAAAAAGTCTGATCAGCGTTTGACTACATTTTCAGGTTTTGTTTTGACTTTTTTTTTGTAAGCGTTTTACATAAAAATTGTGGCAACACATGAGACAATAAAAACAACGTACATAGCCTACATTCGGGTGAACTCATCATCTGCAATTTTGGATCATAGTGGAACAAATACAAAAACCTAGCTCAATCGTTTTAGGACACATCCGCCAGATTCCACATTCGTCAGATCATTTAGTTCTTCCGCGTTCGTCAGATTTTTTCAACCTCTGACGAAACGATATTATTCATTATTTCTCATTCGCCAGATTTCGCGTTAGTCATTAAGAAATTAATCAGATCGAAACCAGTTGGTTAGGTTATGTATAGGTATAGAAAACAACGCGCATCACCATGCGCGTTGTTTGAGCGAGCAAAGCGAGCGTGCGCCGAAGCGCCAGAAGAATATAGTTCGTCTGTCTAGATACATAACTCTGGCGAATGTGTATTCATTCGTTTTCCTTATTCGTCATCAATGACCAAACTGAACTAAAATTAAAATATTTTAGAATTACGGCGAATATAGAATCTGGCGGATGTGTCCTAAATAGCTCAATTTGATCTTCAATGTTGTTTAGAACTGTCTTTTGTAGAGTTTTGTAGTATTCAGTTTTTTGATGTTACAGGATCTAAATCTACTTTAAAAATACCGAGTGATGAAGAAATAAGTGTGGAGTCCTTGTTGAAGTACTTACGGAAACGAAACGCGGCCTATGATAATTATGTCGAAGTGGCGGACGTTGACTAAATTATTTATTTTTATTGAATTGTCAGTTTGGTTTACGTGTTTATATGTGTAACGACGTTGGAAATTAAAATTGTTTGTTAGATTTTTTTCCGTCTTTGATCTTGTTTCAAAATGGCTATCATCATGTGAGTTTATTGCTTTATTTCTGGTGTATTTATATTCTATTAAAACATAGGTTCACAAAATTACTTTCAGCATATATGCTGTTAGTTTGTCTTTGGTATTAGCAGTTTCTGATAATCAAAACATTCTATTGTTGCGACACTGATTGTGAGAAAAGATGCATGATTGATATTACTGTACTTAAAGCGCCTCCCTGATCAAATGATCTTGACGCGTACTCACGGCGCTCAAACCGCGATTTTTTTTTATCAGAAAACATTCAAATATGGAATTCTGTAAAAAGTTTAACGGGTAATGGTTTAATTAGCTTACTTTCCACCTTATTAGTGTAAACTGAAAGTTAAAATGACGTCAGCTTGAGAAGATGATTATTGACAATTTTAGACATTATAAAACTAACAATTACTTTAAAAACGAGGAAGTAGGAGGCAACATAATAAAAATACATACCTTATATATCTTAAGTATTATTCCTTAAATTAACGAGCAGATCGCAAATAAAAAGCGGTAAAAAATTCAAAATTTTCAAAACAAAAGTTACTTTTCTGCATCATCCCCAGCAAAAAATCTTATTTTTCTACCGCTATAAAGTGCATATCTGATCATTACCTAATTGACAGAATAGTAAAGAACAATATGGTACATATAAATATACTAATTAAAATATAACCCTTTTTCTTGAAATTCCTAATTTGAATTTATTCTAATAAAAAAATAGCTATTAGCTAATGAGTTCCGTCAAAACTCGCCAGTCATTTGCAGAGTGTACCGCCTTAATTCAATGTCACTGTTGTGTTTTATGAATTGCTATACACAAATCTTTGTTTTAATAGTATTTTCTCTTCACAGGCCCACGGAGCTTGATGCCTTAGTTTTCGGACATGTCTTCACGATTATCACAACCCGCCTGCCTTGCCGGCGGCTTGCTGAATCAGTTCGCCGCCACGACACATTAGTTTCGCTCGCCAAGCGAATAGATGAGCAGTACTTCAAGAGAGCATAGCATCAGTTAATCAAGGACATCTCTACCGCGTTTCAGAGTCCTTGACTATATCGACAAGTGACTCTTTCGTAGTGTAGTGTTCTTGAATCATTACGTGTATGAAACTCTAGGGTAAAGTGACAGTTTTAGATGAATAGACTCCTTTTCTAGACGTGTTAACAGAGCGACATGAACAGAACTCTTATGTGAGTATCAGAGTATCTTATGTGAAATTGTGGATTCTTTCTTTAGGTAACAACATACCACGGATCTACGAAAACGTCGGTCGTGTAGCTAAGTATTTTCTGCATGATTATAAAGCTAAATCAACAGTGAAATTCTTGGTAGATCAAGATACCCTACCGCTAATGTTATGCATGGCCTATTTCTGTGATGAACATAGGTTTTTGTTCTGTGTCTGGGTGTTATAAAGTATATTATGTATTTAAAAATATATAAGTATCTATCAATCATCTGCGGGGCGATTATGGAATTCTGATACTATCAAAACTTTGATACTAATCGCTTTCAGTTACTATTGATAAATTGATATTACGGAAGGATAATGTCGATTGTCATACATGCTGTCATATGAATAGAAACAGAACGTACGTAATAGTAATCCATCTTGTCAAAACTGGTTCTAATTACAATCAAACGAATGATTGAAATTATGCCGATTGCTAATCGAAACTGATAGACATTTGTTGTGTCAAAAGTTCCATAATCGCTGGTCACCTACAAGCTACAAGTTTGGGGCTAGATGATGTGCATTGTCCACCAATATTTATTTATTTATTTATGCTCGTAAGAATTACGCTAAAAAGAAAATGTTTAAGTAAGTAACAGATGACTGTTAATGATAATGTACTTATCGAAATACTAGTATTAGATTAGAGTAGATGAAAAAACGTAGGTTTCTAGGTACTAGCACTCTTTATCTTTGTAAGCAAAGCATAAGCCTTGTTTTTAAATTAAAATATAACTAAACTAACTTTTAGAAGTAACCTAGCAGCCACTTAGTTTTAAGCTGACACAAACCTAACTTTATTAAAAAAAACTATCTATTGTTAATGTTTTTTTGTTAGTACATTGGTACCTGTTTTGTTTACATATGCACATAATGTATCTAAATATAAAATTGTTGTATTTTTAGGTAATTATTAAAGTAACGGCAATTTTTAGTATTTATCTGCATTTTAACATAAATAATAAAGTTTAATCTGTTTAAATAATTGTTTAATTAGGGTTCTACCTCAACTTAGTGAGACAAATATTTTTTTCCTAATTAAATTCATTCTATAGTCTTCTCTGAGACTATATTGACAGCAATAATTACAGAATAATATAAAATACATGTGAAATAGTTGAGCTAAGGACCGTTTAAAAAGATCTATATATAGCTCAACTGATCCAGATCACTGCCAGAGGGCAGCGTTCCTAAGACACTGGCGGCATTGCCACGTTGAATGGCAATGCTAATACGCTGAGCCAGATAACAAGCCAAGAGCTGGTTAACGCAATGTATCTACCAGACGCCGTGAAATAATTTTGAAAACGCGGTTGGCTACTGTTCCCCAGGGGCCCAGGGTTTCGACTCTAATAATTTAATCTGTTAAAATTTCTAACACTATTCGCTAAGTTTACTGTGAACCGTTTCAAGCAGGCTCTAGACTAGACTGTAAACTCTAAGACGGATGTAATCTCTTTTTGAGATTTTTTTATGAAAAGAAATTTAAATTTTTAAAAGTTTATTACATAAAAAAATCTTCCATCACAAATCTAGCTCGATAATACTTCACTTCATATGAATCATGTGTGCAAGCGACCAATCGTGCTTTATTTCAGCCACGTCTTCGACTACGACGCCATCTGCCGTCACTACACCAAGTTGGTATCGTTGGAACGCACGCGCATCTCTGTAGTAGAGAACCTCCATGCATTTGCGGACTAGAGCTCTGAAATAATAAATTATTACCATCTGTCACAACACTGGTTATCCCGCCCGAACTGACCCCAATTAGGCAATTGGGAAATACTTTTTATCAGGGTACTGATTGAAAATCGCCGTGCACCAATGGATTTAACTGTTCGAAAAACGTATATATTATGAGCTATATCAGTCCTCTTTAGAAGTTGGAAAACATCATGAGGAAATCGGAATTTTGTAGAACTGAAAAAGTTCAAAGACATGTACCAAATGAATGAAATGAGCCTCGTGAGGCCTTTCTTTCACTAATATTATTATTATTATTTAGACAATAAAATTTAGTGCCTATAAATTTCATAGTACAACAGAAATTTATCCCACTGCATCATCCACAGCCTGACTTCATCTGCTACTGTGTATTAGCTATTCACAAAGGTCCTCGCACTATAACCTATCCATCAGTATTGTGGCCATAATTGCAACCGGTTCAGAAAACAAAATTTTTTGAGGGTAGTTGAGTAAAACTTACTTAGCACTTGCTTCATTCAGTACTACGCCATGCTCGGTAGCGGTTCTAAGTAGAGGTGTTGCCATATAGGCGCCGAGGCCGGTCGCTATAGCCGGGTCTTCATATGCTGTTCCTAACTTATCAACTGCACCTAGGAATGGTTCTCCATCCTGGAAAGAAATTACAAGCTAGTGGATAACAGTTTGGGTTCGAGTAGGTATAATCTTATACAATGTCCTGTCACTCTCATAGTAGTCTTCATTAAATGGAAGAACTAAGTACAATGCTCACCTATTTTTTCATAAGGATCCTAGGATTCAGCTTGACTTAACTGGATGTAGTTTAGCAGAAAGGACTCAAACCACACGCCACTTTTGAGTTATTGACGTTTTAAGGTCAAATTGGTATTCTTCAGTGATGATTCAAATTCTTGATTTCTTAACAATATTGATAGGAAAATCTATAAATTTTTGTATCCATAAATTTGGTAATTGAATATTTATAAATATTCAATTTCTTTCCTTTCCTTTCCTTTCTGCTAAACCACATCCCACTATTCATTGAACATTTTAGCATTTTGCGTTTCAGGTATTGATGGACTTTATTTTCATCCATATCCATATCAATTAGAAATTTGAAAGTGTCTGTAAATTTTTCACAGCTTAACAGCTAAATTGATCTTGATAAGAACTAACTCAGGAGATTGATCATATCTTGGGGAAGGACATAGACTACTATAGATGTAGATACCACACTTGCGAAGTTGCAGTTAGGAGCTAGACAAATTGGAGTCAGTTAATAGTTGCAGCTGTACCTGAATACCAGCAACGATGTAGTTACTCCAGAGGGGATCCATTTTGCTGCGTTTGTTGTACAGCACACGTGTCAGCCAGCAGTGAAGTGAGCGAGGTTTCAGTTGCAGGCCATCGCCCAGACACTGCTCATCGATGCTAGAAATACATCATTAACTTTTCAAGAAACAATATATCATTAATTCAGATACAATGAAGCATCAATACAGAAGTCATGATGGTATAAGATGGACTATATATAGGTCCATCATTATATTTGGCAACTGTCTCTTATAAATTTACCGTAATATTCACAGTAATTTCAGTTTCTCTTAGGGATCAAATCTGAAACGAAGCAATTCATCAGAGAAATAGAAGTCACAGACATAGCTCAATGAATTAACAATCTGGCAGGCCTGCCCACTGAAATGGCAGTGGGCAGGTCACAGAACCACCGTAAAACCGATGGCCGGTGGGGCAGACTGGTTCTTGAGTGGAGGCCGCTTGTCGGCAAACATAGTGTAGAACTTCCTGTAGCTAGGTGAGGCAATGATATTCGTAAATAAGGCTTCAAGGATTGCAGGAGGAGAGCTGGAGATCAAGCTCAGTGGTGTGCGATGAGAGAGGCCTATGTCTATGTCAGCAGTGGCCTGACACAAGCTAATGATGATAATGATGATGATGATGATGATCTACAGTAATAGTCAATAGTATCTTTGTCTGTTATATTGTTATGATTTTATTGTAAAACTGATCTTAATGAAAATTAGAAAGGAGATAAATAAGCGGAAGGATAAGAGACTTTTTATGTTGGTATGTACCATGCATGTGCTAGTGACTATATTAACAATAATAATAATCATTTATTTGTCTCTTTAAACAAGCAGGTTAAAACTAACTAACATCCTCTTACAAGCTCTGCAGCGCAGTGGGCTTAGGTCCGGCTGAGATGCAAAAGGTTGCAAAAGGTTGGTTCGATTCCCACCGCAGGACAAATGTTTGTATAATCTGCAAGTATTTGCCTCAGGTCTGGGTGTTTCTATGTATAATATGTATGTATTTACAACAAAATAAATGTATATAAGTAGTATATCAGTCATGTGGTGCCCATAACACAAGCTCTGCTTACTTTGAGGCTAGATGATGCTGTGTGAAATGTCCAGTATTATTATTATTGGTTTCCTAAGAAACTTAAGTAGATAGAAATGGTACATAATGTTAGCTGGTAATATAGCTAACTTGTTTCGGACCAGAGACTGGTGGCTGAAATAGCTAAAGTACCTGTACTACATGACACCAGTGATGAAGGGCACCCTTCGCAGATATTATTATATTACATGTGCTAAAAGCTTTAAGCATATAAAAATCTAGTAATATCGAGACTTAAGTAATAGGTACAGCAGTGCATATCATCATCATGCATCAATCAATCAATAATGGGCACTGTACATGTGAATGGCAATGCTGCTTTCTGACACCAATCTGAATCAGTTGAGCTATGTATTGATTGTTTTAAACAGTCCATAGGTAGCTCACCTTTTAAATATTACTCTGTACATTTCCATAAATAAATGTCTATACTTACATCTTCTGATCAATGATGTCCTTCAAGTACTGATAATCAGCATAGTCTCCGCCCGAGCCGAGCAGAATCAGATCATTGACTTTGGTCACACGAGGACAGTCCCTGAAGCGTGCCAAAGATCCATACGAGCCGAGAGTGTCCCCGGCAATCACGCAGCCCTTATCGAACTTCACTCCGATCACTGTTGTAGTTGTTGTAATGGGTGAAGCAGAGCTATGGATATAAATATGAAAAATATAAGTGATACCTAAAGATGACAATTTAACCATCTCTGCACAAACTGCTGCCAATTATAAGTTTATTTAAGGCAGTGTTGTACTAATAGGCTGTAATAATTCAAACAAATCGAAAAAACTCTTACTGTGCTGTATAATCCTGCATTGTGTGGTTACTGGGCCCAAAGTTTGATGGGTTTGCAGGGAAGTTGTAGAAAGCGCCTGGAGCGGGTCCGTTGTGCCAAAGCGGCGCAGGGTTCATCATATCGCCCATAAATGCCATGTTTATGAATTTATACAATGTTGTACAACAGTACTATAGGTAATGAAACTTTCCTAAAAATTCAACTAATTTAATTTCTTGAAGAATGACAATCGGCAATGCAAGACTGAAAATGACAAACAAATTTTGGAAACGTTCCGTTCAACGTAGAAAAATAATATTCAATTAAAGTTAAGAAATAATTACGAGTATCTATAGATAACTCTAAGAGGAGCCAGTGGTGTCAATATGATTTGATATGGTCTGTGTTTTTGGAAATTTTGGCAAAACTTATAATATGTAAAAGTCAAAAAAGTCAAAAGATGATTTATTCAATACAATCACAAGGATCACTTTGAAACGTCTTACATACTAGGTGAATTTAGGTGCCAATTCATCCTAACCCAAGCTCGAGAAGAATTGGCAAGAAACTCGTCTTGGTCCTAGCGCTTTTTTATATGATCCATCTTATAACTACCTTAACTACGAAATACAAATACAAGAGAGTTTATACATTTCAAGTGTGTCGGTTAACTGTCTGACGGCAGAGCGACATGAGGCCATGCATTTTTATCAATAATATAGTCATCTATATTATAATAAGATTTCTTCAAAAGACTACCTTTAATGTATGCTTTAAATTTCTTAATAGGTAGTTTAGTAGCATTTTCAGGAAGCTTATTATAGAAGCGCACCGTGTTCCCCATAAATGATTATTAACTTTTTCTAGTCGAAACCTAGGGATGTATAATTTATGTTTATTCCTAGTGTTGATTTTATGAAGGTCACTATTTTGCTGAATCCCATCTCTATTTTTATGTGTGTATAACAAATTTTCATATATATATTGTGAAGCTATTGTGAGAATATTCATTTCTTTGAATATTTCTCTCAAAGATTATCGTGGTTTCATTTTATAAATGGCACGTATTGCCCTTTTTTGAATTACAAATATTTTACCAAAATCAGCTGCTTTCGCCCAGAGAATGATGCCGTATGACATAACACTATGGAAGTAACTGAAATAAACTAGTCTAGCTGTAGCTTCATCAGTAAGCCACCGTATCGCACGAACTGCATATGCAGCGGAACTAAGCCTACCAGCAAGCGTTTCAATTTGTGGTCCCCACTGTAGATTTGCATCAATATTAAGACCTAGGAAGATCGTGGAATTTACAAGATTCATTGCCTCTCCATTTATTTCAATGTTGGACGGGCTATAAATAACATTTGGCAAAGTGAATTTGATACATTTAGTTTTTTTGGAATTAAGCAAAAGATTATTTACAGTGAACCAGTTAAGAACTAACGATAAGGATTCATTTACGTTATCGCATATACTGGTTTTACCTCTATCAACTTTAAAAATTAAAGACGTATCGTCTGCAAATAAAACTATATCACAAATATTTTTTACAAAAAAAGGTAAATCATTAACGTATACTAGGAATAAAAAAGGGCCTAGTATCGATCCCTGAGGTACCCCTATATCAATAATTGATCCCAAAGACCTCTCACCACCCACGTCTACTTTCTGGATTCTATTGGATAGATAAGACTGTATGAGATCAATCGCCCGGTTTTTAATGCCAACTCACTTAAACGGTTTTTGCTAGAAAATAAAATTAACTCGTAGTTTTGAGCTGGTGAATTGAATAGAATGGAACGTAATTTGTGTTCGTTCAATAGTTCAAGTTACCATCTTTACACTTTTCAAACAGTTAGGTAAAAAACAAAAACAAACATGCATTTTTTCTAAATAAACAAGTTTTGATAAGTTTTTAATGAGGTATTTGAAATATTGACACACGGTGAAATGTTTTGTTTCAAGTGAAAACTTGGGAAAATAAATGTATTTCCTTTTAAGTATGTACTCCAAAGAAAATACTTTATTTTCACAAGTTTTATTTTCTATTGATTCTGTATATTTCCTTTTAAGTATGTATGTACTCAAAACAAATACATTTATTTTCCCATGTTTTCTTTTCTATTCCTTAAATTTATAAGTTTAGTTATGTACCTAGGTATTCAAATTTAAAAGTACTTATTCAACATTATTTCAATGTGCGTCGACCGCTTCGATGTTGTGTATGCTTATAATTGGCTTATTTATCAACACTTAGCGAATGTCATAATATACTTTTCAAAATTAATGTATAAATAAATATAAAAATATACCTAAATTATATGAATAAATGAGTATAGGTACTCGAAGTTATTTCCACCTTTGAATAGAAGAATACCGACGTCAATTACCTTAAATTTAAAGACGAAGACCAACTTGATAAGCTTGAGCGTCTTCAACATGTTTCTATTAAATCATATATTTGGCTTGCGTAAGTACGACCACATCTCTGAATTCCTAAGTGGCTACCGATTCGTCTTCGTCGGAATGCTCACATCCTGTCTCTTCTTTACTCCATTATGTTTCTTCCTTCCACTCCAGTTTACCTTAACACATTCACTGCCACTGACACGACTCGCGTGTTCAGGCTAATCTAAGTCTCTACGCCAAGAACACGCCAGGCGTGTTTTGAATGTTTCGGTTATATTTCCAAAACTAGGCCAGATTTTCTGTTCAAATTTTTAGTGCATCATTTTTAAAGGATAGGCTTTGGCATATTGAAGCGGTTCCCTAAAAAAACTAGTTAGTTTTTTTTACGAAAAATAGGTATTTTGTAGTGCCGAGAACACGCTAGGTGTGTTCACTTACTGAAGCTACCTTTAGGTTCCCAAACTTTTTTATTATATTAAACGCTTTGCTAATTTCAGAGTATAACTCTGAAATTAGCAAAGCGTTGATATGAGATTTTTAACCAGTATTTGATGACAAAACGGAATGTCATAATTTATCGGACCGTTGTTTTTACCGGATACAGTACTGTGTCATGTATGAATAAATAATAAATAAATAAATAATGCCGGACATTTCACACAGCACCATCTGGCCCCAAAGTAAGCAGAGCTTGTGTTATGGGTACCACATGACTGATATACTACTTATATGAAGTCGCTTATACAACTCCATACGCCATCAATGAAAAAAAAACGTACCTATCCGATGTATATCTTTATATTATTATACATACACACACAGTGACATACACACGTACAGTAAAATTATCTCTATTATATAAAAATCAATTGCTGTTCGTTTGTCTCGCTAAAATTTTTGTCATTATTAATATCTTCCGTTTCCGGTACAAATTTAACTTTTCCTGAAGATAAGATAAGAAATCAATTTATTTCATTTGAATATTTTGAATTTAATTCATACTTATGTAATTAGGTAAAGCCAATCAACCAACATTACGATAATACGAGATAAATAACGTAAACAAACTTTCTGCAGTTCAAAGCTTTTTATCGGTTTAATAATTTAGATGAATTCACTCATATAAGACTGAAAATATGTTTAAATATGATTGTCACTCAATATATTATTAAAACAAATGTACTTGCACTGTTAACAATGCCAATGTTACAGTTCACAATAAAACTTTATTCATTTATGCATGGGAATTTTAGTAAAAAAAGTTTGAGAACCTTAAACTACGTTATAATAAATTTACTTACCAAAATCAATTTTTCCAAGCAATGCCGCGAGCACGCCTAGCGTGTCCGCGGTTTTATACGGCGGCATCTCGATAAACTTCAAGAAAATCGTGGTGGCAGTGAATGAGTTAAGGAACGTTTTGAGTTCCTCCATCTTTCCAACCCTCGATCCTACGTTCTTCTGTAACCCTGCAGCATAAAACTCCTAGGAACTCATACATCTAGTTACTATGGGAGCTCTTTTACCCTGCAGGCTGTGAAGCTTTGGAATGAACTCCCTGTCTCCACCCGGTTTGCTAAATCCTTACCTATCTTCAAAAACTTTTTATACCATGTTTATATTTATTTTTATTTATGTGTATGTACCTACGTAGGTAGTATTTAGTTATATAATTTATAATTAGTTTAATGTACCTACGCCGCGCCGTCCACTCAACTTAATACGATCCTTTCCATCCAAAGGTTGCCAGAAAGAGATCGCTCTCAAGCGATATGGCCGCCCATTGTACCACTTAAATAAACTTGTTCTTTAATTAAATTGTATTAATGTATTTTATTTTATAAGGTGTACAATAAAGATATATTCTATTCGATTCGTATTATTATAATTATATTGAATTCCTGCCACCTTTGCATCTATGTTCAGGTTAGTGTTAATGATGAGAACTATCAAATATGCCAATGTCAAAAGTTTTCGAACGAAATTAATTCGGAACTTGCAGCCAATTTCATGTTCTTTTGAATCCCTCTCAAAATTTGACACAACAAAATGTCTAAAAGAGGTTCGTGAAATTGAAGAAAATCCATTTTAATCACGTTAATTAGTGTTCAAATCTATTTGCTAAGATGCGCGTAGTTGTTTAGACCATGTGTCTGTTAAGAAACAAGTTATATTTTGTGATTTACCGGAATCTTAGCGCGAATAGGAGTGCTGTGTTAAAGATGAGTAAATTGTGGTTTTTCTGTTTTAAGGACGTGGTGGTTCCGCGGGAGCGAAGTTCCGTATCTCGCTGGGTCTCCCAGTGGGAGCAGTCATCAACTGTGCAGACAACACAGGTAAAATTACATGTTCGCCAAACCAAAACATAACCTACAAACACACGTTTGACTGAACTCCAATGATGATTTCTTTTTCTGGGACACTAAATGTGTGTTGATACACGATGATATTTTCCTTGGCTGTGTCTGAGGTAGTTCAGATCGAAGGGGTTGCGCATCGTACAAATTTTCGGCTCATAAACAAACAAATTTCTACAACTATCTGCAAAATTTCAAAGTAGGCCTTCCAATTCTCTGTTCTGCTTTCAAGAGGAAAAACGCGAGTTTAATTCCTGTCTACATCTTAAATTATTGAGATATTATTAAATATTAACATCCACATTCTCAAAAAAAAATGCATTATGGTTCATCCATACACTATGAATGAACTTAAACTGCTTGGTTTTAATTGCAGGAGCTAAGAACCTGTACGTGATTGCTGTCCAAGGTATCAAGGGTCGCTTGAACAGACTACCCGCTGCTGGATCTGGTGACATGATTGTAGCCACAGTCAAGAAGGGCAAACCTGAACTCAGGAAAAAGGTAACATCTTTATATTACTAAATATAATATCACGCTCCAACAATTTCATTGGTTATAAAATACAGTTTACCCCCCTGTGTTTGTCTGTCTGTCTATCCAAACGAGATGAACACAAAAACTCCTAAACAAATTTTCAAATGGTTTTCACCATGATGGAGATATGTTAGCTGCCCCAACATCAGACGCAGCTGGCTAGCTCTACAGGTCAATGTATGGGCTTGTTAAAGAAAGTAATATTATTGTAATGTATGTAATTTATAGAAAGAATGATGGAACTGACATCCATCGGTACATGAAATAAATAAATAAATATGAATATGAAGCCAAGTTCCCAAAAAAAAGATAAAAAAATGATGCAAGTGTTCCAATAAGGAAAGTTAAGGTGAATAAATCATAATGTACCAAGCTGGAGCATGTTGCTAGTTAATTAATAGCTCATGGAAGCAAATTGAGTGTCTAAATATTTGTCCGAGCAAAGTTTCATTTATTTTAAACAACATTTAATGCATTTCGACACTTGGAAGTTAAAACTTATCCTAATTTTTGTTTATGAATCTTAACTTAAAGCCTAAGTAGTTACCAAAAACTTAAAATAAATTATATAAACTTAATTAAAATATTTTCATTTAGTTTACATCTTTTAGTATTTTTTAGTGCACTATGTTAATTCTAAATATTAGTTTGTGTTAAGTATTAATGTTTTTTTCTCAAAGTTTACTATCATAAGTTTCAACATAATTGTTAAATAAAATAGAATACAATGGAACTTTGGAGAGGAGCTAGTTGTTAGTGTTTGAGTTGCGATGATGATATGCAAAAGGTTTCGCTTATTTTACATCTGAAGTGTAAACAGTGTTGATACACCTTGGCTGACTGAGCAATTTCAAAGACTTGATTCTGCTAGCTCCTAGCCCATTGCTTTTTCTTCTTGTAGACTATGCTGTCATTGTAAATTTTTTAAAGCTTAATTGTAAATAACCTCCAACAATGCTTATTAGGTATCCTCATAGAGCCTATGAACCTTTTAATTAGTTTTCAAGTTTTCAAATTAGTTTTCAAGACAATTAATGTCTTCCTACAATAACTTCTGTAAGTTTCTAACAGATGGCATTGTAAGTTAATTTCAACATCTTTTGTTATCTATGTTGGGTGAGCGTATATTGGTTAGACGTATTTGAACAACTGAGCCACAGCAACAAGTGGCCAGGTCAGCTAGTCAATATATATTTGTATCTTTTGTATCTTATAGTATTTGTAAATTTTGAAACTGTTTCTTTATCCTCCATTGTGAGAATATACCCAGATTACATCTATGAGGAAGATGTTTAGAAACAGCTTAACTAGTCCGGGTTTGTGTCAGTATGGCGATTATGGAACTTTTGACACAACCAATGTCTATCAGTTTCGATTAGCAATCGGCGTAATTTCAATCATTAGTTTGATTGTAATTAGAACCAGTTTTGACAAGATGGATAACTATTACGTATGTTGGGTTTTCTATTCATATGACAGCATGTATGACAATCAACATCAACCTTCCGTAATACCAATTTATCAATATTAATTGAAACTGATTAGTATCAAAAACCAGTTTTGACAAGATGGATTACTATTACGTACGTTGGGTTTTCTATTCGTATGACAGCATGTATGACAATCAACATCAACCTTCCGTAATACCAATTCATCAATAGTCATTGAAACTGATTAGTATCAAAGTTTTGATAGTATCAGAATTCCATAATCGCCCCGCAGAAGCATGCTAACTGAGCAGGCATCTGACACAGTGAGCATACAAGCTCGTGAATAATAGGTTGTTATGAAGCATACGAAGCTATGATGGACGTCATCTAGACGAAAGTACTTTATAATTATAGAGAGATAACGAATTTCCTTTGTTTTCCAGGTAATGCCAGCAGTGGTGATCAGGCAGCGAAAACCATTCCGCAGGCGGGACGGGGTGTTTATATACTTCGAAGATAATGCGGGTGTTATAGTGAACAATAAGGGTGAAATGAAAGGTTCCGCTATCACAGGCCCTGTGGCGAAGGAATGCGCAGATTTGTGGCCCCGTATCGCCTCTAACGCGAGTTCTATAGCTTGATTATACTGTTAAGATGAATTATCTGTTTTATTTCTTGATCCTATTACCAGACCCCAGATCGTGACACTTAGTAATAGGGATGAATTGCGAGATCGCTAACATTATTTATCATGTTAATTGTTTATTGCGCCATCTGTATAAGTAATACTGTACCTATCCCTATCTAAACAAATAAATAAATTTTTACTCTTACTTTCCTTTATTTTTGTATGCTCGGTTAGCGGTTAGCTTTCATTTAATGTTTTTTTCTCAAAATGGGAGAGATTTCAAAAATATTGTTACATGTTACAAATACACATTTAATATAATTTTCACTCAAACGGGATATTTACCATTATATATGAGTTTTTCTGCTTCCCGATATTTCAGCACAGTTGCATGCGCCATGATCACGTGATGATACATGAGATACATTTCATGTACATCAAGTAGGCATAAAATACATAGGTTATACTTAATAGAAAACTAGTCACTTAGTAGTACATCCTCGAAACTTTACTCACACAAACTTATAAATAATTATCGTACTTATTGTATTAGGTGGGTAGGGCGGCATAGAGTGCTAGCTTGATCTGCGATATACAATGTACCTACATGGCTGAACCCCAACTCCTAGGTTTTCCATGCATTTGGGGTATCAATGCTCTCTCCATACAAAGTTTAAGAAATTTAAAAGCAGATGTAATTAAGCTGCTAAAAAGCTGAAGGCACAACTAGAGATAAATACACAAACTATAGGATGCTAAGATAAATAGTAAGTGGTAACATAAATAAGATCAATTATATTAAAACTGACACTTCGACAAAACTGACAACGTTCGATGACGTACAGAAATATTGACGCCGGTAGATTTTAGGTAGGTAGATACCTATTTACCCACCTACCTCTGCTGTACATTCATTACCTACTTAGGCATTATCCACCAATATACGAGTAGCTTAAAGCTTTGTACATACGCAGTGAAACATAGAGTTTAAACAAACCAAAAGCATCCGACATGGCCTACTCTCTAAATGGTTCCTAGAATTTTAAATCGCAAAATGAATGCCTTTGCAGGGTTCGACTTTTGGACTTTATTGTAGTATTGTGTAGTGCCACCAATTGATAGATGGCGCTGACAGTTACTAGCCAGAATAAAAAAAAACAAAATTATCTTAATGATTTTAGGTATAATAAATTGGAATAGACGCATCAAGCATAAATAATAAATCTATATGGGTACAGGTACTAAACCTTAGGAAGCATTTGATTTTGGGAACCCACGAGAATGTTTTATTATTCTGCTACTAGAGGGTAGATGGCGCTGATAGTCTTCTAAAAGTAAACAACATAATTTATGATACTTAACAAAATATGGAGTAGAAACTCACAGAAAATTCAATAAGTTGTAAAGACTTCCAAAACCTAAAAAAGTTAAGTAATTAGATAGGTAATAAAGTTCGTTCTGCTAGACTAGAGGCTGGAACTTACATTGTAAACTGAAGACAACAAACACACTAGATGGCGCCATGTTGGCGTACTTTACATAAAAACTACGTTTTTGTTGTAAAGAAACATTTTTCGAGTTAAAAATTTACCAAAATACAATTTAAAAACGAAGTTAACCATGTCACGTTCATAAAACGAGAAATAAAAAACAAAATGTAAAAAGATTCTAAAATACAATGCAAAGTTCTAGATCGCGCAAGTGATATTTTTGGCTTATGTAGCAACTGTTCAGTAACAAATCCCTCACTGTTGTACTTGCTTCGGCAGTACATAAACTAAAATTGGAACGATACAGAGAAGATTAGCATGGCCCCTGCGCAAGGATGACACGCAAAATCGTGAAGCGTTCCACATTTTTTGAAACTATTCATTTTCAATATACTGTGATTTATGCGATAAAGACGTACTATAATATTTTGTGTACTTAAGAAATATTTTTTCGACGAAATTTCGTATTAAAACTTTTTTAAACGCAATAAACACGTGAGGTTTTTAATATTAGGTACTAATATTATTATTTGAACTTTACCCCTGCGCGCCGTGTGGCATATAGGAGGGACGAGCGCGCCTCAGTCAGTCATTCGGTTTTTTGTGTTTATTCATCCTAAAACAGCCACCCTAAGGTGGATAGGTACTCGGAAACGATCCAAATCGGAACTCTGAATCTATCCATGGGATATTCGTAATAAATATAATATATTTTCTCTGATTTTCTCCTATGTAGTCATTTACAGAAACATACACAAAAATCCACATTTAGGTACCTAGTTAAGTTTTTGGAATGCATGCAAAAGACCCACAGTCCTTTGCGTATACTGCAGCAAAGAAATTTAGAAAACGATTGCATAGGTAGGTATATGAAAATGTGTATAAAGAAAATGGTGAATTCCATCAAGAACACAGTATTTTGCTGAAGACAGCAGCACAGAAATGCTTGGATAAATTGTCTTCACATTGGCAAACTATTTTTGCCCATTGCAGCGGCCGTGACCACATCGTCTCTGGACACTAACTCAACACGGGAGAGCTTCTCCAAAATACAATTTTTCAGGGGTAAACCACAGGATTAACGCTTAACTCCTGTTTTCGTCATGCAGATTTTACTTGCATTGCAATGCAAGTACCTACCTGAGGTTCGCGAATGCAGCTATACAAAGTCTTCATAGCCCAGTCAACAGTGTAGATGCTGAAATATATTTCAGTATCTACAATGTCGTCATAAATGACCGAAGGCAAAGGCTTAAGTAAGAAAACATAGAGACAACCACGATGTTACCTTTTAACTAACTTTTGTTATATTAATGATATGGTAATAATTACGAGTTTTAAAATATTTATCGTTTTTTTATGAGAATAAATGCGAAATTTTGGATTTCTAATTTATATTTATGCACAGTTTCGGTTTAGTTGCGAAATATACGTAACCATAATTATATCCTACTATACCTACATACCTACAAATATTTTTTTTCAGGTTTTCTTGTTTTATGCTAATGTTATAATTATTCTCTTCTGTCATTCTGTTAAAATAGCTGTAGGTTTCCCAATAAATAAATAAATGCTTTAATACTTTCTTAGGCGCTGTAAGTACCTACATACCATATTCTCATTCGGTACTTCTACTACTGCGATATGTTGATCGAAAATACATTAAGTATAGTTATTTTGGTGATGATATTGTGAATTCTCAACGATGTAGTGCTACTACTAGCGGACTTGTCTTTTACGGAATTCTACATCTTTCATCGTAGAACGTCTCTTCCTATAACAGTATCTGTGTTGATGAAAATTTTGTCAACGTCAAGTACCTAATTATTTTGTTATAATAACACAAAGTTTCAACTTGTTCCCATAGTAGGCTTAGTTTGGCTATGTGGAGTTGTGTGAAATCCACTAATATTTATTTATTTATTAATAAGTACGTAGATACGTAGGTAATGTAGGTTACATTCAATTTTAAATTCCGGAACTTTCAGTTAATTCCGGATATAATCTTAAAATTCAGCAAAACTTATAATAAAGTTCACATCACTACAGACTTAACAGTATAATCTCACTAGATGGCGCCACATTGACTTGCTTCACATAAAACAATGTTTTCAAATGTTCCTATAAGTAATTATTGTTCAAAATTTTACAATTCTTAATTCAATGAACTAAAATAACCATTTCAACATCATAAAAAGTTAAAAAAAATACAAAATGTGAAATAATTCTAAAATACAATGCAAAGTTCTAGATCGCGCAAGTGATATTTTTAGCTTACGTAGCAACTGTTCAGTAACTAATCCTTAACTTATGTACTTGCTTCGGCAGTACATATACTAAAATTGGAACGATACAGAGAAGATTAGCATGGCCCCCTGCGCAAGGATGACACGCAAAATCGTGAAGCGTGCCACATTTTTTGGACCTATTCATTATGGGTCTATTCAATATTTTACCACATAGACTTTTAACACCTAGAAGTACTATTTTGCATACCATTTTCTTATATAAATCTGCTACTGGAACGTATTGATCGTTAAGAAATTGCAGTTAGTACCCACGAATAGTATATAATTGTGCAGGCTAATAAACTATGATACAAATATTATTATTATTTGGACCACTGCGACGTAAACATCGTAAGTAAACAGTCGCACGCTGGCGTAGCGAGCAAACAGTGCCTTTTACCCCTAAGGTCCGGGACTTAGAGTCGCAATAACTCGTTGTGTACATCAGGTGCGTCAATGATATTTTTAACCGTTAACAATTGATTGCGTCTGGTTTGAAGTGAGTTATAAATAACCCAAGTGTCCCTGCAGGCTGCAGGAATTTCGTGGTTATATGGACGGATAAAATCCCGCCTTGCGCTTATCTGTGAAAGGCCTGTACTTTTTTCAAACGAAGAGAATATGTGCTTTCGTGCTACAAATTATACAATATAAAAAGAAAAAGGCTACAGACACTTTTAAGGAAGCCTAACTGTTTACATGCTTTGTTAGCTATACTGAATATGTGCTTAGCTAGTACCATTTTGGAGACGAGCTTTACCCCCACATATCTAATTGATTGAACTTGTAGGATGCAATTGTCATTTATACTGTATCTACATTAAATCGGCTTGAGTTTTCTGGTAGAAGTGACTTTTTGACATGTGGCACTTGTTGACAGGTGACACCTTACCATCAGTTGGGCTAGTTAAGCCCAATTCTGGGTCACTGAAGCACCGAACATTGCAATAAGTCGAACAAATAATTTTCTTTAGTTAAAAAAAATTTTCAACATTAATAAAAATATTCTGCTTTCAGTATAAAATAACGTCTCAACTTGTGTTTAACGTTTTTAAAATTGCAGCTTTTAATATAGGTACTGAAATTCTAAATTTTTATATTATTCTGTAGGTACGTATCTGTTCCCTAATTTACTTTAATGTATATTCGACGGTCGTGATAGTTTAAATCAATTCTTCTTAATCTTAATTTAAATATAATTTTACTAACGTTAAAAAATGACTGTAAAAATCATTTCTTTAGATAGGATTGTAGTTTTATTCATCTATATAGATAGATGATAAGATAACTAAGTGGTAGAAAGATAATGAATATTCATGCTCTACGGATGTTTATGTCACAAATAGGTATCATTGAAAACTAAAAAGTTTATATAGAAACTATGGTACCTATGTGTTGTTTGTATCTGATTTAAGGACGAATGTTTTCTTATAAACTAAAATAAAATTCGTCCATACCAGCGGGATTAAATCATTTGCATTTAACATCTCAGTCTCGAATTCAAAATTTCATCAAAATTTTGGCAGCACTAGACAAGGTGGCGGCAAAATACTCAAAAATACTGCATTGTACAAAATATGTAATAACTCTACAACCAAACCATATGTTATCATTCTGTAAACAACAATGTACTAATTGATATATTTTACCTATCTATCAAAATAAAGTGTTGAGTCAAATACTATATTTGATAATAAATAATATAAATACCTACTTTAGTAATAAATCACTTCGAAACATCAGTTAAGATATTTTATTCAGGAAATACAGAAAATGTTCAGCTACTTAATGTAATGAGGTTATAATTACTTATGTAATTTACATACTTGTCACATTAAATGTCCAAATTAAAATTTTACTAAAATTCCGGAACATTCAGTTAATTCTGGAAACTACAATCTCTATTCACAATATGATAAAATTTGCGTATCACTAGATGGCGCCACATTGCCGCGTTTAACATAAAAACCACGTTTTCACAAAATGTTCGTATTATTACTGTTCAAAATTCAAGAAAATTTTATTCAATGAACTAAAAAACACTGTTAAAATGTCATAAAATGCAAAATTAAACACGTGATGTGAAATAATTCTATAATATAATGCCAAACTCTAGATCGCGCAAGTGATATTTTTAGCTTACGTAGCAACTGCTCAGTAACAAATCCCTAACTGATGTACTTGCTTCGGCAGTACATATACTAAAATTGGAACGATACAGAGAAGATTAGCATGGCCCCTGCGCAAGGATGACACGCAAAATCGTGAAGCGTTCCACATTTTTTGGACATATTCATTATGGGTATATTCAATACTTTTGCTACATAGACTTACTACATTTGCTACATAAACACCTCTTTGAAGTACTAGTATGCATACCATTTACTTGTTTAAGCCTTGGAACGAGTTTGACGTAAAGAAATGGCAGTTCGTACCTACCTACGAACAGTATATCAATGTGCAGACTTCTAAACTATGCTACAAATACTAGTATTATTTGAAGCTTCTAATACTTTTGATCGTTAATAAATCTCAGTTGGTTTAGTAATTTAGTTTTGATATTTGAAACTACTTGACTTTGACTTTGAAACTTTAGGATGTACGTAGTTAGTACACGTACCTACTGCGGCGTAGTGTAGCGTAGTAGACGTGACTTTTACGGAGTTTCTAATTCATTCACCGTAAAACGCGCTGATCCTTTATTCTTCTTTTTGAAAGAATAAAAAAAAAACTTGAATTATTTAAAGTGTGTATTTATTATATACCTAATAATAATTTCCTTTATAAAATACTTTTAAATAGTTTATTCTGAATCCACCTATAAGTGTACTGCAACTGCTGCAACTTTCGAAGATGATAAATATTGATTTTTTAAGACTTTATTTCATAATTACAGACTAATAAACATTTTATTTGTTAATAATTTAAAATAATAAGGAAATTGTAGAGCAAATAATGATGATACATTATATATTTGTTATTCCATTAATTGACGTGGAAATAGCCACTAAATGGTGTAAAAAAATACACTAATTTCCCATAGAAAAGGACATTTTCTGAGGGAAACGACATAAGAAGGAGATATTAAACGAGTACCTTGCTCGTGTCGCGTCTGAGTGTCTAGCTTTCTTACTAATATAATAAAATAATAAAAAAAAATGATAAAAGTAGGACTTACTTTTTTATGATTCTTATACCATCAGTTCTACTAGTTACTAGAATAAAATAAAATAAAATGGTTATTTTTCAAATCATACATATTCCATCATTAACTATGAAATCATTATATATTGCTCTCCCGGAAAGTCAAGTCGGATTGAAGGACAATATGCATTTTAGTTGAAATTATGTTTGTAAGTTTGTAATAAAAAAAAAATACATGTTTTTGGCCTTTTTACTTTACTTGTGCTGTGAGACTTTACTACTACTCTTATTAACACATTTCATGATTTTAGGTTAAAGGAAAGTACCCAAAAGGTTATTATTTACTAGCCAGTGTAGAAACAATAAAAAAACACTTTAATTGTCACTAATGTTGTTCATTGTTCACTGTTAATTTCATTTCTATTACTTGTAATCATACCCACTTACTGTTCACTTACTTTTCTCTTATGTGTTTGTATCTATTATCTACTTGGTCCCAATAACGGGTCCAACAGAAGACCAGTGCAGGTTATAAACCTGCACACGCTGAGTTAGGACCTTTTTTCAACTAAGCCCATGTTTTTGTTTTATGTACCTATTCCATGTTTTGTTATCTGTTTTTGCAGTTGCAAATAAATGTATTTTGATTTGATTTTAACTTCAAAACCTTGGCCTACTAGGAATCCACACTTGTATTCACCGGATGTAAGATGAATCAAAGTGAACCTTGTGGATTGTATTGAATATATTTTTATATTACAACCGTTTTGAATTTTCAATAATAGGTAAGTAGGTAGTTAATATAAAGTTTTGTTTTTACTCATTTGCGATGTTTTTATTCACGTTGACTTTGTGTATCTAACTCATGTTGACCTATCAACTTGTCATCTTGAAGGGTGCTGAAAATCAGCTGTATGCTCTTTGAGCAAAATTATGCACTGAGTATACCATTTTGTCTAGCTGCATGGATTAATGAATAATACACACATGGAATTAATAGGACACCTATATAACTGTTTTGTTTTATGTTTCTATTTCTTTTTTTGTATTGTTTTTGTTTGTATCCACCAACTTAAATTATTTCTTTTTTTTTGTTGTTTTATGTATGTAGCTGCAAATAAATGTAATTACCTATCTACCTACCTACATATTTGGTTGAATTGTTAGTAGTTAGTAGTATTACCACTGTTAATAGTATTACCATTTGCTTTCAGCTATAATAGAAGTTCTTGAGTGGTAAGTAGGTAGGTTTAGGTACCGAATAATGCAGGTAGCTCTTAAAAAATCTAATCGGAAAATATAAATAAAAATGTATTTATAACTTAAAAATATTTATTAAAAATCTACGATATCAGTAGTTAATAATTATGGCTAATTCATAAATAATATTAATAAATGCACTCAATAAAAGTATTTACAATTGAACTAGAAATAAATAATGGACGGCTTCGTTGTATATTAATTAAAACTTAATTTAAGTATTATTTTACTAATATTTAAAGGACTGTAATCATATGTAAAATATTTTTTACATAATGATTTGGAGATAGTTAAGTGGTACAAGGATGAAGGAAGGTGGTAAAGACTAATGATATGGGTAGTCTTATAGCTACATCGATTTATTCCAATCTATGAGTTTAGGAAAAGTAACCTTTACAGAGTTACCTACTAGTCTCATAATACAATTTTACAAGAATTCCGGAAACACTTTGAATTCCGGAACTTTTAGTTAACAATTTAAAAAAATCGGGAAACACCATCAAACTCAGAAAATTTCTCTGAATTCATTAAATTTCAGGATACTTGAATTAATTACTGATATGGGGTAGCCTAGCTGACACTACGAATCTTATTTTAATTGTAATTCAAAAAAACTTCAAATTACATTTTACTAAAATTCCAGAAACATTGCAAATTCCGGAACTTTAAGTTAATAAGCTCTAAACTCAGGAAAATCGAGTTAATAACTAAAACTGCAATATCTGATTGATCCAATCCCTGAACTCCGAGATCCTCGTATAGACGCCCGGCTGATTCGGCTCAGCGCAGCCGATGCCCCACGAGATAACTCCGCCGAGCACGAATCTGCCGTCTCTTTCTCTCTGCAGGACCATTGGGCCACCGCTGTCACCTGGGAGTTACAAAAACATCTGTCAGTTTTCTAAATATATGTCAGCATTTAAAGATAAGAACACCCATTGAACAATTTTATTTATATTATTTGTTTTGTGTGCTCTTTGTGTACAATAAAATGCTTATCTATCTACCTATCGACGACCAATTTAGGGCCAATGCCCGGCTAAGACGCAGAAGATTGCGGGTTCGATTCCCGGCACGAGATAAATTTTTGTATGATCTGAAAGTATTTTTCTCGGGTCTGTTTCTATGTATAATATGTTTAAATTCAAAATTAAACAATTAAGTAGTATATAAGTCATGTGGTACCCATAACACAAGCTCTGCTTACTTTGTGATGCCAGGTGATGCTGTGTGAAATGTTTAAAAATGTTTTATTTATGAGAAAGATCTTAAGTACCTTCACAACTGTCGGTCCCTCCTTTACTTCTGCCGGCACATATAAATATATTAGGTATATGCTCGTTGTACCCCGCGGCTTGGTACATTGCTTCGCAAGCTGTGTTATTAATCACTGGAACTTGGACCTCTTGAAGGACGCTTGGGAGCGGACCCTCTGGAAAACAACAATATTTTATTAGAAAAAATGTGAATTACTAACTTCTGTCCCTTCTCTTGCGAGGTACGTAGATTAAAAGTAGCAGATATCCGTCCCCATGATACAAACTATCTCCGCTCCAAATTTCATCAAGATCGCTGCAGACGTTTAGGGGGCATTCATTATATACGTGCGACAATTTTGGCGATTTTTCAACCCCCCCCTCTACCCTTGGAGAGTTATCGTAAGATTTTGCTCGACCCACTCCCTCTTCCCTAGTCTCATGTAAGATTTTTCAAAATGCATATCTAACTAATATTATAAATGCGAAAGTAACTCTGTCTGTCTGTTTGTTACGTTTTCAAGCATAAATCTAAATGTCTTTTATGTAAATAAGTTAATCTGTGCTTGATTACTTTAGATTTATTTATATTTAAATAAAATTCAATTATTTAATAAATATATGTTAACAGTTATTCATAATTGTTTGTTTGGTTTGTTTATTGTTTGTTTTCTGTCCCACTGCTGGGCAAAGGCCTCCCCTCGAGTTTTGCATTGGTTTCGGTCCAACGCCATTGTCTACTACCGACAGTCGCTAAAGGTGTCTAGCTCGTCACGCCAACGCTTGCGTGGTCTACCGCGCCGTCTCACTGTCTCAGGGCTCCACTCAGTGGTATCTTTGGCCCACAGTTCGTCCGGCATACGGCAGACGTGCCCTGCCCAGTACCACTTTAGTTTTGCATCTTCAGCCACGTCGAGGACTTTTGTCTTGGAGCGAATCGTAGCATTTTTGATTCGGTCGGTTAGTTTAATGCCGAGGATGCTTTGCTGTATTGCTCTTTGACAAACCTCGAGTTTAGTCCTCTGAATACCAGTGAGGGAGCAAGTTTGAGCACCATAGGTTAGAATTATTCATAATAAATTAATGAATTGTTTAAATAAATAAATTTATAGTAAATAAATTCATATTTATAGTTAATAAATTCTTCTGTCAGTGCAATTATCAGTGTAAACCGCGATAAATATTATTATATAATGATTGAAGTATATTTTAGTGAAGAAATATTTTTTACTAAATTAAACCCAGTTTTCTCACAATTTTACACTGTTTCTCGCGGTAAAAAAAATACTTGATGTTTGCCGAGACCACCCTCTCCCCCACGTGAGATTGAGAGAGATTTGGCTTCAACTTAGCTGGGCTTTGCTTCTATATGACACAATTATTAATGCGAGCACATCGTCAAAGTTTCTATCAAACTGAACTAACCACCTAATTTTATTTTTTTAATTTTGCAATTGCATTTTTTTTTATATTTACATCAATAATTACTTACATAAATGTACAGAATAATGTACCTACCTACAATAATATAAAATACTTGTGAAACAGTTGAGTCATCTAAAGACCGTTTAAAACGATCTATAGATAGCTCAACTGATCTAGATCACTACCAGAGTGCAGCGTTCCCAAGACACTGGCGGCATTGTCACGTTAATACGCTGAGCCAGCTAGGAGCCAGTTCTTGAGTCACGCGAAGTAAAAAAATAAAATAAAATAAAAAAAGTTTTGAAAACGCGCTGGGCTCTTGTTCCTGAATTACAATAGTTATGTGAGTTTGACTTCCTTACCATCAAACAGACGTCCCCATCCAGTGACGTAGGCACTCTTCCCGACGTAATCATTATCATCATCAGGCACACACACAGGCAGGATGTTGGGTTGGAACTTCACGGGCTCGTAGAACCTGAAATAAGAATGTCTTGTCTGATTCTTCTGAATAATGTAGATATCATTTCATGTCCACTAAATAAAATCGCTCCTAAAGGAAGACCAGCGAGTATTGTTGACACTGCAATCCGCATAATGCTGAGATAGGGTCTATTTTGTGACAACCATTAATTATGTTAGTATGTATAGGTTTATTGTATTTTGTCTATTCGTCTATTGTTATCTGTTGTTGCAAATAAAAACATATTTTATTTCTTATCGTTATTTTTGATTAGTATATGTAAAGTGTGCCTCAGGGGGGCTATTTCTGATACTAATCAAAAAATGGAAAGGTACTAACAGCTTTCAGTTATTATTGATGAATTGGTATTACGAAAGGAGGTTGATTGTCAGACAAGCTGTCATATGAATAGAAACCTCAGACCAAATAATGATCTATAAAACGGAGTGCGAGGATCAAAGAAAAGTGAAGCCACAAAAACCGTGCTCCTCTGCGTAAATACTCGCACCAACCCAGACACATACACCCAAATCATGCTGGTTGCTTCTACATGTATACATACTTGTATTAATAAGTAAAGAATTATGTAGTGCATATCATGTTGTCGCCTAGTAAACATGTTAGAAAAAAAATACTTTTCTCTTGTTTTGTGGTGATGCCGTGGCTTAAAAAGTGTTCTCTTGTACTCAGGGAATGTATTTATATAAAAGAGAACATTTATTTACATATTCCGCAAAACTTAAACCCATAATATGTAGTTTGCGTGCAAGAGCTCTTATGTCTCAGACAGACAGAAACGTGACGAAACTATAAAGTCAAAGTCAAAGTAAAAATCGAAACATTTTTTATTCAATAAAATTACAAAGACCACTTTGAATCGTCTTCTTACATACTAGTGAATCTAGATGCCGGTTTTTCTAACCCTAGTTCAAGAAGAATCCGGCAAGAAACTCGTCAAGAACCCTTTTGATCCTTGCCAATTTTATTACGGATGCAGTCGAGTTGGAGCAGATTCATCCCAAGCTTTTTTGTCGTATAAATAATCTATTAATTTATAATATGCTTTAAAAGACAGTTTTTGTTTTATTACGTTTTTAAATTTCCCAATCGAAAGGAATCCTAAAAAAGCGCTAGGATCCAGACAAGTGTCTTACCTGATTCTTCCAAAACTAGACTTAGAAGAAATCATCACTTAAATTCACCGCATGTTAGAAGATTGAAAGAGCTCCTTATGATTGCATTTAATAACAAATTTTTGACACGACTTTAAGACAAAAGTCACTGTTCTGACCATGAAATATAATAAAAAACATCCAAAAATAAAAAATAACAAGCAATTTGCGATCTGAGATGAATACAAATACCTACTTAGTTATCTATTCCAGTAGGTAGGTTATTTGTTATCAGTAGGAAGCCATCTTGAATTGAAACGAACAAGGTGAACAGACTGACTGACACAGTTTAATTTAAACCAGGGGTATGTTAATTCTTTTCACATTTGTATTATAACGCGAGCCGTTTTTTGCAAAAAACTGGGCAATAAAAATATTCGCCGTCAGATTTCGCCGTACCCTATCTCCAGAGTGCGGCGAAATCTGAACCAGCTTGTCACTAAGCATCCTCAGTTTGACTTGTTTGCTGGTGAATAGAAGAAGGTTGGAAGGGTATGTCTGTTTTTCTAAATTTAATGTTAATCTTATTAGTAGGTAGGTAATAATAAAAACACACAATGATTTAGTCCCAAAGTAAGCAAAACTTGTGTTATGGGTACCACATGTCTGATATACTACCTACTTGCATAGTTTTTTTTTGTAAATATGTACATACATATTATGCATACAAAAATACCTAGAGCCGAGACAAATACTTGCAGATCATACAGACATTTGTCCGCGGCATGAATCGAACCCGCAACTTTCTGTCTCAGGCAGGCCTTCGCCTACACATTATGTCGTCAAATATGTATTACGTGACAAACTTTGAAATGTTGATTTATGTACCGCAAATAAGTAATATAGTTTCTATATTATTAGGGAAAAAATATTTATTGTTATGAGATATTTTAATGCTATCATTTACTTATAATTATGTGTAAAATAGTTATATTGTTATAATTTTGTACATTTTATTTTAATTTTTTGCACTCATAGTGTACTTGTAGTATGTATGAGTTTTTCTAATATTTGTATTTTTATATTGTATCATGTCCATATCGCACGCATTAGGTAAGGTTACCTGTAAGAAATGTTTATATTGGTAATAAACTGTATTTAAATTTGTATAATAAGCCGAAAAATAGTCCCTTATCATTTTAATCAAACCAATATTTGTATCTGTTTAATAAACCTTAAAGTATCTTTGAAGGCATGTACTGATTCATCTTCCTGCGGGTCTTGTCGGCAAAGTCGAGAGGTTAATGTGGGTACCTGGGAAGGCCTGCGCTATCAAACAGAATCCCAGGCAGAGTGGCATCAGTGGAGAGGAACATAACCTTACTGGAGTGGATCCATGAACGAATGTTTTCAATTAGAATTAACTGCTCTGTAACTTTACTGACCTAAACCATCTTCAACAGACGAACGAAGGCCAATGATGATGATGATCTTTAAAGCCCAGTAAAGTCCAGTTTTCTTTTTTTCATTTTTAATCCCGGACATTTCACACAACATCATCTGGCCCCAAAGTAAGCAGAGCTTGTGTTATGGGTACCACATGACTGATATACCTACTTATATACTTTTTTTTTGTAAATACATACATAGAAACACTCAGACCCGAGACAAATACTTGCAGATCATACAAACAAACGATATATCATTAATGGTGTAATAAAATAAAAATGACTCCACTATACATGTAGAAGAAGTATTTAACAGACGGTGGAGCCTACCATGTCGGTTTACTTGTCTCGGTTAGACACGACGACAAATGTTAGTATGATCTGCAAGTATTTGTCTCGGGTCTGGGTGTTTCTATGTACAATATGTATATATTTACTAAAAAAATATATATAAGCAGTACATCAGTCATGTGGTACCCATAACACAAGCTCTGCTTACTTTGGGGCCAGATGATACTGTGTGAAAGAAATGTCCGGTATTATTATTATTATTATTTTTGTGTTAGACTTTTCATATGCGGTTTACAATTAAACCGAGGGTTGACCGAGATGCACGGACCTAAGCCAAGTGCACATCAGTGCCTATTAAATAAATAAATACATTTTATTTCAGGCAACAAAATTAAGTGTAGTAAATGTAGTAAATTAAGTGAAATACAATAACAAGGGCCCATAGAAATACCTTATAGACTAACATATATATACATATAAACTTATGAACTACACAAAAAGTCAGGGCACTTTCTTCGTAAGCGGTGCTTCCCTATACCGTCGGTAGACAACTCCTGCTGACCAGAAGTCGGGTGCGAGAAATATGTCCTCGTACTTGGCAGCTCCCGGAGCACATACGACTTGAAGTTGGTCTCTCTATTTGATTCTAACCGCTTCAAGCCATGCACAAGTACAGCGGGCGGCTCCCTGATCCGGCATCGGCCTCTCTCGTCCACGTACCGGAGAATACTCTCCCCCGTAGTGGTCGGGTCTAACTGAGACACATAAATCGACGAGGTAAGCTCCACCGTCTGCAGAGTGAGTCCAGCAGATAGTGGAGCGGTACCTCGACGGTTTCGGGACGATTTCGGTCGACGTTTCTTCTCCACGATAGTGAAGCCTTGATCGTCGACCTTATGCAAGCCACCGCTAGGCTTCTTCGGCCGTGCCTGACTCATTCGGTGCGTCTCGGCGCTGGGCGCCGGGCGTGCCGGCTGAGGATGGCGGGACACCTGCGCGTAACTCTTCTTCTGCTGGCGAGCTGTTGGCGCGGGAGCCGGGGGAGCTAGGGGAGCAGGAGGGGGCGCAGAAATCGCGGACTGCGGGGCTGACGTTCCGGGGGCCGAGGTCAGCGAAGCCGGTCGGTCATTTACCTGCGTATCAGTGTAAGGCGTCGCGTCTTCATAACCGCTGACAGGTGAAGTCCAGCATCGGATTGCACCGTGTCGCATATTTACGTTTTGCGCTGATTGCGGCGAAATAGCTGGCACTGCTTTTACATTGCGCAATGCCACAATTTCGATCTTCAACTCGGATACAGTTTGCTCCGAAAGTTGAAGTTGTGCCTGGATGCTGGAGACATCTGCCTTCAGCTGTGTTATCTGTTTAAGGACACACGTAACGTCCACGTGGTCCCAAGTCAGCGGCGGAAGAGAGGTGAGGGCTTGACAAACAAACGTCGGGACGTCATCGGGATCGGTCTCCAGGAACACCTTGAAGATATCCTCGATGTCCTTTTTGCCACGCCCTTCCCTTTGCCTGGTTATCAGGCGGATGGCGGTCGCCGCTGTATCGTGTAGTACCTTTTTAGCGTCTGCGATCTGGGCTTCAGTGTAGCTGGAAGTCACGATTTGGTTCAGACTGACCTGGTCCATAACATCCAGCTTGCATTGTATAAATGCAAGAACAGTGTCAATCACAATAATGTCTGATCTTTTTGGATTAGCCATTTTACGTCGCGTTGACTCACGCGAATAATCTAGGTCATTTAGATGCCAATTCCTCCTAACCCAAGCCCGAGAAGAACTGGCAAGAAACTCGTCCTGGTCCTAGCACTTTTTAACCGACTTTATCAAAAAGGAAGAGGTTCTCAATTCGTCGGAATCTTTTTTTTATATTTATTTTTTATGTATGTTCACCGATTACTCGAAAACGGCTGAACCGATTTGGAAAATTCTTTTTTTGTTTGAAAAGGTATACTTCACAGGTGGTCCCATATAAATTTTATCAAAATTAGTCGAGCTGAAAAATAAACGAATATCTAAAAATTATATACATCGATGATGTTTTCATGTACTTTCATACCTCGCTGTCTCATTGGAGCGTGGCGTTTATTTGGCCTACCCATACTATAATATACGAATACATCTACTTTCCACTAAAAATGTATTATAGGCTCAAATTTCGGTTTCTTTTTAGTTTTTAAAACGTAATTATTTACATGATCCATCTTATAACTACCTTAACAACGAAAAACTAATACAAGATAGTATATAATCAAATGTGTTGTCTGTCTAAGAGCAGAGCAACTTGAGGCCATGCATTCTTATCAATAATACAGTCATTTACCTACATATATTTACACTCACGCACTTTTGGTTTATACTATATGTCTAATTTTAAGTTTTATATTGTTACCATTATGTGCTACAATTGATTGTACGTGTGTGCAGGTTTATCAAATAAAGGTTTTATCTGTCTTTATCTGAAGTGCGAAATAAATCGTCGAGATACAGGTTGCTGAGCCGTTTTTAATGAACTTAACTAAGGTCAAGTGCAGTGGTGAGTGACCGTAACTTGCTGGCGCGTGTCGTGTGGTATATGTACGTACAGTTACTCTTTTATAGTTTAAGAATACGAGTGTTTATTAGATATTGGTGGAAATTCGGTTAGTTCATTTCTAAAATTAGGAATTGTCTAAAATATATTTAGTTAGCTATGACTAACTATGACTATGTGACACTTGTAAAACCTATTCGGTTGGTACCATCTAACTAAATTAGGAACGCTTAATTAAGTTAGATAAAACTAAATGAGGATAAGTTGGTAGCAGCAGAATGCCAAAGGTTAATTTGACAGTTCAAAACCTAATTTTAGCTAAAATTAGTTAGGTTGGTGCCAACAGAATTGAGGCATTTCATGAGACATATTGAGATTTTGAGATATCTGTTGTTTCGCCGGACTAGCTAAAATTTTCTATAATATGGACGACCTTATTTTACTACAAATAAAGTTCAAATTAGAGTACCCATTTCAAATCACAGTTCTAAAATAAGTTAAAATTATTTTTTGTTTTATTGCTATAATTTTTATTCCAATAAATTCCTTTATTGAAAATAATGTATGGAGGTGTTGATAAAAACTGCGGAAAATAACCGAAGTTTTAATCAACACCTCCTTACATGATGACTGAATTGAGTTAAAACACGTCAGTTATACGTTTATTTAGGAAATGTCACTAAAAAAAATATTCTAATTCAGACTTTAATGAAAACAAAATAAGATCGTTTTTGTTTTAAGGAATTTTAGTAACCCTAGCGTAACAACTGAATTGAGGCCAAATTGTCTCTGATATAATTTCACTACACAAAAAGTACAGAATAATATCATCATCATATCAGCCCCTAGGAGTTCAGTGCTAAACATACGCCTCCCCAATAGTCCAATAGATTTCCAGGATGAACGTTTTTAAGCCCTCTCCATCCACCGACTTCATGCGATCTTTACAATGTCGTCAGTCCATCGGGTGGGGGGTCGTCCTACGCTTCGTTTTCCTGTCCTTGGTCGCCATTCGAGAACTTTTACTCCCCAACGGTTATCAGTTCTGCGAGCTATATGGCCTGCCCATTACCACTTCAACTTGCAAATTTTGAGTGCTATGTCGACTTTGGTTCTTCTACGGATTTCCTCGTTGCGGATTTTATCACGCAGTGAAAACCCAACATAGCACTCCATAGCACGTTGCGCGACTCTAAGCTTGTGTATGAGGCCAATAGTTAGCGACCAAGTCTCAGTTCCATATGACATCACTGGCAACACGCACTGATTATATACTTTCGTTCAGAATAATATACAATGATAAAACACATGTGAAACAGTTTAGCTATGTACAGATCGTTTTATACGATCCAGATCACTGTCAGAGGGCAGCGTCCTCAAGACACTGGCAGTATTGCGACAGAGACCTCTGTGACGCAGTGGGCCATGGCCCGGCTGAGACGCAGAAGGTGGCGGGTTCGATTCCCGCCGCGGGACAAATGTTTGTAAAGCCGTGACAAATACTTGTAATCTGCAAGTATTTGTCACGGGTTTATAAAAAAAATGATGTAAGTAGTATAATCAATCATGTGATACCCATAACACAAGCTATGCTAACTTTAGAGCCAGTTGATGCTGTGTGAAATGTCCGGCATTATTAATATTAAATATTATTATTATTATTATTATTATTATTATTATTATTGCACGTTGAATGGCAATGCTAATACGCTAAGCCACACAAGAGCCAGCTCTTGGATCACGCAATGTTTCTACAAAACGCAATGAAATAATTCACTGGAATAGCAAAAAATTCCTAAAACGCAACGTCAAAGCCTGAATACTTCTTCTTTTTCGTTTATGGCATGTGTCATAATGATGACAATTTTGCCAATGTCAGTGATTGTTAGATTATAAAGTCTTAGTTGAATGTCGATCGTCATTTGTTTATTCTAAACTTCATCGCGGAATGGCTGTCTAGAACTTTCTAGGGATTCCTCGTCGTTCAAATCACATATATAATGCAATTGCCCATTCTTGAGTTGTGTACTCTCAAAATCCGCTAAGATTAATGAATAAAACATGTAATGCACGAGAAAAAAAAAATCGGGTTGCACTCCGGGAGTGCCGACAGAAGTGAAAACTTATTTTGGCGCGTTAGTGTTTAGTAATAAATCACCTCAAAATCAGTAATTATGGCGACTGCCAATCAAATACTGAAAGAACACAGATGATGCAATATTTTTTGTTCAGAATGTAGATAATATATCAAAGAACCTAACTCAGTAAACTTCTCTAAACAAAAGTAGACTGTAAACATGTGAATTAAGGTATATAATCAAATGGGGCGAGCGCGGCAGCCGGCTGCGTCTCGCCCCAGACGGTAACGGTAATTTTGTTTTTATATAAATAGAGATAGAATTATTGACTCGGGTGTGAATAATCGGAATAAACGTGCGTTTCTTTGTGATTCGACCATTTTATTTATAATAACGTTTTAAAAACTAAAAAGACAACCGACTTCATGTATATACACAAGGTAGCTACTGCCAAACGTTGAGGAGTTCCCTTGACTGTCCTTCGTCTTCATCATCAGACCCCTAATGACAGTCACAACCCATCTAGGTGTACAGTTCTCATCAATACAAATGAATCAAGCCCAAACACCAGGTAATTGCGGTAAATCGTTGAGGAGTTCCCTCGACTGTCTTTCGGCTCCATCATCAGATTGACTCCAGACCTTCATTAAATAGTAGTGCCTTAAAATACTTTAATAAAATATAAACAAACGCACTAGTCGCCTCTAAGATTTTTTGAAGTTCCCCTCGATTTCTCTGGGATGCCGTCATCAGATCCTGGTTTCCTTACCACCCTTGGGATAACTCCTTTCCAACAAAAAAAGAATCATCAAAATCGGTTCATAAACGACAAAGTTATCCGCGAACCTCCTTCTTTTTTTGAAGTCGGTTCAAAAATAGCAAATGACGAACGACAAGATACGACTTTGAGACATACCATAAACAATATAAACACTTGACATTGGCAAAATTGACATTGTTATGACACATGCCATTAATGAAGAAGATTTAGACTATGGTGAAATTAAAATAAATTCGTTTGTATAGTATAATATATTTGAATTTTACTGATCGTAGGCACAATATATATTTATGTAAGTATTTAACTTTAGAATTTTGACAGAGAGAAGGGCGAGCCTCTGACACCGTGACGTTTATGCAACGGGGTTAGGATAACACCAAGGGGAAGTTCTACTAATTTCTGTTAGCTTGATTGGAATCGAACTGCAGCTGAACACGTCAAAAGTAGTCACTTTTGACATGAAAAGTGGTCTTTGTTATTTTATTGAAACAAAAATGTTTTGACTTTAGCTTTGACATTGAAGATAGATAGACTATAGAAACATTTAAACTATTAAGTATAAATAATAACGTTTTAAAAACTAAAAAGAAACCGACTTCATTAAATGAAATTTGAGCCTATAATACATTTTTAGTGGAAAGAAGATGTATTTTGTATATATATAATATGGGTAGGCCAAATAAACGCACCGCTCCAATGAGACAGCGAGGTATCGAAGTACATGAAAACATCATCGATGTATACCATTTTTAGATTTTCGTTGATTTTTCAGCTCGACCGATTTTGATAAAATTTATATGGGACCACCTGTGAAGTGTGAACCCTTTCAAAGCAGTAGTGGCATAACAAACTTTGTGTCTAACAGACCAACATAGTTAAGCAACGCTCTACAAGGTCAATACCTGGATGGTATTGATCAACCAGTTTCCAACCAGTGTGGTGAAAGGATTAAAGTGCTCCTCAGAGGCTACTTTCGTGCACTTAGGTAAGCAAAATTCAAAAAATTCAATAATTATTCATTCAATAAAATCACAAGGACCACTTTGAATCGTCTTCTTACATGCTAGTGAATCTAGGTGCCGGTTCCTCCTAACCCCAGTTCAAGAAGAATCCGGCAAGAAACTCGTCCGGTCTTAACACTTTTTTGTATGATCCTTGACAATTTTGTTACGGATGCCGAGACGAGTTAGAGCTGATTCATCCCAAGCTTTTTTGTCATCTAAATAATCAGATATTTTATAATATGCTTTAATAGACAGTTTCTGTTTAATTACGTTTTTAAATTTGCCAATCGACAAATCTAACACGTCGCTTGGGACCTTGTTGTAGAAGCGTACACATTGCCCCATAAAAGACTTATTAACTTTAGCGAGCCTAACAGTGGGAACAGCGAGTTTATCTTTATTTCTAGTGTTAATACTATGATTATCGTTATCGTTATTAAGCCTTAATATAAGCTCTCGACCTTGCCGACAGGAAAGACGAATCAGTACATGCGGTGTCGGTTCGGTTTTCATTTAGGTGCCGGTTCCTCCTAACCCCAGTTCAAGAAGAATCCGGCAAGAAACTCGTCCGGTCTTAACACTTTTTTGTATGATTCTTGCCAATTTTGTTACGGATGCCGAGTCGAGTTGGAGCTGATTCATCCCAAGCTTTTTTGTCATCTAAATAATCAGATATTTTATAATATGCTTTAATAGACAGTTTCTGTTTAATTACGTTTTTAAATTTGCCAATCGACAAATCTAACACGTCGCTTGGGACCTTGTTGTAGAAGCGTACACATTGCCCCATAAAAGACTTATTAACTTTAGCGAGCCTAATAGTGGGAACAGCGACTTTATCTTTATTTCTAGTGTTAATACTATGATTATCGTTATCGTTATTAAGCCTTAATGTAAGCTCTCGACCTTGCCGACAGGAAAGACGAATCAGTATATGCGGTGTCTGATCGGTTTTCATTTAGGTGCCGGTTCCTCCTAACTCCAGTTCAAGAAGAATCCGGCAAGAAACTCGTCCGGTCTTAACACTTTTTTGTATGATCCTTGACAATTTTGTTACGGATGCCGAGTCGAGTTGAAGCTGATTCATCCCAAGCTTTTTTGTCATCTAAATAATCAGATATTTTATAATATACTTTAATAGACAGTTTCTGTTTAATTACGTTTTTAAATTTGTCAATTGACAAATCTAACACGTCGCTTGGGACCTTGTTATAGAAGCGTACACTCTGCCCTATAACAGATTTATTTACTTTAGTGGCCCAAACTGTGGGAACAGCGAGTTTATCTGTTTAATACGAGTACTATGATTATCACGTATCTTGACCGTGATGCCACTAGCTCATACTTTGTATGGGTTTAGCATAAAGCTGAGACTGGACCTATTTGGGCACACACAGGGAGGGATGTTGATCGTAAGTGTATGTTAGTAAATAAGTAGGTATAGTATTTGGGTACCCATCTGCCTATGGGGGTGCCTATACTTATACTATTTCATTTTATTTATTTTTACTGTGTGTACCGAATAAATAAATGTCTATTCTATTCTATTATCACAATGATCATCTTTGTGAAGATGCATTAGATTTTCACTTATACTAGTGGTCGCTCATTGGACGAAATTCAACCATAATTAATTAATAATTGATGTATTTTTTAGGCATAATTAAAAAAAAATATTAGCATACTGCACTCCTTTTCTATTATAAGTGTGTGAAATTTCATATTCCTTCGTCTGCGCAATTTTCGTAAAAAGGGGTACAAAATTTTTGCTTCACGTATTAATATATAAAGGGTCTTCCAATAGGCACGTCCGAACTTTGACAGTTGGTAGCGCCCATCTTGTTGAAGCTACATCTGTCAAATTGGTTGTAATTTATTCATTCTGTTTTGCCAAATCATCATGGATAGCTATAGCATTCAACAACACGTGCAAATGATAAAATTGTTTTATCAAAATGAGTGTTCTGTTCGGGCAACGCACCGCGCGCTTCGCCCATTTTACGGTCGCCATAATCGTCCTACCGAGAGGACTATTCGTCGTGTGGTGGATAAATTTGAGTCCACTGGTTCGGTAAATGATCGACCAACACCCGTACGTCAACGAAACGCAAGGTCTGCCGAAAACATCGCCGCTGTCTGTGAGAGTGGGCAGGAAAATCCGAGGCAGTCGATTTCGCGTCGCTCACAAGAACTCGGCCTTTCACAGACCACAACTTGGCGAATTTTGCGTCGTGACTTGGGCCTGCACCCGGATAAAATTCAACTCACCCAGGAATTGAAGGTAAACGACCATAGACAACGACGTGTGTTCGCTGAATGGGCACTGGAGCAGTTAGCAACTGACCGTAATTTTCACAGAAAAATTATCTTCAGCGATGAGGCCCATTTCTGGATGAATGGGTACGTAAACAAACAAAATTGTCGAATTTGGGACGATACCAATCCACATGACAGTTACAGTTACAGTTACAGTTTGGTGTGGGTTTTGGGCTGGCGGCGTCATCGGGCCATATTTCTTTGAGAACAACATTGGCCAGGCCATCACTGTCAACGGCGAGCGCTATAGGTCGATGATTACCAACTTTTTTTGGCATGAACTGGATCATCTGAACACCAACGACATGTGGTTTCAACAAGACGGCGCTACGTGCCACACAGCTCATGCCACATTGAATGTTCTGCATGAGAGATTTGAGGGCACGGTCATCTCACGTGGAGCTGATGTGAACTGGCCACCGAGATCTTGTGACTTAACCCCGCTAGACTTTTTCTGGTGGGGTTTTCTTAAGTCGCAGGTCTACGTGAATAAACCACAAATCACAGGGGCCTTCAAAGCCAACATAACCTATGCCATAAGTCAAATTCAGCCTGATTTATGCGCAAAAGTCATGGAAAATTGGATATCTCGCATGCGCTCCACCCAGAGAAGCCGTGGCGGACATTTGAATGATGTCATATTCCACACATAATGGCATCACTACATCTTTCATATAAATAAATAATTTCGATAATATATCACACACACTTTGATTTATTTAAATTTAAAGATAGGACACGCTTAATGAAAGACCCTATAGATGAAAGATATATAAAAGGCGATGTGTGTATGTATGTTCCCTATAGACTCCGAAACGGCTGAAACGATTTTGATGGTATATTTAAGAAATTTTCAGATTGGCCTGCGGGTGATCCTGTGAAGTTTGGTAGCGATCGGATCAATAAATTTTTTTTTTGCATCAATCAATTTTTTTTATTTGTTATTGATATAGATAGTATCTTAGGAAGGGACATAGATTACTTTTTATGTATGTACTATACTTGCGAAGCCACGGGCAGAAGCTAGTAAAAGATTTATGAAAATTTAATATTTTGCCTCTCACTTCCTCGTTTCAAATTGTTTTTAAAGTATTGGTTATTTTTTAAATTTAGTTACGAAATAATATATTTTTTATTCTTGGTTTTGGATAGGAGGAATCTCTCTTTGGGTACGTACGTCCTCCATTATACTCCATTATACTCTATTATATTATCTGTCTTCTACATTTCCATCTACTGTTTCAATAATGTAGTATAGTTTTCTGATTAAGGCGGTACCCTGAGCAAATGAGTTTATCGCGTTTTGATGAAGCCCAAAGCGCGATTTTTAAGCAGAAATAAAATCAAATAAATAAATCAAAAAAGAGTTGACAACTTTTTAAAATTAATTTTAAGTATTAAGCTTACCCTGATGAAGATTCTCTAGACATTATAATACGATACTAAAACCCGTGTTTATCAAAATGTATAGTACAACTCACGAATGTTTTAAAAGTGAAATAATTTTATGGAAGTTTTAATAGGTTTATTCTTTTAATAATAGTGTAAGCTGCAAATTAAAACGATATCACCTTCAGGAGAAAAAGATGATTATTGTGTATTTTAAACCTTATTCGTTAATTATAATACAGAATTAACAAAATCATTTGAATAAATATTGAAAACACATATTTTTTATAATTTAATGAAAGAGTCATCGAATAGCGGCAAAAAATTACCCATTTTCCCATTTTTCGAATTACACGTCTTAATAAAGAATACCATAAATTATTTTAATGCAGTTATACAGGGTGGATTTTTATGACGTGGCATTGAAAAAAAAATCACTTACCTCAACAAAGCCAAGTCGTATTCAAAGGTAGCGGGATCGAAGTGCGGATGGCTGGCGACGATCTGTACTCGTCTCTCTGCGAAGCCGTAAGGCTCCTCCTCGTTGGCCAGGTCGTGTTCCCCCAACCGGACCAGGAGTTCTGATGGTGGCACGCTGGGGAAATCATGGGTTGGTAAATCGAATTTTCGTCAAGTCACACCAAACATTTCGTACCACATGGTGTGAGATGACTAATAATATTATTTATTTTCTTCAACTCGTACCATTTTTTATATAGTACGTTGTGTTGCCATTCAACGTGGCAATGTCGTCAGTGTCTTGTGGACGCTGCCATCTGGCAGTGATCTGGATCAGTTATACACCATAAATGTATTGTAAAGTATGTAGCGCAGTTCGTGAAAAATAGTCCAGTAATAATGGCCTTCCAATCCTAAAGCTGTGGGTGCAAATCCAATCGTGCACCAATGGATTTGTAGATAAATTGATGTGCACTATTACCAGTGGGTAAGTTCTCAAACGGTGAAGGAAAACATCATGAGGAAATCATGTCATGTCAAATCAAATCACGTCAATGGCATGTCTTAGAGCCTACAAAGTTCAAAGACTTAAAAGCTTACTTAGAACTTAGACTTAGAAGCTAAGGTGGACTTTAATCCTTTCGTCAGACTGGTTTTAAATAACTAGTGACATGAAGTAAGAAGAAGTGACAAATAAATCTTAAACCTAGAAGAGCTAAAGCTACAAGATACAAGATTTTATTAGTAAAAATAGTTTTACAAGTCAAATGATTAACTAAGTACCTACATAAATTATACATGTTTTAGGTAGATGCAGTCTACCCTTTTTGATTATTTTATATTATTATTCAATACTTCATTATTAATTTAATTCTTATTATAATATATACGCCATAATTAATATTAACATTAGAATGACAAGGGCAGACCATACTTTAACTCCACGCTAGCTAGTTAAAAACATAATATTTCGTTATTCGTTGTGCGAATATGGATTTTTGTAGTTGTTCTTTGTTTATCAAATATTAATAGCTTGTTTAGGGTTTGAGAATTAATAACTTTTAAAACTATAATGGTTTTGAACAGTGGACACAGTTGCAATAAACTGTTTATCTCGTGATCATGGCGCATGCAACTGTGCCGAAATATCGGGAAGCAGAAAAACTCATATATCATGGTAAATATCCCGTTTAGAGTGAAAATTATGAGAATTTAATTAGATGTTGACGTGATTATCAAAGAAAATCGTAGAAATAGTTTAATCATAGTTTAATTAATGGAAATATTCATTTAATAGCTAATAAGTCCGCGATACCGGTGAAATGGTGTAGAATCAGTCGTCAACCGAAAATTCCGCACCTAATGGTACGAGTTGAAGAAACGTATAAAAAAGATATACAGAGATACATATGGGAACTGTTGTTGTAAGACAGATATTTGATGTGTTAAAAATGAAAGATTGTTGTTATCGTGAGTAAACAAAAATTAGAACAAGTATATAAAAAAAAGATATGTTACTCGAGGTACTCTTTCATGGTCAATTTAAATTGCTCAATACTGGGCAATACTTGTCCATTATGACCACAATCAAGAAATTTACGACAATGGAAATATGAAGCCATTGTATAGAGATACTGTCACACACAACATACCTCGCGATATGGAGCAATTTAGGAAAACTAGATACTCTAGATTGATCCATGTCTACTAGTTACCGAGTAATTATTGATCAACAGATTCTCGTGTAAGCATACCTTAAGACTTATTATTTGATTTAGTGTTGAAAGATTATTATCGCGAGTAAACCATTTTTTGTGTTTATCTATTTTTAGATGCTGTCTGGCAGATCTTGATCAGTTGAGCTACAGTTCTATCTATAGTTCGTTATAAACGGTCCATAGATAGCTCACTTTCACATGTATTTTATATAATTTAATAGGGTGTCCCGGAACTATTACAATAATTAAAATGGACAACCCTAGTTTGTCAACAATGTTTCCAGTACATAAACTACAAAAAACCTACATAAACTCACGCAAATACAAATTTATAGTTATACTAAGATAGGTAGGCATATATATCTACTTCTACCAGTCTGAAAGCAAATATTCCCCGATTTCCATAAAATTCGTAGAACATTTGTTGTTCTCGTAAGTGTCGAGAATCGTCCCCCTCGGAATAACATACCAGTTCCGGGGCACCCAGTATTTTATTCCATAATAAAAACTTACTGTTCAACGCAATGAGCAGCTGTGATCGCCCAGTTTTCGTTCAGTAGTGCTGCACCACACTTGTGCAAATATGTTGATGTCCGGTATTGTCGAAGGGAGATCTGCCATGGCCACATCCCGAATTCAGACTTCACACCACCGACGATCCTTCCCGTCGGCGCTTGCCACAGCCTACGGCCACATACTGCCAGCAACACGAGCGTAGAGTTTATTATCATTTTTAAAAAAGTACACTGCACAAAAAAGGTTTAATACTTTTTATACTATAGATACACAATTCGAAAAGACTTTTTAAAAACAGAAGTCACTCGATAAAAAAAGGATTTACTTAAATTATTTCACAATTCAAAAAGCCATTTGAAAATGGAATGAGCGTTATTATTACAACGAACTAGTTTTAATAGCTGCATTTGGTTGTAGTAATAGGTAGTCCGGTTTTTACTGAAGGAACAATGGGTTTTTTGGACGCAATCGTTTTTGGTTTTTGTTGATCATTATAACCAGAACCAGTGAGTAAGACCGTATGAGTCAGTAGCCAATTCTTTAAGCCCAAAAGCCTCCTTCATGCCACAAAACACTGTGATAAAATGTAAACCAAAGTCACTTTGAATTCGAATGTCAATAACACAACATATTGAGAATGAAGCTTTTGTATGCAGGTATGTAGATATGTATCAATATCAAGTTTTTTGTTGTAATGTTTTTAAGTTTCACTGACTTTATCAATCGAATTCGTTGATCACTAACACTATTTATTTCCCACTACACATACTTCACTGTAGAGCACAAAATATCACAAGATATCACGCTAAGGACATTATCCTCATACTCCCATGACATTTTAATTGAAAACACTGAAATATATAAATCCAGGTAATACAATTTAATCTTTATGAGTTCTATTACTCTATAGCTATGGTTGAAAATACAGTGTATTGCAATTTAATTATAGTTTTTCAACCACAATACGTCCTTGCTCTTGCCTTGGCCGTGCGCATCGCGCGCTGTCAACTCTTTGTTTGAATTCCGAACGGAGTTTTTTTTTCGTTTTTTATCATTGTTTATTATGTGGCTACAGATGGACTAAAGATACATTTGTCAAGGGGTCTTTAACCTAGGCTTTGAACCTGATCACGTAGCTTTCCGCTACCAGAGACTTTTGGGATTAAAATTGAAGCAATCTAATTATTTGTTTTTATGGTAAGCTTTTGAAATGTGTGTAATGTGGACGGTTTTTTTAAAGGAACATTTTCCAAATAACAAATATAATAACCTCGCTTTTGTTTGAATTTTGATATGTAAAGTTGTTTGTTGTTCAGTTTTGTGCCATTCTCAAAGAATTCCAAGAAATTTGAATAGTTTCCCGTCTTCTAGGACCTAACAGTCTAAAGGCTGAGTTGATTATCAATCGGACAATATTGTTAACAGAAAGGATTGTATTCGAGAATATAATAATAAAAATAATAATCTCGGACATTTCACACAGCATCATCGGGCCCCAAAGTGACAAAGACTGATATACTTTTTTATTTTTTTTGTAAATGTATACATACATAGAAACACCCAGACCCGAGACAAATACTTGCAGATCATACAAACATTTGTCCCGCGGCGGGATTCGAACCCGTAACCTTCTGCGTCTCAGCCGGAGCTTAACCCATTGCGCCATACAGGTCATGTATAATCGCACATCAGCTATTTTGTATATATATTGCTATCTTTATTCAATAACATGAGAATGACAAGGACGGTCGCCACGCAAACGAATTAAGTTATTATTATATAAAAACGTAAAACTTTAATTTCAAAGCTAAGCTTGAGAAAATGAGATTTAATGTGCACAGAAACAATAGATTGAGGAAAGCGATTTACAAAAAACATTTGCAACTTTAAATCAACCGTGACCGGTGACATTTAAACTACAGGAACACGCCATAAAACAGCAATTAATACAATAATTGCAATAATTACTTATTACGTAACTAATCGTGTCTAATTTAGACAAATAAATCATGTAACATCATTTTTGTGGTTTTGATTAATTTCACCTATCACGTCAAGCTATTAATAATTGCGATTTGCAAAAATGATTACTAATCAATATTACAATCTAATGACAAATTCAAATGATTTCATACGGCGTCTGGTAGACACATTGCGTGACCCAAGAGCTGGCTCCTATCTGGCCCAGCGTATTAGCATTGCCATTCAACCTGGTAATGCGGTCAGTGTCTTCGGAACGCTGCCCTCTGGCAGTGATCTGGATCAGTTGAGCTATCTATTGCTTGTTTTTAACGGTCCTTAGATAGCTCAACTGTTTCACAAGTATTTTATATTATTTAGCACATTTTTGTAATATCGGTGCATAAATTATTTTATAAGCATATATTTTTCCAATACTTTAGTAGATAAGCGGTTTTAAATAATTTTGGTTCCAAATATTATCATCCGAAGACGACCTCTGTGGTACAGTAGGACCAGGGCCGGCTGAGACGCAGAAGTTTGCGGGTTCGATTTCCACCGCGGGAGTATATTTTTTATGATCTGCAAATATTTGTAGGTCTGGGCGAGCGGCAACTCACGGAGCGCGGATCAAACTAACCCCGATGAAGATTCTCTAGATGAATCGAAACAGTGTCGATGCCTTCAACGACAAAATAATACGTGAGTAAAACCCGTGTTTATCAAAATAAGCAACAAAATGACGATTTTAACTCATTATCATCATAATCATCATTAGACAGTATTGGAACGATGTTTCTTATCGCGGGTTAGCGAGGGAAGACAGTAATTGGAACGAAGTTCTAAGGTTCTAAGGGACCTAGTCGAGAAAAAATATAACACGAAAAACGAAAAATCGTAAAAGAATGAGAGAATGAAGGAGACTGATAACTAGTCTCCCGCATACCTATATATATACTAGCTGCTACATATAAAGTAGCCTAAGTTCTTCTCCAAAGTCCCATATATCTGTATAACAAAATTCATCAAAATCGGTTCAGCGGTTTAAGCGTTAAAACGTAACAAACAGACAGACAGAGTTACTTTCGCATTTATAATATTAGTTAGATAAGGGACTTCGTTCCAAACGAGTCTCGACGACACGTTATTTTTTTTAAAGATTTACTACAATTTGGACTTTAGTGTAGCAAACAAATACCGTTCGTATTTTACTAAATTCTGAGTACAGAATCTCCAGAATCTCATAATCAAAATACGTGATTATGAAATAGATCTTAGTTCCACAGTAATTGATATCAGCTGACATTTTCAAAATAAAAACAAATCAGTGACTCCTTAATTTTCACACGAGAAACAATAAAACTGTTGACGCAAGCGGTTATTATAATAAATAACAAAGCAATTTGTTAGAAATAGCATTTGAAAATGAACACTTCCTTATTATTTAAGAATTTATGTAGGTTTTGTAACATTGTATGGCTGGCATGGTCAATTGGTTCTCCGAGTAAGTTATTAGACATTTGCTTTATTTTAGGGTTATAAACTTAGCTGTGGCAGTAATTTAGTGAGAACCTCTGTGGCGCAGTAGTCTAGCTGAGAGGCAGATGGTTGCGAGTTCAAATTCCAAAAACAAATGTTTATATGATCTGCAAGTATTTGACTCGGGTGTTTCTATGTATAATATGTATGTATTTACATAAAATAAGGATATTTGTGTATATCAGTCATGTGGTACCCATAACACAAGCTCTGCTCACTTTGGAGCCAGATGATGCTGTGTGAAATGTCTGGCATTATTTATTTATTTATAGCGGAACTATAAGGGTTCCTTGTGGACTACCGAACCCTAAAAATTGCATTTTATATAAAATAGTTTAATTTAATATAAGATGTCAAGTGTGTCAAAAAATACATACAAATTAATTGAGTTATTATATCTACAAAATATATAAATAATAAATTAATTGAGTTACGGATTTCTGAGCATTGCATATATATAATTAGTAATCCGAAGATACTTTTTTACTCAACACACTACTCAGTACTACTTAACTAAGTCGCTACAATTACATTACTTTTATGTAAAGTAGGTATTATAATCATTGTATTCTCACCATTTTTATAATCAGACATATTAACCGCTTCTGTGGTTGTCTCGACCGTTGTCGTCGCATTCGTTGTAGTTTCGACTGCTGAAAAATAAACATTTGAATTTAGAATATGAAATAAAAACTTTTTGAACGGGAAATAGATAAAAAATGTATGATCATCTCAAGCGGATTTCTGGTTTGACGTTTCATGAAGTGACAGCTCTACTATTTTAATTGATTTTGTCGTGTTGTTTTTAATTTTATTGAGTTTTCTAAGCGGAATATTAAACAATAAAGTGTGATTATATACTTTATTGCACATGATCAGAAATTTAGAAAAATTTTATACGTCAGTCCGCGAATGACAAATGACTGAGATTTTGCGACGATGTTTTTGACAAAATTAAACTCTTGGCATTGGCAAAATTATAATTGAAAAAGATATGAAGCTAAATATTGCAATCAAAAATATTAAGATATTTGTAGTCGTTGATCGATTCAAAGAGGTCCTTTTGGTTGAATAGAATAAAAAAAAACAAAAGAAATAAACTCTTGGCATTGGTAAAATTATCATTTAAAGAGATATGAAGCTAAATATTGCAACCAAAAATACCTACATATTAAGATATTTTTAGTCGTTGATCGATTCAAAGGTCCTTTTGGTTGAATAGAATAAAAAAAAACAAAAGACACGTCAGGGAATGAAATGTGCGTCCAAATTTTAAATTTTAAAGCCTAGCGCGCACTTCGGATTAGCGAATTCTTGGTAGCCGCGGTTATATCCATAGCTCGCGGATTTTTCCCCCGCCTGCAGCTATTCACGCCAATTCATCGCAGTTTAAAACACGATAAATTTGAATATCTGCCAGCAAGCCGCTGAAGTTTCACAGAAAAACGCGAAACAAATTGCCGCAAATCAATCCGCAGTATGCGCTAGACCTAAGCCAGCTGAACTTACCAGCTGAAGTACCGGCCTCTGTTGTACTACTCTCATTGGATTTCGTGTCGTTGGTAGTAGAGATTAACGTGAAAGTAGGACCACTAGTAGTACTAGTAGGAACTGTAGGTGACAACGTCACGTTCACTGTAAACTCTGCTATCGAAGCCTGGGTTGTTTCAGGCGCCTTTTCTGTCATTTCAACTGTAGTTTCAACTAAGGTTGTGTTAGGAGCTGCGGTTGTCGAAGTGGTTGTGACTGAGGTTGTATCTTTCTCAGTAGTCGAAATGGTTGTAATAGGGGAGGTTGTAATTGTCTCTGTAGTCGAAGTGGTTGTGACGGGGGAGGTTGTAACTTTCTCAGTAGTCGTAGAGCTTGTAGTCGTAGAGGTTGTAATAGGTTCAGGAGCTATAGTTTCTACAGAACTTGCTTCAGTAGGTCTTTCTGTGGCTTCAGTAATTTGAAGTGTTGTTTCTTGAGTTTCGATGGTCTGGGTTGTAGGTGATTCTGTTGTAGTGGTTGATATTGTGGTGTCAGGTTTTGGTGAAATAGTTGAGAGCAATATCCAGCCTTCTGGAGGCGTTATTGGTGACCAGGTGTCTGTAAATAGAAGATTATTGTTTAGCTTGGCTAAATGTACTTTATATATTTCAACCGACGAGTGAGGTGCAGACTCAAACAAAGAAATAGAAACATTTATTGCACTTATGTTGTTACAGTTTACAGAGGTTGTTACAGAAGTCGTCTGTGACGCAGTGGGCCAAGGTCCGGCTGAGACCAGAAGGTTGCGGGTTCGATTCCCGCCACGAGACAAATGTTTGTATGATCTGCAAGTATTTGTCTCAGGTCTGGGTGTTTCTATGTATAATTATGTATGTATTAAATAAAAAAATATTATATATAAGATTATATAAGTAGTGTAGCAGTCATCTGATACCCATAACACAAGCTCTGCTTACTTTGGAGCCAGATGATTTATATATATCTTTTTTTTAACAGATGATGATGATACATTGTTTTAGTCTCAAACATAAACCCTGTTAAGGCAATACTTAACTAACGCTATTACTATACATTATTTACTTATTAAATACTTTTTTAATAAAACAGAGAAAACAAGATTACTTTTCTCTGGAGATCTTTCTGTACTCTTTACATCATAGTTCTTCTCTATGACGTTAAATAGAGCCAAGTTTTTTAAAGTTTATCTTACTATACGATGTATTTCTTATAAAACTGACCCCTAGGCCTTAAAACTGTTATTTCGCTGGACTAAATAAAATATCGTAAAATATGAACTATATTATTATATATTTAGAAATCAGAAAGAGAAACAGTTCATAAATATATATATATTTAAATATTGGTGTACAATACACACGACCCAGCCTTAAACAAAGCATTGCTTGTATTATGGTGACTAGATGACTGGTAGAATATTTAAATATTTTTAAATACATACTTCTGATACTTTATAACACCCAGAATCAGAACAAACACCTAAGTTATGTATATAACTGTACTACGGAAGAGCGAGACCCTTTAATAAAGGTATATAATATACTTAAAAGAGGATCCCACACCCATGAAATGTATCATATATATAGTTTTAAGAAATAAATATTTTGTATTTGTATTTGTAAGTTCATCATACAAATATTTATCCTGGGAGGGAATCGAACCCTCAACCTACAGCGCAGAAGGCAGAGCTACTACCAATTGAGCTGACAAGCCAGTCAAAGCTGTGTATGCCAATGTTCTTTGGAATAAACTTACTAGATGACAAAATATCTTGCCTACCATATTTCTTGCAAATAAACTATTTCTCCTCCCATTATTTTGACTTTAAGTAGGTTGTAGTTAATTAGAATAAGTAGCTACAATTAGCCACAGTATATATCCTAGTTCAGTTCCAGCAGTTCACGATCTCGATCGACATTCCGTGACTGCGGTGTACTACTTCTGCATTGAGGACACTGGCACGTCCGATGGTGTGATTGTGAAGTTGGGTTTTTTATATTAATTCTATTGGAATCAAACCTCAGTTGTATGAAAGCTTTTAACTCTATGGTTTTGATCATAGAAGTAAAAGCTATCGCTAACGATCGATTGACATTCGCTAACGATCGTTAACATACGATCGTTGGCGATAGCAAAACGTAATGTAAGCTGAGCTGTTCATTAGGAGAATACGAAAACATGTTCACAGAATAGAATAGATTAGAACAACACTCCAAATACGACCGACCTCTGTGGCGCAGTGGGCTAAGATCCGGCTGAGACGCAGAAGGTTGCGGGTTCGATTCCCGCCACGGGACAAATGTTTGTATGATCTGCAAGTATTTGTCTCGGGTCTGGGTGTTTCTATGTATAATATGTATGTATTTACAAAAAAAACGTATATTAATAGTGTATTAGTCATGTGGTACCCATAACACAAGTTCTGCTTACTTTGGGGCCAGATGATGCTGTGTGAAATGTCCGGGATTTATTTATTAATTTATTTAAATACAGAATAAAACAAATAGGAAGTTAACAATACAACAATTACAAAAATAAACCTTAATTGAAATTCCTATTAACTAGGTACATGTGGTGGTGAAACGGTACTCAGTTCAGCATAATGCTGCCGCAGGATCCCATGTGACAGCGCTGGTCATCCGCTGAAGCCAGCGTTGATATCACGGACATCTTGACTCGAATCAGGACTTACAATTATTTTATTTTACCAATGAATTTTTTTTAATAAATGTTATCAGCTATCGTTCAGCTGCAAGTTCTAATTCTTCTACTTATCGTGTTATTTCAAAGCAGTGTGGTGAAAGGAGCACATGTCTTCGAACTTTTTACGTTATACTAACTGTCAGCTCAGTTGGTAGTAGCTCTGCCTTCTGCACTGTAGGTTGAGGGTTCCATTCTCTCCCAGGATAAACATTTGTGTGAAGAACATAGGTGTTTGTTCTGTGTCTGGGTGTTATAAAGTATCGTAACTATGTATTTAAATTATAAGTATTCTATCAGTCATCTAGTCACCATAATACAAGCTATGCTTAGTTTGAGGCTAGATGGTGTTGTGTGCATTGTCCAGCAATATTTATTTATTTATATGACATGCCAAGTTACCTCACGATGCAAGGTTCTGATAAGCGATTGTAAAGAAATGAACAAAAAGTGGGCCGTTTGCTCCTTATTGTTGCAGCTCACGTATCATTGTAGCTCGATCAGTTGTTAGTGAAACCGGTCACTTTCTTTTTACTTTGATCATTTTCGGTCGATTGGGGGAATGCGGTTTTGATTGTGGGACCTTTTATTATGACGACCTCTGTGGCAAAGTTGGCCAAGGCCCGACCTGCGGCATTTTGGTAATAGGCCTCGTTGAGTTTATTTATTTCTAAGTTTCGACTAGAAAAAGTTGATAATTTCTTTATGGGGAACACCTTGCGCTTCTATAATAAGCTTTCTGAAAATACAACTGAACTACCTATTAAGAAATTTAAAGCTTACACAAAGGGTAGTTTTTTGATGAAAGCGTATTATAATATATATTATTGATAAGAATGCATGGTCTCATGTCGCTCTGCCCTCAGACAGTTAACCGACACATTTGAATTGTATAAACTCTCTTGTATTCGTTTTTCGTAGTTAAGGTAGTTATAAGATGGAATCAGCAAAAAAGCGCTGGGACCAGGACGAGTTTCTTGCCAGTTCTTCTCGTGCTTGGGTTAGGAGGAATTGGCACCTAAATTCACCTAGTATTTAAGACATTTCAAAGTGATCCTTGTGATTGGATTAAATAAAATATCTTTTGACTTTGACTTCGAGTTACTTGCTTTTGCCCGGCTTCACTTATAAGTACCTATATAAAATTAGCCTTTATCACACCTATATACTATTTCAAGTCGCAGAATACATTAGGTACTTGTTATTCGTCTAATACGCCCACAAGCAGTTCAACGGCTGCACATGTAAAGCAGTTAGCAGTAAATTATCAACTCGCTACGGTGCGACTGGAGTCACAGTTCAATTAGTTCCTAGAATTCATAACAAGATACCAGTTATGAATTAATAATAAAAATGCCTTTTCACACAGCATCATATATATATATATATATATATGTATCTAGTAAGCAGAGCTTGTACATGACTGATATACTACTTATATACGTTTTACTTGTAAATCATACAAATATGTCCCGCGGCAGGAATCGAACACACAACCTACTGCGTCACAGCCAGACCTTAGCCCACTGCGCCACAGATGTCGTAAATATTTATTTACTTATTATAATAATTTACTTAAAAATAGTTACACAGGCACAAAACAAACAACTATGTTCATTACACAAATGTAATGAATAAACTAACTACAATTGCATTATGACAAACATTGCTGAAATGTAGGAACAAATTCTGCCTGAATGAATTTATTTGTTTTTAATCTATTGAAAGCTATATAGTTTTTGTATTTGCAAAATAGATCATAAAATAAAAAAAAACGCGGTGATTGGCTTGGCAAATTACTGTGCAAAGCGTAGACATGTCTCTAACTGCCTCTCTTAGACATTCTCAAAGATTTAAGCGTCATCGTAAGCATTATTTATTTTTCGAAATTCTATAAAAAAATGTTTCACTAGCTTCATAGCTCATTTGATAAGAATCCATAAAGTACGTCACACAAATTTCGTGATTTTTTTACCCCCCGTCCTTGTCACACACTTCGTTGACCACCTCCGCCCCTTAACGTGTGACGTACTTTATGGATGGTCCCCAATAGCTCTGCCACTTTGACCTGTAGATTGTGGGTTAGACTCTACCCCGAGACAAACATTTTTATGATCATCGTAGATGCTTGTTGTGTTGTAAATTACCTTACGTATGTATTTACCAAGCTAAATTTAACTCATGGACGTCTGTATTCTCCCAATCCTCACCTACGGTGCACAGACCTGGTCTTTAACTAAAGCACAAAAGTCCAAACTCGGTGTTTGCCAGTGAGCCATGGAGCGCAGTATTCTAGGAGTCAAACTTACAGACAGTCTGCCGCATGTTGGATGTGTTATGGGCTAAAGTCACCACAGAGTGGACACCCCTGAACGGAAAACGATCTCGCGGCAGACCGTAGCGAAGATGGAGGGACGAGTTAGACGCCCATCTTAAGTACTGGCCCACAGTTTCCTTACACAGGGACGATTGGAGAAAAGGAAGGGAGGCTTTTGGCCTGCAGTCAGTGGGACGTCACGGGCTCTTATAATAATAATGTATTTACCATACATATTGTACCTACATATTGGTAGACAATTTTGACACAAAACAATCTAGTCCCAAATATGGGAACCAGGCTTATATACTTCATAATATAATGACTGATGACTGATATACTACATAATATAATAACAAATAATGCCGTTTCACAGCATCATCTGGCCACAAAGTAAGCAGAGCGTGTGTTATGGGAACCACATAACTGATATACTACTTATATACATACTTTTTTTTAAATATGTACATACATTATATTTTGACTAGCCTGTCAGCTCAGTTGGTAGTTGCTCTGCCTTCTGCGCAGGTTGAGGGTTCGATTTCTTACCAGGACACACATTTGTGTGATGAAAATAATATGTTTGTTCTGTGTCTGGGTGTTATAAAGTATCTTATGTATGTATTTAAACATATATAAATATTCTATCATCATAGTTTGGGGGGCTATATGGTGTTGTGTGCATTGACCACCAATATTTATTTATTTATACATATCGGGAATCGAACCCGCAACTTTCTGCGTCTCAGCCGGACGTTGGCCCAATGCACCACAGAAGTCGTCATAAATGGTTTTGTGCGAGTAGTCCACAAAAATGTTATACCTATTTTTTTAAATTACCTTCAGTCGTAGTAGTGGTGGGAGCTTCGGTAACCTTTTCTGGTGTTTTGGTAACAGCATCTGTATTCGAAGACCACGTTGCAAAGGGCGGGTACTCAGTCGACGTCGTTGTGATTTGCGGTTCAGGAATATCAGCTTCAGTCAGTGGTCTTACAGTCTCTTTTTCCGTGGCAATCTCTACAGTAGTCTGTAGAGCTTCTGTAGGTATCGATTCTGCATCTGTTGTAATTTTTTCCACCATTGTCACCGATTCTGTAGTTAAATATGTAGTTTCAGGAATGAACTCTGTAGTCTCCACAACCTTTTCGGTTGTAATAACCTCTGTTGAGGTAGTAGTCGAAGGGGTAGTAGTCGTAGAGGTAGTAGAGGTAGTAGTGAGTTCCTCTTTAGGCTCTTCTGTTGAAACTTGTGTTGTATTGATATATGTTATAGAAACTAATTGTGGTCTGGTGAAGAGAGGCTTGGAGCTTGTGGATTGTGGTAATATTGTGATATTTAATCTCGGTGGTATAGGTAGAGGTTTCTTTGTAGATGGCCGCTTTGAAGGTAACCTATACGGTGGCTTTCTAGTCGTATTAACCGCAGGCTTTGTGGGTTTTGGTTTGAAGGTAGATTGGGTATACTGTGGTCGTGTGATATTATAAGGTTTGTGTGTGGGTCTAGTGAACGAAGAAGGTCTCGTTGGTTTTCTAGTAGGCTTTGGTCTTAGAGTAACCGAAGAGGTTGTAGTCGAAGAGGTAGTAACGGATGAGGTTGTAATAGTCGCAGAGGTTGTAACCTCTGGGAGCGCAGTAGGTTGAACATTCTCAGTAACTGTATTTATCGATCCTGACACTGTTTGGAATGTTGACAGTTTTATCGGTACTTCTGTCACTGGAGCTTCAATCTTATCTTGAGGAGCTTTGGTTGATTTTTCCGGCTCCTTCACAGTTGTTGGTACATCATTATCAATTGTAGTTTCGTCTGATTTTGTTTCCAGCTCCAATTCGACTGTTTTTGTAGTTTCGATTCTTTCTGTAGTAGATTTTCTAAACGGGAAAATTGAGTCAGGTATCACGGGATTTATAATCTTATCTTCAGTTTGCGGATGGACGAAGTTAGCGCCATCTATCGAGTTGTCATCAATATGGTTTCCTATTATCTGCGGTAGGATGGTTTTGTCAGGGATCTGACAGCAGGATCCGAAGTAAAATCTATCTATGCATGTGCCTAGATGTGTGCCGTTGGCTTTTAGGCAGTCTATAGCGAACATGCAAAGACCTTCTTGGCCTGTTCTTCGCGATATGCACGGCAAGTGTCTTATATTCCTAGCTAGTGGAACTGGACCTGGAAAGATAGAAAAAAAAGGTTTTGAGCATCCAACAGTCACACAAAGATTTATTATCACAATACAGTTCCTTATGTTCCAAATACAATTATTACCTAGGTATAGACGTGGATAACCTGTTTTAATAGAGTCATCTCACTCGCGCAATATTGCTATTAGTATTGTGCGAGGATATGACTTAATCGCAATTCGCAATTCAGCAATGTTTATATCTGTCATCATTTTGTACCTATCATCTTATTGAGAGATCTATCGCTACGAAATAGTTTCATTCTCAGATTAATAAAACAGGTCGCCAGGTATTATGTCATTATGTATCTAAAACAAGAGATGTATTATCATTAAAATCGTAGTTAATTCACGAATAAAAACATCGTTTTCGAAAAATAGGTTTATTCCTTATATAATAGCTTCGTATAACACAGAATGCTAGATCTGTCGGTTGGGTTAGGTAGGTTAGATTAGGTTATTTTCATATGATACGTAGTTATCAGTACAAACCTATAAATACAAAATACATATACAATAATATAGGTATATAAATACAAAAATATTTATTTGATACCTTATAATATATCCCGATAATTATATGTAAATAAATTATTATAGAATTGTTTTAGTATTGTTTGGCGATTACATTTTGGCGACACATCTATTATTTTGCGGACAAACTCTATTATTTAAGAAATGTAAAACCGATTAAAATAGCAACGCTTAAATCATAGTACTAACCTAATTTTATATGTAAGAAAGGTTTCACGCACACTCGTCAATAGCGACATCTATATTTGGGAGATGGAAGTTTTTAAACTTCTAACTCGATATGAGGTTCTATAATTATGCAGTAGATGGCAGCAAATGTTACTGACAAGATTTCAGGACCGTAATGGACTAAATAAATGAAATAGATACATCATTTTTAAGTAGACTCTATGTAGTAGAACGTTTACTAAGATAAGTTTAGCTAACAAAAAGACTACAAAAATAAAAATAATATAGCGCGCAGGAGCGCGTTTATGTCTTTTCTATGGAAAATTCATTTAACTACTACATTTCCACTTATTTATTTGTTTTATTTGTGTTTATGAAAATTGTAACTAACGATCAAATGTAAAATAATTGATAATATAATAATAATAACGATCAAGATATTTATATGTAGATACGACATGCTGTTTTTTGTGTATTTATTCAAATCTTACGAATAAATGGGTCCTGGGAGTTTCTATGTATAATATGTATGTGTTTACAAAAAAAAAGTATATAAGTAGTATATCAGTCATGTGGTACCCATAACACAAGCTCTGTTTACTTTAGGGCCAGATGATTCTGTGTGACATGTCCGGCATTATTATTATTATAAATATATACGACAGTCTTTCTTTCTTTAGTCTTTGGTCTTGCCAAGGTAAGTAATGGACTTACTACCTAGACAGACCAATTTTTTTTTTCGTATGAATATAATTTGATTCATACGAAAAAAAATGAAACAAATGAATATAATTTTCCTGGCTATTGGTTATCTAGAGAAGATATTCCCGTTGTTCCTATTATTTGTTAATCTGATTACAGAAGACTCATGAATAATCAATATTAGTGGATAATCCACACATCATCTAGTCCCAAACTAAGCATAGCTTGTCCTATGGGAACCGACAGATACAAAACATATACATTTTTAAATACATACTTAAACATTTGGGATTGAACCTACAACCTACAGCGCAGAAGGCAGAGCTACTACCAACTGAGCTGAAATGCCAGTCAAGATCAAGCGGCTTTTGAATTTAAAAACACTTTTCTTGTTTGACCAAAAATACTGGTACGGTAGTTAATCGTCGTTCTTTCGTCTGCCGAAATGTATGACGTCACGAGATACCGTTGCCTCAAGGCTGTGGTACTCACTACTGACACACATTCACTCATCGATAGACGAGATAGGCATGTTAAAATAATAATTTATCTATAAGCAAATATGTCTATAAGGATCGTTAATCGTGATCCAGGGCAGACTGGTCAAAAACAAAAATCCGAAACATTTTTCATTTTATTTTATTTGAATATGGAACAATGTTTTAAAAAAAATATTCCATAGAATAAAAAAAAATATTTACATACAAAACTGTTACATCTGAAACATTGCGTTACCAAAGAGCTGGCTCCTATCTGGCCCAGCGTGTTTTGCCATTGCCATTCAACGTGGTAATGCCACTAATGTCATGGAGGCGCTGCCCTCTGGTAGCGATCTGGATCAGTTGAGCAATCAATGGATCGTTTCAAGCGGTCCTTAAATAGCTGAACTGTTTCACATGTATTTTATATTATTCTGTACATTTATTTACGAATATGTATATAGAAAATGTATGTTGGTATCTAAAATAACAAAACAGTTATCAATCGAACGGCTGATTGTTTTTTCTATAGTCTCTATTGGATTTGATTTGAAATTGGAACGACTCGTTTTCTCTTCTCAGTGGGTCTACTCTGCAAAACAATAGACAATATATCGGAACAATCGTGCAAAAACCCAAAACCGCACTCATAGTTACTAAAAAAAACTATAAAGTTTTTAGAATTTAACAACACAATAACTATAAATTCGACTGAATTCTACGAACATTACAACGACGTTATTGTCCCGATATAATCGACATCGGGTTGTCAACGCCGAGAAAGGAGTCGATGACGAGTTAACCACTTTATCGAAAATACCGAAGATTATGAAACATAGGATGTTAAACATTGAAGAAAGCGAACGAGTGAGTCACCGGTGATGTCTATAGCTCTGTCTTTATGTTTTTTCCACTTTCTATTGGTTTTCTATCTGTTTATGACTGAAAGTAAATGTATTTACAGAAATTATGTAATAACAGAAATGTGCACAATAATATTAAACACATGTGAAACAGTTGAGCTATCTAAGGATCGTTTAAAACGAGCTCTAGATAGTTCAACTGATCCGGATCACTATCAAAGAACACGTGTGAACGTGTGCCACATTGAACAGCAATTAAAATACTTTTAGTTACATAGAAATTATGAGATTTTATGATCTTTCATTCCATAATCACCAAGACAAGCAAAAAAACTAACAAAACGTGTCACAATATAAATTATTTCGGATGTTTAACCCTGTAAATTCTACCAGGTTTTAAAGAAAAAAATTTTTTTAATGTTTTTGAACGAAATCTTGAGGGTTCTTGCAATAGTTTGCAGGTGTTTAATAAAAGAAGAGTCATCACTTATCAGTGACGTTTTGTCGATGACTTAAAGATACAGAGCGATTAATCGGCGAACCGAATTTAATATATCGGTACAATAACGCTGTACCGATATATCGATTATCGATTTCAAGAGTAGGCCCCATAGTTTCAAAATTATTTTATCATTCATCTCTACATTAGAATTCGCTTATTCGCTGAGCTTTTAATAAATAAATAAATATTGGTGGACAATGCACGCAACACCATCTAGCCCCAAACTAAGCATAGCTTGTATTATTGTGACCAGATGACTGATAGTAATACTTATATATTTATAAATACATACTTATGATACTTTATTAACACCCAGACACAGAACAAACACCTATGTTCATCACACAAATGTTTATTCTAGGGAATCGAACCCTCGACCTACAGCGTAGAAGGCAGAATACTACCAAGCTGACCGGCCAGTCGCAATAAATATTAAAAGAAAACTTAGATACCATCGTTACACTTAAAGATGGTTAGTGTTGTCAGTGATAAAACTATTCCATATAGAATATGGGGATTCCATATGGAATATGGGGTTGCCATATGGGGTTATATAACCCCACCAATATAAAGGGATGAGTTATAAACTGTTTGAATAAACATGCGCATCTTGTTTGGAGGTTTTGGCCATGTCACTCACTCTCACATTTTGCGTATAGCAACACCAAATTTTTTTTAATCAGAAAAACCCATTGGCGCGCGACTAGGTTCGAACTCACTACTAGACCACAAGTGCTCTCACAAGTATATTATAATAGAGTAGGTAGTACGTTTTAGTGACAAAGCTATAACTGTATACGTTTATATAACAGACAGACTCGACGTGTCATTAGGTGAAAAGATTTGACTCACGATCATCGGTCATCGGGTCGTTCACCTTATCACCCACATTTAGTTTCTAGATCAGCTTTTGTGCATAATTATTTAAATTTTGTTATTTATGCAAAATTTTATTTTATAGGTAAGTTTTTTTTATATTGGTCTCTAGTTCATTTTGATCGTAAACGTAAGCCATAAAAAGACATTTCTTTTTGTTTATAAATTTCATTGTTTTATTTTTAAATAAATAAAAAAGCTTTGAAAAAAAAAAATTATATAGTCTTCTAGAATATATGCCAAATTTAATTTATCTATCACTAGCTGTTGCTCGCGACTTCGTCCGCATTTTTTTAAAGGATTTGTAGCTTAAATTCTTCCCCAGTATGCAATTTATCTCCTTGCCAAATTTTATTTATAAGTTTCAAACCAATCACCTGACCACCTATTAAAATGTTTCCATACACATTCCATTCAAACCTCATTTTACTCTTTTATGAGAGTTATTTTGAAAAATCCTGAAACACGTGTCCATTTATTTTCCATGTTAGCTATCCAAACCAAGTTTCTAAGAAATTACACCACCACCCGTTAAAAAGTTTCCATACAAACTTTGACACCCCATTTTACCCCTTTGTTAGGGTTATTTTGAAAAATCCTGAAACACGTGTCCATTTATTTTTCATTTTATTTATGTATATCAAGTTTCAAGAAAATCGCACTCCACGGCACGCGTTAAAAAGGCGGGATTTTTTGAAATTCAACTCCTAAGAGCACTAAATCCCGTCTTAGTGGATGGTTCTGCTGTAAATGGAAGCTACCTTCCAAATTTCAGCTTTCTAACTTCAGCGGTTTCGGCTCGGCGATCATGAATCAGTCAGTCAGTCAGGTTATGTTTTTTTGTAGGTATATAAGAACAACACTTAACAAGATGACCCAGTGATTTTCGAACCGCCAAAAAAATGATTTTATTATCCATCACCCCTTGTATTAAGAAGAACAAAGCAAAGCCAAAAAAAATCGGTCGAGCTATTTCGAGTTTTTGCTAGATTAACGCACGGCAATATTTTTTTATACATAAAGATAGATAAAGATATACACTTAAAATATTGCCCAAGAAATTCATTAAGTAAGGAAAGGAATGAGCCAGCCCTCTTGTCATAACTGGCATCGACTTAAAGTAGCATTACATCATTCCCAAATCACTTGATACTGGCCCCCCAGTACTTAGTTAACCTAGTTATAAGATGAATCATACAAAAAAGTGCTAGGACCAGGACGAGTTTCTTGCCAGTTCTTCTCGGACTTGGGTTAGGAGGAATTGGCACCTAAATTCACATGTTTCAAAGTGATCCTTGTATTTAATAAACAGTTTTGACATGACTTGACCCCATGATCCCATGGTCCTCTACACCAAACGGCACAAATATGTAATAACTAAAAAAGGCACTTAATTTTTTATTGTAATGTAAAATCCAAGATCTGGCAGAGATCGCTATACAGCGATAAGACCGCCCATTGTACTATAGTGTAGCTATACATTGTTTCTTATAACAGTCCAATGTATTTGAGGTGTGCAATAAAGTATTTTAAATTATATTCTATTCTGTAAGCCAAATATACTCGTAATTACGTAAAGAAGTAACCCCTACCTATAACTATGTACCTACCTATATATATAAAAAATCTCGTTGCATAATTTTTAACTTTTTACACAGTAAACTCTAATTAAAAACAAAGACAAGTTGACATTTGGACGGTGACCGTTAAAGGCATTAGGTGGCTTTTTATCAGAGTTCTCCCCTTTTAAGAGGTCGTTCCTAGCTAATTATTCCTACTATGTATTTGTACGTGCAACTTAAAGACAATATAAAAACATAATTAGTTAGCATAGCGCTTAAGTACGCTCTGTCCTTCTTATTCTATTGTCAAAAAATAGATATAATCACAAGGATCACTTTGAAACGTCTTACATACTAGGCGAATTTAGGTGCTAATTTCTCCTAACCCAAGCCCGAGAAGAACTGGCAAGAAACTAGTCCTGGTCCTAGTGCTTTCTGGTCCTGGTCGTGGTCCTAACAGATTTATAGAACTCTATAAATAATACCCTAATTTATTTAGAAATCATCGTGCCTTCAAAAAGGAACTACTAGGCAGGCAAAGGTGTTAAAAAACGTGTGCCCATCACTGTACTTATTCATACTCCATTTCCTCACTTTCTTTTTCGGTTCCTGTCGGTCTTTGGTCATTACAATTATATAACCAAATAATAACCTCCAAATTGATCCATATTGATGACGTATACAAAAGTCAAACCATGTGCGTGCGCACAGCTCTTTTGAGTGCTTGTCATTGACGTGCATGACATAGACAGAGACGTACTTGGTTTGCTGGCATAGGACGGTCTCACGAATCTATTTTTTTTTCTAATACTGATTTTTACTTAGTTAATTTTATAAATTATTTACTATATTATGTGTGATTATGCTATTTCTTTCTTTTGATTACAGTTGTGTTCTTACTCTCTGTTCGTGGAGTCACTACCACACAGGCCCAGTCTGAAAACCAGCGTTGCCCTACACCCTAATGGCGCAGAGGAACAATAAGCTGAGACTGGTCCTTTTTGGCATACCTACCACACACACCTCCTTGCACCTACCTTGTTTGTTAGCTACTTTTTGTGTTAGTTTTAACTCGTTTACCTATTTTGTTTTTCTTGTAGTGTTAGTAGTTAAGTTTAGTATTTAATTTTGTACCTTATTTTGTGTCTGTGTAATGTAATGTCATATAAAGTTTTTATCTATCTATCGCAAAATAACGCACAATCCCCCTTCAAAAATTTAACATATGCAATCATTACCATAATGCAATGTTGTTTAGTTAATCTATTATTTGGCAGCCCTACTGTCGGGGTGGCGCGAGTCGACTAAAAATATCCTTAATAGCACAGGCAATTTAAAATAGTTGGATCATTCCACAGTTAGTATCTATAATCACAAGCAATGTTATAGTCTAGAGTCAATTGTATTATCAAAAGTATATATATACAGGGTTGTTAATAGTTGATATATCAATTAATTTTTTTTTTCAATTAAATTTATTTTTGTACATTAATGGTATTAAAATACAAACTAAAAGCATTACATTTCATATTTTTGTAATTCTTATCTTTAATTATTTATTGAGGATAAATTATGTATTTATTAAGCCATTGTGTGTTTAAAAGATAGACCCTGTACTCTAAATAGATTTTACAGATTTTCAACAGTTTACAAGAAAATACACTTAAATTTAGTCAACACCCAGCTTTGAAAGGTGTCAGGACATACGTTTTTACTTAACCATCCGTTACTTAGGCATTGTCTCCACACTTTCACTTCCTAAGATCAAACTGGGTCACACACGGCCACCGTTTACTTGTGTGCGTGAGCTGTAGGCGTTGATCTAAATTGAGACACTTAACTCATTCAATCGGTTCGTATCAGCCCAGGAGTTCAAATGCATTAATTTTCAATCGCCTCAAAAACCAATTCAAAATCAATTCAAAAACCTCTGTGGCGCAGTGGGCTAAGGTCTGGCTGAGACGCAGTAGGTTGCGGGTTCGATTCCCGCCGCGGGACAAATGTTTGTATGATCTGCATGTATTTGTCTCGGGTCTGGGTGTTTCTATGTATAATGTGTATGTATTTACAAAAAAAAAAGTATATAAGTAGTATATCAGTCACGTGGTTCCCATAACACAAGCTCTGCTTACTTTGGGGCCAGATAATGCTGTGTGAAATGTCCGGGATTATTATTATTATTATAATCAGCTATTAATAAAAAAAATCATTTGGAAATAAATGGAAATGAATTACAGAAATGTACAAAATAATATAAAATACATGTGAAACAGTTGAGCTATCTAAGGATCGTCTAAAACAATCAATAGATAGCTTAATTCAAATCACTGCCACAGGGCTGTCCTCAAGACACAAACGGCATTGCCACGTTGAATGTCAATGGTAATACGCTGGGCTAAATAGGAGCAAGCTCTTGGATCACGAGTGTTTCTACCAGATTTGCTAACGCGATGGGCTCCTGTTACCCTCGGGGCCAGGGGTTTCACTCCAAAAGGCTCAAAAATGTAAGTACTATAGAGACCGCTATATTTGCGCCTTTTGAGGTCCTCGGCACAATTAGCCCCCGCACAAGCTCTAACAGAAGCCCCCGAGAGATAATATGCGGCCTGGGTGTCGACGCAAGAAGCATACCATACCAACCTATCCCCCAAAGAACAGTAACAGTCATACTATCAGGCCTCTTACCATCATCATCAGACCGTTTGGCTCGAGAACAGCTGGTACATTCGCGCAGACATGTGCCCGACGAATGACATCGTTAAGAAATAGTGCCTGAGTCATGACATAGCATTATTATTTCGTTTTATAAAGCCTATTAGGCCCAAATGATTAATCTTCTGAGAAAGAAGCTCAGCTAAAAACAATTTCAATAACCATGCCTGCTTGACATGCACGGCGTGATATTATCAAAATAATGATTCAAAATGAAACAAAAGAAAATGAATCATAGGTAATTCTGGTTAAAACGATTCATTGAAAAAACAAATACCTTACTAAACTAAAACTGTGAAAACAGTCATTACAAATATTTTGAGAGGTTTGAGCTTTTAACGTGTTGCAATTATACTGAGTTATTTATGCAAACAGAGTAGATAAGATAAATAAATAATAAATAAATATTGGTGGACAATGCACACAACACCATCTAGCCCCAAACTAAGCATAGCTTGTATTATTGTGACCAGGTGGATAATTGAATACATACAATATATACAATACATACATGCAATATACAATATGTATTTAAATACATAGGTACATAAGATACTTTATAACACTCATACACAGAACAAACACCTACGTTCGTCACATAAATGTGTGTTCTGGGAGGAAATTGACCAACCTACAGCGCAGACAAAACATGGCAGACATAGTCGCAAAGCGACTCCAAGCCCTCTGTGAAACAAAAGATAAAAAATAATATTTTCTTTCAACTACGTAGTAATGTTATCATTATTCACTACAAAACCGATCACAAAGGACGTATTTTTTGCTTAGAACCAAAACAGTGCAGTAATGTTATATGAAATGTCATTATTGCACTGTTTTTCATTATTGCACTGCTTTTTACTTTTTATTTAGATATATATTTACCACAGATGTTTAATAACTCTCATTAAGTTTAATATAAAATGTTTGCATTAGATCAAAAAGATACTGGCTGATAATAAAAATCGGCTGAATAAAACCGTCTTGGTGAAAAAAAAAACAAATGGCGTGCATTTTGTACCATTGTAAAACTTATACCAATCTACCTACTATTTTAAAATAAAAGATAAAAGAAAAGTAAATTTCGCACCTTGCTAAAAAGAGTAGTATAACTCACTTTGCGCTCAGTGCAACAATCTGCTATTCTTTTGTCTACTTGACGTATTATTGAATGAATTATATATTGAATGGACGTAGCATTCACAATAATATATAACATTCTTCTCGTCATATGATATTCATTCCTTCTCATAACATTCCACCTCAACTTATCTGTCTCTGGTGCCACTTTCAAACTTCCTTTAATATTCTTCCTGGTTACTAATTATATCCATTCTTGTCACGGAATTCTTGTCTTTGCGTGTTTTTCTTGTATAATTTTACAGATGTTAGTGCGTTTTCCCAAGGTGCTTTACACGAAACTTGTAACAAGACAAATTCGTCTTGCTCTATACAACAGATTATTTCCACTTACGCTTTCAGACTTTCTTTTTAAAAGCGAATTTTAGCAATCTAAGTAGAACACACGTATGTCATGCACAGAAAAGATATGAATTATCCGAGTCATGTTTGAGATTTATCTTATGATCTGAGCTGAAAATAACACGGTCTCTCAACGTTCGTTCTAGGTTCGATTAACGTGTCTGAAATAGAGGTAAATACAGTTATGATTAGCGTGCCACCTACAATTGATTTGATTGTCAAACGATAGGTGCGCCGCAAGCGCCATCTATTGAAAGTTATCCGATTACCCATACAAAATTACCAACATAGATTTTTCGGCTGCTTCTTTGGATCCTAAAGTTTTTTTTCCTAAACCACCTCAGTACTGAGAATATTTTTCATGACACATCCAAGTTTTTGCCAGACTTACATACGTACGGCAATAGATTTATGTATATAACTTTGGTAAATACGTTAGCAAATAGCCAAATCTCCTAATCGAAGATAAGCTTACTCAAGTAATTTTTTTAATTTTTCGTGTATTAATATTGTTACCTGACGACCTTCTTCGGTTTGATTTTAAAGTCAGGCTAGATCAATTATTTTATTATTTTTTCAACTAAGCGGACATACTATAAGTAAATAAAAAGTGTTAAAGCAATGTGTCTTACCTTGCGAATATTCCATATTAAAAACTACGGGTCCAGCCCTAACATACTGAAAACTTAATATAATTTGGAAAAACACTAAAGCGAGCGTATAATTCACACATATCACTCGAAAACTGTCAATTAACTTTGCTAAAACACTTCTATAGTCACTATTCGCTATGTCCGGTGCTGGGCCGGGCCAGCTGGATATAGGGGGACCCATGGTTTCTTGTTGCTATGACTGCTGCATTGTATGTCTGACAGTGTAGACCTGTAACAAATAAAAAAAAGACTGAATAATTTTATTGTATATTATTAATATATTATTAGACGACCTCTGAAGCGCATTGGGCGAAGGCCTGCCTGAGAAGGAGAAGGTTGCGGGTGCGAATGTTTGTGTGATCTGCAAGTATTTGTCTTGGGTCTGGGTGTTTTTCTATGTATCTTCATCATCATTGGCCTTCATTCATCTGTTGAAGATGGTTTAGGTGGCGTCAGTCAAGTTACAGAGCAGTTAATTGTAATTGAAAACTTTCTTTCATGGATCCACTCCAGCAAGCTGAGGTGGGTGAAGTTTTCTCCACTGACATCACTCTGCCTGGGATTCTGTTTGATAGCGCAGGCTTTCCCAGTTACACACACTAGCCTCTCGACCGTGCCAACAAGACCCGCAGGAAAGACGAATCAGTACATGCGGTGTCGTTTCGGTTGCAGGTGCATAACGGCTGGCACCGAGCCGGGCTTGTTTCAAGTTTTCCTTCTCTTTCTATGTATATATTATACATAGAATGAGATTTATTTAAAAAAAAGTATGTAAGTAGTATATCATGTCATGTGGTTCACATAACACGTTCACGTTCTTTGGGGCTAGATGATGCTGTGTGAAATGTTCGGCATTATTTATTTATTCTACAAAAATACATGAGAAACAGTTGGGCTATCTAAGGACCACTGGTTGAAACATCGAGTGACCCAAGAGCTGGTAAAGATATATTTAACAATACTGTCAACCGGTCAGTTAAACCTGCTTTTACCGTACCTCTTTAATATAAACAACACTAAAGAGGAATTAAGCTTGTAAGACAAAACTTGAACTTATTGGCGCGTTCATTTCATTTCAAATTAAGACCAATAGCCAGGCTTTTATTACAATTACTTTATATATCTCAACCATTCATTTGGTCGTAATTCTGCCCAAGCATCAGCTTGCTTCAGGCGAATCCCTGATCAAATGATTTTAACGCATAATCACTGCGCTCATATAGATTTTTATCAGAAAACATTCAAATAAGTAATTCTGAAATAAGCTTAATGGAAATTGGGTTAATTAGCTTACTTTCCGCCTATTAATGTAAGCTGAAAGTTAAAACGACGTCAGCTTTAAGAGAAGATGATGATTGTTGAATATTTTAGAAATTGTTTCATAATTGAATCATAAAACTATCAGTTACTTTAAAAATTGAGACGAGGAATTTGGAGGCAAAATATTTAAAATACATACTATATTTCTTTACGAGCAGATAGCCGCTAAATAACGGTAAAAAAAAGACTCATAATGTCGATACATAATTACGTTTTAAAAACTAAAAAGACAACCGACTTCATGTATATACACAAGGTAGCTACTGTAAAACGTTAAGTAGTTCCCTTGACTGTCCTTCGTCTTCATCATCAGGCCCCTAATGACAGTCACAACCCATCTAGGTGTAAAGTTCTCATCAATACAAATGAATCAAGCCCAAACACCAGGTAATTGCTGTAAATCGTTGATGAGTTCCCTCGACTGTCTTTCGGTTCCATCATCAGATCGACTCAAGACCTTCATAAAATAGTAGTGCTTTGAAATACTTAATGAAAAAAAAAATACTGATAGCATCTACTCAAAATAAAATTATTTAAGTTCTTGAATAAAATATACTATGTATGGGAATAATTTTCGAGTTTGCAAACTCCGTATGTCATTTATGTACGCCCAAAGTTGCGCTAAAATCAGTCGTTTTTTTACTATTTTGTTACGAAATTATGTGACTCATGACCTGTCAGCTCAGTAGGTAGTAGCTCTGCCTTCTGCGCTGTAGGTTGAGGGTTCGATTCCGTCCCAGGATAAACATATGTGTGAAGAACAAAGGTGTTTGTTCTGTTATAAAGTATCAATTTAAATATATTTAAGTATTCTATCAGTCATCTGGTCACCATAATACAAGCAATGCTTAGTTTACTTGTATTACTGTGTAGTTTACCTACTGTTTACTTGTATGTTTTCAATTTGTAATGTTCAATTATAGCTTACATGTCACTTAACTCTAGTTTAATATTGAAATACATAATATATTTCGTAATTGTATGCAGATGAAAATATTTTTACATTAGTTTTGACAAGCGCTTTTAGCTTCAACGTGTACAAAACCTGCTACTGCTTTCTAGGTTTTCAATTACACTGGAAATATACTAGAACAGTTTTACTTAATAAAATAAATAACATTTAAATACTAATAAAACGAATGCTTAGTTTGGGGCTCTATGATGCTGTGTGCATTGTCCACCAATATTTATTACTAGCGACCCGGCTTCGCACGGGTGCAATGCTGATACTATTGTGAGTTATCACTAAGAGATAGACATATACCGTCGCAGACATTTTTGTAGACCTTTATAAGGTGTACAAACTGTAGTACATTATTTTGATTTATCTCGTAGGGTTCAGCCATCTTTTGGAATGTACTTAAGCGCAAAAAATGTGTTTATTTACGACACCACATTAGAAACCTCTAAAATTGACAGTGTTTCTCTACTATATTATGCATGCAGTTATACGTATAAACCTTCCTCTTGAATCACTCTATCTATCTAGGGACAGACAGACAGCGGGAAACGACTTTGTTTTATACTATGTAGTGATTATTAGTTTCGGTTTTTTAACATCAGATTGTAGAGTGATCATCTTTTTACGTTTGAAGATAATCGGCTAGTTCACTCATAACGGGTAATTATCACCTGCGGAGGTGGTAGACCTGGGTACTTGCACAGCTATACTAGCACAACAGAGGCACACAGGAAATCTGCACCGAGTACAGTTAGAGCCGGTAGGACCAGCTTGCGCTAGACTGTTAAATAAACGATATTGATTTATGTATTTGCCATTTATTTGCAATGGTCAGACATTATAATACCGGACATTTCACACAGCATCATCTGGCCCCAATGTAAGCAGTGCTTGTGTTATGGGTACCACATGACTGATATACTACTTATATACTTTTTTTTCTGTAAATACATACATAATATACATAGAAACACCCAGACCCGAGACAAATACTTGCAGATCATACAAACATTTGTCCCGCGGCGGAAACCAAACCCGCAACCTTTTGCGTCCAGCCGGACCTAAGCCCACTGCGCCACAGAGGTCGTGTGAAGTTATAAATATTAACGGGTATTTATCGCGTTTATTTACCTATTTTTCCCGACGTTTCGACCGGTTTACACTCTGTCGTGGTCACGGGATGACTGAAACGCGATAAATACCCGTTAATATTTATAATAATGTGTTCTGATCGCGTAAGTTTAAAAAACTTTATTGTGTGAAGGGCACTTATTTATTTTTTGATGCTCTATGTACTAGGTAATCTGCTGGCTTGTCAGCTCAGTTGGATGTAGCTCTGCCTTCTGCGGCGTAGGTTGAGCTTGAGGTAGGTATTGTGTGAATCATAGGTATTTTTCTGTTTCTGGGTTATTTAAAGCGTCATACAAAATAGAAAAATATATCAGTAATCTTTTCACAGTAATAAGCTATGCTAACATTGGGGTTAAGTGGCCAAATATGACTATAACATGGCTGTAGGATAAATACGTAAAATTTATATTGTTTTTTTAAAAGCTTTGGATTGTGTTTAATAATAAAATAAAATAGACACCTGACTATTCTCTAGTCGTCTAGTCTACGCCAAGATTTCCTAAGAATAAAAGTATTACTCGGTATCTCGATTCATCTATACCTATAAAAGAGCTTAACCTGACTGACTGACTGATTCATCATAGCCGAGCCGAAACTGCTGAAGCAAGAAAGCTAATGTTTGGAAGGTAGCTTCCTTTTACAGTAAAACCACCCACTAAGGCGGGATTTTTTGAAATTCAACCCCTAAGAAGGTGAAAAGGGGTGAAAACGAATGTATGAAACTTTTAAACAAGTGGTGCGATTTGCCTGAAACTTGATATGAGTAAATAAAATGCAAAATAAATGGACACGTGTTTCAGGATTTTGCAAAATAACCCTAACAAACGGGTAAAATGAGGTGTCAAAGTTTGTATGGGAACTTTTTAATGGGTGGTCAGGAGATAAATTGCATCCAGGGGAAGGATTAAAGCTACAATTCCTTTAAAAAAAATCGGGTTGCACTCCTGGAGTGCCGACAGAAGTGAAAACTTATTTTGGCACGTTAGAGTTTAGTAATAAATCACTTCAAAATCAGTTATTATGGCGACTGCCAATCAAATACTGAACGAACACAGATGATGCAATATGTTTTGTTCAGAATGTACATAATATATCAAAGAACCTAACTTAGTAAACTTCTCCATACAAAAGTAGACTGTAAACATGTGAATTAAGGTTTATAATCAAATGGGGCGAGCGCGACAGCCGGCTGCGTCTATATCAAAGAACCTAACTCAGTAAACTTCTCCATACAAAAGTAGACTGTAAACATGTAAATTAAGGTTTATAATCAAATGGGGCGAGCGCGGCAGCCGGCTGCGTCTCGCTCCAGACGGTACGAATCTAGAGGTTTCATCTGAAAATATGCATACCGCGCTAGAAGTTTTCACTTCAAAAATGCGAATGAAGTCGCGGGTAACAGCTAGTTTGTATATATACGAGAATACGCTTTTTACAATCGATAGGTAAAAAAAGATTAGGGAATTTAGATTTAAAACAGGGAAACTTGCTAGTCCTAAGTAGATGTTCTAAAAAAAAGTTGTTAGGATATTTAAGTGGGTAAGTACATAATAATCGTACTTTGAGGAAAAGTTTGTATTGTTTCATGTTATTTTGATGATGGGAATTCTCTATTTTTTTAACAATTTTGAATTTGTAACCTGTAATTTTATAAAATAGCTTATGATTACAATTACTTGAGTGAGACTCACGAAAGTGTCCGTTCGTCATCGAAAATAACCTATTTACAGATAAAATTGAATGATTCATTTCAATCAGATCATTTTGGAACATCCTATGGTCCGTAAGTGTTACAGATGTTACAGTCAAAATATGTGATTCCAATACTTAGGTACTTAGGTAGAATTAGAATTCATAATTATTAGGTAGGTATTGATAATTTCGGAAGAGGACATTTTAAATAATTTTTTGAAGTGAAGACTTCTTTAGCATCGTTGTGATTTGAAAGTCGATGAAACGAAAAAGCGACAGTAAAAAAAGACAGACACATACATAAGATAAGCTAAGATATTTGGATAGGAATTATTATACGTGTTTGTTTGTACAAAGCTTAAGAAAAGGCATCACAACAACCGTGGTGTTTTGTATACGTGTACGTATTATACGTTTGTTTTTTGAAGGTTTCACTTCTACCACGTGTGAATTGGTTTTTGAAATGTTTTTTTATGTTTTTTTTAATTTGATTGTCTTTCTCGTGTTATTTTAAGGTTTATAGAGAAATCTAAGGCGGAATTTTTGAAAAAAAAAAAAAATGCTTTTGGTAAGAAATCCCTATTAATATAATAAATGCGAAAGTAACTCTGTTTCTATCTGTGTCTGTCTGTCTGTTACGTTTTCACACCTAAGCCGCTATATATGAGACCTAGAAGAAGGACATAGGCCACTTTTTATGTAGGTACCACGCGTGCGAAGCTGCGGGCAGCAGCTAGTAATGAATAAATTGTGACATCTCAGCTCAAGTGTAGGTTATTAAATATTACGTGTACCATGTTTTTTATGATTTCTACGACGAGGTATCCAATAAAACTCGAGACGGCAATTCCGCGTTGACGCATGTTTAAAATAAGTGAATAAGCGCAGAGGGCTAAGATGCAGCTGAGACGCAGAAGGTTGCGGGTTCGATTCCCGCCGCGGGACAAATGTTTGTATGATCTGCAAGTATTTGTTTCGGGTCTGGGTGTTTCTATGTATAATATGTATGTATTTACAAAAAAAAAGTATATAAGTAGTGTATCAGTCATGTGGTACCCATAACACAAGCTCTGCTTACTTTGGGGCCAGATGATGCTGAGTGCAATGTCCGGGATTATTATAGACAAATGATTGACGATTGACTACGACTTTGTAATATTATAACAAACAATATTAAAAATTAAAAAGAAAACCGACTTCATTTACATACAAATATGAAATTTCGTTTACTTGAATGACACTTTTTTCTTAAGAAATTTTGATTTATACTATTCTACTAAACCGATTTGATGAAATACAAGATCTTGTATAATACAATCTTATACAAGATCATTAGGAATGTTTATCCTTTCACGTGAAAAAATCTTTTTACAATTCGGATTATAAATGGCGGAGTAACAAACATAAAAAAATACAAGTGAATTGAGAGCTTCCTTTTTTTTTTGAAGTCACGATGTTATTATAGAAAAAATATGAAAGCTTTAATTGGTAATTTTGGTGATATTTTTCAAATAAAACTAGTCACTAAGTCGAGTGAAAAACAATGGGGAGGGGGAGGTACACCACTGCCTTTTTATCCCGATAGGTGTCTTATCATCGACAATGGCCTCAATTCAGTTGTTTCGCTAGAGTAACTTAAATTTCCTAAAACAAAAACGATCTTATTTCGTTTAATTTAAAGTCTGAATTAGAATAAAGTTTTTAGTGAAACTTACTAAATTAACGTATAACTGACGTGTTTTAGCTCAATTTAGTCATCATGTAAGGATTGTGATTGATTGTTGATCATCATGTTGATTAAAACTGCGGTTTTATGCAGTTTTTATCAACACCTCTATACATTATTTTCAATAAAGTAATTAATTGAATAAAAATTATAGCAATAAAACAAAAAAATATTTTAACATATTTTAGAACTGTGTTTATTTAAAATTGGTACTCTAATTTGAACTTTATTGCTAGCAGTATAAGGTCGTCCATATTTCAGAAAATTTTAGCTAGTCCGGCGAAACAACAGAATTGCCTGCAATACCTTACCTTGACATTTTACTGTCAAATTGCATATGTTTATTTATGTTTGTAGGTTTAGGTACTCCCAAATCTTCTATATAATAAAAATCTATTGCTGTTCGCTAAAACTCGAGAATGGCTGGACTGATTTAGCTGATTTTGGTGTTGAAATGTTTGTCGTAGTCCAGGGAAGGTTTAAACGGTGAGAAAATTTGTGGCATTGCAACGCATGCCAGGTACAGCTAGTTACAGGTGTTAATAAAATACTGCAGTTTGGCGCCTCAGAATGTAATAGCAGAGAATAATATATATTCCCTGAAAACCCACAAAAAAGTTGATACAAAAGAAATCCGAACCAATGTTTTTGTTACGATCTTATAATTTTACCTCTGAATTTATGAAGGAACCATAGTTTTAGCTTAAAAAATATACGACAACACGCTCAGAAAGAGAAGCTAACCTCAAATGCTTTAAAACTTATTCTTCAATAAATTCGGCATTTTTAGTGTGAGGGATTTACCTTGGTCGGTACTGAACTATAAGTTGAGTAACTGTAAATAGCGAGTACATTTTCTAAAACAAACACTACAAATTTCATCTATCACACTCACATCAACAAGTCCCAACTTCATACAAAATGTAAACAAGGTATTAACGCTTGTGCTGCCATCTACATATAGCTTTGCGTGAGCCACCCCATTAGAGTTAAAAGTTTTGTGTTTCTTTCTGATTTGACTAAAATAATTTATGGTTTGGTACCATCTAACTAAATTAGGAACGCTTAATTAAATTAGATAAAATTAAATTAGGATAAGTCGGTAGCAGCAGAATACTAATGTTTCATTTGACAGTTCTAAACCTAATTTTAGCTAAAATTAGTTAGCTTGGTGCCAACAGAATTGAGGCCATTGTCTTCATAATGAAGACGGATGCCAGAAATATAGATTAATCTGAAGTATTTTATGTACTTGTGAAATTGTCACAGAAGCAGAATACCCGTTATAATTGGTCGGCCGTTATGCCTCTACGTTTATCTACTTGACACTTCAGTTCACTCACCCTATTATCTAACTCGCGACAACTGGCGATCACTACTGTCAAACACACTTTTCGTATACACATTTTTGGCGTATTTTGGCCTGTACTGTCTATTGCTCGACAGTGGCTGGCATACGTAATACCTTATACTTTTTGCGCTGTAGGTCGAGGGTTCGATTCCCTCCCAAGATAAACATTTGTGTGATGAACATAGGTGTTTTTTCTGTCTGTCCTTTATTATAGGTACGCCGGTCACCCTTATTATATAATACTAATAAGTAGGTAATAAAAATAATAATCATCTACCAAATATTAAAACAACCCAACCAAATATAAAAAATTAAAATATTTCGCGCTCTTTGTAACGACATCACAATTCTCTTTTCAAATTTAGATCACCATCTCACCTGATGGAAAGTGATATCCAAAGATGGAGCACTTGTCCTTACTAAACAAATTGGAAAAACCCTCACTAACATATTCACTCCTGAGGATATTTACATAAAGCTCAGAATTGCTTAGCAGCCTAGTGAATAAATAATTTCGACCCACAACTTTGCTTATGCAGCTGTTTTGGACCTCCATTTCTATGTAATAAGATTTGAAGTCCTTTGAACAGAAGATCACGGGGTTATTTTGTCGCAGTTGTTTAGTGCTTTATTGATAAAGGAATAAGATTGAAAATGCTTTGAGGTGAGTTGAGGTCAAAATGTGTGTCAGTACACCGTTATTGGTACCTCGGAAACGTAAGAATGTGTGAAAGCTATGTAGAAGGCTATAACTGCTATATCTATGGCTAAAATTAAAGATTATTTTATCATATAGATAATGACTAACCTACTTACACTATTCAGACTTTTTCTTCTTCTTCTTAGTCACTAATTATTTCAAACCAGTGGCACATATCTTCGAACTTGTTAGGTTCTACGACAATGTTTTCCTACACCGTTTGAGAATACTGGTTTAGCGCACATACATTTTTCGAACAGAAAAATACATTTGTTTATGACTGGATTCGAACCCACGACTATAGTATTGGGGCCACAACCACGATATTAAAAGTTTACCTACTTATATTAAAAGTTCAACAGTGTCTTTTTTTATCATAGACTATCATAGACCGCGCGCAGCTTCGCCTGCGTTGAAGATTTTTCTCTAGACAAACCAATTTTCCCGGGATAAAAAAAAGCCTATGTCATCCGGGGATAGTGTAGCTTTCCAACGGTAAAATAATTTTTCAAATCGGTCCAGTAGTTTCAGAGCCTATTCAATACAAACATACAAACAATAAAATATTTCCTCTTTATAATATTAGTAAGTATATTATAAACCTACGTTTGACCACGAAATCGCCTGATGCCAAGCGATGATGTGGCCGACGATGTGGCACGCAGGCTTAGAAGATACTTATATACTCTTTGAAGAGACCCAGATTGTAGTTTTCAGGAAAGACAGACGACGGTAAAACATTCCAATCCTTGGCGTACGCATTATAAATGTGGAAGCAAAGCGCTTTGTTCGTAAGGGTGGTAGGTTGACAAGGTATGGATGGTACTAAGCGGTACTGAGCGGTACGTCTGCTTGCCTGTTATGTCCTGTCTCAATCTGTATGTTTGTTGTCTGTTGTCTGATTGTTTGTTGCCTTTTCACGGCTAACGGCTAGCTTTATAAAACTTAAATTTCAAATTCATATATTTTTATTCAATACAATCACAAGGATCACTTTGAAACGTTTTGCATACTAAGTGAATTTACATGTCAATTCCTCCTAATCCAAGCCCGAGAATAACTGGCAAGAAACTCATCCTGGCGCTTTTTTGTATGATTCATCTTATAACTAGCTTAATACGAAAAACTTATATTAGATTACAGTAGTTTACACATTGCAAATCTATCAGTTAACTGTCTGAGGGTAGAGCAACTTGAGACTATGCGTTCTTATCAATAATATAGTCATTTATATTATTCTACGCTTTCTTCAGAAGAATAACCTTTATGTAAGCTTTAAATTTCGTTTTATGTATCTAATAGGATTATAATCGGATTGGAAATAATATATTTCGAGTGTGGATGATATTCATAAGCTTCAATGATCACAGGTATGCATTTGACCAGCAAATATGATAATGTCAACTGTCATTAGCTGTCATGTCATCGGCTGTTTGCACATTTTTTTAAGGAGGCAGAAGAAGAAGAAAGGGTAGAGGGGAGTCGACAGAATCGAGAGAAAGGTGGTGTATTGTGTTTTACACAAAGTTTTTGTTTGAATTATTTTTTATGAATTATCTTGGAATAATGGAAAATGGCTTGTATGCAAATGCTATGTCTCTATCGTTGTGTCATGGTTAGTAAAGTTTTGCGATTGTCCAGTAATAAACCTGTTGAAATATGAAACTCGGTAGTGTAGTGGATGACCGAATCTGGAGTAGTTCGATCCAGGCGAAAGACGAGCCAAGGTCTCCGAAGGCTATAAGATAAACTTCTTAGTCGTATCAGCTAATATACATATACAACACCACTTTGATTAATCTATGTAAATCTTATGTGAAATGTCGCCCCTTTTTTATTCCTAGTACACGTTAACGATTTACCTTTTTTTGTAAAAAAAATTTGTGATATAGTTTTATTTGCAGACGATACGTCTTTAATTTTTAAAGTTAATAGAGGTAAACCCAGTATTTGCGATAACGTAAATGAATCCTTATCGTTAGTTCTTAACTGGTTCAGTGTAAATAATCTTTTGCTTAATTCCAAAAAAACTAAATGTATCAAATTCACTTTGCCAAAGGTTATTCATAGCCCGTCCAACATTGAAATAAATGGAGAGGCAATGAATCTTGTAAATTCCACGATCTTCCTAGGTCTTAATATTGATGCAAAACTACAGTGGGGACCACAAATTGAAACGCTTGCTGGTAGGCTTAGTTCCGCTGCATATGCAGTTCGTGCGATACGGTGGCTTACAGATGAAGCTACAGCAAGACTGGTTTATTTCAGTTACTTCCATAGTGTTATGACATACGGCATCATTCTCTGGGAGAAAGCAGCTGATTTTGGTAAAATATTTGTAATTCAAAAAAGGGCAATACGTGCCATTTATAAAATGAAACCACGATAATCTTTGAGAGAAATATTCAAAGAAATGAATATTCTCACAATAGCTTCACAATATATATATGAAAATTTGTTATACACACATAAAAATAGAGATGGGATTCAGCAAAATAGTGACCTTCATAGAATCAACACTAGGAATAGACATAAATTATACATCCCTAGGTTTCGACTAGAAAAAGTAAATAAGTCCTTTATGGGGAACACGGTGCGCTTCTATAATAAGCTTCCTAAAAATGCTACTAAAGAAATTTAAAGCATACATAAAAGGTAGTCTTTTGAAGAAAGCTTATTATAATATAAATGACTATATTATTGATAAGAATGCATGGCCTCATGTCGCTCTGCCGTCAGACAGTTAACCGACACACTTGAAATGTATAAACTCTCTGGTATTAGTATTTCGTAGTTAAGGTAGTTATAAGATGGATCATACAAAAAAGCGCTAGAACCAAGACGAGTTTCTTGCCAATTCTTCTCGGGCTTGGGTTAGAATGAATTGTCACCTAAATTCACCTAGTATGTAAAACGTATCAAAGTGATCCTTGTGATTGTATTGAATAAAGTATCTTTTGACTTTATTTGACTTGACATCTTGCGAAGCAAACATTGCGTTCTTAAGATTAATTTCACCCAAAGACTCTATGGTCTAAACTAAAGTTTTTCGGACCACAAGTTGTCATTTATGACATTGTTTGAATTACCATTTTGATATGAACTTTAGCAAAACAAAATTCTTATTGCGAGATTATTTTTGGCCGTCTTGCGAAGCAAAAATCCTTTTTATATTATTCACTTTACTCGAGTTATTTCCGGTTTTATTAGTTATATTGGTGTTTTTATTTAAATAGAGCTCCAATTATTCACTCGGGTGTGAATAATTGAAACAAAAGCTTTGTGTTTCCTTGTGATTCGAGAAAAATAATCCGTATAATTATTTTATATGAAAGACACCACTTTTTTTTTTATAAAATAACAAATGACTATCGACAAGATACGACTTCGTGACATCATATATACAAACAATATAAACACTTGACACTTGCAAAATTTACATTATTATGACACATGCCATTAACGAAGAAGAAGAAGAAGCAGTTTTTATTGCGAGGTGACTTACAACTCTTCCAAGCAACCAAATTAACTGTAACTGTACTGTATTATTTGCAAATAAGATTTATAATTTACATTTACACTGTGTAATTATTAGATACGTAGTTTTTTTACGGACTTCCGTGCAATTTCGAATGATTGCTTCGAAACAAATCCATTGTTTTTTTTTTAGGTTATAGGTAGGTTATTATAGATACTTCCTCGTGCTCCTACTAAATACCTACTCCTACTGGTAGGAGCAATAGAGGTTAGAGGTTAGAGGTTTAGATAAAATTAATGTACTAAAGTATTGTACACAAGCAAAGGTCTACAAAAAGTCCGAGATGGTAGGTACCTATACGGATATCTCTTAGGTTATGTTATTCTCTTAGATAACGTTGTATATAAAGACATTCTGTAGTATATTTAGTATCAGCATTGCACCCGTGCAAAGCCGTAGCGGATCGCTAGTATCTAAATAAAATGTGGTAATAGGACCCTACTTCCTACGTTTCCTACCTAATGTTTCTGTGTTCAAATGTTTTCACTGTTTCCATGCGGGCGTTTTGTTACACAATAAACGATTATGCAATGACATCAATACTACATAAAAACAGTTGATAGCGTCCAAAATATCTAATAGATTTTCAAAACATTCGTAAATGATTGTCTGTAGGTACCTACGAGTACTATATGATGACCTCTGTGGGCCATGGCCCGGTTCAAACGCAGAACGGGTCGTTTCCCGCCGCGGGACAAATGTTTGTGTATCTGCAAGTATCTGTCTAAGGTGTGGGTATTTTATGTATAATATGTATACATTAAAAAAAATGCGTGAGTGTTGTAGAACACTCGGTTGGAACAAAGTTCTTTATAGTACGTTAGAAGTACATTATTATTGATAAACGTATTATATTATTGATTAACAAATACAAATGAATGAATTACTGAGCGTCTGAAAGCAATTAAATAGAACGCAGAAATTACTAATGAATTAAATGATGTACAATAAAATGTTTATATTTTAATAAATTTTAATAAATATTCCCGACATTTATATTATATTTTGTCTTGGATATTTTGTTTATTATTATTTTGAGAAAACATAGGTTTTACTTACGTTTTATATTGTCGATGGAGACACCGACACTGTGCGTCAGTTAAACCCATGTTTAACTGTTTAACATGTTTAATTAACTGTTTAACATGTTTAACAAAATGTATCTAGATTTATTTAATTCTATGAAGCGGAAATTGACCGGAAACTATTATCTTAGTTTAGATGGCCTAGCTGATGGAATCATCTAGACTGTAATTTTCCTACTTCTCCTAGCTTAGCTGCCTTACTGTTTTCGTCACTGACCCTGATTCTTTAGTATTGTCAGACTAGATAAAAAAAAATATATATAATATATGCCGTGGTGGTTCCGGCTTAGAATAGGACCCCTCCATCTCCTCCCGTGGATGTCGTAAAAGGCGACTAAGGGAACACACACCGGGGGATTGGGCAGCAGCACCCCCTGAGCACAAAATACTAAATCTGCGGTCACCAATCCGCCTGCCAAGCCTGGTGACTATGGCAAAACCCCCATATGATGAACACAACTAAAAGACGGCCCCCAGTTCCCGGCAGTTCCGCTATTCCTGGCATAGCTGGCGGCCACGGTAACGGCGGAACAGGGGGTGCGAAAAATCTCCGGCAGAGGTCCAGCTAATACCAATACCAACGACCCCTGGCCCTGGCAACATACAACGCACGCACACTGAGGACCGACGAGAAGTTGATAGAGCTGGAAGAAGTAGTAAATAAGTTGCACTGGGATATTATAGTGTTATCAGAAGTCCGAAGAGAGGGAGAGGACACGATAATCCTAAATTCCGGCAACTTGGATTTGGACAGCGGAACCAACGGGGTCAGCGATTGGCCGACTTCATGGAAAAGGAGGGATGATGAACTCCTTTTTCAAAAAGCGGTCGTCCAGGAAATGGACGTGGCTTCACCCCGGTGGACACAAACGCGAGATAGATTTCATAATGACTACAAAAAAGTGAATATTTAATGATGTCTCAGTGATCAACAGGGTCAAAACCGTCAGAGATCACCGAATGGTTAGAGGCTCATTAAATCTTAACCTAAAGCTAGAAAGGTCCCGTCTGATGAAATCTACTCTTCGCTCAAGTCCTGCCCATACCCAAAACACCGAGAGCTTTCAGTTGGAACTCCAAAATCGCTTCCAATGCCTCGCCGAATGCGGATCCGTGGACGAAATAAATGACGGTCTGGTGGAAATTGTCCATGCCGTTGGGTCAAAGTTCTGTAAAACCCAGCGCAAAGGTAGAACCCAAAAACTCTCTGAGCACACTTTTAAACTCACTCATGGACTGAAACTGCAGTCTTCAGTGGACATGTCCAAATACAGCTCGCTAAATAAACAGATCTCTAAGTCTATGCGACGCGATTTGCGTCTCTTTAATACGTGTAGTATTAAGAACGCAATAGAGCGCAACCAAGGTTCCAAAGTGTTCGCGAGCGATCTGTCTATTGGGCAAAGTCTGTTGACGAAGCTGAAGACCGACAGTGGCAGTGTCGTTTCCTCGAAGCCAGAAGTTTTACGAGAGCTCGAGAAGTTCTATGGACAACTATACACCTCATCGCAAAGTCCTACTACAAGCACGACTAGCGATGCAAGAGCCCGCCTAACCAGACACTACACTGAAGACATTCCGGACGTCAGCCTATACGAGATTCGAACGGCTCTCAAGCAGCTTAAGAACAACAAGGCACCGGGGGAAGATGGAATAACGACAGAGCTTCTGAGAGCGGGTGGAACACCGGTACTTAAGGTCCTCCAGAAGCTGTTCAACTCCGTCATCCTCGAGAGAACTACGCCAGAGGCGTGGAACAGGAGCGTGGTTGTACTGTTCTTTAAGAAAGGGGATAACACCTACTTAAAGAATTACAGGCCCATCTCGCTGTTGAGTCATGTCTATAAGCTGTTTTCGAGAGTAGTTACTAATCGTCTCGCTCGTAGGTTTGACGACTTCCAGCCTCCCGAACAAGCCGGGTTCCGAAAAGGCTTTAACACCATAGACCACATCCATACGCTCCGGCAGGTTATACAGAAGACCGAAGAGTATAACCGGCCACTTTGTTTAGCGTTTGTGGACTATGAGAAAGCCTTTGATTCTGTTGAAACCTGGGCAGTGTTGCGGTCACTCCAGCGGTGCCAAATCGACTATCGGTATATCGAAGTGTTGAAATGTCTGTACAGTAACGCCACCATGTCTATTCGACTCTAGGACCAGAGCACGAATCCAATTCCATTGCATAAAGGGGTGAGACAGGGAGATGTTATTTCTCCGAAACTGTTCACCTCTGCATTGGAGGATATTTTCAAGCTCTTGTACTGGCATAGACATGGTATCAACATCAATGGCGAACACATCACTCACCTTCGATTTGCCGACGATATAGTCCTCATGGCAGAATCTCTGGAAGGCCTTGGCACAATGCTCAGCGACCTTAATATCGTGTCCCAACAGGTGGGTCTTAAAATGAACATGAGCAAGACAAAAATCATGTCAAATGCTCATGTTGCACCCGTACCGGTACATATTGGGAGCGATATAATCGAAGTTGTAAACCATTATGTCTATTTGGGTCAGACGATTCATTCAATTCAAAATGTCCAACTTCGACAAAGAGGTCAGCCGACGAATCCAACTCGGATAGGCAGCGTTCGGGAAATTACGGCACATCTTCTCGTCACAGATACCGCAGAGCCTCAAGATGTAAGTCTATAATCAGTGCGTGTTGCCAGTGATGACATATGGAACTGAGACTTGGTCGCTAACTATTATCATACGTGACGTTTCACTACGTGATAAAATCCGCAACGAGGAAATCCGTCGAAGAACCAAAGTCATCGACTTAGCACTCATAATTTGCAAGTTAAAGTGGCAATGGGCAGGCCATATAGCTTGCAGAACTGATAACCGTTGGGGAATAAAAGTTCTCGAATGGCGACCAAGGAGAGGAAAACGAACGACCCCTCACCCGATGGACTGACGACATTGTAAAGATCGCAGGAATTCGGTGGATGGAGAGGGCTCAAAATCGTTCTTCCTGGAAATCTATTGGGGAGGCCTATGTTCACCAGTGGACTTTATAAAGGCTGTTATGATGATGATTATGAGATAAAAAAATCGAAAATATGAAAGATTTATTGGACATTGGATGACCAATTTTCATAAACGCCTACCTTTAATAGGATATCAGGACTTTCAAACAATTGTTGTTTTGTTTGAAAAATTGTTGTTTTTTCTTTTTACGTTCCATGACACAAGGTGAATACATATTGGTTATGATATCAAAAGAGTTTGATAACTAACAAAATTACCTTTCTAATGATACACCACGATTCATAGTTCACTGCATAGAAATTTTAAAAAATAGTCGTGAACAACTCGCCATTAAGCGATTCCAGTTTAAAGCTCGCAATATGATAGGTATACAGTAACATTTTTAAATGACACTTACAAAATTTACTAGATATATAATAGACGTGTGATTGACGTGTTAAAGCAATTTTAATCATCATGTAAATTTAAAAAAAAACATAAATTAATTACAGGAATCAAATGTAAATATAAATTTATTATAGAGCTCTCATTTAAAAGTGATGCTCTTATTCGGACTTTCGGGCTAGCAAAATATGGTCTTTCGTAGATATTTCTCATAATTAGGCTCGCTAATGTTAGTAAATATTTTGTAGGGCAATGTGTAAGCTTCTATAACAAGCTGTGTGTATCTGACGTGCTAGATTTATCGATTGGCAAATTTATGAAGAACGTTATTAAACAAAAACTGGCTCATACATAAAGTATCAGATTATTTAGATAAAAGCTTTGGGCGAATCTGCTCGAAAACCACTCAAAATTCATAACAATATTAGCAAGGATCATACAAAAAAATACCTATATTTATTTAGTAGGTACCTACTTAGGAAGGCGATTCAAAATTGTTCCTTTGATTTTGTTGAATATAGTTATTTTTCTTTTCTTCATCTTTATTTCTACACTTTAAAATACTGTAGACGCTGATCAGTAAAGCATACCAAACATTTTTTTGTTGAATTCCCTAGAATAACTGGGTTTACCGCGCAAAACCCTTGGCCAAAGGAAAAAAGCCAGACAGGGTGTGAATGACCTCAAGAACCAGCTTAAATCTCATTCTTATCTTCCAAGCCAATTGAATTCTTACCATTGAAATACCATTCTTGATTCGTACCGTTGAAATAAAACCATTACACTTATTACCAGCCTGGATAATTACAGATCTTTGTACGATAAAACTGTTTTTTAAAAAGAAATAACTGGTAGAATGGAGCGTAATTAGTGGCCATTGGAGTTTAAAAAGAAATACAAATTGGGTTCTTTTTGTGTCGATTGTTTATTTTTAAAATGTATTCCGTTATGTACGTAAAGCTGATTTGATGTAATTTAATCATTGAATCAGAAAACAGGTTTTGTTGTGGTTATTTGCTTAAAAGTTTAGCTAAGCTTATATTCGATGTTAAGTAACTATTATCAACAAAGGTTGTACAATATCAACTTGAATTATTTTACATAATTTTACTCTACAAATTGCAGAGCAGATTCAGTTTTTTTTAAACGGAAAACATGAATCAGGTCAATGGATTTAGTTTTAAATTGTCAATAATATACCACATATACCTGGAAGGTACCGTTGGTAAGTAAGTCAAGTAGGTATGCAAGTTCAAAAAAATGAAAACATCCGTTCAAAGTGAAACTAGAAGTGCGATGACTGATCCAAAAAGAAAGTTTTAGCAATTCAAAACTGTGAATCTACTAAAAAGAATGTCGGTCGTTCTCGGCGACGACAAAATCGGTCAGCCGCGGACGTTCGGTCGGGTCGGATTCCGTACGGAACCTTGTTTCGATCATTTCACTGACCCACATTCGTTCACCTACAACAAGACGGACGCATAGAAACTACTTAGGTAGGTAGGTAGGTACGTTTGAACCGAGATAATGTACGTTCTAAGCTATTTGACATCCTTGTAGATAAACGTTGCGATAGAGCTTTCTTTGTTTGCAACTTTGCTACATTTTACAAAATCATTTTAGAAACAAAAATCGACAAAATGCACAAAAATATTAGATCGTTTATTTAACATACTTACATAAATACAAGTATTTAGAGTTTTTACTCCATCCATAGGTACTTACTTAAAACGCAACCGCAACTTAATCTATGATGTACCTACTTCATGTTGTCAAATTAGAAAGTAAAAACGTCAATAATCCTGTGATCTCAATTCATTTTAAATCCGGTTAGGTACACTTATTATAAATAGTTAGATACTCCTACATACGCATCTCGTTTTAATAGGTTTGTAGTTAATTATGGCGACCTTTCCTCAACAAGTCAGCTTTACTTCTCTACGGGCGCAGTAGGAAGAGCAACAACCTATGATTACACGCCCGTTATTCCCGATCGTCTCGACTGCGCACTGATAACTTGCAGAAAAACTTGCCTTTACTGGTTTTAAAAGTTAAAAACTTTTCAATTCAGACTGCGTTTGAAAAATAACGGTAAATTATAATATGTGAGTATCTAGTGTCAATTAGAATTAGAATTTGGATCGTTACACATCGCCAAAAGAGGTTCGCATTGAAACAATGCAATAGTGCAAAAATATATATTCACCTGTTTAGCGGCCAAACAGTTCTCCCACACTTACAACAAACTCATTATTCAGCACTGAGGATTTGACAGTTAATCGAATTATTAATTAAATTAAAAACCTTGCAACTTTTTATTAAAAAAAGTTTGATCAATCATAAAAATAAGAATCGTGCGATGAAAATAACTTAATTTTGACAGTTCGCGAGCGCGCGCTTTTTGTTTTTTTTTTATTAAAAGCTGTATGGCGGAGGGCGTTTGCCGCGAAGCCTTGACCGCTACGCGACTGTGGTCCCACTGAGCGTTGTCTTGCTGCGCTCACGCTTGCCCTCTCGGCAAGCAATGTAAATTACTTTCCAACAGTTAGTTTTCGCTTCGCTGCACTGATTCCGGTCAACTCTGTAAGTATTTTTTCCTGCTGAGCTTTGGCCGAGCGAAAGAAAGCTTATCTTCAGCAAATATGCATGAGAGGAGCCTCCTTTGAAACAGGTTTGTTGTAGGCAGATAAGATTGCGACCTCTTTGCCTCTTTTATTCCTCGTGTGCTAGTACTACCAACGACCCCATTATATTCATATTTTTAACCAAGTAGGTACATCTTATTATTATCTTCTTTTTCAGCTCTTTCTCACTGACTTCAGCAAGGCGGATGAAATGTTTTTTTTTCGCACGATGTTCTCCGTTTTTCTACACTTCATTTACCCCTTACTTTGCCCAGCATTACCTATGCGTTGAAGCTGTTGGTATTTTTGACTTTTTGGTGCCATATAACACCAAGAATCATGATCAGAATTAATTGACAATTTTAATTTATTTATGTTATTTAAAATTGGTATTTATAGTGACATTGTATTTGGTTTGATGATATTAGTATGTTATAATTTCAATTAATTCGTATAAATGTAATATATTCGCGTGTCTGTACTGGGGCGAGATATGCAGCTCTACTATTAATAATTCCACCTAATGTATATTATACCATGATTCTGTTAATAAACGTACCTACTGAACACTGAAGACAGCACCCTTGTTATTGAAGCATATCTGCAAAATTTTACTAAAACTTGCTATTTTCTACATTTTGTTTCTTACATCTTTGTGTAGAAGGCGCTCTAGATTATGTTAGCTATTTACCCATAACCTAATTCAAAAGTACCTACTTATTTTAATTATCAAGTATGTGTAGGTACCTACATTAAGTAGGTACATTAATTATGTATTTTAACCGACTTCAAAAAACGAGGAGGTTCTTAATTAGGTTGTTTTTTAAATGTTTGTTACCTCATAACTCCGTAATTTTAAACCGATTTGAAAAAATATATTTTCATAGAAATTTCATCAAAATAAGTTAAGTACGTAGTTTGGTATTTAAATCAAAATAGCTGGAAAAAATATGTCATCCAAGTAAACGAAATTCCGTATTTTGCTTCTCTGTGACTTTCCAGTACCTACTTAGTGTTTACGAATTTCCAAAAATGCTAGTATAGTACCTACCTACTAAAAAGTGTAAAATGGAAAACTTATTTAAAAGACTTCAAAAAAAGAATAGGTTTCAATGCGGTTGTATTGTTATGGGCTCAAAATAATAACGTTTTTAAAACGTAATTATGTAACATAAGTAGGTAGGTTTAATAAGTTATTTATGTATGTACTATTTACTAAATTAGTTTAATGTACCTAGCTACGCTGGCCCATCCACTCAATGGACGGTTCGGCTGACGGCTGAGACGGCTCAATAAAATACAGTTCAATAAACAATAACCTATACCTTATAAAAAATGGTTTTTACAATCCGGTCTAAACAAACGTGAAATACCTAGATCGCTCTCAAAGATCGCAGCTTCAAGCAACTTAAATACCTACTAGTAGATACAATATTAAAAATTGTTATTTTTTTGTGTTTATAACATAAAGTGTAGGTACAATAAAGATATTATTCTATTCTACCGAAACCTTAAGTTACACGAAACACCTTGAAATTAAGGTAATCATCAAAAATTTACTAACCAATCGAAGTTGAATAAAGATCAATTGGTTTAGGAAAGCGAAGTTCACTAGTGTGTAGGTATTGTTCAAAATTAACAAGTCCAAAAAATGTGGAACGCTTCACGATTTTGCGTGTCATCCTTGCGCAGGGGCCATGCTAATCTTCTCTGTATCGTTCCAATTTTAGTATATGTACTGCCGAAGCAAGTACATCAGTTAGGGATTTGTTACTGAACAGTTGCTATGTAAGCAAAAAATATCACTTGCGCGATCTAGAACTTTACATTATATTTCAGAATATCTTTACAGTACATGTTTCATTTTGCGTTTTATAACTATCAACAAATTATTTTAGTTCTTGTAAAAAACTTTTAATACTATTTGTATAATTATTACTGAATAAAAAGGTAAATGCAGTATTAACTTAAAACACTACTCACCTAGCGCCACCTGTGTAATTTTATGGTAAATATCTCTATGTGGCCTGGCGATGGACATGTGCCCATAGTTGGCTTGATATATATTTTACACAGCACCATCTATGTGCAAGTGGCAGAACCACAGAAAATGATGTCAGAAGACGAACTAATGTCACTGGCAGTCTGACAGCTGACAGTCACACTGTCAGAGTAAAGTGAGCGAGCGGCTGTTTCGTTCGTGCATTTATCAAAATAAACACAAGGTTTTTCGAGAAATTCTGGAATTATTTCACTAATTATTTCAAAAATCAAGAAAAACTTTCGTTTTAGTGTAAGTAAGTGAACGAATAAATTTTATTTCTATCTAGTTAAAATGAGCACGTGGAGATTTCATTCATTAATTTACAGAAAAATAAGTGCACGTGTTTTGTACAAGTTTACGCCATATATTTAAACATAGCATACTTAGATTAATATTCCCTCCTTGTCAATGAAAAAACTTTGGAAAGTACTAAATTCTTTATAACCAGTCTCTACCTATAATACACAAATATAATCATAACCTAAAATTCACACAAGAAAAAACTGTGCGTATTTTTTTGTACAGTACAATGTACAATTACAATTTACTTACAGAATGGAGAAAGAATTAAAAAACCCCAGCTCTATACTCGGCAAGAAACGCAAACGCAAGTTATCTACTAGCATCACAGCTTCAGAACCGAAAGTTATCAAAGTTGAAGCGCCCAAGTCAAAGGATGCACAAAAAAAGAAAACAAAAAAGAAAAAAGCTAAAGCTAAAATATCAGTACCCGCACCAACTGTCAATGAAACTGTAGCTTCTGAGATAATTGAGTCCGAACCTCTGAAGCCGAAGAAAGAAAATGTCAGTGTTCAAAATACACTACCCGCGGTCAAAGGCCTGTCAATAGAGGAAATGGGAGAAAAGTATCCAGTTCTTATTAATAAAGAGCTTATTGACAGATTTTTGAAAGTGCCTCTTTCTAACAATCAAAAAGGTATGCTTCTACCTTAACCTACTAGTACTAATTTAAGTAAGTGATAAAGTAAAACAGTATTTTTTCTCCAACTACTCTGGTGAGGCAGTTTATAGGATGTCCACCTGCTATGGAAACTTTAAATTGGCACTAGGCAATGCTTCATAAGGAAGCTATGAGAGGCAGCAGTCAATTTACATATATACCTAGTACAGGCTGTCCAATCTTTGCCACCTTACCCTTGCAATTGTATTGTTACTTGATTTTTATACTGGTACATTTTATTTTTTTAGTGCATGGGTTTTTTCTAACCGTCTTTTAGTAAGAAGTATAGAATAGAATTGAAAAGTTTTTTCTAGTGTCCAAAAACTTTAATCTTATATAAGCTTATTTATTATTTCCACATCTCTTGGATAAACATTTCAAATTTGTATTAGTAGCTTTTACTTATTCTAGTATTAGTGAGATGTGATGACCACTCTAGGGTAAAAGGAGGAGGCCCGCCATGGTGCTCCATGTCATCTTGTTTTTGCAGTGATTGTCCAATTACACATACAAAAAATTGGCTTACTGCTTTTTAGGTCTACCAATTCTTCTATTGACAACCTCTGTGGCACAGATCCGGCTGAAACGCATAAGGTTGTGGGTTCGATTCCCGCTGCGGGAAAAATGTTTATATGATCTGCAAGTATTTGTCTCAGGTCTGGGTGTTTCTATGTATAATATGATGTATGTATTTACAAAAAAAAGTATATAAGTAGTGTATCAGTCATGTGGTACCCATAACACAAGCTCTGTTTTTTTGGGGCCAGATGATGCTGTGTGAAATGTCTGGGATTATTTATTTATTTATTACACTAATCTATATACCTACAAGAAATCATTTCGATCTTTCCAAAAGGTCTCTAACTTTTCCCTCTTCCCGCTTTTGTTGTAAATTTAACAGTAGCGCAAATTTATATATTCTATGGTAAAATAATCACTAAACATTCCTAGTTTGCAGCTCCCAACCTGTAGATAGACTTTTTTTCTAAAAGAGGGCTTGAAAAATTAAAAAATATAATTTTAGGGCGTATCCGGCAAGCCATCAGGGGACAGCTTCAAGGATCTGACAACACCCTTTCAGCAGACATCCTCAATGGCAAGATTCAAGCGATATTAAAAAACTCGGAAAATTTGACAGACTCTGACTTAAGACGTCTACGTATTCTACACAACATGTTACGAACTTCACTTGAACCTGAAAAAGAGAAAGTGACAGGCGATCAGAAGAAAAAAAAGGTTAAAAAGCCTAAGAAAGAGAAAGCAGAAGTAGAACCTAAGAAAGAGAATGGAGAAGTTGAACCTAAGATAGAGAATGGAGAAGTCGAACCTAAGAAAGAGAAGCCACAAAATAAAGTAAAGGGACCGAAGAGATATGTTGTGTTTATCGGGAATCTGCCGTTGGATATTGATAAGGAAAAGGTTTTATACATTTATTATTATAATTATTTTTGTTTACTTTTTTATAATCATTTCTTTATTTATTTAATTATTTTCTTGCAGCTGATGAAACATTTTGCAGAAATAGATGAGCACATAAAGGATATTAGGATACCGAAACAGACAGAGGGCAAGAAAAGTGCTATCGCCTTTATAGAGGTCACCACTGAACCAGTTTACGAGGTAATCAAAGTCTTGGCCAACTCCGGAAATCAATATATCAGATTTCAATACTTCTTTACTTCCTATAATGACATCTGTCTTTATCACAATTTTGACAATGTCAAGTGATTGTTTTGTTATAATATAGTTACATATACATACCATAGTTACAAAGTCTCAGTCAATGGTCAATTGTCAATTCTAAACGTCATCGCGGAATAGCCGTCTAGAATTTTCTTGGGATTCCTCGTCGTTCAAATCACATTGCACCATAATACACATATAATTCAAATGTCCATACTTGTCCCATGTAGTCACAATTTATTCATTAAAATTCCGCTAAGATTACTGAATAAAACATGCAATCAAACGTGTAAAAATATTTAATTAGCAGAGCTATGTTACGTAATGACAAACGAAGGAACCCGATTTCAATGCTTTTTTCTTCCTATAATGGCATCTGCCTTGATAACAATTTTGCCAATGTCAAGTAATTATTTTGTTATAATATACTCACACGATCTCAGTCGATCGTCATTTGTCTATTGTAAATTTTCTTAGATCCTTCGTCATACAAATCGCAAAGGAATCATAATACACTCATAATTTAATTGTCTACACTTGTACTAAGAAGTTACAATTTATTGATTAAAATTCCGCTTAGATTACCCAATTTAATTTAAATTAAATTTAAGATTACGGGAAAACGGATTAATTTAGAGATTATCAGTGAAATGTCAAACTAATACGGTTATTTCCAGTTTTATTTGTAATTATGGTGATTTAGTTCAAATAATGCTATGTTATGTTATTGACTCGGGTGTAAACTCGGGACAAAACACACAAAAGTACCTAGCCCCAAACTAAGCATAGCTTCTATTATGATGACGATAAGACATATGTAATAAATCTTTATTTTTAAATTCATACTTTATAACACCCAGACACAGAACAAACACCTAAATTCATCAAACAAATGTTTGTCCTGGGAGGGAATGAGACCCTCAACCTACAGCGCAGAAGGCAGAGCTACTACCAACCGAGCTGACGGAGCAGTTAATTGGAATAAAAGTTTCATGCTTCGAGAAAATAATCCATAAATTATTTTATATGAAAAGCCACCATCTATATATATAAAAGAAAGTCGTGTTAGTTACACCACTTATAACTCGAGAACCGCTGAACCGATTTAGATGAAACTTAAAATGAATATAGTTAGTAACTTGGATTAGGATATAGGCTATTTTTTATCCCGGGAAAACAACGGGAACGGGGCGGGTGGCCGATAGCGCCATCTATTATTATTTATCCGTAACTTTGTTAATCTCTGTAATTATTACAATAATTTGAATAGCTATCTTTTTTTTATTAGCGAAGTTGTAACCGCTCAATGAAGTGGGCAGGAGGGGTCAGCTAGTTTTGTATCAAATAACAAATGACTAATGACAAGATACGACTTAGTGATGTCTTACTATAAAATACGAATCAATTGACTTCGACAAAATTATCATCATTATGAATGACATGCATTCAGACAGATGGGCCAACATGGTAACTCCCTGGCAGCCTGGCGGAAAGCGGCGTCGCGGTCGGCAAAAAAATTTGTCTCGGGTCTGTGTGTTTCTATGTATAATATGTATGTATTTACAAAAAAAAGTATATAAGTACTATATCAGTCATGTGGTACCCATAACACAAGCTCTGCTTACTTTGGGACTAGATGATGCTGTGTGAAATGTCCGGTATTATTATTATTAATAATACATATGATTTCAGATGGCCTTATCGAAGCATCATTCAATGCTGGACAATAAACGTATCAATGTGATGTACACAGCGCAAGAGAACAGCAAAGTTTCTAAAAGTGAAGCGAAGGTAATGTAAATATATAAAAAAATAACGTGTGCATGTCGGGACGCCCGACAGAAGTGATAACTTAAACTAATCTAACAAGCGGTGTGGGTTAGAGTGAGAGAGGAGGAGCCTGCCCACCGCTGCCGTATGCGTGAGAGAAAGGTTAGCCAGACAGACAGGCGCCGTAACGCGTTACGTAACGTAGCGTTTCACCCTCCCATTAGAAGTTATCACTTCAAAAAAACGAACGAGCCTTACAGTAGTCGCATATGATGTGTAGCATCTGACATCTCACCTTGGTCTTCTTAACTTGTCACTAGTGTCAAACCAGTGTGGTGAAAGGATGAAAGTGCTCTTCAGAGGCTCCTTTCGTGCACTTGCACATGTCTTCGAACACATTTAGATTCTACGACATGCCGGTTTTCTCACCTTCACTGTTTGTGAGAACTTGTATAACGTTAACGCACATACATTTTTAGATCAATCAAATGGTGGATTCATTGGTGCACGACCGAATTCGAACCCACGAACTTAGGAACGGAAGGTAGTTGTAATAAGCAACATTAATATTATATCCTGAATAGCACATTTTATACACAACACTGCGCAGCTGATGCGTTCTCTTTCTCTATATCCCTTTCTCATGCTCGTCACACACACGCATACACTGTTGGCTGACAGTACCAACCTCTTGGAAAATAGGTTGGTACCATCTGAGGGCAACTCTACACCGCACGCGCTCATTGCTTAAATCAACATGCATGGCATGATGGAAACTTGAAAAGCTGAAACAGGCAGTTTAATCTGCCCTCCGAAACACGAAACTGCTTAGATTTGAATGCTAAATGAAATTAAATATGTTCAGGGCTAATGCCCAGGTTTGGTAGACATCTCAGATCTGCAGTTACTTAGATCGTTCAGGATGTCTAGGGGAGTCAGAGGCACGTCCAAACATTACATTTGGCATAGGGTTTTTAAATCTGCTTTAATATTTTTCTAAACTAGCGACCCGCCCCGGCTTCGTACGGGTGCAATGCTGATACTAAATATACTACAAATTGTGTTTGTTTACGACATAACATTAGAAACCTCTAAAATTATCAGTGTTTCTCTAGGTACTATATTATGCATGTATTATACATATAAACCTTCCTGTTGAATAAATGTATCTATTAAAAAAAACCGCATCAAAATCCGTTGCGTAGTTTTTAGTTTTGAAGATCTAAGCATTCTCCTCCTGAGACCCAGGGTGTCAAATTTTGTCAGAACGGTAAAATTTTTGGTTTGGGTACTTATATCAATGCATTAAAACCAAAACTACCTAAAAAAAATCCCATCCCCCCCGAAAGCCTAAAATAGAGGGTATCGTAGGTGATACTTCGGGTCTCAATGAAACCAAATCATGTAATATTTGACTTGAATTTTTATTGTTATGAAAATCGTAAAAACAATTTCGATTCACGTTCAAACACAAAAATATTTTACACTTCGAACATTTTATGAATGTGAGTCCCTTGCTGGATGCAACCGGTATTTGGAACGATTGTTTTGGTCGCTCTTAGCACAAATTGGCAAGGGCTGAGCTTCTTTTAGCCTTTTGGCAATGTGAGGAATGGGGGTCACAAGCATGTGCCTTCTAGTGGAGGGTGTCAAAGACGGAACGTCATGTATTTCATGCAGTGTAGCGACTGGTAGAACGAGAAACGGTTATAAGAGGTTCATCATCAGACGAATCCCAATCCGAATAGGATTGAGATCCGCTTCATGAGGAACCAATTCTTCGACAACACCTTCTGGCTCTAATTCTAGGTTTTCCAAATCATCTTCATCTTCTTTTTCGTCAAAATTCAATTGTAACTCTTCAATTCCACGATCTCTCAACTCTTCAAAAAAGCAAATTACTAGTCATGAATAAAAAAGTGTGGCCAAAATATCTTACAAATTATTTTAATTTTAATGTTTTTTTTACTAAAAACGAAAGTTTACATTGTATTCGAGTCAAAACAACCAAAAAATATTAAATAAGCCAAAAACACAATAATTACCTGAACGCGAAGTCAACATGCCGAAGATTGCACAAAAACATGATTAGAACTAGTCGTCAACTACACAACTTGTGATTATGCGGAAAAAAGACCGAACAGGACGGTAGACAACAACTAGCTAAATGCCTCTAAAAAAATGGGACCTGGATGAGTTTTTTGTCCATTTTCTCGGGCTTGGGTTAGGAGGAATTGGCACCTAAATTCACCTAGTATGTATGTATAGTAAGAAGTATCAAAGTGATCCTTGTGACGGCTTGAATAAAAATATATTTGAATTTGAGTTTGAATTCTGTCATCTGGTCACCATAATACAAGCTATGCTTAGTTTGGAGCTAGATGGTGTTGTGTACATTTTCCACCAATTTATTTATTATTGTCTATCTATGTTCTTACAATGTTTTGTCTCCAGGGAAAAGCAGCCAAGTTAGTCGCGTTACAGAAGTCAGGGAAATTAGTCGGCAGCACAGCTGCTGGCAAGAAACGGAGCCATCGACGGAAGATTATGAAGAAAGCCAAGGCGAAACAGACAGCTATGGAAAACGCGTGATTTGATGAGATGTCAACACATTTAAATAACACTTTAGTTAATGTGTGGTTATAAGATAGACCCATTGTTTTTGAAAATAATAAATATATGTTTTAGTAAACGTACGAATGTATGTAATAAATAGTATTATATTTTATTTTTGGTTTTAATTGTATCTATATTATACATTATGACAGGTACCTACATAAAAAGCTTAATAAATCCTTCCCTAATATACAGTATCTATCAGTATAAATTTTATCAAAATCTGGCTCCATGTTACGTGAATTGCGGAATCGTTGACGTCAAAAGCACTTTGTACGCAAATATTTTTGATATAGGCATAGTTTCGCCTGCGGGTGGGCGATAGGCAGCGGCTGGCTTCCGTAATAATAGTTTTACGACTTGAGACTGGTTTTACAGATATATCTGGGTCAGCCGTTCTTCCGTGAAAAAGCTTAGAACAAACAGACAAGCAGAGGCACATTCTGATTTAAATACTAAGTAGGTAGCTGCTGCCCGCGTTTTAGGATAAATCCACCAGATTCCACATTCGTCGGATCATTTATTTCTTCAGCATTCGTCAGATTTTATCAATGATTCCCCATTCGACAGATTTCGCGTTTGTCATAAAGAAACTAATCAGATCAAAACCAATTGGTAGGGTTGTGTTAGAGTATAAGCGAGCGTGACGCGGCAGCAGCATCCGAAGCGCCAGAAGAATATTTCGTTAGTCTGCATCGTCAGATACATAACTCTGGCGAATGTGTCTTCATTCGTTTTCCTTATTCGTCATCAATGACCTAACTGAACTAAAATTAAAATATTTTTGCCATGTAAAGGTAAAATACAGACAGAGGGACACTTTCGAATTTATATTTTGATTGTAGGTAATCCCCAGGCGTGGTAGCCATTTTAGATCTCTAGTATCATTAAGGATGTCTAATAGGAGTATTCAGAGGCACGTGTTCTTAGCACATGCCCACTTGTAATAGTTAGGTTATATTTTTTTTCCCATTTTCTACAATTAACTTATGCCTATCACAGTCGCTTTCTTTTTAGTGAAGAAAGAACAGCAACATTAATATTCAATATCAAAATTATCAGCAACTCGATTGAGTGTTATTCCTCCTAATTTCCAGTTTGTATTGAGTGACTAGGATGCACGGAATCTTGTAGGTGATTCAGTCATGGTTTGTAGGTAAAGCTATCTTGCCCTTCCTAAGATCAACGAAAATACGCAACGCCGCCGAGCGTTACCTGAATGGGTGACCGCAGTTACATTTCCATCGGAGGACACTTTAAGTAGTCGGTTTTTTTCATGCCGGACATTTCACACAGCTTCATCTGACCCCAAAGTAAGCAGTGTGTTATGTATATACTACTTAAACTCAATTTCATGTAAATACATGTTGTACATAGAAATACCCAGACCCGAAATAAATACTTGTAGATCATACAAACATTTGAATCGAGCCTGCAACCTTCTGCGTGTCAGCCGGACTCTAGCCCACTGCGCCACAAAGGTCGTCAAGTTAGTAAATACTCCTTAATAAGTAGATGTAGATAAGTAGTATAAGTAGATGAATGGTAAACTAAAATAAAACGAAAAAATAGTGCTTCAAAAATTATTTATTTATTATATATAATTTATATATCCATTTATAGTTAAAATCAATGCACACGTAAACCAAACTCCTAACTCGCAACTCATGTATACTGGCAGTAAAACCTACAGCAGCGACAACTGATCTAGACTTACATGAAGTTAGCTTTGACGTCTGTCATTTTCTTTCGTCTGTGGAGCGAGTTTGTTGTCTCTTTCGAACCTTCGCCTATTCATATCGCCTAGATCGGATGACAGAACTGCCTATCGCAATTACGGATGTGAAATTAGCTACAATTGGCTAAACTTTTTCACACCCGTAAAAGGACGAGCTGACCTTCCATACCTACTTAGTAGGAAACATAAAAGACCCATCATAGACATTAATTTAATAATTTAATCAATTCATATCAAATTGCTGTAGGATTCTAGCATTTTGTATATCATAGAGACCAATATTCTCAGATTTTCAATATGTATTTCTATTGTTTTATCAAATGTTTCCAACTCAATAAACATGCATTTTTCAATTTAGGAGACAACAGATTTTTTTCCAAAATCCATATATGGCAGTTAGCTTATGCGTTAAAAGTGAATATGAAACATAATTTCAAAACGATTAAAATTAGATTATACACAACAGGAATAGTAGGATCAGTAACAAAAATATCATTGAAGCTAAAGAAACACAAAATTCTCCAAGATCCAAGGAACTTCCTCAGACTTCAATTATTTAGACCTTTTTCAGGATGTCTAGGAGGGTTAGTCAGAACCACGGCCAAAAATTATATTTGGCGCATAGTTTGCACAGGAAAATTCCGTACGTGAAAGGTTGCCTTCGCCATACATAAATACTAATCAATATCACATTCATGAAATTTAGATTCCAGGGTGTGAAGGTTTCCAACACCGTTTGAGATTAACTAATAAATCTTTATAGGTCTTTTATATTTCGAATGTACGCATTAAAAAATCTATTAAATAATTCTTTTAAAATGTCTATGCAGTAAGTTTCTCGTATCATCTAAATTAATACTTTTTCTTAGACACTGCAAAAATGATATTTGAAAAGCCATGATCGATCTGGGATATATTTCTTAGATAGTGTTGTACCGCGCGCGTTTATCGATTGTCGATGATGTATAAATATGGACTATAAAAATGTCAGTGTCGCACGAACCGTGGTATCTAAGAAATAAATGCCAGAAAATATTGTAAAAACCAAAAAATATACAGCAAAGTACTAGTAGTTCCGCCAATCACAAGACACACTACGTAAACATCGAAATAAATAAACAGTTATAAAATAGTAAACAAAAAATGGGGACTACTAAAGTTTAACTTGACTGACATTCATTATTTTTACAACACTACTAATATTCGAGAAAAACAGTTTTTTAAAATACCTAAAAACAAATCACAATTTCTCAAAACAATCTTAGCCGAACGACTTGGACATTTTCAATACAATAATTGCAAAAATAATTGCTAAAAAATACTACGTTGACGAAAGTCTACACTATTTTATGAATTGAAATGTTGACATTTATTTATTGTCAATAATATAACTATTGCAACTCTCTAGGAGTTATAATTCGCATAGTTTTAAAACATATTAAAAGCTGTTAAACCAATCTATCAGTATACGATCATAGATATACATTAATTTTATCATAACAGCCGATTAGACATAAGACAAAAATGTCGAATCGACGGAGAAATGTTACACTATGTTTCGAGATTGTCTTTCAGAAACGAAGGCCTAGACTACAATTCTTAGGCCCTACTCTACACTTAACGTTCTAGACTAATCCAGTCTAATACCGAAAATTTGAAATAGTTCACTATTTTTACAGACCCAGTTCAAATCTACCTTTAAAACTGGCCACCGAATGAAAGAGTATTCGAATTATCCAAATTAAAATCCTGGGTTAAAATACTGTTTCGTTGCTACGCGCAAATTATTTAAAAAAATACAAATAACTATACCGAAAATGACATCTTTCTATGTTTAAAATAGATCTCATCTAATACTTTTAGACTTATAACTAATATGTACAGTCGGCTACGTAATTAAATACAACAACGTTAGTAATGTGCGTTGTTCACAATATTCATAAAACCTCTCGAGCCCTTACGCGAACCTTTGCTGAGATTCTCGAAATGTCATATCCGAATTTGAAACCTATTCTCGAGGTTTTAAAGTCCAATTTATTGTGGAATGTTATCGTATAAACTTCCATAGGAAGTTTTGTTTTACAATGGAATGAAATGTCATGGTCATTGCAAATTAAAAAAAAAACACTACTTTCTACCATTCCCTTGCATGTTGTTATTTTTATCTGAAAATAATATCGATAAGTCGATATAATTATATTAGTGTCACATCATTACGTCACTTTGTATCTCAGAGTAATGATAAAGCGAGTTATAGAAAACGACTCTTAAAGTTCAAGGTAAGCAAATTTTATGAGACTTGTTCTATTGCTGATAAAATATTGCTTTATTCAAGTGTTAATGTATTTTTTGATTTTTCAAGGCTATATTTATTTCATTATACGAAAACTTGTGAAGTTATGAAGGCATTGCATTATGAATCTTATACCAATGACATAGAGATTGCATGATTGAATTGATGAAGAGCCAATTGAAATACACAAATATTGCATTTTGGCCTTTAACCAGATAGTATTAAGAATCTTATAATATTAAAACAATTCCTCATCTAAAAACCACACGGTTACTATGAAATCTATCCTGACATGTTAGCTTTTGCATTTAAATCTTTATTTACATGATACTAGGGTGCTCTTTCAAAAGATAGCCCAGCACTGCATATTTAAAAACCGCACAGTTACTAACTCATTCATTTTGACATTTGATTTTGCGTTCGACAGTTATTTACATCAAGTTCTTCGCTTCGTTCTCAAACAATAACCGCAATTACTAACACATTAATCTAGTCTCTTTTGCATTTTGACCTTTAGTCACCTCACTTTTAGGTGTACTTCTAAATTTTAATCATACATTCACCCGCATAGTTACTAACACACCCTTGAGTGGCTTTCGCAGTTTTACCTTTATTCACATCACTTTAAGGTGTATTTCCAAATGTTAAAGTCCAACTTTAAAAACCGCACTGTTACTAACACATTCTTTTGCATTTTCCGCTCTATTTGCATGACTCTAAGGTGTATTTTCAGATGTTTACCCAGCGTTCTTCGAAGAATTGCCGCATGTTATGACCAGCGCGTCCTACAGGACTGTAATCTTCGTTGAAAACCTCGCAGTTACTGAATATAAGGCGCACGTCAGATGCGAATTCCTCCTTGCATTTGTATCTGGAAAGATAAATTATATATAAATATTTGTGAATAATACACACAACACCATCTATCCCCAAACTAAGGTACTAAAGTGTTCAGATGACTGATACAATACTTATATCTTTTAAAACATACTTATGATATTATATAACACATACAGAACAGACACAGAACAAACATCTATGTTCAGTATATAAAAGTTCTGGGGATCGATCCCACAACCTACAGAGCAGAAGGCAGAGCTACTACCAACAGGGCTAAGACTATTATTTTAACGATGAAAGCACCGAGGCTGTTTCGATTCTTCAGAGAATCTTAATCAAAAAAAAACGCGTGCGTCTCGGGACGCCCGACAGAGTGATACCTTAAACTAATCTAACTAGCGCTGTGGGTTATGGTGAGAGGAGGAGCCTGCCTACCGCTGCCGTACGCGTGAGAGAAATGGAAGACAGACAGACTGGCGCCGTAACGCGTTACGTAACGAAGCGGTTACGTAACGCGTTACGCGTAAGAAATTATAACTTTAAAAACCTACTTAAGGGACGCACCTTCGTTACACCTTCGTAGAAAAGTGCCGCGGCTGAGTTACGCTATAGAAAGGGAGGCACTGGCCTCAATTCAGTTGTTTCGCTAGAGTAACTAAAATTTTCTAAAACAAAAACGATCTTAGTTTGTTTGCATTAAAGTCTGAATTAGAATAACATTTTTTAGTGACACTTACTAAATTAACGTATAACTGACGTGTTTTAGCTCAATTTAGGTGTTGATTAAAACTACGGCTATTTTCCGCAGTTTTTATCAACACCTCTATCCATTATTTTCAATAAAGGAATTAATTGAAATAAAAATTATAGCAATTAAACAAAAAATAATTTTAACTTATTTTAGAACTGTTATTTAAAATGGGTACTCTAATTTGAACTTTATTGGTAGCAAAATAAGGTTGTCCATATTTTAGAAAATTTTAGCTAGTCCGAAACAACAGAATTGCCAGCACTATGTAGATAAATATAATGTTAGGCGCTAAGAGTTTATGCGAGCTAAATTGCACTTAATTGCGTGGTACCAAGAGTCGCTATTTATATAAATGTTTTCATAAATTTAAAAAATATTGCCGAACACTTCACACAGCATCATCTAGCCCCAAAGTAAGCAGAGCTTGTGTTATGGGAACCACATGACTGATATACTACTTATAAAGGCTTTTTTAGCAAAGCATACATAGACACAACCCGAGATAATACAATTCAAATCAAATCAAAACATCCTTTATTCAATAAAATCACAAGGACCACTTTGAATCGTCTGCTTAGATGCTAGTGAATCTAGGTGCCGGTTCCTCCTAACCCCAGTTCATGAAGAATCCGGCAAGAAACTCGCCTGCTCTTAACACTTTTTTGTATGATCCTTGACAATTTTGTTACGGATGCCGAGTCGAGTTGGAGCAGATTCATCCCATTTTTTGTCATCTAAACAATCATATATTTTATAATATGCTTTCTGTTTCTGTTTTTTTACGTTTTTAATGCCAATCGACAATTCTAACACTTGATAAATACTAGATACAATACCATGTATCAAATTATTTTGTTGTAAGTTATACTTACGTGCCGTCTCCGAGTTTCCTCTTTATAGTAGAGAGGTCCATGGGACATTTGATGACCTTCTTGTATTGCGGGAACTGTTTGGTATTCACTGGAATCAGGAACGGCCAAGCGTGTTCGTGCATCTCCATATCTCCCAGTAAATTCCTAGAAAAATATATCTTATATATACGAAGCCGGGGAATCGCGCACGATTCGATTTGAGAAATGAGTGGGCTTGTGGTAGAGTTGGCCGTCAGATGGTACCAACCCATATCCCGAGAGGTTGGTACTGTCAGCTGACAGTGTGTACGTGTGCGTGAGGAGAAAGAGAAAGGGACATAGAGAAAGAGAACGCTGTGCGCTTAACCTACAGTGTTGTGTATAAAATGTGCTGTTATTTAAACTAATTCAGAATACATTATTAATGTTGTTTATTACCAAGATGAGATCATCACATTCAACTAGTTCTTGCACTAGCTCGCTCGTTTTTTTATCCTCACTTAGATGTGCTTCCATACACGGTCTCGGTAATATAAAAACATTGACACTAGTACAAATCATATTTTTTTATGATTCAGTAACCAATTCTGATGAAGTATTTGTCATCCTATATATAGCCTATTAATAATATTTATATATAAAAAAAACTCCGGAACATCCTTACTCCTTACTAATAATATAAACGCGAAAGTTTGTATGTATGTTTGTTATTCTTTCACGCAAAAACTACTGAATGGATTTTTATGAAACTTTACAATAATATAACTTATGCATCAGAATGACACATGGGCTATAATTTATAAAGATATTGTGTGAATTGTCCAAAATATAATGATAAGTGTCAAGTAGGAAAAAAATCTGCCATCTGCAAGCTATTCTGGCATGCGTTGCAAAAACCGTTAGAACTACACGAAGTTCTAATCCTGCGCAGACAAAGTCGCGGGCACTAGCTAGTACATAATATATTTTATGAAATTTGGCTTACTATGTGTAATTTGGTCAAACTCAAATGAAACGATAGTTTTTTTCGAATATTGACCTCAATATTGTTTTAATACAAATTAAATGTTTCCCAACAATAAGTTCCATAAGTTTCTAACAGATGGCAGTGTATATTAACTACAAAATCTTTTGCTACCTAGGTTGGATAAGCGTATATTGGTTCAATGTATTAGAACTACTGAGCCACCGTGGCCGTTTAGTATATATATAAATTCGTAAGTAATCGTAAATCGTAATAGACAGAGTTGTTTGACTGTTTGTTTGATACCTATTCACGCTTAAACGGCAGAACGGACCTTGATGAAATTTGATAAGGAGATAGATGGACGGACAATGCTCCTTTTTATGTAGATACCATGCGAAGCTGCGGGCAGCAGCTAGTGAGCAATATTAGCGCGGTGTTAAAGTATAGTCTGTTCTTGTCATTCTTATGTCAAGATACAATGATAGCGACACATTTTAACGCTACAGTAGTTAATGCTGTCATTATGAGATACATGCACAGATACAGTCGTACAATCAAGATACAATCTGTCTACAATATTTCATCAATATCCGTTCAGCAGGTAAAAGGTGAAAAAATACAGACACATTAATGAAAAAAACATGTGTGCAATTCACACGTGGTAGAAGTGAATCCTTCAAAAATTTTTGAATTACGTATATAAGAAACACTGTATAATGCTTCCTATCTCATTTTCTCCCACGTTACATTTTATGAATGTGTCTGTCTCTTTTTACTGTCGCTTTTTTGTTTCATCGACTTTCAAATCACAACGATGCTAAAGAAGTTTTCACTTCAGTAACAAATAAACAGACAGAGATACTTTAAAATTCATAATATTAGTACGTATGGATGTGACGTTAAAATCCGTCACCGTCAATGGATTGATATTAGCATATGATACGAGGGTTTTTGAAACGCTCAACTTACTTGCAAAACAGCAGTTCCTTGGCTATTTTCTTGGCTGTATTTTTCTCCTTCTTAGCTCGAGATACTAAAGGCACGTTCTCACTGTCGCGGTCATCACCTGTTATGATAATTATATTACTAACTAAATATACATAAATAATACCGGACATTTCACACACCATCTAGCTCCAAAGTAAGCAGATATAGTGTTATGGGTACCACATGACTGATATACGACTTATATACCCTTTTTTTGTAAATACATACTTATTATACATAGAAAAATTAACCTTAACTACCAAAACTAATAAACAAAGTTAACTAACAAAAGTTACAAACAGAAAATAAAATAAACACCAATAGAAATACATGAAAAAATAAATATTGGTGGACATTGATCACAACACCATCTAGTCCCAAACTATGCATAGCTTGTATTATGGTGACCAGATGCCTGATAGAATACTTATATATCTTTAAATACATTTGATACTTTATAACAAACAAACACCAATGCTCATCAAACAAATGTTTGTCTTAGGAAGATCTACCTGGCAGGCCAGTTAAATGATTTTATTGTAATTTACCATCGATAGGTTGTTCGTCCTCGTGTGGAATAGCTCCGTTGCCGCCGACGTATTGTAACGCGCGACGTTTCTCCGGAGGGGGGCCGTCGTCCGTGAAATCTGGTTGGGCCACTGCAATATTATATAACAACAATGAATCCTTACTATTATAAATGCGAAAGTAATCTCTGTCTGTCTGTCTCGCTTTCATGCCAAAACTACTGAACCTATTTCAATGAAATTTGGTACACAGATAGTCTAAAGCCTGAGAAAGGACATAGGCTACTTTTTAATTAAAAAATGAGCAAATCCTGGCGTAATGTTCTGGCGGAGACAAATCCAACAAATCAAAAATCATGAATATCGGTCCAGCCGTGTTCGAGTTATAAATGGTGTAACTTGGTGTGGTGTGTATGTGTTCTATATACATATATAGATAGGAATATCTTCAGTTCTGTGAGTGAAAAGATAAGCGCAAAAAGAGTTTGTGTATGAGTGAATGAAAATAGTACCTGGAAGATGATGAATCCCGTTGTTCTCCGGCTCGGGTCCACTCTCGTCCAGTTTGTCCACACACTCCGCCTTCTCAGGAGTGTGTGTGACGCTGGCAGAGCATTCCTCGGCAGTCGTCGATGTGGACGCGTGGGATGGAGCCGGACTGCAAGGGAATTACACATTTAATTATACACAACAAGTAGACCTATACAAAGAGTAACATATGTATCGATGTATCGACCTATGTCTGTCCTCAAGATATAATCTAACTCCGTACGAAAATTAATCAAAATCAAGTCAGCTGTAGAGCCGTGAAACACATACACACCCAAGCGCACATACTTACACACACCCACCCATACATATTTACACACACCCACGCACGCATACTTATACATACCCATCCTCCAGACTCCAGTACTTATACACACCTACGCATACATATTTACACACGCCCATCCACACGTTTAAAGCATAAAAACAAAATACTAATGGTAGTTAGAATCTCACCTGGGTACCATACTGGTGTCGAGGTCTAAGCTCTCTTTGTGCTTACTCTCCCGTTTTTTGGTGTTGCGAGGCTTCTTGGGAGGCGCGCGAGATACGCACTGGTTACAGTACCACTTGCCACGCGGGTTCTGGAAATATACACATCCGTTAACAAATAATACTCGTAATAATAATAATAATAATAATAAATAATGAAAATCGACAATGGATATTTCACATAGCATCATATGGCATCATAAGCAGAGCTTGTGTTATGGGTACCACATGACTGATATGCTATTTTTTCTGTCAGAGCCGATACAAATATTCACAGATCAAGTCAAGTCAAGTCAAAAGATGATTTATTCAATACAATCACAAGGATCACTTTGATAGTCTTACGTACTAGGTGAATTTAGATCATACAAACATTTCTTCCGCGGCGGGAACCGAACCAGCACCCTTCTACGCAGCCGGGCCTTGGCCCACTGCGCCACAAATGTCTTCAATAATGGAGAAGACAAATGTTTTTTTTTAATGCAAAAGTAATCTAAAAAAAATACATGAATAACTGTGTTTTTACTTTTTTTCTATCTTTAAAAATGGCTGAGAAAATGAAGATCAAAGTGTGCATTTTCGTACGACATTATTTAAAAACGTGGTTTTGGCGCTCAATCATGCGATGACGTCACGATTTATTTCGTCGCGCGCGAAATGTTTCTGGAGTGGATGAGAGCTATACGAAGAGTTGATTCAATAGGACCTAAATCTGTTGGGTTCTGCTGCTGTGAAGATCATTTTGATGGTGAGTACCTATACCTACTCATCGTTGTCCTACCTACCTACCTACTTGTGCATTTCTTTATATATTATTTTAGATCTCTGACAACGATATCCCCAAAAATATGCATAGATTTTGCCCTTAATTTAATCTTTTGAATAGGTACACGCTAATACAACCTTCTAATAAAAACGTAGGTATATTTAGGTTTATTGATCATGGCTAGATATTAGTTAATTTTGATCTTTTGTTGGAAAACGGTGGGTTAAATCCCTTTTTTTGTGTATAACTTAATGTTATTTTGCACGACCCGAACGTACAGTCTTTCAAGATGTAAATTATATTGCAAGTCAAAAGTAGGTATATACCATAACGTAAGTATGATTGTATTAAGACCGTACTATTCAACCTACAGTAGTTGGCGGGTCGCAAAATATAGTAGGTATAGGTAGGTATAGAAATATGGAATATACCTACCTACCACAGATTCAGTTTAAAGTTCGAAATAGGTATGTATGTAGGTATAACTTCTAAAACTATCATGGTTTTGAAAAAATATTTTTGTTTTGGATAGTTAATTTATCGAGGAAGGCTTTAGGCTTTATAACATCACGCTCCGACCAATAGGAGCGAAGCATCAATGGAAAATGTTGCGAAAACGGGAAACAATATTCCTTTTTGAGAGCTTCCGTTGCGTGCGCTGCGTAAACGGTTTAAGTTACGCAAAAATGATGTATGATGGAATTATTCCTCTTTAAAAGTTCTAAAAAAATGTCTGCGACAGCGAATGTCTATCTTTTAAGATTGACTCACTATAACCTTTTATATATGGTAATCAAATTTGTTCGAAATATGCATTATTTGCGAATGAGTTTTATCAACATTTTATTAATCCTCATCCAAATAAATATGTTATTAATCACAAGCATTTCATTGTGAACAAAATTGTCCTTGACATCACTTGATTTCAATCAATATCTTATGAGATATCATAATTTTAAAATAACTCCGCAACATAATAGGTATGTCTCGAACATTCATGACCGCAACCGTGACGTCACGCAGGGAGCGCGCGAAATCTCGAAAATTTAAAAAGTGTCTAAACTTACTAGCAGTCATAACTTCGGTAATACTGCATGTATTCACATGATGTATATTATGTTAGGTATATTTTAGTGTAACATTTTGACCCTTTTGTGTTCTCCATTAAGCATAGCTTGTACTATGCGAACCAGACGATGTTCTTTCGACTTTCCTGGGTAGTCTTCGTTATCACCGGAGTTCAGCCAATGTTGGGTATTGGATAGGTATCCGTTGGTTTGAAGGATCCACGGTGATATTTATTATACGTGAGATGGAGTTACCTTATTGAGTGGTGGGTAGTGGCAGTCCTGATGGTACGCGCGGACGCAGAGCGCGCACGGGATGGTGCGGCCCGCGCCGCCCGCTCCGCCGCACACTATACACACGCGCTCGCCTCTGGCTTTGTTCACGCACTCCCAACAGTACCTGAACAATATCTATTCTAAATATTGTTTACCAATCCACCCAGTGCCATCCAGCCCTAGGCCGAGCATGGCAAAGTATTCAACAAATAAAATAAATGCTACTTGGATATTGGGTTGAGTTGAGTGCGTCAAAGTACTTGTAACTTCGTACTTAATGCGCGGAGTACGCCTGATCTGCCCTTTGTAAGACTTAGCCTATGTAAACCTTACATAGTTTTAGTAGGACTTAACTAGGTAATACTTAGCTTAAGTACCCTATAAAGTTGTAGTAGAACCTAGTAAACCTTAGTATGACTTAGCCTAAGTACACCTTAGATTATTTTTTTATTGTTGGTATATGTATAATAACCATTTTGTTTAAGTACATATTTGTTTGTTTGTTTGTTTGTTTATTTATTTATTTTATTTTAGTTATTTTGGTTGAGTGACTGGATCAAAGGTCTCGGCAAAATAACAGCGCCGACCGATGTGACAGGGAAGCATAACGCTGAGTCGACATCTTTTTGTAGCACACAGCGTTGTTAAGTAGGTAAGTACGCAGAATCACTTTAAGCTTTTTATATGTATTTTCTCTTTTTACTTTTTAATATGTATTACTTTCTCTTTTACCTAATATTGTTTCGTCTTCTTTTGATAGTTTAAGTAACTAAACTTAGTAAGACTTAGCTTAAGTACACCATAATAGTCTTAGTATGACTAAGTTTTGGTAAGACCTAGCTAAACTTAGCAAGACTTAGCCTAAGTACACCTTAACCTTAGTATGACTTAGTTTTGGTAGTACCAAGTTAAACTTAGCAAGACTTAGCCTAAGGCCTTAGTAAGATGTATAGTCTTAGTACGATTTACCCCTTAATAAAACTTAAATAATCTTAGTATGACTTAGTAAATCTTACCAATCGCCTTCCGGTATCTTGTCCATCCGCGGTTTGAAGCAGTACGTGTGATATCCCTTATCACAACCATCGCACAGCAGTAACTGATCTTCGTTATCACCACTCAGACAGAATTGACAGTTCTGAAACGAACAGGTATCTTTGACCCTTATTGACTTATATTAAAACTAGCTGCTGCCCGCGGCTTCGCACGCGAGGTAGCTCCATAAAAAGTCTCCTATGTCCTTCTCCAAGGCCGATCTATCTCTATACCAAAATTCATCAAAATCGTATCAGCGGTTTAGGCGTGAAAACGTAACAAATAGATAAACAGACAGAGTTACTTTCGTATTTATAATATTAGTATAGATAATAATAATAAATAACCCCGGACATTTCACACAGCATCATCTGACCCCTAACTATTAATCCTACAATTAACGAGTAGATAGCCACTAAATAGTAAATGAAGTTGCTGTAGGAACCGTCTTAACTTGGAATAAAATAAAAAAAGATTTAGCGGAACGCTGGTTCGGCACGACTTCACAACTCTTCTTACGATAATTTTGTTTTTCTCTTTATCTGTAATTTTATTTTATTTAGATATATACAATTTCATATTCTTTTTTCTTTGTTTATGTTATATTTTTGTTTTTTTTTTCTAATTTAAGCAAGCTTTTTAGATTCAATATGCGAAAACTATTAACTTTGTTTTATTTTCGAATGTTTGGAAAAATTACAGCTAGGAATATTAAAGTAGATATAATAAGTAGATACATGTGGGATGCATGAACGCTGAAACTTAAAACTAAATAATATTTACTTACAAAAATGTTATTGGTCTATTGTTATTATATATTTAACTTGCGACCCGCCCCGGCTTCGCACGGGTGCAATGCTGATACTAAATAATACTACAGAATATCTTTATATACAACGTTATCTAAGAGAATAACATAGACTAAGAGATAGACATATAACATTGCGGACTTTTATGTAGACCTTTTTAAGGTGTACAATACTGTAGTACATTATTTAGATCTATCTCGTAGGGTTCAGCCAGCGTTTGCATTGTTAGCGCAAAAAAATGTGGTTATTTAAGACACCACATTGGAAACCTCTAAAATTGTCAATGTTTCTCGACTATATTATGCATGTATTATACATATAAACCTTCCTCTTGAGTTACTCTATCTATTAAAAAAACCGCATCAAAATCCGTTGCATAGTTTTAAAGATCTAAGCATACATCGGGACAGACAGACACCGGGAGGCGACTTTGTTTTATACTATGTAATGATTCATAGTTATTAGTATTAAGCTATAGGCATTTTATGTAGGTACCACGCGTGCAAAGCCGTAGGCAGCAGACAGAACATATATATTTACATAAATATACTTACATAACTTTATAGTTATTATACATATTCCATAGTTATACTACAGTTATAAGTGACTTACAGCTTTCATAATACTCTTGTCCCAGGCCACACCCGCTTCTAAAGCCTGCAGTAACATCGCGAGCTGAGCGGATGTGTTACACCTCGCCACCGCTTCTCGCCAGTTCGCTAAACCTCGGGCCACGCCTTTTGTATCCGCTGTAATATATAAAATAGATAATTCAATTCAATAAATCTTTATTCAATAAAACACAAGGACCACTTTGAATTGTCTTCTTATCAGATAATCAGATATTTACATTTCACACTACATCATCTGGCCCCAAAATAAGCAGAGCTTATGTCATGGGTACATGACTGATATACTACTTATATACTTTTTTTGTAAATACGTACATATTATACATAGAAAAAGGTAATTACATAATTAACTAGCATCGCGTTTAAATAAAGTGTGTCCTTGTTATTCTAATGTCAAGGTATAATCTAAGTCGCTTATAAGTCCTTTATGGGGAACACGGTGGCTTCTATGCAACTAAACTACCTATTAAGAAATTCAAAGCAAAACAATACGATTACAATACAAAATTTCTTTGTTTAATAAAATCACAAGGACCACTTTGAATCGTCTTCTTACATGCTAGTGAATGTAGGTGTCGGTTCTTCCTAACCCCAGTTCAAGAAGAATCCGACAACAAACTCGTCTGGTCTTAACGCTTTTTTGTATGATCTTTGCCAATTTTGTTACGGATGCCGGATGAGTCGAGTTGGAGCAGATTCATCCCAAGATTTTTTGTCATTTAAAATCAGATATTTTATATGCTTTAATAGACAGTTTATGTTTAATTAAGTATTTAAACGGTTTTTACGTTTTGCTAATCGATAAATCTAACACGTCGCTTGGAGCCTTGTTATAGAAGCGTACACTAAGGGTAGTTACATAAAGGGTAGTCTTTTGAAGTAAGCATATTATAATAAAAATGACTATATTACTGATAAGAATTCATGGCCTCATATCGTTCTGCCCTCAGACAGTTAACGAACACATTTGAAACGTATAAACTCTCTTGTATTAGTTTTTCGTAAAGATACCTAGTTATAAGATGGATCATAACTGTATATATCAGTCATGTGGTACCCATAACACAAGCTCTGCTTACTTTGGGGCCAGATGATGCTGTGTGAAATGTCCGGGATTATTTATTTATTTATTATTATTATTATCATGCAAAAAAGCGCTAGGACCAGGACGAGTTTCTTGCCGATTCTTCTCGGGCATGGGTTAGGACGAATTGGCACTTAAATTCACCTAGTATGTAAGACGTTTTAAAGTGATCATTGTGTATTGAATAAAATATATTTTGACTTTGAATTTAATTTAATAATAGGAAGTACTCACGTTTCCCTTCATTAGGGCTATCAGAGTTCTGTGGTGACGGCGCTGAAGAGTTACCATGCTCAGCTTGCAACACCGCACCGATATTCGCCTCTGTTGTGCTGTAAATAATAAAAGACTTATTATATATAAGGAAATGTGTTCCAAGAGCTGGCTTCTATCTGGCTCAGCGTATTAGCATTGCCATTCAACGTGGCAATGCCGCCAGTGTTTTGGAGATGGTGCCCTCAGTTATCTGGATCATTTGAGATATTTATAGATTGTTTAAACGGTTCATAGATAACTGAACTGTTGCATATGTATTTTATATTTGTATGTAAATAAAATAATGACTGATTTTGTAATTTCACCGAACTATATAAAAGTTTGTAAAATACGATCTTATTTCGTTTGCACGAAAGTCTATATTAGAATAACAATGTTAAATGACATTTCTTCAATTCAAGAAATAAACAGTCTAACCGTTAATTTGAAACTAAACCCAAGAGGTCAGTTACTGTGTGGTAAACTATCAGAGTATAAGTAAATACCTGTAGTTATACTTTACTGTTGTTAGAATAATTTTGTTGATTTGGCGAACTATCAAATAGTTCGTAGGTAGTGTACGATATTATTTCGTTTGCATGAAAGTCAAAATTTGAGTAACATTTCTAAATTACATTCCTCAATTCAAGAAATGAGTAATCAATACAATATAAGAGCAATATGTCAATTTAACTTATCTTTAAATAAATAAATAAACAATGCCGGACATTCAACACAACATCATTTGGCCCCAAAGTAAGCAGAGCTTGTGTTATGGGTACCACATGACTGATATACTACTGATATACTTTTTTTTATAAATACATACATATTATACATAGAAACACCCAGACCCGAAACAAATACTTGCAGATCATAAAAACCTTTGTCCCGTGGCGGGAATCGAACCTTCTGCACCACAGAGATTGTCTTTTTTTTGTAAATACATATTATACATAGAAACACCCAGACCCGAGACAAATTTGAACTTTAGTGTCTGCGAAATAAGATCGTTCGTATTTCATAACAACAGATATACTAGCTGACTCGACGCTGTGGCTGAGTAGTTCTAATACGTTATACTGAACTTTTGAATACACATGACGTGGAATAGATTATTGCATCCATTATTGTGGGAAAACATTAAATTTGAAATAAATAATCATAAAGTTAATAATCGAGATAGCAACAATCAATCTTTTAAGTTTGACCATATTAAAAAATAAAAATCCCGGAGTTTATCCCGGACTGACATCGTGACGAGAGATTTTTAAATATACAGAATTACTATACTATTTATAAGGGTGTGTGTTTATTGGATTTATTTTAGACCTTTATACCACCTTTAGTCTTAAAAAATTATCCTTTATAAAACCCTCAATATACATAATAAAATTTTGAAATATCCAAACCAATTAAAGCCAATTCAAAACACAAACAAATCATGCACCACCACCAAAACAGAACAAGTGACCTATAAATACCCGGTAGATCTTTGGTTATTCAGATATTGATAATCAGAGGCACATTCGAATTAAAACTCACACCACACTAACATCTAAAGTACTTCTATGCTATAACAATGTTAAAGTTATTCAAAATTGTTATTGGAAACAAGCCTCCGTCCCTGGCTTCGCACGAAAATAAAAATAATTTGCTTTAAAAACTAATAGAAAATGAGACTTTATTGAATAAAAATTACAGCCGATATAATATTTGAGCTCATAAAAAATTTCATTCCCTATTTATTCACTTTTGGGGGTATGTTTTAATATTTTACGCTTTTTATAATGTATTTTATTATTTTTTGAATTTTTTTAAACCCCAGTTGAAAGTCACAGGAAATCAAGATACAAATTACTTAGATTTCCTTTACTTGGATGACATATTTTTTCCATATAGATTTAAAAACAAAACTACAGAACCGATTTTAATGAAATATCTAAGGGACCAATCGGAAAGTATATTGATTCATATAACAAAAGATGTTTTAATCGGTTCATTAATTACGGAGTTATGAGGTAAAAAAAAACAACCGAACTGTGAACCTCCTCTTTTCTTTAAAGTCGGTTAAAATGTAGTCTATAACGTATTCCAGATCACAGACTCTATCTATATTAAGTTTCAACTAAATCAGGCTAGCCGTTTTGTCGTCGTAATTGAGTCACAAAAAAACTTCCAAATCCACAAACTTATTTGGAAGTATGAATATTTTTGTTACTCAATTACGCGATAACGACTGAATCGATTACGATGAAACTTTGTATAGCTGATATAGCTATACTACCTGGATTAATATATGAGCTACTTTTGAAGTGATAACATCTTATTGGAGGGTAAACCGTTCGTTACGTAACGCGTTACGGCGCCAGTCTGTCTGACTTCCCTTTCTCTCACGCATGCGGCAGCGGTAGGCAGGCTCCTCCTCTCTCACTCTAACCCGCAACACTAGTTAGATTAGTTTAAGTTATCACTTCTGTCGGGCGTCCCGAGACGCACTCGTTTTTTTTATTTACGTACCATACAATCAAAGCCTCGGGCAGGAGGTATTTCTATAACCTGAGCTAAGTTGATATGATAGTGAATCTATTGAACTAAGTACACAGTGTATATCAGTTCACACGCGTAAGTCATTGCAATTCGTGACTTATAGCAACGACATTAAATACAAATATTGAATACTATGCCGCTAATTGATCATGGAAATTCCATGCCAGCGCTCGCCAACAAGTCGGCAGTCTTGGGTGTTTTTTCGTTACGATGCCTCGTGGAAACACGTGTCTAACTTCTTATTAACCGACTTCATAAAAAGAAGGAGGTACTCAACTGACTTTTTTTTTTATATTTTGAATGGTTTTTTTTTTATGTAGATACACTTTGCGATTGGATCAATAAATTTTATTAAAATCGGTTCTGTTTGGTTTTTAAATCAAAATATCTGGGAAAATTATGTCATCCAAGTAAACGAAATTTAGATATTTTGTTTTCTTGTGACTTTCCAGTTAACCAACTTTAAAACAGGAGGAGATTCTCAAATCGGTTGTATTTTTATCAGTTAAAATTTCATTCAATAATGTTGGTTTTCTTTTTAGGTTTTAAAACCTAATTATTGAGTAACTCAATGGTGGCAATTCGGTTGGTTCATTTCTAAAATTAGGAATTGTCTAAAATATATTTAGTTAGTCATAGCATTTGTAAAACCTATTCGGTTGGTACCATCTAACTAAATTAGGAACGCTTAATTAAGCGTAAACTAAACCATATAGGTATTACAAATTTAAATTCTTAGGGCGATGAATTCATTCTTCATCAATCATGCCTTTTAAATTCACATAAATATAATTTTCACAAGTTAGAGCACTATTATAAATTGCATTTGACGAATACCTTTGGACATATTGTCGTTGTTATATAGACAATTGATTAAGACGTGACTTGCGGAAATCCATTACAAAACATTAAACTGATAGACAAATATTGGCCTCAATTCTGTTGGCACCAACCTTACTAATTTTAGCTAAAATTGTCAAATTAACCTTTGGCATTCTGCTGCTAACAACTTATCCTAATTTAATTTTATCTAACCTAATTAGGTTAGATAAAATTAAATTAGGATAAGTTGTTAGGATAAGTTGTTAGGATAAGTTTTAGGATAACCTAATTAGGTTAGATAAAATTAAATTAGGATAAGTTGTTAGCAGCAGAATGCCAAAGGTTAATTTGACAATTTTAGCTAAAATTAGTAAGGTTGGTGCCAACAGAATTGAGGCCAATATTTGTCTATCAGTTTAATGTTTTGTAATGGATTTCCGCAAGTCACGTCTTAATCAATTGTCTATATAACAACGACAATATGTCCAAAGGTATTCGTCAAATGCAATTTATAATAGTGCTCTAACTTGTGAAAATTATATTTATGTGAATTTAAAAGGCATGATTGATGAAGAATGAATTCATCGCCCTAAGAATTTAAATTTGTAATACCTATATGGTTTAGTTGTTAATTTACCGCATATATTCAAAATATAAGAAGTTTTAGTTCAGCTTACAGTTATATAAAATGACATATATATAAAATGACAGAATTTTAAAATGTATATAAAATGGCAATATAAAATGACATATATAAAATGACTATATAAAATGACAGAATATTTTACCTTCAACCTTGATATATCTTCAAATATCCTCACCATATAAAGACATTTATAATACCAAAAGCAGAGACACTTCTCACAGAACACTGACAGTAAAGCCATCCACCACACAAACTGACTTTACCTAACGTAAATTCACTTTGTACCGAAAGTAATTTGAAATATTTCCTAATTTACTAGCATGTAAAAAGATTTAAAATGATACTAATGATTGTATTAAATAAACTGTCCAGGCGTATGTGAGCACGCACAATGAAAGTTACCGATGTCAGTAAAGTTAAGAATGAGAGCGGTCAGCTCCCAAACCAATTCAACACCATCTAAAGCATCGGAAAGAAAATTGGGTCCTTTTGTATTTTTTTTTGATTTTACAAATCGGGCTGTTATTCAAATTCTAATCAAGCTTTAATATCCGTGTAATTTTATTATATATTATTTCAGTAAAATATTTAGGGTGTCTCCAAACAGCAGTTTAGCCGGTAGGGGGACACTGACCTAAATCAGAAATGGCCACTTCATATTTGTAGCGAATATCTGTATCAAAAAAGTGTTTAAGAAAATACTGAACGTGTCGCGGGACGCACGTTTGGAACGAAGTCCTTTTCGTATTCAGGATTGGCATAAATAATCATTAATGTGCCAGGCTCTCATTCTCTCTAAAGCTCTCTTTAGAGAGCTCTCTTTAGGGTGGGCCTCTCTTTAATTTTGATTATTGATGCAATAAATAACTATATTCATAATATAATATAATACATATATATATATTTATTTATGATAATATACATATATGTGTATATATATATATGATAATATACATATATATGTATATTATCATAAATATATTATATTATATTATATTATATTATATTATGAATAGTTATTTATTGCATCAATAATCAAAATTAAAGAGAGGTATATAATCTATGTAGAGGATATGTGTATATATATATATATATATATATATATATACACACATATATGTATATAGTTATGTACTAGTTATCGGTCTCCTTCATTGTCTCTTTCTCTTGCGGTTTTTCGTATCGTAACGCGTTACATTTTTTCCAGCGATAAGGAACTTCGTTCCAAAAACTCGTAGTATTTTTAAAAGACCTATCAAACTATATGCCACACGATGGGGTGGTGTGATTTCACTATCACCTCACTATTTTAATAGTGAAATCAACCTCACTTTTGAAGTGATAACTTCTTATGGGAGGGTAAACCGTTTCGTTGCATAACGCGTTACGGCGCCAGTCTGGCTTCCCTTTCTCTCACGCATACGGCAGCGGTAGGCAGGCTCCTCCTCTCTCACCTTAGCCCACAGCGCTAGTTAGATTAGTTTAAGTTATCACTTCTGTCGGGCCTCCCGAGACGCACACGTTTTTTTTAATAAGTATTAACGTTGATATATTAATCACGATAAAACAAACAGCCTGCGGGCAAGAGCAAGAATAATGGCGGATAGACAGACGGACATAGCTAAGGTATAAGGGTTCTTGTGGACTTCAAAACCCCAAAAATGACATCAAAACATAAATTTCACCTCCAATGAACACCACAAAACACTCACAAAATGAAAAGCAAGTCACTACTCACCCAACAATGACAGTAAAGCGACTACCCACCACACCAAGAAATAGACTGTTCACTTTACCTAGCGTACCTTTGTACCAAAGGCGGTTTGAGATATCTCCGTTCGATGTGCGCTTCCAGTTGCGCTAACTTGTGACGTGCGCGAGAGACGATCTGCGAGCCCGCAGCATCCTCGGATGTGAGGCGCGATGGCCGCCAGCCTTTAACTTGCATCGACGCGGTGGCCACTCGCTCTTCTAATGCTTCCACCTGAGGGATATTATGTATGTTACTACGAGTCACTTCGAATACATCATGAAAAATAGTAAGAGTCAGTCGAAATGAATAATGTAATAGTCCATCGTTTATTATTCACGTATTTTTTTGTGTTTATTTTATTTTTTAACAAAACACGTTTACACATTTTCTAAGTTAAATAATTACACGAAAAATCTAGAATAGGGAATTGTTGCGCCGAGCGCAAAGTGAGTTATTAATGCACGAGTGTTATGTTGGTGCCCGAGCGCACGCGAGGGCACTGAATTAACACGAGTGCATTAATTACTCTCTTCAGCAAGGTGCGTAATTTACTTTTCTTTCAACTACCAATCTACCTACTGTGATAAAATATATCTACTCAAACTAAAAATATGAAGAATCAAAGTTTTACAATGGTACAAAATCCGCGCTATTTTATTTTTTTCACCAAGTCGGTTTTATTCAGCCGATTTTTATTATCAGCCAGTATCTTTTTAATCGAATGCAAACATTTTATATTAAACTTAATGTGAGATATTAAACCTCTGTGGTAAATTTATATCTAAATAAAAAGTAAAAAACAGTGCAATAATGAGATTTCATACATACTGCACTAACATTACTGCACTGTTTTGGTTCTAAGCAAAAAATACGTCCTTTGTGATCGGTTTGGTAGTGATTAATGATAACATTACTACGTAGTTGAAGGAAACAATACTTACGTATCATTACTTTGTTTACAATTACCAGTTTACAATTCCGCTGACTCGCATTTGTTTATCATATGTTTTGTGTTTATATTTTTATATTGTTTGCATTATTTCTAGTTTTAAGCTTAGTTAAGATTTTAAATTCTATTCAATAAATTTAACTGAGAAATAAAATGTCTAAAATGTCTAAAAATAATAGGTGATTATTTTATAATCTATTTAAGTACCTAAGCTCTTCACGCCTGAGACACAGGATTATCTAGTTAGGCTCGTATAATGCATACCTATAATTAAATAAGTTTTTGAATTTTGTTATTAGATATTACTAGCTGGTGCCCGCGACTTCGTCTGCGCAGGATTAGTACTTCGTGTAATTCTAACAGTTTTTGCAGCGCACGCCAGAATACCTTGCTGATGGCATATTTTTTTTCCACTTACTTGACACTTATCGTTATATTTTGGACAATTCACACAATATCTTTATAAATTATAGCCTACGTGTTATTCTGATGTATAAGCTATATTATTGTATAGTTTCATCAAAATCCATTCAGTAGTTTTTGCGTGAAAGAGTAACAAACATACATACAAACATTCGCGTTTATAATATTAGTAAGAAGTAAGATAAGATTGCACCATGTAAACTTTGAATAAATATTATTATTTTCTTTGTTTATTTGTTTATTTCTTATCATGTAGATATCGTTTCATGTCCACTAAACAAAATCGCTCCTAACGGAAAACCAGCGAGTATTATTGACACTGCAGTCCTTAGTTAGTTGCAAAATGGACCCTAACTAGTACACTTAGTTAGGGTCCATTTTGCGGCAACCATTCATCATGTTAATATGTATCTCTCACCAACTATGCGCAGAATTCACTTGTTAATCGGTTGCACAGGTATTATAATAAAATATTTAGTGACATTGATATATTCCACACCAACAAATGCGGTTTCAAACGAAGGGTTCTCCAACTTTTAAATGAAAAGGTTGGTATGTCAAAGTGAGGGTGTAAGTGTGTAATTTTTGTGTTGCTGTTTATTTTTTGTAATTTTGATAACAATTAAATTTAGTTTAGTATTTTCTTTTTTTTTTAGTTTAACTTTTTCGTAATTGTGTACCTTTATTTTTATGTTTTTTATAACAATTAATTTTAGATTTGTATTTTTTTATGATTAACATTTTGGTATTGTTTGATATTAGGTACCTGAAACTACAAATTTATTTGTAAAATGTAAATCCATTATTGGATGTATGTTATGTTATCATTAAATTGTATAAAACAAAGTCGCCTCGCGCTGTATGCTTAGATCTTTAAAATTATGCAACTGATTTTGATGTGGTTTTTTTTTAATAGATAGAGTGATTCACGAGGAAGGTTTATATGTATAATACATACATTATATAGTAGAGAAACACTGATAAGAAGATATATATTGTTTAATAATGAGAGCTGTGGATTTTGTAGATAAATAAATAAATAAATGTATAGGTTTATTATATTTGTCTATTGTAATGTGTTGTTGTAAATAAAAACTCATTTTATTCTATTCTAAATACTTATGATACTTTATACCAGACACAGAACAAACACTTATATTCCACGCACAAATTATTTTAGTAGAGAATTGAACCCTCAACCTACAGCGCTGAAGGCAGAGCTACTAGCAACTGAGCTGGCAGACCAGTTAATATGTATGTTTAAATTACGAATACTAACCGTTGCAAGTAGTTGTAGATCAACTCTCCTAGCCGCACTGGCTGAGAAACTGCCCGGTGGATCAGCGGTCGCCCATCCACCATTCGCAGATATAACACGGTCCAGATGCGATATAGACAGCTCTGTGGCGTTCACGTCGCCTTTGTCTATGTGAAGCTGTGTAAAGAAAATATGACATTTTATTATGATAATAGCTTCTGCCCATGACTTTGCATGCGTAATACCTAGATTAGAAGTAGCTTATATCCTTCCCTAAGATACAAGGGGATCCTTACCAAAATTCATCAAGATGTTCAGCAGTGAAAACGTAAATAATTTCGTTTTAAAAACTAAAAAGAAAACCAACTTCTTGAATATAAAATAATTGTTTGAAAAACTAAAATGAAACAGACTTCATTGAATGAAATTTGAGCCTATAATACATTTTTAGTGGAAAGTAGATGTATTTTGTATATATATAATATGGGTAGGCCTATAAGATTCCGACGAATTGAGAACCTCCTCCTTTTTGATAAAGTCGGTTAATAAATTCAACCGAATTGGGAAATTTCTTGAATAGATATTTGTAGTCATTTTTAATACATAGCAGAGCAGTGTCTGTATGTTTTAACAGACTTCAAAAAAGGACCTCTTCCTTTTTTGAAGTTGGTTAAAACACACAGACAGACAGACAAACAGTCGGACATTGGGAAACTTTAAGAGCTCCTTGTGGACATCGGAACTTTAAACAGGAGAGTCCAGTCACTAATCAGTCTATTTGAATATATTGCGTGGCTTATGTGTAGTTGTATAAAATAAAAATAAAAAAAACTAATAATAATAATAAATAATACCAGACACAGCATCATCGGCCCCAGAGTAAGCAGAGCTTATGTTATGGGTATCACATGACTGATATACTACTTAGAAATACCTACTTTTTGTTTTGTTGTAAATACATACATATAAAGAAAGAAAGAAAAGTTTATTTTGTGTCTCATGATATCATATAAGAACTTATAAACTAATTAAATTGACAGCAAATTGATCGTCACTCAGCATGTGTTATAAATAACGTTTAGAACGCTTCTATAACGCTGGTCTTCCGTGACGCCGACGTTGGTATGCCAACTGGCACTGTGATGCCGATACACAAGAAAATGCCGATATACATAGAAACACCCAGATCCGAGACAAATACTTGCAGATAATACGATCATTTGTCCCGCGGCGGGAATCACTACTTCGTTAAGTCAGCGCCCAACACTGGGTTAGTAGGCCGCCCAAAGGCCTACGTTTTCACGCCTAAACCACTGAACCGATTTTGATGAATTTTGGTATAGAGATAGATGGGACCTTGGAGAAGCAAATAGGCTACCTTTTATGTAGGTACCACGCGCGCGAATCCGCGGGCAACACCTAGTGGTATTTAAGTATGTTGTAAGACGCACCTTATTGTTAACAAAAGGTAAATGCTGCATGAACGCAGCATGCAGCTCTTTCTCGCGAACTCCTCGAGGATGGAGAGCATCCATCACTTCCTTCACCTGTTCCGCGTCCGTTATCCTCCACCAGCCGTGTCTGTAATAATCATATATAAACACATGTTATATACAAGAGGACTATTCATAATTACGTTTTTGTCTTTGTCCTTTACGTTTTAACGACAAAAAGTCAAAACAAAACATGTTAAAATTTTATGAGACAAATTGTATCTTAAAGAAGGACATAAGCTACTTTTTATTACTTGTATGCACTTTTACGTACTTTTTGATGTGTAACATATTTTTCTATTTCGTAAAAAGGGACGGAAGTATGTAACAGGAAGCCGGGAAAGCGCGTGCTATTTAATTTGAGCAATGAACGCGCTTGTGGTAATATTGGTCGTCAGATGGTACCAACCCATTTTCCTCCAGGTTAGTACTGTGCCCCCACAGTGTGTGCGTGTGTGTGACGAGATGGATAAAGAGAAATAGAGAAGGAGAGCGCATCAGCTGTGCGCTTAACCTACAGCGTTGTGTATAAAGTGTGCTGTTATATAAACTAATTCAGTTAGTTAAATAATGTTAATGTTGCTTATTACCAAGGTGAGATGTCAGACGTTACACATCATATGCGACTACTGTAAGGCGAGCTCGTTTTCTTTTCATTACTATGTACGCGTGTAAAACCGCGGGCTAAAGCTATTACTAACCTGAGTTCCCTAGGTACATGTCGCCTCTCGCTCTTGGCCGGTAATCCTTCCACCTTGCATTTCCGCAATTGCTCCATCTCCTCGCCAGCCATCTGTATCGGCGGGGGGCTGTCACACGTGACGTATGTCGACAGCGCGTTGAAGTTGAGAAGCCCTAAGCTTGTGAGGCTTTGAGCCTTCGCTTTCTGGATTGCGAGGTCGTGTTTGAGGGAGTCTGCGTGGAGCTCCTTTTCTAAATCGTTGTCCTAAGAAAAATAATGAATATATAAATATCTCGCGTCACGGTGTTTATCCGGGATGAACTCCTGAACTATTTAAACAATTTTTATTAGACTTTGCTTACTGTGTGTAATTTGGTCAAACTAAATTCCTTAACATAAAAACGTTTCTCTACTTCTGTCAAAAGTTAATCTATTTATCTAATATCTTTAATCGAGCAATTCTTGTATATATGTATATATATAATCTGAATCTCGGAAACGGCTTAACGATTATCATTAAATTTAGTATGCAGGGGGTTCGGGGGCGATAAATCGATCTAGCTAGGTTTCATTTTTAGAAAACGTCCTTTTATCCGTGTTTTATACCGAGCAAAGCTCGCTCATCCAGGTACTCATTGTTTAAAATAGTGCTTCCCCTTTTGTAAGATAGTGACAAAACGAATATTAAGCAGTGTTCAAGTTGAGAGGCGTTTATTATATAAGGTCAATGTTATCCTACAAGTTCCATAAGTTTCTAACAGATGGCAGGGTGAGTTAACTTCAACATCTTTTGCCTGCTATCTTTTGTCCAACATGTTGGTCAAGCGTATAATGGTTTAACGTATTAGAACTACTACACACGCTCACGCCTTGTACAGTAGTAAGTATTTACGCCGCTTATGCTCCTTCCTCGTTTTAACTAGCAACTTACACTAATAGGCGGAAAGTCAGCTGATTAAAACATTACATAACATTTTTTTAAATTCCTTATTATAATGTTTTCTGATATCAAATTGTGATTTGAGCGCCGTGAACTCGAGACAAGATCATTTAATCCCATCACCAGAATGAGGATCAATAAAGTTATAGCAAATTCAATAGAACTAGTATCCACGTTATTATGACATATGAATTATATTTTAAATTATCCAAATAGGACCATTACTTACGAATATATTAAGTAATAAACATTATATCGTTATAAAATGAACATACTTGGGTGCGTGTGACGTCACTGGGACGGTGCCCTCTTACTTCACAATTCGATAAATGGCGGCGACCGTCCCTGTGACGTCACAGCTACCGCGGCCACTTCGCTAGTCATTTCGCCATAACTTCGTCAATTTTTGTCGTGGAACAAAAACGCTTGCACTGTATGATAAGGATTTCTTAGCTCTATAAAACTGAATTCTCAAATAAAAACGTTACGGATTCTCATCGATCACTGACTCGTGTAAAGTCAGTCCTAAAAAATGAAGTCGCACGAAAGGAGCCTCTGAGGCGCACTTCTTTCCTTCCACCATACTAGTTCCAATTAACTAGTGACACAATAAGAAGTCTAAAATACACTCGACAGCATAGAAATCGCACATAGGGGAATTTTCCTGCATTTTGATTTCGACACTTGTTTTTTTTTTTAATTAAAGGTTGGTTGCAAATATAACTTTAATTAAATTAAAGTACACACTATTAGCTTCCTAAAAACCCATAATGTCTGGCCTTGACCTTCCAAATCATAGCAGTGGCGGCTTAACAATGGAATGGCCTAAATTCGCTCGTTTCAGGTAACGCGGTTTGAGGGACTTTGAGCAGGTATAAAAGGTTAAAAAAACAATAAATTTGTAAATGTAACGATTTATTAATACGAGGTATTGCCTCCCCTAGCCTGAATAACAGCTTCCATTCGATGTTTCATTGAAGAAATCAATTTTTTTACGAAATCCTGCGGTATGCTGTCCCATTCTTCCTTGATCGCGGTTTGGAGCTCTCTGAGACTCGTAGGCACTGCGTTTCTGGCTTTTACTCGTTTCTTTAGTTCGTCCCATAAGTGCTCAATGGGATTGAGATCTGGGCTTCGAGCAGGCCACTCCATAACGAGTACTTCAATCTCCTCCAAGTACTGGCGTATTATAGCAGCGGTGTGTGGCCTAGCGTTGTCCTGCATAAAAATGAAGTTTACGCTGATAAATCCCGAAAAGGGCACAACATGTTCTTGCAGGATCTCCTCGACGTAACGTTGGGAAGTCAATTCACGTGATCGACGGTCGGTATCGGGCCCTGTGATGAAGACAAGTTCGGTTTTCGCTTCCAGTGAAATGCCTTCCCAGAACATACACGAACCACCGCCGTATGCGACCCGTTCGGAGATGCAGCATTAAGCAAAACGCTCACCGGATCTTCGGTACTCTACTCCGTCCGTCGTTAGGTACGTTATGGAGACACATCCTGCACTCGTCGGAGAAGAGGACTGCCTGCCATTGATCCATAGTCCAATTAACGTGATTTCGAGCAAACTGAAGGCGTGCTTGTATGTGCGCTGGGGTCAATTTTGGGCCAGTTGCTGGTCTGGGCGCTGTCAGACCTCCTTCGGCTAGTCATCTTCTCCCCGTCCACCGACTGACTTCCACTGCTCTAACTTCCTGGAGCTGCTGTCCGAGTTAAACTGCATTCAACCGGCGATTTCGTAGTGATGTATTCACAAGAAAACGGTCATCGCGCTGTGTTGTCGCACGTTTTGGGTCTGTTCCTGGTCGCCTGGTACAGCCACCAGTTTGCTGATATCGCTGGTATACACGTCAAACAGCATATCTGCTCAAATTTAATTGACGAGCCACTTGACTTTGGTTCTGTCCAGCTTCGATTAGTGCAACCACTTGAGACGCTGCTTCTGGTGTGGTATCCATTTTCTTGTTTAGAGAGACGACGTATTCGTTAAAGAACCTTTCTGACTGGGATTTGATATGCAAATGTTGTCATTTCAATCATCCCTTATCGTTTTATACCAGCTCAAAGTCCCACAAACCGCACTACCTGAAACGAGCGAATTTAGGCCATTCCATTGTTAAGCCGCCACTGCTATGATTTGGAAGGTCAAGGCCAGACATTATGGGTTTTTAGGAAGCTAACAGTGTGTACTTTAATTTAATTTAAGTTATATTTGCAACCAACATTTAATTTAAAAAAAAAAAAAACAATTGTCGAAATCAAAATGCAGGAAAATTCCCCTATGTGCGATTTCTATGCTGTCGAGTGTACATACCTGTTCCTTGCTCTCTTCCTCAACATTATCTTGAATCTCTTTTTTTAAGGCTGCATCTATAACGTCCTGCTCTAACCCAGACATTGTCAAACTTGAGTCTGTGTATACATTGTTGGACGGTACCTAGGAAAAAATACATATTATTAAATAATTACGCTTAAAAACTAAAAGAAAATGGACATCATTTATACTATAAACGCACTGCTCCAAAAATATGAACGATGTATACAATTTGTTAGTTTTTGTTGATTTTTTAAAAACCGCTCGACCGATTTCGATAAAATTTAAATAGGACAATCTGAGAAGTATAAAAAGAAACAAAAAAAAAATTTGAAATCGGTGCAGGCGTCTGCATATTCATAAAAAAAAGATTCCAACGAAGTCGGTTAAAAAGGTGTTGCCCGCGGCTTTTACCGTGTGGTACAAACAATCCACCAATTCTGCGCCACAGAGATCGTCAAGAAGGAAGGTCACGAGCTCTTAATAATATATTTTGAATTTATTTTAATTACCTGAACGCTAGTGACCATACTATTTAATGTAAATAGACTAGGATCGTTCAGCAAATGTAGATTATTAGAGACATCCCATTTATGTCCCTGACACAAGACAACTTGTTCACACGTGTATTCGGTATCGCAAAACGCAGGTACATCTGTGGTAACCTCGTTTATGTTATTCAAAAATGAACTCTCGTGCCGTAGGATAGAAAACCATTTTCCTTCTAGCATTTGCGTGTAGAGAATAGTGTTTGCTGTGTCTGTGTCGTTTTGTTTTTGCTTCGTTTCTTTCGCTTGTTTTTCTTGCTCTTCTTTTATTTGAGCTTCTTTTCTTTCTGCGTCTGTTGAGATAATATTTTATTTTATTTATTTATTTTTGAATATTTGGAAAACTTATAAGTATATACATGTGGGATGCATGAATTCTGATGGCCAATTACAAGTTTCCACTGTAACAAGCTTGTCAATATTGAGATATTAACAAGCCCGCGTGGTACCTACATTAATTAATTACGTTTTAAAAATTTAAAAACCGACTTCACATAAACTAAAATATGAAATTTTGTTAACTTCATAATATTTTGTCCAGCTATTTTGATTTAAAAACCAAACTACTGAACCGATTTTGATGAAATTTCTATGGGACAAATCGGAAAGTACTTATATCCCTTCACATAAAAAAATATTTGTCAATAGATTCATAAATAACACAAATATATAAAAAAATAATTATAGAACCCCCACTTTTTTTGAAGTCGGTTAAAAAAGCTTATCGTTCGTAAACACTTTGATACAGTGAGTAGAGTTCTGGGGTAGCGATGACTACAATATGAATAGATCCTTTACAATTCAAAATACGTAGCATGGTACGCATACCACGTACGAATCATGTAAAAATCATTGAACTCCATATTTTAACTCTACCTAGCCTAATATATTCTTGTAGCTCTTATGGACATTATCAGACATCCGTCAAAGTAAGAAACACAAGAACAAAGAGCTTAAACACTAAATACAAGGTGAAAAGATCTTGAGTCTCCACTTTGTCCAAATTTGAATATTAATAGGCATGGTTGTAGATATCAAGCCGCTATCGTACAACTCTCTTCCCGTTGCTATGAAAATAATAGAAAGTCCCAGGAGATTAAGTCTGCATTGATAAAGCTTTTGCTGGAGGGTGCTTCTATACAGTTGATGACTTTATATAAAGAAAAACGTAATGTAATTAATTGAAAAACTACTCATTTATATTATTGTTATGTTTTCAGTTTTTCAGAAACAAAGTAATTTTGATTATATGCAAATAGGTTGATAAGGTCTACATATTTGAGCCATTTAGAGTCGAGACCCTGGGAAACAGGAGCCCACCGCGTTTTCAAAATTATTTCACGGCGTCTGGTAGATACATTGCGTGACCCAAGAGCTGGCTCCTATCTGGCTCAACGTGGCAATGCCGCCAGTGTCTTGGGAACGCTGCCCTCTGCCAGTGATCTGGATCAGTTAAGCTATCTATAAATCATTTTAAACAGACCTTAGATAGCTCAACTGTTTCACAAATATTTTATATTATTGTATATTATTCTGTACATTTCTGTAATTATTTCTGTAAATAAATGTTTATTTTTTTATTAAACTCTTATTCTATGATATCGGAAGACCAGTGTAACACAATTAGACTGGTGAGTACGGTAACATATACAGGTAGGCCGTAAGAGTTACTTTAGAATATAAAAACATACCTAATTGTGAGGAGACAGCTTCGGCCATCTTTCTTAGTTCTTCCAAGTTATTGACAAGCGTATCTTTGCTTTCTTCCTCTTTCTCCTCAGTCTTTAGTACGTTTTCAACCTAAAAATATATTAAACAGGTAAAATAACTCCAACACACGTGACGCACAGTGAAGGCTTCCGAAGTCAGTAAAGATAAGAATAAATAGTGGTAATGTCCCAAAACAATTCAACGCCATCTAATAAGCATACCAAAATATATATATATGACGACCTCTGTGGCGCAGTGGGCTAAAGGCCGGGTGACACACAGAAGGTTGCGGGTTCTATTCCCGCTTCGGGACAAATGTTTGTATGATCTGCAAGTATTTGTCTCGGGTCTGGGTGTTTCTATGCATTACATATATGCATTCATAAATAAAAGGATATATGTATATCATATAGTATATCAGTCATGTGGTACCCATAACACAAGCTCTGCTTACTTTGGGACCAGATGATGCTGTGTGAAATGTCCGGTATTATAAAAAAAAATATATGGTCCTTTTTCCATTTTTTTATCCATCTAATACATTTAACCGAGCAATTCTTGTATGTATGTATATATATAATCTGAATCTTGAAACGGCTTCAACGAATTTTCATGAAATTTAGAGTGTTTCGGGGGCGATAAATCAATCTAGCTAGGTTTCATTTTTAGAAAACGTCGTTCTAGCTCGGCAAAGCTACCGAGCTTTGCTCGGTATAAAACACGGATGACGAATGATAAACACTGAATGGCCGTATCCAGGTCCTGGTTTATAAATCAGGCTGTTAATCAAAACCTGGTAATCTGGCCTGTTAGCTCAGTTGGTAGTAGTTCTGCCTTCTGCGCTGCAGGTTGAGGGTTCGATTCCCTTCCGGGATAAACATTTGTGTGATGAGCATAGGTGTTTGTTCTGTGTCTGGGTGTTATAAAGTATCAGAAGTATGTATTTAAAAATATATAAGTATTCTGTCAGACACCTGGTCACCATAATAAAAGCTATGCTTAGTTTGGGGCTAGATGGTGGTGTGTGCAATGTCCACCAATATTAATTAATTAATTTATCTATCCTATAGGCTACGCGCACTACTCACGTTAAGTACGAAGCTACTAGTATATTGGCGAGCCCACCTTGTTGGGTAAATTCGTAGAGAAGTGCCGCGCCAGATGAGATAGAGTTACGAGATAGTAAGAGAAGCCTTAAGTTCTTGTACGAGCTGAATTGCACTTTATTGCGTTGCAGCAAGAGTCGCTATTTATACTAATGTGTGGTCTTAATACATTTTCTGCGCCCTTACCTTGACGATCTCCTGCGGTTTGTCGACGGGTTCGGCTTGCGTCGCATACATCGGCTTGTGAGTAGGCTTCTGTACTAGAAACGCGGTGGGAATGGAGTCTTCTATATCCAGCATGTCTTGTTGACTGTTCTGTTGGTGTTGAATGTATTTCTCCTCCATTTTTATTGATGAGCCTGTGGTTAAAATGAATTTTGACAAATAAAATACCTACTTACTCATACATCATCTTGCCTTTATTCCTATAATGGGTCGGTACGATAAGTTCTTCTGTTTCACTCTCCTCTATCATTCCTTTCTTACCCATGTCATATTTTACTGTTGTTATGTTGTATGTTTAAATCTATGGTCTACAGGTTCACAGTCCACAGACTATTATATGGTTTGTGTGCCAATACATATTGTAGGCTTTCTGAGGGTTATCATAAGCTACACTAGAAATGTTTAAATATAGCAAAATACCTGTTTTTTAAATTAAAAAAAAAAGGACTTAAATTCAAAAGACTTTTGGACTTGTGGGAAATACCCGCTCAGCCAGGACCTTGAACTGTAAACCTGTCAAATAATTTGAATATGATTTTTGTAAGAAAAATTAGCGCAGCCTTAGGGATAAGAAAATAAATTCGTAAAACTTAAGTACCTTCTAACTTACACCCTCCTTGGTTATGTTCGTATTTAATTATTTGCGTGTGGTCGCTCAGATTGAGCTCAGACTTAATATTCTTCAGTTCTAGTTCCGTTTTGAGAGCTTCTTCCTTCTTCTGCGCTTCTGTTTCTGGGCTCTTCTCTTCATCAGGATCCTTCTTCTCTGCTTTTCCTGTTGAAATTTACGCTGATGAATTAAAAACATACTTAAAACCGTTATCGGCGCAGTCGGTAGGATTGTCATACTTCTATGACTACTATGGCCGTCCAAAGATTATTATTAGAAAATTCGATTGTTATACTAAAAATAACTCACGTTATTATTATTTTTCGAATATTATTTGCCTCGTAGGGATTATAATCATTATAATGATTAAAATCTCATAAGATAATATCAAAATTGAAATTTTTAGATAAAACTTTTTTTTTTACTTGACTACGTGTCAGACCCCAACTTGACAGGGCACAACACAATACATTATAACTCTTGTTTTCTTTGTAGAGAGTTTCTAATGCTTTAATCCATCCTTAAAGCTTTGCTCAGGAAGGAAATTCCAACCTTGTAATTTATTATTTGCTGATTTATATACACGTAACGTAACTGAAATAACATTTTTGATAAAAAAAATATGTGTAAAATCGTTCCCCCCGCTTCCTGCAATCTGTGGGAGTGATTCCGTGCAAAGCGACTTTCTTGTGTAATAGGAAGCCGGGGAAGCGCGAGCTATTTGAGCAGTGAGTAGAGTGATAGAGTTAGTCGTGAGATGGTACCAACGTATTTGCTTCCAGGTTAGTACTGTCAGCGAACAGTGTGTGCGTGTGTGTGATGTGAAAGAGAAATGGAAATAGAGAAGGAGAACGTATCAGCTGAGCGCATAACCTACAGTGTTGTGTATAAAGTGTGCTGTTATATAAACTAATTCAGGATATAATGTTAATGTTGCTTTTACCAAGGTGAGGTGTCAGATGTTGCACTACTGTAAGGCTCGCTCGTTTAAATACTAATGTTACAAATTCCATAATACATGTGTCTGAATATCTGTTACCATTTCACAGCTAAGCGACCAAACGTATAATATTCAAAAAATATTTATTCAGAATGAAATGCAATGGACAAGTTACAATAAAAAGGATGAGAACTGCAAAAGTTTAAAAAACTGTGGAGCAGTCTCAACGCCACCTCCTTGACGTTACATAGTTCTAAGAGAAAAACTTACTTAATAAAATATACAATTTAGTAAGGAGATAGGTTCGATCTTAAGGATACAGGCTACTTGTTATGTAGGTACCACTCGTGTGAAGCCATAGGCATAAACTAGTTAGTTATATAGTTGACTGGCCTGTCAGCTCAGTTGGTAGTAGCTCTGCCTTCTGCGCTGTAGGTTGAGGGTTCGATTCCCTCTCAGGATAAACATGTGTGTGATGAACACAGGTGTTTGTTCTGTGTCTGGGTGGTATAAAGTATGAAATATCTCTACTAATATTATATGAAAGTAAGAATGTCTGTCTGTCTGTTTGTTACGTTTTCACGCCTACACTACTGATCCCATTTTGATGAATTTTGGAATAGAGATAGATGGGACTTTGGAGATGGACATAGGCTACTTTTTTTTGAGAAACCACCCGTACGAAGCCACGGGCAGCAGCTAGTATTTATATATTATTTAGTTATAATAACCTTTTTTCTTCTTGATTTCAGGCGGTTTCTGGCTGGCTGCCATCTCCAAAGCCTCGTGGTATTCTATGATCTCTGGCTGTGCGGATTCCATGCCTTCCACGAAAATGCCTCCGCATTTACCGAGCGACCAGTATCTACGCCAATATCTGTAATTTTGTATAAGTAAAACGCTCATTGAATGATAGCTCAGCTAGTAATCAAAATTAAGAAATATTGATGGAAAATTAATAAAAACATTGTATAACTAGATTTAGCTCAATTATTAGCAGTGTCTATTCGCAACAAGAGATTAAGTGTCAAGTATAAATTAAATAAACGATGACCGGCATTCCACACAGCATCAGAAGCTCTGCTTAATTTGGAGCCAGATGATGCTGTGTGAAATGTCCAGCATTAAAAAACATCGTGAAGAAATCGTAGAGCCTAATAAATTAGAAACATGCCAAATGCTCGAACACTCTCAAACTAATTAGTGAAACGATTAGAATCTCAAGCGTGATTAGTAGTTAGAAGCCTCATGTGGGCCGTATGCTTGTCAATACCTGTCTTGTCCGTAACACGTGGCCCGCAGAGCATGCGACCCAGCGGTTAACTGCTGTTGCTGCTGCTCTGACTGACGAAGCAATTTCTCCAACTTCCGCGATAGCTCGTCTGATGATAAGTTCTTGTCTTCATCCTACAACACAATAGTCATGACGTAAATCATCAATATTACGCCTCGATTCTAATCGTTAAATACAAACTATCTTATTTATAACCGACTTCAAAAAAGGAGGAGGTTCTCAATCAACCCCACAATACAAGGTTCTCGGTTCTTTTTTTTTTTTATATTTAATACTTCATATTTCCGTGATTTGTGAAACGATTTGAAATTATTTTTTTGAAGTGAAAACTTCTTTAGCATCGTTGTGATTCGAAAGTAGATGAAACGAAAAAGCGACCGTAAAAAGAGACAGACACATAAATTAATAAAATTTAACGTGGGAGCAAATGAGATACGTGTATGTTCGCGCATGCGTAGTACAAAGCTTGAGAAAAGGCATCACAACAACCGTGGTGTTTTGTATACGTGTACGTATTATACGTTTGTTTTTTGAATGTTTCACTTCTACCACGTGTGAATTGCGCACATGTTTTTTTATGTGAAAGAATTTACATTTTCTGATTGGTCCCACATAAATTTAATCAAAATCGATTCAGTACTTTGGTTTTTAAATCAAAATAGTATTTGCCAGCTATTATTATGTCATCCATGTTAACGTAATTATGTATTTTTATATAAATGAAGTCGGTTTTATTTTTAGTTTTTTAAACGTTTGCAAATGTTTGCATCAAAATTCTAATTTGAGAAACATTTATAAATGCCACTTCATAAATTAACTAAATTGATATTGTGATTGACGTATTTGAGCTCATTTTAGACGCCATGTAACCCGGTGTTGAATCAAACTGCACGAAATCCTAGGAAATTAAATGCCAATTTTAAAACAGTAATTTGAATATAATGCCGGCCTACACTGGATGAAAGTCAAAATCAAAGTCAAAAGATGATTTATTCAATACAATCACAAGGATCACTTTGAAACGTCTTACATACTAGGTGAATTTAGGTGCCAATTCATCCTAACCCAAGCTCGAGAAGAATTGGCAAGAAACTCGTCTTGGTCCTAGCGCTTTTTTATATGATCCATCTTATAACTACCTTAACTACGAAATACTAATAGAAAGAGGGTCAAGACCGAAATACATGGCTTTCATTGGAGGAGGCCTTCACCCGCGGAGGGGTTCTAGCAAACAAAATATCTAGAATTATAAACATTTGTAAATTTAAATTTAAACAATAGCAAGTAACAATCCTAGAATTAAAATAGAAAACACTAACATTAGAAACAAAACTTTCTTGTCTTTTCTATGTTTTCTTTTTGCCTGAAATAAGGCTTTTTATTTTTATAATTTTAAATGTTACTCAATTTTTCGTATATTATGAAAGTTTACGAAAGTAGTACGACGAAAAAACAGTAGGTATCACCACCATTGACTAACGCGAGGCATTAAGCATGTCTGACATGGAACGTCAAGCATGACTTGACGTGAATAATCAATATAGACTGACGTGAATCATCAAGCGTGATGTGAATAATCCGGCGAATATATGACTTTGTGAATAAATGACTGACGTAAACCGTCAAGCATGACTGACGTGAATCGTCGAGCATAACTGACGCAACTCAAGTTTGACGTAAATCGTCAAGCATGACCAATAGTGCGATTAATTTAGGGGAAAATACGAATTATTTTTTATTTATCTCACCTCTTCGGGTTGAGTGCCTTCGCTTTCCAAATCGCTCGGTACTTCGTCCCCCATAACGCTGTCTTTATCAAGCTTACTGTCGGTTGGCGAGCATTCTTCTTTATTATTGTTTATCCTTCGATTGCTAAGATCTTTTATACTGAAAACAAAGGAGATAAAGTTCATTTTTCAATACTCAGAAAACGCCGAGAATCTCAAACATCGTATCAAACGAATACGTTTAGTAAAGTTATTGAATAATTGGCCCTAAGAAGAGCTGAGCAGGAGAAGTAATGTTACCTGGACAACTCTTTGCTTCCCAAGTCCTTGAGCTCCTTGATAGGTGACATTTCCTTGTCGCTTTCATCGACTGTGGGGTCTTTGAAGGGCGATTCGTCTTCCGGATCATCTTTCTTAGGCGTTTCCGACTTCTCTGACTGTTGTTCTGTTGATACAATATTGTATTATTAGAAGTTCGTATGAGATAGTGGCAAAATCCAGCTGAGTTAACAGGACTATTACTTAACTCGCGATAATTATCAATAATAAAAATACCGGACATTTCACCCAGCATCATCTGGCCCCAAAAGCAGAGCTCGTGTTTTGAGTACGACATGACTGATATACTACTTATACTTTTTTTTTTGTAAATACATACATGCCCATAGGAACAATAGGCGTGAACTGCGGGATCACTGCTGTCAAACACACTTTTTATAACTTGCTAGAAGCGTATTTTATCATGAAGGTGGGCGGGCGACTGACGAGTTATTACTCGTCTGTCGCAGCGCGCAGCGGTTGCTAGCTTCCGTAATAAGAGTTTTAGCAACTTGCAACTGATTACGCTGGTTCTTTTACAGAAGCCTACGGATTCGAACCCACGGCCTTAGGATCGGGAAGCCAGGCTTCTACCCCTAGACCACCAGTGCTCCTGGTATCTTCATAATTTGAAGTAATTGGGAAGAAAATACTCACCATCATCAGTAGGTTGTGGCGAAGCTCGGCTCAAATTAGCCGCACTTTCTTCAACTAACTTCTGCATCCTCTCTAACGCTAGAGCTTGCTGCTTCTCCGTCTGTTCTGTTCTTATCTTACGCTGATGCAACACTCTGACCCTGAAACCAACCCCATTATGAATGATCTAACATGAATGTAATAGAAAATCTTCGTATATCGGTAACATACTTATACATTTTGAAATAGGCTATATTTAGGGATCATAGAAGTATAATAATAAGGCCTGTTATCTTTTATGGTGGATAACAATAACATTGGAGTACTAAATTCCTTTTCTCAAGATTTATTTAGACATATTTTTAGTTTTATATTGACGACCTAGTAACAGATTTCAGAGGAATGTGGAACTACAATCATGATTTGAGACCGTTATAAGGTATAAGGCAGCACTTACTTGCGTATCTTCATGTCCATTAAGTAGCGTTCCTTCTTCATCTGATGGAGATGTTCTAAAGATGCGTCTATTTGCCTTAGTACAGACTTGTTCTGCAATAGCTCATTGCACAGGAATGCGAGGATACCAGCTTTGGCTGTCGGGTTCAGAGCCAGGAATGGTTTATCTCGAAGAGTTTCTGTAAACACACAATTAGTTAAAACTAAGTGTTATAATCCTAAAATTATAAATACTAAAATTTGAGTGGATTTGCTCGTAGCTTTGTTTGTTACTTAAATACGCTGCAACAGTTACACGGGTTTAGATGTAACTTGATATACATTAAAATGTTTCTATCCGCTACATAGCTCCGTCTGTTTGCCATCGGACGTATTAAATATTCAGCACAGTGCCACCTAGTATCGAGTAGATGCACTACAAAGTACGCGTATTGAATGCATAAGAGCATACGAAATCGCTATATCTCTCTGTTACAAGGGAAGATATTAGCGCGTTCCAGTTCGTTCTCGAACGTTCGAGTAGCGTCGAGGTTTTACGCGACGCGCTCGGCGCTCATATAAATACGGCGGTAATTTGCGGATGCAGTCAGTCTATTGTTGGCTTAACAAGTGATACAAGTGCGATAGTTTTGTGTTTATCAGTTGTGTTGTTGTGTTGCGACTTTTATTGTGTTCTATTGGGAAGTTTACTAGTAGAATCGGTGGATTAAGTTCCGTGTGTTGGTAACATTGAAATTAAAGTTATAATTTGGTAAAATCGAGTGGTTTCATAATGTATCAGTACCCAGCTCGTAACAGTATAATATGTATGTCGGAGTGTCAGAGTGTTGTAAACATGGCCTGGCCTTTACCCCTCTAGTGTTAAGCATCTTTAACCGTGTGTCGATTTATTTTAATTTTGATATGTAAGCGCCACCTGTAAAGTTAATTCCATTTAGTCTAAAGCGCCGTCTATCGGCTATTGATTTGGAAACGTCAAGTAATGCACATGGATGAAATCGGTTCGGTCGTACATTAGTACGTACATTCGTTCGGGTTCGTCTTCGGGAAGCGACCGACCGGGGAGGACATAATTTTTCGAACTTTCGAGCAGAACGTTTGTCTTCTGGCAAATAATTTAACGTATCTTTTGAAACATAAAATGTGACTACGATCCAGGTACTGATCTCAAGCTTGTCTTGATTTGGGAGCAACAACATAGTAAATGCCACGAGCGCTTCTCCTGTATGACGGTTGGGTGTCCTATATCCTTACCAGAAAGTTTGTATGTATTATTGCTATGTAAATGTTCATAGTAAGCTTGGTTTTTCGAGTTTGTGGTAGACGACAGCATTTCTGCATCGTTCTGATGATGGTCGGCCACCCGTCTATCTCTTTCTCGCTCTGACGTTAGTCCTAGAACGAAACAAAAATATAAAACCATTACTATTAAAAAAGACAGTCCTGAAATGAGCTAAGAAATTCGTATTAATCAGTAGTAACTTCTGGTGAAAGAGTATATGGACAACCTAACCAATCAATGGAAAACGAATCTTATTCTCACTTACTAAAGCTATGATTTCATTTTGTATTAAATATATCCTTCTTCTTCTTCTTCTTTTCGGGTCACTAGTTATTTCGAACCCGTGTGGTGAAGGTATTAAAGTGCGCTTCAGAGGGTTCTTTTGTGTACTTGACACATTTTTTTTTATCATTTATTTATTTATTGTTCAAGAAAACCAACAGCTAGACACGTTTTGCTTACATAGTTACAAATTAAAAACAGAAAGCCAATAACAGGTAATAATAATAATAATAAGCTAATAATTAAATATATAATTAAAAGTTTAACTTTTTGAATGTCGTTCATGCCTCGGATAAAATTTGTAGATTTAGAAGTCGCTTCGAAGTAGGCGAATACGTTTAAATTCAATTATACCTATAACCCATGACCTCGTGTGTTTATGCAAAACACACCCATAATACAGGATAAAAACAAGGCACATGGTACTAATAAAACAATTATGCTAAGTAAGTGTATTTGTATGGCAGAAAATGGGGATTAGTCCCCCTGCTGACTAACAGAAGAGCTAGCAATAGAGAAGGAAAACATGGAACAAGCCCGGCTCGGTGCCAGCCGAACCGACACCGCATGTTTCGTCTCTCCTGCGGGTCTTGTCGGCAAGGCCGAAAGCATACATTAAGGCTTATCTAAAAAGTGCTCGAAAGGAGCCCCTGAGGCGCACTTTAATCCTTTCACCACACTGGTTAGAAATAACTAGTGACACGATAAGAAGCAGAAAATGGGCCCCGACTCAAAATGATGGGTACTGTTTTCGCAGAAGACGCTATTATTCTGCTAAGATCATAGCTATCACAAGACCCTGTGAGAATATTTAATTGGCTGAGAGATTCAAGCAAGTTCTATTCAATATTCTGACAAATGGTCAGAATAATAATTAACGAAAATTTGGTTCATAAGATGTAGTGAAGATATAAAAGGGTAATCAATGGGATATAGCTCTTGTTCTTACCTGTTAAGGCTTTGATTTCGCCCGTCGCGTTTGCGTATAGATATATCCGTAGCACCTCGCTAAGGTTGGCTGGTGTAATATCGCCCATTCTGATGGCGTGGCCGAGAAGTGTTGTATGCCGACCCGGGTGGGGTATTCCTGGATCCTCTACGAAATAAAAACTCCGTAAATACATGAAATCCTATATATTATTCCAGGTTTCAAACAACATTAAATATAATTGTTCTCGCTAGTTGTGTTTTACTGGAGCGTCACGTGACGGTTCAATTAAGACCCGCTATTGGCTGATTTTAACTGTTCCCCGCCCACAACTACCCACGAATTTTGTAATTTTGTCTTTTTTTTTATTAAAATCCTTAAAACTAAACATGGAACCCAGTAATTAGTACTAGCCACGCTGATCAAGTACAAACAAATAATCAAGAACATCTGAATGTCCAATCTTTCATACATATAATACTAGCTGCTACCCGCGGCTTCGCTCGCATGGTACCTACATAAAAAAAAACCTTCTCCAAGTTCCCATCTATCTCTATACCAAAATTGATCAAAATCGGTGCAGCTGTTTAGGCGTGAAACCGTAACAAACAGACAGACAGACAGAGTTACTTTCGCATTTACAATATTAGTAGGGATTGTACGATAGCAACCTGTCACGAAAGACTATTGAGCAATGCGTGGGCACGTGCCAAATGTAATGTTATAACGTGCCTCTGACTAGCCAACTCAGAAATCGTAGATTATCTAAGCAGTTGCTTAGAATTCTCTAATTAGAGATCTGTGTATATGTTTAACAAGTCTGGAGACAGTCGTAAGCATATTTAGTTTTCAAAGTATTTTTCGACTATTCAAAGACAAGTTTTATTAAATACAATAACAAGGGGACTTTGAATCATCTAACATAACATCTAACTAATTTAAGTGCCGATTCCTCCTAACCCAAGTGCGAGAAGAGCCAAGAATTTTTATATTGCTTTGGTGTCTGTTACATGTTTAGATGGAACTTCAACAGCTATTATATATTAAGGCTATTATACGATGGCAGAGATTGAACCTAATATAATAGCATTGGATTTCACAATGCGTATAGATGAACTCAGTCGTACTGGGAAGGAGGAAGCCACTGGGTTCGAAAAATAGTACGGCGGGATTATTATTAAAGAAACGGTAGAGACAGCAACAACTGCGCAATCAGTCTCTAGACATAAATAATTACGTTTTAAAAACTAAAAAGAAACCGACTTCATTGAATGAAATTTGAGCCTATAATAAATTTTTAATGGAAAGTACATGTATTTTGTATATATATAATATGGGTAGGCCAAATAAACGCGCTGCTCCAATGAGACAGCGAGGTATCGAAGTACATGAAAACATCATCGATGTATACAATTTTTAGATTTTCGTTTATTTTTCAGCTCGACCGATTTTGATAAAAATTTTATGGGACCTGTGTTTGTTTGAAAGGTTATCACACAGATGATAACCATTCAAACAAAAAAACAATTTTCCAAATCGGTTCAGCCCATTTCGAGTAATCGGTGAACATACATAAAAAGATTCCGACGAATTGAGAACCTCCTCTTTTTTGATAAATTCGGTTAAAAATGACTTGTTGCGGAAACTGCCCGCTGCCTTTTCGTCTGTCACCAACCTCAAAGGCAAGAATACGTCTGTAGCAGAAATATAAGCGTACAAATTGCTTGACAGCAGTGGTCGCGCAGTTCACGGCTATCGATAGTTGTCGCGAGTAAAGTAGTTTGGGGTCTGGTGTATATCGATGAACTGGATTGAAACTAATGTCTTTACGAGTCTAGTCACAAGTCAGCGCTCAACTGATTTGCTGAACTGTCGCATTGTCCCTAAACTCAAAAGATAAAAAGAACTCGCCTTGAATCGTCTTACTTCGACAAAGAGGTCAGCCGTCGAATCCAACTCGGTTGGGCATCGTTCGGGAAATTACGGCACATCTTCTCGTCACAGATACCGCAGAGCCTCAAGACGAAAGTCTACAATTAGTGCGTGTTGCCAGTGATGACATATGAAAATGAGACTTGGTCACTAACTATTGGCCTCATACACAAGCAGAGTCGCGCAACGTGTTATGGAGAGAGCTATAATGGGTTTTTCACTACGTGATAAAAATCCGCAACGAGGAAATCCGTAGAAGAATTAAAATCACCGACATAGCACTAAAAATTTGCAAGTTAAAGATGGCAATGGGCAGGCCATATATCTCGCAGAACTGATAATCGTTGGGGAATAAAAGTTGTCCGACTGTTGGACTGACAACATTGTAAATATCGCAGGAAGTCGGTGGATTTAGGAAGGCCTATGTTCAGCAGTGGACTTCTTAAAGGCTGATGATGATGATGATGATGATGATGATGATGATGATGATGATGATGATGATGATGATGATGTTGATGATGATTATGAATCGTCTTAATTTATGATCCACTCCTTACCGATAGCAGTGATGAGCAGTTGTGTCAGGACTTGCACCAGTTCCTCTTCAGCATCAGGGCAGCAGTCAGGCAGTAGTGCCATTTGCAACGAATTCAGTGTAGGCATAGACTCGATATCTGTAACAACGTTAAACAAAGTCAAAGTCAAAGTCAAAAGATATTTTATTCAATAAAATCAATACAAGGATCTCTTCAATCAAAAGCGCTATTTAAACCGACTTCATCAAAAAGGAGGAGTAGTTTCAATACACAATACAATACAATAAATAACATTTGTCGGTTAACTGTCTGAGGGCAAAACCTGTTGAAGCTTGTTAAAGTTATCAACCCCTCTACTTAGAAACGTCTCTCTTCTTTGTCAAAAATTAATCACTGTTTAATCAAAATAGTGTCAACTCTTTTTGTTAAATAATGACAAATAGTGCAAGAGCGAATCTTGAGCTGCATTTAAGCAGTGTTCAAGTTGAGAGACGTTTATAAGCAAGGCAGCCTATCTATATTTTATATTAAAAAGATTCTAAGAGCTTATCTTTGGACCAACTGAACCGATTTTAAAAAATATTTCACTCAACATCATCTGGCCCCAAAGTAAGCAGAGCTTGTGTTATGCGTACCATATGAATACTTATATACTTTTTTATTGTAAAAACAAACACCCAGGTCCGAGACAAACACTTGCAGATCATACAAACATTTGTTCCGCGGCGGGAATCGAACCCGTAAAAGAATCAGACAAGAAACTCGATTTAGCCCTAGCGCTTTTAAATCCCGAACAAACAGAGAGGTGTTAGTTTAAAGAGTGTATATGTGTGTCTTTCGTAGGTTTTGATTTACTTTTTTAATAGTAATAGAGACTTATTCGAGTTTTTTTTAGCTACGATTCAAGAAAATCTGCTCAGCTATTTGAATATCATCAGCTTTTTCCTAGTTGAAGAAATGTGAGCAACTTCCACAGATCAGTAGGGCGATTATGGAACTCTTGATACAATCAATGTCTATCAGTTTCGATTGGCAATCGGCATCAATGTCTATCAATTTCGATTAGCAATAGGCATTATTTCAATCAATCATATACGATGTATTTAAATGCTTAGTACGCTAAACACGGTTCCTACCACAATCGTACTTTGTAAATTGGTCGAGTTATAGTTTGACACCAAATTCACATTGTAACTAGCGATAGAAGCCGATAGAAATCGCAGCGATCCGTAATACCAATTCATCAATAGTAACTGAAAACTATTAGTATCAATGTTTTGATAGTATCAAAGTTCTATAATCGCCCCACAGATCGATAATTGGTATCTATTATGCTGATGATACTGCTGTTGTTTTCTCTGGTTCATCATGGGCGAAAGTTCGCGTAGAGACAGAATTAGGGCTTGCCAAAATTGCTCAATGGTTAAAAATTATTTTTCTTACCCTCAATGCTACAAAAACGAATTATATGTGCTACACAATCTATAACAGAACCCAAACTGAAAATAACTACACAATAAAACTACATGATTCAAAAAATTCACTAGCTCATAACGACTGTAATTGATTGTTCCATCCTAAATAAAGTAACTTCAACTAAATACTTGGGTGTCGTAATAGATCAAAAGTTAACATGGTATCTACAAATTGTAGCACTCACTACAAAAATTAGAAAATTAATATGGATTTTTAAAATTCTAAGATATGTGGCTCCAGAGATGTTACTGAGTAGAATATATATTGCTTTGGCATAATCGGTCTTAAGATACTGTGTCCCGGTTTGGGGCGGTGCCACTAAAATAAAATTTTTAGAGGTTGAAAGAGCACAACGATCTCTTTTAAAAGTGATGTATTTTAAACTATATAGATTTTCTACAGATTGTCTATACTCAGCGAGTCGGTTACTTTCTGTGCGGAAAGTATACATTCTACAAATCATTTTAAGAATGCATAAATCACTACATTTTGACCCTAATATTATTAAACGGAGAAGAAAAGACAAAGCCGCTAAAACTGTCGTTACAAAGACCTCGTTCGCAAATCACCAATACGCAAAGCAATCAGCACATCTTTATAATTCAGTTAATAAAATTCTAGATATTTATCCAAAACAGTATTACGAGTGTGGGAAGACATTATCTACTTGGTTAAAAAGATAACATGTCATACAAGAAACATACATAACAAACAATCATGCATATTTTTGGAGTACCTACTATATAGTTAGGTGTAACTGAACATTTATAAATTTATGTAAAAAGTGTAATTCGGATAGTTGATATTTGGTTGATATTGGAACATTTGTTTTGTATTAGTTTTTTTTTCTTTTATTAACTATATTAATTAAGTAACTACTTACCTTATTTTAGTTTAATATAAGTGCCTTTCTGTAACATTATATAATGGATATAGAAGAGCGGGGTTTTCTAACACAAGTATTTTATACTTAAAAGAAAACCTCAACTTAATTTTTATTGTAATATTTTGGCTAAAACATTTTTTTTTTAATGTTACTTAATTGATATTGCAGCATCACATGGAATCTGCATAATACCCGACTCACTAACAAAAGCAGAGGTAACGCGTTTGGGATTATTGGAATGGTCAATGACCTATCCATTAGATATGTTTTTTAAGTTTAGAATTTAATTTAGACATATTTAACTCACCAAATCCTAAAGTCTGTCCGAAGTTGTGTATGAACTCGTAAACTTGAAGTATATCCGCAGCAGCCTGTCCCGCTAGCTTCAACCCTGGGATCCTATTGAGGGTAGGCAGGGGCTTCTGGTCTGATAACGTCGAGTCTTCTTGCGGCCGTCTGTAATAGAATAGTACATTGTACCCCTAGGCGAGAAAGTACTCAATTCCTATCGAGTACGCCTAAACACACGAAGTATGAATCGCACTTTCTCCCGAGTGATACATAGTTTTATATACAATTACACTATATACACTTATAGTTATTAGTTTTATATACACTTTACTATACACTCTATACACCTACGAGGAAAATAACAAGGAGAATTATTTTTTAATTGAAATTTACATAAAATTACCAAAACCAAATTCAAATTTAGAAGAAATTCTCGCGCATGCCTATATTACTTGGGTTCTTTTTTCAAAATATTGTTTGGAATCGGAAGAATCATTTGGCGGACTTGGAGTAAAAACTTTTTGCCGTTTGACGTATAACGAAAATAACCATAGCTACCGGCTGATCTATGAAGAAATAAAAAAAAAATAACACGTTAGAAATGGATTTCCATACACTTTTCTTTCCCGCTAAACGCGGTAGAAATGCAATTCCATAGACTTTGCCGTCCCGCATTAGTAGATCTGAAATGATGTACTTTCTAAGTTATATTTGGAAAAGGAATGGGCAAGTTTCTCAGTAGGTGTGTTATAAAATAAGGTTTATCTTATTAATAACCTGATTAGACCAGGTAATCGTTATCATGGTTGGTCAATTTGCCATCACTGTCACTCACCTAAGCTCAGCCAATAGCTCCATCTCCTTCCGTCTCTCCTGTAGCTTCTTCTCCTTCACCAGAAGCCGGTCTATTAGATTCTGGTGTTTCCTTCTCTCACGTTCTTCCCATCGCCGTCTGGAGTCCAGCTGTCGAATGAATGAGGTGTGTTGACGTCGCCTTTCACGTTCCTGGAGAAAGAGCACTAAGTAAACATCTTCGTTTAGATTAGTAAATAAATAAATATTGGATATCTACTAAAACTATCATGGTTTTGAACATAATTTTCACAAAAAACGAGATATTTACCATGATATATGAGTTTTTCTGTTTCCCGATATTTCGGCACAGTTGCATGCGCCATGATCACGAGATAAACTGATCTCGTTTTTGTTTATCTCGTGATAGCGCATGAAAATAATTAGATATCTAGCCCCAAAACAACCATAGCTTGTATTATGGTCCAGATGACTGATAGAATACTTATAATATGTTCAATACAAACTTATGATACTTTATAACAGCCAGACACAGAACAAACACGTTTGTTCATCACAGAAATGTTTATCCTGGGAGGGAATCGAACCCTCAACCTACAGCGCAGAAGGCAGAGCTACTACCAACAGAGCTGACAGGCTAGTCTGGTGACGTCGTTCATAGGCCGCCCGAATAAAACTATCATGGCGTAAAACGTCAGAATTCTCAGTATCGCGGGTATTAAAAAATACAGTACTTTGGTACAAAAAAGTTACATTCTAGAGACGGAGTTATGGATCCTTTTAAACAGAGCAAAGGCGACACTGTGTAGGTTCAACCAATGAATTTAAAATAACATTTCACACAGCATCATCTAACCCCAAAGTAAACAGAGCTTATGTTATGGGTACCACATGACTGATATACTACTTATACTTATATATATTTTTTGTAAATACATACATATTATACATAGAAACACCCGAGTTAAATACTTGCAGATCATACAAACATTTGTCCCGCGGCAAACGAACCCGCAAGCTTCTGCGCCTCAGCCGGGCCTTGACGAAATGTCATGATGAAAATGACGCCAGGGCATGATGTTTTAAATTTGATTCGTCTTCTCTCTCTTAAAGTATCCGTCCTAAACATGCTGCTTGAAAGTTTCACTAACATGAACACTCGTATTAGTAGATTTTACAAGTTTTGTCCTTATATTATAAATCGTGATGTAGCCTTACCTAGGATTCTGAATTTGTATAAGTTTAAGTAGCTTTAGAACCGTGCATAAAACTTTCACCTAAAAGATAACCGAACCCTGAATCAATTATAAATAATACCGGACATTTCACACAACATCTGGCACCAAAGTAAGCAGAGCTTGTGTTATGGGTACCCATGACTGATACACTACTTACGCTTTTTTATACATACATATTATACATAGAAATTCACAGACCCGAAACAAATACTTGCATATCACACAAATATATGTACTGCAACATTATTTCCAAAAAAAAAAGTTTTTTAGTTATATATCAGTCATGTGGTACCCATGACACAAGCTCTGCTTACTTTGGGACCAAATGATGCTGTGTGAAATGTCCGGTATTATTATTATTATTATTATGCTTTCATGAGACTGGTTGTAACAGTAATTTCCAAATTCATAGCAAATAGAAAACATAATGAAATGTTAGTAAAAGAGTAGTATCCATCAAATCCACCACCACAAAAAATAGGTTCAAAGACAAAACGTGTTCTTTAGACACTCATGAAGTCGTCAGTCAATTCCATAAATCACGAATCGAGAATAATTTAAAACGACATTCGAAACGAGAAAGTTAAGATCAATTATTCAAGCTATCAATTCTCCACTCAATTAATTCAACCAATCAATGACCACATGGCATCATTATTTAGCGTCAGTCAATAGTTGGACTGACGTTTGATTGAGTGTCTAATGAATGTCTAATTAAATCAAGTTATAAGAAAGTCCTGATTGAAGTAATAACTATTTTAAACCGAATTAGTAACAAAACTGCCCGAAACTTAAAAGTAGAACATGCAAAAACACGTGCAAACCTGACTAGCCAAATTAACTCTAATCAAGGTTAAGAGTGGTTTTCGTGCAAGCTATAGTTACCTCGTTAATATACTTTTGCTGCAATCCGCGCGCCAAACAGCAGACAGAAATTGAAAGAAAAACACACAAACATTTATAGTCACACACAATTATAACCGCTAAAGTTCACCGACAGTTCAACCAAGGGTTACTGTAACGTTTATAGACATTAGACACAAAGATTTGGTTAAAATCAACAGTAAACAGCTGGTTGATGTGTTGATGAACATAAGCTTTATATAATGTAATGAATGGTAGTAAAAGATTTAATTTAAACCTTCTAGTCCCATTGCGAAATACTTTTTGATAAATAATTTTTATTTGGATAAGAGACACTTTATTAGACGGTTTAATATCAAATCGATTACTAAATGATTAGTTATTATTTTCGTACTTATAAAACACACAACACAGCCAAGCCACACATATCAACCATTCGCAGGAGTACATTTTTCGTGTGCCGTTCTTAGTCAATAAATATTTTTGAAAATAGTTTTAAGTAATAATTATTTACAAATACCAAGTTATAAGTAGTATATTGTTAAATTGCATGTTTTTAGTAAACCTTGTTTTTAAGTAAGAGGTAAAAACACCAAGTTTTAAATAATATTTAGTTTTTTCAAAATTTGTTAAAAACAGTTAGCAACAAGTTTTAGGTAAGATATTGTTAAAAACAGCAAGTTTTTTTGGTAAAAGTTTGTTAAAAACAACCAATTTCAAGTAACAGTGTTAAATACAGCAAGTTTTATATGAGCTTCTTAAAATCAGTAAGAACTGTTACTTAAAATTAACAGTTCGTTAAAAACAAGTTTTAGGTAAGAGCTTAAGTTTTAAGTAACAGTTCGATAAAACAAGTTTTAGGTAAGAGTTTAAGTTTTAAGTAATAGTTCGTTAAAACAAAAAAATATAAGTAAAAGCTCGTTAAAAACAAGTTTTGTTTTAAGAGATTGTTAAAAACAGAAAGATTTATGTAAGTTAGTTAAAAACAATATGTATTAAATAAGGGTCCATTAAAAAGCAAGTTTTAAGTTAGCAAAGTTAGTAAGTCGAAACACATCTCTCGCGAATGGCCGTCATATCTAAACAACTATAAAATCACCTGTTCTCTAAGTATCATGGCCTGTTGTCTTTTGATCTCTCTTTCCTGAAAACAAAACACGCGTTTAGCAGCTCCCGTCGCGTAGCGGTGGGCTGGGCAACGTGTTGCGGACAGGGTTGACTTTCTTAGATATAGATAATAGTTAATTAATGAATCGAGATAAACTCTACGTTGTAGCATACGCAACGAGAAAATACATGTACCACTTATCCAGTGGAATGGAAGCGTACTGGGTTCATAGCGAGATTTTGGTTTTAATTGAATAAGTTTTACAAACAACGATTATAAAAGCTTTCTACTACTTGCTTCAGTACTTAGATTGATATGCCAACTGCTAAATACGAGTAAACCTATTGCTTTAAAATTAAGTCCAAGGCTCAATTGTATCTGACTCATAGCTTCCAAAATCTATGGCCATATGTAATGCACAATTTAAGTATTAATTCGACTTGATTGAACAATTACTGTCATTTTGATGCGGTTAGCAGAATCTACACCGTACAATGTAATTATTTTTGAAAATAAATGTTTATTTACTAAAAAAACCGGAAACCGGAAATAACTCGAGAAAAATAAATAAAATTAGCAATTAGCTTCGCAAGACGACCGAAAATAATCTCCTGTCATAAGTTAATCACTGTTTAAAATAGTGACATCCATTTTTTGTTATAAATAGAGTTAGGGCGAATCTTCAGGAAGAGATCGCTCTCAAGCGATATGGTCGCCTATTGTACCATTTAAGTAATCTTATTTTGTTTAAATTGTAATTTTGTATTTTTATTTCATAAGGTGTAAGTACAATAAAGTTATATTCTATTCTATTCTATTCTTCAGTATTGTTTAGGCTGTGTTCAAGTTGCGAGGCGTTTATAAGCAATACCGCTAAATTTATGAAAATTACATACGCTTCTGATAAGTCACGAGTCTGCTGCTGTCCTTTATAAATAAACTAACTTCTACCCGCGGCTTCGCACGCATAGTACATACATAAAAAGTAGCCTATGTCCGTTCCTAAGATAGAATCTATATCCATAGCAACTTGATTAATGCAAAAAATAGTTCTGTTGATCCGATCGCTACCAAACTTCACAGTGACCCCCGCTAGGCCAATCTGAAGATTTCCTAAAAATTTGATCTGAATCGGTCCAGCCGTTTTGGAGTCTATTGGGAACATACATACACACATCCCCTTTAATAGATATAGATTAATCTTTGCGCAGATGCGAACGCCAACAGAAAATGTATCTTGGATCTCTGGTGTGATAGTTATCACAATGAATAATAAAATCTTTTGACGTAAAAGAAAGAAGTTGCGTATACTACAACCTTAACACATACACATAAGAATGAAAATATGAATTAGTCAAATGGGTAATTAATTACGGCTAAGTTTCAGAGATAAAACTAACCGTAAGCTTTTACGTTTTCCATGCCAAAACTTAATGCAATTAGACGCCACTGAGTTTGAGAATTTGAACTTTTCAAACGTTTGAGAGCCCGTTATCCTTCAAAATATAATAAAAATTACGTCAACAAATTAGCCTTCAAATTTAAATTGCGTATTTAATCCGTAACTTAATTTAATATAAAAAGTCACCCGGCCCGGCCACGCGTTGCTGTGACTCAGTAGTTCTAATACGTTAAACCAATATACGCTTACCCAACCTAGATAGCAGAGGTTGAAGTTAACTTTCACTGCCATCTGTTAGAAACTTATAGAACTTATTGTAGGAAAACATTTAATTTGCAATAAAAAATTTCAATCAATCAAGATTATAAAATATCATATCTTTTAGATTTGACAAAATTACACACAGGAAGCCTAATTTCAAAAAAAAAATAGTTGAGTAGTTCCGGAGTTTATCCCAGACAATCATCATCATCATCATCATCCCAGACTCAGGATTTTTCTATATAAACATAACAAATGATGAACATATGACTTTTTGACGTCTTACTATTCGTATAAACCATATAATCATTTGACATTGGTAAAATTGTTATTAATATGACACATGCTATTAACGAAGAAAAAGAAGTATTTAAGAGCGACTTCTGGTTTGACAATATATAAGTGACATAGCTCTATTATTTAGCAGTCTTATTTTTAAACGCCACATCTTGAACACTGCTTAACATTCGCCCTGTCACTATTTGTCACTATCTCACAAAAACGGAGGGCACTTTTTTAAACAGTGATTAACTTTGGACAGAAGTAGAGAGACGTTTCTAAGTAGTTAATTGATAACTTTTATTGAGTAATCTATCTAATTTTAACCAATAAAGAGTCACTTCTAAACACAAGTGTACTCAACTGAAATAAAAGTGTATTATATACTTTGCGACAAAAAATCTAAAATACATAAAACAGATGGACAAATATTTAGCACTATTCCGTCAATCTATTCTTTATGAGTTAGACACGATGCAGACGCATGCAAATCCCTCCCAGAAAAGTTTTAACCCAGCGCTCGGCAAAGTTTCTCCTTTACAGTGCAAAGCGAGTCGATTGTTCCGGAGGATGCCTCGTGGAGGCTTAACGTTGAATTTCATTTTGAAGTTGCACGTGTGTATGGTGTTCCCTACCATTTTAATTGCAAGCGGCAGGGAGGTGCATGCGTCTGCATCGTGTCTAACTCATTAGGAATATATTAGCGGAATCGTACTAAATATTTGTCCATCTGTTTAATGTTTTGTAATAGATTTCTGCAACGTCACGCCTGGATCAATTATCTACAAGGAATCTAGGAAAACCTTTAACTTCAGTCCGCGATGACGTTTATAATAAACAAATGACAATCGACTGCGACTTTGTTACGATATTTACAATAAAATAACCAATTGACATTGGAATTACGACGGGTGTTATTATGGGAAGACAAGTGTTCGGGCGTAAGTGTCTTACGAAATTGTAAGTTTGAGTCTCTGAATTTCAGCCGTAATCTTAGTCTAGTAGTTGTATCTACTCCTAGCTGTTACTAATATGTTACAACATTTTGAAAAACTTTACATTAATCCAAACCTGCTGTTTTTTGACTTGATCTTCGAACTTCTGCTTCTCGAGCTCACCCTGCTTCTTCCGTTTAGCCTTCATATACAACCGTGCAAACAACATCGAAAGCGGTACAGCAAATTATTTATAACAGCCAGAACATGAAACAAAAGTATAAATGTTTATATAAAAAATAAAATCAAAATATATTTCGTCTGTGCAAAAAAGCTAGCATGTGTTTATGTGAGTCCGGATTTATTATTTTAGAATTGTCTCTACCTACTCTAATATACCTTAAAGATATGTACCTAAACAAATGTTTAAGATGGCATATGATAGGACTTGATTTGCTAAATTTAAAACCCCAGATATCAGATCATATGACCTTTTGAATGATTTATTGACTATCTGTTCGTTAGTCTACGGGGTAATCCTAAAAAATACGACAAATTTCAAGGTTTCGCCTTCTAATTTCACGCAAGAGTCCGTCTAGCGACTACCGCAGTGCCAGATAATGTGCCTCCAAGCAGTAGTGTGCAAGCATTACGTTCAAATGGCACTATAACTGGTAAAAAAATCCCTGGAAACTCGTCTTGTTGATACTTATCTAGTTAATACTTAACTTTTGCTATTCATACCCGCATTTATAAAGACCAAGCAAATCTAGCGTGCAAACTATTATTTGTTAGTAAATTTAAATCGATTATTTAGATATCATAGTATCAATCGTAGTATTCCAGGCCCTGCGTACTAATTAAGGCGAGTAGTCACCAAAGCGATGCGGATACGAGATGTGTTAAATCCTTAAATAAATAAACATTGGTGGGTATTTCACATACCATCTAATCCCAGAATAATCAAATTTTGTAATATATACAAGCCAGACAGACACAGAACAAACATTTATGTTCATATTGTTCATCACATAAATGTTGGTCCTGGGGATCGAACCCACAACCTACAACGCAGAAGGCAGAGCTACTACCAACTGAGCTGTCAACCCAGTTGTGTCAAAAGTTTGTGTATATGACGTCATTCAATTTTTTTTTTTGCTTATCCCACAATGGCACTAAATGGTACAAGATGTCTTTGTGCGTGTTTTTTCTTGATTCAACCTCAATATAATCATATCTTAATCATAAGTGCTAGAGAACTGAAATTTGGAGGGTAGATTATTTTCAGGGATTAGAGACGCACTTAAAGATCTTCGAAATTTAACCCTGTATCCTACAGGTGTTTGTATTTAAAAAAATGATTGTCTGTAAAGTCGGTTTATGGACGATAATTTAACGTGATAACGTCACAAGAAAACATTGATGAACCGATCGTGCCTCTCTATAGCTTGTTCCGCGCTCTCGCTTGCACGCTCGGCTCAGGAACGTGACAATGAGTCATGCTTTTTCGTGCGTGCAGGCGTTTATCGATTTTTAAGACGTTATCACGTCAAAAATGGTAGACAATGCACATAACATCAACTTGAATCAACCGAAACTAAACATATTTTTTGTATTATGATAACTTAAAATACTTGATTCGTATGAAAATAACATCTGGCATAATTATTGTCATTAATTTAACACATCTGTATACTCCGCTTTAGTAGATACTGGCCTTCACTGCACGCGTTAAAGTAACAGATTCCATAACCAGTCGAATAGTGAAAATTAGTTAGTTAGTGATATTAGAAATGGTTAGTTTAGAGTTTTATTTCGAATCTTGAACGTACCGAACCGTACTCTTTACTTTGCTGAACAGAAATAGAAAGCGCTCCGTCTTTTCCGACATTAACCGAACCTTTTTGCAACTTCCTTCTTATTATATCTGTTATATCAGTCTCTTCACCCTCGCTAAGGTCAATAACCTCCCCTGAAGCAACTTTGGGATCTTCTTTCGTTTCTAACTCAACCTTTTTAGGCATCAGCATAAGATTCTCCGACATAAACTCGTTTTTAGCATCAAGATACTTCTTTTCTAATGACTTGGGGTCTTTCTCGAGGGATTTAGAATCAGGTTTCTCGGGCGATTTCGACCAATTGCAGCCGTTCATAAACTCGCTTATTCTGGAGTATGATTCTATCAGTTTCTCCATATTGCTACCTTTGTCAGGTTTTATGATAGAGAAGTCGAATTTCCCTTTTCGTTTTGGGATATCAAAGGCCGCTTTTTCGGCGAAATCCTTCATTTTATCCAACGCGTTATACTCTTCGATCTCCTCATTCCACGTCCCTTGTTCAAAATTCAACGTTTTCAAAGGAGAGTTATCTTTTGGCCCAGTCACGGGAATTAATGACAGGCTTATAGGTGGCATTATACGTTCTTTTCTGTCAGCTTTTGACAGTTCTGTCTTCAATGGCTCTTTAGGCATCGGCAGAGCCTCAATCGTCAGCTGTGTTCGATTCTTGTTGATATGCTGTCCCCAAAATGTACTCGTTAATTCAATACTTTGATTATTATCAATTTGGTGTTGACAACACTGCATACCGTGTTAGATCTTAGACCCCAGGACGTCATACATAAATAGATAACAGAATATACAATACTAATACGCATGTCTACTAGTTTGTTCAATGAAAGAAGTCTTCCGGTGACATGTCAAGATATTAAACATCACATCTTTTATTGAACAGACCAAGCTAAGAGTTCCAGCTAACTACGGAAGCGAAAAGTGACCTTGTTGCGAGAAGTTAAGGTACTTTTCACTTTGTGAGCACAATGTTGCCAAGCGTCAAATTGATAATAAGATAAAACAAACACAAGCACATTTAGAAACATAAATAAAAAAGTAGCTCCCATATTTTTATTAACAACTAGCTGAATGCCCGCGGTTTTACTCGCGTGATATACTCAGTACTACACTAAAACCAAAGGCTATCTCTGAGCGAAAGAAAATTTAGAATCCATTCAGTAGTTTCAGAGATAGCCCTTTATAAACAAAACTACAAACATTTCCTTTTAATATTAGTAGAAAACCCTGTTTCAATAAAGAAACTAATCTAAAATGGCGTCTTGTACTTTTTTATACATAAAATTAAAATTGTCACACTAAAATATGAGAACTATAAATCTACAGCTACAGCGACAATTCACTAAAGGTCGATCCTATAATGACACACTTGCTACAATGCTGTTGAAATCTGTCGTCATCTTTATTTCTGACATAAGAATGACCAAGACAAAGCTTACTTTAACAACACGCTACTATAAGAAAGAGGATCAGTCTAATTAAATAATGATACAAATATTATGAAAAACGTAAGTATACTCTATCCTTGTCTTTCAACTGTGAATGAATAAAGACGGCGACAGATTTTAACAACTATTTATGAGTTTTGCAACATCATTGCGAGTAATGGATTAAGAAAACACTATGGAAACCAAGTCGTGGGGATTTCTACTATTAAAATAAAATCGATAAAATTAAATCAAAGTATGTTCCGTCCTTGTCATTCTTATATCATTGAATAAAGATAGCAACAAATGTAAACAACACATTAACTAATATGCGATTATAAGATCGGTGTCTAATTAAAACGTGCAAGAGGATAAAAAAACCACCTTATTCATAATTTACAAACCTTTTATCTAAAAAGGAATTCAATTCAATTCAATTCAATATTCATTGAATAACATTAGCTATATGAAACAAGCGTCTGCCTGCGACATCGCACGCGTGGTACCTACATACTTATTAACCTTCCCCTAGATACAATCTCCATACCAAATTTTATACCATAAGTTGGTTTGTGTGTTTTCTTTCTTTTTAATTTTTATTTTTGTATAAAAGTAAGTAATTTTTACGTTATGCAACTTTTTGTACAAAGCCGTATTTTCTTTTAGTCTATTCAAAAAAAAAGTTACCTGGAAGAGATCGCTTTTAACGATAAGACCGCCATTATACAACATTTTTGCTCTAAAATTATTTTTTTATTCTATTTATTCTTTATTGTACACACAAAGAACATATTTTGAACATATTTTTTAATAATCAATCAAATTATATCAACGATGTTTAGCCGTAAGAACTTAACTAACTAATAAACAGACACACATTGACATAATACAGACTTAAAAACTTAATTTCTCACAATGTATGAATACAGAGATATTCCTTAATTCATAATATTAAGTATAGATCTGTATTCATGATATCTGTACGAAAAACTATATTTTAAAAAGCATATCAGTATTCTGTCTTAGCTGGTAAGAAAAGTAATCAATGGTGGCAATTCGGTTGGTTCATTTCTAAAATTAGGAATTGTATGTATTAATGTATTTAGCTATTCATAGCATTTGTAAAACCTATTCGGTTGGTACCATCTAACTTAATTAGGAACGCTTAATTAAATTAGATAAAATACCAAATACCGAAGTGACATTTGACAGTTCTAAACCTAATTTTAGCTAAAATTAGTTAGGTTGGTGCCAACAGAATTGAGGCCAATGTGAGTCTTTCCAACGGTGCTGACTTTGACACTTCTAAATCATATTTAAATCATCATTCAGCCCGATTGCACCCACTGCTGGGTATAGGCCTCCTCTTTATTACGCCACTCTTTCCGGTTCCTAGCAAGTCTCATCCAGTGGTTCCCGGCAACGCTGACTATATCGTTCGACCAAATCTTGATGATATTTAAATAAATAATAAATATTGGTGGACAATGCACACAACACCATCAAGCCCCAAACTAAGTATAGCTTGCATTATGGTGACCAGAGGACTGGCAAAATACTTATGTATTTTTAAATACTTATGATACTTTAAACACCTAGACACAGAACAAACACCTATTTTTATCACACAAATGTTTATCCTGGGAGGGAATCGAACACTCATCCTACAGCGCAGAAGGCAGAGCTACTACCAACTCAGCTGACAGGCCAATATGTAAGTACCACGCGTGTTTATTAAAAATTCCAATCCTTGTCATTCTATTACCAACAGATTTTAACTCCATTAGCTAAAAGAAATTTAAATTATGAATACAGGTAGATCTATACAAATACAATAAACCTACGTATAACTTGTTTCAATAAACGAAACTTAAATAGCCTTGCCTCTCTCTCGCACAATACTAATAGCTATGTGTGAGTGAGTGAGTGCTATGTGACATAACTAATACCTTCTAAAACTATCATGGTTTTGAACATAACTATTACTCAAAACGGGATATTTACCATGATATATGAGTTTTTCTGCTTCCCGATATTTCGGCACAGTTTATCTCGCGCATGCAACTGTGCCGAAATATAGGGAAGCAGAAAAACTCATATATCATGGTAAATATTCCGTTTTGAGTGAAAATTATGATTAATACCGTCATAGATAGCGAAAACAAAGTATAGACATAGACAATCTACAAAACAATAGTTATGCTCACACTCGCACAATACTCAAAGCTTACATAAAAGGTTGTCTTGTGAAGAGCTTATTATAATATAAACTAACTATACCCGGCATGCGTTGCAATGCCACAAATTTTCTCACCGTTTAAACCTTCCCTGGACTACGACAAACATTTCAACACCAAAATCAGCTAAATCAGTCCAGCCGTTCTCGAGTTTTAGCGAGACTAGCGAAAGCAATAGATTTTTATTATATAGAAGATGACTATATTATTGACAAGAATGCATGGCCTCATGTTGCTTTGCCCTCAGACAGTTAACTGATAAAATTGATGTCTATACTACTGTAATCTTGTATTCGTTTTTCGTAGTAAGCTAGTTATAAGGATCATACAAAAGCGTTGGACTAGGACGAGTTTCTTGCCAGTTCTTCTCTGGCTTGGGTTAATAGGAATTGGCACCTAAATTCACCTAGCATGTAAGACGTTTGTGATCCTTATGATTGTATATACATGATTTTGACTTTAACTTTTGACTTCAGAATAATTATTAGTACAAGTACAGGAGGCGTTCTTCTTTACATAAATAGCGACTCTTGCTAATAAGGTGCAATTCAGCTCGCATAAGAGCTTAACGCCTAACATTATATTTACCTACATAGTGCCTCTTTTAATATCGTGGAAAATTTTGGAGCGGTTGCTTAAATCTTGATGTTCATTAACGTTTTTTTTATTGGGTTTTTAAAAATAATTTTCAAATTATCAAGCTTTCGTCTGCATGTAGGTAAATTTATATTATTATTATATTTTAAGTTTTTTTTTTTCATATTTACATTGTAGTTTGTGTATCTGTAATTAAGGTAGCACTGTATTTGTAAGCAGTTGTAATTTTTTATCCGGTTTTTTTAGTATGTTTTGTTTATACTTTACTAGCTGACCCATGCCCACTTCGTTGGGCGGTTACAGCTTCACAAAAAATATTAAAGTACTAATATCGCTATTAAAAAATATATATATATTCAAATTATTGTAATAATTTTATATCAATAATTAAATATTGATAGATGGCGCATGCGGCCACCCGCGGCTGTGCCCGCCCCGTTCCCGTTGTTTTTCCGGGATAAAAAAATAGCCAAAATCCTAAGCCAAGTTACTAACAATATTCATTTTAAGTTTCATCCAAATCGGTTCAGCGATTCTTGAGTTATAAGTGGTGTAACTAACACGACTTTCTTTGATATATATAGATTGGTACAACTTAAATAAATAAATACTCCTCTGAATTCGCGCGGCCAGTTTTGACTATTACAATAACGTGCGAGCGAGAGAACATGTCCAAAACAACCATTTAACATTCGTTTACTGAAACAAGTTACAGAACTAGACACATCAAATCATATACCCACATGAAAAGTTATAAAGACCAGAACTAACATAGTTTACCTCCAGCAGTTGTTGACTTCTGACTTCCTTCTCACGTTTGACCATCTCTGCTTTTTCGGAACGCTCCAGTTCACGAACTAAGCGAGCCTGGAATGACACCTTTACAAATGTAAAGTGTGTTAATGCAAACATAAAGGATAGTCTTCTGAAGAAAGCGTATTATAATATAAATGACTATATTATTGAAAATGCATGGCCTCATGTCGCTCTGCCATCAGACAGTTAACCGACACATTTGATAAGAATAAACTCTCTTGTATTAGTTTTTCGTAGTTATAAGATCATGTAAAAAAAGCACAGAGACCAGGATGAGTATCTTGCCAGTTCTTCTCGGGCTTGGGTTAGGAGGAATTGGTACCTAAATTCACCTGGTATGTAAAACGACTCAAAGTGATCTTTGTGATTGTATTGAATAAGGTATATTTTGACTTGACTTTGACTGTTAACACAAGTTTTACTAATGTTATGAACAAGATTCTGCTCGCGGTTTGAATTTAAGTTACTGACTATTTACCTAATACTCATTAGTTTATTGTTATATTGTTTAAATATGTTGCCATCTCTATTCTTTGGCATTAGAATGACAAGGACAGAGCATACTAAGCGCCACTTAAGATACTGAAGAGATAGATAGAGATAGAGAGTTATATACTAAGTTTTAACGAAATATATCCAGCTGTTAGAACGATTGGATCACAAATGAGTCGCGAACTTGTTTGTGGGTAGTAAATGAGTATTATAAACATGTATTATTTTACATTACATACATTATTATAAATCTAGCTAATATTATAAATGCGAAGGTAACTCTGTCTGTCTGTCTATTACGTTTTCATGACTAAACCGCTGAACCGATTTTTATGAATTTTGGTATATAGGTATATGGGACTTTAGAGAAGGACACAGGCTACTTTTTATGTAGGTACCACGCGAGCGAAGCCGCGGGCAGCATCTAGTTACTTTATATATCATACTCATTGTTTTTGCAGCGCACGCGAAATACTGACTTCTAAGGCAAAATCAGGTCAGATGCGGAACATGGTAACATAGGCGTGCCGCAGGGTTCCATACCGGGGCCATTACTATTTTTGATCTATGTCAATGATTGAGAAAACTGCTTACTAGACTGGGCATTGATCACTTTATTCGCAGATGATACTCACGTAGGAATAAAAAACAGATATATAAAAGTAATGGAAGAACAGAAAAATATAGTTTTAAAAAAGTTAACAGATTTGTTTGATACAAATGCGATCATATTAAATGCTGACAAAAGCTCTGTTTTAAGCTACACATTTAAAAGGAAAACATAAAATTATATTATTATAGAGGTCAGATTTTTGGGATGTATTTTAGATTCGACTTTGTGTTATGAATGCCATATAAACCAAGTGTGTAAAAGGTTAGTTAGTGCAAACTATGCTTTATTTAAGTTGAAACCCATAATAAATAGGAAAACTCTTATTTCGGTCTATTATGCTTATTGCCATTCTATTATCAACTACGCTATAACAGTATGGGGAAATGCTGGCCAAATTGAAATGGTACTTATTTGCCAGAAAAGATCAATTAGAATTATATACGGATTACATAGGTTAACTTCAGTGAGAGCATATTTTATGAAATCAAAAATATTGACGGTTATATCTCTGTTTTTATATAGTTCTCTTATAGAAGTACATATACAAAAGGATGATTTACAAATGAAAATACATGTTCACAATTACAATACTCGTCATAAAGAAAAGTTAGATGTACCAAGAACCAGACTTGTCAAGACTTATAAACAAGGTTTCTGCTTGAAGCTCGACATGTACAATAAGCTACCCTTAGAAATCTCAAGGCTCCCGCTAAATGAGTTCAAACAAAAATTAAAGTCATTCTTTGAATGCCACCCATTCTACCATACAAATGAGTACATGAGTTGTTCGTTCTCCGATTTGCAAACGTGAGTAGCAATAAAACTAGTTTAAAATAAAAGTGAAATAATAATAATTCAATGTATTGTACAATTTGACATGCCAATGTTATGTAACGAAATGGTTAAATAAATAAACTAAACTAAACTAAATGTACCAAACCAAAAGTAGGAACCCTCCTAATAAAGAAAAACATTTAATGTTACTCGTTGATAACGGAGCTTTGTATAGATAAAAGAGTTTTTAACCGACTTCAAAAAAGGAGGAGGTTCTCAATTCGTCGGAATATTTTTTATGTATGTTCACCAGTTACCCAATCACGCCTGAAACGATTTGGAATATTATTTTTTTGTTTAAAGGGTATACTTCCCAGGTGGTCTCATTGCAATTTTATCTAAATCAAGCTGTTTTAAAAAAAAATACTAAAATCTAAAAATTGTGTACATCGATGATATTTTTGCTTTTATGGGCTCAATTTCATTAAAGTCGGTTTTCTTCGTTTTTAAAACGTAATTATTAAAATTGGTTTAGTAGTTTTTGAATTAATCCATTACTAGCTGTCCGCGCGCAGTTTCGCCTGTGTTGAAGATTTATCCCGAGACAAACCAATTTTCCCGAGATAAAAAGTAGCTTTGTCACCCGGGGATAGTGTAGCTTTCTAACGGTAAAAGATTTTTTCAAATCGGTACAGTAGTTTTAGAGCCTATTCAATACAAACAAACAAACAATCAAATCTTCCTTCTTTATAATATTAGTATAGAAGTATAGACAAATAAACATAAATACGAATATAAAAAAAAAAGTACTCTATTATATAGTCACAAAAAGGATAACATATGAACATACCTGGTCTCTAGATCTATTGCTAGCGTCCCTTCTCGCATCTCTGGCCGCCTGTTGCCTTCTCGCTAGTTCGATCCGTCTGTCGACAGGTGGCGGTGTCGGTCTAGGACCTGTTAAAGCTGCCAAGGCTCTTGCTTCTTCTAACCTGTTAGAACACAATATTGAATAAAATATAAAGGTTTTGGATAAAATAGGTCAAAAAAAACAAATTGGATAATTTCATTTTGATAAACACCGACAATGACACTGTTTCGATTCATCTAGAGAATCTTCATCAAAATAATATGTGTAAGATACTCATGAAAATTGTTAAAGTAAGTATGTGTAGAAATTACTACTTAACAGACCTGCCTCTTATATGTGTAGAAATTACTACTTAACAGACCTGTATCAGTCATCTGGTTCCGATTGTGTGAATTAAATACCACACCCCCTATCAGACCCCTAATGACAGTCACAACCCATCTAGATGTACAGTTCTCATCAATACAAATGAATCAAGCCCAAACACCAGGAAATTGCTGTAAATCGTTGAGGAGTTCCCTCGACTGTCTTTCGGCTAAATCATCAGATCGACTCCAGATCCACCTTCATTAAATAGTAGTGCTTTAAAATACTTTCATAAAAAATAAACAAACGCAAACCGTAGTGGCGACTAGCGCTACTACGATTTTCGAAAGTTCCCCTCGATTTCTCTGGTATGCCATCATCAGATCCTGGTTTCCTTATCATGGTACCACCCTTGGGATAACTCCTTTCCAAAAAAGAATCATCAAAATCGGTTTATAAACGAAGTTATCCACGAACACACATAAAAAAAATATATATACGAATCATGGCCGACAATCATTGAACTTTCAATCCTGGCCGATTTATAGTCTATATTTAACTAAGATAGTTAACAGTCCCTCCCCCTTCTTTCATACTTCTTTCCTGTTCGATCCGGTCATGTTTGTTTCCTATTTTGCTATCGACATCAAATCAATTAAAACAAACCAACCAAACTAACAGGCAACAGCTGTTGCAGTTTCAAAGTTGAATGACGTTGATTTTTTAATTCTGTAAGTAATTTATATTTATCCTCTCAATTCGTAAATCTGTAATTTAATCTCACAGTAATGTACGTACAAGTGCTGTGTTGTGAGCTGTGCTAGTAAACGAAAAGACGTCAGTTTTTTTATGCTTCCGAAAAGAGAGATTGGACTCTTATATTGGGCTTCGATTGGATTAAAAGACTTCGAGACCTAAAGTTTTCAAGATCTTCGCAAGCAGTATGTGTGTCGAAAGCATTTTAGAAGAGATTTCTCGCTTCAATTCGAGAGCACATGCCTATCCAACGTAATTTACTGCTACCGAAATGTCTGTCTATTGATGTTCATACTTCTGCTATAATCACCAGTAAGCCTGATGACTTCTGTCCCATAGGAGATGGGTGGGCCATTGATATGAGATGCTACTTGTGTAGACACCCTGGCCGCATCCCATTAGTCTGGGATTTCCGTTAGAGCTGGTGCGGCAGCTGAATGTGGGGAGGTGCTGAGGACCTGATAAGACGCAAATATGCCTTTCTTGATATGGCCTACATTATTTGAGCGATTTGAGTCGAGACCCTGGGCTCATTGGTAACAGGAGCCCAACGCGTTTTCAAAATTATGTTAAGGCCGTCTCCGAGAAATAATCAAATGTTCTAGACCAGTTTCGCTATCTATAGATTGTTTTACGCAGTTTAGATAGCTCAACTGTTTGACTTGTATTTTTTATTATTGTTTATTTTTCTGGATATTTCTGTAAATAAATGTCTAATTGTATAATCAATGTGTTTATTATGATTATCAGGGTCTTTCCTTTGGAAAATAAAATAAAATATAATAATAAAATATTTTAAAATAGTAAGCAATTGTATCCAAGCCAGCAGTAAAAATATACTCGGTAGAATGAATACCCCGCTGATGCTAAAAGGTTCATTCAAAATAAAAAAGTTATCTGTCATATGGGATAAGAGTGAACGAGTATTGGACAGGATTTCGTCTATGGGAGTGCCCCGTCTGATGCGTTAGCATCCTATAGTTTGTGATACGAATCGAATTGAGTAACCTCCTTTTTTGAAGTCGGTTAATAATAATTATATATTTTAAAAATACTTATGATACTTTATAACACCCAGACACAGAACAAACATTTATATTCATCACGCAAATGTTTATGGATTGGATTCTTCTTTGTTAATGGCCTGTGACATACTAATGTAAATTTTGCCAATGTCAAGTGTTTATAGTCAGTTTGTTTGTTATTAGAGTCTTAGTCGATGGTCAATTGTCAATTCTAGACGTCACGTGGAAAGGCGTCTAGAATTTTCTTGGGATTCCTCGTCACTGTAGTCACAATTTATTCATTAAAATTCCGCCAAGATTACTGAATAAAACATGCAATAAAACGAGTAAAACATATTAAATTAGCAGAGCTATGCTACTCCATGATATGACAGACGAAGAATCCAGTCAATAGTCAATATTGTCAATACTCAAGTCATTCAATGTTAATATTCTAGTCAATATTCTTACCGTTTCATGATCTCGTTTTCGTTGAAGATGAGAGGGTCGTTGTGTCCAGTATCGAGGGGTGGCTGTACGTACTCGCCGAGTATGACTCGTCCGTTGAAACTGAAGTTATCTGTCGATAGCGGCGGGCACGGGTTCGTATCTAGAAACTGAGAACACGTATTAATTAAAAATTTAAAAAAAAACCAGCGAGTCTTACTGTAGTCTCATATAATGTGTAACATTTGATATCTCACCTTGGTGATAAATAAGCAACATTAACATTATATACTGAATTAGTTTATATTACAGACTTTATAGGTTAAGCGCACAGCTGATGCCTTCTCTTTCTCTATTTCCCTTTATCTTTCTCGTCACACACACGCACACTATTGGCTGACAGTACCAACCTGAACTAAAATGGGTTGGTACCATCTGACGACCAACTTTACCACAAGCGCGTTCATTGCTCAAATCAAACAGCGCGCGCTTCCCCGGCTTCCTGTTACTCACGAAACTACTCACAAATATTGTAGGAAAGATGTTACACATCAAAAATACATTTATCTAAAACCTATTCCTTGTGACAATTCCAATGAGCTCAAACACGATACCTCTGCTGTAAGCTGGTGAGGAGTTCCTGCATCAAGTCAAGGTTACCATGTTCTTGCAATATCATTGAAGTAACAAGATACCAAAATGCGAATCGAGACCTTAGATCAGATCAGAAAAGAGGTAATTTTCAAATAACTCAACAGTTTTTCTTTACTCTAAGACAAGTCTAGCACAAGTCATCTTTCATTCAAAATATCTAATATCAAACATAGCTTAAGACATATATTAAGACATAGCTTAAACAAGCTTATAATATAAATGACTATATTATTGATAAGAATGCATGGCCTCATGCCCTCAGGCAGTTACCACCGACACCGGTTTGATTCATCTAGAGAATCTTCATCAGGTTGAGTTTGATCCGCGACCCGCTCGTTGCACCTCGAGTTCACGGTTCGCACGCTCTTGTATTAGTTTTTCGTAGTTAAGGTAGTTATAAGATGGATCATGCAAAAAAGCGCGGACCAGGACGAGTTTCTTGCCAGTTCTTCTCGGGCTTGAGTTAGCAGGAATTGACACCTGAATTCACCTAGTATTTAAGACGTTTCAAAGTGATCCTTGTGATTGTATTGAATAAAATATCTTTTGACTTTTTGACTTTTGAAACTCAGGAGGTTTAACCAGCAGTGGAGGTTTATGACGTCAGGCTGTGGATGATGATGCCTTACCGTTATCAAGTCCTGTGCGTTAGTGATTTTATAGGCACCGTGGGGTTCGGGAGGAGCGTACGTCACATCACCCTTTATATTGCAGTTCCTCGATAGCCCTTTGATAACTGTTACTCGCTTCCAACCTGTGAAACATTCAAAATATTGGTGTATAATCAACACAACACAGCTCCAAATTAAGCATAGCTTGTAATATGGTGACCAGATGACTGATAGATTATGTATATATTTTTAAATACATACTTATGATACTTTACATCACCAAAAATAAAGCATTATTGCGTGCTTAAATTACAAATAAATATCCAAATATGCACAAACAAACATTTATAATATTAGTTGGAATATCCTTTATACATCCCAATATTATATATTGGAAAGTATCTCGCTATCCATCTCTTTTCCTGTCTGTTTGTTCATCACCTTAACACGGCTAGACGGATCTTAATGAAATTTAGTATGGATATAATGTAAAACATAGGCGACTTTTTATATACCACACAAGCCGCGTGTAAAAACTAGGCCACACAACGCCATCTAGTTCGCTAAAGCGGAAACTTGTACTATGGGATCCAGATGACTGTTGACATAATACTTTAAATAAATTTTACCTAACGCCAGTGGTAATCTCAGCTGAGCATCCTGGTCTCGTCTGTCCTCGCTGACGTCAGAGTCGGACGGGCTCTCAGACGAATATTCAGAGTTCGTACTCGCCGCTTCACCCAGCACTGACTTCAGCTTTTCCTAAACAAATACATATAACATCATCATAGTGCACGAAGGATCCTATGATCGCACATTAATCTTTTCACCACAAAAAAACATTGAAAAAAAAAACATGTGCGCAATTCACACGTGGTAGAAGTGAAACCTTCAAAAAAACAAACGTATAATACGTACACGTATACGAAACACCACGATTGTTGTGATGCCTTTTCTCAGGCTTTGTACTACGCATGCGCGCACAAACACGTAATTATAAACACGTATAATGCTTCCTATCTCATTTTCTCCCACGTTAAATCTTATGAATTTATGTGTCTGTCTCTTTTTCGTTTCATCGACTTTCAAATCACAACGATGCTAAAGAAGTTTTCACTTCGAAAAAAAAATTTCATGCGTCACGCCCGAGGACGCCCGATAGAAGTGATAACATAAACTTATCTAACTAGCGCTGTGGGTTAGAGTGAGAGAAGAGGAGCCTGCCTACTGCTGCGGGGTGGTCAGGCGCGCTTACGTAACGAAGCGGTTTACCCTCCGATAAAAAAAGAAAAATTCGGAAACAGCTATTAAAAGCATGTATCAAATTGGTGCACTGCAATGCAAATAGTCGCTCTTGTTTCGATTTTTATCAGTTTAAAATTGTCAACTATTTATTTGTCTCTTTTTTAACAAACCCATTTACGCCGTAAACCATATTTCTAGCTTGCCTACTTAACACTTTTTCATTGGATCATTCTCACAACGGAACGATATATTGATTATCGAATTTATAGGACCAGGACGAGTTTCTTGCCGGTTTTTCTCGAGCTTGGGTTAGGAGGAATTGGCATCTAAATTCACTTAGTATGTAAGACGTTTCAAAGTGATCCTTGTGATTGTATTGAATAAGGTATCTTTTGACTTTTGACTTTGACTATAGAAGGCATGATATGCGGGACTGTACCTTGTGGAATTGGGAACACTTTGGAGCTCTTGTTTTCGTTATATGTAAATGAACACATTAGTACACATTTTTCGTAGAGGCTTTACTGAGGTCTTGTAGGAGTAGGTAGATAAATAATAAAATTACTTACAAGTAATTATATAGAAACAGTAACTGCCAAACTTTTTTACAGTTACCTTGTTACAGAATTCAAATATAGGCGGAGGTTATCAATTTATGAAACGATTTTATCAACCGACTTTCCGATTGATCCCATAGAAATTTCACCAAAATCGGTTCAGTATTTTGGTTTTTAAATCCAATAACTGGATAAAATATGTCGTCCAAGTAAACGAAATTTCGTATTTTAATATAAATGAAGTCGATTTTCTTTTTAGTTTTTAAAACGTAATTATTACACATTAATATTTTGTGTGCTAAAATGTGAGAAAGAAAAATGTTTCCACCGCGAAAGCGTAACTTCTACAAGACTTTCAAAACATTCATGAGTTGTACTATACATTTTGATAAACACGGGCTTTACTCACGTATCAGTGTATACTCACGAAACAGTGTCGGTGCCTCCATCAACAAAATAATACGTGAGTAATGCCCGTGTTTACCAAAATGTATTCTACAAGACTGCTAGAGTTGACGTAACAATATTACTTGCTGTAAAACAAAAGACACCTCATGGCACTCAATGAGTGAACAATTCATCGTGACGTCATCAAAACTGCACTATTCAATAATATGCATATTCAATAATCTACTCATTAAAGGTTGTGGTACGAAATTTCAATTTATTTAATTATTGCTATAAAAGGCCGTAATAAGCCACTGTCTTTGCTTACCAAATCAGCTTCTCCTAATAGCTGCTGCGCCAAAGCCGGCCTCAGTCCCAAAGCCCTGCTCTGCGCTAGGAGGGAAGCGACGGTGTTCTTTTTAGGTTTGCTGACTCCGCGGCCGAGGTTCCGAGGTCTACCCTCACGCGATGGCCACGCTGAAACCGCTGTCAAAATCAATGAACTTCGTCAGAAGAATGTTAGGAAAAAAGGTTTTTGACACACATTAAAAGAGAAAGGAAAAAATAACATACGTAAAAAAAACAAGCGAGTCTTACAGTAGTCGCATATAAAGTAGAAATATGCAACATTAACATTTTATCTAGATTTAGTTTATTATAACAGCACACATTATACACAACACTCTAGGTTAAGCGCACAGCTGATGCGTTTTCCTTCTCTATTTCCTTTTTTTTTTCTCGTCACACACACGCACACACTGTTGGCTGACAGTACCAACCTGGAGGTAAATGGGTTGGTACCATCTGACCGCTAACTACTACAAGCGCGTTCATTGCTCAAATCAAATAGTGCTTCCCCGTCTTCCTGTTACACACTTCCGTCCCTTTTCACGAAATTACTGCCACGAATTGCTGAATACCAAAAGCAAGAATAGCTGGCCACTTTAACTGTGCAATGGAATAAATATGCAACCCCATAAAGATTTGTATAATCCTTTTATATCAGTCAGTTTCGTTCAAATCAATGCTTAAATTGTTTAATATTTTGCCTATTATATCGGTAAATCGGTTATACCTACCTAGTATATCGAAGACCGCTTAGCGGCAAAAAGATTAAAAGCAAAAAGATCAAAAGCAAAGAGATACAAAAAGATCATTTCACGTCTGTTTCCCGGCAGAGAAAGCAGAGACTACAGATTTACTCATACTACGGTCCTGAAAACATCTTTTGTTTCATTCTGAGAGTATGAGAGTCGCATTCATCATACATGCCTCTAGAGATAGAATACTTACGTATTTTTAAATACTTGTGAATACATTTATGATGAACTTACATTCGCTATCTTCACTACCACTGGAGCGGGGTCGAGGTGAATCGACGACCGTTGTATTCAACTCTGGAACCACCCGACGCGGTCGGCCACCCGGTTTGCGACGAGCTACGATCATTGCATGATTAACAAGTGGAACGCCAATTTACTAGGCCTTAAGGACTAACTTATAAACTAAAGCTACTGGCCCCAATTCTGTTGGCATCAACCTAACTAATTTTAGCTAAAATTAGGGTTTGAACTGTCAAATTAACCTTTAGTATTCTGCTGCTACCAACTTATCCTAATTTAATTTTATCTAACTTAATTAAGCGTTTCTAATTTAATTAGATGGTACCAACCGAATAGGTTTTACAAATGTTATGTCTAACATTTGTAAAACTTTTTATTTTTATTGTAATTGTAATTGTAATTTTTATTTGTAATTTTTATGTCTATGAATTGTCTCAAATATATTTAACTAAATATATTTGAGGCAATTCATAATTTTAGAAATGAATCAACCGAATTGCCACCAATAACTAGATTACGGAAACTTTAGATCAAATTTGCATGCCAAAGAATATGGTTGGACAATGGACAAACTTCTATAAGACCTAATTGTATCTTTATACATATTGTAAATACATATATATGTTCAAGCAAATAAATAATATTTCATTTCAAATTCATGACTGGCCTGTCAGCTCTGTTGGTAGTAGCTCTGCCTTCAGCGCTGTAGGTGAGGGTACGATTCCTTCACAGTATAAACATTTGTGTGATGAACACAGGTGTTTGTTCTGTGTCTGGGTGTTATAAAGTATCATAAGTATGTATTTATAAAATATATGTATAAGTATTTTACAGTCTTCTGGCCACCATAGCACAAATAATGTTTAGTTTAGCTTGTTGTTTAAATCTGTTGCCAGAACAGATTATTATGTAAATGTAAGCACTGCGCTAGTTAATAATAATATATATAAAAACTTTATTGAGAACAAAACAAACAACCGTTCATTCTATCAGACAACCGTTTTACTTACTGACTAATCTTAATTTAATTTAACTTAACTTAAAATTATGTGATTTATGTGATTATGGAATAGAAGGTAACTAACTCTACATCTTTTAATCAAATAATTTGTTTAAGTATGTTCTGTCCTTTTCATTCCAGTGTCAATAAATAGAAAAGGCAATAGACCTCGGTCGCACAGTGGGTACAAATATTTGTATGATCTGCAAGTATTTGCCCTGGGTCTGGGTGTTTTTCTAAATATAATATGTATGTATATGTTTACAAAAGAAAATAAATGTATACAAGTAGTATATCAGTCATGTGGTACCCCTAACACAAGCTCTGCTTACTTTGGGGCCAGATGATGCTGTGTTAAATGTCCGGTATTATTTATTTATTAATTAAACTATCAAGTTAGTAAATATAATTTAGTATGGATCTTCCATGTTCTTTTTTGTCAGGCTGTCACTCATAATTTAGTAATGAGTATACGAGTAATACGAGTAATTCCCTTTTTTGGTTCAGTTAATAAATCGAATAGGCAACTTACAAGTTCGGTCGTTCTGTGAAGATGCGTTGAGCGAACTACTCAATGACGTTAGTCTAGACAACGCGTCAGACGCCTGGCTCGCCGCTGTAAACAAAAATATATTTATTACTGGCTGTTGCACGCGGCATCCAACGCGTTGTACAAAATAAAAAAAAAGTAGACATCTGACATCTCAGGAAAATGGGCTGGTACCATTGGACAGCCAACTCAACCACTGCGCGCACGCTTTGGTCAAATCAAATAACGCTCGCTTCCCAACTTCTTGTTACAAAAACTTCCGTCCTTTTTTACGAAATCGCTCCCACAGATTGCAGGAAAGCGAGAGATGTTACACATCAAAAGTAGTATTTTATTTATTTATTTTTTACTTTATTTTATTTGGGAAAACAAACAGAACTATATTATAATATTACTAAAAACTTAAATAATAATGCCTAATCCTATGAAGTCTCCACTAATTTATAAAACTTAAAATGAAGAATTTAGTGGAATTTTTTAGCAAAAATAGGAAAAGGCAAACAATACTAAAAAAATAATGCAACACAAAAAATAAAGAAAAATTAACACTAAACTTAAAAAGAATGTGAAGCTTGCAGTTGGTTCCTTAATGCGAGCTTAAATTTAGAAAGAGAAAATCGAAAATATCTATGTTTGAAAAAGAGTTGTTATTAGATGTCATAGATCGACTGATAAAAGCCTTTGACGCATAATTGGTTCGGGTTGTTCGAGGCTGGAAAAGGTTATATTCAAGTGGAGCGGTTATGGAACTTTGATACTATCAAAACATTGATATTAATAGCTTTCAGTTACTATTGATGAATCGGTGGTTATATTCAAGTGGAGCGGTTATGGAACTTTGATACTATCAAAACATTGATATTAATAGCTTTCAGTTACTATTGATGAATCGGTATTTCGGATAGCTTATCTATGCGATTTCTATCGGCTTTTATCGCTAGTTACAATGTGAAGTTGGTGTCAAACTATAACTCGACCAATTTACAAAGTACGATTGTGGTAGGAACCGTGTTTAGCGTACTAAGCATTTAAATACATCGTATATGATTGAAATAATGCCTATTGCTAATAGAAATTGATAGACATTGATTGTATCAAGAGTTCCATAATCGCCCTACAGGTCACAGACAAAATCAATAACAAGTTTCATCTCTTCTGCTGCGACGCGATTGAGCCATAAACAAACAATATTTCATTTATTTTCTGGTGTCTTCCTATAAAACCAATAGCCTGAGGGCAAGAGCAAGATAAAAGGCGGACACACAAACAGACAGACAGACGGAGAAACTATAAGGGTATAGAACCCTTAAAATAAAATTTCTTCAGAACCATAAAAAATCCATGTGTATTAGGCAATATGTATTCAATTTTGAACAGCGCCTCGATAAAATACAACTAGATTATGTATAACTCACGTGGTGTAGGCTTGAGGGAGAGGTTCAAGGGAGCATCTTCGTCAGTCTTCAAGCCGAGATCGAGTGGACAGTCTTCTGAACTCGCGTTAGACTTCGACAGGTTCAGACCAGAATCTGTGCACAAAAGAAATGAACTGTAAGTTAAATAATATCTAATTTATACCTATAACAGAGCTTAACCTGACTGACTGACTTACTGATTCATCATCACCGAGCCGAAACCTCTGAAGCTATAAAGCTGAAACTTGAAAGGTCCTTTTACAGCAAAACCACCCACTAAGGCGGGATTTTTTTGATATTCAACCCCTAAGAGGGTGAAAAAGGGTGAAAACGATTGTATGAAACTTTTTAACGCGTGGTGCTATTTGCTAGAAACTTGATATTAATAAATAAAATGCAAAATAAATGGACACGTGTTTCAGGATTTTTCAAAATAACCCTAACAAAGAGATAAAATCGGGTGTCAAAGTTTGTATGGGAACTTTTTAACGGATGGTGTGATTTCTTAGAAACTTGGTTTGGTTACTTTAAATGCAAAATAAATGGACACGTGTTTCAGGATTTTTCAAAATAACTCTCATAAAGGAGTAAAATGGGGTGTGAATATTTGTATGGAAACTTTTTAATGGGTGGTGAGTGTGATTGGTTTTAAACTTATTAATAAAATTTGGCTAGGAGATAAATTGCATCCTAGGGAAGGATTTAAGCTCCAATTCCTTTCTAAAAAAATGCGGACGAAGTCGCGAGCAACAGCTAGTAATATATAGTTAGGAAACTCCAGTCCTTTACTCAGCCATTGCTATATAAAGCGGCGAGCGAGCGTAGTCGGTGCATTTGCTGGTCAGCTTTCGTTCTGTGCGGTCGTTATCGGCGTGACATACCTATGTTAAAAGTGTATTTCGGTGGTATATTATATTTGAATTATTTTGATTGTGTAAATTGGTGATTTCTTTGTTAATTTAGTGTTTAGAAGTTATTCAGTTTTGTTTGTTGATTTATATTTTGATTGTAATAAAATTGTTGTTTTTTTTACGTTATCTATACTAATATTATAAAGAGGACATATTTGATTGTTTGTCTCCGAAACTACTGGACCCATTTGAAAAATTATTTTACCGTTGGAAAGCTACACTATCCCCAGGTGACATATCATCATATTCTTCATACATACGCTTCGGTTTAGGGTACTCTCGACCTGCATGGCGATTATGAAATTCTTGATACAATCAATCAATGCTTATCAGTTTCGATTAGCAATAAACAATATTTTATGGATTGGTATTACGTACGTTCGATTTCTATTCGTTTCATTTTTATTCTATGTCTTTGTAATTTATTTCATTTGATTTTACGCCATTAGAAGTTCTTTTTGACGTGATAACGTCTTATAAATCGAAAAATTGTCACGTTCCGCCTAAACCCAGCGTACAAGCGAGAGCGCGGAACAAGCGATAGAGAGGCACGATCGGCCTAAGCGTTCGGCCTGTAACGCATCTTAATAGGTTAAAAGTATGCAATTTTTCATCAATGTTTTCTTATGACGTTATCACGTAAAATTATCGTCCGTAAACCGACTTTACAGACAACCATTTTTATGTTACGTTTTGTATTTTTTTAATAAATTCGGATTATTCGGCAGTTCGTTTATAATAACATAATAAACGTGAAGACATACCTTTACTCCTGTTGGTCGCGGAACCTGCCAACTGACGCTCCAGTGCGGCCAAACTGACGCCGCTCTGACTAGCTATCGTTTGCAGCAGCTCGCGGGATATACCTGGTGAAATTAAGTAAATCATCATCATCCACAGCCCGATTTCACTCACTTCTCAGTATAGGACTCCCTTTGTACTATCCACTTGATTATACGCTAGATCACAATCAAGATTGTCAACAAATATTCGATTTACAGCCTACGACTCGGATTATGTCGTGCGAACATCTCGGACACAGTAAAATAATCTAAGTGCGTCACACAAATGTCCTGAACGTGCTGTGCTTTTTTGACAAACGCTGACTAGGTTTAGAACAGGGATACGTACTTGTATTAAAAATGGTAATAAAAAAGAATTAGTTAGGTTGCTCTGTTAACTACGTACCTGCTACGGAATTATGTTAGATGTTAGATGTTAGATGTGTGTCTCAAAATAAATTAATTTAATTTTTAATTTCATATGTTTGTCCTGGGGATCGAACCCACAACCTTCAGCGCAGAAGGCAGAGCTACTAGAGCAGAGCTAGAAGGCCAGTCAGTTAAGTTTAAGATGTAATTATAGTTACCGGCATAGTCTGCGAGATTGGGTGGCGGTGTCCCCGCCACGCTGGCAGGCCGGTCCGGCTTGTTCGGCAACCGGATCACCTCGACAGCTGAACGCGCGCCGTAATCATCCTGCTGCCAAAATATACTAAATATAACTGATTACATCATACCCTAAGTGGAGTCAAAGTCTAGGTCACAAATAATTTTATTCAATACAATCACTTTGAAACGTATTATATACTAGGTGAATTTAGGTGCCAATTCCTCCTTACCCAAGTCCGAGAAGAAGTCGGTATAAAATGATCTTCTTTTCCACTCCCCTTCTATAATTCCTCTCGGTAAATAAATAATTCTGGACATTTAACACAGCATCATCTGGCCCCAAAGTAAGCAGAGCTTGTGTTATTATAGGTACCACATGACTGATATACTACTTACGTACTTTTTCTTTTGAACTTGCGTTTTTCATAGAAACACCCAGACCGGAAACAAATAATTGAAAATCACGAGAACATTTGAACTGCGGAGGGAATCGAACCCGTAACCTTCTTATATTTTCATGTCAGCTCAGTTGGTAATAGCTCTGCCTTCTGCGCTGTAGGTTCAGGGTTCGAGTCGCTCCCACGACAAACATTTCTGTGATAAACATAGGTGTTTGTTCTGTGTCTGGGTGTTACAACGTATCATAAGTATGTATTTAAAAAATATAAGCATTTTATCAGTCATCATCTGGTCACCATAATACAAGCTATGCTTACTTTGGGACTAGATGTTGTACCATGTGTGCAAAGCCACGGACTGCAGCTAGTAAGGGTATATTTACATTTCTATGCACTTTCTGCCGTTTGGTCGGCAGAGGCGTGCCCCGCCCGTCCGACGCGCTCGGGTGAACTGATACTTGGGGAGGGTCCAGGGATATCGTCTTCTTCCTACCCCTATTCGTAGTCCCCGGTGGTACCTGATGTCAAAACAATAACATTTACAAATCTTTTGAAACTATCATTGTTATTATCTTAAATCTCACTCAACGTGAGTTTTAATTCTTCCCGATATTTCGGTACAGTTGCATGCGCCTTGATAACGAAATTCACTGAAGAAGTGAATCTCAGTAAATTAGTGAAAATTATATTTTATTCAATCCTAAAATATTCAAAACTAACTTATGACTGTATTAACTTACATATACATAACAAATGGTTTTCCTACACTTTGTAAAAAGCCTAAGCAGAAATTCACAAGTAAATAATACTTAGGAGTGAAATAACACATAGTGATAAGGTTTATTTACCTTCGGCCCCGCCAATGCAGATGTATACTTAATGATTTCAGTATCTGGCGGAAGTCTCACTCCTCCTAACACAGAAGCTGGGTCACTGTGAACAATAAATATATACAATATTATTTATTAGCGAGTGGCCCCGAATGTGCACGGGTGCAATTTACATGTACATAATCAACCTTAATTATGAAACTATTTGGATAAGGATTAATATAATATGTATTATGAATTTGTTTCTATTCTCCCTTTCATAGGGATCACTATTGGTCTTTAAATGTGAAACAAAATACGAAACAATTTTTATATTAAAATATTTTTTAAATCGTTTATTTACCGTTTGAGTTTATCCATTACAAACAAACATACAAAAAATCTGATCTATTACGTATCTAACTATGTTTTAAAAACTAAAAAGAAAACCGACTTCATTTATATAAAATTACGAGTTTTAGTGTACTTGTAATCACAATTTCCAGCTATTTATATTTAAAAACCAGACTACTAAACCGATTTTGATGAAATTTCTATGAGACCAAACGAAATGTATATCAATTCACATAAAAATCATATGACGAATATGACAGGTTCAAATATGACGAAGTTATGAGGTAACAAAAAAAAACAATTGAGAAGCTCCTCCTTTTTTTAAGTCGGTTAAAAAGAGCTCGTGACCTAGCTAAGTCATTCCAAACCGATCAACGAAATTAAGCAACCTTCTCGGGAGTCAAGTCCTGGATAAACAGCAGTGGCATTCTCAATAAAGTACTCGCTTTTCAAAAGATGTTATGACGTGCCTTTATCATAGCTTCGATCATTCCCAGTAGTGCCATTACCAGTACAGATGATATAACAGCTGAGACAACAAGTCTCAGTACTAGTAATACACAATTCAGACTCTGTAGCTCTAAATAAGTCTCTGTAACTCTAATACCAACTAAGAAACCCGGGCATAAGTCAGCTACGTCACAAAAACTTTACAGATAAGAAATTAAAATTAACTCACCCTCCTTCCAAAGCGGCACTAACAAAGAAATATTTCTGTTTAATACTTTATTTTTCGTAAGTAAAAAACTAGTTCTTTTATGAGATCGAAATTAATAGGTAATATTATAAAGGCGAAAGTAACTCTGTCTGTCTGTCACGTTTTCACGCCTAAACCGCTGAACCGATTTTGATGAATTTTGGTATAGAGATAGATGGGAGCTTGGAGAAGGACATAGACTACTTTTTATGTAGGTACAACTCGCGCGAAGCCACGGACAGCACCTAGTAATAAATATAAATAGATATTGCTGTACAATACCTATTGTGTGTAACAGCAGTACCATCTAGTCCCAAACTAAGCATAGCTTGTACCATGGGAGCCAGATGACTGATAGAATACTTATATACCTTTAAATACATACATATGATACTTTATAACACCCAGACATAGAACAAACACCTGTGTTTATCACACAAATATTTGTCCTAGGAGGAAATTAAACCCTCAAACTACAGCGCAAAGCAGATCTACTACCAAATGAGATGAGGCCAGACAAGTAGGTACTTATTGGTTGCAAACATACTTGTAAAATTTAAACACAGGTGTGTAAATAATCAATCAGTGTTTCTATGTACTAGTGGTCGCCCACTGTGCGAAATTCGGCCATAATTAATTAATAATATATGTATTTCTTATAAAAAAATATTAGTATTCTGCACTCCTCTATATAAACTATAAGTGTGTGAAATTTCATACTCCTCCGTCCGCGCAATTTTCGTAAAAAGGGATACAAAGTTTTTGCTTCACATATTAATATATGGATAATATGTATGTATTTACAAAAAAAAAGTATATACTTAAGTAGTATATTATGTCATGTAATATTATAATTTCACTGCATTAAGTCTTTGAGATTGTAATAAATAGGTACACCTGTATTGACTATTGACTTCAATGATTACATTATTTACATACCTATGTTTGTGTTGATCTTCTACTTTCATGTAAATTTTTTCTCATAAAAATTAAATTTGCCTCGACCTAAATGTTGACTTTTGACTTCAATAAGTAAGTAAATAAATAATCCCGAACTGATCACACAGCGTCATCTGGCCCCAAAGTAAGCAATGCTTGTATTATGGTGACCAGATGACTGATATAATACCAGAGAGAACAAACACCTTTGTTCATCACACAAATGTGAGTCCGGGTGGGAATCAAATAACTTTAAAGGGTCGTCATAGGCACGTCCTAACCTTAGTATGATAGAATGCTTACCTTAGTATAGTGTGGGGTAGTCCAGTTAATGCGTCGATGCCACCATGTCTGTCCTTTTCAGATCCTGGCATCCCAAAAGGGTATAGAGATGACATGTTTTGGATATTCTGAAACAAAATCGTTAATATTACTCATAATGTAAAGTTTTAAATAGCTAAAATGGTGTTAAAATCTGTTACAACTTTTATTTGTGAACATTTAATTAAAATATAATAATAAAAAACTATTTAAGCAGTATATCAGTCATGTGGTACCCATAACACAAGCTCTGCTTACTTCGGGGCAGATGATGCTATAAAATATCCTGCTATATTTATTTATTTAGTATTAGGTAAGCTTAGTATGGACATTTTATGAGCAGGGATGAATATCTTGAGACAAGAAGAGTGTTAATTGATAATTAAGTATTAATTAATGTGGATAGATACAAAGTTAGTGAAAGACCAAATAAAAGATAAATAAATATTGGTGGACAATCCACACAACATCATCTAGCCCCAAACTAAGCATAGCTTGTTTTATAAGAAACAGATGATTGATAGAATACTAGTTGTAAACACATAATTAAGATACTTTATAACAGAACACAGAACAAAAAACTACATCAAATGCGATGACATTTGTTTGTCCTGGGGACTGAACCCACCACCAACAGCCCAGATGAGTTACTACCATCTGAGCTGAAGGCATAAATAAATAAATAATGCCGGACCACATAACTGATATACTACTTACATTTTTTTTTTGTAAATACATACTTTTTATACGTAATTATATACTTTTAAATAAATACATATATGATAATTTATAAGTTGTAATTGAGGGTTCAATTACCTCCCAGGACAAACATTTGTGTGATAAACATAGGTGTTTGATCTGTGTTATAAAGCATCATAAACAAGTATTTAAGGTATATAAGTATTCTATCAGTCATCTGGTCACCATAATACAAGCTATGCTTAGTTTGAGGCTAGACGGTGTTGTTAGCATTTTACACCAATATTTATTTATACCTTTTTACTAATTAGAAGGATGGATTGTGTAAAAGATGAATAAGAAATACGCGAGTACTGAAACGACGGCTGATACAGGGAGATGGAAAAAGGAATTATGTGATACCACTTAGCATAGGATAAGGGAGATGATGATACCGTATACATATGTATATAGAGATAAGGTTACCTTTCCCTTGGCAGCGTGTGCGACGGCTGCGTGGTAAGCCCCGTGAGCCGCAGCCTGCGCTAACATCAGATCACCGCGAAGTAACGCCAGTTCGCGCTCTTTGCTCTTCGACGATGTGGATGATGTTGACGATGAAGATTGTTTTCCTGAAAAATATAATAAATTAGATTAAAACATATACAACAAGTAATAACTCACCGAATGTTTTGCGTAAGTACTAATATTATAAATTCGAAGGTCTGTATATCTGTTTATTTGTAAGATTTTTCCTCTCGTTTTCCTGCAATCTGTGGGAGTGATTTCGTGAAAAGGGACGTAAGTGTGTAGCAAGCAGAAGAAGCGCGCGCTATTTGATTTGACCAATGAGCGCGCGTGGTGGTAGAGGTGGCCGTCTGATGGTACCAACCCATTCTCCTGAGATGGCAGATGTTACACATCATAATACGATGTAAGGCTCGTTAGTATTTTATTTAGGTAGAACGCATGAATTATAAAAAAAAAAGATCTGCCCGAGGTTTAGCTCGCGTAGTACGTAATTAATATGTAGCCTATGTTATACCAGGCCCAAATATACGCTGCCATATCTAGATAGAAATGAAACCTAGTATCATTCTTATCCAGATATGGCATCGTGATCGAGTTATAAACGAACTATAACATTGATTATTATGTATTAGTGAAATAGGATTTATACAAAACGAAGCAAATAATTTGAAAATCTCTCTTTTCAAATTTCTCTTTCTCATTTGCATAAAGAATATAAAGAATAGGCATAATAGATAAGAACTAAACTCACTAAGCTACAAAAACTCTTCTTTGTGAAGATTTTTGCACTTTATCCAGTAAACAATAAAGTCTAAACTCACTAAGCTAAGAAAACTCTTGGTTGTAAAGATGTTTGCACTGTACTAGTAAACTATAAGGTCTAAATTTACTTAGCTACGAACAATCTTGGCTATAAAGATGTACTATATAATGTGAACAATAAGGTTTAAACTCACTTGGCTGCGAAGGTGGTTGCTGTTTGTTACTCTTGCTTTGATGCGGACTTGACACAAGACTGTTTAACGATGCGAGACTGGACAGCGACTGCGAATGCATCGTGGATGGGGAAGATGTCTTCGGGAAGCCGTATGTAGACGCTGGAGAAGTAATAATAAGTTTATTAAAAGAAAGAAACAAACACGAGAAGTGTCACGGGACACCCGGTAGGAACGAAGTTAAAAATCATGTGGTTGACGTCAACGCTAGAACGAATTCTCTAGCTCAAATATTTCAGGACACAGGGTTCGAACGCAGGGATTAGTATTCAATCGCCGTTGTTAACCGCTGAGCTGCCGTGATCATTAACAAAGTATGGTAATTTTATCATCAGCTTGTATTGTAGTTGTCGTCACAGCTTCGTTTTTAAATTTAGTGTCGGTAGTAACTTGTCTACCGCAAAATGTCTGTATCGTGCAATAAAAAACTTAATTTTAATAACATACCCCAGTCGCTAAGATTCGGCTGAGAGTTAGCGTTACTGGTAGACGGACTCTTATCCTTGGTGGAAGCACTGGATGATGTACTGCTTCTGCCAGATCTGAAACCAACATCCATCATTCACTCAGTGTCATATCCCGACCACAAACTTGGATTGGATGAAGACAAGTTTCTTGTCAGTTCTTCTCGGTCTTGGGTTAGGATGAATTGGCACCTAAATTCACCTAGTATGTAAGACGTTTCAAAGTGATCCTTGTGATTGTATTGAATAAGGTATCTATTGACATTGACTTTGACTTTGATTCAACTTGGAGTTTTGAACAACTTTTCACTAGAGTGCTACATAAACGAGGGTTCTGACCGAAAGGTGTCGTGTTCAGTAAATTCAACGTATCCCTTACACAAGACACCGTGCTAACGTCATTGTAATCTAGAAATAAGTTTAATATTTTATATGTACCTGCAAGTATTGCAAGTACTGCAAAGCAGAGATCCCTTGCATCTATGTACATGTTTTTAACTTAGTTAGAGCATGGAGTCAATGTTTTGACCTTGCAATTAAAAAAATAAATAAAATATTAGTTAGTTAGTATTTAAAAAGTTATTGAGTACCTATATGTAGCTATATTAATTATATGAAAACTTTCCTACATACGCAATTGTAAATCTTTGGTAAATAAAGTTTTTTTATTTTTTTATTATTTTTAGTATTTTTCTCGGGTCAGGATGTTTTTCTATGCATATTTACAATATGTAGGTACATAATTTACAAAAAAAAGGTATATAAGTAGTATATAAGTAGTAGTATACTTAGGGGGTAGATGACGCTGTGTGAAATTTCGGAGGCCTTCACTCTATTCCATGCGCAAGGCCAATTTATTATTACTATTACTATATTATAATTTCAAAGATGTTAATAAACTTACCTTTCGTTCCTGCCGGCGGGTTTGCTCGGTTTCTGCGGATGCTTCATACCAGCAGCGGAGAGGGCAGAGAGAGTAGAATAGGGGTCCCCCATAGGGGGGAAGCCCTGGAGCCCTGCAGTCTGAATACGCGCTAAATAATCCTGAGCAGCGATGTGAGACGCTGCCATTGACCACCATGCTGCACCTAGATTAAAAAACAATTTAGAGACGCTACACATCTGTCGACGTGATTCCGTGACGGTCTACCTAATGGTATAGTTAGGTATAAGGTTACCATAACCAATGAACACTTGTTTATTTTAATATTAATTATATTAAAAGTTTTCACAATTAGATCGTTCTGCGTAATTCTTTGAAGAGTTTGATTGATAAAGGCTGTACCAAAGTGACACCTCATGACAAAGACGTCAAAATTACATGAGTGCATTTTGATACTACAATACACTTGTAAAAGTCTCATGCGCGCGCTGATGATTTTCTCTTCATGGATTCTATGAAGAAAGAAATCCAGGTAAATAATAATGGTACAGGTAAATCAAGCAAGACCAGCTTATCGTGATCGTGACAGCTAAATAATTTATTTACTGCTTGTACAATGCGGTCAATATATTTAGAAATGAATTTGATTCAATATGTTTTTCTTCGCAAGATATTCTCAATGACATTCCAAAAACTACTATTGGTGGATTCTATTTTCATGTTTTCTAATTTCACCCTGCAAAAGGCGTTAAAATCAAAAAGTTACCCTACACTACTCAAAGTACGATTTAAGCGATGCAGCTTATTTTCCGGTCGATTCTTGTTGATTTCAACATCTTCCCTCCAAAAGGGGCACAATCTAAAAAGTTACCGCATACGGCTTGGCTGGCGGCCACCCAAAAGGGTAGTGGATTTCACTAACATACAATTAAGTAGTGCAATTTAAAACCCCACACTACTTACTAGCAGCGGGATGCAGTCCTAGTGAGGCGGCTTGGTTGGCAGCCACCCCGAGCGTGGAAGACGGAGGATAGCGGGATCCAAACCCGAATAGCGCAGCTTGGGCCTGCGCCTGCGCTTGCGCCGCCGCGCCCCCCGCCCCCGACCCGTCTCGTCCCATGCCATAGTAGGCTGTAAATTAAGAAAATAAAAATAAACATATAGGTACATAACATATACATACATAATATTGCTGGACACTTCACACAACACCACCTAGATCTAAATTAAGCATAGCTTGTACTATGGGAACCAGATGACAGAATACTTATTAAATCTTTAAACACATACTTATAATATTTTATAAACCTAGTAAACATCTACATTGTGTTCTTCAGGGAATATGAAGGAGGAAATCGAATGTATCCAACCTACAGCGCAGAAGGCAGAACACCAATAGAGCTGAGAGGCCGGTCAATAAAAATAAATAATGCCGAACATTTAACACGGGACATATTGCTTGTATTATGGTAGCCTGATGGTAGACTGACAGAAAACTTATACATTTTTATATACATCCTTATGATACTTTATCAAACACCTGTGTTCATTTATCCTGGGAGGGAATCGAACCCCTTAAACCACAGCGCAGAAGGCAGAGCTACTACTAACTGAGTTGACGAGCCAGTCAAATTCTTCACCTTTCAAGAGTACTAGTAGGTATATTTACCGTGTAATAATAATGTGACACTGTCCATACGGACAAATGCATAATACGAGTATGTTCCCGGTCAAAGTTGTAGTGCCATTTAGAGAATTTAAAATCGTTATCTGACTAACTGACCATCAATCAACATACAACCAAAACTCAAGAGATCTGTTCGATAAAAACGCGGAAGGAAAAACCTCGGGGTGCATCTAAATATGCACTAAAACAGAAATTTCCTAAAATCATTCCGAAAGAGGGTAAAAATAGTGAAAATTATATAATAGTTGTTTCGGAGGCATATCAGCCGAATCGTGCATGTGGCACAAATCAAATGTTATTTTTAACCGACTTCGGCAAAAAGGAGGAGGTTCTCAATTCGTCGGAATCTTCACCGATTACTCGAAAACGGCTGAACCGATTTGAAAAATTCTTTTTTTGTTTGAAAGGGTATACTTCACAGGTCCCATATAAATTTTATCAAAATCGGTCGAACTGAAAAATCTACGAAAATCTAAAAATTGTATACCTCGATGATGTTACTTCGATACCTCGCTGTCTCATTGGAGCGGTGCGTGTATTTGGCCTACCCATATTATATATATACAAAATACATTTACTTTCCACTAAAGTGTATTATAGGCTCTAATTTCATTCAATGAAGTCGGTTTTCTTTTTAGTTTTTAAAACGTAATTATTTTTTCAATAAATCTGTTCCTGTTGTTGTCCGCGGCTTCGCCTATGGTACTTACATAAGGATCCGTTCAGACGTTCAGATGTATCAATTAATTCTTGAGTACATAGGTAGTACATAGGTGCATACGTACCTATAAACCTATAATTATAATTATTGCTGTAAGTACCATTCATTATTTTATTCTATCTGTATTTATTTTGATTAACTCTCAAAGATACCATATTATTGTAGGTACTTCTTATTCCTACTCATTATTATAATATTTACAAAACACTCTACAAAGATATCTCACAGGGTCTTTTGGCTGAAGGTTTCGACAGAATACCAGCGCCTAGCTACCTCCAAGTGGCGAGGCATATTATGCTGAGTCGAGATCTTTTTGTTACTGTGGCACACAGATACATGACATACTCTCTGTATTCTCCACATTTGTTTATCTAAAATATGTTTTTTTTTTCTGGTTGTACTGATTGTGTGTGCTTGAGTAACAAATAAATGAGTGTCTATGTCTATGTCTATGTCTACGTTTAGTCGTGAAATAGTAAGAAACTAGTACATAGTTTTTAGTATTAGTATGGAAGTAGGTATGGATTAGTCACAAGGATCATTTTGACTAATTCGAGGCTCATGATTACGAGACATTCTTATTAATTGCGCTATTACAGACGGCCGTGTTAGGTTGTCACACGTCACGAATGGTAGTGGCGAGACAGTAATAATGATACTAGACTGAGAGTGATGTGGGCGAGTAGGTGATTATGCAATCGGCTGAGAACTTGTCATAGTGTTGTACTATGTAAAATGTATGTATTTACAAAAAACTAACAAAGAAACCAATTAGTTGTCTGTAAAGTCGGTTTACGGGCGATAGTTTAACGTGACAACGTCATTACAAAAAGATTCGGCGCGCAGCATCTATCTGTTTTGTTATGCGCTCTCGCTCCGATCGTAACGTTACAATGAGCGTAACGGGACAATGAGTCATCCTTTTTTGTGCGTGCAGCCGGCGTTCATCGATTTATTAAACTTTGTCACGTCAAAAATTATAGAGAATAGAATAGACAATTGTTTGGTACACACACAAAGAAAATAAAGTAAAGATATGCAAGAAAGACAGTAAAAATAAAATGAAATAATATAGGTATAGGCACCCACCCAGGCAGATGGGTACCCAAAAACATTACCATTACCAAAACCCACCCACGACCAACAGTCCGTCCCTGTGTGTGCCCAAATAGGTCCAGTCTTAGCTTTATAAGTAGCTGGCATAAAGCTGAGATTAGTAGTAAGTATATCATGTGCAAACCATGATAGTTTTAAAAGTAAGTATATCATTCATATGGTTCCCAAAACAAGCTTACTTTTGGAACTAGATGTTGCTGTAAGAAATGTCCAGCATAATTTATTTATTTCATACCAAGCACTCGGCCGAGGGGTACTGTCTCGCCATCGTACTCGTTACGTGTAAACGACCCATAAGTCCATTAGCCAGAAATCGGACAAGCAATGCTTTCCGACGATGACTCATTCGCAAAAAACTTTATGATTTGCGAAGTATGTACCTACAGAAATTGGTTGTATAATTGTGAGGGAATAGCTTATAGTGAGATTCTGCTTGCCATGCTAGTTGCTAGAACTTATATATAACCATGATATAGATATCATAGTTTTCACTCAAAATGGGATATTTACTCACACAATCTTACTCGAATTGTGGATTTAGACCAAATCAAATTACTGACTGAATTACTGAGTATTCTACATGATAGAAAGTGGTTTCGTGATCATGTATCAAATTGAATGAGAATGCTGTGAACTAAAGAAGAGTGTCAATGTTCTTGGTCTTAAATCTTGTAAAATTAGGAAGACCAGCTATATAATGCTATTATATTCTTGATCGATTTTGCTGACGATGAAAGAAAGATAAAAATAACGTGTGCTTCTCGGGACGTCCGACAGAAGTGATAACTCAAACTAATCTGACTATCGCTGTGGGTAAGAGTGAGAGGAGGAGTCTGCCTACCGCTGTCGTATGCGTGGGAAAAAGGAAAGCCAGACAGACTGGCGCCGTAACGCGTTACGTAACGAAGCGGTTTACCCTCCCATAAGAAGTTATCACTTCAACAATTATTCAATAAAATCATAACAACCACATTGAATCAATGTATTATATTCCTACTAGGTGAATCTAAGTGCTGGTTCCTCGCGATCTCCAGTTTAAGAAGAATCCGGCAAGAAACTCGTCTGGTCTTAACGCTTTTATGTATGATCCTTGCTACTTGTGTTACGGATGCCGCGGAGTCGAGTTGGAGTAGATTCGTCGCAAGCTTTTGTTTCCAACTTTTGTAGACAACCAATTTTTTGTTGTTGTTTTTATAGTGCTTTTTGACACAAAATAACTAATAATTTTTTCAAAAATTTTACTTGGCTAGCTGATGACATGACTAATGTCACGAGATAGCTCCATAAAATAAAATGGATAATAATGGAACTCCATTAAATAAAATGATTAATAAAATTGTCTTCCTTAGTAATTGATCCGTCAATTGATTTCTTTATGAAAACCAGAACGGACCGGTTATTTTATAATACATACATACATACATAACACATAAACTCGATGGTATTACAAAAATCTGAAGTTTTATATTCAGAATCTATATATTAATATGTGAAGCAAAAACTTTGTACCCCTTGTTACGAAAATTGCGCGGACGGAGGAGTATGAAATTACGCACACTTATAGTTTATATAGAAGAGTGCAGAATACTATTTTTTTTAATTATGCATAAAAATACATTAATTATTAATTAATTAAATATGTTCGAAATTCGACCAGTGAGCGACCACTAGTATAGATAAATCAATAAATATTGGCCCGACATAGCTTGTATTATGGTGGCCAAATGACTGACAGTATATTTTTAAATACATAATATGTAATGTACTTATGATGGTTTTAACACCCAGACACAGCACATACATGAACCTATGTTCATCTCATAAATGTTTGTCCTGGGAGGGAATCAAACTATCAACCTACAGCGCAGTATGCAGAGATACTGCCAACTTATCTAAGTTACAAGGACTACCTAACTCATCTAAGTTAGGCAACCATACTAGATAGGTTATTAGAAATTTGATAGTGTACGTAACATTATAGGTTACTAGCTGACCCGGCAAACGTTGTTTTGCCATATAAATAGCTATCGTAAAAAATATATTTTTTTTTTCATAAAATCTATCCTATGTTCCTTCTAATACCTCCAAGAATATGTGTACAAAGTTTTATGATGATCGGTTAAGTAGTTTTCGCGTGAAAGCGTAACAAACTAACTTACATTCACATTTATAATATTAAGTAGGATGAAATAAGGCAAGATTTTAACCCGAAAAACTACATTTTGGGAATGAAAAGGAGTCGATAAAGTTTGTACGCGAACGAAGAGACCATAGCGACCGTGAACCCACGCTTGGGAAACAGGCACTTAGCGGTTATCTTTATATTTATAGGAAAATTATAATGTAGTAACCTAGTAAGGAACTTGAATATACAAGCTTTTTGTCAAGACAATCAACCTATTATACTTGCGCCTACCAACATAAAAAGTCCCCAAGATACAATCTATCTCATTACCAAATTTCATCAAGATCAGCTGAGCCGTTATACGTGAAAACGTAGCAAACAAATAAACAGTTAGACAGACAGACACTTTTGAATTTCTAATAAGTACCTATAACTACCTTTGGCGCAGTGGGCCAAGACCCGGCTGAGACGCAGAAGGTTGCGGGTTCGATTCCCGCCGCGGGACAAATGTTTGTATGATCTGCAAGTATTTGTCTCGCGCCTGTATATTTCTATGTATAATATGTATGTATATCAGTAGTATATCAGTCATGTGGTACCCATAACAAAAGCTCTGCTTACTTTGGGGCCAGATGATGCTGTGTGAAATGTCCAGCATTATTTATGTATGGGTTAAAGTCGCGGGGCGTTTACTAGTTTGTTAATATTAGTAACGTAACGCATAATAAGGAAACTAAAGATTACTATCACCAATCCAACATGCCACTCCTTCGAATAAGAGCAGGAACATATCAAAGCTATCATTTCCCACAAGAGCATAAATCGCAAATTCCCATTGCACACTAGCCCACAGTGTACCATGGAAAACTCGACCTTAGTACCCCACAATAAGATACATTATAACAACTATAGTTGCGTAGTAACCACAGAAACACTCCCCAAACTCGACCTTACCACCCCATAATAAGATACCGTATAACAACCATAGGTGTACGTAACACTGTGCGGCAGATTTATCAGTTTGCAAGCGAAAGTGTACTTTATGGCTTTGAGATAAGGTCGTGATGCGGTCTGAGTGCGAGGGCAGTAACCTTAAAGCCAGTTTATATATGGTTTAATATCGCGCAAGTTAGGGGTGTCCGTAATGAGTTGATTTCTTATGATTCATCGAATTTACCTTTAGTCGAAATTTCCAGAAATTCTGGTACATTGAATAAACTAAAATTAACTGTATTCCATAGCAATATAAGGCTCACTTTTAAGTGCAGATCTCGGGCAGTAACGAAACCTATAAACGGGGTTCCTTTAATTAATAACATACCTAATCATACGACTACAAAAGGGCAATTCAACGACCCGTTTATTCGGAATTTTGACACAGCTGCGTCAAAGTGTAAAATTTCATTTTTGAAGTCTGAATTAGAATAACATTTTAAAATTACATATCTTAAATTTTGACGTGATTTTAGGGTATTTTAGACATCTTAAATAAAGACGTGTTGATTAAAACTACGGAAAATCGAAAAACGAAAAATAAATAAACGAAATATAAATTCCATAAAGAAATCATATGTAAATTTTAACATATTTTAGAACTGTAATTTAAAAATGTTACTCTAAATTTAACTTTGGTACGTATTTTAGGATTTTTTTAAATACAATGTACAACATACTTAAAAATTCATTTATTTACAAAAATAATTAAAAAAATGTGTAGAATGATATAAAATAATAGTGAAACAGTCGAGCTATCTAAGGACCGTTTAAAACGAACTATAGATAGCTCAACCGATCCAGATCCACTGATGCCAGAGGGCACCGTGTATAATGTATCATAAGTATTATATTATCACCTGGTCACTATACAGGTTAGGTTTGGGGCTAGATGGTGATGTGTGCATTGTCCTCCAATAATTATAACTATTATCCCTACTAATATTGTAAATGTGAAAGTAACTCTGTCTGTCTGTTTGTTACGTTTTCACGCCTAAACCGCTGAACCGATTTCAATAAATTTTGGTATAGATATAGATGGGACCGGGGAAAAGGACATAGGCTACTTTTTATGTAGGTACCATGCGTGCGAACCCGCGGGCAGGAGCTAGTTATAAAAATAATGTTTAAACGTGCCTCTAACAACATACCCCATATGTTAGACATCCCAAAATAACTAACTAGAAGTGTAATTACAGTCGTAAACATGTTCTTTGTCTTTGTTTTAGTTGCCCCAGATTGGTCCAAACTCGTTGCCGTGCCATTATTGGTCAAAAACTTGCCAGCGAGCCTTCACATTGGTAATGATAATACCCTGCATGGCGATAAACTCTTGATACAATCAATGTCTATCAGTGTCGATTAATAATATTTCATAGAGTGGCATTATTTCATAGATATACGTACTTTCGGTATCTATCTCAATTTCTATTCATATGACAGCATGTCTTACAATCAACATCAAAATTCCGTAATACCGATTCATCATTCAATAAAGCAACGGTCGTCTTACGAAGCAAACATTGCGCACTTATATTACTTAATTTTCTCGAGATATTTCCGATTTTTAATAATAATTTTGGTGCTTTTATTTAAATAGAGATCGAGTTATTGACTCGAGTGTGAATAATTGGAATAAAAGCTTTGTGTTTCTTTATGATTCGAGCAAAAATAATCCGTAAATCTTTTATATGAAAGGCACCATTTTATATAAAATAACAAATGACGAACGACAATAAACGACTTTGTGACATAATAAACAATATAAACACTTGACACTGGCAAAATTGACATTATAATGATGACACATGGAATTAACGAAAAAGAAGAAGAAATCACTCAACGATAGTATCAGAATTCCACAATTGCCCAGCTGGCAACCCTACCAGTGGACCCAGTGCGCATTGAGTGTCGTACATTTTACAGTCAGTCAGGTAATTTTGATTGGTGGTTTTACAGAATACTAGTTGGCCACCCTGGGTTCGGCCAGTGACCTTGGATAATATTACAACTAACAATCACTCAATACCTGGGGACTAATTCTGTTGACTTCCGTAAGCTCGAATCGAACCGCAGCTTATGAACAACGGCTCAGCTTATGTATCGAACATGTATATGTATTATGTATTGTGGATCGAACGAATGTTTTCTATTGATCAGAGAGATAACAGAATAGGTGTTTGAACGAATGTTTTCTATTGATCAGAGAGATAACAGAATAGGTGTTTAAGTAATTATCAGTAAGTAACTGGAGCCGAAACGTACATGGATTGGCATAAAACGATAACCGTTGTAAATTAACAGAATTGAGGCCCTGAACAGCACGATACAAGAGATATGGCAAAGTAAAATAAGAAGTAACGACACAACTGACAGTTCAATGTTCAAAAGGTTCTTATTACTCACAGAGAAAGCACTGCATAAGTACGATATCGCGATCCAGTATTTGTACAAAAACAGTGACATCTAGTTACATTTTGAAACACTAAAACTGGGTATATCTAATCTATCATCATCATCCAGCCCGATTGCACCCACTGCTGGGTATACGTATCAATTTTTTTTCTAGAATTTTCCGCATTTTTTCTAAATCTTTTTATTATAAAATGTGCTAAAACACGTCAGTTTAGTTAATTTAAGAAGTCAGTCAGTGTGATGTCTAGCCTCAACCAAAATAAGCATAGCTTGTTCTATGAGAAAACTTAAGATACTTGATAACCACCCCTATTCAGAACCAACACCATCATCAAACAAGTGTTTGAGGGAATCTAACCCATAGCCTACCGAAGGCAGAGCTACTAAGCTAGAAAGCAAGTCGGTTATAAGCAATGTAATGATATATAGCATGCATCTGGGAGCGCGTCATCATATCACCATAAATGTCCCGATTTCGGGTGATATGATGACGTCATCCCTTCTGAGAAGCTCACTGGTAGACAAGCTAGAATAAGGTTCATAATATTAGTTACCATTAAAGAGGCCAGCGGCGTCGAGGGCTGACAGGCCATCGGGTGTCTTTCCCGCCGAGTCGGCAGCATCGCCGCTCTCCTTGTCCATACCACGCCTGGAACACGAAAAATTGCACTTTAAGTCAATAATAAATATAAATATTGCTCGACAATACACACAACACCATCTAGTCCCAAACTAAGCATAGCATTGTATTATGGTGACTTAGATGACTTACATATATATTTTTAAATACATATGTAGGTACTTATGATACTTTATAACACAGAACAAACCTACGTTCTTCACACAAATGTTTATCCTGGGAGGGAATCGAACCCTCAACCTACAGCACAAAAGGCAGAGCTACTACCAACTGAGCTGACAGACCAGTCGAAAATAAGGATATAAATGGATTTCAGAGTAGGTACCAATGTGTTCGACTACCAAAAACTGTGAAAATTTTATATTCATATCTATTCTGGCCTCTAAGCTCAGTAGATCTGCCACCGAAGGCAGATCTACTTATGGTTTAGGTTGAGGGTCCGATTCCCTCCCAGGATAAACATTCGTGTGATGAACATAGGTGTTTGTTCTGTGGCTGGCTGTTATCATAAGTATGTATCTAAAAATATATAAGTATTCTATCAGGCTTCTGGTCACCTTAATACAAGATTTGCTTAGTTTCGGGCTAGATCGCGTTGCGTGCTTTGTCTATAAATATTTTTTTATTAATTAGACATTAGGATACCAGTTAAAATAAAGATAATGAATGACATCGGATTTTATCGTTGTATAAAAACTTCAAGTCGTATGTGCTCCGGGTAGCTGTCAAGTATAAGGACTTATTCCTCGCATCCGACTTCTGGTCAGCAGTTGTCTACCGACGGTATAGGGAAGCACTGCTAAGGAAGAAATTGCCCTGACTTTTTGTGTTGTTCATAAGTTCATTATGCATGTATGTTAGTCTATAAGGTATTATATTGTCTTGTTATTGATCGAGCGAAGGGATTGTCTCCGTTTCAGCTTAGACGAAAATGCTTTCGTATATTCCGGCGTCTGTCCGGATGTTCTCCTCTACAGGTCGCATTTATGGGATGAGATGATGAGATATGGGGGTTGAAAACGTAAAAAAGTTAATTTCAGTCATTTCGAAATATTATGGCGAGGTCTACAGCTCACAGAGCGACTAGATATATTTTATACGTATGATTTTGTTTCTTGAAATAAAGTTTATATTATTATTATTATTACTATTATTATAAATCTTATGTTTATTATTAAACAAATATTGACAAAGCCGTTGATACTCCGTCACTCTGTCTCACCATCTGCACTACTGTTCTTATGAAAATCCTAGTAATATTAGCGAGAGTTTTTGTGGATGTAAAATAACCACCTGATGGTAAGTAGTAGGGTTCGCACTAAGATTTTAAATGTGCGAATGGGGATTTAGGAACCTCAGCCTAGCGCAATGCGACGGTGCTTCAATCTATGGCGCATTTATTCGTGTGCCTTCTCTGTCCAAATACTTACACAAGGGTTGTGTAGACCTTAACGCGGCCACAGTTAGTGTCATTGAGATCGCTATCTACTACTCTAAAACCATATAAGGACTGAAGCATCGACACGAATAAGCTAATGACAATTAGATGACAATTATGATAATTAATAATATTTTGTATAAATATATTTTTTGTATTAGTATATTAAGTAACTTTTTGTACACCGCCGTCATTCTGTTTTTGGTTATCCTGTCCATCCAAAGGTTGCCTGCTTTAAGTGATAAGGAGAAATAATAGAAATTAATCTATCTATCAATCTATCAAATGGTTACGTTAACCTCTTGTATTAATAGAGGTAACAAACGCCGACCCTAAGACAGTAATTCCCCCATTCGCCCAGTAATTTCACTTGCTCCAGTGCCCTTTGAACCTAAACACAGTAATGCTTGCATACTGCGAAAGGAACCTCTGAGGCTCCATCCTTTCACCACACTGTTTCGAAAGAACTAATGTCAATCGTTTCACACGATAAGAACTACTGTTTAGAGGCAGAATACATGTGACCTTATGATGACCTAATGTGCGTGGGTGCGTGTGTTTACACAGAGGAGCATGGTTTTGGGGCTTCACTTTGGTTATACAGAGCCCTCTGTCAAAATTTTTATTTGGTCTGAAATTGAAACTGAACGTACGTAATAGTAATGCACCTTGTTAAAACTGGTTCCAATTACAATCAAACTAATGATTGACATTATGCCAATTGCTAATCGAAACTATGACAGCTTTATGCTGTGAGAAATGTCCGGAAAAAAAAATCGGGTTGCACTCCGGGAGTGCCGACAGAAGTGAAAACATATTTTGGTGCGTTAGAGTTTAGTAATAAATCACTTCAAAATCAGTAATTATGGTGACTGCCAATCAAATACTGAACGAACACAGATGATGCAATATTTTTTGTTCAGAATGTAGATAATATATAAAAGAACCTAACTCAGTAAACTTCTCCATACAAAAGTAGACTGTAAACATGTGAATTAAGGTTTATAATCAAATGGGGCGAGCGCGGCAGCCGGCTGCGTCTCGCCCCAGACGGTAACGGTGTCGCGAATCCAGAGGTTTTACCTAAATATGGGTACCGCGCTAAAAGAAGTTTTCACTTAAAAAACTGAGCGATTATGGAACTCTGATACTTACTATCAAAATATTGATACTAACAGCTTTCAGTTACTATTGATAAATTGGTGTTACTGAAGGTTGATGTTGATTTTAAGACATGCTATTGCTATTGCTTGAAAAATAATTAAATTCAAAAAATATTGATTATAGTAAAAACAGAGTAAATCTTTATAACTATAGCAGTACCTTGTCTAATGTTAAATGCTATGCTATGCTGAAATAGTATCTAGTACCACACGTGGGATTAATTATGAAAGCTATCTATAGATCGTTTAAAACAGTCCTTCGATAGCTCAACTGTTTCACATATTGTATTTTATACCATTGTATAATTATTCGGTACATTTCTGTAAATAAATTATAAAAATAGCTAAACAAGTAACTTCAAGTTTGTTATTAACGTGGGAGACGTTGGCTTGCCCCCTTGAGTTTCAATGGCAATATTCCCCCTTTACGGTGGTGAATGAAATTTTCTGCCAGTATAAATGAACAGTTAAAAAGATTTATTTACTTTACAAACAGGCAAATTGTGTGTTCGACCATTATTGTATACTTTTGCAGTAATTTGTTTCTACGCATATTTTACCTTTTTGACGTGACAACGTCTAATAAATCGATGAACGCCCGTTGCACGCACGAAAAAGGATGACTCATTGTACCGTTATGCTCATTGTAACGTTACCATCGTAGCTAGAGCGCATAACAAAACAGTCGCCGCATCTATCTGTTTTGTAATGACGTTCTCACGTTATGCCATCGTCCGTAAACCGACTTTACAGACAACCAATTTTTTTTAATACCACAATGGTGGCAAACAAGCTTACTGCCCGTCTGATGGTAAGCGGTCACCGAAGTATATGGACGTCTGCAACACCAGGAGCATCACATACGCACCTACAGTGCTCAAAAACGATAATCCGTCCAAACTTACTAGTAAACGGGAGAATTGGATCATTTTATACTGAAAATGAGACATTAGTTTGCGAAAAGTCTGTAATAACATTGTATTTTAAATCCCCGAAGCAAGCAGAGGGGTGTCATACGTTTAACATGTGTATCTGTGTATGGCTTCGTAGCTCCCAAACGGATGAACCGATTTTGATTCAGTTTAATTGTTTGAAAGGCGACAAGATCGGGAGTGTTCTTATCTATGATTAAAGAAAAACAGTTGATTTGAAGATTATTTTTATTTAGTTGGTGAAGAGATGCTAGCAACTTCCACAGATGTAATCAAATTTTAATTTTGGTATACTGTTATTTCAACGACAAAACACGGTAAACTTGAGATAATACTGCAGCATAACCTGGAATCTGCAGGATACTCCCCAGCAACATACAGCTGAGGTATCATGTTTGGGCTCATTGGAATGGTCTTGATGAATACGTTATATATATGGTTCATTGTATCAGAGGTATTTTATTTTTTTAATTTATACTTGTGAATAACCAAAATGTCATTTCATATCGAAACAATGATTTCTTGGCTGTTTGTCTTGTCTTCAAACAGTAGTAAATCCTAGTTTTTAAAATCCTTTCCCTTGAGTGACAGTATGCGCGAACTAATACGGTCACGGTTTCTGAGAAAATTATGAATATTTACCCGTCGGTTTAAACATGTAGGTAGAGTTCGTTCGTAGTATAGCCAAGCCACCCACTAGGTGGATCAATGGTCTCCCCCGACACCTTTTCACAATGTGAATGAAAGTTCTTTTTAAATTAAACTTTTTGTGGCAAACTTTTAAACGCGTTTTCGAGTTCCATAAGTTAAAAAGAAAAATGGAACTTGTATAGAATCACTTCGTTGTTCATATGTCTGGACTCTTTTTTTCAGGACCGCGTCAAGGTACTCGTATCGAGTTGAATTTTATATCAAACTAGCTGTCCCGTTCGCGACTTCGTCTTCGCGTTTTAAAAAGAAAAATATATCATCTTAAAACACTATAATATGTGTATACATAGAAATATCTAATACCTTTAAACGAGCAATTCTTGCATATCTTTTGCTATATATATAATCGAAAAACGATTTTCATGAAATTTAATATGCAGAGGGTTTCGGGGGCGATAAATCGATCCAGCTAGGTTTTATTTTTAAAAAACGTCGTTTTACCGTGTTTTATACCGAGGAAAGCTTGGTCATCCAGGCATTATATTATATAATATATAGAAATATAGTCTCATTTGTTTTACCAACTTCTTATAGTGTCCCGTGTGGTGAAAGGATTAGGTGCGTCTCAGAGGGTCCTTTTTTCCAGGTGATGCTGGAGGATCAGGCAAGGTTACCAATTGCAATATTATTTATGTGCCAGGACAGCAAATTTTGAATCAATCAGACCTGTAGAATTTGTTATGCCTTCATCAAGTAGAAAAGTCACTTTTCAAACAAACACTCAAAATCGGTTTATCCATTTAAGAGCTACGGCTACGATGAGATGCCACTAACAGGCACACAGATGCACAGATACAACTATAAACTTAAAACACCTATTTTTCGTCGAGGTTTAAAATATGCTAAAAAAAAGACACCATGTTTTGTGATACACTTTCGCTACACTCCATAAACTCGACTTGATATTATATTCTGATGATTATCATTGAGTTATAGCTCCATTAACTTTATCAAGGTACACACGTACACAGTGAGTTTACGACTTTTGTCTTGTTAAGTCTAGTTAAATTTAATTAGGAACTAAACCAAATGAAACAATAACTCTTGTAAAGCAAACCTAAGTACGTACCTACTACGGTAAGCCCTGATGGTTCCGTCCGCGCATTTAAATAAAAAAAAAACTTTTAAGCACCTACTTTGCTGAACTCAACACATTAAATCTATACATTTTATATTGACAAATTTACCAATGTTTATAAATTATTCTGCTATTCCGGGCGGCGACAAATTCAACAAATCAATAATCATCAAAAATCGGTCCAGCCGTTCTCGAGTTATAAATGGTGTAAACTAACACAACTTTGTTTTATATAGGTATATGTATATAGATTCAATAGTCTCTGTCTGTTTTTTGTTACCTGTGGGGCGATTATGGAACTTTGATACTATCAAAACATTGATACTAATAGCTTTCAGTTACTATTGATGAATTGGTATTACGGATCGCTGCGATTTCTTTCGGCTTCTATCGCTAGTTACAATGTGATGTTGGTGTTAAACTATAACTCGACCAATTTACAAAGTACGATTGTGGTAGGAACCGTGTTTAGCGTACTAAGCATTTAAATACATCGTATGTGATTGATTGAAATAATGCCTATTGCTAATCGAAATTGATAGACATTGATGCCGATTGCTAATCGAAATTGATAGACACGTTTCACCTCTTAAAAGGGGACTGACATATACTACATTTTAATGTAGGTACCACGCGTGTGAACCAACGGGTAGCAGCTAGTCGGCTATAAATGTGACCCCCGTTTTAATAAAAGTAATGTGTCCCACAGTATTTTAATTAGAGTATATTTGTAAGTAAATAAATATTCAAAACCAAAATCTAGTTTCCCAATAACCTAGTTTTTTCCACATTACTACTAATTCAACCCCCAGCCCCCTGGATAATGCAATAAGGAAGCCACACTGCCCCCTCAACAGCTGATAGGGTGGTATTTTTGTATCCCCCTCTCCACAGGGTACTAAAGAGTTTCTACGTTACCCGCGAGACGCTACGTACGTACGCTCGTGCATTATTATATACAACGTCGTTATGTAGACTGTGGGTAGATAGGTATGTGTTGACCAAGGTCATGATTTTGATTCCGTGACGTCACAGCTGACAGCGATTTTTGGAACGCTAAACCCTAAATAAATAGGCCCAGCGCATGTGATCACGCACAGTGGCTTCCGAAGTCAGTAAGGACAAGAATGACTAGTAGTCCAGTCATCTTAGGCCAAATTAGGTGAATATCTTGGAAAATCGACATACCTAATCGACATAATCGTTCAATATCGACATACATAATCGATAATTATTTATAATATTTATAATCTTAATATTACGAGTTTTTGATCGGGACTACCAGTTGACCTCACATGATTCTCTGACCGCGCGTTCTCCGCCCTCTATCTCGAAAACAGTTCAAGGTATGAAAAAATGTTAAATACAAAAATTGTAGAGAATTTAATTCTCTACAATATAGATATTATATACAAATAGCGTAAAACCCACAGAAATCAAGATATTTGCAAAAAATGTAAAAAAAAAAACGATTTTTGTGACCTTTGACCCCTGATTTTAAAACTTGCGACCATCCAGTTATATGTTAATTTTGAGAACAGTTTTAGGATGCCAAAATACAAGTTCTTACGTGGTAATATACTGGGTATGTCGATTTTCCGAAGTGAACCCCCTATAATGACTGGACTATAGACCATTTAATGAGTAAGTGTTCCTTGTGGACTTCAGAACCCTAAAAAGACAAACAGGTAAGTATTGAGTGCGAATAGCGAACGCGAACCGTGGTTCAAACACCCTGATGTAGTAGCGTATATTCCGTTTGTAGTGACTTACTTTCGTTTGTAGGTCACCCCATTGCGTTGATAGTAACCTAATTTTGTTTGTAGTAGCGTCCATTTTGTTTGTAGAAACTTCTTTTCGTTTGTAGCAGCGTCCATTTCGTTTGTGGTAACTTACTTTCGTTTGTAGTAGCGTTTATTTCGTTTGTAGTTACTTATTTTCGTTTGTAGTAGCGTCTATTTCGTTTGTAGTAACTTCTTATCGTTTGTAGTAGCGTCCATTTCATTTGTAGTAACTTCTTTTCGTTTGTAGTAGCGTCCATTTCGTTTGTAGTAACTTGTTTTCGTTTGTAGTAGCGTCTATTTCGTTCTTAGTAACTTATTTTCGTTTGTAGTAGCGTCCCTTTAACTTGTAGTAACTTCTTATCGTTTGTAGTAACTTCTGTTCGTTTGTAGTAGCGTCTATTTCGTTTGTAGTAGCGGTTTTTTCGTTTGTAGTAACTTACTTTCGTTTGTAGTTCAGTCCATTTCGTTTGTATTGACTTATTTTCGTTTGTAGTAGCGTATATTCCGTTTGTAGTGACTTACTTTCGTTTGTAGGTCACCATTGCGTTGGTAGTAGCTTAATTTTGTTTGTAGTAGCGTCCATTTTGTTTGTAGTAACTTCTTCTCGTTTGTAGTAGCGTCCATTTCGTTTGTAGTAACTTACTTTCGTTTGTAGTAGCGTTTCATTCGTTTGTAGTGACTTATTTTCGTTTGTAGTAGCGATTTTTTCGTTTGTAGTGACTTATATTCGTTTGTAGTAGCGTTAATTTCGTTTGTAGTAACTTACTTTCGTTTGTAGTAGCGTTTATTTCGTTTGTAGTGACTTATTTTCGTTTGTTGTAGCGTTTATATCGTATGTAGTAACTTACTTTCGTTTGTAGTAGCGTTTATTTCGTATGTAGTAACTTACTTTCGTTTGTAGTAGCGTTTATTTAGTTTGTTACGTTTGTAGTAATATTTTTGTTTATATAGGAGCGGTATTTTCGTTTGTTTTATACTAATATCGACGTGTTATGTTACTACAATCACCTACACACGATCATGCTTAAGAATCAACAGTTAATTTTGAGTTTCGAAACCGGGAGACGAGATTTTTCAAAGGCCTAAAAAATTTTTTAGAGTAACTACAAACAAAATTTTTTTTACTGCAATTACTTAACTACTTACCTAAATCTATAAGAATCAATAAAAAAAAGTTTGATTTTTCAAAGTCGGGTGCCAAGATTTTTTCAAAGTCCAAAAAATGTTTTTTAGAGCAACTACAAACAAAAAAAAATTACTACAATTAACTACTTACCTAAATCTATAAGAATCAATAAAAAAAAGTTAGATTTTTCAAAGTCGGGTGCCAAGTTCACAAAGCTTGATAAAGATTATCTAGATGAATCAAAGTAGAGGACCTATCCTTGAAATCAATAAACAATATCATTATCATCATTGGCCTCAAGTTCATCTGTTGAAGATGATTTAGGTGGTCAGTCAAGCTACAGAGCAGTTATTTGTAAATAAAAACATTCGTTCATGGATCCACTCCAGCAGTTTTGATGCGGTTTTTTTTAAAAGATAGAGTGATTCAAGAGGAACTTTTATACTTATGTTTAATACATGCATAATATAGTAGAAAAAAACACTGATAATTTTAGAGGTTTCTAATGTGGTGTCGTAAATAAACTCATAATTTTGCGCTTACATTGCAAACGCTGGCTGAACCCTACGAGATAGATCAAAATAATGTACTACAGTATTGTACTTACACTCTCATAAGGTCTACAAAAAAGTCCGCGAAGATATATGTCTATCTCTTAGGTATAACCATTCTGTAGTATAATAAGTATCAGCATTGCACCCGTGCGAAGCTGGGGCGGGTCGCTAGTTTTAAATAAAATAACAAATGACTAACGACATGATAAGACTTTGTGACATCATACTATAAACAATATAAACACTTGACACTTGACAATGATACATGGCATTAAAGAAAAAGAAGAATGTATCAATAAATCGATATCGATTCGCAGAGTAAGCACCCAATGTCGGTGCCTTTATCGACATAACAATACGCGAGTAAATACCGTCTCAATTAACAAAAGTATTCTAGAACAAGAATATTTGCCCCGATGACGGGCCTGTCTCGTTTTTCTCTACCTAGTTGGTAGTACCAACTAAATATTATTAGTTGCTGCCCGTGGCTTTGCACGCGTGGTACCTACATAATAAAAAGCCTATTCCCATCCCCAAGATACACTAGTCTATCATCATTGGTTTTAGTTCATCTATTGGAGAAGAATTAGGTGGCGTCAGCCAAGGTACAGAGCAGTTATTTGTAATTGAAAACTTTCGTTCATGGATCCACTCCAGCAAGCTGAGGTGGGTGAAGTATCGATTAACAATCTATCACCTTAATAAATCTCATCAAGGTTCGTTGAGGCATTTAGTCGTGAAAACGCAACAATAATCCCTACTAATATTATAAATGCGAAAGTAACTCTAGTCTGTCTGTCTCTCATCCCGTTTTCACGCCTAAACCACTGTACCGATTTTGATGAATATTGGTATAGAGATAAATGGGGCCTTGGAGAAGAAAATAGGCTACTTTTTATGTAGGTACCACGCGTGCGAAGCCGCGGGCAGCAGCTAGTCTACTATATATTTGTCAAACCACTCACTCATTCATCACGAAATCTCAGCAACCGCCGAACGGATTGGAATGAATTTCAGTATGCAGCTTCCTCCAGGGCCGTAGGTGCCCCCGCTAAGGTTTTCGAAAAATTCATGGTCAAACCGCGAAAACCGCGATTATGCTTTGTAATTTTTCCGAAATATTGATTCGTTCAATTCTTATTTTGCTACTTTTTCATCTACCACGCGGGCAAAGCCGCAGGAAACAGCAAGTATTAGTATAAAAGTAGATTAAGAAAATCTAGCTCAAGTTATCGTTAGAACAGTTCTGCTAATTATTAACTGTCTTCGTTCTAAGGCTAATTCTCACCAAGGCCTATTAACCGCGACTTGCATAATGCTCTAAGTACCTGAGCGACTAGCTTGTACTGTGGTTCTGGGCTAGTAACTTTTACTTGTGCTGTGGCTGGTTCACTGACCCCTCATTGTAATGGCCAAGACTTCAATAATTGTAGATTTAGATGCTAAGTTGTATCATCTTGAGAAATGATTGTCTAACATTGCTGTTTGGATGCTACTTGTGAAACAGAAACGGGAATTATAAGAAAATATTTCTGTTATTGTTACACAAAGTTTCCTACAAATCCGCTCCGTGTAACCTACGAATAAGTTTTTATTTCGGACAGTTTTTTTTAAAGTTGTCTGTAAACCTGTGACAGCGTTTTATGGAACTGAATCAGGTAAAGTACCTACTCGTATAGCAAAATACCTGCTGTCCGCGGCTTCGCGCGCGTGGCATCTACTTACATAAAAAGTGGCGCACATGTCGCAATTTTCTACAAAGTATACCTACAAAGTAGGTATTACAAAACAAAATAAAGAATGAATAGAATCGGTTAAGTTGTTCTCAAATTATGGCGTGACCAAGGGAAATAGGGATTCATTCACTACATAGGTAGTATAAAACAAAGTCGCTTCCCGCTGTCTGTGTGTCCCTATGTATTCTTAGATCTTTAAAACTACGTAACGGTTTTTGATGCGTGTTTTTTTAATAGATAGAGTGATTCAAGAGGAAGGTTTATATGTATAATACATGCATAAAATAGTAGAGAAACACTTATAATTTTAGAGGTTAGCGTATATTGGTTCAACGTATTAGAACTACTGAGCTACAGCAACGCGTGGCCGGGTCAGCTAGTTATATATATATTAGGGATCTGAAAATTCATATTTAGGTAGGCTTTTGGTAAGAAATAAAGGAATACCTATTTCAACGTTTTTGAAAAATCATCACCGACGGGGGTAAAATAGGGGATTAAACTTATAAGATTAGAACATTATGCATTCTGTGCATCTGAAGAACACAGAATGCATTCTTTATAAAAATAAAGGTTCTAAGCATACGCGTACGAAGTCGCGGGTAACAGTACTATACTAGTACTATATATTTACTCAATACAAATTGATATGAAGACGCGTACTTATATTAAACATCACAAGTTAACATCTTTCAGCACACTACTTACCTCACGCTTCAAAACATTCTTACTGGCTAGGTGACATTTCGGACAAAATATTTTCGGACACTTTGACCGAAATGACACATTCAATTTTAATTTATTTTTTAGCGACATTTCGGACACCATCAAAATATTGAAGCTGTTTTGTACAATCAGTTACAAAAGCTTTAACTTATATTAGATTAAATAGGTACTAAGAAAATGAGCGTTACCAAAACTGAATATTTTAACCCGAGAGATTCCTTTATGAATAAATATATATATATATATATATATATATATATATACGCATATAGATATATATTATATATATATAATAAATATAATATGTATATATATAAATATGCATATAAAAATATATACACATACATATATATATATTATATTTATATTTTGTCGTAGAGAAGTGACTTTTCTATTAATTGAGATCAAGGTTATACATTAGCTCTCTCTCGCTAGTTACAGTCTTTCAAATCTTTCATGATATTTTTAATACCTAACTGCAAAGATGCATATTTATGTATGTGTATGTGATATCATTGAATTCGTCTTGGCAGTTTAAGTTTGTTACCTGAATGTACATATCAGCGTTTATTATTGGTGTCCGAAATGTCGCTAAGAAATAAATTAAAATTGAAAGTGTCATTTGGTTTAAGTGTCCGAAAATATTGTTTTCGAAATGTCAGCAAGCCTTCTTACTACTGTGAAAAAATAACTAGTGACACGATAAGAAAAAGAAGAAGACTGTGAAAAATATCGAAGGAGGTGAAGCTTTTGATAAAGATTCTATGCATTCTACTTAAAAGTGAATTTTGAGCATAGTTGGTACGAGAATGAGAAACATCATAATCATCAACCATAGCCTGACTTCAGCCACTGCTGGGTATTACTAAGCGCAGTGGGCTTAGGTCCGGCTGAGACGCAGAAGGTTGCGGATTCGATTCCCGCCGTGGGACAAATGTTTGTATGATCTGCAAGTATTTGTCTCGGATCTGAGTGTTTCTATATATTTACAAAAAAAAGGTGTCTATAACCCAAGCACTGCTTTCTTTGGGGCCAGATGATGCTGTGTGAAATGTCCAGGATTTTGTTGGCAATTCAATTCAATTCTGTTGGCACCAACCTAACTAATTTTAGCTAAAATTAGGTTTAACTGTCAAATTAACCTTTGGTATTCTGCTGCTACCAACTTATCCTAATTTAATTTTATCTAACTTAATTAAGCGTTCCTAATTTAGTTAGATGGTACCAACCGAATAGGTTTTACAAATGCTATGACTAACTAACAATTCCTAGTTTTAGAAATGAACCAACGGAATTACTACCATTATTTATTTATTACTAAATTTGTACCATCCGCCGCGAACCTGTGCTAATCATGTCCTCTTTGAATGACTAATGACTACAGATACCCACATTACTAAAAGACGATCGACGCTCCTATAGCCATGTACTTATACCTGCAGCAATTTATGTTTGACTTAAACTGAATGTTCATTGAAGCATGAATAAACGAAATGAAATGAATAGTCGAGTTGCTGTATCGAGCATCTCGACCTCAAAATAATATTTTCTTGCAGTTGTTCAACTAGTCCGAATCCGAAGCTCGTGGTTGGCTAGACTAAAGTTATTGTTGATCCCGACCGAAAAAAACAAACCTTGTTTTAACTAAATAGATTCATGATTTTTTGGCTGAAGGAAACAATTTTTTTTTGTGTATTCATTTGTATTAAATGCTAATTACATTTTTTTATTGTAATAGATAAACTCAAAACAAATTAACCGATTCTAAAATGATTTCACCTACAGCAAGCTACATTATCAGCAAAACACATGGCATGTATTTAAAAAAAAAACCCTACGAAAAATGCATTAATTGCAATCATCCACGTTCATCACAAATATTTCCTGATCAGCTTCAAAAGACATTATACAGGTAAAACGTTCAAGATTCAGATTTTTTATCTATTAGTTGTTAGTAGCTCTACTTGGGCTGTAGGTTGAGGGTTCGATTCCCTCCCAGAATTAACATTTGTGTGATGAACACATGTGCTTGTTCTGAGTCTGGGTGTTATAAAGTATCATAAGTTTCTATTAAAAAATATTTATGTATTCTATCAATCATCTAGTCACCATAATACAAGCTATGCTTAGTTAGGGGTTAGGTGGTGTTGTGTGCATTGTCCAACAAAGAAAAAAAATACTAAAGCTTTTACTTAGTTACCATTGGCGAATTGGTATTACGGAAGTTTGATGTTGATTGTAACACAATCAGACACACTGTAACACAGTTAGTCATATGAATAGAAACTGAGCTAGAAACCGAACGTACGTAATACCAATTCTATGAAATAATTCCTATTGCTAATCGAAACTAATAGACATTGATTGTATCAAGAGTTACATAATCGCCATCCAGATGACTGATAGAATACTTATATATTTTTAAATACAATAAGATACATTATAACAGCCAGACACAGAACAAACACCTATATTCATCGCACAAATGTTAATCCTGGGAGGGAATCGAACCCTCAACCTACAGCGCAGAAGGCAGAGCTACTACCAACTGAGCTGACAGGCCAGTTAATAACAATACAAACGCAATGTACCATGTAATCCCTACTAATATTATAAATGCGAAAGTAAGTCTGTCAGTTTGTTACGTTTTCACGCCTAAACCGCTGAACCGATTTTGATGAATTTTGGTATAGAGATATATGGGACTTTGAAGAAGGACATAATACTACTTTGTATGTAGGTACCACGCGTGCAAAGCCGCGGGCAGCAGCTAGTAGCCTATAACGTTCATTTTATACAACCTTTTCAAGGTAATTCGCGTACTAGTTACAAAATCCGTCATGGCCCTTCGAAGCGAATTTTATTACCCCGATTACCCTCAAATTATGTTCAAAGTACAAACATCATAGCGAACAAGGCCGAAATTATATAAAAACTAGCTGGTGCCCGCGACTTCGTCTGCGCAGGGTTAGTACTTACATCGTGTACTTTTGCAGCGCACGCCAGAATAGCTTGCAGATGGCAGAATTTGTTCCTACTTCCTTGACGCTTATCGTTATATTTTGAACAATTCACACAATGGCCTCAATTCTGTTTGTGGTAAAAAAAAAAACTTTATTTTTCACGTGATAACGTTTTATAAATCGATGAACGCCGGCTGCACGCACGAAAAAGAATGACTCATGGTCACGTTCCGCCTGAGCCGAGCGTGCAAGCGAGAGCGCGGAACAAGCTATAGAGACGCACGATCGGTTCATCAATGTATTTTTAAGACGTTATTACGTAAAATTATCGTCCGTAAACCGACTTTACAGACAACCATTTTTTCTTCCTATTTAAAACCATCTAGTTTGCAAAATATAAGTATGGATGGAGATATCTTTTTTTATTAAATGGACCTTTCATAATTTTTTTCCTGTTTTACAAATCAGCCTCATTATCTAGAAAAACCTTACTGGCCTTACATACATGCTACAATTTTGAAAACGTTTCGAATATCCCCGGTATAACAGCGGTTTAGTCAGCCGGCACTAGGAGACGGGTACTGGACTCCATCGAAAATTACCACTTAAAACTTTAATATTAATCAAACAAATGTCTATATCAAAAAACTGTTTAAGAAACCTCCTTATATCCTTAAAAGGCTATCCAACGATATGACATGCGATGTACTTAAAAAAAATTTTTTTTTTTAATGTTTTTGTTCATACATATATTTGTATTTTGTATCTTTATACTAATACGTATTATCATTACTGTTTGTTATCACTAAAAGACTAATCTACGACAAGAGATCTGATTAGGGACAAACAGACAGACATGGCGAAACTATATGGGTTCCTTATTGAACTTCGGAACCCTAACAAACATACAACAAAATCACATACCTACTTTGTTGATTCACAAATCGCGACTTCAAGCCAACCGACATTTCAAGCTAATTTTAACTGTTTTGCTAAGGTGTTAAAACTCTCATTACTATGAAATTTCTCACTGACGGTTTATTATCAAGTTTATGTAAGAATCCACCGTTTTCTTCGCAAGTTAAGGTTGTTATTGCAATGGTATTTCTTACTGCGTTATATCTTTTAGCGGTTCAACAGGAAATCGGTTACGAAGATGTTTAATTCGTAGCGCTATCGATTTTATGCCAGTTACTTCGGTTAATTTCGCAATACGATTGGTTATCTCTCGTCAAGAACTTAAGGATATAATAACAATAAGTACCTACATTTTGAGAAACTCGGGCAAAGTCAAAGTCAAAAGATACTTTATCACTACATAGTATAAAACAAAGTCGCTTCCCACAGCCTGTCTGTCCCTATTTATGCTTAGACCTTTAAAACTACGTAACGGATTTTGATGCGGTTTTTTTTATTAGATAGAGTGATTCAAGAGGAAGGTTTATATGTATAATCTATGCATAATATAGTAGAGAAACACTGATAATTTTAGAGGTTTCTAATCACATTAGACATTCTCTAGTATATTTAGCATAAGCATTGCACCCGTGTGTCGCTAGTTCAATATAATCGCAAGGATAACTTTGAAACGTCTTATATACTATGTGAATTTAGGTGGCAATTCCTCCTAAACCAAGCCCGAAAAGAATCGGCAAGAAACTCATCCTGGTCCTAGCGCTTTTTTGATCCATCTTATAACCTTAACTACGAAAAACTAATACAAGAGTGTTACTTTTAAAATGTGTCGGTTAACTGTCTGAGGGCAGAGCAAGATGAGGCCAGTCATTTTTATCAATAATATAGTCATTAATATTATAAAACGATTTATTAAAAAAAAAAACTTTTATGTGTTATTACTTTATGCCAATTTATTGTAATGTATTCAAATACAATGTATATTGTTAAATGAATAAATAAATGATATGATAAATGACTAGCCTTTATGTAAGCACTAAATTTCGTAATAAATAAATAAATAAATAATCCCAGACATTTAATATGTAATAGGTAGTTTAGTTGCATTTTCAGGAAACTTAGTACAACTCAGGAAAGTTTTGAAAGTGAAATGAGTACTTAATTGTTAGAGCCTTTTGAGTCCTATATGTTATCAGCGTGTATTCTATTCTATATCAAACAAGCGACCCGCCCCGGCTTCGCACGGGTGCAATGCTGATACTAAATATACTACAGTACACATGCATGTACATGTATTTATATACAAGGTTGTCTAAGAGAATAACATAACCTAAGAGATATACCATCGCGGACTTTTTTGTAGACTTTTTTTAGGTGTACAATAGTACACCTAAAAAAAGTCATTACATAGTACATAGTATGTAAATAGTACATAATTTTGATCTATCTCGTAGGGTTCAGCCAGCGTTTGCAATGTAAGCGCAAAAAGTTTGTTTATTTACGACCTCACATTAGAAAACTCTAAAATTATCAGTGTTTCTCTACTATATTATGCATGTATTATACATATAAACCTCTTGAATCACTCATCTATTAAAAAACCGCATCAAAATCCGTTGCGTAGTTTTAATGATCTAAGCTTACACAGGGACAGACAGACAGCGGTAAGCGACTTTGTTTTATACTATGTAGTGATAAGATGTAATTGAAGAAGATAATGTATGAGTGAAAGCTCTATGCTTTACAATAATAATAGCGACAGCATTATATTTAAGTAAGTGTAATTTCGATAAGGATTGAAGTATTACTTCTTCTTCGTTATTATGGAATTGAATATTATGGAATATTATGTCATAATAATGTAAATTTTTCCAGTATTAAGTATTTATTTTGTTTATACAATTTATTTTGTTGATATAAAATGCTGTCTTTCATATAAAATAATTATAAGGATTATTTTTGCTCGAATTACAAAGAAACACCAAACTTTTATTCGAATTATTCACAAACGATTCAATAAATAGCTTTATTTTAATAAACTCAAATTACACGGAAAAAATAAATAATTGAAGAGGGCAATCTTTGCTTCGCAAGACGACCAAATATAATCCGAATTGAAGTATAAAGTATTCTTGGAATAAAATAGTATCATAGACAAAGCTTTATTTACATGTCAAGGAAATTGCCTGCTTTTGAAAATAAATGGTATTATTTAATCTTTCGCAATCAGACTGACAAAAGGCTGACTCAGCATCCGATTACAGTTATTGCAAAACAGTCGAAACCTTGAAAATAATTAACAGGTACTATAAATACTTGTTAACTTCTTAAATAATAGGTCTATACTTACTTGTACATGGAATGACACATTGTATCAGATTTTAAGTCTATTCCCACCGGTTCTGTTGAGTAGTTTTGTTGGCAGAACTATTGATTTTTTTTTTACTATCAGTTCTGTTTACAGAACAAATGGTAAAATAATTACCAGTAGTTCTGTTCATGAATCTTGTGACATGAAATTTGGATCGAAAATACTTGGTTAGGTTATGCTAGAGTATAGAAAACAACGCGCAAGGCGAGCGAGCAAAGCGAGCGTGCCGCGGCAGCGGTCGCCGAAGCGCCAGAAGAATATAGTTCGTCTGTCGATGAGATGATCAAAGTGTGGCAAATGCAATTGATTAACGGTGACATCGGAATATCTTTTTTTTTTTAGAGTAACTCCAATGATTCGACATTAAAGCCAGGTGTAAAGCATAATCTTATAAGTCACAGAACTAATCGTAAAAAAATCCCGATAGTTCTGTTCCCACCTGGGAATAGACGGGATTTTAAACTGGACATGCCAGTTTCCTCGCGAAGTTTACCTTCATCACTGTTATATAAATAAGAAGTTCCTTACCTCCAGCGGCAGTTAGCATTCAGTAGTCATCATCAGCATCCGAGCGAGTCTCACACATCACTACACATCACATCACAACACTTGCACTGTCACTAACACGGTCATCATCCATCCAATGAATTCAATTGAGATCTGTAACAAAATGAAATACGAATTAGTCAACATCTTTAGAAGTAATGCTACCACTACCTTAGCGTTAGCATAAGCCCAGTTGACAGCAATATTATTTATGGAAGAGAAGATAATAATACGTTTGGTAAAATCCAGGTCGAATACAATAAACTATTGAGACTTACTTTGAATTTCAAGTTGAAAGAAGTTCAAACCCAAAGAGTTTCGGCCACTCAAGAAATGACTAAGTAAGGCAGTGCGGTCAGGGGAATGGTCTTGGGTCCAATTCCCGTCTAATTTGATTTTTTTCGGGGTTACTTATCTCTTGTTAGGTTAAGTGTTAAGATGGATCACCACTAACGGGATTTGATCTACCCTTTTCTGTGTTTCAGACATAGCTAAGAAATCTTCAAACAGTTGCGTCATAGTCACCTACCAGTGTTGCCACTTGCTTATAAAAACAATAAACAGCACAAAGATATTATTCTCGACACTGATTCGGTGGAATTACCGCTCACAATCGTTACGACCCTTATTGGTCCCTTCCTCACCCCAGGTGTTGCGTCTCTTTTCCTCTTAATACAGTTTATATCCCCATCGCGCGAGGGATACTTCAAATTGGTCGTTTTACTTCGCTCGCTTTGGTTTAATTGTTTTCGTTCCAAGTGTCTTTTGATAAACTACTTCGAGTATATTTAACATCACTGTGTTGCATGAGCAGCCATGAACATAGACTTACACTTTACCATTACTGTTATATTACTAATCGAAATCTGGCACTACGTCTAGGCTACCACGATTTCGATTATAGACTCGTTTTGGAGCGAGCTACAAATAGTAGATAAGGCAGTTACCGATATATAGAACTGAATCATTCGGAAACTGTCTAAATGGAACGGCCTGTTAGTGTGGTGTACATTAGTTTTAATAGTACATTTGGCTGAGGGGACGCACCCCAAGCGTCGCCGCCGCACCGATGCGATAAACACAGCAGTTTTGGCAAATTATGCCAAATGCTATGTTTTAATGCTTTATTGATCGGTTTTTCAGTCTTATGCGTATGTTACCTTAATATAATGACTGGTCATGGTCATCGATAGTTATTCAACGCCTTAAATGGTAAAGGAAACATCGTGGGAGAACCCGCGACGTAGCTGCACACGTATAATTTGACCATGGCGTTTATAGTAGATAAGGTGGACTAAGCTAACTCAGAGGATAGTATACGTACTGGGCATTTCACCTGACACTGTATAAATCTAGAACCGATGATATAAGGTCTTACTTCTCACGGCATCATAGAAAGGACTGGAGCGAGCAAACCGCCGTTCATAGTTTATAGGGCGTTACCCCTTATTAATGTGCACACAAGTAAACATCATCTCGAACGGCTTTGCAAGAAAGTAGTGCGTCTGTCCTGCTCCCCCGCGGGCTCGCCACCTGGGAGTGAACGAGACAGCAATCGAAGGGTAGAATCGATAGCATATGACATGCCGGCCAGTGTTTTATTTTGAGGACATCTGTGTGTGTTAGATTTGTGATCCAATGCATTTTCGCTTACATCGCTGACTTTATTCCAATTCCTATTTGAGCTAGCAGTATTCGAGGCCATTTTCGACACAATCATAGTATCATTTAGTTCAGACTACTTTAATGAGTTATTAGTATAGAGACACCAAAACCTCATCATAGCTGGTTATCCCGTAAAATTATTATTGTGGTATAGCAAGTCATTCAATAGAAGAAGTTACAAATTAATGTCTTCTGAATATTTTTGTGTGTCTGCCGGATATAGATAGTAGACGCTAGATTTGAACGGTTTAGAATCTAAAACTAACCAAACAGCCATGCAGAGATCGATGGAAATCGGGGGTTCACAAATTGAACGTCCAGTCAGCCAAAGGGTGACATTATGCACCCCAATAAAATTTTAGGTATACACGGGAGCGAGAAAGGGTGGTTTAGCCATAATCCGATTTTGTTAATCATAAACAAACTATAATTGAATGACGGCCATTTTGAGCCGAACGCAAGAGACTTGAATAGCCACGATTAAAGTCGGTAAAGTAGGACATATACAAAGTGATGCTGACTTATCATTTTAGTCGATGCTGCGTTCAAATCTCTTGCAATCTTTATTTATTGATATTAGAATGACAAAGAGCATACTTTAACACCACATAATCTAATTATGTGATGAGATTCTCATCACCAACACGGCAGATAAGATGAAGATAAGAATGCATGACCTCATGTTGCTCTGCCCTTAGATAGTTAACCGACACACTTGAAATGTATAAACTCTCTTGTATTCGTTTTTCGTAGTTAAGGTAGTATAAGATGGATCATGCAAAAAAGCGCTCCGAGTTTCTTGCCGGTTCTTCTCTGGCTTGGGTTAGGATGGATTGGCACCTGTAAGACGTTTCAAAGTGATCCTTGTGATTGTATTGAATAAAGTATCTTTTGACTTTGACTTGACTTGGCAATTATTTAATAAGGAACGATATAAGGATTATGAACATGGTGAAGTAGCAGACGAATGTCCTGCTTCTTCTTACACACTAGTTATTTCGAAGCATTGTAGTGAAAGAATTTAAGTGCACCTCAGAGGCTCCTCGTGCACTTGGCACGAAACTTTACGACATACCGGTTTTCTTACGATGTTTTCCGTCACCGTTTGATTGTACTGGTACTGACGACCTCTGTGGCGCAGTGGACTAAGGACCGGCTGAGACGCAGAAGGTTGCGGGTTCGATTCCCGCCTCGAGACATATGTTTGTATGATCTGCAAGTATTTGTTCTGTCTTGGGTCTCGGTGTTTCTATTTATAATATGTATGTATTTAAAAGAAAGTATGTAAGTAGTGTATCAGTCATGTGGTACCCATAGCACAAGCTCTGATTACTTTGGAGCCAGATGACGCTGTGTGAAATGGCCGGCAATATTTATTTATTTATAACGCACATACATTTTTAATGCACACATACTTAGGATCGGAAGTCCTTACTGCCACCAGAATGTCCAGCTGAAAGGGAGAGGTGCAAGTTCGATTCCTGTCGACATCCTAACCGTTAATAAACCATATTGCATGCAAATGTTCGGTTCATTAATTACTGCTTTCAATACTGTACGTATGTACTTATATTGATTGACGCCTGCATCCACTATTAATGGGGTGCTAGCCATGGGAACAGACTTTCCTAACAAAGCGAGGGTTATATTACAACGAATCAATTATACAATTATTATAATGTTACTTTTGTTTTGTATGTTCTAAAATTACTGCATTGTACAATGTTGAGGTTGAGTTATCTTACAAAATCAAAAAAATATATATTTTGGATAAATAACTGAAATCAATAGGTACGACAGTATATGTTACAATCAACATCAACCTTCCGTAATACCGATTCATCAATAATCAATAATATGTAAGTATGTATTTACACAAAAAAAAGTATATAAGTAGTATATCAGTCATGTGGTACCCATAACACAAGCTCTGCTTAGTTTGGGGCCAGATGATGCTGTGTGAAATGTCCGGCAGTATTATTATCATTATTATCAATGTTTTGATAGTAACTAAATACCATAATCGTCGTACGGTCGTCTTCTATCTTTGTTTATATTTATATGACAGCACGTGTTACAATCAACATCAACCTTCCGTAATACCAATTCATCAATGTTTTAATAGAAACAGAATTCCCTAATCGTCGTACTGTCGTCTTCTATCTCAGATTCAATTCATATGACAGTATATGTTACAATCAACATCAACCTTCCGTAATACCAATTCACCAATAGTAACTGAAAGCTTTTAGTATCAATGTTTTGATTGTAACAGAATTCCAAAATCGCCCGGCTTGAGTATTACATTATAGATTTTGTATGAAGGTACAACGCGTGCCACAGGCAGAAGCTATCACATAAATTGCACAATAATGGTATGGGAAGTAAGAAACCGTCAAATGACCAATGGCCGAGAAGAGGCACTTTCTATTTAGTTATACAATCGATTTATTACTGTGACTTACACCTTTGACAGTAATAGACTATGAACGATATTGGATTGATCTTTCTTATACGCTAGCGTCTAGCCGCGGGTTTGCCTACTAAGTAATTCTACTATTTTTGTATCAGTAACCAATTTGCGGAGTTAATAGGCCGCCCGTAGGCCTTTGTCATAGCTTAACAATTTTAAAATGCCGTGGTCTATAGCTGAACGTGTTCCCCGAAGCACAGAAGCGCCCAGGTGAAAATATAATTTCATATTCTCTTTTTATTTTACGAGCTTCTGCACGCGGCTTCGCACGCATAGTACATACATAAAAAGCAGCCTATGTCCGTTCCTAAGATACAATCTATATCCATACAAAATTTGATTGATGCAAAAAAAAGTTCTATTGATCCGATCGCTACCAAACTTCACAGGATCACACGCTAGACTAATCTGAAGATTTCTTAAAAAAAATAATCTAAATTGGTCCAGCCGTTTCGGAGTCTATAGAAAACATACATCACCTTTTATACATATAGAAATAGGTGAAGGGATCTAGATGAAATTTGGTAAGGAGATAGATTGTATCTTGGGGAAAGATGTAGGCAACTTTTACTATCCAATCGTCATGGGATAGGTCTTTCAAAGGAAGAACTTTTCAATACATATATTTTTTCGCTTTATAAATATTAGACTTTGATATCATCATTTTTGATTAAGTCCAAAGCCAAAAATTTAAAAGTTCTAAAGTTTTAAAAATTGTTGACAACCATCAATAAACATCCGGACACCGCTACCTAGATTTCATAAGTATAATAAATAGCGTACACTTCAATAGGCATCTATACCATACTTAAAAGTAATATTTAAACTTAGAAACCACCTACTTAAATAAATGTATAACTTACATAGAAATACCTAGCATACCATACACCTATTTACCTAGAAATAACAATTGTATATAGGAATTATCTAGTACTTACTTAGTTTATCATAAGAACTTGTCTATGTACCTACCTTTATTGAATGTCGTACCTAATTATGCTAATAAAACGCTTTTCGCGCCACTACTTCGTTGCACTATGCGATCGTTCTATAAATATTCGCGCATTTCCACGCAACCGTCACTCACCGAAGCGACGTCGCACAGTGCACACGAATCTGGACATCTGAAGAAAGAAGTAGTGTTTTACTGAAACCTCCTTGAAGACCACCCTGAGTAGGCTGGGCGAAGTAGGAACAAAGAAGACCCGGAACAGGCAGGCTAGAAGGATTCCTATCTACCTAGGTAGGCTAGGTAGGAGGCATCGGATCATCGAGGAAGAATTCTAAGCAGCTTGTGGCGGTCTCAACCTAATCCGCCACAGTAAATGGTCCTTCGAGCCGGATTTTCAAGAAGGATATCACCGGAACCAGTACTTCGTGTGCCCCACCAGCCAATGCACTTTTGTTGGCACACCCCCAGTGAACGCATCTTGGTTCGAGTAGTACGGAGACTACTGGAACACCGCTGCTGGAGGAGCCGGGTGTTGTTGGACGTGGAGACGCGCATCAACGTCGCACAGGTCGTGCCAGGCCGTCACCGTGAAGTGCAACCGTCTACTGGCAGGGGCCAGCAGACACTGCTGCGGGGAAGGAGCTCGGCCGATTTGAGGGAGTCGGGTGGCGCTGTCGTGCAGGAAGCCGTCCCTGTGAAGTGCAACCATCCACTGACGTGGGTCAGTGGGTACCTGCTGCGGGGAAGGAGCTCGGCCGACAGAATCACACAGAAGAGGAGCAGCCATAGACGTCGTGCAGGAAGCCGTCCCTGTGAAGTGCAACCATCTACTGACGTGGGTCAGTGGGTACCTGCTGCGGGGAAGGAGCTCGGCCGACAGAACATCCCAGAAGAGGAGCAGCCCCAGAAGAGGAGCAGCCCCAGAAGAAGAACATCCCAGAAGAGGAGCAGCCCCAGAAGAGGAGCAGCCCCAGAAGAAGAACATCCCAGAAGAGGAGCAGCCACAGAACATCACAGAAGAGGCGGAGCTCCCTGAAGAGAAATACGACAAACGGTCTTGTTTCTTACACGATTATATCGTGGCCACACTACCGCCCCCTAACGGTGTCAACACGGGGTAGTGCTTGGTTTAACGCCGTAAAGGCGGAGTAGCGAAACGGACAACGCTACCGGTAATTTGCCTTTTTCAAGGCTCTGCATTACCGAACAGTCCGACCGGCGTCGATACGGTGCGTGCGGACTAACTGACCTCCTGGAAGGCACGTCGGACGGTGCGGACTTTCCCCCCGCACCCGAGCACTTTAGTCGCGCATAACACCCTCTGTCGGGCGGTTCCCACCTTTCCTATCCTGCACGATCCATCGCTGCTAGTTGTGCCTTTCGAGGCCCTCAAGTGGTACTGTTAGGGTAGTAGGGACCGTAGGGCCTGCAATCAAGTCCCCACTCAGAAGAGGATGAGTCAACGCAAGACAAGAAGCCAGACCAAGACGCAAGCGGAATCTGAAGAATCTGAAAGGACGACATCTTCAAATACATCGGAATATACCACAAGTACGGAAACTAGTACAATGAGCACAGAGACAAGAAGGGGCAGACACCCCAAGGATAAGCCGGAGGGTACGTTGGTAAATCGTAGTACGGATGGATCACGACACTCTATGAGTTCAAGCAAGAAGAGAGCGGAACTTCAAGCAAAACTGGAATTTCAACAAAAGGAGAAGGAACGGTTAGAAGTCGAAGCCGCCCTAGCAAAAACGAAGCTGGAACTAGTACAGCTAGATGATCAAGACAATGACACTTCAGATTTAAGCGAAATCGACAACAAAGATGTAGTCACCGACTGGGTAGACGAATCCGTCAAGCAAACCAACAACAAACAAAGAAAAAACAAGAAAAACGGCATCAACGATCTCGCCTCCGCAATCATGGAAGCGATCAAAAGCACAAAACCACCAAAAACACCACCAAAATACATCAACGAACTTCACTTCTTCGACGGAAATCCCCGAGAATGGATTTCTTTCCGCGCTACTTACATGGATACCGCAACATACTTTTCCGATATAGAGAACGTAGCTAGGCTAAGAAGAGCCATAAAAGGACAAGCTAGAGACTCTGTGAAATCACTTATGTACACAAGCCAAAATCCTGAGGAAATTTTACAAGCTTTAGAACGACGTTTTGGAAGACCAACGTTCCTGATAAAAAGCGAAATCGCCACCTTAGAGAAATTACCATCTATGGGCAATGATATCAAAGGAATCGGACCATTCGCGAGCGCCGTGGCGAACAGCGTAAACACGATCAAACAAATGAACAAAATTGAATATTTATATTCCCACGACATATCTGAGAAAATAATAGACAAAATGAACATGATAATTAGATTCAGATGGCACGAATATAGATCATCGCACGAAAGTGATCCGATATTGCTATCCCTCTCCAGATTCCTTAACACCATCGCGGATCAATTTGAAATATTCGAAGACGACAGTAAACCTCGCATCAAAAAAGAACCTTTTAAAACCAGACCGCCACCTCGCAAAGTCAACACAACACGTTACGATTCAGATACGGAAGATGAAGAAAGCGACTTCCAATCGGATTCAGAGTACGAAGAGGAAAGAAAGATAGTCTTCGCAGCCATGAACTTGCGATGTCCTCTATGTAAAAAAGAACATGAACTCCAGAAATGCAACCAATTTGAGGCACAATCTGTTAAAGAACGCTGGGAAACCGTTAAAACAACCAAAGCCTGCTTCAAGTGTCTTAAGACCAGTCATCGTAGCATCAACTGCAAAGCGAAACCTTGCAACAAAGAAGGATGTATGAGACGCCATCATACACTACTACACAGTGACCCGGTTCCGCAGACAGAACAACCTGAAACTAAAAGCGGCAATCAAATAGTATCAGTCAATCACATTGGCACAACACGAGCCTACCTAAAGATATTACCAGTGGAACTAACAGGTCCAAATGGAACCATAACAGTCGGAGCGTTACTCGACGAGGGATCCACAGTAACATTATTACTAGACGAAACTGCGGAAAAAATTGGTGCAAACGGACCAACGAAAGAAATCACGATAGAGGGCGTCACCGGCCACCTAATGAAAGCCGAGAAATCTAAGAAAGTTAACTTACGCATTAAAGGATTACTAGAAAGAGGTTATGAAAACATAACCGCACACACGATCCAAGAACTGAACCTCTCTTCTCAACAAGTAAAAAGCGAAGACATAGAAGATTGTCGTCACCTGACCGAAGTCAGTGACCAACTAACATACAAACGAATTCAACCTTCGTTACTTATCGGACAAGATAACTGGCATTTAATCGTAACACGAGAGCTAAAGACTGGCAGCGCAAACCAACCAGTAGCATCGCTTACGAAGCTCGGATGGATACTTCACGGATTTAAAACGGACGCCGTGAAACCAGTTATGTTTTCCAACCACATCACCTGCAAGCCACAAGATAGCATCGAAGCCTTAATAAAGAGCCACTTCGACTTAGACTCGATCGGCATATCCCGAAGAAAACCTGCCAACGATCCCGAGGAAAGAGCCCTAGCTATTTTAAAAAACACTACGAAGCGCCTACCGGAGGGCCGATTCGAATGCGGGTTACTATGGAAAACCGATAACGATACAATGCCGTCAAACCGAGATAGTGCTATAAAACGACTGTCGAGTATAGAAAAAAGAATGAAAAAAGACGAGACATTCAAAATAAAATATACGGAACAAATACAAAACTTGTTACGAAACGGCTACGCAGAGAAAGCATTAGCCGAACCAACTTCTTTGCGAACATGGTACTTACCCCACTTCGCCGTCGTACACCCACAAAAAGGGAAAATGAGATTAGTCTTCGATGCTGCTGAACGAACCGAAGGAAAAAGTTTAAATGACGCGCTACTTACTGGACCCGACTTACTACAATCGCTATTCGGCGTCCTCATAAGATTCCGACAAGGCCCAATCGCTGTAGCCGCCGATATAAAAGAAATGTTCCTTAGGATTCAAACAACAAAAGAAGACAGCGAACAACCGCAAGAATATCGCATGACGTCACTAATATTTGGTGCAGCTTCATCACCATGTTCAGGTATCTACGCAAAGAACGCAAACGCAAACAATTTTATCGAAAAATACCCTGAGGCAGTATTTGCAATAGAAAAGTGCCATCACACGGATGACTATTTACAAAACTTCACAACAAAACAGCAAGAGCACGTCAACCTAAATAGCACCGAACAAATCGAGAAAACCCTCGGTATGCTGTGGAACGTAAAAAACGACTCACTCAACTATACATTGAACTTGCGAAATACTCCCGAGGATGTAATAAAAGGGATACGCCCACCAACGAAACGCGAAGTCACTAGCGCCGTGATGTCAGTTTTTGACCCGCTAGGATTGGCCACGCCCGTCTTAATACAGGGAAAGAAACTCATACAAATGATATGGAAAACCGGTATAGAATGGGATCAAACTATACCCACAGAACTTCACGAAATTTGGATCAAATGGATTGACAGCTTAAATTCATTACAAGCTCTAAATATACCGCGATGTACCGACTCGCACACGGAGGGCGAACTGCACACATTCATAGACGCAAACGAAAGTGCCTATGCAGCGGCCGTGTACTGGAAAACTGGTCAACCAAATGTTAAGCTTCTAGCGGCGAAAGCTAAAGTAAAACCCTTGAAGCCTGCTTCAATACCCAGACTAGAGCTTCAGGCGACACTGTCAGGTTCTAGACTAGCACCACCCATTCCAAACCCGCTACGATTTTCGTCTTGGACACGTTTGCTTCGAGCAACGGCACGCTTTCTACAAAGCATCGAGGTCTTCAAAAGTAAATTAAAAATGGTAAATCGAGTCACTGCAATAAAAAGAACGATAAAAGACTCTACGTGGCGCAAGTACCATAAGAAAAGACACAAAACCAGCAAAGAAGATCTTCCGGCTACGATAACCCCACCGAACCGTACCCTACCACCTTTATCCAATCAAAATCGATCAGATGCTGAATACCTCCTCATAAAACACCTTCAAACGGATTGTTTTAAGGACGAGATGAAATGTCTACGTGAAAGTAGACGAATACCAAAACGCTCACGATTAGGAAAGCTCAATATCGTAATTACCCACGAGGTCATTCACCTGGATATGCGTTGCTTATCAGAAAATACCACACGAACTGCAACCATGACAACCACTACAGCCGGTGTCCTAAGACGTCCAACGTCAAGACTCGTCCATATAAGTCAACGACCAACAACAGCGGACGTGCTCAGCCCACATCCTCGCACCGGGGGGAGAACTGTTGACAACCATCAATAAACATCCGGACACCGCTACCTAGATTTCATAAGTATAATAAATAGCGTACACTTCAATAGGCATCTATACCATACTTAAAAGTAATATTTAAACTTAGAAACCACCTACTTAAATAAATGTATAACTTACATAGAAATACCTAGCATACCATACACCTATTTACCTAGAAATAACAATTGTATATAGGAATTATCTAGTACTTACTTAGTTTATCATAAGAACTTGTCTATGTACCTACCTTTATTGAATGTCGTACCTAATTATGCTAATAAAACGCTTTTCGCGCCACTACTTCGTTGCACTATGCGATCGTTCTATAAATATTCGCGCATTTCCACGCAACCGTCACTCACCGAAGCGACGTCGCACAGTGCACACGAATCTGGACATCTGAAGAAAGAAGTAGTGTTTTACTGAAACCTCCTTGAAGACCACCCTGAGTAGGCTGGGCGAAGTAGGAACAAAGAAGACCCGGAACAGGCAGGCTAGAAGGATTCCTATCTACCTAGGTAGGCTAGGTAGGAGGCATCGGATCATCGAGGAAGAATTCTACGCAGCTTGTGGCGGTCTCAACCTAATCCGCCACAAAAATAGTAGCATATAATGCTGAAATGATAAGAAAAGTCGAAAGATTTTCCTATATACATCGTCAGCTCTCTACGGGAACGCAAGTGATCATCGACTTGTTTAATGGTCTTCAAAACAATCCCCCTTTCCGGATTACATTACTCCTGAAGAAAAACATCCACCAGGACATGAACTTGGCCAGTCTGGAAGTGCCTCAACAGACTGCAAACTCAAGTCGGACGATGCAAGAGTAACCTTAGCAAATGGGACGTGATCGGCTAAAACGACACGGAGTGTCATTGTGGTGCCCAGGTGCAGTCCATGTCACACATACATGCGAGTCCATCTTGCCCCACATGCACTATCATATGGGTGATCTGATGTCCTCGGATAATGCCGTATTTGTACCTACTGATCAAATAGGATGCAACAACGACACTAAAAAAGAATAAGAAAAATATATCACGGCTTTAGATAATTAGTAAAAATAAATAAATAAATAATCCCGGACATTTCGCATAGCATCATCTGGCTCCAAATTAAGCAGAGCTTGTGTTATGGATACCATATGACTGATATACTATTTATATCTTGTAATATACATAAATACAAGTTATAGAAACACCCAGACCCGAGACAAATACTTGCAGATCATACAAATATTTGTCCCGCAGCGAGAACCGAACCCGCAACCTTCTGCGTCTCAGCCATCCCTTAGCCCACTGCGCCACAGAGGTTGCCAAGTAACATCCAGATTTGTAAAACTTATACAAAATTCTTATATTTTGAATTGGTTTAGGAGTTGACAACTAGTCAATCTTATTCATCCTGACTTCGAAAGCCTTCACTATGCATAGTCACATGGAGGAAAGTCGCGGGCAAAAGTATGTAATATATAAAATATATAGGTACCAAATGGACTCGCTCTTCGCAACCGAACGGAACGTCGACTTCACAAATCGATCATTCAGCTCGTCGTCTAAAAATAACAATATTACGCCCGCATCCAGGTGCGAGGAAGTTTATCCCTAAATATTATTTGCATATCCCACTTCCAACAGGAATTTTGAACTCTATCACAATAAAGTAGAGCACAAAGTACATAAAAAAAACGTTGCATGCGACTTCAAAGAATTTTAGACGTTATTTACTCATACAATAAGATTTTTTTGAGCTTACTAAAGGTGAACTTTATTACTAAGTACCTGGGTTTATTGCCAATGCATTTTGAACTCAATCCGCAACAAAATAGGAGTAAATGTTATGTTTAATACAACCCCAATAAAATTACATTAGCGCAGACACGCGCCTTCTCGCTCGCTTTGTTTAGATGAAAAGGGAAGTTTTGAAGAATGTACAAAAAATGTCCCCTGTTCACAGAATACCTTGACAGTTACTATAGCATTATTATTTGCTAGAAATTTTGTCTTTGTTGTGGAAAGTCGGTAAACTCAATAGAATTGATCGCCGATGTCACCTGTCAAGTAGACAGTTGCTTGCTACGAGTATGTACCATCATCACCTAGATATTCTTAACTACTAGTAATATTATAAATAGAAAAGGTTTGATTTTTTGTGTATATATTATATTTGTTTGTAATGAATAAACTCAAAAACTACTTAACTGATAAAAAAAATTGTTACACCTTTAGAAAGTTAAATTAACAACGAGTAAAAAGGGCTATATTTTATTTTCACAAATTTTTGAGATCCCTACGAAAATTGCATAAAAAACCCGAGGTATCAAAATATCACCTATAATTTATATTATTAGTATAAATTATAGTTTGCTCGGTATAAAACACGGTTAAAACGACGTTTTCTAAAAATAAACCTAGCTAGATCGATTTATCGCCCCCAAAATCCCCCGCATACCTACTAAATTTCTTGAAAATCGTTGGAGCCGTTTCCGAGATTCAGATATACAAGAATTGCTCGCTTAAAGGTATTAGATGTCATTGAAAACTTAAGGATACAAACATAAACATACAACACGTTTGTAATTTCCAAAAAAAAATTATAATATATAATATATGAACGACTTCGTTCAGCACCAAGGTCTATATTCGAGAAGCAGTTTTAAATTAAATTAAATAAATAAATAAAATTTTACATCAACCATTATTGAATTCAAGTTCCTATGACTTTCTGCAGTTTTAACCAACATAAAATTATATGGCGTCTAAATGACCTAACCACGTAACTTACACGTGAATTTATAGAGATAGATGAGACCTTGGAGAAGGACATGGGCTACTTTTTTGTAGGTACCAGGCGTGCGAAGCTACGGGCAGCAGCTAGTTTTACAATAAATTACTAGTTTCACCGTCCACACGCATTATATTTTGTACCATAAATAAATAAATAAATAATGCCGGACATTTCACACAACATCATCTGGCCCCAAAGTAAGCAAAACTTGTGTTATGGATACCACATGACTGATATACTACTTAATACTTTTTTTTTGTAAATACATACATATTATTACATAGAAACACCCAGACCCGAGACAAATGCTTGCAGATCATACAAACATTTGTCCCGCGGCGGGAATCGAACCCGCAACCTTCTGCGTCTCAGCCGGGTCTTAGCCTACTGCGCCACAGAGGTCGTCTATTATTATCATCAATAGGTGTACATATCAAAGAAGTGACAGTGATATTGCTAGTGCTTTATAACAATTAAATTGTCTTACTTAACCTTGCACAGTCTCGTATGAACATAATTACTATTTCAACCTTTACCAAGTACTTACTTATGGCTGCTATAATTATTTGAGTACTATGTACTTCTAACTTGTAGCAGTATAAACGCATTTATTATTTTCAAAGATGGTAAGTAGTTTACCACATATTATTATCTATCTTACTAATATTATAAATGCGAAAGTTTGTATGTATGTTTGTTAGATAATTGATTCAGGCGTGACTTTGCGGAAATCCATTACAAAACATTAAACAGATGGACAAATATTTAGTACTATTCCGCTAATCTATTCCTAAAGAGTTACCTCCAAAAGAAATTCATTTGGATTTCTTTTGGAGGTAACTCTTTAGGAATAGATTAGCGGAATTGTACTAAATATTTGTCCATCTGTTTAATGTTTTGTATGTTTGTTACTCTTTCACGCAAAAAGTACTGAATGGATTATAATGAAACTTTACAATAATATAGCTTATACATCAGAATAACACATATGCTTATAATTTATAAAGATATTGTGTGAATTGTCCAAAATATAACGATAAGTGTCAATTAAGTATGAAAAAAATCTGCCATCTGCAAGCTTTTCTGGCATGCGCTGCAAAAAACGTTAGAATTACAAGTACTATAATTCTGCGCAGACGAAGTCGCGGGTACCGACTAGTATATATAAAAGAAAGTCGTGTTAGTTAGTTACACCACTTATAACTCGAGAACCGCTGGAACGATTTGGATGAAACTTAAAATATTATAGTGAGTAACTTGGATTAGGATATAGGCTATTTTTTATCCCAGAAAAACAATGGGAAAGGGAACGGGGCGGGCGAAGCAACGAGTGGCCGCTAGCGCCATCTATTAATTTATCTGTAAGTATTAATCTCTGTAATTATTACAAAAATTTGAATAGCAATCTTTTTTTCAATAGTGATATTAGTACTTTAGTATTTTTTGTGAAGTTGTAACCGCCCAACGAAGTGGGCACGGGTCAGCAAGTTAAATATAAATACATAATATGTATGTTCATGCATAATTTATGCCGTTTTATAATCTATTTTTCAAACAAATTTGTCTATAGGTACCAAATAAAATAGTAAACTCACACTATAATATGGTATGTTTTGCAATGTCAGTTAATGAACGACTCATTTTATAACACGGCAACACTGCGATAGCAACATACTTAACGAGACTGTCCGCGCGAATAGAGGAAATGACAGGTAACAATCTAAAATTAAAAAACCGTTTTTTTTATTGTCGGACTGTTCACACAGTATTATTTAGCCGCTAAGCTTGTGTTATGGGTACACCATGACTGATATACTGTTTTTGTAAATAGATACATATGATACATAGAAACACCTAGAACCCAGATTCCAGGGGATGCTGCAGCATCACGTCAAGGTAACCATGTTCCTGCAATATCATTGAAGTAACAGGATAACAACATTCGAATCGATCATACCTGTTCACAGGTATGATCGATTCGAATTTTCGAGACAAGACAAATACTTGCAGTTCATAATACAAACATTTGTCCCGCAAGGGGAATCGCAACTTTCTTCGTCTCTGGCAGGTCTTCGCCCACTGCGCCACAGATGTCATCCCCTCTGTTTGCTTCGGGGGTTAATAAAAATACTGTAAAGACAACCATATACGTAATACTTACCTTTACCCTACTAATAATTTACTCTGACAACGAGGTGGTTTTAGTATGCAATTCGCAAAAAATAATTTGGCCACAACTGGAGTGGTTGTCGACAATTTTGGCTTCACTACCCACTACGACTTTTGGCATTTGTGGCACTGGAGCGCAGCCAATACATGACAATTGATTAAATTCTCACAAATATATTATTGTGGTTTTGTAAGTGCACCTTGTCCTGGGATTTTATGAAGTTTTTGACAAGTTTTATTAATAGATAATAGATAAATTTATTTACAGAAAAAATTACAGAAATGTACTGAATAATATAAAGAAACGCGTGAAACAGTTGAGCTATCTCTGGACCGTTTAAAACGATCTATAGATAGCTCAACTGATTCAGATCACTGCCAGAGTGCAGCGTAGATAATTGATTCAAGCGTGACTTTACGGAAATCCATTACAAAACATTACTGAAACAAACAATTGTTTATTTCAGTAGCCAGAAATTACTATTTATAGTTTTGGTTGTAACCATTTCAATACAAAATATATACAGTTTGGTTAATTTTAATTTTGTATAAAAAAAAACAGATTTTAGTAGAAAAGATACTTTATTCAATACAATCACAAGGATCACATTGAAACGTCTTACATACTAGGTGAATTTAGGTGCCAATTAAAATTAAAAGTAAGTTTGGCAATATTGTGCGAGTAAGAAGACATCACTAAAGATTCGTTTATTTATTGGTACAGGTTATATATATACCTATTTAATATAATCATAAGGATCAATTTGTATTGTTTTCCACGCATGGTGAATTTAGGTGTCGTTTCCTCTTAGTTCAAGTCAAGTCTTTATAAACAAAACTGGACATAAGTAGTTTCACGACCTCTGTGGCGCATTGGACTAAGGTCCGGCTGAGACGCAGAATGTTGCGAGTTCGATTCCCGCCGCGGGACAAATGTTTGTATGATCTGCAAGTATTTGTCTCGGGTCTGGGTGTTTCTATGTATAATATGTATGTATTTACAAAAAAAAGTATATAAGTAGTATATCAGTCATGTGGTACTCATAACACAAGCTCTGCTTACTTTGGGGCCAGATGAAATGTCCGACATTATTTATTTATTTCAGTAACGTATAATTAGTAATATTCAATGTTTGGTATGTATCTACTTTAGCAAAGTTAGGCTTGTGTTAGGAGAAAATAATAAACTTAATACAATTTTGTACTACTGAGAGATCCTGACTAAAACCGCAAATTTAAATTCGATTCTTTAATAAAACAGGTCATAGGCCTATCTACAATTTTAGTAGTACCTAACGTAAAATAACCCGTTTAGTACGTCTATATAACCAAGATTCGTAATTAGCTGCTTAGAATATTTTTGAAGTCATAACTGCTTATGGGAGGGTAAACCGCTTCGTTACGTAACGCGTTACAGCACCAGTCTGTCTGGCTTCCCTTTCTCTCACACATACGGCAGCGGTAGGCTGGCTCCTCTCTCACTCTAACCCCGTTCCGAACGTTCGGAACGGGCGTTCCGAAACGCACACCTTTTTTTATTTCTTTCTTTTAAATCAGGTTATCAGCCCATAATACAATTGTGTTCAGTTCTTTCTTCGATACCGGGTTACGAACAAATAACCTACCACTTAGTACCTATAACCTTGCTCTAGCTAGAGGTCCAGGTAAACGGTTGAGGTGACCTTGGCGTATTCAACTCGAGTCCTATCGATATTTTGTGAGAATAACCTTTTTCTCCGCGGTGCCAGGGTTACCAACTATGAAATTATTTCTAGCTAAAATACTTCAGAGATAAATGTAGCAAGAAGCCTACTTCAAAGTTATGTATATGGAAACCAAATGAATTATACTTTGTTAAGAAATGTCGGAGATACGATACGAGCAGTATGTACGAGTTCGCGGGAGTTCATCAACTCGTTCACACCATCTATACAATATACCTTAAGGTTATCTATATGTGTAATATTTTGAGCAATAATTGCTCGGCAACTTGTCAATTAATCTCGAGCAACTAGTATTCTTAAATTGCTCAATCGCCCGCCACATCGTCGCCTAACATCAGGCGAATTCGTGGTCAAACGTAGGTATATCTATGTTAAAAAAAAGCACTATCACTATATAACGGTTGTTAATATTGCTGTAAGTTGCTTGATGTTGTCGTGACGTCATAATTAGCAAGTATTGCCTTGAGCAATTTCATTTGCCAGGGTTAAGCGTGCCAATCTTTACCTACCTAGATGACTCACACGGATATTTACCCATGTACTAAAACACAGGTCATTGCCAACTCTGTTGATAGAGTTCAATGTCTCCAAATACCTCCATCACGAAATATCTTATATTTGAATCAACAATAGAAAAACAATATTGATGAATAATCTCCATGGCAAAGCTTGCATTATAAGAACAAAATGTCAATAAATAATAGTTTAAATAAACTAAAAAACACGCTTTATATAGAAAACTAAACTAAAAAATAGAAAATAAATTTTAATAAATGTGAGAAGAAAAAAAAATGTTTTATTTAAAAAAAAGCGTGGGTGCATGGTGGAAGGATTATCAATTCGATAATATCTTAAAAAGCACCCCACGCTTTTTTTTAATAAAACATTTTTTTTTCTTCTCACATTTATTAAAATTTATTTTCTACTTTTTAGTTTAGTTTTCTATATAAAGCGTGTTTTTTAGTTTTTTTAAACTATATTTCGTGATAGTTTTTTTAAACTATTATTTATTTTCTACTTTTTAGTTTTAGTTTAAACGGATATTTTTATTTATTTTTTTCGAATTATTGCATTGGTCTTTGACAGGTGTGCAAAATTTAAATGAAATCTGGCCGTTTAAAGTGGGTCAAAATCGCGTCCTAAGGAGTCGGTTACATACAAACATACATACAAGTGAAGCTAATATAAAGCGTATAAAAAAAAAGAAAACGAGCCTTACAGTAGTCGCATATGATGTGTAACATCTGACATCTCACCTTGGTAGTAAGCAACATTAACATTATATCCTGAATTAGTTTATATAACAGCACACTTTATACACAACACTGTAGGTTAAGCGCACAGCTGATACGTTCTCTCGTTCTCTTTCTCTATTTCCTTCTCGTCACTCACACACACACAGACACAAGCTGTTGGCTGACAGTTACAACCGCTCGGAAAATGGGTTGATACCATCTGACGGCCAACTCTACCACCGCGCGCGCTCATTAGTCAAATCAAATAGCGCGCGCTTTCCCGCCTTCCTGCTACCCACTTCCGTCCCTTTTCACGAAATCACTTCCACAGATTTCAGGACAGCGAAATGATTTTAAAATTACTTTTATACAATATACCTATGAATAAAATGTATCAAAAGTATATTGCAACAGAAAGTCCAGGTTAAACATTATGGTCATGACAGTCATCATCATCACCATCATACAAATGGTTGTTCTGGTTGGGAATCGTACCCAAAACCTACATCACAGAAAGCAGAGTTACTGACTAATTACCAACTGATCTGTAAGGCAAGTCCAGTGTCGAGACGGTACCTACCTACTTCTTTCCCTATTTCTAAATCTAAAACTTTACCTCCCAAGTTTCAATGTAAACCTAAGTATAAATTATAAATTGCTTTTCTAAAAGAGAAACGTGGCTATAAGTACTTCTCAGTCGAACTAGGTCACAAGTTGAACACTAGGCTGTATAACTGTTACCGTAATCTGCGGCAGGCTCAGAAGCATTGTAGTAGCTGGTTTAGAACTGAATACTGCACTAAATACGCCAGTCAGTATTCCCATTCCACCTGCCTAACCTAATTTGGAGTTCCTGCAGTAAATGTGTGTGTATTTTTATTGTTGACCTGTTTCGTCGCACTTTAGGCAAAGGTCTCTCCTATATCTTCAATTAGCTGTCGAAGTTCACTTGAACTGGGACGAATTCAGAGCTAAAAGGTTGCACGTCTCAAAATAAATCTTAATAATATTCACTCAAAAACAGACCCGCTCAAGCTTCCCTTGGTAAGTTGAATAAAAGCCGCTGCAGCGCTTTTAAAACAGATGCAAAAACAAACCAGCAATTCAGCATCCCATCCGTCGAGGAATGCATTGTGTACAAAAAGTAATTTTGTCAGTTTGCGTACGGCGAACATTCTTCGTATTTATGTATTGAGGTGGCGTTTCGGGCTACGCGACATGATACAGCGACCGGCGACTATCATTCGCACGTTCGAAGCGTTTGTTAGCGGATCGTACGTGTGCGCGATTTTAAGAGATTTTAAGATTGGGAGCAAATTCAACTAATTACTAATAGCTCAACATCTTTATTTATATATATATAAATCTTGCGTCATGATGTTTCTCCGGGGTAAACTCCGGAACTTAATTAATCAATTTTTATATAATTTGGCTCATTAAATATAGGATAGATTTCATATTTTTTATTGCAAATTATATGTTTTCCTACAATAACTTCCATAAGATTCTAACAGATGGCAGTGTAAGTTAACTTCAATATCTTTTGCTTCTATGTTGGGTAAGCGTATATTGGTTCAATGTATTAGAACTATTGAGAAACAGCAACGCGTGGACGGGTCAGCTGGTAACGTATAATTTCAAGGCCACCTACCTAATCAGCACATTTTTTAAGGTTTATGATAATAGAAGGAGTCTTAACGATATCGATCGGTAACAACTACTCGGAATGTACCGAATGCCGAGACGACCAATCAGTTCAAATGCACATGATTATATGTGGCCCTAAAGCTTATAGAAATACCCAACCCTATTCCATGAGCTAACCTAACCTAACTGTTAGGTTAGCATTATGGGCATGTCATGATGGAGGGAAGAAATTCATGTTGCAAGAAGGGTGATGGGTTTGAATATGGATGGATATAAAGTTAGATGCAGGCCTAAGAAAATATGGATGTCCAATGTCATCATATCAGCCTTTAGGAAGTCCACTGTTGGACATAGGCCTCCCCAATTGATTTCCAGAAAGAACGATTTTGAACCCTCTCCATCCATCGACTTCTTGCGATCTTTATAATGGCGTCAGTCCATCGGGTGGTCCATGTCCAATGTACTGTATGAAAAATATGGGTAAGAATGCTTTCTTACACATTTTCATCACATTTTACATATTTTCATTTTACTAATCAGATGATAGAAGGGAGTGGAGAAGGAGGACCGGCTGTGAATCCACATATTGGTGTAAGGGCAGAATGATGATGATTACCGCTAGTATAGTACTTAAAACGATCTTTTGTCTTTGGATGGTCGCATGTTGCAGATTCTGACTGATTGTCGCTACAACAAAACACGTCCTTAACATTAAAAACGCAAGCATGGTGTGGTGGCTAAGCCCAAGAGTTACGAGTCTCGCAAGTCGTTACTAATAATTTAGGCTTTCAGCTTAGTATCCTGCATGATGGCTCTGGTTAATAGGGTTCTATAAAAATACATAGTCTAGAAATATGGTGTCTTTTACACGCGAAAGCAAAGCATCAAATTACCAGGCGAGCCGAAGTTGTCACAGTATTTGCATTTTAACTAGAGTTTGCTAGTTTACAGTTTTAATCATAAAAGGTCACGAAGATTTAACTAATAGGTCATGCATCCTATCCGCCGGACGCTTCTAACGTTAACCATCATAAGATACTTTGTGAATATCAGAACCTACGATCAAATAGGTTCAGATACTCAGAACCGTATAGTTCCAGCATAACCCAATCTCAGATAGAGAACTGATCATATTTTCTGACAGTTTTGAAATGGTTCTGTACAAATAAACAAATATTAGTGGGCAATTTCACACAGCATCAATCCCCAAAGTAAGATAAGCTTGTACTATGAGGACCAGACAATTGTTTGAACACTTATATATTTGTAAATACATACTTAAGATGCTGTATAACATCCAGAAGACACATTTATAACACAAACATTTATATTCACCACACTAATGTTTGTCCTGGTACGGAATCCAAAACACAATTCAGAAGACAGAGCTACTGCCAACTGTGCTGTGAGGCCACTCAATGAAATGCAAAAAAAATACTTTAATACGATCTCGAAGTTCTGATCTGAAATACAATTATTGCCTTTAAAGAGCATGTGAACATTAGTCCCATTGCAAATCAAAGCACCTTTTGCATTAGTCAACAAACCGATCATCAACCCACAGAGGTTTTTAAGCAAGACTAAAGGCAGGTCTACACGACGGCAGTGATTTGATCCAATAACTTCAGATTTCATCGTCACTGGTTTCGTATAAAAGCAATTTAATGAGCCAGTTTGCTGTCGTTTCTTAAATAAATCACTCAAACGTGAACACTTAAAAAAAAATCAGCGAATGCCCAATGAGTATAGTACGGTCGCACTGGACTGACTTGGGAGGCCCGGAGAGGAAGACACTAGGTTCGAAAAGTAAACCAGGCACCTATTTACTGGATTGACTGGCAAGCTCGAAGTCAGCGCGGGACTGGGTTAAATGAAATTAGTCTCCATAAAAGCCAAGTTACAAGCCAGCGCTGGACTTACTTGCTGTGCTGTCCCATTACTGCCAAAGCATAGACATGCCTTAAATGCTGTAATGGTCAAAATGACTTGACAGATTCACAACACGTTTTTGCCCATATTCCACAGTCATTGTAGTTATAAAACACTGGACGTTGACCTTTAATGAGTAATGGGTCCGTTGCTCGTATTAAAGACTTCTCTTGCTCCGACCAGTAACTTGAGAACAACTCAAGAACCAGTGCAAAGGAATAGGTCAGCTCAGCACGCTTCATGACGGAGGCCTTCAGGAGACCTGTTGGCCACTGACTCAAACGAATGTAATAAAACATACGAAGAACCATAAGGAAGTTTTTTGAAGTGATAACTTCTTATGGGAAGGTAAACCGCTTCGTTACGTAACGCGTTACGGCGTCAATCTGTCTGGCTTCCCTTTCTCTCACGCATACGGCAGCGATAGGCTCTTTCTCTCTCACTCTAACCCACAGCGGTAGTTTAAGTTATCACTTCTGTCGGGCGTTCCGAGACGCACACGTTTTGTTTAAGGTTTACAAGGCAGGCTTTTACTCATACTCGTAACCCAGTAAAGTTTCACTAGCCGCGATAATTGTCGCGGTTATTGTAGCGTAGGTAGTGATTTCGCGTGATGAGGGTAGCAAGCAAGCTTTACATTGCTATCCATTGCCATTCCTTATGAATAATAATAATCCCGGACATTTCACACAGCATCATCTGGCCCCAAAGTAAGCTGAGCTTGTGTTATGGGTACCGCATGACTGATATACTACTTACATCTTTTTTTAATACTGTGGTCCTAATAATTTGCGATAGACCGTCTTTCATTAAACAGTATAAAACCTGGATGACGGAACTTTGCTCGGTATAAAACACGGATAAAACGACGTTTTCTAAAAATTAAACCTAGCTAGATCCATTTATCGTCCTCGAAACACCCTGCACACTAAATTTCATGAAAATCGTTGAAGCCGTTTCCGAGATTCTGATTATATATAGATACAAGAATTGCTCGTTTAAAGATTAAGTAAATATTTTGGAAACATTTCAGATATTCTCAAATTGAGGTTTAGCCAATAAAAGAAAAAACGACTACATTAAACTGTAACAAAAAAATACCACTATAAATAAACTCTTAAAACTTCGTCTTGTAACGGGTTGCTGAGGGTTGTGGAGGTTTGAAAAACCCTTACGCGAACAAAATCGAGAGTAGAATAGAGTCTAGCTAAAGTGATACAATAGTTTCCTAATGCATAGCATAATCGTTATACATCGACCATCTTGTAGTATAAGGCAATCGAGGACAAGGCTAGGCGTGTCGACTGTAGGTTTAACTGATTGTTGGGTAAACGAGGTTATGTGTTTTTGATTCATCGTGTACAGTTCGTTTTACTGGTCACTGCTTAGTCCTTTATCGGTTCAATAACCAGTGGTCTAATGACCAACTGAATTCCTACTAATAAATAAATAATGCCGGACATTTTCACACAGCATTATCTGGCCCCAAAGTAAGCAGAGCTTGTGTTACGGGTACCACTTGATTGTTATTCTACTTATATAGGTACTTTTTTGAAGTGAAAACTTCTTTTAGCGCGGTGCGCATATTTTTAGATGAGGTAAAACCTCTGGATTCGCGACTCCGTTACCGTCTGGGGCGAGACGCAGCCGACTGCAGCGCTCGCCCCATTTGATTATAAACCTTAATTCACATGTTTACAGTCTACTTTTGTATGGAGAAGTTTACTGAGTTAGATTCTTTGATATAGACGCAGCCGGCTGCCGCGCTCGCCCCATTTGATTATAAACCTTAATTCACATGTTTACAGTTTACTTTTGTATGGAGAAGTTTACTGAGTTAGGTTCTTTGATATATTATCTACATTCTGAACAAAAAATATTGCATCATCTGTGTTTGTTCAGTATTTGATTGGCAGTCGCCATAATAACTGATTTTGAAGTGATTTATTACTAAACTCTAACGTGCCAAAATAAGTTTTCACTTCAACCCGATTTTTTTTGTTATAAGTAAATATATATTAATACATATTAAAAATAGAAACACCCAGACCAGCGACATATACTTGCAGAAACATATGTTGTCCCGCGGCGAGAATCGAGCCCGCAACCCTCTGCACCTCAGCCTGGCTATGGCCCACTGCGAGGTCATCAACTAATATTATCAATGTGAAAATTTATGTAAATATTTTGATATGTATATGTAACTCAAACACACATTAATCGCTTAAACTATTTGCATGTAGGTAACTTGGTATGGACGTGGAACTAGGCTACTTTATATCTATGTACCACGTGGGCAAAGTTGCACCAGCTAGTACTCTCATAAAAATTCAAATAGTTTTTATTCAAATAGTGCATTTAGCAGACAGGCGACAGAGTTACTTTCACATTTATAATATTAGTAGGAATCAGCCTAAAATGTAATGCTTCTAGTTCGAAAAATGACAATATTTTCATACAACCTTTAATCCCCCTTTTCAGCCCTTACAACACTTTTTTCCAATTAAAAAGTAGCCTATGTCCTTTCTCAGGCTTTAGACTATCTGTGTACCAAATTTCATTAAAATCGGTTCAGTAGATTTGGTGTGAAAGCGAGACAGACAGACAGACAAACAGAGTTACTTTAGCATTTATAATATTAGTAAGGATCAACAGCCTACAATTTAATGCTTGTAGTTCTGAAAATGACAAAACTTTCATACAACCTTTCACCCCCCTTTTCAACCTTTTACAACACTTTTTTTCAATTAAAAAGTAAAGTTTTTAACCGACTTCAAAAAAAGGAGTAGGTTCTCAATTCGTCGGAATCTTTTTTTTTTATGTTTGTTCGCCGATTACTCAAAAACTATTTGGAAAATTCTTTTTCTGTTTGAAAGGGTATACTTCCCAGGTCCCATTAAAATTTTATCAAAATCGGTCAATCTGAAAAAATCATCAAAAATCTAAAAATTGTATACATGATATTTTCGTTTACTCAGATACCTCGCTGTCTCATTGGAGCAGTGCGTTTATTTGGCCTATCCATATAATATATATACAAAATACATCTACTTTCCACTAATAATGTATTATGGGCTCAAATTTCATTCAATGAAGTCGGTTTGGTTTTAGTTTTTAAAAAGTAATTATTAAATGAGTTTTCTAAGATATTTTTTGTAGAATATCAACTTAGTAACCTGGGTGGCAAACCAACCTGGGTGGGCAAAGTCGTAGAGAGTGCCGCGCTAGACAAGTTAAAGTTAAGTGATAGAAAGAGATGCACTATGTAGGTATATAATGTTACTTGTGCATCTGAATTGCAGTTTGTTGCGTCGTAGAAAGTCGCTATTTAAATAAATATTTTCGTGGATTCCGCTTTCTGTACTCAATAATTATTCTGAGGTAAAGTCTGGAACGGAAATACCGGTTACTTTGACATCCTGGATACATTATAGACTAACTATAGTATAGGTGCACGGGCACACAATAGGCTTATGGGGAGTGCCTGGAATATCTAAAGCATCCCATACCCCAGGGCATAGACTGGACATTAAGAATTTAACGCAGGTCAAGCCACAGGCGTCCGCAATATCGGCCTATAGGCCGAATTAGATTTAGCTAGATGATCTGTTCAATTTTAAATGACTCAATTCATGAAATAGCAAATAGTTGACACGATGACAGAATTACGGAATGATAATCGGTATAACCTGCTTTAATCTTCTTCGTATCGTGCCACTAGTTGTTTTGACCAGTGTGGTGAAAGGATTAATAGGTAGACGACCTATTTTTGATAAAAAGGCAGACTTACAATGGAAGGCAGATCTTTGTAAACTATCTGAAGAACGTTTAACAAAACATTACTTATAATTATTTTGTTTGGCACACGCCTACCTTTGGCACAAAAAACCGTTCAATACAGAAATAGCAACGTCAATTTATTCGACAGTTTCCGATGTGTTCTTTCGCAATAACTCATTGAAGCAACGTTCAAACAATGAACAAATAATCGATCTTGAATCGGCAGCATGATTCAGCCTTTATAAACACTAACCGACAGAATTCAAAAGGCTAAGGTGAGCACATTGTACTGAAGATCATTCTGTTAAATGCAATTTAGACGCATAATAGGACCGGTACCCATTAAAAACTTTGCACTGTTATTGCCAGTGTAAAAAACATTTTGTTAGATCTCTGTACTTCATAAAATGAAGAACCACATCTTTTTAACGCATTTATATTTTATTAGCTTTTGTCCGCGGCGTCGCACGCGTTATACTGTCTGGCTCAGTTGGTAGTAGCTCTGCCTTCTGCGCAGTAGGTTGATGTTCCGATTTCCTCCCAGGATAAACATATATATTAGTGTAATGAACATAGGTGTTTATTCTGTGTCTGGGTGTTACAAAAGTATTATAAGAATGTTTTTAAAAATATATTAGAATGATACAATAGTATCAGTCTTCTGGTCACCGTAATACAAGCTTTACTTAGTATGGGGCTAGATGGTACATAAAAAGTAGCTTACGTCCTTCCCCAAGATACAATATATTTCCATACAAAATTTTATCAAGACTCGTCTAACCATTTAACCGTGAAAACGTAAATCAAACAGAGAAAGTATTGAATAATATATTACTAGCTGCTGCCCGCGGCTTCGCACGTGTGTACATAAAAAGTCGCCAATGTCCTTCTCCAAGGTCCCATTTATCTCTATACCAAAATCAGTTCTGCTGTTTAGGAGTCAAAATGTAACACACAGACAGACAGATAGAGTTACTTTCGGATTTATAATATGAGTTAGTTTAGTAAGAATTATATTTTGAAGAGATGAAGAGAAAATCTTTGTATATGATTTGTCTATTTTTTATTAATGTCAACAAATATATTCAAGAGTATTTTTGCCCTAGAAGCCCAAGAGCAGGTCAGAAAAGATATAAAAGCGTGACATGAGCTGGTAACACTGACTGTGAGGCAGAATGCAACACGACTAATTCAAAACGACCATTCACAGCCGTGCGATGACTGCATCCGCACAATAACGATTATTGAGCTCGTTATAATGCTTTTATAGATGATCTTCTGCCTATAAATGTCATTGCATATCCGATGGCACAACTGTGTAAGAGTAATATCGTATTATTTCAAGATCTGAGCAGCAGGATCAGTATTAACATCAGTATAACCAAAATTATTATGTATATAGACTGATTAACAATTTAAGATATAACTTCTAAAACTATCATGGTTTTGAACATTATAAACGAGTTTATCTCGTGATCATGGCGCATGCAACTGTGCCGAAATATCGGGAAGCAGAAAAACTCATGTATATCATGGTAAATATCCCGTTTTGAGTGAAAAGTAATTAATTTAGAGTTTCTTACTTTTAATAAACTAACAAAAAAAAGGATATTTCCAAACCGTAAAAATATTTTTTCATAATTAATTAAGACAATAAGGTTTGGTTTGTCCTTGTTATTCTAATGTCAATGAATAAAGATGCAAAAGATTTGAAGAAGACATTAGATATAAGAATATTTGCTTATAAGATAGATCCCTAACCATAAGAAAATACAATAAACGACTCCTAGCCTAGACGTAACGGCACAAGAAACTGTAGCTCGTTTTCCTTGTAATATTATAAAGCTGAACGTTTATGTAGATGTGAGAACGTTTTGGAGTGTTTCTGGCTCATTCACGCTTAAACGGGCAGATTTGGATCACATTTAGAATATATATTATATTCCGTGACCTGGAAAAGCATGACTAATTTTCATGTAAGTACCACGCAAGCGAAGCGAGCAGAAACTAGTAAAACATATAGCAGTTGCTTATGAAAACTGTCTCCAGAGGTAGCTTATTTACGAAAACAAATAAATAATGACGGACATTTCACACAGCATCATCTGGCCCCAAAGTAAGCATAGCTTGTGTTATGACTGATATACAGGTGGTATATACTATTACAGGTAGTAATATTTATATACTATTTTTTTGGAAATATATACTTACATAATAATATACATATATTATAAACCCTGGTTTTGTATTTTGACAGTTGTAAGTTGTAGCGTTTTAACACATTAGGTGCGATACGAATATCAAAGGTGCGACGCTGAACGCAATAATTTTATGCTTGAATTAAAGTCCGCCATTACATTGAAAAGAGTTTATATGTAGTAGATTTACGGAGGTATGGCCATTGGTATATAAGGCAGGAGATACCACACTATATTATTATGGTATTAGTATTAGGTATCTATCTATATGTATGTAGTGTAATATAATGTGGTACATATCAGTCATCGTAGCGTGGTATAGGCATTTCATGAGAAGTGAACGTCATGTGTCGAGAAAAGTTTTAGATATGGATGTGGAAGGATATATGGGTTATGGTAAATAGACTGGGCTGACAGCCCAGTTGGTAGTACCTCTGCCCAGGACAAACATATGTGTGATGAGGTGTTTGTTATGTGTCTGGGTGTTAAAGATCTTATGTATGTATTTCCAAACAAGTATATAAGTATTCTATCAGTCATCTGTAGGGCGATTATGGAACTCTAATTACAATCAATGTCTATCAGTAATGATTGAAATTACGCCGAATACTGATAGACATTGATTGTAATTAGAGTTCCATAATCGCCCTACTGGTCACAAAGCTAGTTTCAAAGTTCGAAGTACGAACCTGGTCAGGTCGAGCACCAATGAATTTCTCTTCTTAAAATTTACTTGCGCAATGTCAGTGCTCTCAAACGGAGAAAGAAAAAATCGTGAGTACGGCTCACCTCAGTACCTAAAATTCGAAGGTGTAATAATAATAATGCTGGACATTTGACACAGCATCATCTGGCCCCGAAGAAAGCAGAGCTTGTGTTATGGGTACCATATGACTGATACACTTTTTGAAGTGAAAACTTCTTTTAGCGCGGTACTTACGCATATTTTTAGATGAGGTAAAACCTCTGGATTCGCGACACCGTTACCGTCTGGGGCGAGACGCAGCCGGCTGTCGCGCTCGCCCCTTTTGATTACAAACCTTAATTCACATGTTTACAGACTACTTTTGTATGGAGAAGTTTACTGAGCTAAGTTCTTTGATATATTATCTACATTCTGAACAAAAAATATTGCATCATCTGTGTTCGTTCAGTATTTGATTGGCAGTCGCCATAATTACTGATTTTGAAGTGATTTATTACTAAACTCTAACGCGCCAAAATAAGTTTTCACTTCTGTCGGCACTCCCGGAGTGCAACCCGAATTTTTTTTCTGTAAATACATACTTATTATACATAGAAACATCCAGATCGGAGACAAATACCTGAGATCATACAAACATTTGTCCCGCGGCTACTCATACTACTAATTTATAATATTAGTAGTATGAGATTGTAAACATAATTATAATTATAAATATTACAAGACAGTTGTAGGTATTTTATTATCTCTCATTCAATATTACATCATTATTATGTATCGAACGAGATAATTGTAGATATTAATATATATCATATCATTAATATTAATTAATCATAAAAGATAGGACACAATCTTCTAGTGCAATAACAGAAATAGATTATATTTATTCTACTAATTATGAATGGATGTTTTGTATGTTTCTGACGGTCTCTGTGGCGCAGTGGGTCAAGGCTGAGACACAGAAGCTTACGGGTTCGATTCTCGCCGCGAAACAAATGGTTGTATAATCTGCAAGCATTTGTGTAAGCAAAGCAAGCCTAGATGTTTTTATGAAAATATGTGTTTTTACAAAAAAAAGTATATAAGTAGTATATCAGTCATGTGGTACCCATAACACAAGCTCTGCTTATTTTGGGGCCAGATGATGCTGTGTGAAATATCTGGCATTATTTATATGTTTGTGGCCCAATCACGCTTCAACGACTGCACAGATTTAGATGTAACTCAGTTTAGGTGTAGTACGTGACCGTGACGTACTTTTTATGTAGGTATCACGCGTGCGTGATACTATTTTATATAAAGAGTATATTAATCAGGGACACAATTTCAAATTTTTTTCGTATGAGGCAGTGGGCAATTCTGGTGAAAAAGTAATGGGCGATCGAAGGCCTCCGTCAAAGTCTATAAACATTTGAGAAGCCAGGACCGACAGCTCAGCAGTTACCCATCCAAGGACTTAGGATATATTGGTGGACAATGTGCAGAACACTATATAGCTCCAAACTTAGCATAGCTTGTACAATTGCAACCAGATGACTGATCAGAACACTTGTATATTTTTAAAACGACTTCAAAAGAGGAGGTTCTCAATTAGGTTGGTTTTTTTTAATGTTTGTTAGTAAAAAATATATGTGAAAGGGTCTACTTTCCGATTGGTCCCATAGTAATTTCATCAAAATTGGTTCCGTAGCTTGGTTTTTAAATCAAAATACCCACCGAAGTAAACGAAATTACGTATTTTGCTTCCCTGGTGTTGACGAATTTCGAAATATGATAAATGTGCTCGTATTTTATCAATAAAGTCGGAATTTTAGATTTAATAACGTGATTAATAAATACATATTTATGATACCCAGACACAGTAAAATAACTATGATCATTTCACACAATATCCTGAGAGAGAATTGAACCCTCAACCTACAGCGTAGAAGGCAGAGCTCTATTCTTAGCTGAAAGTCTTCTTCTTATAATGTCACTAGTTATTTCTATTCAAAGGAGGAGGTTCTCAATTCGTCGGAATTCACCGATAACTCAAGACGCCAGAACCCATTTGGAAAATTATTTTTTGTTTCAAAGGGTATAATATTTCCTACGCGGTTCCCATTCCCATTTAAATTATATCGAAATCAGTCGAGTGGTTTGACAGTCAGGATGAAGGATTATGCAAAAGGATGAAAGATGGTGCAACTCTTCCTTGATCAGTCAGGTACGACTAAGGCAGGGCGTCTATTCTGCGATGCAACTTCGATATATCGAAACGATAAAGTCGTTCAATTGCACGTAAAATTCAGTCGAATGGACAATTATTTCGTTGTCAAATTCAAGTTATCGAATCCGTTTTGAAGTGAAAACTTCTTTAGCATCGTTGTGATTTGAAAGTCGATGAAACGAAAAAGCGACAGTAAAAAGAGACAGACCCATAAATTCATAAGATTTAACGTGGGAGAAAATGAGATAGGAAGCATTATAAATTCTATTTTTGAATGTTTTACTTCTACCACGTGTGAATTGCACACAAATATTTTTTTTTTATTTTCTCGAAATGACACTTACAAAAACTATTCCTGTTGCTTTTATTATGCAACAACATCATTTTTCTAGTTAATTATTATACTAGTACGTATTTTAATGCGGATTCATAAATCCTCATTTTAATTCTAGTTCATTATTGTTCTTGTATGTTTATTTCTTTATGTTATATTTGTATGTTCACACAATTAAATCATTGAAAGGCGTCCATTACTAAAGCAATGGCTTACCTAAATATAATACTTAACTTAATTATTTAATTAAAATTAGTTTATTTTTAATCAATAAAAATCGTAACGAATCGTCTGTTGTGGAGGATCAAGACATCGTTTGTAAAACGTAATGTCTAATCGAGTCGAAACGATGTAGCTAAGAGTAGGGTTTTGTACGATTATTGACCCGATATATCGTTAATCGACTTCAAGAGTAGGCCCCCAGCGCTTTAGATTCGTGTTAAATTACGAACAGACCTAACCTAATTAAAGATGTTAATCCTTAGGTAATAAGTCTGTGAGTTATACCTACTCTAGTTTTTCTACAAGGTTGTCTAGAGGGGATCTTTGTTCTTGAATATCGTATTTATTGAACTATTCAATTGAGTGTTTTATAAGCACTAGCTTCTGCCCGCGACTTTCCTCACGTCGTTTTCTTACACGCTGACGAAAAGGCGTTATGGTGTCTGGCTACCTTGACATACCTATTACAAGTTAATGTCATTTAAATGCAAATTGACATAACCGATGGCGTAAATTCCAACAGAAAATATCTCTAGATTTCTGAACCAGGGGGTGGGTGGTTCAGATCTACATTATCAATGCAAAGTTTCATCCAAATCAGTTCAGCCATTATTTACGTAACAAAGAAACAAACATCCACACAAACTTTTATATTTATAGTAGGTAGGTATATAATCAATTAATTGAGTCCTTAGATAGGTAAGTAAAAGTGCCTATGTACTTGAAGTCATGGATTCAAGTTTATTTTGATATCACTGAATTTTGAATATTTGAATGGAAGAAACATGTTCTTAACTAGGTGTAGGTACTGCACGTTAAGTTTGTCCTTCAATCTTCTTTATACCTACCTACGAAACCCTCGGTACGCGAGTCAGACTTTCTCTTGTCAGGCTTTCTTATTTAAGTACCTAGGTATATACTAGGTACCTACTCATTATTTGTTTTAGACTTACTTAGCTCTGTTGGTAGGCTCAGCCTTCGGCGCTGTAGGTTAGAGGTTCAATTCCCTCCTAGGACAGACATTTATGTGATGTTTAGATAGGTATTTGTTCCGTGTCTGGGTGTTATAAAGTATCATAAGTATGTATTTACGAGTGTATAGGTACGTATTGTTCAGTCATCTGGTTTCCATAGTACCTACCTGCTATGCTTAGTTTTAGGCTAGATGGTGCTGTGTGAATTGTCCACCAATATTTATTTATTTAAGTACTTATTATACCTATAAGTAGGTGTCCAACTCTTGCCTAAAATACCTACCTACCGTTCTTTTGTTTTAGATTAAACTTACCTCATTCAAAATATCGTAGCATTCAATATACCTATCACGATATTTTGAGAGCTTTGAGGAAAATAAGCCTATTCTTCTTGTTAGCGATTGTGACGCCAGACCGTTCATTTAAAATTTGAAATTAGAACAGATTTATTTTAATTTATTCATTCGTAATTTGAATGCATTCAATTTATGAATTAAAAGGAGGATGAGATCCAAAGCAAAGCTGTTTTATGTTATTTTATTGTGTTTATGATCATTATTTTCGATCACTAATTTGAAAACATGCGTACATGCGTAGGTAGGTACTAACTGATTTCCATCGTAATTTTATTCTTACGTGGAAACTGTACGAAGATAAATAATGTACATACTTGGCACATACCTACAGTAGACTGAAACAACGCATTGTGTGCGTCAGTAAAGACAAACGGGCACTTTCTCTAATAATCACCTACCTACTTATAGTGCTAATCATTGGTTTCAATCTTCGTGTGAAAATGATGCAAGCATTTTATGATTCGTTTTAAAACGAAATATCAACACTAATATTATTATTAATATTATTGTTAGGCCTAGCGATAATCGGTAAGCCGTAATAGCTAACAAGGAGCCCAATGCCTACTTGTACATGTCACTATGAGACAATTTAATACGTTTCAATGAATCTATGGAAGCCATTCGTGATTTACCAATGCATTAAGTAACAGTGCATACAGCTGGCTAGTTTCTATTTATAGACCGTTTCCCCACTCAATGTTATAGCCTCGTTTAGCATGTAAATCGTTAAATGTAATAAAAAATGTATACCTGAACAAGCTGGCTACGCTGGCACCTTTAGATTGAATCACGATAATGTCCCAACACGAGTTTTAAACCACTGTAACTGTCTTTTAAATCAACACAGGAGGCGAGAGACAAGCACTCATAGCTTCGCCTCTAAAATTATTGATTCCGTAGCGTAACAAAACAACAAAAGATATAAAACGTACCGGCCGCTCTCCCCCGCGCGAGCCGAATCGATCAGAATGATAATTGTCACACAAAGACTAGTCACTACTCAACTAGACACTCGGAATGCACACACACATAAAACAACAAAACACAATATCAACAGCACTTGATTTTTTAGCACAATACCACACTTTGTCCTGTTTTAGTTTCTGTATTGTTTTTGGTGATACTAATTATGTATTATTGCGAATTAAAAGCGATTTATGTCGGAGACGCGAGCGATTCGACGACCGCTGGCAAGATGGCTCCGTGTATGCGCGGCGACCGTTCCCCGCGCCCCTCGCGTACGTGCAATGAAAGATAGGCGACCGGTGTACATGGTTCTCGAAGCGGGGACTGTGCCGGCGATAAATCCGGCGATTTACAAAGCAGTAGTAATCATGGAATGTATTTAGAAATACTTGATGCTGAAATAATTTGTGTACAATAATTATGCACTAACTAGCTAAACTTAATCGGAAAGTTTATAGTATACTGGTTATGAGTCTAGTCAAAAGTTCTATCTCATAATCACATATTAGCTAAAGTGGCGTTAAAATCTGTTGCTATCTTTATTAATTGGCATTTGAACAAGGATAGACCAGGTAGGTATAACAGCTGACTATTATGTACTGCGTTATTTTTCATATGTACCTTACCTATTTTATGTTAATAATTTCATTATCAGTCTCGTTTCGATATCATTTCATCAGTCATATCTGATTTATGGGCAAATAATCGCTAAATATATCCCGCGACTCTTTATCCCATGTGGAACAGTCGCAGTTCTTTCCCTTCACACCGCTTTGCCCGTGCGGAGATCCCCCCTTCACCCCTCGCCCTGTCCTCTGCCTACCGACCTCTTATATACTGCTCTCTTTACAACAGAAAAAACACCAATTTCCCAAATTCCCGATGCGGACCGCGCTCTCTCGCTCGCGGCAGACCTAAGATGGCCGACCGGCTTCCATTTTGATCGCAGATTACAACTCGTCGCGTCCCCGACCGCTCAAAGCCTAACCGATGCGTCGTCCTGTCATTACGACACGCATCATACACGTATCGCACACGTTTTTAGGCTAATTTTCGACGTTTGATACGACGGTAACATCCTTTCGGGCGTAACGCAACGTGTTGGTATCGAATGGTGGCTATTTGGAGGTATAGGATCCGGTTATTGTATTGATTGAGCGAGCCCTGTGCGGGAAGAAAGTCCACAGAGCCGGTATAAATGGCCGTGTTAAAATGTAGCCGCGTAAAGCCAATGGTTTTGTCTCTTTCGCCTCTGCGGCACATCTACCTGGCCGGAGGGCAAAGCGATGTTGTACACCTCTTTGTGCACGCTAAATACTGTATCAAACGGCGCTCTGAACAGAAACACGGATGAAATAGCGAAATAACCGCGAAAGAAACTTATTTGCAATTTAAATTAGCATACCGACTTCCTAATGATGAAACGCGTTATTTATTCACACACAATGAGATTGTTTTCAAGAGCGGTATTTGTAAACAGCTCACACAACTAGTGAGACAGTTTCTTTTAGATTAAAAAAGTCAACGTTATCTTTAGCTGGAGTCTTTCTTAAACAAAGGGATGTGAATTTCAAATCAAGCAAGCGCATACTCTGAAGTTATAAGATATCATTTCATAAGTGATATATACCTATAACGCCATATGATAATACTGAATATCAAATAACTTCATTGCACGAGCACAAAATGGTAAAAACGCAAGCTCATTAACGTATTAACAAATTACATGAAGTTCGATTTCTCGAACCGGTTGTTACGTTAATTTCTATTGGATATTATATTAACGGAAACAAAATGGCAATTTTGATATTTTAATTAAATAAATACATTGTTAAAAAACACTACAGCTATAAATATATCTATATATTAATACGAGAAGCAAAAACTTTGTACCCCTTTTTACGAAAATTGCGCGGACGGAGGTGTATTAAAAATTTCGCACACTTAATAGTTTATGTTGAGGAGTGCAGAATGCTAAAATTTTTTTTTAATTATGCATAAAAAATACATTAATTATTAATTAATTATGGTCGAATTTCGACCAGTGGGCGACTACTAGTAAATAATATATTACTCGTCATAATCAGACATCAATAAAAAGGTGGAAAAATTTACAACTGTCAAAATTAATTTATGAAGAAGATTCAAAATTAGGATTCGGTCAGTACAATTAATGAACTCAGCTCAATCTGATCTGAGTCACGTATGTTTGATCATCATCTCAGGTAATGCCAAAAGTCATCGAACAAGGCACGTAATTGTCTAAAACTGGTAAAATAAAACTAACATAGACCAAAATCAACATGGCTGCTCGTTTAATCCTATGCTGGCCCTGATTCTCTAGTGTCGCAAAAATAAATAAAATTACATAAAACATAAATGATCTTATTTTATTTACACCAAAGTTTAAATTATAAAAACCTTTTAAAATTACACTTCTTAAAACGTGTTTTAAGCATTTTAGTCATCATGTAAAGAGGTTGATTCAAACTGCAAAAAATCCTAGGAAAATCAATTCAATAAAGGAATAAAATTACAATTTTGACGACGACGAATGACGACCTCTGTGGCGCAGTGGGGTAAGGTCCTGCTGAGACGCAGAAGGTTGCGGCTTCGATTCCCGCCGCAGAACAAATGTTTGTAGGATCTGCAAGTAATTTGTCTCGGGTCTGGGTGTTTGTATTTAGTATAAAAGTAGTAGGTATATGTATTATAAATGGTACCCATAACACAATCTCTGCTTACTTTGGGGCTGGATGATGCTGTTTAAAATGTCAGGCATTATTTATTTATTTAACTGATTTTTGAACTGTCATTTAAAGCCGTTACTGCAATATATACTTTCATGCAAGCACAATAAGATCGTTCGTATTTTAGGAAAATTTACCTAAACGAAACTACAGATTCAGGGCCATAGTTAATAAAGTGGAAAATATCATAAAAGGAGCACAGAACGATACTTATCGATGGTTGGTATTGACGATCCGCCAGTAATGGTAAACGGTCACCATAGCGGGGGTCATTGCTCTCAGCGAGGTGGTCCGACCAGCCAGCCCCGACCCGCGAACCTCCTCTCACACTTCCACCACGTGGGCGGAGAAGGGATTAGCGACGTGGGTGCAGGGGTCACATTAAATTGGTGCAAGTTTTGTTACACACTTTTGAAGGAAGTTGACATGGTATGAAGATGTTTTGTACATTTGATAAATTGGTTTAGGTTGAGAGGGATTTAGAAATAATGGTATAAATAATAGTTATGAAACAAACAAGAATTATTGTACTGTGAAATGTGAAATGACGAATACAATACACAAAGCGAACGAATGAGATATTAAACAACGCTAGTGATCGCCCATTGGTCGAATGTCGACCATAATTCATTAAAATAAAAAAAATATTAAAAAATACAAAATATTAGCATTCTGCTCTCTATATAAACTATTATGCGTTATCACACTGGCGGTTTACGAGCGTTTTCAATACGGAGCGTGTGCGCAGCGAAAACGTGGTGAACGCGCAGCGAAGACGTCGCGGACACGCAGCGAAAACGCTGCCGACGCGCAACGAACTCGAAGCGTCGCCAATAAAGCCAATCCAATTGTACGTTGCGAACTCGCCGCGCACAGGCGGCGAATAGGTTGCATATTCGCTGCGCACCCGCGACGTGTTCGCTGCGCACTCACGGCGTGTTCGCTGCGTGCCCGCTCCGCTTTGAAAACGTTTGCAAACCGCCAATGTGATGAGGCCCAAGTATGCGAAATTTCATACTTCTCTGTCCGCGAAATTTTCGTAAAAAGGGGTACATACAAATGCTTCACGTATTAATATATAGGTAGATTAGGTAGGTAGGTTCCCTTCATTACTAAACTAAGTAAATAATGGCCATGATTCCGTTGAATCGCTAGACTAACTAAAATATCGTAAAAATCGAACGATCTTATTTTGTTTGCACTAAAGTCTGAATTGGAATAGCATGTTACGAGTAAAAATGTTTGTATGACACTTTTTGAATTTACAAAATTTCGTGTTTCATCTTAGACACCATATATTTTGAGATAGTCAAAACTGCGGAAAATTCTATTAAAATACTAACAATAATAATGAATTCTGGTCATTTCACACAGCATCATCTAGCTACAGAGTAAGCAGAGCTTTTGTTATGGTAACCACAAGGCTGATATCCTTGTTATGTACTTTTTTTGTAAGTAACTTCATATTATACATAGATAATTACATTGTAAAAACTAAAAAGAAACCGACTTCATGAAATTTGAGCCCATAAAAATACAACCCAATTGAGAACCTCCTCCTTTTTTTGATATCGGTTAAAACCACTGGAAAGTCACAGGGAAGCAAAACATCGAAATTTTGTTTACTTGGATGTCATATTTTTTCAATCTATTTGATTCGATTTTGATGAAATTTCTTTCGAACCAATCGGGAAGTAAGTATATTCTTTAACACTTCAATATTTTTTCAAAACAGTTCATAAATGACGGAGTTATAAAAGGTAACAAACAACCGAATTGAGAACCTCCTCCTTTTTTTTGAAGCTGGTTAAAAAACACCCAGACCATGCTGGGTGTCTGTGTGTTATTTATATAATAATGCAATTATATTTACGAGCATTGGAATAAAAAGAACATTCGAGAACGTAGGCGTGTCTATTTTTATCGCCGTATATCGAAGGCTAGTTGCAGCCGATAAAATACTTAAACCCAAGTACGAGATCATCGCTCATCGCGTTAATGCAGACAGTCGGCCGTTTTTAGAATACCTATAAAAATTATCTAAACACATCGAATTACGACAGTTCCTCGGATCGAGAACTGGTATTTCCTCTTTGAGCACTACTGTTTAATTTGCACGTTTTAATTTGCCTACGTTTTAATCTGCTCTGTTGAACAAAGGAAGCTTATTATAAGATATTAGCTTCTGCCCGCGGCTTCGCACGCATAGTAAATACATGAAAAGTAGCCTATGTCCGTTCCTAAGTTACAATCTATATCCATACCAAATTTGATTGATGCAAAAAAAAAGTTCTGTTGATCCGATCGCTACCAAACTTCACAGGATCACCCGCTAGGCCAATCTAAAGATTACCTAATAGTAATCGATGATAAATTAGCGTTTTATAGATAAAACAATTTTAAAAATAGATTTAATATTTTTTGAGTTCAATAATTACAAACAAACAATTAAATCAAATGTTTTTTCCATAAAATATTTAGTTTAGATCAGATTATGTAGATGACAAAAAAGCTTGGAATAAATCTTCTCAAACTCGACTCGAATCCGTAATAAAATAAGCAAGGATTACAAAAAAAAGCGTTAAGCTCAGACGAGTTTCTTGCCGGATTCTTCTTAAACTGGGGTTAGGAGAAACCTGCACCTATTCACCTAGTATGTAAGAAAACGTCTTACATGCTAAGTGCCTTTGCATTGCACCTCTGTGGCGCAGTGGTCCAAGGTCCGGCTAAAACGCAGGAGGTTGCGGGTTTGATTCCCGCCGCTGGACAAATTTTTGTATAATCTGCATGTATTTGTCTCAGGTCTGGGTGATTCTATGTATAATATGTATATATTTACAAAAAAGTATATAAGTAGTATTATATCAGTCATGTGGTACCCATAACACAAGCTTTGCTTACTTTGGGACCAGTGGGTACTATCAAAACATTGATACTAATAGATTTCAGTTACTATTGATGAATTGGTATTACGGATCGCTGCGATTTCTGTCGGCTTCTATCGCTAGTTACAATGTGAAGTTGGTGTCAAACTATAACACGACCAATTTACAAAGTACGATTGTGGTAGGAACCGTGTTTAGCGTACTAAGCATTTAAATACATCGTATATGATTGATTGAAATAATGCCTATTGCTAATCGAAATTGGTAGACATTGATGCCGACTGCCAATCGAAACTGATAGACATTGATTGTATCAAGAGTTCTATAATCGCCCTACAGATGATGCTGTGTTAAATATCCGGCATTAGTATTATTATTATATAGTATTCAGATTCAAATTATTTCTCAACAAAGTCCGAAAATAATTCACGATTCTCTAGTAAATAAGGATCAATCATACAATCATACACTGTCTAATGAGTTGTGTAAATATATCGCCATCTTTATGTATTGAAATAATTCATATCTACATTGTACATTTATAGAAAACTTACTGTGTTCATAATATTATTTTCTACCTATTATGAAAAATTATTTGGCAAGGACACTACTAGACGCACTACCAGTAGTGTCGTTTGCACTAAACGACACTACCAAGCAGATTTAGAATTAAATTGTACAGTCAACACAGACATTTTGGACCTTCTATTCAAATAAGTTCAAGTTAACGTTTAACGAGTTAAACTAATAGATGATTAACTTATTTTACAGAAATTATTTTTTAACCGACTTCAAAAAAGAATAGGTTCTCAATTCATCGGAATCTTTTTTTTATATGTATGTTCACCGATTACTCAAAGACGCCTAACCCAATTTTTTTTTGTTTGTATACTTCGCAGGTGTTCCCATTTAAATTTTATCGAAATCGGTCCAGCAGTTTTTAAAATTACAACAAAAATCAAAAATTGTATACAGTGCAGAGCAGTGCGTTTAGTTGGCCTAACCATATTATATAGGTATAAACAAAATACATCTACTTTCCACTAAAAAGTTCAAAAAAGTAATTTTATGGTCTCAAATTGTATTTAGTTTTTAAACATAATTATATACTTTTTTACAATTCGAGCATCTCCAAATAGATGCGCCATTTTTATATTTCTTCGGTACCTACATGTTATTTGTTTTTGCCCAAAAGCAACGCAGGTCCACCATTCGTCGGCGAAAATCAAACCTATATAATAATTATATAACTATTTAAGTTAGAGACTACTCCAATTTATTGTTAAACTTTTTAGATCTAAACCCGTATCTAAAAGATACCAAGTACCCAAAGTAGAAAAAAAAACGTGTGCGTCTCGGGACGCCCGACAGAAGTGATAACTTAAACTAATCTAACTAGCGCTGTGGGTTAGAGTGAGAGAGGAGGAGCCAGCCTGCCGCTGCCGCATGCGTGACAGAAAGAGAAGCCAGACAGACAGACGCCGTAACGCGTTAGGCCGCTGCTGTATGCGTGAGAGATAGGGAAGCCAGACAGACTGGCGCCGTAACGCGTTACGTAACAAAGCGGTTTACCCTCCCATAAGAAGTTATCACTTCAAAAAAAACCTATCTAACCTAATTCTAAATACCTATTTTGATGTGTACTTGTGTAAGCACGGACGACGTTAGGGAGGTATTTTGTGATAGGCCTCTTATGGAATCTAGCATAAATGCATAAATGCATGGCGTCATGTCGCTCTGCCCTCAGACAGTTAACCGACACACTTGAAATGTATAAACTCTCTTGTATTAGTATTTCGCAGTTAAGGTAGTTATAAAATGGACCAAGACGAGTTTCTTGCCAGTTCTTCTAATTAGGTGCCAATTCATCCTAACCCAAGCCGGGTTAGGATGAATTGGCACCTAATTTCACCTAGTATGTAAGACGTTTCAAAGTGATCCTTGTGATTGTATTGATTAAAGTATAGGATAGTACTCTTATTACTCTGAACGAGATAGATGTTTTTGTAAATGCTCACGCTACCCAGTGTGACATTAATGACCTGACTAAATTATTAACCATTAAAAATAATGACCTTAAAATCTTTTCTCAAAATATCAGAAGCGTTTACTGTAATATAGATAATTTAATCGTTAATCTCAGCTCGTTAAATTTTAATCCGGACATATTGATACTAACAGAATGTTGCCTAAGTAGTGATAAACCAGTGCCCACTCTGAAAAATTATAAAACCTACTCTACAACACATCATCTTAATAAGAACGATGGAGTGTTAATGTATTTTAGAAATGAAATTTTGGTACCTTACGTTAACGAAATAAAACTAGACCAAGCATCTTGCATACAACTAGATACCTGTGACACCACGATTCTGGGTATATACCGTTCTCCTTCTAATGCTAGTACAGAGAGATTCATTAACTCGTTAGATAATCACTTAGAAACTCTTAAACTACGTAAAAATATAATTGTAACTGGAGATATAAACATTAATCTTATCCCAAAAGATATTGAGAATGCTAACGATAAAAATAATAGAACTTCTTACCTCAACATGCTATCAATGCATGGTTTACTACCAGGTCACCAATTACCTACAAGGGTCCCCTTGTGGTCCCCAGCTGCTTGGATCATTTCATGATAGAACTTGAAAAACATAAACTAGATGCGCAAATTGCTATTCTCAACACATCTATAACAGACCATTCTATAACATTTATTTGTATATCTACCCAAAACCAAATAAACCGCTGCGAAAAGATGAAGATAATCACTAATATAATCTAGTTGTAGACGTACTAATTGATAAAGTAAGAGAATCTTTATTAGAAAATACGAACAAGGTACGAATACCTAAAAGTAAACGGACCATGAAACCGTGGATCACTGCGGCTGTACTACGTTGTATTAGAAACAGGAATAAACTAAAGAAAAAAATGCGACAAGAACCTACTAACGAAATTCTTAAAATCAGTTTTAAAAGATACCGCAACTTCTATAATAATTTAATTAAAAACCTTAAACGTAATTATGAAAGAAGAAAATTAGAAATGAGTACAAAAAATTCAAAGAGCTTATGGAAAAATATTAAATCAATTACCTATATGAATCAAAATAAATCAGACAATTCAAAACTATTAAATGTTAAAAATAACCCGACTGCATCAGTAAACTACGTGAACTGCTTTTCTGCTGATATAGGAGAACGCTTAGCTGAAGATATTCTTGCCAGCTCTTGTACACCGCAAACATCCATAGCTACAGAACACTCCCAAGCCAACTCGTTTGTACTCTTGGAAACTGACCCTAAAGAAGTACATGATATTCTAATGAGCCTTAAATCAGATAGCGCCTCGGGATGGGATAATGTTCCTACCAGATTTTTAAAACTTGCCAAAGATAAAGTTATGCCAATCATCACACATCTGTCTAATCTCTGTTTTCCGAACGGTATCTTCCCCAAACAACTAAAACAATCGATCGTTACCCCAGTGTATAAGAGCGGTGACACAGCGGATGTAAACAATTACAGGCCAATATCTGTATTGCCAGCAATATCTAAGATTGTAGAAAAACTTATTAATATTTGATTGATCAATTACTTAAACAAATGTAAAATATTGGCAGATACACAATACGGATTTAGAAATAATCGATCAACCGAAGACGTAGTTACGGCTCTCACTTCCTATATCACTGATCAAGTAGCTCGTGGGAACAAATGTTTGGTTGTGTATCTTGATCTAAAAAAGGCCTTCGACACAGTATGTGTCCCCACTCTTATAAACAAGCTGGAAAACATAGGGATCAGAGATAAACCTCTATCATTACTCAAAGAATATCTTAGTTGCAGAACACAAAGAGTAAAAATCGGGCAGTGCGTAAGTAGTGAACTAAATATTACATTCGGTGTCCCGCAAGGCAGCGTCCTGGGACTTTATTTTTTATTTGTATTAATAATTTATGTAATATGCAAATAGGTAATGCCAAAATAATTTCATATGCAGACGATACGGCAATTGTTTTTTCAGACACTACTTGGAATAAGGTTCGTTTTAACGCCGAGGCAGGACTCTATTGTTGCTAAATGGCTTAAAGAAAATATACTCACACTAAATGCTCAACGTTTTTCATGTTTTATTATCGTACCCAACCTGCAAGCGACTACATACTGAAAATCCACAGCTGTGGCAGTAGCTCCCTAAGGCAGAAATGTAATTTTCCCACTATTAATAAGGTATCTCATATTAAATACTGATGATAGACCAAAGACTATCATGGTCTCAACAAATTGAAGTAGTGAGCACAAGAATTATAAAGCTGATGTGGGTTTTTAAGATCTTAAGGCATATTGCTTCGGGAATTCTTATACATAGAATTTATATTTCATTAGCTCAATCGATACTAACCTACTGTTTGCCAATATGGGGCGGAGCTGGTAAAACTAAATTCATGGAACTCGAAAGAGCTCAGCGTTCTCTTATAAAAGTAATTTATTTTAAGCCCTACAGATACCCCACAGTAGACCTATATAAAATATCCCAACTACTATCTGTAAGAAAGTTATATATTGTTAATATTATTCTATAAAATCATAAAACCTTAGTGTATAGTTGCGATATTTTAAAAAAGAGGAGGAAAGACAAGGTGGTTAAAACTCATGTTACTAGAACTACATTTGGCGCCAATCAATATTGTAGAAAGTCTACTCATTTGTACAATGTCATATATAAAATCTTAGATATCTATCCTAAACAACTATATGAATGTAAAAAATATATAACAGAATGGATAAAAGATAAAAAGTATGAAGAAATTGAGGCACTGTTCCAAGTTTTAATATGACATATTAGGTGACATATGACATATATTCAGTACACACTACATACAGATCCTCACACAACATGACTTCTGTACATATGCTCTATACCACAGCATGGTGTCCTCAAGAGGACCAACACATTCATACACATAAACTCCCAAACTCACACATAAACACATACATACATACATACACATACATACACACACACATACACACACACAAATTCAGTCAATACACAGTCTCGACTCTAATACACACAAGACATTTTTAGGTATTAAAATGTATAGTTTGTTATTATTTAGTATTAGTGTCTGGTTTTTGTTTATTTAATTTAAAGTAATCTAAAGATATGTATATTTGGGTACAATAGTTTTTCTTCTTTTTTTTTTATATAGTCACTAATATGGCTACGGAAGAGCGGAACCATCTGGCACAAGTACTTCGTACTTAAAAGAAGGTTCCCACCATTGTTATAAGTTGTAATGTTTGGCTACTGAAATAAACAAATTTGAATTTGAAATTTGAATCTTTAGACTTGAATGGTACTCATAATCTAATAAAGGTGTAAGTGTTATGTGGTAAAGCCTACTATGCGTGGTCCGACTCGCGCTTGGCCAATTTATTCATCAATGACATTAGTGTAATGAAAGCTATGGTTCACAGTCGAGTTCCGTACATTGCGAGACGTAATGTCTCGTACGTATATTGCAAAGTTGAAACGCACAACTCTCGTTTTAATGCTTTTCGAGTAGTCTATCTTTAACAAACTGTTCAGCCGAGAAAATTTTCCTTCTTAATTTCATTTTATTTTCCAAAATGACTACTTTTTAGTTTCATATTTATCAAATGAATATATCTGTATCAAAAATTGTTTAAGAAACCTCCTCATATCTTTGAACTACTTATACCTAACAATATGTCATACAAATAAGAGGTAAATTAAAACCTAAAACAACAACCCTAACTTACTTACATGTGGGGATATACATAATATTTTTTTTTAATTTTTTTTCTTAAATTTGTAGGGGCCATACGTATTACCACGAAAAATCTAATAGTTTGCGAGCAAGACATCTTATTAGGGACGGATAGTCAGACAGACAGTTAGACGGAAACAATAATGGTTCCATGTGGACTTCGCAACAGACGAGTAATAGGCGGCGGCTGGCTTCCGTAATAAATTATTTTCTTCTAACTTGCGACTGATTTCGCCGATATTTCTGTCGCTACTGCAACGTTTACGTAATAACCCTGCAGGTAATTATTTTACTGAATTGATTAACTATTTAATTAGTTCTATGAACAAAATACAAATTTTTACTTACCTGTCCTACAGTTCTAATCGAGTTGAATAAAATTTTTGCATTCAAATTGGTATAAGTAAGTACGGCATATTTCTTACTTTTCATTTAAAATATAAAACACAAAATTAAAAAAAATTTAACTATCTTATATTTTATTCTAGCTTCTGCCTGTGGCTGCACGTGTGGTTCCTACATAAAAACTAACCTATTAAATTCCCAAATTGTGGCTCAGCGTATTTGCCTTGCCATTTAATGCCACTGTCTAGGGAACGCTGCCCTCTGGCAGTGATCCGGATCAATTGAGCTATCTATAGATCGTTTTAAACGGTCCTTAGATAGCTCAACTGTTTCACATGTATTTTATATTATTGTTTATTATTCTGTACATTTCTGTAATAAAAAACTGTAAGGATTATTCGCAAAGATACAATCTATTTCCTTACCAAAGTTCATCATCATCATCATTCATCCAGTCCTTTAGCCGTGAAATCGTAACAAACGTACAGATAGACGAAGACACTTATTTATAAATTACGACCTCTGTGGCGTAGTGGGCTAAGGACCGGCTGAGACGCAGAAGGTTGCGGGTTCAATTCCCGCCGCAGATCAAATGTTTGTATGATTTACAAGTATTTGTCTCGGGGTCTGAGTGTTTCTACTCGTATATATAATACGTATGTATTTACAAAAAAAAAAACAAAAGTATTAAGTTCTCCTAGTATATCAGTATTAACATAACACAGGCTCTGCTTACTTTGGGGTCCGATAACGCTGTATGAATTGTCCGGCATAATTATTATTATATTACAGATAATGAATGAATGAATGAATGAATGAACATTCTTTACTGTACACCTTATAACTAAATATAACAATTTTATAACTAAATTTTTTACAAATATTATGTAGAATGGGCGGTCTTATCGCTAAGGAAGCGATTTCTTACAGACATCCTTTGGATGGAGAGACGCATAAGTTATTTGGAAGATTGGTTGGGGTGCACAAAATTATGAACTATAACTTATCTACTCACCTAAATAAACGCATTAAACTTACACAATATTATTGATACTTATATATATTTACATAAACGATATACACAAATACAGATTCAAATTCAAATTCAAATTGAAATATTTTTATTTCGGACAACTTAGATCCATAGCACATAATAATATGATAAAAGAGAATTAGTAATATAATGATATAAAAGATACAAAGTAAAACAAAGAAGCTGACGCTGGTTCACCAGAGTAACGAGCAGATTTTAGATACCTAACACAAATTTAAATAAATAGTTATAAAATAATACAAGGAATAATAAACAGAATATTACAAAAACAACATATCGATGATTCACGTCGATTCAGAGAGAAATCATTCTTTGATCCTAGCTTTGAAGATAAATATTTTATAGACTAATATAAATAAATAAAACTACCTAAATTATTATATTAATAGTGGTCTTGTTCTATGTAGTTCTTAATGGACATTTATTACTACATCAAACCTAAGTTAGCCTATTCTTAGCCTTGAAAACCAAGCCGTAAATAGTAAACATATATTTTTACTTTCTACAAATATATAGATAAAGTATCGCATACAAAGAGACAGTAGCAAAGGTACTGTATATCTAGTGCCAGAGGTGAAATACGACGTCCTCTATAAATATTGATTTTATGAGAGAGGGCGGCGGCCGGCTAGGGTTGACGGTATGATTCGAGGGTACTCACTATTGCTTCATTATCTGTAGGACTAAGCAAGTGCGAGTGACGGTTTTATTCTACCAATCATCATCACCAGTGGAGTAAACATAATAAAAAAAATGGTTGTCTGTAAAGTCGGTTTGCGGGCGACAATTTTACGTGATAACGTCATAAGAAAACATCGTGATCGTGCCTATCTATCGATTGTTGTGCGCTCTCGCTTGCACTCTCGGCTCAGGCAAAACGTGACAAAGCACGAAAAAGCATGACACGAGTCATGCTTTTTCGTGCGTGCAGCCGGCGTTCATCGATTTATAAGACGTTATCACGTAAAACAACTAAAAAGAAAACCAACTTCATTGAATGAAATTTGAACTCATAAAAATACAACCGAATTGAGAACCTCCTCCTTTTTATAAAGTCGGTTAAAAAATATTATATTTTACGTTTTTTATTACTTTATAGACTAGAAAAAATAATTAGTTCCTTTACACGGTGCGCTTCTATAATAAGCTTCCTGAAAATAAATGTAATGGGTAGTTTACTTTTGAAGAAAGCGTATGCATTCTAATCCATAAATGACTATTTTGTTGATAACATTGCATGGCCTCATGTTGCTCTGCCGTCAGACAGTTAACCGGCAGATTGAAAATGTATAAACTCTCTTGCATTAGTTTTTCGTAGTTATAAGATGAATCATACAAAAAGCGCTAGGACCAGCATGGCGATTATGGAACTCTTGATACAATCAATGTCTATCAGTTTCGATTACCAATAGGCATTATTTCATGAATTTGTAAAACGTACGTTCGGTTTCTATTCATTGATATGACAGCATGTCTTACAATCAACATCAACCTTCCGTTAACACCAATAATTGTAACTGAAAGCTGTAAATATCAATGTTTTGATAGTATCAGAATTACATAATCACCCGGGGGTGATTATGTAATTTTAGGTTTAGGATTCCTCCTGTCACAATTTGTCACTGTCACTGGTGTCATTCGGTTGATTCATTTCTAAAATTAGGAATTGTCTAAAATATATTTAAGTTAGTCATAGCATTTGTAAAACCTATTTGGTTGGTACCATCTAACTAAATTAGGAACGCTTAATTAAGTTAGATAAAATTAAATTAGGATAAGTTGGTAGCAGCAGAATACCAAAGGTTAATTTGACACTTCAAAACCTAATTTTAGCTAAAATTAGTTAGGTTGGTGCCAACAGAATTGAAGCCACTGTCAAGTTTTAGGTGTCAGTTGACCACACACCACAATTCACATAATTACAATGAGGACCAGTAAAGTTATAGCAAATTCAATAGAACTATCCACGTTATTCTTTATGACATAAGAATGATTATATTATAACTTTTTGAATTATCCAAATCGTACCATTACTTATGTGAAGATATTAAGTAATAAACATTATGAATGTACGTTCCTGTCGTAAAACCAATGTACGCGGGTGCGTGTGACGTCACTTCACGATTCGATAACTGGCGGCAACCGTCCCTGTGACGTCACTGCTACCGCGGCAAACATTGAATGAACTTCGCTAGTCATTTCGTCATAACTTCGCAATTTTTTGTCGTAGAACAAAATTTTTTGCACTGTATGTTAAAGATTTCTTAGCTCTATAAATCTGCAGTCTCAACTAAAAACATTACGGATCCTCAAAAACATAGTTCACCATAAATTTCCTGTTTAAAATAATTATTTATCGTATATATATTTATTATTATTTATCAAGTTTAAAGATACTTATTACCAGCAGTAGGTAAAGGCAGGCTTTGGAAATCGATGATGATAAATAAAATAAAATAAAATAATATTTTGCATTGGTGACAACCCTAAACCGCTGAGTTAAAGCTCCGGGGATGTCACACGTCTGAGGGGCAGTGAGATGTGAGAGCGGGACACCAACCCCTGCCCCCTACGACAGAGCGAGACGACACTACTTTAATAAGTTGCTATTCAACGACACGTACTTAGGTAATTCTTTTTATTCAAAAGGTATTTTGTTGCCGTTTCAAATGGATCCCGAATCGAGTTTATATATTAATTACAATTTGGATTGATTTGGTTTATGTAATGGTTCTTGTTTGAGATGGTTATTTATCTTTCGTTCAGGTATTTTGTCATTTTAATCTGTGCTACATTTAGCATGGTCATCGTTTTGGATGGGTGACTGTTATGCTAGTGGCATTTATATCTGTGTCCTAAGTTAAAAGTTTCGGTTTAATCTTCTAAAAGTGGGAAGTAATTTCGATAATCATTCGTCAAATTTCGTCTCAAAATTTATCTCAGTTTATTCATATTTTAAGTCGATTTCTAAATATCACATTAAATAATTAAATAAATTAAGTACATTGACATTATGTAGTTACTTACAATTTCAAACGTTTGTTTTTAAATAGTTACTCACGTTTTGCTATTTAGAGTCGATATTATGACACTAATTTTATATGAAATCCTTGATCATAAAACATTTATAGAATCATAATGTCCTGCCCAAAAATATAAAATATATCCTTACAAAATTCCATCAAGATCCCTTCAGCCGTTTAGTCGTGGAAGGGTAACATCAGACAGACAACACACAAAGTTATAATATCAGCACGGATAAATTTGAATTTAGCTAGATTGTTATTTTATTTAGCGTATGTTCAATATTGTGCACTAAAATAAGAAAAAAAACTTTCCTCTACGATAGACGACCTCTCTATGAAACAGTGGGCGAAGGGACGCCGGAGACGCAGAAAGTTGCTGGTTCGATTGCCGCCGTGGGACAAATGTTTGCATGATGTCTCGGGTCTGGGTGTTTTTATGTATAATATTTATTTAAAAAAATATATATAAGTAGTACATAGTACTATATAAGTATATCAGTTATGTAGTTGGTACCCATATCACAAACTCTGCTTACTTTGACCAGATGATGCTGTACGATATGTCTGGCATTATTCCTCTATTATTATTATTATTATTAACTTACAAACGGTATAATATCGTAAACTCCTACTCCGTAGATAATCACGTACTTAATAGGACTCAAATTGTTAAGGACTTGGTATTTTCTTTCATAATAAACATTCCTTTAGGGCACATTACCAACATATTAGATACATCCAAGGCTAATCAACTCCATAGCTTTGTCCTTAGATCGATACATAGATAGATTAACACTTTATTGTACACAAAAAGAGCACATAAGAAATAATAGAAATAAAATTGTACAACGGGCGGCCTTATCGCTATAAACGATCTTTTCCAGGCAACCTTAGATCGATAAAAGAAAAAATCAAAAATCCTCGTAGACTATGTACCTTTTGAATGCCTTGGTTAGATGTGTAGTATGGTAGTCTAATATGAAGACACGACGTACAATACCTATACTTTAATTTAGATTATTTGTACAAAATAATTAATTCCATAATAGACTCGCCTGAACTATTGTCCAAAATATCTTTCTATGTTAAATTTAGTGCATGTAGATCTAATCAAACCAATATTTTTAGCCTACTCATGTATCACTACATAGTATAAAATAAAGTCGCTTCCCGCTGTCTGTCTGTCCCTATGTATGCTTAGATCTTTAAACTACACAACGGATTTTGATGCGGTTTTTTTTATAGATAGAGTGATTCAAGAGGAAGGTTTATAATGTATAATACATATATAATATAGAAGAGAAACAGAAAATTTTAGAAGTTTCTAATCACATTAGACATTCTATAGTATATTTAGAATCAGCATTGCACCTGTGCGAAGCCGGGGCGGGTCGCTAGTAAAACAATATATCCTTTTTAATCCTGTAACAAAAATTTGTCAACAGCTCAATGAGTTATCTAATTCAGAGCTGGATATTTTTATATTACATAAATTTATTGTAACAATCAAAGACATCCTCCATTTTAACGGGGCATTTGACGCTAATACGTCTTAAACCCCAAAGTCTATTATTAACCAGGTAGATAGGTTTACATATTTTTAAGTTATATGTTATCAATTTAATGTGTTACTTTTTACTCTTTGTTTTAGTGTAATTTGGTCCTCAAACATATTTTGTGTACACATTTTGTACACTCATATTGATTATTGATATTGATATCTAAACCACATCAAAACTGTATTCTAGTTATATGTATTTTCCTAATGTTTTTAACAAATATTTTGTGCTTGATGAATAAAAAAAGAGGTAAAATAAAATAATAGTGCAACAATGGATGAAATGGGCTGTTGGGATAAAATTGACAAGGTACATAATTATTTATACTATATATTTATACATACAAAAATTAGTAAAAGATGGTATCCATTAATAAAAAAGGTGAAGAACTGAGCGGAATTCCCTCATGATGGTAGCTGTAACCTTTACCAAATAACAACTCATCACCTTGCCCATACCTCACTTTTTGTACGGTTGGCTCAACTTGTTCTTTTCTTTCACTCTCATCAATCAGCATGCATCATTGCTTACCATTGGTCGAGATTGTGGTCTAATGTAGGTCTGTCTATGTTTTAAAAAAAAAAGTTGTGGAAACCTATTCAGGTACCAAAAGCAAGTATGATAAGAATTTATGGGTAAAAAAGGTGTGAATACGAAAAAATAAAAGAGGGGACTAGAATTAAACTGGTTGTGCCTGATAAGGAAAGAGACGATGATGAGCTGCTTTCAACAAATACCAGCTGTAATATGCTCAACAATTTATCACACCCATTACACGGAGACAAAGATGATAGGTTGTGCCTGGGAAGTCACTAGCATCTGAATTCAGCTTACCGAACACAGTGCAAACATTACTGCTTGGTAATGAAATAGAAAGGAATGGTGGTAGAAATTCCTCCGATCCACTAGCAAAAGTATACTTGAAAACCTGTGGTTACCTGTCTACTAAGCTAATGAGGCTATGGGTTGTACCAACTGATAAAGATAAAAAAATTGCAATGTAAGTACATTTTTAAATAGACTAGTCATACATATTACCTACTAGCTACTGCCCGCGGCTTCGCTCGCGTGGTTCTTACATAAAAAATAGCCTTCCGAAGCCTTCCTTCTCCAAAGTTCCATAAATCTCTAAACCAAAATTCATCAAAATCGGTTCAGCTCTTTAGGCATGAAAACGCAACATACAGATAGACAGACAGACGAAGTAACTTTTACATTTATAATATTTGTTAGATTTAAAATCAGAACCTAGGAATGGATTGATAAAACTTGTTAGAATACCTATATTTACCACTCACCAGAGAGATCCTTATTGCTCTGCTCACCCAGAAAGCTTTTGATCTTGATCTTGTTCACCTTCTGAATTATTTCGATGATTTGAATTGACTGTGTACTTTATAAAAACTTTACAAAACTTTTCTGGGTGTCAACGGTGGGAATGTTTTAAAAGTTTTTGTTCGATCGTCTGACTGAAAACGTTTGAAAATAAAGCACACTTCTAGCCGGGCAAAGAATTCGGCGAGATTTTTCAATGAAACAAACCAAAGAAAGGCATATCATGAATGAAATATGTATGTTTACAAATAAAATTAACACAAAATTGCAATTGCAAACCCATAACCCATCAATCAAACAAACAAATTACAAAACACATTAAGTCTTTTTCTTCTTCTCTTCATTTATTCGCATCTATCTTCATGATGATGACTATTTTGCCAGTGTCAAATGAAATCTTTGGTCAGACTGTCTTCAATTTGATTATTTTACTTCGTTTTGTGAATTGTGAACTTTTATTTGATCAAAGAATTTGTTATGACTTAGAATGGGATTAGTTTAACTTGAACATACATTTATTTTGACATTTAAATTATTAGCGCTACCTGGCGGCAGGATGAACTATAAGCTATAAGAATAAGCAAAACAAGTTCATAAAGTAGTTTTGGTTTTAAGATAGATGGCATTATAAAGGTTGTTTGCTACTAGTTCATAGATGTCACTAAAAATGTGTTTTTAATAAAATAAAACGATTGAAACTTAGATGACACTGTTTTCAACTAAGGATTAGAGTTTAACTACTCGACAATAGATGGCAAAAAAATGGTGATGCTAATAAAAACGCTTGAGTGATTTCGGTTCGGACCATTTGTTCTAGTTTTTGCTTGTTTGTTATTTACAAGAATAATTTTATTGATTTTATTAAACTTCCTACCTAATTTCTATTACATTATATTGTCGAAATAGATTATCCTCAAGTTAAAATACTCTGAATATATCCAAGAACGAAATATTTTTTTATTTCATAGTTATTGCAACCTGTATTGCTGTGCTGTATTATATGGTGTGCATAGCCGTAACTAAATAGTTAAGTACAAGTACCCATTTACACAAAATAAAAGATCGCAATAATTTAGTCTGATTTAATAATGTGGGAATTGAACTCGTTCTTTACTTATTAATTTTCTCTCCGCACCACAACACCACAAGCGGTCATTGAACTTTTTTCTGCCATCTAGCAGCGGAAAGCGGAACTAAGATGACGTCACAACCATGTTGTACACAAGAACCCGTCTGGCCGAGTCCCGTTGAGGGCAACGACCCGCCTGAGATTCGTTTACGCGCTAACCATAACTTAGAAGATTTTGTGAGATTTTTCGAATTCACACACGCAATGGCTAAAATAAAAATTAACAATTTAACGCTGAGTTAGGCCAGGTCAAGGAACCTTTAGATTTTATTAGTGCTATTTTAGGAGGCAGCAATAAATTTTTTATTGGTCATCAAATCAAACTCACGGCATGACTACATGGACAACTCCTAGTAACTCGCAAATTAGAGGCAATAAGACTATGAAGTTAAGGTAAGCGTACCTAGATAGTTATATACCTATTGGCCCTATCCATACTTCCATACTTCCTTACTAATATCACAGATAACTTAATACCATACTAGTACTAATATTATAAACGCGAAAGTTTGTATGTATGTTTGTTACTCTTTCACGCAAAAACCACTGAATGGATTTTAATGAAATTTTACAATAATATAGCTTATACATCAGAATAACACATAGGCTATAATTTATAAAGATATTGTGTGAATTTTCCAAAATATAACGATAAGTGTCAAGATGTAGAAAAAAAAATCTGCCATCTACGACCTATTCTGGCGTGCGCTGCAAAAACCGTTAGAATTACACGAAGTACTAATCCTCCGCAGACGAAGTCGCGGGCATCAGCTAGTATATTATAAATGCGAAAGTGTCTCTGTCTGTCTGTTTCTGTTGCGTTTGCACGGCTAAACGGATCTTGATGAAATTTGGTAAGAAAATGTATTGCATTCGGGGGAAGAACGTAGGCTACTTTTTGTATCAAAAAACAACCTTGAAGGGGGTAAAATACGGGATGAAATTTTGTTTGGGCAACTCATATTTTCTAAGTTAAGGATCCGAAAATTCATTTTTTTAGATATGGTAAGAAATAAAGAAATAGTTACGTGTTTCAAATACGTTTTTTGCAAAATCATCCCCGAAGGGGGTGATAAACAGGGGATAAAACTTATCGAGATATTCTTGAATGCACAGAATGCATTAAGTACAAAAATAAAATTAAGGATTCTAAGCAAACGCGTACGAAGTCGCGGGTAACAGCTAGTATCCTATAAACACTTATTTAGGTAGCGTAGCGTTTAAATCACATACCTACCTACTATTTTGAAAGCTATGGTCAGGGAACACTATTTTTCTTGTTGTTAACAATTGCTTATTTTTAAAGTTAATTAGGTACATATTATATTCCTACTAATATTATAAATGCGAAGTAACTCTGCCTGTCTGTTTGTTACGTTTTCACGTCTAAACCGCTGAACTGATTTTTATGAATTTTGGAATAGAGATAGATGGGCCCTTGAAGAAGGACATAGGCAAATTTTTATGTAGGTACCACGCGTGCGAAGCTACGAGCAGCTAGTATCAATATAGGTATATTGAGCATCAATATAGGTATATATAGTGGGGAACAGGAGCCCATCGCGTTTTCAAAATTATCTCACGGCATCTGGTAGATACACTGTGTGACCCAAGATCTAACTCCTATCTGGCTCAGCATTGCCATTCAACGTGACAATGCCGTCAATGTCTTGGGAACGCTGTACTCTGGCAGTTATCTGGATCAGTTGAGATATCAATAGATCGTTATGAACGGTCCTTAGATAGCTCAACTGCTTCTTGTGTATTTTATATATTATTGTAGTTACACGATTGTATCTGCATCCCAAATTGGGTCGCATACCACTCAAGCGATATTGACGCGACCCAGATTGGAACGCGTACCACCCTAGAGGATAAAGTATGTATTCGTTTATTTAGTTTAACAGATTGTATTTAATATTATTTATTTATATTTGTAATATTAGGTATTCATGTATTTCACTTTGTATCTATTAACCTGTAAATATGTACATATTATTATATCATAATTATTATTCAGCTTAATTTCTATCCATCCCAAGGTTGTCTGGCAGATTTCGCTGTAAAGCGATAAGATTGTACATACGTTTTGCGGAGTTAACATTGTGCTCTTAAATTATTTTCTTTCCCGCGTTATTTCGGGATTTATTTGTAATTTTGGTGATTGAATTCAATTATAACTAGGGTAATTTATTGACTCGGGTCTGAATAATTGGAATGAAACGTTTCTCTGTGATTCGAGCTTTTATAAAGACACACAATTTTTTATAAAATAACCAACGACGAACTACAACATACGTCTTTGTAACGTCTTACTATAAACAATCTACTTCTTCTTCTTCTCTGTTAATGGCATTAACAATCAATTTTGCCAATGTCAAGTGTTATAGTCAGTTTGTTTGTTATTAGAGTCTAGGTCGATGGTCAATTGTCGATTCTAGACGTCACGCGGAATGGCGTCTAGAATTTTCTTGGGATTCCTCGTCGTTTAAATCACATTGCACCACAATACACATATAATTCAATTATCCATACCCGTCCTGTAGTCACAATTTATTTATTAAAATTCCGCCAAGATTACTGAATAAAACATGCAATAAAACGGGTAAAAAATATTAAATTAGCAGAGCTATGTTACTCCATGAAATGACAGACGAAGAATCATATATTAACAATGTAGACAAGAAGGATAGTAACAGATTTATACAACTCATTAGCTAGTGTATGTAATAAGATAGATAATAACTACAATCTAACATAAAAAAAAAATCGCGTTGCACTCCGGGAGTGCCGACAGAAGTGAAAACTTATTTTGGCGCGTTAGAGTTTAGTAATAAATCACTTCAAAATCAGTAATTATGGCGACTGCCAATCAAATACTGAACGAACACAGATGATGCAATATTTTTTGTTCAGAATGTAGATAATATATCAAAGAACCTAACTCAGTAAACTTCTCCATACAAAAGTAGACTGTAAACATGTGAATTAAGGTTTATAATCAAATGGGGCGAGCGCGGCAGCCGGCTGCGTCTATATCAAAGAACCTAACTCAGTAAACTTCTCCATACAAAAGTAGACTGTAAACATGTGAATTATGGTTTTTAATCAAATGGGGCGAAATGCCCCAGACGGTAACGGTGTCGCGAATCCAGAGGTTTTACCTCATCTAAAAATATGCGTACCGCGCTAAAAAAGTTTTCACATCAAAAATCCAAAATATCTTATCAAAAATACCTAATTCAAAATGGTCATGGTCACATTTTTGTTTCTTCTTTCTATTTTCCTACGTAAATGATTTCGCGTATGTAATGAATTAGCTAGGGAAATACCTACCTACATAATAAAAACAAATTTAAGAGAATTATTAATTAGGTTTTCGTTTGTCTTTACCAAACGATAGCTCAGATTAGTTAGTTATATACTTACGGTGCCCTAAGCAAATTAATTTTTGTATGGAAATAAAATGTAATTTTTAACAGCTTAACTAATTAGTGCATCTGCTCGTTAGTTAATGAAATAATAATTGTAAAGATATTATGTATGTATCTTGAATATATCAAATTAGTTTTTAAAGAAATCGTTAGTTTTATATTTTATTAATAATAAATAAATAGTTGTGATCAACTGTTTCACGTGTATTTTATATTATTGTATATTATTTTGTACATTTCTGTGATTATTTCTGTTTTTTTTTTATCATCAATAAACCTACGTTTGACCACGATCTCACCTGATGTTAAGCGACGATGTGGCCGACGATGGGGCACGCAGGTCTAGAAGACACCTATTTACTTGAGACTTGAAGAGACCTAGATTGTAGTTTTCAGGAAAGACAGACGACGGCAAAGCATTCCAATAATTGGCTGTACGCATTATAAATGTGGAAGCAAAGCGCTTTGTTCGTAAAGGTAGGTTGGTAGGTTGACAAGGTATGGATGGTATTGAGCGGTACGTCTGCTTGACCTGTTGTAAATAATAAATATATAAATAATAATAATTCCGGACATTTCACACAACATCATCTGGCCTCAAAGTAAGCAGAGCTTGTGATGTGGTGTTGGAAAAGGATGAAAAAGATTTTCGGGACTGTAACAAATGAAGTTCTAAAAAGAATTTAAAAGAAAATCTGTTCCCCTATTTAAGAGTCGTCATTACATTTATGTAATTATATCTGTATATATGTTTAGGTACATTTTTTTTTTTTGTGTTGTTTTCGCCTCGTTAGGTCAGTGAGATAAGTGGTTCAATCTGAACCAGAGCTACTTCCGTGCCTGGAAGTAGCACATGTTGAGATTGAACCTTTTTTGCCACACTGAAATGTTGAATGGTTCGTGGGAATGGCTAATTTTTACGCAAAGGTATTTTATTTTATTTATTTTTATGGTTCTATAAATTTCCTATTGCCTATTTTTAGTCTTTGTTTTGAGTGTGTGCTAATTAGGTATATGTTTTTTTTCGTTCTTTCTGTATTTCTTCCTTGCTTTTTAATTGATGAAGGGATGTCAGCAACTTCCACAGGTCTGATCGATTTGACATTTGATGTCCTGTTACTTCAATGATATTGCAAGAACATGATGGTGCAGCATCACCTGAAATCTACAGGAAACATAACTTCTTACCAACTTACAGCTGAGTTATCGTGTTTGAACTTATTGGAATGTGGGACCATTGAATATATTATGGACAGACGTTCTCTGTATCGGGTGATTTTTGTTTTGTTAGGTTAGGGTAGGTACGTTCTTTATAGCGCAAGATAGAAAAAATCGAAAAGGAGGCCTATGCCCCTGCAGTGAAAAATCAAGGTTAAAGGTTTTTTAAATTATTATATTGAATTCTATACGAGTATATTATATCTAACATTTTCATGGTGGGCGAGACATGAACCCGCGTTTCTGCTTGCAGCTGCGAGCAGGTGTCGGTGGACAACACACTACCAACTATGTTATCACAGCACATAAAGCTGACGCCCGTATTTCAAAATAAAACTTAAACTCAGGGGGTCTACTTGGCAAAACGATAAAAGATATATAATAAATCTACTTAAAACAAAGTCGTGTTAGTTACACCATTTATAAATTCAAGAGCGGCTGGACCGATATTCATGATTTTTGGTTTGTTGGATTAGTCTACGTCCCGAATAGCAGAATAGCTTTAAAAATATATTTGTTATAAAATATATGTGGTTGAAGATATTTATTTTCTCACAAAAATTGAGTAATTCACTTACACAGAAAAAATAAAAATAACTTTTATATTAGATTGCCTTACAACGTTAACAAAGGATATTAGTTGTAAAAAATATATAGGTATAAAAATAACAATCACAACAAAAAAAACAGAAAATATATATATATAAAAGTGGGTAGAAGCTTAATTCGTTCATTTGTGTTAGTATTAGTATTATCGAGCGAGAACTCTGCTTGCGTTTTCGTGACTATTTTGTAAGGGCCTTGGCCATGGTGAGATGTTGCACTAGAGTTAGGATGCTTAGTTAGTTAGTCAGCTTAGTTATAATTTGGTAGAAGTTATGTTATTAATGAAAAATCCTTTAAAATATGAGTTTTTAGCAATCTTTTAAACTACGAATTGACTAATGAGTTGACATCCTTAACGTTTTTTGGTAGTTTATTGCACAGCTGCGCACCTTCATACAATATGTTATATGTTATCCAATAACAAACTATATATTGAAAGTGGTGAGTTCAGTTCGATACAACCTTGATCGATTCGGTTTTCGGAAGATGTTCGGTTTGTTTGGTTATGTTATGACAGTTGCCATTGTGCGCGCAAAAATAAATCGATAAATTATTAATAAATTTTGGTGGACAATGCACACAACACCATCTAGCCCAAAACTAAACATAACTTGTATTATGGTGACTAGATGACTGATAGACTATTTATAATATTTTTAAATAAACAATCTATACCTATAAAAGAGCTTAACGTGACTGACTGACTGATTCATCATCGCCGAGCCAAAACCGCTGAAGCTAGAAAGCTGAAATTTGGAAGGTAGCTTCCTTTACCGCAAAAGCATCTACTAAGGCGGGATTTTTTGAGATTCAACCCCCATGAGGGTGAAAAGGGGTGAAACTTTTTCACGCGTGGTGCGATTTGCTTGAAATTTAATATGAATAAATAAAATGCAAAATACATGGACACGTGTTTCAGGATTTTTTGAAATAACTCTAACAAAGGGGTAAAATGGGTCGTTAAAGTTTGTATGGGAACTTTTTAACGGGTGGTGTGATTTCTTTGAAACTTGGTTTGGATACCTAAAATGCAAAATATATGGACAGGTGTTTCTCATTTTCATTTTACTCCTCATAAAGGAGTAAAATTAGGTGTGAATGTTTATATGGAAACTTTTAATGGGTGGTCAGGTGATTGGTGAACTTATCAATAAAATTTGGAAAGGAGATATATTGCATCCTGGGGATGGACTTAAGCTAAAATTCCTTTCAAAAAAAATGCAGACGAAGTCGTGAGCAACAGCTAGTTGTGTCATATAAAAGCAAAGTCAATATTTTTTTTTATTCTGCTACTTATATTTTTCTTTTTAAAAGCCGCGGACGAAGTCGCGAACGGGACAGCTAGTATACTTATTATAAATAAATATATATTGGTGGAAAATGCACACAACGACTTCTAGCCCTAAATTTAGCATAGCTTAAAATACATTACGAGTGTTATAAATACAGAAAAAACGTCTATATCCATCACAAAATATCTGTCCTGGGCGGTATTCGCACCTACAATCGAAAAAATCATCGTGCAAAACCCTACATTTAGTAACATCGTTTCTACTCGTACTCTTGGCACCTAAATTCACCTAGTATGTAAGACGTTTCAAAGTGATCCTTGTGATTGTATTGAATAAAGTATCTTTTGACTTTCACTCATTTTGAGCGATGGAACGACTGACATTAATTTTGACAATCGATGTCATAATTCTCCATAACAGATGATACAATATTTTCAATTTAACAACGAAACAACTGCCAATTTGACGATTATTTCTACGACATTATCGTTCCGAAGAACTATGCAAAGATTTCCTGACACTATTTAATGTCAGTATTAATATCTATATTCAGTTTTTTAAATTTAAAAGTTTACTAGAAGAAAACGCCCTCCTTAGCAAATAACTTTTTGCATGACAAAAATGTAGTTTTTGCCGTTAGGTATTTAATAACTAACTACTCGTTAATTGTATGAAAAAAAAATAGATTTATTACAAAATGTATATACATAATTTGAGTTACTATGGTTTTTATTGGGTTTTAGGTATGGACCGCCCTAGGCGGTATAAGCCTCCCACTAGGGTTGTCAATCGTCCCTATATATTGCTCTTCTTGACCATGTTTCAACGTTACACCTTTTAGATAGTCTTTTTCTTTTAATGTTTACGGGATCCAGTAACTATTTAGGGCCATCTATTTGGTTTCATTCTTTGTACGTGTCCTGCCCATTTCCACTTTAAGCCCAATAACTTTTCGACTTTTCAAAAATTAGAAAAATAGAAGGAATAATAAATATAATTATTAATAATACAAAATTTAAATTGAAATACCTACTGAATATATATTCAAAATGTTGCCTCCAATCTCGATTTAAATTTAAATTTAATTATGGAATATGATGTAATCTGTAATAAATAGATTCAGGTTAGACTTTGCGGCAATCTATAACAAAATATTAGATAGATATTTTCTTTTTAAGATTGCATGTGTGGTGTGGATGCGAGATGCACCTCTGTATTGTGTCTTACTCATTAAAAATAAACTGGCTCTCATCAAATAAAGGTCTCAATATTATAAAAAGGAAAGATTTGGTTGTATGTTTGTTAGTTATGAATAGGCTCCGAAACTACTGGACCGATTTGAAAAAATATTTTGAAAGCTACACTATCCCCGGGTGACATAGGCTACTTTTTATTCCGGGTAAATTGGTTTGTCCGGGGAAAAATCTTCAACGCAGGCGAACCTGAGCGCGGCTAGTATTCAATATTCTATGAATTAAGGTCTAAAATATTTAATAATCATCTTCTTTTGTTACCGTCATTTTAACTAGCAGTTAACACTAAATTGTACTTGTACTAATTTTCTGTGTTAATAGGAAGAGAATAAATTAAAACCTTTACTCGTTGGATTACTCTAAGACATACTTTAATCCTTTCAACACACGGGTTTGAAATAACTAGTCAAATAAGAAAAAGGTACACGTTCAACATTTTTTTAATTTATAAAATTTTGCTCTGGTAAAAATCTCGATTTGAGCGCCGAAGCCGTCAAAACACGTCAAAGTCTCGAGAGAAAGGATTCAGAGACGTTTGTCGTTAAATGTCAAATTAAATTACATAATCGTAGTTGTACATAAGCTCACGCTTAGTTTGTAAATCTCAGCCTTATGTCCACATCCACTAATAATTAAAAATGAGAATGCAATTATAATTGAATATAAAATAATAAAAAAAATCATAACAGGGCTTCCGGTAGATGCATTGCGTGACCCAAGAGCTGGCTCCTATCTGGCTCAGCGTATTAGCATTGCCATTCCACGTGGCAATGCCGCCAGTATCTTGGGAACGCTGCCGCAGTTCAACTGATCCAGATCACTGCCAGAGGGCTCTGGCAGTGATCTAGATCAGTTGAACTATCTATAGATCGTTTTAAGCGGTCCTTAGATAGCTTAACTGTTTCACATGTATTTTATATTATTTTGTACATTTATGTAATTATTTCTGTAAACAAATCTATTTAAATCATAATTTAGTAAAAGTAATTTACTTTAGAATAAATGAAAAATATATGTCTCCAAATATTAGGCTTACGTCCACTAGGTATTCATACAATTCTGAATGCAATAATAATTTTGTAGGTACCTTACTTTATAATAACATAAGTGAAAAATGTATGATAAATAATAAATGTCTTACAAATTACAATAATAAATTATGATGATTGTATGAAAGTAAATGGACCTCATTAATTACTCATTGGCCTCAAGCATTGGCAGCATTCATCGAACATCAATCGGTTCAGCAGAAGATACGAGGTGGCAGAACCGGCCCCGACCGTTACCACTGTTCGCACGAAAAAAAAATTACAGTTAACCAGAGAGTCAAACGCGCGCGCAACGAAAAAAGCACAAACGACCGCCAAGCCACCTCTCTAGGACGTACGCGGTGCTTTTCCGAACGAAAGCGCGGGAAAATTGACATTGACAATTAATTGACAGCGCCTGAAAGTTTTTCAGTAATGTTGAGTGCCAGTGTTGCTTGGGAATAGAGTGAAAATGTCCGAGTTTGGATAATATTTTGAGTGGACTGTGGAGTGAGTTGAGGATTATTTTTTTGTGTCGTTTTTTAAGGATTTGCCAAAATGCCCAGCACTATTCGAGGTAAGTGATATTTGATTTTAAAAAAAGCTATTTTTTTTGCTTTAATTTATAAGAATAAAATATTTTAATTTTTCTTGTCACCTACGTTTTTTACTTGATTATTTTTTAATTAAAATATAAATGTTTTTAGTTGCAATTTATGGTTTTCAAAGTCAATATTAGCAAAATTACAAAAGTAGTAGACAACGTAAAGGTCAATGACCTAATGACACGCTGCTCTGTTGACGGAAGCAGCTAAAATAGCTATCAATCAAGTCGCCTATTTTGAATTCACACAATTGTAATTTAAAATGTTATCCATCTGTGGGCGAGTTTTTGGCGTTTAAAAATGAAATTTTGTTTAAGCGGCAAAATGAATCTAAGAATAAAATCTCATTAGGAGTGGACTGCCTCATATAAAACTAACGAAATTAAACACAAAAAAAGAACTGATAAAAGATGGCCTCCGTTTTGGCGGCAACGGGAATAACATAAGACCGAATTTTATTTACAGACTTATTTGAAATGAAAAAGTTCAGCTGAAATCCCAACCTCAGTAATTGAATTAATGCGTATACGTTATAATATAAAAAAACCTGAATTCATTCGATTCCGAATTATTATCTGTCGGTTGTAAACGACCATTTTAGTTTTTCGCGAGCTTTTCCTCTACCACCTTATCATTGAGATAATGGAACGACAGAAAAGCGATAGTTTTGCGACAGCGGCGCAAGGCCCTGTGTTTACCGTTCACGCACTATTGCATGCTCTGTGGCGCTGCCGCAATCCCTTTCTTCGTGACGTAGTGTACGGTACTTTTGTAGTGATGTCTGTTTTATCGATAATAAACATTTGTCGTAGGTACTTACGTACTACTAATTTTGTATAGGTCAATTCTTGTAACGGATTAAGGCCACCCGAAGGCCTGACAACGAAATCTGGTACTGACAGTTTAACATGCCCTCCGAGACGTACTGTACTCACTTTGATATTAGTTATAAAAAAATAGATAGATAGATAGATATCTCTTTATTGCTATACCGCACAGAAAAATACAAAAACAATTATTTTACAATAAAAGGTACTACAGACGGCCTTATCGCTAACAGCGATCTCTGCCAGGCAAACAGAGAAAAAGATGGGCAAAATACTAACAGTTAAACCATTTAAGTTGAATAAAGTTTGAATTGAAAAAAGTTAAACGCAAAACATACAAAGCTCGGTTTGATGCTGGATGGTGCACTGTCGATTATCGATGTATTGTTTTATGGAAGGTTATATTATAAACGACATCAAGTTCCTTAGATGTACATATAAAACAAAGTCCCTCCGCCCCGTGTGTCTGTCTGAACGCGATAAACTAGAAAACTACCAAACGGATTTTCGTACGGTTTTCACCCATGGACGGAATTATTCAAGGTTTAGGTGTATAATTAACGCGTTCGAAGCCGGGGCGGGTTGCTAGTTCTATATAGCCACTGCTCATCAAAGTCACTGTATATACCGTCTGGTAATCACATAATTAAATAGCGTGGCGTTAATGTATTGTCTGCCTTTGTCATTCTTATGTCAATGAATAGAGATGGCAATAGAATTAAACAACACATTACCCAATGTGTGATTATAAGATATATCCTTTGATTGTCTCAGTGCCTTTGATGCGTAGTAACGCCGTTTGCTTCAAACGTTCAGTAAATTAACAAAATAAGCAAAAGATAGAAGAGATAAAATTGATTTATTCGTTTTGAATATGGTCAAATAATGATATGTTATTATTAAAGACCTACCTATTCAGTCATGCTATGACGTACAAATAGTTAATTAGATTGGTGTTTATTTACAATTATCATAAGTCAAAAGTTCTAATTAGAGAGATATAATATTATGTAATTCCATGCGAATGTAGAATAATACAAATGTCATATATAAAAAAACGTGTGCGTCTCGGGACGCCCGACAGAAATAATAACTTAAACTAATCTAACTAGCGCTGTGGGTTAGAGTGAAAGAGGAGCCTGCTTACCGCTGCTGTATGTTTCAGAGAAAGGTAAGCCAGACAGACTGGTCCCGTAACGCGTTACGTAACGAAGCGGTTTACCCTCCCATAGGAAGTCATCAAATCTTCAATTGAATAAAAAGAGTTATTATTTAAACTTTGACAAAATGTGAATTTCGCGGCAAATTTAACCCTTTTTGTATCCCCATCGACACCACACCCCCATCACTAGCCGGTGACGTTGCTAACGGTGTGCGCAGTTAGCCTCACCCACATACTGAGTAACTGCGCTTGCGCCCGTTATATGAACGCGATCTTGCATTCAGCTTCGTGGGACCGGCTGTCGTGTCATGTCACTTGGAATCGCGGGAAATTAAAAAAAAACAAAAAAAATGGTGCTGACTTGACCATAGGTTAAGGTATTTTAATGTGTCAAACGTACCTACAAAAATACAATTCCTTGTATGTAATATAGGATCTATCTCATAATATTATTAACTAACTAGCTGCTGCCCGATGCTTTGCACGCCTGGTACCTATATTAAAAGTAGCCTATGTCCTTCTCCAAGGTCCCATCTACCTCTATACCAAAATTCATCAAAATCGGTTCAGCGGTTTAGGCGTGAAAATGTAACAAACAGACAGACAGAGTTACTTTCGGATTTATAATATTACTAGCGACCCGCCCCGGCTTCGCACGGGTGCAATGCTGATACTAAATATACTACAAATGTGTTTATTTACGACATCACATAAGAAACATCTAAAATTATCAGTGTTTCTCTTCTATACTAAGCATGTATTATAGATATAAATCTTCCTCTTGAATCACTCTATCTATTAAAATCCGCATTAAAATTCGTTGCGTAGTTTTAAAAATCTAAGCATACATAGGGACAGATAGACAGCGGGAAGCGACTTTGTTTTATACTATGTAGTGATAGATGTAGCGTTAAAATCTGTAGCCATTTTAATTAAGAAGATTACTACTAATTATCTAATGGTGAGATTGACTGTACGTGTGTTAACAACGGCTCGGAAATTCTGTCATGTAGAATTCATTTTAAATTAATATTAAGTATTTAAACCATTTTTCAAATTGACTTAGAGATAGCTGTTAATAAATCAGTTACCTAATTATCAAATACTAGCTGTCCGCGCGCAGCTTCGCCTGCGTTGAAGATTTTTTCCCGGGACAAACCAATTTTCCCGCGATAAAAAGTAGCCTATGTCAACCGGGGATAGTGTAGCTTTCCAACGGTAAAATAATTTTTCAAATCAGTCCAGTAGTTTCGGAGCCTATTCAATACAAACAAACAAACAATCAAATATTTCCTCTTTATAATATTAATATAGACACCCTCTATCCAGGGTATCGAGCATAGTTCGATACTAAAGTTAATAAGTCTTTTATAGGGCAATGTGTACGCTTCTATAACAAGGTCCCAAGCGACGTGTTAGATTTGTCGATTGGCAAATTTAAAAACGTTATTAAACATAAACTGTCTATTAAAGCATATAATAAATTATCTGATTATTTATATGACAAAAAAGCTTGGGATGAATCTGCTCCAACTCGACTCGGCATCCGTAACAAAATTGTCAAGGATCGTACAAAAAAGTGTTAGGAACAGACAAGTTTCTTGCCGGATTCTTCTTGAACTAGGATTACGAGGAACCGGCACCTAGATTCACTAGCATGTAAGAAGACGATTCAAAGTGGTCCTTGTGATTTTATTGAATAAAGAGATTTTGAATTTTGAATTTTTGAATTTTGCACGTCATATAGAAAATTTAAAAACTGGTAAGAGTTTTGTAGGCGGTAGTCGCTTTTGAACTCAAAAGTTTGAACGCATGCACCAAGTGCACAAAAGGAACCTTTCACCACACAGGTTCGAAATAATGACACGATTTAAATAAATAACGCTGACCATTTCACACAGCATCATCTAGTCTAGCCCATAAGTTAGCAGAGCTTGTGTTAAGGGTACCACATGACTGATATACTTATTCACTCATTCGTACTTAAACACCTTTTTTTGTATACATATTATTCGCCTCGGTGAGTAGTAGCTCTGCCTTCTGCGCTGTAGGTTGAGGGTTCGATTCTCTTCCAGGAAATATGTGTGGACAGGACAGGACAAATGTCCTGGGAGAGACACAGATGTCTGGGTGTTATAACTTTTATAACAATATAATATAAGTATTCTATCAGTCAGCTGGTCACTATAATACAAGCTATGCTTAGTTTGGGGCTAGATGGTGTTTGTATGCATTGTCCATCAATATTTATTTATATACCAGCTGACCCAACAGACGTTGTCCTGTCTTAATTTTGAATATTGAATTCGAATCAATTATAATCTATAACTGTCAAAAGACTGACTGTTATGTCAAACGCCATAAGGTTACATTAGAAAAGTTTATATTGTCAAAACCGCTAAGGTTAAATAAGAAAAGTTAATATCGTCGTTAAGTTTTCTTAAATTTTCTACTCTCTTTATTTATCCTTTCATAGGAACCTTCTCCTGATAATAATAAACACGACAAAAAAAGAATTAGCGAAATCGGTTTAGCCGTTCACGCGTGATTATGTGACCAAGGGAAATAGGGATTCATTTTTATATAATAAAATAAATAAATAAAATAAATAAATAATAATAATTGTATAGATTATACACAGATAACCCCTACAAGAAGAAGCAGCTATTCGCAAGCAAATTATCGTCTACAAAAAATCTCAGCCAACCCGCCATTACAATAATAAACGGTTAACTTTCACATTTCTTATTTCAGATATTCAGTCATTTAGGTAGTCTGCTAGTCTAGACTTGACCATATCTCGAAATCAAGCTAGATTCAGGTGTGGGGGCGATGAACTACTTTTGGAAATTTCACTACTAACTTCTCATTAAACTCTTTCGTTTAAAAAAAGGTTGGTCAGCTATTTCATTCGTCACGTTTCTTTTTAATACATTTTAACAGACTTCAAATAAAGCAGATGGTTCTCAATTTCGGTCTCAATATTTTTTTTTTAAATTTGTTACCTTATAATCATAACTTTGTCAATTATGAACCGATTTAGAGAGTTCTTTTTTCATGTGGAAGGATATACTTCCCAATTGGTCTCATAATTTTTTTATAAAAATCGGTTAAATAGTTTGTTTTTGAAGTGACTTCTTTAGCGTCGTTGTGATTTGATAGTCGATGAAACGAAAAAGCGACAGTGAAAAGAGAAAGACACATAAATTCATAAGATTTAACGTGGGAGAAAATGAGATAGGAAGCATTATACGTGTTTGTGCGTGCATGCGTAGTACTAAGCTTAAGAAAAGGCATCACAACAACCGTAGTGTTTTGTATACGTGTACGTATTATACGTTTGTTTTTTGAAGGTTTCACTTCTACCACGTGTACCACACATGTTTTTTTTTTATTAAAATAGCTGGAAAAAATATTTCATCCATGTAAACGAAATTTAAATATGTTGTTTTCCTGTGTCTTTCCAGTGGTCTTTACGATTTTGAATACGGTACTGAAAAGCGTTAAATAAAAACTTTTTAAACCGACTTCAAATAAAGGAGGAGGTTCTCAATTTGGTTGTATTTTTATAGGCATACATTTAATTCATTTTAAAACGTAAAACGTGTCCACGAAGCCACCTTGATTCAGTCATCATATGATCTATCACTGAACTGTCAGTTCAAAATACCTAGTCACTGACTGAACTAACGTCCTGGATTTTTTTTGGCCATCTTTCGAAGCAAACATTGCACTCTTATATTATTTATTTTCCGGTTTTATTAGTAATTTTGGTGTTTTTACACATATAAAGCTAGAGTTATTGATTCGGATGTGAATAATTAAAATAAAAGCTTTGTGTTTTTTTGTGATTCGAGCAAAAATAATCCGTATAAATATTTCTTATGAAAGACGCCATTTTATAAAAAAACAAATGGCGAAAAACAAGATACGACTTTGCGACATCATACAATAAACAATATAAACACATGACACTGGCAACATTTACATTATTATGACACATGTCATTACCGAAGAAGAAGAAGAAGAAGAAGAAGAATCAAAGACCTAGACTAGGCATTAACCCTACCCAGTGAGGTAGGTAAAGTTTAAAGACTCCATTTTTTTTCAATCTTTTCCGTAAGACACGTTTCAAATATAACGGTTACTTCGATCATCACAAATAAACTGATGATCTGTGGCTTTATAGTATTGTCTGTGCTGTGCGTCAATTATTCATTCTGAAAAGCTACACACAATTGCACAGACAAGTCATATCTACAGAAGATTATAAAAAAGGGTTGAAGCGTAGAGTCCTACGGCTCCTAGTACCTGAAACGGCTACGAACTTTGCTCAGCGTTTTGGGCAGTATATGAAAGTTCACATCTTCAACACCATAGCTAAGCACTGTGACATAAGGGCTAAGTCCCCCTCTCAACTGAAATTCATAGTGAAGAAATGGCTGTTGCCATTATCGTATTCTGGAACTGAGGACATTCTCGCTCGTATTGTAGAGTTTGCTTTTTATTATTATTATTATTTTATGTGTTATTTAGCTGTATTTTCATTTTGTAATATTTTTTCTATTTTTTTTCTTTTCTTTTCAATCTTTTTTTTCTATTCATTATGGTAATCAGACGATTAATATATATTATCATTTTTGTATAATCGTAAATCAGATCTCCACGATACAGTGCCTAGTGTGGAGATCAGTAGATATAAATTTAACTGTATAACCATAGCCCCTGTATAACACTTGAAAAATATTCTATTATATTTATGCTTATTTAGTTATAGTCTGTTTTGTGTTGATACAGAAAATAAACAAATTTTTCATTTTCATTTTTTTTTTCTGTATTTATCACGCTAATATCTTTATATATTAACACGTGTAGCAAAAACTTTGTACCCTTTTTTACGAAAATTGCGCGGACGGAGGAGTATGAAATTTCGCACACTTATAGTTTATATAGAGGAGTGCAGAATGCTATTTTTTTTTAATTATGCATAAAAAATACATTGATGATTAATTAATTATGGTCGAATTTCGACCAGTGGGCGACAACTAGTATCAATAAATAGATATTGGTACCACAAGCGAAAAATGTAATCTCTTAACATGTAGAATTTGGCCTACCTACTCGAATCATTTAATTATTTGTTTCTCTATGTCTGTAAATGTTTTCGTGTTGTGTATTAAATAAACCATCATTCTATTCTATTCTATAAGGAAATTATTTTAAGAATTCATTCGCTAGTGTGTGTTTATAAGAGAGACTAAGAATTTCATTATGTGAACAAAGTTCCACGAGTTCTTAAATATTTTAAGCTATCAAAAAAATTTAAGAAACCGTGCCGAACGCGGTCATTCAACCTGACCGGTCTGGACAAAAAAATCACGTTTCTGACCACCACTGACCGTTATAGGTATTTGTATAATAGTGGTAAATATTCAGTGAGAACGGCTGGGAACTTACAAATGTACTGATCATTTCGCGACTGCTCGGTAGTTTCTCTTAATTGGCTATTTAGTATATATTTATCACATGTTTTTGATTTAAAACCCTTTGGTTTTGCTAATTAAAGCTTACATAAAGGGTAGTCTTTTGAAGAAAGCGTATTATAATATAAATGACTATATTATTGATAAGAATGCATGGCCTCATGTCCCTCTGCCCTCAGACACATTTGAATTGTATAAACTCAATTGTATTAGGTTTTCGTAGTTAAGCTAGTTATAAGATGGATCATACAAAACCGCTAGGACGAGTTTCCTGCCAGTTCTTCTTGGAATTGGGTTATGAAGAATTGGGACCTAGTATTTAGTACGTTTCAAAGTGATCCTTGTGTGTAATATAGCCAACAATTATGTATATAGAAGAGCAAAGTTTCATTTGACAGTTTTAAGCGTAATTTTCGCTAAAATTAATTAGGTCAGTGCGAACAGAATTGACACTATATTACTAAAAATTACATTTTGTAAAAATAAAATATATTAAATATTAAAAATTTATTTGACTGGCCTATCGATTTCGGCTCAGTTTTTAGTTACCCTGCCTTCTGCGCTGTGGGTTGAGGGTTCGATTCTCTCCCAGGACAAACATTTGTGTGTTTGTTTTGTGTCTGGATGTTATAAAGTATCATAAGTATGTATTTAAAAACATATATGCATCATTATTAGTCAACTAGTAAACATATTACAAGCTATGCTTAGTTTGGGGCTAGATGATGTTGTGTGCTACTAATATATATATTTTAAAACATCCCCAGATTTGAGTTATTGAATAAAAAATTTAAACAGTTCCCTATTTCAAATACGTTATTTAATGTAGTTAATGTTCAGAGTATCGAGAAATCGGCTATTTGGCAGATGTTTTCTATCTTTTATCATATAAAATTACCGTGTGTGCACCTGACAGTACCGAAATTAAATATGTCGGTGTTCAATTTTACAAGTCCCTTGTTAAATAATAAAACTTGTTGTTAAGGGAAAATCGTGATGCAACCGGCATTTCGTAAAACCTAAAAAATTCGTAGACGGTTGCCAAGAGCACGAAAGTAGCTCTTGAGGCGCACTTTAATCCTTTCACCACACTAGTTCGAAATATCTAGTAACACGATAAAGTCAATAAAGACAAAAAGAACATAAGTACATTTTATCATGAAAAACTTTTGTTCTTACATTATTATGTTTTTACAGTATTTCAAGTCTTGAGACTTGAAATATTGTGTTCGGCTCAGCACGCACTGCGTATTATTCCGCGGCGCATTTTTCGCTAGAAAATTATCATGGCTAACAAGTTCTTGGTAACACGCACTAACGCCGATTTTATCCGCCATCTGCGGTTATTTTCTCCAACCTCAGTTTTTTCTGTCGCGCTCCACGGTCAATTACTGGGTCCAAAGTGAACGGGCACCTTCTTCTTTACTTCCTATAATGGCATCTGTCTTATCGATAATTTAGCCAATGTCAAGTGATTGTTTGATAATAAAGTCTTAGTCGATGGTCATTTGTTAATTCTAAACGTCATCGCGGAATGACCGTCTAGAACTTTCTCGGGATTCCTTGTCGTTCAAATCATATTGCACCATAATACACTTATAATACAATTGTCCATACTTGTCCTATGTAGCCGAATTTTTTCATTAAAATTCCGCTAAGGTTACTGAATAAAACACGTAATAAAACGAGAAAGAATATTAATTTAGAAGTGCTATATTACTTCATGAAATGACAAATGAAGAATCGGACGGACACCGTAGGGTTAATATAAATATGTTATGTAATTTTCAGTCCTAAGTCAACTTCTGTTTTGTAAAACCATCCTAGAAGCTTATTTATAATGCAAAGCACATACCGCGTACGACATATTTTAAACATCGAATAAAAAGCAAAACAGTAAAAAAGTAGTAACGGCTCATTCATATAAATCTTGACCTATTTAATTTTGTTTTCGAACGTAACGCTATACAGTTCCAATTTTAAAATTCGCGCCGCGCTCTCCGAAATGTATCCTACGTGACAGTTCTTCCAAGTTTGAACTCCTCAAACCAGCGATTGTCAAAGTATGTTAAGAAAACTACAAGTATGTGGTTTTCCTTTATAATACTCGTAAAAAATATTAATAAAATATGTGCCACCATATAGTTTTTGTAAGTATCTTTCTACTCTATGTTGATAGGTAATGAATGCAATATTGTAACGTACTCTCCAAGAGTAGCTTTCACAATTTTAAATCTTTTAGACTAATAAACCAATTCACAAGCAAGCTATAATATCAATAATAATTTGTAAAATTTACATATAAATAGCCATTTGAAAAATTTACTATAAAATAAACAATAAAAACTTTGAGCACCGCAGGCCATTGCGCAATTTGCGGGTCAATGCACGCAGTTCGGCTATCTCCCGTTAGCTGGCGCACGTGACAGTAGTTTTACTTTTAAATTCGCGAGCTTGTTTAGTACTGCTACTAGACGGTAGATGTAGCTGCTATGTAAATTTAGTTTTAGGGTCTCTCGTAGTTTATGTCGAAGGAAACATTAAACTGTTTTAATATACATAAGCTCTAAGATATAAGCTCGATGTTATTCAAAAATCTGTTGTAATTAATACTACTATTTTAACACTATTAATACTTCTGAAAATCCAAAAAATACCTACTAACATACCTACATATAAAATTGTACTTAGCAGGTACGTATCTACCTAAATGTACCTACGTGTATCTAGAAGTACCTACCTATTAATAAAAAATACATTACTTATATACAATCTATAAATACCTAAGTTTACAGAGAATCTGCCTTCACGGCATGTAATTACAAAAATAACCCCCATCCCACCCCTTCTATCCAGGCAAGTAATCTAGATCACTGGCCCACTAGGCCCTACAGGGGTGGCCTTGAAACGCCGCATTGCACCCACACAGACAGTATACATCTATCTTTATCCTATCCTTGACTAGGGTAGGATGTAGGACTAAGTTCAGCATTTGTGGGGAGATCTTATGTTTTGCAATGAAAATGAGGGAATGTAATGTTAGGAAATAGAAACATTTAGAAAAAGAGAGATGTGTTATAATTTATAACAGAATAATAAAGAAAATATATTTATTATTAACCTACCTTTTTCACTTTTAAAACTTTCGTTAGTTGCACTATTAAATTTTGATAAACACGGGTTCAGTGTTTGCCGTGAACGATCGCGGCAACTAACGGACAGCGGATCAAACACCCTGATAAAGATTCTCTAGGTGAATCGAAACAGTGTCGTGTTTATCTAAATGTTACTTACCTATTATTATAAATTAACATATTTATTATAACCGGTCCCTGTCCAGATGCCCAGAACATGCCACGTTGAACGGCAAAAGAGATATTGTAAAGTCAACAAATAGAAATGTCATGTTTAAATTGTATGAAACTTTTGAAGTGATAACTTCTTATGGGATGGTAAACCGCTTCGTGACGTAACGCGTTACGGCGCCAGTTTGTCTGGCTTCCCTTTCTCTCACTCTAACACAGCGCTAGTTAGATTAGTTTAAGTTATCACTTCTGTCTGGCGTCCCGAGACGCACACGTTATTTTTTATTTTCCTACTACGTACATTTGTTTGTATGTGAAGTATTTCCTTTGGCGAATAATTCTAAAACATTCGACAATTTGATTAAGAAGAAATGACATTTGACATTACAGTGGAATTGTACCGTCACTATCGTGCGTAAATCGATCTTACAAAAATTTGCGCATAACGATAGAAAGAAGAAGCATTTATTACTAGCTTTGCCCCGCGACTTTGGCCACGAGGTCTCATCCAAATCGGTTTTCCATTGACACAAATTTAATCTATAAAACTAGTAAGATTTACCTGAAAGTATAGATCAGTAGACGAAATATGAGGACGTGTTATGTCAAAAACTGGCAAGACATGATACGACATGCTATGCCGAGATATGAATACCAATTTAGGCCATGCTATGCATTCTTCTGACATACTACCACTGTTTACTTGAGGCTCGTGTTTTGGTTGTTCCGCATTACATAATGAAGGTTTGTACAGACAGCAGAAAAGTTTTCTGAGAATAAAGGTGCTACCACACTAGGCTATAGAATGAGAAAGATATAAAATGTATAAAAACTACGATCATTTGTTTTAGTTCTGCTGTTTTTATAAATAGTACATATTTATTGAAAGTGATTTATGTAATTATTAGTGAAAATCAAAATGCTTAAATCTGACACAAAACTAACAATGTTTTCACAGAAATTAATTACAGGAATGTACAGAATAATATAAAATACGTCTGCAACAGTTGAGCTATCTAAGGACCAACGATCATCTGTAGATGGTCTGTGTATCTGTAGATCGATTTACAACGATATACAGAAAGCTGAACATAATTAATCAATCAGAAACATAATTACTTTATTATTATATTTATTTGATTTTTAACATATGATATTCACACAATAGTTTGAAATAAGTACTATCAAAAGCGTGTTTATTAAGTAATTTTTAATTAATAAATTAAAGCCAAACTTTACCAACTCCTAGGTAAGGCTTTGTTTGTGTCATTCATAATGCTTCTACATCTCATCTCCTATACAATTTCATAGCTCCATCTCACCATCGACTTAACTCATTCTAGTGAAGTCGATTCTAGGGCTCAGTATTGCCAGCGTTAAATAATACCTAAATAGATCAAGGCCACGCATACCTCATTTTCTGCTATCCTTACTGGGACCAACATAAATTCGATTATATACTTTTTTCGTCATTCTGTACGATCGAAGCGCGTAGAGGGAGATAGAGGTATAAGTTAGAGGGGGATGGTGGAGGGGTGGAAAGCGCATGCGTGGGCACGTGCCGTTAGATGGGAGAACACACACGGGGGCAGGTTTTTGGAATATATCTCGGGATATGGCTTCAGATTGTTGAAACAAAGTTTATAATAATAATGTTATTATTTTTGAATAACACATGAAATTTAAGCATTTTTAGTAATGTTGTGTTTAGTTCTTCGACGACATTTTATTGACATTATTATACAAGAACTACAAAGTTGAAAAAATATTCTAGGAAATAGCGTCTACCAAAGTGTTTTTTCAACATTAATTTTATTTGTTGTTTATCTATCTATCTCATGAACGAATCATAGCTATACTAGTCACATCGGAATCTCACCACCGACTGTTCAGTTCTGAGATATTACTCACCCATCGAGATATCCCAGGATGTGAAACCCGGAAGTGTGTCTCGTGCCCACCCCTACGCCAGGGCGTCGTAGCGCCGCCGCTACGCCGTAGGCCTTACAGTGGCTACGACGGCGGTCTGCCGCCTCCGCGCTCATACAAAACGAAACAAAAACAAACATTATGTGATCAGTGAACTCAAAAGTGCCTCTTCTAACCACTGCCATAAAAAGGATAATCGCTTGACCTACTTCACTCTGCACCAAAGTATCATTTGTGATATCAGTGTTCATTAGTACTAGTATGCAATATTCTTCGACTGATACATAAAGTCTGATTCTTAATAATGGCGGGACGTGAGAGTTTGGAAGGTCAACTGACCCAGGTGATACAGCATCATATGTCGCAAGGTGGTGAAGCCCAGGTCAGCGTCCACCAGGTCCAATCCCCTTCAGGCAGCGGTACGAAGCGTCATCAGATCATCATCGACATAAAACAAGACTTAGATATGGACGCGACGAGATCACTAGCGGAATCTGTTATGGAAACCCTGGGAGCGCGATCAGCTGCTGTATACATAGATAACTCAAGCGAAAGCAGTGATCTGGAGTCTCTGACAACTGTCAACGTCATCGTCGCGAACGATTTGACTGCTAGTCCTCAGCCGGAGGCGGAACCGGAAGTTCAGGAGGAGCCAGGGGTTCTGCCAGGGAACAGGATTGCTGTTGACCGGATTGTGGAGCTGACGAATGCTGCTAGTGTGACAGAGACAGCGACAACTAATACTGTCTCTATAACTTCGGCTAGCACAACTGCGTCAGGTAATTATTATGGTAACGTATAATTTGTGTGTTTGTGTGCATGTTTGCTGTGTGTGTGTGTGGAGCATAAACTCATGAAAGATCAATATTGGTAGACGATCCACTCAATAACTGATTGTTGGAATACTTATATACACCTAGACACAGAACTATTTATGTTCATGATGATCATGATGAGAGTTTATTTATTTATTGATTTATTTATATTTGGAAAAATACTATATATACAACATAAAACTAGAAAAAAAACAGAGAGCCAATTACAGGTTTTCACTGATGGAAACATGGTAGTCAAAGGTGTGAACACTATTTAACACACCTTCATGAAAACAGGTACGTGCTCGTTATCCTGATTCTATTCTGAACCTAATCATAAGAGGAGTATTTTACTCAATAAAAACAAGAGAAAATATAGATAATTAAACAAAAAAAAATACATCAAATAGTACCTATATATATGTTTATAACCTGGCTTAGGTGCCAGGTGATACATAAAAAAATTCTGAGTAATGCAGTTATAGCTTAGGCGAAAATGCTTTCGTATGTCTGTCCGGCCGGCGTCTGTCCGGATGTTCTCCTCTACAGGTCGCATTTCTCACCCGATTCTCGTGAAATTTTGTGAGCAGGTTCTATAACTTTATAAATTATTTTCAGTCAATGCAGTTTTGGGTTTTTTTTTGAAATGACGGAGATATGTGGGTTGAAAACGTAAAAAATGTTATATTTCAATCATTTCGAAGAATGTTCGCGAGGTCTACAGTTCACAGAGCCACTAGTATTAAATGAAATGAAATATTAAATAGAGTTACTACCAACAGAGCTGCGAAACCAGTCTTTAATGATAAATAATTCGTCCTGTTGGGGTTGGCTATAGTTTAAGTACTGCCTTGTACCGAGTAATGTATTTTTTCTTACGTTTAATGGATGATGACTCCTCGACCTGCGGTTCCATAGAAACTCATATTTGAGCGTTAAGAGATAAGAGATCTTATAAGGTAAGACCTCCTTCATTGTCGGCCTTAACTTAGTCATCGGGGTTGTGGTCCCAAAGTAAATAAATAAATAAATAAATAATGCCGGACATTTCACACAGCATCATCTGGCCCCAAAGTTAGCAGAGCTTGAGTTATGGGTACCACATGACTGATATACTACTTAATATCCTTTTTTTTGTAAATACATACATATTATACATAGAAACAACCAGACCTGAGACAAATACTTGCAGATCATGCAAACATTTGTCTCGCGGCGGGAATCGAACCCGTAACCTTTTGCGTCTCAGCCGGGCTGCCCACTGCGTCACAGAGGACGTCAAGTGGTACAAGTATTAGAGCTCAAATCGTGGGTGCGGATCAAGCCTTTAAAAAAGGTTGTAGTCCACCTAAAATCGACCAAGTGCGAGTCGAGTCGGACTCGCTCATGATTAATATGGTGCATTCCTATAAAGAGATGTTTAAAAAAAACTGCTATTTTGAAAATTTTCTACATGGTAAAATTAAATGATCTCAGGAAGCAGTACAGTATGCTATTCTATGTATAGTATGTTATTTAAAAAAACTTATTTAAGTAGTATATCAGTCATGTGATACCTATAACACAAGCTCTGCTTACTTTGGGGCCAGATGATGCTGTATGAAATGTCCGGCATTATTCAGTATTATTAATAATATACAGAAAAGTAACCCGGATAAAACAATACAGCCTAAGTATATCCAATGGGTTATTTAAGGAAACGGGCACAATTAAATGAAAGTTACAAGTCTATAAGGGTTGTGGGCATGCCCAGTCGTGCCCACGAAGGTGACTCCGCGCTTGTCCAATCGTGGGAGTTAATGTTATTTTGGTACCTACTTATATTAGGGTCTGAAGGGCTCTCATTCAGATATCCACTTCAGCTATAGGCTTGGTATATAAAGAAACCTTTCATATACCAAATAGGACTTTGTGATATAATTTTTATATATTTTATAGATTATCTCATTGAGAAAGCAAAAACAGAAACAGAACATTTTTCGATCATTACCTATTTGTAAAAATCCTTTTATTTTTTTTAAAAGAAACATCATTTTCTTTTTTATAAATAAAAATCAATTGCTGTACGTTTGGCAAAACTTGAAAATTGCTTGATAGATTTTAATAAATTATTTTCTATAAATACTTACGGGTATTTATCGCGTTTATTTACCTATTTTTCCCGACGTTTCGACAGGTTTACACTCTGTCGTGGTCACGGGATGACTGACCACGACAGAGTGTAAACCTGTCGAAACGTCGGGAAAAATAGGTAAATAAACGCGATAAATACCCGTAAGTATTTATAATAATGTGTTCTGATCGCGTAAGTTTAAAAAACTTTAAATTATTTTCTGTTTTGGCAACCTAATTACCAGTACTTAGATGAACAAACCCAAAAAAATAATTAAACCCTAACAACATCTTATAGTGAACATATCAATATTCAAAATCTTTTATGTATTAAATAAATAAATTGACTTTTCCATCGCATGAAAACAATATATGTCCATCGCATGAAAACACAATGTATCTCTCAAGTTATATATATTATATTAAATTAGATTGTTTAGTGCGATTGCCAAGTCAAACTATATATCTAAAACATAAAAGATTTTTAATATTGATATAGTCACTATAAGATGTTGTAAGGTTAGCTAATTACGTAATAACTTAAGACAGAAGGTCCCTTAAGTAGGGACAGAATAAATTAACCGACTTGGTATTACATGGGTCTCACAATTTTTTACAGTAGAAGAACTGAGTTGCGCGATACATGCTTTTTTAACAAGTTATGTTTTTGATGGCATATATCTAAACTAGATGACTTAGTGAAGTTCGTACCACCTAAATTTGATTTGATTGTAAAACCATAGCTCCGCCACTAACGCCATCTATTGAAGGTAATCCGAAGTAGCAATACCCATACAATATCACCAATTAAGAGATTTTCGATTTTTTCGGCTATTCCTTTGAGTTTTTCCTAATGTTTTATTTTCTAAACCACCCCATTATTGAGGCGAACAAAAGAAAAAATATGTTTTTTAAATCAGGCAAGTCACATTTCAGTTTTAGCCAAGCGAACACACAGCAATGGTTTTATATCAGCTTCCCGCTTTTTTGCATCTACATAAAAAGATACCTATTTCCTTTTCCTGGTCCCTGACAAAACTGTACATATTTTCATCTAAATCCGCCCTATCATTACAACGTAATTGAGTCACGAACAAATATCAAAAAAATCCGCCATCTTGAAATTAGTACGACAAAGAAAGAAATAAAATATTTGACACAAGTCAAAGTCAAAGTTAAAAAATATTTTATTCAATACAATCACAAGAATCACTTTGAAACGTCTTACATACTAGGTGAATTTAGGTGCAAATTCCTCCTAACCCAAGCCCAAGAAACTCCCAAGAAACTCGTCCTGGTCCTAGCGCTTTGCATGATCCATGTTATAACTACCTTAACTACGAAAAATAAGAGAGTTTATATATTCAAATATGTTTGTTAACTGAGGGCAGAGAAACATCAGTCCATGCATTCTTATCAATAATATAGTCATTTATATTATAATACGCTTTCTTCAAAAGACTACCCTTTGTGTAAAGTGTGCTTTAAATTTCTTAATAATTAGTTCAATTGCATTTTCAGGAAGTTTATTATAGAAGCGCACCAAAAGTGTAAGAAAGAAAGGTCGTAAATACAATTATTACGTTTTAAAAATAAAAAGAAAACTGCCTTCATTGAAAATATGTTTTTATTGTGGAAAGTAGATTATTTTGTTGATTATTTTGTTCTCTACGCTCTAATGAGACAGCAAGGTTTCGGAGTAAACGAAAATATCACCAAAATGTACAATATTTAGATTTTAGTTGACTTTTTAAAAACAGCTCGACCAATTGCGATAAAACTTAAATGGGAAGCTGGAAAATGGGAATACAATTTGAAACAAAAAAATAATTTCCCAGATCGGTCTAGCGTCTTTGAGTAATCGGGAACATACATAAAAAAAAAGTTTCCGACGAATTGACAACCTCTTCCTTTTTTGAAGTCGGTTAATTAAAAGGGATAACAGGATAGCTATACTGTCTACGATAAGCATTATCAGTTCCTTGAGATTTGGAAGGTACAACACACTCGTACCAGTATGGTATGTTTTGTCCTGCTCTAAACGATATGAACTCCACCGACACAACAATTTGATGTGTTCCGCAGTATACCTGCAGTGAGACACAATCTATAGACAGAATAGACGGTACACGTTTTGTCTGTATGTATACAATATACTATTATTATCAGTCTATACAACCTCTCTAGCGCAATGGGCCAAGGCCCGGCTGAGACGCAGAAGGTTGCGTGTTCGATTCCCGCCGCGGGATAAATGTTTGTATGATCTGTCAAATATTTGTAGAGGGTCTGGGTGTTTCTATGTATAATATGCATGTATTTACAGAATAAGTATGTAAGTAGTATATCGGTCATGTGGTACCCATAATACAAGCTATGCTTACCTTGGGGCCAGATCCCGTGTGAAATGTCTGGCATTATTATATTATTATTATTATAATACGAAACGTAAATTCATGATTATAAATTAATTTACAAAAATGTTGAGATTATAATCATTAAATTTATATTATGACCAATCGGAAAGTATATCATTTAATTATAAATATCATAATTTTTTTTAATCACTATATAATATTGAGGGATTCATACAAATAAAAAAATAAAACCGGCCAAGTGCGAGTCGGACTCGCGCACCGAGGGTTCCATACAAACCTGTAGGTATATAAGTAAAAGTTCACCCAACACGACAATCGAGTCATAGTTGGAAGATGTAACTAAAAATTTACGGTTTTCACAATTTTTCCAAATTTATCTGTGCTATAAGACGTTGCTTCGTACCAAATTTCAAGATTCTGAGTTCACGGGAAGAACCCTGTAGGTTTTGATTCCCTTGCGAGTGTCGAAAATTTGCGAAAATTTGCAGCATAAACGGCTGTATCTTTTGATTGCATTGGCTTAGAAGTTTGTTTTTTTCACAGCTTTAAGGGACAGTAGACCTGAGTATTTGATATAAATTTCAGCTTGATTCCTCTACACGTTCTTGAGAAAAAGGGTCTTGACAGACAGACAGACGGACGGATAGACGGACGGACAGACGGACAACAAAGTCCTATAAGGGTTCCGTTTTTTCCTTTCGAGGTACGGAACCCTAAAAAACAATCGAATTGAGAACTTTATTTTTTTAAAGTCGGTTAATAAAATAAATTTTGAGATAGCAAATATTGGTGGACAATTGCACATACCATGTAACCCTTAAAAAGAAGTATAACTTGTATTATAGTAACCAGATAACTGATATAACACCCAGGCACAGAACAAACACCTATGTTCATCACACAAATGTTTATCCTGGGAGGGAATCATACTGAGCTGATGGGCCAGTCATATATAGACAGTGTATAGATAGCTCAATTGACTGTCTTGGCAACGTTCTCAAGACACGGTGGCATTGCCACGACTTCAAAAAAAGCTGGAGGTTTTTTAATCGGTTGTTTTTTATGAGCTCAAATTTCATTCAATGAAGTCGGTTTTCTGATGATCTCTGTGGCGCAGTGGGCCAAGGGCCGGATGAGACGCAGAAGGTTGCGGGTTCGATTACCGCTTTGGTACAAATGTTTGTATGATCTGCAAGTATTTGTCACGGGTCTGGGTGATTTTATGTATTTACAAATAAAAAAGTGAATATGTAGTATATCAGTCATGTGGTACCCTAACAAAAGCTCTGTTAGTGTGGGGCCAGATAATGCTGTGTGAAATGTCCGACATTGTGTTTTTTTTTTTAAAAGTAATTATTCATCTACGTACCCCGCGTGTAAAGCAGGGACAGTAGCTAGTTATCTATACTGCGGTGGTTTGAACTGGCGTAGAGAAAAAATTTAAGCGATTATTTAAATGAAATATTTTTCAAACGAATAAAATATTTTAATTTATATGGCCTGTAGCTTGTAGCCGTAGTCTGTTTAAACTATACTTATTCTAATTAAATCGATTAGCTTAATTTATGAAGATTTTAATGATTTATAATTATAGATAGCCTTTTTTTGAAACTGAGGAGATATTTATAGTTTTAGTGACGCGCGTCGACACATTAGTTAGGGCGCCATATTGTTTAATTTACTCAATTAATTTTTAACACTTGTTTATTTACTGAAATGTTAAGAATAATATAAAGTTACATAAAATACATATGAAACAGTTGGGCTATATAAGGACCGTTTAAAAAAATCTATAGATAGCTCAACTGATCCAGATCACTGTCAGAGCGCAGCGTCCCCAAGACACTGCTGGCATTGCTAGGTTAGACATAGACATATACACTCATTTATTTGCACACAATCAGTACGAAAAGAAAAAACTTGCACTCCGGGAGTGCCGACAGAAGTGAAAACTTATTTTGGCGCGTTAGACATATTTTAGATAGGTACTAGGGTTATTGGGTTATTGGGTTATGAATTGCATTTTATTTATGAATTGTATTTTATTAGTTATTAGAAACTTTAAAATACATTTAATATTCTTTTATGTTTTTGTTCAGAATGTAGATAATATATCAAAGAACCTAACTCAGAAAACTTCTCCATACAAAAGTAGACCTTAATTCACATGTTTATAACATGTGAATTAAGGTTTATAATCAAATGGGGCGAACGCGGCAGCCCCGCGTTTCGTAACGGTGTCGCGAGTCCAGAGGTTTTACCTCATCTAAAAATATGCGTACCGCGTTACACGAAGTTTTCACTTTTTCACGTTTTCATGTCATGTCATGTATGTCATGGCACAGTATCAAAAAGGTCTCGACTCAGCATAATATGCCTCGCCACTTGGAGGTAGCTAGGCGCTGGTATTCTTTCGAAAGGTGGAATGGCAATGCTAGCGCTGGCCAGCTCTTGGGTCACGTGATAGTTCTAACAGACGTGAAATAATTTTGACACCAAAACAAAATTAGATAAATAAATATTGGTGGACAATGCACAGAACAACGTCTAGCCCCAAACTAGGCATAATTACAAACTATTGTGACTAAATGGCTGATAGAATACATATATATTTTTAACCTTAATAAAATACTTTATAACACCCAGTCACAGAACAAACGTCTATGTTCGTCACACAAAAGTGTATTCTGGAAGAGAATCGAACCTTCAACCTACAGCGCAGAAGGCAGAGCAACTACCAACTGAGGTGACGGTCAAAATTTCCTGTTTCTATTTGTCGGAAGTAGGATACAGACAGGAAGAACGATAGCATCTTTCCTAAATTTTGCGCCAAGAACCTGAATCTAGAGCTTACAGACTGCCGGTATCTATCTAGGTCACTAGGATCAATGTTGCAGTGCTTTGTATTGCTACATACAGTGCTCGAGGTACGAATACGGCAAATGAAAGATGTATGCCATATTCGTCCCGAGGAAGTTCGTCCCATATAAATAAATCTGCTTTTAATTAAATTATATTAAAATTGATGACCACAGTTTTGGCTGTGTTGATAAATTATACTTATGTCGGTAACTGTACTTGCAATAATTTTGGTATGCGGGACGAATATGGACAAATATTATTATGCGGGACGAATAAATACTTTTTAATGTAGTGGACTGAAAATCAGGGACGAATGTGGCATAAATCAAATGAAAACTTGAACATTCAAATGTTTTTTTATCTTCAAATAATATAGTTGATGCTTCTTCTTATCGTGTCACTATTTATTTCTAACTAGTGTGGTGAAAGGATTAAAGTGCGCCTCAGTGGCTCCATTCGTGCACTTAGGCATGGGGTCTCATCCGTAAGCAAGGAAAAGTAGTTCAAATAAATACCAATAGATGGCATTACAGGTATCGATTTGTTATTCAAGTTAATAAAATATCTAAATTAGGTCCTGATAAAAGCATTTTCCAATTTCATTAAATATCATAAGGATGGGAAAATCAAATAAAAGCTATTTAAACATGTTTTTTTTATTTTTTCAAAATTAAATGATGTCGTCGTACCTTTGGTGGCAATTATTTGTACTTCGTACTATTAATAGGTGGCGGTATTTTCAATTACTGTATTGTTGCATTTTACATTTTGATAAACACGGGCTTTACTCACGTAGGTATTATTTTGTCGATGGAGGCACCGACATTGTTTCGACTCATCTATATATACCTACCTACCTATTTTTTATGTGATCGCGGATAACTTCCGTCGTTTATGAACCAATTTTGATGATTCTTTTTTGTTGGAAAAAAGATATAAAGAAAAAAGAAAAAGATATACCAAGGGTGGTACCATGATAAGGAAACCAGGATCTGATGATGGCATCCCAGAGAAATCGAGGGGAATCTTTGAAAATCGTAGTGCGACTAGTGCGTTTGTAAATTTTTTCATTGAGTATTTTATTAAGGCACTACTATTTAATGAAGGTCTGCAGTTGATCTGATGATGGAGCCGAAAGACAGTCAAGGGAACTCCTCAACGATTTACAGCAATTACCTGGTGTTTGGGCTTGATTAATTTGTATTGATCAAAACATTAAAGCTAGGTACCTACCTATATGGGTTGTGTCTGTCATTAGGGGTTTGATGTTGAAGATGAAGGACAGTCAAGGGAACTCCACAATTTTGTACAGTAGCTGCCTTGTGTATAAGTATACATGAAGTCGGCTGTCTTTTTAGTTTTTAGATCTATTGTAAGACATATTATATTCGAATTACAAACTACTTAGGTACCTACCTACCTACATATAAAAAAAAACTAAAAACGTGTGCGTCTCGGGATGCTCGACAGAAGTGATAACTTAAACAAATCTAACTAGCGCTGTGGGTTAGAGTGAGAGAGGAGGAGCCTGCCTACCGCTGCCGTATGCGTGAGAGAAAGGGAAGCCAGACACACTGGCGCCGTAAGGCGTTACGTAACGAAGCGGTTTATCCTCCTATAAAAAAGGTATTTTCAAAACCTCTATGTAACTACCTACTTACCCAGGTAGGTAGTGTACCGCGTCCCACACCCGCACGACTAAATAATATACAATGTGTAGGTAGGTACATAGGTAGGAACAGACGACACGTTCTGATTTGTTTGACAAATATAAATCTACGTAGATACTAAGAAGTTACTTAGAAGTACACGATCTACCTATTTTAAAAGGAATCATTTGCCTGATTCGATCATGCTCGCGCGCGATCCGCAACGCGGCAAGCTGGCAACGTCGCGCGTCGCTGCATTAAAAGCTGCAATGATAGATAAACAGATCGATCGCTCGATTCGCTCGGCTTTTCGACGCATAATTACCGCCATCTATTGGTTGCGAGTTTTACTAGTAGGTAATAAATCCACTTCCAGACGCTAGGTGGCTCTAAATATCCACCGCGCGAAACGGCATCTAGCGCCTATGTAGGCAAAACCAAAATAGCCCGAAGAATAGCCCGCCTTAGGACAGTCGCGTTTCGTTGTATGGGATGAGGCATCTGTACTAGTATAGTATTATGTTATCTGTGACTTAGGTAAGGCTTAATGTAAGCTCTCGGCCTTGCCGACAGGCCCCCAGGAAAGACGAATCAGTACATGCGGTGTCGGTTCGGTTGCAGCATAACAGCTGGCACAGAGCCGGGCTTAAACTCTAAAACACGTGTATTTATTATGTATTTAACGTATCCAAACCAAGTTTCAAGCAAATTGCACGTTCGTGAAAATATACATTTTTATTAGTGATAATGAATACTTTTTTTACATACGTTTTCATGCCTTTTTTCCCTTTTAAGGGTTGTGTTTCCTAAAATCTGATCTTAGTACGCCTACTCTATATAAAAGTAACCCTCAAAATATACGTGTACGTGTATACGTGTACGTGTATACGTGTACGTGTGTACGTGTATACGTGTACGTGTACGTGAATTTAGGTTCCATTTCCTCCTAAATGCCATTCGTGGTAATACCACTGGCATTACCACGTTGAATGCTGCCATCTGATAGTGATCAAGAGCAGTTGAGCTATCTGTAAAACGTTTTATCGGTCGTTAGATAACCGGTTTACATTTATTTTATATTATTGTATATTGTTATGTACATTTCTGTAATTATTTACTTACATATATTATTGCACAATACCAACTCTAATGTTTGGTAATATTTTCTTACCTACCTTACTTATTTTTTTCTAATTATGTTTACTTATCTAATTCTATTATTGTTTGACGATTCACGATAACTAATTTCTAAAAATAGTTTTCGACCTACAATTTTAATGAAAAATAGTTTTCAACCTACCACTTTAATGAAAAATAGTTTTCGACCTACCATTTTAATGAAAAACTATCGCGTACTACCACAAAAAAAAAAGTATACCTAATATGTGTATAATGCAGTGGGCTACGATATTGCTACAGTAATTAGGTTACCATTTAATTAACATAGATAAATAGAAATAAATAATAGTATATTATAGCTGTTTATTATCCCTAAATAAAAAAATTACGGGTTGCACTCCGGGAGTGCCGACAGAAGTGAAAACTTATTTTGGCGCGTTAGACATTTTTTAGATGGGTACTAGGGTTATTGGGTTATGAATTGCATTTTATTTAAGAATTGTATTTTATTAGTTATTAGAAACTTTAAAATACATTTAATATTCTTTTATGTTTTTGTTCAGAATGTAGATAATATATCAAAGAACCCAACCCAGTAAACTTCTCCATACAAAAGTAAACTGTAAACATGTGAATTAAGGTTTATAATCAAATGGGGCGAGCGCGGCAGCCCTGCGTCTCGTAACGGTGTCGCGAGTCCAGAGGTTTTACCTCATCTAAAAATATGCGTACCGCGCTAAAAGAAGTTTTCACTTCAATAAATTAAAAAATAAAATAACCCAAGTCTGAGAAGACATCTGAGTGCTTCCGTGCTTCGAAAAGCGTGTAAAACCGTTAAGCTCATCTTTGTGCTTCTGTACTACGGATAATTGACCGAGCGAGCACGCGTGTCACCGTTTCAGACAAAAATACTTTCGTATGTCTGTCCGGAAGTTCTCCTCTATAGGTCAGGTCGCATTTCTCAACCGATTCTCGTGAAATTTTGTGAGCAGGTTCTACAACTATATATAATTTTTTGTCGATTCAGTTTTTGGATTTTTTCAAAATGGCGGTAATATGGGAGCTGAAAACGTAATAAAAGTTATATATCAGTAATTTTGAAATATGTTTGCGAGGTCTACGGATCACAGAGCCACTAGTAATAATAGGTACAGCATAGTTTAGTTCTTGCATGAATAATCCATGTTCGGTATAATATTTTGGGATTTGGGTCGAGTTGTGCCATAGTGGGGATATGGCTTTAGGTGCCTTGGGAAGGAAATCAATACGGAAGTAACATTGAAAGTATTGACCGATCGTCCACCGGCAAGTGAAGTGCCTTGTTAGATAAATTTATGGCATATCTTCAGTTTGGGGCGTGTATTTTCTAAAGTTAAAATTGGCAGGATATTTAGCTCGATACAAAAAAAAGAGGACTATAGATGTACTGACGACCTCTGTGATGCAGTGGGATAAAGCGCGGTTGAGACGCAGAAGGTTGCGGTTCGATTCCCGCCTCGGGACAAATGTTTGTAAAATCTGCAAGCATTTGTCTCGGGTCTGGGTGTTTCTATGTATATGTATGTATTTACAAAAAAAGGATGTAAGTAGTATTTCAGTCATGTGGTACCCATAACACAAGCTCTTTACTTTGGGGTTAGATGATGCTGTGTGAAATATCCGGCATTACTTATTATATACTTACAGGACAGGACAGATGGACAGGATCTACTAGTAAAACAGTTCTATTGATAAGAGACTTGTATGTCGATCGCGTAGTTTGTCAACGTAATTGCCATTGAACGAATTGGTTTTGGCAAAGGTTTAGATTTGGCTAATCTGAATGTTAAAATGTTAGCGCGCTATACTTCCTGAACGAATTAATCGTTGATTTTACCAATCGAACAAATTTATATATAACTAGATGACCCTTGCCCACTTCGTTCGCCCACAGCTTTACAAAACATATTTAGGTACTAATATCACTATTAAAAAAAAGATAGCTATTCAAATTATTCAAATAATTACAGAGATTTACAAAGTTACGGATAAATATTGATAGATGGCGCTAGCGGTCACCCGCGGCTTCGCTCGCCCTATTCCCGTTCCCGTTCCCGTGGGTTTTCTGGGATAAAAAATAGCCTATATCCTTATCCAAGTTACTAACTATATTCATTTTAAGTTTCATCCAAATCGGTCCAGCGGCGGTTCTCTCGAGTTATAAGTGGTGTAACTAACACGACTATCTTTTATAAATATATATATATATGTATATAGAAGATATATAATAATAATAATGCCGGACATTTCACACAGCATCATCTGCCCCCAAAGTAAGCAGAGCTTGTGTTATGGGTACCACATGACTGATATACTACTTATATACTTGTTTTTTTTGTAAATACATACATATTATACATAGAAACACCCAGACCCGAGACAAATACTTGCAGATCATACATTTCTCCCGTGGCGGGAATCGAACCCGCAACTTTCTGCGTCTCAGCCGGAACTTGGCCCACTGTGCCACAGAGGTCGTCATTGTACATTGCTGTGTATTATAAATTACCTGCTGACCTATTTCCGTCAACTAATACAAAATCGATAGAATATAAATTAGTGGTCCCACTGATCGCTATTAGTACAAATAGTTTGCTTGTTAAAGGCGTGTCATCGTTAAATTCTTATTGACTACCTGCTGCCTGTGGATTTGCACGCGTGGTATCTACATAATAAATAAATAATCCCGGACATTTCACACAACATCATTTTGGCCCCAAAGTAAGCAGAGCTTGTGTTATGGGTACCACATGACTGATATACTACTTATATACTTTTCATATTATACAAAGAAACACCCAGACCCGAGATAAATACTTGCAGATCATACATATATTTATCCCGCGGCGGGAATTGAACCCGCTGAGTTGGAGCTGATTCGACCTATTAAAAATTTCATCCTATATTTTTTTGCACCCTTTTATATCACGGCGTCTGGTACATACACTGCGTGACCCAAGAGCTGGCTCCTATCTGGCACAGCATATTAGCATTGCCATTCAAAATGGCAATGCCGTCAGTGTCTTGGGAACGCTGCCTCTGGCAGTGATCTGGATCAGTAGAGCTATCTATAGATAGTTTTAAACGGTCCTTAGACAGCTCAACAGTTTCACATGTATTTTATATTATATCATGTAACTGTACATTTCTGAAAATAAATGTTTTAATACCCTTGGGGGTAAGTTCGTAAACACTCGAGAGTCATAATAAAATATTTTATTTATTTTATTTTTTATTATTTTATTTATTTATTTTATTTTTTTCCAGCTATTTTCTTCTTCTTCTTCTTTGTTTATGGCATGTGACATAATAATCCCAATTTTGCCAGTGTCAAGTGTTTGTTGAATGTTGTTGAATGAATGAATGAATGAATTGAATGAATGTTGAATGTTGAATGTTTGTTTATGGTCAATTTGTTTAATAAAGTCTTAGTCGATGGTCAATTGTCAATTTTAGACGTCACGCGGAATGGCGTCTAAAATTTTCTTGGGATTCCTCGTCGTTCACATCACATTGCATCACAACACACATTTAATTCAATTCTCCATACCCGTCCTGTAGTCACAATTTATTCATTAAAATTCCGCCATTATTGCTAATAGCGAACAAGTTCGATGGTCCTTTATTCAGCTGTATTGGAGTACTGATTAATTAATAATGTATGTATATAAATATAATTATCTATATTATATATTAAGTGAATTTGACTGTTGACTAACTTAGCCCTAAGATTTTACTAACCCATTATGGATCTAGCTATCTGAATGAATAAATGAATTATTATTATTATTACGGAATAAAACATGCAATAAAACGAATAAAACAATATTAAATTAGCAGAGCCGTGCTACTTCATGAAATGACAAACGAAGAATCCTCCAGCTATTTCGATTTCAAAACCAAACTTCTCAAGTGATTTTGATGACATTTCTATGGGACCAATCGGAATACATCCATAGTAAGTAAGATTTTTTCAAATCGGTTCGTATAATGACGGAGTTATGAGGTAACAAACAACCGAATAGTGATCCTCCTCCTTTTTTGAAGTCGGTTAAAAAGTAGCCAATGTCCATTCCCAAGATACAATTTATCTCTGTACCAAATTTTTTCAATATCTATTCAGCCGTTTAGCAGTGAAAAGATAACAAATAAACGGACAGGAAACTTTTGTAAATATAATGTTAAGTATATAATATAGTACCTTTTTTAGATGACCGAGCTGTACTCGGTATAAAACACGGATAAAACGATGTTTTCTAAGAATGAAACCTAGCTAGATCGATTTATCGCCCCCCAAATCCCTCTGCATACTAAATTTCATGAAAATCGTTGTAACCGTTTCCGAGATTTGGATTATATATTATATATATACATACATGAATTGCTCGTTTAAAGGTATTAGATATATAGATAGATAGATTAGTAGGAAGTCTTACATAAATACTCGATAATTAAGGGGTATACCTACCTAAGTAGTAATTTAGGGTTTAGCTATGAAAAGGTAATAAATAAAGAGACAAAAGGACATACAGGAAAATCACACACTATTGAATTAACAATATTATTTTAGATGTCTAATAGTACAACCGAAGGTTTTTACAGATAACGTAATTACAGAAATGTACAAATTAATATATAATAACGTTTTAAAAACTAAAAAGAAAACCGACTTCATTAAATAAAATTTGAGCACAATAATACAACCGAATTGCGAACCGTCTGTTCGGTCGGTTTAAAAAGGTTTTTTTTACGCTTTTTAGTCTTACCATAATATTATGAACGCGAAAGTTTGTATGTATGTTTGTTACTCTTTCACGCAAAAACTACTGAATGGATTTTTATAAAACTTTACAATAATATAGCTTATACATCAGAATAACACATAGGCTATAATTTATAAAGATATTGAGTGAATAGTCCAAAATATAACGTTAAGTGTCAAGTAAGTAGGAATAAAATCTACCATCTGCGAGCTATTCTGGCGTGCGCTGTCAAAATTACAATTTAGTTAGAATTGCACGAAGCACTAACTTTTCGCAGACGAAGTCTGCAGCAAAATTATAAAGTACCAGCTAGTACTTTATAATTTTTCGAAATTCGTAAACACCACTGGATAGTCACAGGAAAGCGAAGTACTAAATTTCGTTTAACTTAATAACGTATTTTTCCATATATTCTGATTTAAAAACTACAAAACCGATTTTGTAAAAAATGGGACCAGTCGGGAAGTAAGTAACCAGTCGGGAAGTAAGTAACCAGTCGGGAAGTAAGTAACCAGTCGGTAAGTAAGTAACCAGTCGGTAAGTAATCAGTAGGGCGATTATGGAACTCTAATTACAATCAATGTCTATCAGTTTTCATAGATTTCGGATAGACATTGATTGTAATTAGAGTTCCATAATCGCCCTGGTCATAAATGACGGAGCTAAGAGGCAACAAACAAAAAAATGCTTCCTGATAAGAAAGTCTAACTTTTAAGTTGTCTAAGAAGTAAAATGCCTAAATGCTAAAAAGCTGAATGCCTAAGATTCAGAAAACCTAAAACGGTAGTAAGCCTAAAATGCTAATTGTATAAATGTGAAACTGCCTATGGTGTCTGTAAAGTCGGTTTACGGACGATAGTTTAACGTGACAACGTCATAACAATGTTATGCGCTCTCGCTACGATCGTAACGGGACAACGAGCGTAACGGGACAATGAGTCATCCTTTTTCGTGCGTGCAGCCAACGTTCATCGATTTATTAGACGTTGTCACGTCAAAAAAGCAACCGAATTGAGAACCTCCTCTTTTTATTGAAGTTGGTTAAAAATACATGTGACTGTATAACAGTTTAGCTGTAGAAACAAGTTTAGATACAGGGTAGTACAATGGGCGGTATTATCGATGGATCTGTGCCAGACAACCTTGGGATAGAATTATGTATTCTATCAGTCATCTTGTTCTTGTAGTTGGCTTTGCTTAGTTTAATTTGACGACTTCTGTGGCGCAGTGGACTTAGGTCCGGCTGAGACGCAGAAGGTTGCGGGTTCGATTCCCGCCGCAAGTATTTGTCTCGGGGATGGGTGTTTCTATGTATAATAAGTATGTATTTACAAAAAAAATATATGTAAGTAGTAAATCAGTCATGTGGTACCCATAACACAAGCTCTGCGTACTTTGGGGCTAGATGTTGTTGTGTGAAATGCCCGGCATTATTTATTATCCTTACTTCCTTACTATATATAATATTTTTATATTTATTATTTATAATATAATATTATTTATAATTATATAATGTATAATATCATAATATATATAATATTATAAATGCGAAAGTAACTCTGTCTGTGTGTCTGTCTGTCTGTCTCGCTTTCACGCCAAATCTACTGAACCGATTTAAATGAAATTTGGTACACAGATAGTCTAAAGCCTGAGAAAGGACATAGGCTCCTTTTTAATTGGTAAAAAGTGTTGTAAAGGGTTGAAAAGGGGGATGAAAGGTTGTGTGAAAGTATTGTCATTTTCAGAACTAGAAGCATACCATTTTGGGTTGTTGATCCCCACTAATATTATAAATGTGAAAGTAGCTCTGTCTGTCTGTTACGTTTTCACGTCTTAACCGCTGAACCGATTTTCATGAATTTTGGCATTGAGATAGATGGGACTTTGGAGAAGGACATAGGCTAATTTTAATGTAGGTACCATGCGTGCGAAGCCGCGGGCAGCAGCTAGTTTATTATGAGAAAGTAATTCAGGTGAGAAGGACATTTGTTATCTCATAATAGTGTATTTTTAGCAAAATTATTATCATCATTAGCGAGTCCGCTAGAGTTGAGATCTCCATATTGACCAAAGATCTCTTTATGAACAAATATTTATATACTGATCAAATATTTTCATAGCGACCATAAATAATACCAGACATTTCACACAGCATCACCTGGCCCTCATCACCTGGTAAAGCAGAGCTTGTGTTATGGGTATATACCTGACTAATATACTAATACTTTTGACGTGACAACGTTTAATAAATCGATGAACGCCGGCTGCACGCACGAAAAAGGATGACTGATTGTCCCGTTACGCTCATTGTCCCATTGCGCTCATTGTAACGTAACGATAGAATAGAATAGAATAGTATTTATCTGCAACAGCATGACACAAATAAGTAAGTTACAATAAAATCGGATACAGTAAAATCGATCGGGGCGAAAGCGCATAAGTTTTGTTATGACGTTGTCACGTTAAACTTTCGTCCGTAAACCGAATTACAGACAACCATTTTTTTTTAATACTTACATTTTACACATAGAAACACCCTGACCCGAGACAAATACGTACAGAACAAACAAACATTCCTCCTCCGGCAAGAATCGAACCTGCAACCTTCTGCGTCAGTCGGGCCTAGGCTCACTGCGCCACAGAGGTAGTCAGTTAATTTAATTTAAACTGTGTCTTACGGTCCGATAGTTGATTAAAAGTTAACATACAAAAAAACAACAACCTAAGTATGTCAGTAAGTGTATCTCTATCACTACGTAGTATAAAACAAAGTCGCTTCCCGCTGTCTGTCTGTTACTATATATGCTTAGATCTTAAAAACTACGCAACGGATTTTGATGCGGTTTTTTTAATAGATAGAGTGATTCAAGAGGAAGGTTTATATGTATAATACATGCATAATATAGTAGAAATACTGATAATTTTAGAGATTTCTAATGTGATGGCGTAAATAAACACATATTTTGCACTTACATTGCAAACGCTGGCTGAACCTTATGAGATAGAGCAAAATAATGTACTACAGTATTTATTGTACACTTTTTGTGAGTAACATTCTGTAGTATATTTAGTATCAGCACGGATGCACCGTGCGAATCCGGGGCGGGTCGCTAGTTATAGGTATGAATTAGACAAATTAGGTAATTAGTCTTTTGGAGTCGAGACCCTGGCCCCGTGGAGAACAGGAGCCGGAGTAGATACATTGCGTGACCCAAGAGCTGGCTCCTATCTGGCTCAGCGTATTAGCATTGCCATTCAACGTGGCATTGCCGTGTCTTGGAAACGTTGCCTCTGACAGTGATCTGGATCAATTGAGCTATCTATAGATCGTTTTAAACTATCCTTAGATAGCTCAACAGTTTCACGTGTACTTTATATTATTATATATTATTCTGTACATTTCTGTAAATTATTACTGTAAATAAATTTAAACTCATTCAATTAGCTAAATAGGTACTTATATAGGTACCAACTTGACCCTACTGACATAATAATAAAATAAGTGGTTTAATGTTTTAAGCGGTTCCGTTCCTAGCTAGCAAGAATTACCTTCTGTCAATACCTTATCCGTAGCTGTGCGGTAATGTAATGGCGTCACGAGGTCAATGCACTTTGATTCTATTCACTCCATTATTAAGTAAGACGATTAATTAATAAACCCATAACTTAACCCTTATATTTGAATATATAGGTAAAGTAACAAACTAAATAATAATAATACATACGGAATCCCTGTACAAAAATTCGAACGCTTTGTACTTGGTTTTATTACTGGCTGATAAGTGGCACCATCTATTATGAAGTAGCGGTACTAGCAGTGTTCTAATAATGAAAATGTCAGCAACCCTCGTGACCTACATTTATTAACTGTATTCCTGTTCCATAAATAATATAACAATGTTATTTTTGTCATGCTGTTTAAAGAATTTACGTAGCATTTGATTTTTATCAGTTAGTTTATTTGCTGATATTTTATTTGAACCTTAATTTTTGTTTTTTTTTCAAACTATGAATACGGAATTTCTAGGAAAAAGTAATAAAAAAACAAATACATAATCCACTACCTAAACAGTAATAAAACACACATTCTTTCTTACATTTATAAATGCAAGACAGTTACAGCCAGCGCCACCTGCTATGGAGTAGCGGCGACTTTTACCGTTGTGCAAAGACCGCGTGACACAGTTTCGACTCAGCTGTTGTCGTAGTGTGTGTGAGGTCCGGGTCGCAGTTACTACACGCTATTCTGTGGCTGGACCGTTAGATATAAAGTTCTTGAACGATCATTCCCGTTTGTCCCATTTCCAATACGATTGATGGGACGAATAAGACTTATAGTCTTATTTATTTCATTTACCACTATTAGTGAAACAATTGAGACTTATAATGTCTTATTTCTCCTATTTCCAACTTAAGTGCTCTTGCTTGTATAGAAACATGTACTAGGTACACATAAACGCCAAGAGGTCAACTAAAGCTTGTAAACGCTTCTGACTATGTACATCTCCCTAATACTAATATCCCTCATACTAGCGTGATTTTTAACCGACTTCAAAAAAGGAGGAGATTATCAACTTACCGATTGGTCCCCTAGAATTTCATCAAAATCGTTTCAGTGGTTTGGTTTTTATATTAAAATAGCTGAAAAAAATATGTCATCCTTATGTCAATATTAAATAAATGAAGTCGGTTTTCTTGTTTGTTTTTAAAATGTATCTAATTATTTTTATGGATGTTTCTTTGTAGCTCAATACGGATGAACGGATTTTGATAAAAATTGGTATAGATGTAGTTTTTGAACTGTCATAGCTTATACTAATTCTTATGTAGGTACCACGCGTGCGAAGCCGCGACTAGAAGCTAGTATATTACCTAACATAATACTCTTACTTTAGGTGTAAATTTTAACGTAATTATATAAGCAGGAAAGGCGAAGTCAAATATTGATAATTTGAACTAGTTTATGCCCCCGGCTACGCGTAATACCTATATTGAAAGTGGCCTGTCTCTCTCCAAGATACATCTATCTACTTAACAAGTAAATCTGTCCAGCTTTTTAGCTGTAAAAATGCGACAAACAGACAGCAAAGACGTTTTATAATATTATTGTGGATGTATACGGATGTATTCTAATGCACAGCATAGAGAAATTAAATGTTCTATGATCTAATCTGACTGGCCTGACAGCTCAGTGGGTAGTAGCTCTGCCTTCTGCGCTGTAGGTTGAGGGTTCGATTCCCTCCCAGGATAAAAATTTGTGTGATGAACATAGGTGTTTGTTTTGTGTCTGGCTGTTATAAAGTAGTTTCTGCCCGCGGATTCGCACGCATAGTACATACATAAAAAGTAACCTATGTCCGTTCCTAAGATACAATCTATATCCATAACAAAATATGGACGCAAAAAAAAAGTTTTGTTCATCCAATCGCTACCAAACTTCCCCGGGATCACATAGGCCATTCTGAAGGTTTCCTAAAAATTTATCGAAATAGGTCCAGCCGTTTTGGAGTCTATATGGAACATACTACATAAACACATCGCCTTTTATATTAATAGTATGTATGTATTTAAAAACATAAGTATTCTATCAGTCACCTGGTTCCCATCGTACAAGCTATGCTTAGTTTGGGGCTAGATGGTGTTGTGTGCTTTGCCCACCAATTATATATTTATTTGATTTATCTATACATATGGCATGGGAAATCTATAGTATCTTAGGCGCAAATATGCCGTTCTCGCTCGATATGGCCTACATATTTGAGCATTTTGAAGTCGAGACCCTGGGCCCGTGGGGAACAGGAGCCCATTGCGTTATTAAAACTATTTCACGGTAGAAAATCGCGTGACCCAAGAGCTGGCTCCTATCTGGCTCAGCGTATAAGCATTGCCATTCAAAGTGGCAATGCCGCCAGTGTCTTATGGGCGCTGTTTTGTCGTGATCTGGATCAGTCCAGCTATCTATTTCACTGTTTCAAATCTAATACCTTTAAACGAGCAATTATTTTATATATAAATATAAATATATATAAAATACTTAATCTGAATCTCGGAAACGGCTCCAACGATTTTCATGAATTTTATTATGCAGGGGGTTTCGGCGGCGATAAATCGATCTAGCTCGGTTTCATTTTTAGAAAACGTCGTTTTATCCGTGTTTTATACTGAGCGAAGCTCGGTCATCCAGGTACTGTATTTTATACAAACTGCTGCCTGCGGCTTCGCACTCGTGGTACCTACATAAAAAGTAGCTTATGTCCGACCCTAAGATACAATCTGTATTCCTAGTAAATTTTATCAAGAATTGTTCAGCCGAAAAGGACAAAATTAAGCCAAAGGACGGACACACTTTCGTATCTTGTAAATTATTATATTAATACGTGAAGCAAAAACTTTGTACCCCTTTTTACGAAAATTGCGCGGTCATGAAATTTCGCACACTTATAGTTTATATAGAGGAGTGCAGAATGCTAATATTTTTTTTAAATTGTCTGGTAGAAATCGTAACCATGATAAGACCGCCGATTGCAGTACACTATTAATTTATGTATACGCACTAAGGCTTAAATTTCTTATTTCCTGTTGTAGTGTTCTCAATAAAGTTCTTTATTATTATTATTATAATTATTCATAAAAAAATACTTTAATTATTAATTAATTATGGTCAATTTCGATCAGTGGGCGACCACTACTTTCTGGAATTACTCTCTGTAAGTAAGTAGGTACAAGACAAAAAAGCAACGGGTTCAAAACCTGACACCTGTGCAGGCACGTGTTGAATGACAGAAGTAGGTACTGACCCGGGTTAATGACCTTATTATGAACTCGTAAGCTGTTAGGTGTCATGGCGATAATTTCTTTATATTTGCTGACTCGGTTATATTAAACTAAGTTATTGAAATAATACCTAATTAATGTATATAATATACCTATTATTATAAATATTTACGGGTATTTATCGCGTTTATTTACCTATTTTTCCCGACGTTTCGACAGGTTTACACTCTGTCGTGGTCACGGGATGACTGCAGTCATCATAGTCAGTCATAGCAGTCATCCCGTGACCACGAAATGTCGGTAAAAATAGGTAAATAAACGCGATAAATACCCGTAAATATTTATAATAATGTGTTCTGATCGCGTAAGTTTAAAAAACTTTATAATATACCTAATTAGTGGATAGCTGTTTGCATGTTTCATATCCCTGCACTCTTACGCACTAACGAATTAATCCGTGCGGTTTATACCGCGCTATTCTGATAATGGCCTCAATTCTGTTGGCACCAACCTAACTAATTTTAGCTTAAATTATTTAAATTATTAGACTGTCAAATGAAACTTTGCTATTCTGCTGTTACCAACTTATCCTAATTTTATTTTATCTAATTTAATTAAGCGTTCCTAATAGTTAGATGGTACCAACCGAATAAGTTTTACAAATGCTATGACTAACTAAAATATATTTTAGACAATTCCTAATTTTAGAAATGAACCAACCGAATTGCCACCAATGTATATCTTTGTATGATCTGCAAGTGTTTATCTCTACCTGGGTGTTTCTATGTATAATAGAAATAGACATAGAAATAGAATATTTATTTAACCTCACATAACTAAAATTATAATGCTTATTAAGTAGGTAGTCCATGTACCGTAATATGTAATATGTATGTATTTAAAAAAAGTATATAAGTTGTATATCAGTCATGTGTGACCCATAACACAAGCTCTGCTTACTTTGGGGCTAGATGATGCTGTGTCAAATGTTTGGCATTATTATTATTATTATTATTATTATATGTAGGGGTTGATAGTTCGGGAGCTTTCATCTTAGTGCGCGTCTACACATTGTAAAGAACATCATCAAAATTTCAAGTCCCCACGACCAGTGGTTTGAGATGTCCGCTGGCTGGTAGCGCTCTCTAAGCTAAGCTATCACACTTTGACTGTCTAATATATAGATATTTTCAATAATTTAATAGTAAAAAGAAATAAATATATCTTTAAATATCTTTTGGGCACTTTACCTGCGGTCAGTGAACTGTACTCTGTGTTTTACCTAATTACGGCTAGTAGAACATTTTTTTAAGTATATTTACAGATATAATTAGAGAAATGTACAGAATAATATATTTGAAACTGTTGAGCTATCTGAGGAACGTTTAAAACGATCTTTAGATAGCTCAACTGATCCAAATCACAAAATAGAAAGTAGAAATAGAGTTCATTTAATTTTCACTTAAAACGGGATATTTACCATGATATATAAGTTTTTCTGCTTCCCGATATATCGGCACAGTTTATCTCGCGCATGCAACTGTGCCGAAATATCGGGAAGCAGAAAAATTCATATATCATGGTAAATATCCCGTTTTGAGTGAAAATTATGTTCAAAACCGTGATAGCGTTAGAAATTATACATAGTTCATAGTTGGATTATTAAGTTTGTTTGTTAATTATTTATACTAATTTGTAAACTTATGGAATAAAAATATATATACATGTAAATAAATAAATAATGTAAGACATTTCACACAACATCATCTGGCCCTTAGGCCTTCTGGCAAATTTAGGCTTTCTTACCTTTTGTTAAGAAATAAAATGTTAAAATATTAAACGAAGTCATCAGTAGCCAATCTATTAAACCCACATGAAATTGTTACGTAAACGCGTGGGCAAAGAAAGCGGTGGCCTGCCCACTTGTGGGTTTTAAACTAGGTACCTACTCAATCCTAATGATAAAAAATGATATCACGTAAATTATTATTAATTCATTTATTTCAGATAAAATCCATAATTTAATAATTTATAATAAAAATAAAATATATGATAAAAATAATCCTTATAAATTTGAAAGTAACTGTCTGTCTGTCTAACCGCTGAACCGATTTTGATGAATTTAGGTATGGAGATAGATGGGACCTTGGAGAAGGACATAGGCTACTTTTTATGTAGGTGCCACGCGTGCGAAGCCAAGGGCAGTAACTAGTAAATAATCATACAATCATGAATAATGACAGGCCTGTCAGCTTAGTTGGTAGTACTTTTGCCTTCTGCGCTGTAGGTTGAGGGTTTGAAAATTGTGCCATCCCATTTTGTAAGATAGTGGCAAGGTTTATTTTTGGCCGTTTTGCGGAGGAAACAGCACTTATATTATTTACTTTTTCCGAGTAATTTCGGGTTTTATTTGTAATTTTGGTGATTTTATTCAAACTAGTGGTCGAATTTCGACCAGTGGGCACTGGTCGAAATTCGACCATAATTAACTAATAATTATATGTAAAATGTATAAAATAATGATGTTTTTTTTATTCATTATTAAAAAAAATAGCGTTCTGCACTCCTTCTCTATATAAACTATAGTAGGCGAAATTTCATACTCCTCCGTCCGCGCAATTTTCGTAAAAAGGGGTACAAAGTTTTTGCTTCACGTATTAATATATAGATAAAGCTAGAGTTATTGACTCGGTGAATGATTGGAATGAAAGATTTGTGTTTCTTTGTGATTCGAGCAAAAATAATCCGTATAATCTATACCTATAAAAGAGCTTACCCTGACTGACTGACTGACTGATTCATCATCGCCGAGCCGAAACCGCTGAAGCTAGAAAGCTGAAATTTGGAACGTAGCTTCCTTTTATAGCAAAACCTCCCACTAAGGCGGGGTTTTCTGAAATTTAATCCCTAAGAGGGTAAAAGGGGTGAATGTATGAAACTTTTTAACGCGTGATGCGATTTGCTTGAAACTTGATTTGATTAATGAAAATGCAAAATAAATGGACACGCGTTTCAGGATTATTCAAAATAACCATAACAAATAGGTAAAATCAAAGTCAAAGTCAAAGTTTGTATGGGAACTTTTTAACGGGTGGTGTGATTTCTTTGAAACTTGGTTTGGATACTTAAAATGCAAAATAAATGAAAAAGGTAAAATCGGGTGTCAAAGTTTGTATGGGAACTTTTTAACGGGTGGTGTGATTTCTTTGAAACTTGGTTTGGATACTTAAAATGCAAAATAAATGAAAAAGGTAAAATCGGGTGTCAAAGTTTGTATGGGAACTTTTTAACGGGTGGTGTGATTTCTTTGAAACTTGGTTTGGATACTTAAAATGCAAAATAAATGAAAATGTGTTTCAGTATTTTACAAAATAATTCTCATAAAGGAGTAAAATGAGAAGTGAATATTTGTATGGAAACTTTTTAATGGGTAGTCAGGTGATCGGTTTGAAACTTATCAATAAAATTTGGCTACAATTCCTTTCAAAAAAAATGCGGACGAAGTCGCGAGCTACAACTAGTTATTTTATAAAGAGACACCAATTTTTATAAAATAACAAACGACGAACGACAATATACGACTTTGTGACGTCTTACTGAAAACAATATAAATATGTACCTACCTGAATCTTAAATTGGATAAATTGTCATCATATGACATATGACATATGACATATGACATAAACCAAGAAGAAGAAGATAGTGACAGGGCGAATATTAAGCAGCGTTTAGACACGAAGCAACGAGCAAAACGACGTTTTCTAAAATTGAACCCTAGCTTAACGATTTATCAACCCGAAAACCCCTGCGTACTAAATTTCATGAAAATCTTTGGAGCCGTGTCCGAGATTCAGATTATATATACCTGTGTATATATTTAATCTGAATCTAAAATGAATTATATTAATATTAATGTAAATGAATTATATATATACATTATTATACACTCGGTTTACACTCTGTCGTGGTCACGGGATGACTCATCCCGTGACCACGACAGAGTGTAAACCTGTCGAAACGTCGGGAAAAATAGGTAAATAAACGCGATAAATACCCGTAAGTATTTATAATAATGTGTTCTGATCGCGTAAGTTTAAAAAACTTTATATATATACATATCATATATAATCTGAGACGCAAAAGTTTGCGGATTCCCGCCGCGGGATCAATGTTTGTATGACCTGCAAGTATTTGTCTCGGGTCTGGGTGTTTCTATGTATAATATGTATGTATTTACAAAAAAGTATATAAATAGTATATCAGTCATGTGGTACCCATAACACAAGCTCTGCTTACTTTGGGGCCAGGTGATGTGGTGTGTAATGTCCGGCATTATTTATTTATTTTAAACAGTGATTAACTTTGAAAGTTGAAAGACGTTTCGGTAGAAAAAGAACAAAATAATTTGGGCTAATAACTATCTTTATTTGTTTTTAAAAATTGTCTATCAAAGTGTATCTTTATCGGTCACTGACCCACTATCGCGCTATCACATTGATAACGGAATTGGGTCAGTGGTATCTTTGTAGAGTACTTGTCTTTTGAAAGTTGGGGCATAAGAATGTCTTTAACCGACTGTGGGTGTTAAATGAGTTTATTATGGCAGAGCACTGGTGGCCTAGTGGTAGTAGCACCACCTTCCAATCCTAAGGTTGTGGGTTCGAAATTTCGTAGAACCTAAAAAGTTGGAAGACATGTGCCAAGTGCACGAAAGGAGCCTCTGAGGAGCACTTTAATCCTTTCAACACACTGGTTGTAAATATCGATAAGAAGAAGAAAGACTTTTATGAAAATGACCTCGACGGTTGAGATGGGGTTTGATTTCCGCGATGGGATAAATTTTGATGATTTGTTAATTTTAGTTCCAGGTCTGGGTATTGTTAACAGTATGGTATTATAGTTACTGATTAAAGAAAATCCTGGTGCGGGTTCAGTACAGTGTGAAGGGCATGATTCGTTTCTTTATTGAAACAGATTATAAGTATTATTTCGCCACTAAAATATATCTAATAAGAAATGAATTTCAACTTTATTTTAATGTATTTTATGTGCTGGATTGTTAATTAAGTTTATGTTTAAGTTTACAATAATATATTTAAAATACTTATTTCAACGGAAATTCAATTATCATATATATCCCATCTGATCACGTGATCAGTCAGGAAGGCAGGACTGTAAAAATATGTGTACTTAAGTGACGTTCCAATCTTGATTTTATCATGTTCGATAATTTCTTTATAACATTGCCCTCTTCATATAGGAAGGAGCACAATTCATTTGACATCTGCCTTTCACAGTTTAAAAAAACTCAACCTCCACTAATTACATATTGACCGAATAACCCCTGCTGCCCCTGCTATATTTTTTAGGGTCCATTATTTTTCACAGAGTCCGGTTTTTCTGCTCAATGGATATAACATGTCCTGTCAGTCTGGGGGCTGCTGAATTAATTATTTAATCTATCCGGAGCGAGACCGTACAACTCACAAACGTAACATTTCAAGTGTCTATAAAATTAAAAAAAAAGTGCAAAAATTTTGCATATATTAGAAATTATATTTTGAAGTATATTTTTTTGTTTTATAAATTCATCACAATACGGCTATTCTCCGTTACGTTACGTCCTCGTCCCTGTGAAGTGACTTGCCATTTCCGTCAGTTTCGGACTGTTCGGACCACTTAGGGGAGACACAAAGGGTTTCGCGAATGGACAATGGACATCTGCAGGATTGGAAACATGTTTTGTAAAGGACTACTGCTTAGAAATAAAATCTGGTTTTGATAGTCAATGGGATAAGAGAGAAAACTTTGTCAATTTCTATGTGGAACCTGAGTATGTGTTCCTATAAGATTCGTATTAGTTTTCGCTGTTACTGCCGTATTTTTATTTTTTATTGTTCTTTAACTATCTGAGGAGGTGTTTGAATCCGGGGATAACCAGCCATAACCTTTTTTATTTTTCTAAACTGCATAGTAACTATTTTTGTAGGAACGTTGACCCTTTTGTAGACTCATAGCTGTAACTAGGTCAGTGCTTTATTGATCAATTTCATATTTATTTTTGCTCACTATTTGCACTATTAGTAAAACGCATTTTCACTTCATTAACCGATTTTTTTTATAGAAAAAATAACGTTAACTTTTCGTAGAACCTAAAAAGTTTTACGTCATATGCCAAGCACAAAAGGAGCCTCTGAGGCGTACTATAATCTATAAACCACTGGTTTGAAATGACTAGTGACATGGTAAGAAAAAGAATTAACCTAATACTTTTACCCATCGTGTGTATGAATTGTAATATCGACTTATATGATGACCTAATATAAATGTTATAATATCAGTTTTATAAAATGAATAATTTATAGCAAATGGGTCTAATTACTACAGATTTGGTAAAATGCAAAAACTCGATACTTTTCTCAATAATTTTTCAAACAATTTAATACTGTTTGTAAACGTGCGGCTTCGCCACCGTCTTATTACTGAGTCAATAGGACAGTCGTAGAACAACTTAAAATTATGGCTGGTACCTTCACGCGGGCCGGCTCGGCTTATGCCAAACCTATTGCGCTTACAAAATTCAGTTACCAACGGTGTTGCAGAACGCACGCGCGCGTCACTGTCGCCGCCAAAAACTTTCAAATTCGGAAGCTTGCTTTTTTTATGCGTTCTTTACGTTCGGTTACTGTCGTAGTGATAGCGAAACTTGTTGCGGGACTTTTGTGAGTTTGGACTTGTGTGACTTTTTGGATTGCTCTAATGCATTGTGTTGGATGTAAGTATTTAAGATTATTGTTCGTCCGTCATAATTATAACTGTCACTATCTCTATCAAAAATTTAAGTGTGATCATTATTTTCCTTATTCATTCTCATTTTCAAATTAGCTTGTAAGCATCCTATTGGGAACTTTGACCTATGCAATAGTAATAAATTATAACCATGCAGTATGGGCGCATGGGGTCATCAAAAAGGTGTTCAAGTTGTCGTAAAGGAAAAGAAAAAAAACATATTATTTTGTTCATAAAGGCCCGTATAATAATTACCCGTATACCAATTATCTATCACGAAACTTTGCAATTTATCAAGGTCTTGAGTTGCATGAGATCTCGTATTGCATACAGTGTGAGCGAGAGAATAGATAAACGACCTTGCGTTAGAGCGAGACGTAAAAAGTTAGGAAACTCTTGGGAAATATTATTTTTCTCTTTCGGCGGCTGAAGGGCGCTTTTTACCGATATTTGTTTTGGGAGATAATTTTTTATTTGTCTTTTTCGTTGTTTGCGGTGCGATTCGGGTCGATGTTAAAAAGATTAACATTAACTCTACTACTAAAATTTAATATACAACGAACATATTAAATAAGTATGTAAATAAGTGACTACATATTTGAATAAAAATGTATAAGACAAAATAATATATATATCTACGACATTTTAAGAATAAACCCTTTTTCCTTATGATGTAGGTAAATACTAGCTTAAAAACCACTTGAGCCTACTCATGAAGCATCTATGATTACAATGCACAAGCCTAGGTTTTAACTTTTGCGTGACGCAAGGACGTAGACCCTCTTATTTTCAATTATTAATGCCTTGTAATTGATGATTTTTTGTTAAGTACAAAGAAGTATGACTGTTCAATCGATTCACAAGTAAAATATGCGTAATTTGTAATGGCCATCATTGTGTGCCCGAGAGACAATGTTTAGAATTTTTATTTGTAAATATTTCATAAGTAAAACCCTACTGATTTTTTTGTAGAGGTTCTTAATTCGTTAGTTTGTTTTTTGGTTTTTATTAATATACTTTTGGTTGTATGTATAACTAGCTTTTACTAATTAAGAATTTTACTTAACCAAAAAAAAATATTCAGTACAAATTTAATATTTGTACATTTTATAAGTACCTAAGTATAAAACTAGAACAATAATTGATAATAGATAACATTAATATATCTTTGTTACAAAGTAATAATGTGCTGAATCATTATAAAAAAATGAATGTGAAACCCTTTAATATAAAGGATGTTATTACAGAAAAAGTGTACACGCACGCCTTTCATTTAGGACTTTCTAAATTGAATACTTTCTACACAAAAACATTTTACACAGCCTCTTTGGTATTATGCAAAATGTTTTAAACACTAAACACAAACTTTTTTGAATTCATTAGACGTGCATAAATTAAAAACAAAATGATATGCAGCGGCTTATTCTTTTCAAATTCTAAATTTGAATTTGTAAGCAATGAAACGGGATATCTTTATTTCGATATTGTTTATGTTTATGCAGGATTTCTCAGCTTCTCAAAAGTTATCAAAATTTACGGATTTTTAAAAGCTGATAATGTCATTTGTTCACTCACGAAATGCATCGTAGGTACAAACCCGGGATAGGTTGGTCATTTGTTAATATTTTTTGACTAGCCTGTCAGCTCACTTGGTATTTGCTCTGCCTTCTGCGCTGTAGGTTGAGGGTTCGATTCCCTCTTAAGACATACATTTGTGTCTGGGTGTTATAACGTATTTTATGTATGTATTTTAATATACATAAGTATTATATCAGCCATCTAGTCACCATATTACAAGCTATGCTTAGTTTGGGGCTAGGTGGTGTTGTGTGCATTGTCCACCAATATTTTTTTATTTTATGTTTAATTGTTATAGGGTCAGTTAGGAATATATAAATTACTTACTACAAATAAATCCATGCATTAGACGAACTATTCTTACTTTTTTTGTCAAGAAAAAATTCAAATTTGCCAAAAATATCTAGATTTTGATACCTACATCCGCCTTTTGCTTTTAGCGTATATCTTATAATAGGTAATAATAATTATGGCATCGATCAACCGACTCTCGCCAACTTTCACGCGAGATTTTGGCAGTCGGACTTTCACTTGCTCAGAGTGGGTTGAGATAACAGCGTATAGCGACAAGATTTTGAGTTTTTGTTTTACTTTCCAAAAAAGGTTAGTAATATTTTTTTTATAGCTTTGGTACTGTTTTATATAATACTTAAATACCTACATCATATTAAGAATGAGGGACTTACTCTGATGACAACAAGCTTAAAAAACATTTACTCTGAAATTTATCACTCATTCGTTATTTTATCCCAACTTTTTATCTTAATTCTTTTAGTACTTCATTTATCAATAAGCTGTTTGGGAGCTTGAAAGGAAGCAGGAAATTTTCGTATATTTCCTTAAGTTCAAATTGACAGTTGTTTCGTTGTCAATTTCAAATTATTGTATCATCTGTTATGGAATTACGACATCGATTGTCAAAAGTTTTGTCGGTCGTTTCATTGCTCAATAGGAGTTGAAACGATATAGCTAAGAATAGGGTTTTGGACTATTATTGTCCCGATATTTCGATTTAAAGAGTAGGTACGCAGTATCCGTTTTAGGGTTCTTATCAAAAATCGGAGCCAAAACTTCTGTGGATTGTAGAACGATAACTGTTGAAAATAAGATAAAAGGCCTTATACTAGTGGTAGTTGTCATACATGTTTGTAAATAATATTTTACCCGCTACCGCTTCAGCTTGTACCTTCGATGTGAACCTCCAAAAGCAGCTTTCATTTGTGTGCGTGACGGCGAGCGAATGTGTGCGACGTAACGTAATCTTGCGTAATGCTGTCGCCAGCGCAGCGCACGCATTCGATATTTGAATTTTGATTAATATTTTCGGAGAATACCGATTCTGAATTTTACGGTTTGCGGATGCAGTTGATTTACTAATGGTTTACTGACATTTTGAAAGGTAGTCGTGGATGTTGTACTTACGTTATAATAACACTGTTTATGATACCTATTACATGAGTTGTCAGAAACTTTTTGCTAATCTTTGAATAGGTTACTCAACTTTCCTACATTTACAATACATATTACAATTTGTTTTATAAAAAACGATTTCCAGTTTCAAGTTTGATAATTTTTTTAGGAGCAATAAACTTCATTTTTAGATGTAATGTTTCTTATAATTCTGTATTTTTCTGTAAATTAAGTTCTAAATAGCTAAAAAAGTTGAGGGTAGGTATCTGATATCCGTATATTTTACAAATATACAGTAAAGCTGCCAACTCTAGGTAAATTTCTAGAGTGTTGCAATTTCGTTAACAGATGCCTTAGAAATGTGTTTCCAACAAACTTGAACGTTTCTCACAACTTTTCAATTTAAAAAAAGCTTTCATGCCTGGTCGTGTCCTAGATAACATTTTCTATAACGGTAAAGGAAATAGGTCAGACTTGAAAGCACTATAATCTAAAAACGGACATCGTCATTATGACAATCACAATGAAATAATATTCCGAAACGCAAATGTCCAATACTTAATGTTGAAAGAACGCAGAAAATTCAATGGTACAACAAACACGTCAGTTAAACGTCGATACGATACCATGTTAGATGTTACAAGTTACAACACTGAGTAGGTTTAACAAAGAGCTTGTGCGACAAAACACCTACAGGAGACTTCAAAGTAGATGACATAATAGTGACGTCCCTACATGTATAGGTTGCCACGCTAGTGCACATAGCACGATGAAAAGCAGTGTTTAGGATACACAGCTAGGCACGCGGGATCGATGGCGGGCATGCGCATACGAAGCCTGTATTTCCTTCCCCACCCACCCAGCAACTGAAGCTGAAACCCACACCATTGCAATTGCATTCAGTGCATGCGAAACCGCTATTTGAAAACATCCAAAAGCTAAGCATTAAATAAAAAATATCGATTTACCGGTTTTTCGGAAAATGAACGCGGGTGTAGTGTCTTCAGAGTTTTAACTGGCAGCCAAGTGGACGATAATAGGCGATTGAACGAACTATGAAGAGAAAAAAACGTTTTTATGGAACGTTAATTCACATACAATACCATATAGCTACAAATCGATTTGTAAAATAGCATCTTGACAATATTTAAAAAAGTTTCTCCGAGAGTTATCACAGTTTATTAAATTAAATTTATATTATACACGTATATAACCACAATAATAGAATAAAACCAATAATCACAAAAAATAGCGTTTATCACGTTTAATATAATTGTAAATCCCAAGCAAATAAACCCAAACCTTACGAACGAAATTTTAGACTGATATTTAAATCCGAATATAGTAGCATAAATAATAAAAAAAAAATACAAAATATAGCGTATTTACATTAGTTGAGAATTTGAGAAAGTTTATATAGCAAATAATATTTATAAATCGCAATATTACTTATAATACTTATAGTAAAAATACAAATTATAAACCGGGGATCAGTGATGTAGCCTTAAGAATTTTTTTATGACGGATGAACAATTGACTTAGCAATTTCAGTGTACAAATAAACTAGAAGTGTTTGTGTTGAGTGTAATGGATACATTTGTGTGATACTTGGTCCCTGGAGGGCCCAAAATGCTGAACATGTTTGATATGTGGAACTCGGTGAGCACGAAATTGGAGGCTCAAAGCAATGTCCAACAGAGTCAGCAGCCTCACACATCAGGTGGGAGTATTAAAGGTAATTTCCAATAAAATTAATCACTGGCGGAAATGCATATTTGGGGCAAACTTTATAAAAAATATATTTACTTTTATTATGTCACCGTTTTGGAAACAAAAAAGTGACTTTGCACGCCCAAAAAATTAAGAAAAATATTTTAAATATTTTCTTCATGTAGTTTAATATAGACCAAAAACAGCCAGCAAACAGTAAATTATTAACGAAACAAACATGAATTTCAAAAAATTCGGTAAAAGTCTTAAACACCTTGAAAACCTGTAAAAAAAATATTATTCATGATAAGTCTAATGACATGACTACATTGAAAATATAAAATGAGTCACAGTCAAAGTGAATCATTAGTATTAATCCCCCCTGCCCTACCATTTCAATTCACCCCCTATTTCATGCACACTATAACTACAGAAACTCATACTGTAAAAATGTAAATCTTAATCATTCATTCATTCAAAGTTTGCTCCAAATATGCTTATCTTGCACCTTTTTTAAACGTTAAAGAATTAGGTAGGTAGGTAGTAGGTATTTTTAGCTTGTATTAACATGGGATGCATGCGGTTGCATTTTTTATACTTATAGGCACAATAAAACTTACAAACGAACTGCCAGTGAGTCAAACAAATCTAAAAAAATTAAAACAATTTTTTTTTGCTGTAGAAATCCAAAATTCCATAGCGCACTTAACTACATGGTATTATCACCACACTGTTTCTATAACCATAATTCACATTCTCAGAATATTCAGTCAGACTTCAGACTCATTCTTCGCATCATCATCTATCTTCTTCTAATCTATCCTTTCTCTTCTATCAGCTGTCATTTCACTATTCTCCTCTTTTTTATCCACGTCATCTTGCAAACACAATACGTTACCCTTGTCTTTGGCCTTCCCTATTCAAAAATTGAAATTCAAAGGGAAATAGGTTTTGTTCAATACAATCAAGGATCACTTCGCTTTGATTATTGATACCTAACATCCTTGTCTCATCCTTATCATTGTATTCCTTGTGTTTAATCTCATTATAATCGAATCTGTCAGCGGTTTACCTTTTTCAAACTAGGTGACCAAGGACCAATGATAGATCAAAGAAGAAAGCTATGTGAAAACATATTCTGCGTTACTTAAAATAGTTTTTATTCGTATTTTATAAAAGATATATCTCTTACGCCATGTAGAAAGTTCAATTCACACGTGACGATACGCGTAAAACTAGCGAATTTGCGAATAATTGATTCCCAAAATGGCGTGAGCAGAACTATAAAAATTAGATGTAGAAAGTCAAAAAATCTTTAGACGCGGCGTATTAATATAGGTATACATGCATAATTGCTTCTCATTTAGTTATGTAACGGAAAGTTGAGTAAGAAAGTGGCCAATTATAAATTCGGAGACTGTTCTCTGTCTGAAGTCTGAGAATAATATTTCTTAATTGTTATGATCGCTTATATAGAAACTGAAACAGGTAGGTAAAATTGGTATTTTTTAAATATAGTACAAAAAAAAATTGTTAAATTAAAACATAATAAGTACCTAATAATTTTAAAAAAAGAGAAAAAAAGTTTGGTTAGGTTAGATTATATAAACTAGAAAATAGAGAGTACTTTAAAATCTTTGACATACAAATCTGTATCTTGCTACAATTAGGTACTTATATGTAGATAAAAACACAATTCGGTTCACTGACCGCGGGTAGAGTGCCCAAAAGGCTGGCAACGTTACCTCGTTGAATAGCCATACTAATACTTGCTACATATTTAGAAAAATACTCATATTTACGAATTTCTATTGTTACTTACTATTAAAAAAACACCCACGTGAACCTACACGACAAAAAAATGCTTATAGGTACTTAAAACGAAAACACAACTCGAATATTGAATAAACTTTTAAAATTCGAAAACCGGTGATTACCGAAACTTTTTAATTGACATTTCGGACGCACTTTCGCGGGCTCGCCGAGTCAGCCGCGTTTATTACACAAAATTAAAAGGACATTTTGAATTTCGAGCACTCTTTCGAATTGCGCAAGAAAGCACCGCTAAATCGACCGTTTCACTTATAAATTGGCGGCCACGTTTAATTTTGTCGCGGTAGAGGTTAAAAAGTTGTAACCTTTAGGGTATTTAAAAATATATTTTATTCTGAGATAGACGGTTTGTCTATGCTTTTAATGAATTGATATTGTTTTTTTTTAATAAATATATGTGGAATCTAGAGCTAGTCATACATGGTATTACAATTGTGTATGCATTTGTCTAGTAGGTTGGTACTTGTACTTACCTAATGTTTATATTTTTTTGCGAGTTGGCAGGTTGGTACTTACTTACTTACTTTTCTTTATTTCAATGTTACTTAGGTACTAACTTAACATTTATTGCCAAGAGTGTATTGCTAATTTAACACTTATTATCAAGACTGAGGATTATAGTCTGGTATTTTTTGTATCGTCCATAGATTAATTCACTGTAGGTGTGTCTTCGTTTAAGTGAAAAGCTCATAATTATACCACCACTATTATTTATTCTGTGAATTCACCGCTAAATCTGGTTTCTTTTTAATACACGTTTGCGTAATATCGAGTTGCAAACTCGTTTCACGTTGAATTATAAATTAACCGTTTGTGCAAACTGAAAAGGAACCCGTTATTTAAATTCGAAAAAAGAATAGCCGCCAATTTCTCGTATTATGTATCTGTCAAAAGTATGAAACTTGATGAAGCGTTTGTACATGTTCCAGTGAGTAATTAGTGGCTTCATGCTAGTTACTAGTACGTTTGTTTTTTTATTCATAACTTAACACTAAAATGTATCTACTTTGAACCACGGTTCACACTAAAAAACTAATTAAATGTTATGTACTATCTAACTGTTTGCTATCTAACCTTGTTTTAAACCAATCGTTATTTTACATTTTGATAAACACGGGCTTTACTCACGTATTATTTTGTCGATGGATTTTTGAAAGCAATCGTTATTCTGCTGATTATCAAACCTACGTCCGGTGGACGCAATTTGACACTTATGCAAAACAGGTATTTTGATTGCTTTTGACAAATTCAGATAGAAATAAATATTATAGGCAGCATATTTCTTTATGCCGATTAAGCTACTTATATACCAAAAGTGGGTTTCTTAACAAGATTAAGAATAAGATGAATTTAACAACTTATAGACAAAAACCTTTCGTGCTTTCATGTTTCAACAAATGTTTCATTACCTACGTGTACCCTCCGTGGTAATACTAAACTATTTACTATTCACGGCGTCTGGTAGAAACATTGCGTGACCCAAGAGCTGGCTCCTATCTGGCCCAGCGTATAAGGATTGCCATTCAACGTGGCAATGCCGCCGGTGTCTTGCGAACGCTGCCCTCTGACAGTGAACTAGATCAGTTGAGCTATCTATAGATCGTTTTAAACGGTCCTTAGATAGCTCAACTGTTTCACACGTATCACATATTTTTGAATATTATTAAGTATGTACATTTCTGTAATTATTTCTGTAAATTTGAGTTTTACTATGTATTTATTTGATACAAGCTTCAGCCCACAGCTTCGCACGTACAGTACTTACATAAAAAATAACATACGTCCGTTCCTCAGATAAAATCTATATCCATACCAAATTTGATTTAAAAAACAAAAACAGTTCTGTTGATCCAATCGCTACCAAGATCTTGCAATCTGGCCTAGGCCAATCAGAAGACTTCCTTAAAATGTCATCGAAATCGGTCCAGCCGTTTCGGAGTCTATAGGGAACATACATACACACATCGCCTTTTATAGATATAGATATCTTAGGCAGGAAAATACACGTGACATGTACTACTCGTTCCTAGATAGGATATTTTCTGAAAATAACAGTATATAACAGTCACTTAACTGACCGGTTTTTTATTCAGTTATACTTACAGTACTCTAACATACACCAAAGCATAGATGATAATAATACATGAAATTAGGTAAGTTACCTACTCTCTTCTACATTATAAGCTTCAAGAATTACGGAATAATATGTACCTGCGCAGAGAGTTTTTTACAGCATAAATTTTTCAACAATTAAACAACGCAGTAAAATCCAAATCAATTAAATATCTAGTGATTAATGATATCAGAATATTAAAAAGTCTTAAGAAATATTTTTAATAAAAGAAAGAGATAAATTGTCTTTTCTCATACTTAGGTACATCGCAGACATAAATCATTACCCTACCCTTTTAGCACTGGTGTATGCAACATACTAGCATCCGTCTTACATAAGCCAACTAATACATTCCAACGCGCCCTTAAATTATAACGATAGAAAGGCCGAACACGGTCCGACTACCCGAACTAGGATGATTGTTGCCAACTCAAGTTTTTAGATTTAGCTAGATTTAGCCGGTTTTCAAATAAAAAAGACAGTAACTTTAACTGTCCTGTCTATTTCAACCGTAATAAAAGTATGAAAGATGCGAAAGTTTATGTTTGAATAAATCGATTTGAATGAAACATGATAATATAGATTTGAGCCTATAAGTTACTTTTTATATACGTACATCTCGAGCAATGCCATGACGGGAGCTAGTATAGTTTAAGATAAACCAAGCCAATAATCTAGGCACCAGCTGGCAACTGCTACCAGGATAGCAGCAAGCAGCTACATGTGACATTAGGTACCATGTTAGAAGCAAAGTGCGCCGAGAAAAAGTTGCCTGGCCAAGACCCATATAGCGCAGTGCGTGCTCGGACTGTCTTGGTACTTGATATAATGATGGACGACGCCATTTTGTTTTTTTATCACCACTATTTGTAGTTGTCATTTTTATTCTGTTTGAGTATTTTATAATTGGTCGACTGTGTGACAAAATTGCTTACTTAATTCTTTCAAATGAATATTTTACGTAGCTTGATTGTGAGATTTATAAAAATAAAACAGAAACAGATTTAAAACCATAAAGTGTACAAAATATATATTTTACCTATATTTACCTATATACTTTTAGTTATATAGGTTCATAATGTGCAAATGTGTCTAGTGTTTGTTAACATGTGCCACACATTTCTCGTATTTGATTTATTACGACAATATCTAAAATAATAATAATAATAATAAATAAATAATGCTGTGTGAAATGTCCGGGATATTTCACACAGCATCACCTGGCCCCAAGGTAAGCAGAGCTTGTGTTATGGGTACCACATGACTGATATACTACTTATATACTTTTTTTGGTTACATACATATTATACATAGAAACACCCAGGCCCGAGACAAATACTTGCAGATCATATAAACAATTGTCCCGCGGCGGGAAAATGCTTTTTTAAGCGAAATCTCTCCCAGGGGAAACAAATTATTTAGTATTCAGTACGTTTATTCACAAAAGACATGTTATAATATACATTAGGTGGAATTATTAATAATAGAGCTGCATATCTCGCCCGAGTACTGGCACGTGAATATATTACATTTATACAAACTACTTGATAGAAATAATAACATATTAATATCATAAAACTGAATACAATGTCACTATAAATACTAATTTGAAATAACTTAAATAAAGAGAGGTACTTATTATCTGAGGCCAAAAATATAATGTTTTTCCATAAATGCTCTCTCTCACACACTGATGGCAAAATGTCTATCCGTTTCGTATTTTGTAATTTATTAGCAACAAATCTTGCAAATTTTATTTTCAATATATCAAGTATCAAACATCACTGGTCGTAGTCATGTGTTTACTATGCGCATGCGTGGAGCATGTTCAGGTACTACCTACTCTAGCACTGATAATATGATAATACTAGCTTAGATTGTGTGTGGCTGGCTGAATGCACCACAGTGCCGTGCTTGTAACTGAATTAAAAAAAACTGGCGGATTCTGAATTTGAAAAGTTTCATTTTATTGTGGAACTTTGTGGAACTCTTTTTTGTTAGATATCGAACTGGATTAAAAAAAAAATAAGAATTCCGTATTTGAAAAGTTCCATTATACTCGTGTTATGGAACTTTGTGAAATACCTACGTAGATCGTGGTAACCTACGTTTGACCACGATCTCGCCTGATGTTAAGCGACGATGTGGCCGACGATGAGGCCCGCAGGTCTAGTAGACACCTATTTACTCGAGACTTGAAGAGACTTAGATTGTAGTTTTCAGGAAAGACAGACGACGGCAAAGCATTCCAATCCTTGTACGCATTATAAATGTGGAAGCAAAGCGCTTTGTTCGTAAGGGTGGTAGGTTGACAAGGTATGGATGGTATTGAGCGGTACGTCTGCTTATCCTGTTGTGAAAAGGTTTTTGAGGTTATAATAATATTTTTTTACTAAGGGTACTAAAATGGTGGTTAAAAATATTATGGGCCCGAATTTCTCGGCTAAAATCTTTATTCAATGAAGTATGTTTTTTTTTATTTTTTATAATATGATTGCGTATTATGGTCATCCACGGCCTTATTTCATTCACTGCTCGTTATTTAATAGGCCTCCCTAGGCTTGTATTGTTTCATCCGCCGAGATCCTGCGCTAATCTGATCCATCCGCGGCCGCGACTTTGACTATTATCGTCGACCATCTTGACAACGGCTATTTGACATCTCAATGTTAGTTTTTGAAGTGATAACTTCTTATGGGAGGGTAAACCACTTCGTTACGTAACGCGTTATGGTGCCAGTCTGTCTAGCTTCCCTTTCTCTCACGCATACGGCAGCGGTAGGCATGCTCCTCCTCTCTCACTCTAACCCACAGCTGTTGGATTAGTTTAAGTTACCGCTTCTGTCGGGCGTCCCGAGACGCACATGTTTTTTTTACCGACTGGCCTTGAATCTCTGTTGGCAGTAGCTCTGCCTTCAGCGCTGTGAGTTCGATTCCCTTCAGAATCTGAGACTCTGGGTGATATAAATTATTATATGTATTTAAATATTTATAAGTACTAGTAGTCGCCCATTGGTCGAAATTCGACCTCATTATTAATGTATTTTTTATGCATAATAAAAAAAATATTAGCATTCTGCACTCCTTATATTAACTACCAGCTGTACTCGCGCAGCTTCGCACGCATTGAAGATTTTTCCCGGGACAAACCAATTTTCCCGGGATAAAAAGTAGCCTATGTCACCCGGGGATAGTGTAGCTTTCCAACGGTATAATACTTTTTCAAATCGGTCAAGTAGTTTTTAAGTTTATTCATTACATACAAAAATACAAATCTTTATAATATTAATCTAGATAAGTGTGCGAAATTTCATACTCCTCCGTCCGCGCAATTTTCGTAAAAAGTACAAAGTATTTGTTAATTTTCTTTAAGCTAATCCTAGGGTTCGACAAACACCTATGTACTAACAAACATACATAGAAAAAAAAAAGAAAAGTGTGTGCAATTCACACGTGGTAGAAAGGAAACCTGCAAAAATTTTGAGCACAAAGAGAACCACGAAAATAAGAAACACTGTATAATGCTTCCTATCTCTTTTTTTTCCCACGTTAAATCGTATGAATCTACCTGCCTGTCTCTTTTTACTGTCGCTTTTTCGTTTCATCGACATTTAAATTTGTGATTTAAATGTCGATGAAACGAAAATGAGTGCTACGATGATACGATGAACGATGAACGATGCTAAAGTTTTCACTTCAAAAATATAAAAAACAATAACTGCAATTAATTTCATATATTCACATTCTAAAAGCAAGACAGCTACTATTCTAGTGCAGTGACTAGTTGACTACTAACTAGCGCTAGTAGTTAGCCAAATTCAAACATACTTGGAAATTGGAATAAATTAGTATCATTGTGTTTGTCATTTGAGCGTGTGTGTATGACGTCATCAAGGCTAGAAGGGCCTATTAATTCCACGTACTCTATGCACAGATTAAACTTAAGTAGAGTTTAAATACGGTACCAAATTATTCTAGAACCTTCTAGTGGTTTAGAATTGAGGGCCGATTTTCGGTAGCCTGATAATCGTCAAATTAAAGTCTATTTATTTTCTAAGTCTATTTATTAATTAAATTAAAAAAAAAAAAAAAAATTACACACATCATCTAGTCCCAAAGTAAGCAGGTTGTGTTATGGGAACCTCATGCCTGATATACAACATTTTTCTGCTAATACATATTGTACTTATGAAAACATCCAGAACTAAAACGAGCCTTCACCCATTGCGCCGCAGTGGTCTTCGTTAGTTTTGAAATTACGTCATCATTTTGTAAAGCTTCATTTGTCAACCAGATACATACACGGGTTAACATAACAAATATTCTATAGTTGGATTTCATTTTTCTTTTTAAGATAAAATTCAGTCCTATTTTTGGCATTAAAAATCGAAAAATACCAAAATAATTATTTATTTTTAAGCCGGCCCTTAACTAACACTAATACCGCCTACTCTACTCCTACTCGCTTTTGGAAAAAACCTTTGATTATAGACAGTTAAAGTTCAAAACACAATCCACGGAATCCGTTTCGATTTTCAAACACTTTTTTTTAATTATCGCAAAGCCAAGGACTGACCCGGTTCTGCCTATCAAAAGAAAAACCATTGTCACCTTGCTTGATTGCGAAAACGTAAAATCGACATTTCAACAGCAGCGGAAGGTTGAATTTCACTTGTAATTGTTTGGAGCACAAAGATCTTGCAGTTGGCAATACTGACGGCCATCGTCTTTCCAGTATTCAAACGATCCAAATTTGAAAAATGTCTCCATTGACAATCAGGCCATACCAACCTACTTGGGTGAAATGCTTTATGTTAATCCAAGCTTTGGGTAACCTCTTGACGGTTCTGCGAACCTAGTACATGCTGTTATACAATTAAGTTGGTAATGGGACAAATGAGACTTTTTCAGTCTCATTTGATCCATCAATGGGACTGGAAATGATCAATTTATTCTACTAATCCATACATATATGTATGGGTATAAATTCGAAAGTATCTCTGTCTATCTGTATGTATGTTACTATTTCCCGGCTAAACGGCTGAACGGATCTTGATGCAATTTGGCAAGCAGATAGATGTATCTTAGGGACGAACATAGGCTTATTTTTATCTAGGTACCACGCGTGCAAAGCCGCTGGCAGCAGCTAGTTTCTATAAAAAGAAACAAAATGGAAATTTTGACTTATTTTTAACCGACTTCATATGTATGTTCACCGATTACTCAAAGACCCCTGAATCGATTTAGAAAATTATTTTTTTGTTTGAAAGGGTATACTTCCCAGGTCCCATTTAAATTTTATCGAAATCGGTTAGGCAGTTTTTAAACTATCATCAAAAATCTAAAAATTGTATACATCGATGATATTTTTGTTACGTACAGTGCAGAGCAGTGCGTTTAGTCGTTGGCCTACCCATATTATATATAAACAAAATGCATCTACTTTCCACTAAAAAATTATTAATAAAATAATTTTATGTTCTCAAATTGTATCCAATGGAGTCGGTTTTCTTTTTACTTTTTAAAACGTAATTATATAAATGTCATTTAAAATGTCACTCTAATTTAGACTTTGCAATGAAAGATATAAGGATCAAAATTTTATTAAATTTTAGCTAGTCCGCGAAGCACGAATGGCTAACATACTTAAGTACCTAGTCAGAATGTCTAAAATTTAGATACGGTATGATTTAATATCTAAACATAGACTTTGACCTGTTATCGCTAAATCGTTTAGTTATTGTGTATTAATTTGCCTACAATCTACAACTCAGGACTGTCGTGCTAATGTTTAGCTATACACACTATATCAACATCGTTAAACGAATAAACGAATATAAAAATATAATTATAAAACCTTTTCGTACAATAATTTTTAACAAAAAAAACCGACTTCAAACAGGAAACTAAAAAGTAAAAAATCCCATGACTGTCCTTCGTCTTCATCATCAGACCCCTAATGACAGTCATAACCCATCTAGGTGTAAAGTTCTCATCAATACAAATTAATCAAGTTCAAACACCAGGTAATTGCTTTAAATCTTTGAGGAGTTCCCTGGACTGTCTTTCGGCTCCATCATTTATAATTACGTTTTAAAAACTAAAAAGAAACCGACTTCATTGAATGAAATTTGAGCCCATAATACATTTTAGTGGAAAGTAGATGTATTTTGTATATTATAATATGGGTAGGCCAAATAAACGCAACGCTCCAATGAGACAGCGAGGTATGAAAATACATGAAAACATCATCGATGTATACAATTTTTAGATTTTCGTTTATTTTTCAGCTCGACCGATTTTGATAAAATTTATATGGCTACCTGTGAAGTATATCGAACAAAAAAAAAAAAAATCCAACGAATTGAGAACCTCCTCCTTTTTGATAAAGTCGGTTAAAAAGCACTACTAATTAATGAACAAAGTTTAATGAAACAAAAATTTAATTTTAATGAACTAAATGAAAAAAATTTACAAACGCACTAGTCGCCATTACGATTTTCGAAGGTTCACCTCGATTTCTCTGGGATGCCATCATCAGATCCTGGTTTCCTTATCATGGTATCTACCACCCTTGGGATATCTCCTTTCTAACAAAAAAATAATCTTCAAAATCGGATCATAAACGACGAAGTTATCCGAGAACACACATAAAACAACACAGCTGATGCGTTCTTCTCTATTTCCCCTTCTCTTTCTCGCCACACACACGCACACAGTGTTGGTTGACAGTACCGACCTTACGGATAATGGGTTGGTACCATCTGACGGCCAACTCTACCACCGCACGCGTTTTTTGGTCAAATCAAATAACACTCGCATCCTTGCCTACCTGTTACAAACTTACGTCTCTTGATATCACTCCCACAGATTGTAGAAAAGCGAAAAAGAATTAAATTTAAAAAAAAAACCTGTGCGTTTTGGGATGCCCGACAGACGTAATAACTGAAACTAATCTAATTTAAAAAAAAAACGTGTGCGTCTCGGGATGCCCGACAGACGTAATAACTTAAACTAATCTATCTAGCGCAGTGGGTTAGTGTGAGAGAGGAGGAGCTTACCTACCGCTGCCGTATGCGTGAGACAGACAGGCGCCGTAACGCGTTACGTAACGAAGCTTTTTACCGGGCATCTGTCCCAGCTGCTGCTTGCTGATTATTCCGTTTTGTGGCTACGAAGATAGACCTATAATTTTATTCCAGGTCCTCATCTGTATATCTCCCCCTTTCAAGCGCAACTTCCGGACCAGACAGACTGGCGCCGTAACGCGTCCGTAACGAAGCGGTTTACCCGAGTTTTAATGCCGAGTCGAGTTGGAGCAGATTCATACCAAGCTTTTTTGTCATCTAAATAATCAGATATTTTATAATATGCTTTAATAGACAGTTTCTGTTTAATAACGTTTTTAAATTTGCCAATCGATAAATTAATAGAGCAACGTGGCTTTGGAATAAAGAATAAAATCGCAAACTATTTTTTTCACGTTTTATTTATTTTATCAAAGTAATACATTCAAATAGTACTGAAGCTGGACAAATAATTAAGAACGATTTATTAAACTGCTCGGGAATTGTTTTGTATGACACTTACATTAAAAAAATCACATAATATGTAGCGCAGAAAATATACAAAATCAATTTAATACATTTTTAACTAAAGTTAATAGCATATCCACGGTTTTTAATTACTGCTTTACACCGGCGAGGCATTGACTCTATAAATTTTTGACATTTCGCAAGAGAAATAGAGTTCCATTCTTCTAAAAATACGTCGTACAGCTCTCTTAAATTCCTACACTGTGTATTTGAAACCTTTTTTTTTACTTCGAACCACAGATTCTCTATTGGGTTTAGATCTGGGCTGTTAGCTGGCCAGTCTAAGACAGAAACTGATTGCGCTGTAAGAAACTCCTTTACGGTGCGTGCAGTGTGCTTTGGATCATTGTCATGCTGGAATGTCCAAATAACCGGTAGAACGTCTTCAGCATAAGGTAACATTGTTTCTTCCAGTATATTTTTGTATTGGAACTGATCCATGTTACCTTCTATCAACTTTACAGGTCCAACACCATGTCCAGAAAAGCACCCCCAAATATTCACATTTCCACCACCGTGCTTTAATGTAACTTTCGTGTACTTAGGGTCGAATGCTGTATTCGGGGGACGTCGTACGTATCGTTTTCCATCAGAACATACTCTGTTTATTTTCGTTTCGTCAGAAAAAAGTACATTTTTCCACTGTCGCACAGTCCAGTTTTCATACATTCTCGCAAATGCAAGCCGGGCTTGTCTGTGGCAAAGCTTCAACATGGGTACCTTTCTTGCTATCCTACCGTGCCATTTTTCTTCTACCAAACGTCTTCGAATAGTGCGTGCTGAGATTGATGAAGGGTTGTTTTCACCAAAATATTCCTTTCTCAGCTCATTGGACCCTTTAAAAGGATTTTGTTTTGCCATACGAACGATGTTTTGGTCATCTCGAGGAGTTGTTTTTCTCTGTTTAGGTACACGTGGAACACTCGAAGTAGTTTGATACGTAGCAAAATGCTTTACAGCGTGGAGAACCATCGTTTTTGAACATTGCAGATGGTCGGCTATCTTTTTATAAGACCAATTTTTCCTGCGAAGTTTTATTATTACTTCCCTTGTAGATTTTATTATTCCCATTGTTTTGTCATAAGAAGCAATCACTTTTAATCTTTTACAGCACTAAATGGCGCCAAAATTATACAAAAAGTAACAAATCCACTGAATTTTCTCTATTTAAATTTGAATAAAGGTATAAACTATTTAGCGTTCTTAATTAGGTACATGACCAGCCAGTAAATAGGAATACTATGTTTAGAAGTAATGTAAAAAGTGTGTCTATTTATATTTAGCTAATCATGTGTATCAATGAATACAGTGGTATTATGGAAAAGTTTTACGATACCGAGAGAAATAAAAAAAATTGCATGCAATTAGTTTTGCGTCTAGTTTGAAAAAATCTTCCCTTTATATCAGCGTTCTTAATTATATGACCACCACTGTATATATATATATATATGTATTTATATATATATATATAGTATAGTAAGTATTAATATTATGATTATCTCTTTTACAAACAATTGAACATTTTTATGATCATCATTTTGTGAATAGATTGTGTTCATATATATATATATGTATATATACATATATATATATATGAAATAAATATAAACTCGCTGTTTCTACAGCTAGGCTCGCTAAAGTTAATAAATATTTTATAGGGCAATGAGCACGCTTCTATAACAAGAACCCAAACGACGTGTTAAATTTGTCGATTGGCAAATTTAAAAACCTAATAAAACTTAAATTGTCTTTTAAAGCATATTATAAAATAACAGATTATTAAAAAAAACTTGGGATGAATCTGCTCCAACTCGACTCGGCATCCGTAACAAAATTGTCAAGGATCATACAAAAAAGTGCTAAGACCAGACGAGTTTCTTGCCGGATTCTTCTTGAACTGGAGTTAGAAGGAACCGGCACCTACATTCACTAGCATGTAAGAAGACGATTCAAAGTGGTTTTTGTCATTTTATTGAATAATGCTTGGCAATAGAGGATAACAGAAGGTTTTTCGGTAAACATCGAAACGCAATCGAAGCCTACACGTGGACAAATAGATCAATAACCGTTATAAAAAGTAGATTCACTGGTTGTTATAAAGTACATAAGTACATATCTACTTATTTTATAGTAAGTACTTCTTCTTATCGTTTGACTAGTTATTTCTAACCAGTGTGGTGAAAGTATTAAAGTACGCCTCAGAGGCTCCTTTCGTGTACTTAGGTAAGCCTTAATGTAAGCTCTCGACCTTGCCGACAGGACCCGCAAGAAAGATGAATCAGTACATGCGGTGTCGGTTCGGTTGCAGCATAACGGCTGGCACCGAGCCTGGCTTGTTTCAAGTTTTCCTTCTCTACTGCTAGCTCTTCTGTTAGTCAACAGGGGGACTAATCCCCAATAAAAATAGTACTATAAAATAATTACAGAAATGTACGGAATAATACATAAAATACAATACATGTGATCCAAATCACTGCCAAAGAGCAGCGTACAGTGTCTTGCACTGGCGTCATTGCGACGTTGGCCAGATAGAAGCCAGATCTTGGGTCACGCAATATTTCTACCAGGGAAATAATTTTGACAACGCGAGGGGCTCCTGTTCCCCACGGACTCGAGTCTTCAAAAGGCTCAAATATGTAGGTCTTATTACGGCATATTTGCGCCTTTTGAAGTCCTCGTCACATTCAGCCGCTGCACTAGCTCTAGCGGAAGTATTTACTTACTTTAAACATTGTAGAGGACTTATGGTCCGATACTTAGGTCGTGGGCTCGAAACAAGTCGTACACCAATGGATTTTTTTGATCGAGACACCTGTGTAATGTACCTAGAAATTATGGCACCGTTATGTTATGGTAAATAATGGTATTTTTTCAATTTTTAATTTTATAAGTAAGGGAACAGTAAACTCCTAATTTTTTGTAAACATTCATTCATTCACAAAATCAAAATTTAAACTCAGATAAAATTATACTGACAACCGACGCGTCAACCAACTGTCATAGGGATGCACGTTCGTCGTTTTGCGCGCGCATTAGTAGATAGGTCGGCCTTGCGTGTGTTGTTCAACCGGTGACACACTTTTGAGTTGGCTTGACGCGCCTTTAAACGCACAGAGGAAAGTCTACCCTATTCGTTTACGGTTAAGATTTAAATTTCTATACCTTACAACAAGTTACAGTTTTAATTGAGACAACGCACCGCGTCCTATCGCGAAATTTCGAAATTTGAATTTCGAATTTGGCAGTTTTTCTGCCAGTGTTGCATTGGTATTCTTAATTTAAAATCTTTCGATGACTTATTTTTAAGTCGAGCTCTGATCGAATATTTAAAAAATTGCATGCAGGGTTCAAATTATCTCATGGAATGTTATAACAAATTTTAATGGATATTATTTTACTTGTAAATTGCACGTAATTAATTAGTTCGTGACCTGGATCACTTTTGTAGATAGGTTGGTTATTTTTTATAAAAACAAACCAGGTAAGTAGCTGATGCTGAAAAAGTGACTTGAATATCTCACGCAAATGACTTCACCATCTCACCCCAAAACGAACTGTAATCTGCGGTAGATAACCGGCCCAAAAAAGGATATTTTGAATTCGGTTGTTTATTTTTATGTTTGTTACTTAGAACTCCGTCATTTATGAACCGATTTCTAAAATTATTTTTTATTTAGGAGGGTACATTTTCCGTTAGGTCCCATTTAAATTTGATGAAGAAATACCTAAGGCATTGTTTTATGGTCTCGAACTTTATTCAATAAATACTGTTTTCTTATTAACATTTACGTAACGTCATTATTATACATAGGTACTTACGTAAATTATTATAAAAACGTACTGAGGGGCTGATGCTGAGAATGTGAGGTGAATGTCACGCATATGACACAATCTCACCCCAAAATGAACTGTCAACTGTAGATATTCACATTTCTAAGCATAAACTCGGACAGAATATTAGTCAGTACTTTATACACATTAACAATAAAAGAAGCAGCTATATCCACTATCAGTCTCGTATCTTCTGACGTAAGAAATACGAAACGGTTTGAAGTGTATAGTAAAGTGTAAATGCAAACAAAAAGGTTGCACAACCAAGGGAACGGAGCCCGGCGCGTCGGAAGATAGCGATAAATAAATATTTACGCTTCTTCTCAACATCCTTCAATGCAAATACATTGGATATACAAACTAGGTATGTTTTTGCGTCAAAATTGGTATAATCCTGAAAGGGGTGACTTTATCAATACTACTGAGTGACTTTATCGATAGAGACTGTTCAATGTGTAGGTACTTACCTAGTCTACTACCTGTTTGAATACAGAAACGAATCATAAGGCCTAACGCGCATTGCGACAGTTTCGCGCTAAACTGTGGAACATGGAATCAAACGTACGCGAAAAAACCGTTGTGAAAATGAAATGCTTCAGAATGGCGCGGCTTAAACCGCGCGGATTATTTCACTGGTAGGTCTTAATGTTGGTTTTAGTGATGTCCTCTCACTCGCACAATGCTGCTATTAGAATAGTGCGAGTGAGAGACGACTCGAGCCGCTAATTATAATTCGTTTTTTTACTGACACAGTCACCCAATAGACTAAACATCCCAAGTCATTTAAAAAAGAAATTCTAAAACCGAAAAAAATATTCATTGCGTATTAGTATTGCCATGTTGTTTTGGGAGGGAAGCGAACCCTCGACAGCTCAGAAGGCAAAGCTACTACCAGACCAGACCATTCAATTATTTTGTAAAAACTTACATTAAACAATTTTCCTCAGCAGTCGTAGAGTCAACAGCGTGTAGTAGTCGTCATAGTTTCGTTATCGAAATCTTACTCTTTCTGTCTAGCCCTCATACCTATATCGTTCAATAAAAAAAGTCAGGTACTGACCAAATTATGTCCAAACTCACCAAACACTTTCTTCATACTACAATCGTGACATACAAACTCACGGGTTTTCCCCATTGCAACACTATTCAAGGGAAAGCGATGAGGAATGACGAATCTTATTTTACGAGTTTTAAAACCTTTTAATGGTTAGCTAAACGGCAGTCTGTCATAACCATTATATAGAAATATATTATCTAACATAGTGGTTATACATGCCTGTCCCGCGGTTTCATTCACCGCGGGACAGGCATGTATAGTTTGAGATGGATGGATTAATGAATGTATTAATGAAAATTCTAAAAATTATTTTACTGAGATTATCTAATTCTAGATTCATCCATAGATAGATTTCATCATAACCTTATGGATCTAATGGATCCATTGAATCTAATGCCATACTAATAGCCATACTAATCCTACTTCCAACTAATATTATAAATGTGAATGTAAGTTTGTTTGTTACGCTTTCACGCGAAAACTACTTAACCGATCATCATGAAACTTTGTACAAATATTCTTGGAGGTATTAGAAGTAATATAGGATACTTTTTATGAAAAAAAAAAAAATTTTTTACGAAAGATATGCAAAACATCGTTTGCCGGGTCAGCTAGTAATATTATAAATGCGAAAGTGTCTCTGTCTGTTTGTTTCGTTTTCACGACTAAATGGCTGAACGGATCTTGATGAAATTTGGTAAGAAGATGTATTGCATTCGAAGGAAGAACATAGGCTACTTTTCGTCTCAAAAAACAACCTTAATGGGGGTAGAATAGAGGATGAAAGTTTGGGATCTCATATTTTCTTAAGTTAGGGATCTTAAACCTGAAAAAATCTGAATGAATATTTAGGCTTTTGGTAAGAAATAAAGAAATACGTGTTTTAAAGTTTTTGCAAAATCATCACCGAAGGGGGTGAAATGGGGGTTTAAACTTATAAAATGTTCTTTAGATGCACAGAATGCATTCCTTACAAAAATAAAAATAAAGGTTCTAACATCCACGTACGAAGTCGCGGGTAACAGCTAGTTGTCTATATAAATAATATATATCAGTCATGTACCCATAACACAAGTTCTGCTTACTTTTGGGCCAAATGATGCTGTGTGAAATTTCCGTAATTATAATTGTTTATTTATCTATCTGTAGATCGTTTTAAGCGGTCTTTGGATAGTTCAACTGTTTCACATTTACTTTATATTATTGTATACTATTATTCAGTTCATTTCTGTAATTAATTTCGGTAAACAAATTATGTAGTATTCAACAAACTAAAACTTACAAACTCTACAACATTATACCAACATATTAAAGTAGGAAGGTACCGCAGAAACATAATTACTTAATTACCATGGAACTAGTACTAAAACATTAATTACCTACAACATTCGAGTTTATAAAACTTTTTTAATTGTCATTCATTAACGACCCTTGCACACCTCTTTCTTTAATGTCCACGACCGACAGCATCTTAATACCTAGTACAGTACAGACGAGCGTGCTCTAAAGTAAATTAATAAATATTGATGATGCCATCATCATCATCTAGCCTCAAACTAAGCATAGCTTGTATTATAATGACAAGATAACTGATAGAATACTAATATATTTAAATACATACTTATGATCTATACCTATAAAAGAGCCTAACCTGACTGACTGACTGACTGATTCATCATCGCCGAGCCGAAACCGCTGAAGCTAGAAAGCTGAAATTTAAAAGGTAGTTTCCTTTTACAGCAAAACCCACTAAGGCGGATTTTTTTGAAATTCAACCCCTAAGAGGGTGAAAAGAGGTGAAAACGAATGTAAGAAACTTTATAACGCGTGGTGCGATTGGCTTGAAACTTGATATGAATAAATAAAATGCAAAATAAATGGTCACATGTTTCAGGATTTTTCAAAATAATTTTAAGAAAGGGGTAAAATGGGGTGTTAATGTTTGTATGGGAACTTTTTAACGGGTTTCTTTTTAAACTTCTTCTTTTTAAACTTTTTAACTTTTTAACTTTTTAACGGGTGATTTCTTAGAAACTTGGTTTGGATACCTAAAATGCAAAATAAATAGATACACGTGTTTCAGGATTTTTTAAAATAACCATCATAAAAGGGTAAAATGAGGTGTGAATGTTTGTATGGAAACTAATGAGTGGTCAGGTGATTGGTTTGAATCTTATCAATAAAATTTGGCAAGGAGATAAATTGCATCCTGGGGAAGGATTTAAGGTACAATTCCTCTCAAAAATGCGGACGAAGTCGCGAGAAACAGTTAGTACTTTATAACAGAACACAAACCAAACATGTCTACGTTCATCACACAAACTACAGTGATTTTATTTAGTGATCATTTCAGAATGTTCGTTCATTGTAGATGCCACAACAATAAAAAAGTTTAAGGTCTTACAGAATATCACGTTATCAAACTGAAACGCTCTAGTGTATAAAGGTTCGGCCAAACCTGCGCGTCATTAACGCGGGAAGCAGGCCGCGATGCGGGAGCGTCTGCAATGCAATGTGCAACGTGGTCGTGTAGGAGTGCAAAGCACCATAGATAAAGTATAAAACGATTGCGAAGCGGGAGCGTCTGCCGCGCGGCAGACGCTCGAAGTCGTTTTAGACACGCAGGTGTGGGTTATGCTTTAGTCCTGTCTGAGATGATTTCCGTGCCTATCTATCTACCTACCTACTTTTTCACCATCATGGTAATTTTACCACCGGTCCAATTCAGGGCAAATATACCGTCACAAACTATTAAAGCATTAGTCTAACGAAAATATAAGTTGGATTGAACGGAAAAAAAACCTAAAATAAATATATTTATAAATATATTACCTCTAAATTACTAGAGGCAATATATTTATAAAAGATACTCTTTTTTAACCGACTTTATCAAAAAGGAGGAGGTTCTCAATTCGTCGGAATAGTTTTTTTTTTTTTAAGTTTGTTCACCGTTTACTCAAAAACGGCTGAACCGATTTGGAAAATTCTTTTTTTGTTTTAAAGGGTATACTTCACAGGTGGTCCCATATCATTTTTATCAAAATCGGTCGAGCTGAAAAGTCAACGAAGATCTAAAAATTGTAATCGATGATGTTTTCTTGTACTTCGATACCTCGCTGTCTCATTGGAGCGGTGCGTTTATCTGGCCTACCCATATTATATATATACAAAATACATCTACTTTCCACTAAAAATGTATTATAGGCTCAAATTTCATTCAATGAAGTCGGTTTCTTTTTAGTTTTTAAAACGTAATTATTTTCCTTATTGCATTAAATGTAAATAACTTGGTACATGATTGAAATGGTAAACGTTCTGTACCATAGTTACTGACGTCACGCACTCAGACGTCACGAGAGATTTGGCCGAATGGTGTCCATTTTAGCTGTTACTTAATAGATATTATTTTCACTCAAAACGGGATATTTACCATGATATATGAGTTTTTCTGCTTCTCGATATTTCGGCACAGTTCGGCACAGATAAACTGAGTTTATCTCGTGATCATGAAGCATGCAACTGTGCCGAAATATCGAGAAGCAGAAAAACTCATATATCATGGTAAATATCCCGTTTTGAGTGAAAATTATGTGCAAAACCATGATAGTTTTAAAAGTTATATAGATATTATTTAGTAACCAAAGTTTATCTTTATGTGGCGCAAAGTAAACCTTTTAATATTAGATTATTATTATTATTATCTACGTAACGTATGTAAGTATGTATTTGCAAACAATTTTTACATGGATTATAACTATTTATTTTTATTTATTTATTTATTTATAGAACTAGAACGGTACATACACCATTTACTCTAGTTAAAACTATACAATAAAATGGAACAAAGTCAAACAATACATATGCAATAAAAATACAAGCACGATAATAATTAATCAGTCACTTAATTATAGAAAAAATTAAACATAGCACACAGAATTTAAACAACAATAATTAATTAACAAACTACAATAATTACGGATTTATTTCGCTGAAGGATAGACAGGTCCTAAGGACCTTTATCCATCCGTCCGCAAACAAATATATTACCTATTAAGTATATATTATATTACTACTATATATTACCTGTTTCGCATTTTTCCCTTAACTAGTACTGTAAGTCCTTGCTTCTTGCTAAATTTCATGATTCTAGCTCAACGGGAAGTACCATATAGATTTTGATTTACTGACTGTCATTAAAGTATTTTCTGATTGCGTTGACTGAAAAGCTTCATTTTTGAAGTGATAACTTCTTATGCAAGGGTAAACCGCTTCGTTACGTAACGCGTTACGGCAACATTCTGTCTGGCTTCCCTTCCTCTCACGCATACGGCAGCGGTAGGCAGGCTCCTCCTCTCACACTCTAACCCACAGCGCCAGTTAGATTAGTTTAAGTTATCACTTCTGTCGGGCGTCCCGAGACGCACACGTTTTTTTATAGAGCTCCAAGGGACTGTAGACCTAAGTATTTGATGTTAGTTTAATCTGGATACCTCTAGCCGATCCGGATAAAAAGGGTCTTGACATACAGGTAGACAGAGATTACATGGTTCTGAGGGTTTTATTTTTCCCTTTTACGGAACTTTAATACCTAAAGAACCATTTAAATAATAAACATTTACGTTCAAAATTCAAATTCAGTCGCTGCTTTGCGTGTTAGCCTTGAAGCCCTGCGTAATGCTGTATGCATGTCTTCACTTACGATTTTAGGCTGGGTTTAGATGATCGTCTAAATGCTTACTTAGAAGGCTAGTTCTACACGATCATATATGTTTTTGAAAAATTATTAATTCTGAGCAGCACTTGTCTAGTGGTAGTGGCACTTTCCGGTCCTAAGGTTGTGGGTTGGAATACTGACTGAATGTTCTCAAAGTTTTTTGTGTGATATTCAATTTTTAAATCTATACTTTTTACGGGCAATTGGTAAGACGTGGAGACAGGTGGAGTAGGGACTTGACAGATTAGCTGCAAAGGGCGGTCAAACGCAGTGTTGGCAGACCACCTGCCAGGTGAACAGATAGGGGGTATGAGGGGGGTATCTTGGGGAGTGAGGGATGTGGGGGGAGTGACCCCACAACAGGAACATGTGGCATAAAATTGACGTCTACACCCAGCAGTGGGTATATACATTCAGCTTAGTTGGTAGTAGCTCTGCCTTCTGCGCTGTAGGTTGAGGGTTCGATTCCCTCCCAGGACATTTGTGTGACAAAGATAGATGTTTTTTCTATCTATTATATAGAATCTTATATGTATTTCAAAATATATAAGTGTTCTATGAGCCATCTGGTCACCATAATACAAGATTGGTTTGGGCTAGATGGTGTTGTGTCTTTGTCCACTTAAATTTATATATATATTTATTTATAAACAGGCTGACAATGATGATGATAATGTCTTGTTATGTTGTATCTGTGCTTGTGATTATCAGTAAAACCCAGCTATAGGAATACATTGTAAATAAATGCCAACGTTTGTTTAAATGTGACTTATTAGGCACTGATTGATTGGCTAGACCTTGTGAAGTACCTAGGTATCTAATAACAGCTAAGTACCTAGGTTTTAAAAGAGATCGTAAGGTTAGCTGGAGAATAATTTAGCACTCAGATGGTTCTTGGACACAGATTATATATAGCTAGTATTTGAATTTTATTTTAGAAAATATAAAATGAATTAATGAATGAAAACACATTATTGTACACCTTAAAACAAGAACAAAAACAATTTGTCAACTAAGAATACCTAAAAAATATTGGTACAATGGGCGGTCTTATCGCTAAGGCAGCAATTTCAACAATTTCAACCAGACAAAATTGTGGATTGCAAAGTTGTTTAAGCTCGATAGATACGTCAGTTTGTATCTAAAGACCAGACTTGCAGACCTAGTCCGGAACTCAATGATAAATAAATGTATTAGATTGTAATTAAAAAAATATATTCTACTATATAAAAATAAGTCGGGTTTTCCTTCCTGACGCTATAACTCCAGAACGCACGAACCGATTTCCACGGTTTTGCATTCGTTGGAAAGGTCTCGGGCTCCGTGAGGTTTATAGCAAAGAAAATTCAGGAAAAATTTATTTTTTGTGAAGTTGTAACTGCCCAACGAAGTGGGCACCGGTCAGCTAGTATATTATAAACTTATATACCTTATCTATTTAGTTGATTGGTTATTGAGTATTTGTACAAAAGTAGGTATGTAAGTACATTAAACAACACGACCAAAACCAAGTTCTAGTGAAGCAACCAGAAACGAGGAGTTATTTTTCTATCAAACGATTCACCGCTGTTTCGTAAAACATATCTGGAATAAAAAATATTATAAAAAATTCCGGACACTTTACACTTCTATGTGCTTTTTCAATATTCAACCCCTAAGAACCCTAGGATGAATTTTAGGTTGAATTCAGAAGTTGAATTATGTATGTATTTACAATAAAAACGTACATAAATAGTATATAAGTGATGTGGTTTTCATAACACAAGCTCTGCTTACTTTGTGCCAGATGACTTTGTACTTATACTTTTTTTAGTAAATACATATTATACATAGAAATACCCAGACCCGACACAAATACTTGCATTATTATTATTAAACATTATATATTTTATTATCCCCGACCAGATGGGGAGATCTGATAAAATCTCTCACCAAATCCACGATGACCGAATGCTCCCACAATGCCTCCAATTGAGCCGAATGGAGACGCATAGCAAGAGCCGCCATTCATCAGGACCCACTCATAACCACCTTGCCAAGAGTGCCCGACTGAGAAGACAAAAAATATTTAAAAAACCCTGTTATTGTTCGCGTAAGTCAGCCAGTAACATATCGATTTAAAATAATTAATAAGATATATATCGCGTGTTACCTAATCAATGTTACTGAAGGCTGAGCACAAGTTAATTTTAATTAACAACGAGATTCTCAATTACCGCGATGTTATCTTTTGTAGGTAATTAAATAAAAATATGATGTAACAATGATGGTTTTTATAATTGACAGGTGTAATTTGACAGTGACATTAGTAGTTTCAATAATGGTTGTGTGTTACACGATTGTTTGGCGTAAAGGGTCACTTTGAGAGATTTTTCGTTAGTCATTTCATGAAGTAACATAGCACTGATAAATTAATATTCTTTTCTTGTTTTATTGTGAGATTCTTGCAATTGCAATTGCGATTGCAACGAGGAAATCCGTAGAAGAACCAAAGTCGCCGACGTAGCGCTCAAAATTTGCAAGTTGAAGTGGCAATGGGCAGGCCATATAGCTCGCAGAACTGATCAAAGTTCTCGAAGTCAAAGTTCTCGAATGGCGACCAAGGACAGGAAAACGAAGCGTAAGACGACCCCCCACCCGATGGACTGATGACATTGTAAAGATCGCAGGAAGTCGGTGGATGGAGAGGGCTCAAAATCGTTCTTCCTGGAAATCTATTGGGGAGGCCTATGTCCAGCAGTGGACTTCATACAGGCTGATATGATGATGATTGTGAGATTTATTTAGTAATCTTAGCGGAATTTTAAAGAATAAATTGTGACTACATAGGACAAGTATGGACAGTTGAATTATAAGTGTATTATGGTGCAATGTGAATTGAATGAGGAATCCCGAGAAAGTTCTAGACGGCCATTCCGCGATGACATTTAGAATTGACAATTGACCATCGACTAAGACTTTATTAGCAAATAAACACTTGACATTGGCAATATTGTCGGCAAGACAGATGCCAATATTGAAAGACAAGAAGAAGGGTCGTTTTAACCTTCAAATTTTTTATCTTGTGCCTTACCCATAAATCCATAGTAATATTATAAATTCGAAAGGGTTTTACCCACATATTATTTAGTCGAAGGCACCGACACTGTTTCGATTCATCTCGAAAATCTTCATCAGGGTGAGTTTGATCCGCGATCCGTGAGTTTTTGCGAGCGTTCACGGCTAGCAATGTTTCTGCCTGCCTATCTGTCCAAGCGCGGATCCACCGTTGTGGGCACGATGGGCATGCCCACAACCCTAATAGACTTGTAACGTTATACTTTCACGGTCTATTGAGATGGATAGGCTGATGATATTATATCTAACGCCTAAATAAATAAAAAAGTAAATGAATATTATCTGTTTCTTTTTGGCACATGTTATGTATGTAAAAAGAACACTATTCGCTGGGTGCGCGACATCTACAAATTCGTGTGTTTTTTTACACTCAAACTTTTAAAAAATCTCCTTTGTAAGAATGCACTATATCGATCATGAGAGTTCATATCTACTCGCACTTGGCTGATTTTCGGGTGGCTGTGAGCACAACCTTTTTTAAAGGCTGGATCCGCGCCTGTATCTGTCCGTCAGACTGTCTGTTTGTCTGTTTGTCTGTTTACGGCAAAATGCCTGAACGTCAGGGTTATTACGTAAAAGTAGCTGTATCGACAGCATCAGCAATGCAACAACAATATCTGCGATATTAGTCACAAAAGTAAAACTCTATATATACTCGTATACTCGACGACCTTTGTGGCGGTGGGCCGGTAAGGCCCGGCTGAGACGCAGAAGGTTGCGGGTTCGTTTCCCGCCGCTGGTCAAATGTTTGTGTGATCTGCAAATATTTGTCTCGGGTCTGGGTGTTTCTATGTATAATATGTGTGTATTTTTAAAAAAAGTACCTAAGTAGTATATCAGTCATGTGGTACCCATAACACAAGCTCTGCTTACTTTGGAGCCAGATGATGCTGTGTGAAATGTCCGGCATTATTGTTATTATATAGAATTTTCCGAAAATATGTATTTGTTTATTTATATATATATATATATATTATATCTGCAAATATTTGTCTCGGGTCTGGGTGTTTCTATGTATATACTATATATTTACAAAAAAAACTTAAAATGTACCCATAACACAAGCTCTGCTTACTTTGGGACCAGACGATGCTGTGTGAAATGTCCGGCATTTCACACAGCATTTATTTATTATTTATTTATTTGTGGTGTAACTGTGGTCGCGGGCAGACTCAACATATACGAAACATCGAAAATAAATTTAAATATGAAATGCGAGAACCATTTAATTACTATAAATATCTATTATGGTGTTTTTCTCACATTATCTCACAGGTAGGTATAATGATATCTTAATCGAAGGTTGGAAGCTCATGCGACAACGACCGTGCTGACAGACGTCACGCCATTTTGAATTGTCAATTCTGCGTAATGTTATTTTATATTCTAATGTCATTTACGTGGGTATTTTTAAGGCCATTTTAAAATATCTATTTAATATTTTTTATTAATTTATGAACAAGAACAGACAAAAAATAGATGAAATAGACGAAAAAAAATACGTTTCCCCAACGTTAAATCCAAATGCCATATTTGATAAAACAAATTTGACAATAAGTGAAGTCTGTTCTTGTTCATAAAATAATAAATATTTTAAAGCTACATTAGCTAATTTAAAAGACAGACATAGACACCATTTTTTTTTTACTCAAGCACACACAAATTTGACAAATAGAAAAAAATATTTCAGAATAAGTAAAGTGGAGAATACAGAATGTGTCATGTATCTCTAAATAGTAGTGATTATGAGATAATTTAAATATCAATACTAATATTCATGTAATTACTAGTATACTAGTATTTTTGAAAACCTTCAAGAAGTTTTCCTAAAACCGTGATTCTGAATCTCAATGTCCAGCACTCCCAACTGTGGGAAGCGGATAGTGGGAATGGGAAGTAGCGTAATGAGCACTTCCTGATCCTTTCTCATTGCGACCGGTTTATTATCTAACTGGTGAAAGTGTTTAACTCACGAGTTTTCGGCCACTCTCGAAATTTGTGTGCGATTGTACAAGCTAGGGTTGGCACTTGAATTTTAATTTCTTGAAATAAAAAAAAAAATCTTTTTTAAATTAAATAACAGACCATCCGGTGAACTTCGTACCACCTTAAATTGATTTAATTGTAAACCAATCCAATATTAAGGCGAATAAACTAAAAAAAATATCTCGAATCAGGATTTGACAGGACAGGACAATCGGGTTTGGAAAATTGCTAACCCTGAATATCCTGATCAGGATAATGGGACAAACTATTTAAATGATTGCATTGTCATCAGTCCTTGATAAGTGTGCAAAGTTTCAAATCAATCCAACGTTTTGAAGAGGATGAAAATCACGTTCAAAGATTCCGTTATATAGATAGATACATAAATACATACCAAGCTAATAAAAACGTGTTAAAAAAACTCATAATTAGATAGCGTGGTGTTAAAGTAGAGTCAGTCCTTGTCATTCTAGTACATACATATAATACATTTAAAAAACCCACAGACACAAAAATAAATACTAGCTTCAAACCTGATTCAAACCCAAAATCTCAAACCTGTTCATTGAGATCATTCCAATGACCCTAAACACGATACCTCTGCTGTATGTTGGTGAGGTTGATCCTGCAGATGCAGATGCAGATGCAGATCCTGCATAGTTATCTTGACCTGATGCTGCAGCATCAGGTCAAGATTACCATGTTCTTGCAATACCATAAATATAAAAGGATATAAAAAATCTAATTGACCCATAAAGTTCCTCGTAATATCTTTTCATCAACTAATGAAGAGATGATCTTTAAATGGCTAACCAGATTTTCAAGTCACATCAGCTGAATTCTCTATAATAAGGACAGTTTTCTTTCTCATTCAAATTCTTCTTCTTCTTATCAGCCGATAAGTTTGTTTTTACCAGTGTGATGAAAGGATTAAATGGCGCTTCAGAAGCTCATTCGTGCACTTGACACATAATGCACAAAAAATGGCTCAAAGAACCATTATATTTTTAGGTTCTATTATAAAACATAACTTCTAAAACTATCATGGTTTTGAACATAATTTCACTCAAAACGGGATATTTACCATGATGTATGAGTTTTTCTGCTTCCCGACATTTCAGCACATTTGCATGCGCCATAATCATGAGATAAACTAGAGAGGAAAACTCAATTATCACGGTAAATATCTTGTTTTGAGTGAAAATTATAGTCTTAGGACCTTCACCGTTTGAGAGAAATGGTATACCTACATTTCTTTTTTTTTTTTTTTTACTTATTTTTACTTTTCGGATCCCAATCGGACCTTGAGATCGGAAGACGGGGACACTACCACTAAACCAGCAAGTTAATTGTGAACCAGTATGGTATAAGGATTAATGTACCTGTCTTTACCTCACTTTTTTCCTCTACTGTTTAAGAGTACTTCTACCTTTTTTATAGTAGGTGCAGTGTGCACTTGTCGACAACCCTACATTCAAAATTCGAACGCATGTGAATGAGTCATAGACTATACATTACTTTGCGTACAGATAGGTATCATTATTATGTTGGTAGTTATTAAGCCGTTATTATTATTATGTTGATATAATCTGCTATTTGGTTACGCCTCTTATTAGATGTATCAAATTTGGACATGGTACTTACTGAAACTAGTTTCGAATTATCAACATAATTACTTATATTTCTCTCTTGCTTTCCTGCAATCTGTGGAAGTGTAACAGGAAGCCGGGGAAGCGCGCGCTATTTGATTTGACCAGTAAGCGCGCGCGGTTGTTTATTCCACAATATCTGCTGGGTATTTTTTGTGTTTCGTATTTACCTGGAAATAATTTCAAATACGGTGCACTTATTTAACTGTTTTCATATTTTGGAGTTAAAGTTTTTATATATTTTATAGGTAATATCATCATAATGGGTTTAGCTGGTAGGGGAAACTAACGGGCGGACACGGACCCAAAAATAACCACTTCAAAACTTCAAAGGAATATCTGTATCGAAAAACTATCCTTAATCTTTGAATCCTGATATCTTTAAAAGTCCTCTTCAATGATATGTCACATGACGGGATAAAAAAAATTGTGCCTCATTTTACATGTACCCCCATATTTCATTTTTCATATTTTATATTAATACTAGCTGTTATCCGCGACTTCGTACGCGTATGCTTAGAACCTTTATTTTTGTTTTTTTGAGACAAAAAGTACCCTATGTTCTTTCCCCGAATGCAATACATCTTATCAAATTTCATCAAGATCCATTCAGCCGTTTAGCCGTGAAAACGTAACAAACTGACAGAGACACTTACGCATTTATAAAAATAATATTGATGTCACTTACATAACTTTACTAAACGATAACACCAAATAGTCTTTGAGCATGATCTCTGATTAAGGGTGGACAGACAAACACACACACAGACGAACATGGCGAAACTATAAGACTTTGGAGTTGGGAACCCTAAACAGATCGACATAAGCGGTCTACGAAGGGTCTACGACATGCTACGAATTCGTGCTACAATCGGTATTCAATCGCTTTAGTCTAGCTGCTGCCCACGGCTTCGCTCACGTGGTACCTATATAAAAATAGCCTATGTCCTTCCCCAAGATACAATCTATCTCCTTACTAAATTTCATCAAGATCCGTTCAGTCGTTTAGCCGTGAAAAGGTAACAAAAAAACAGACAAACTTTCTAAATTATATTATTAAATATGGATAAAGGAATTCTTTGAGGAAGAGGAAGTGTGAAAATGGCGCCAGTGAATGAAAAGATGAGGAGCAACAGGCTAGCATGGTATGGGCATGTAATGAGAAGGGAAGAATGGCATCTAACTAGGAGAGTGCTTGGTATGAATTTTATTTTATTTTATTTTAGAATGTTGATGGATTTACGAGTAGAGAAAGAAATGATGGATGGATTGTGTGAAGGATGACATCAGTAAGAAAGGAGTGAGTGTTGAGATGACGGCTGATAGAGGAGAATGGAAGAAGAACACATGTTGTGCTGACCCTACATAATGTGGGAAAAGGGCAGGAAGGTGGATAAAGTAATTCTTTGGTTTATTCAGTTATTACATAAAATTAAATTATATTTTATAATTTTCACTCAAAACGGGATATAAGGTAAATATGTGATATGTATTTTTCTGCTTTGCCGATATTTCGGCACAGTTGCATGCGCCATGATCACGAGATAAACTCAGATAAAACTCAGTCTTTTACTGCGAACATTACCCATACAAACAGATATCTCGTAAATATCCCATTTTGAGTGAAAATTATATTCAAAACCATCATAGTTTCAAAAGTTATATTACCGTATTAAAGTCTGGCAAAAACATAAAAATGGCTCGACTGATATTAATATGTTTTTTTTGTTTTATTCTCCTCGATATTGGGCTGGTTTAAAATCAAATACAATTTAAGTGGTACGAAGTTTAAAAAAAAAACATATAAGTACATGCATATTTTTATTTACTAAAATTAATTAAGAAATGTGCAGAATAATATCTTGCAATACTCCATACTAAAACTTATGTATGTACATTCAAAAGTATCTGTCTGTCTGCATGTTTTCACGGCTAAACGGTTCTTGATGAAATTTGGTAATCAGATAGATCTCAGAGACGGACATAGGCTACCGCGGGCAGTAGCTGTTCAAAAATACATGTGAAACATTAAAGCTATCTAAGGACGATTGAAAACGATCTATAGATAGCTCAACTGATCCAGATCACCGCAGAGGCAGTATTAATATTAATTTTATTCTATTATGTTATATATTTCACACGGCGTATCCATATTATGACAGCAACTTTCGAATGGTGAAAGTTGCCAAAAATATTTTAACTGTTTGTGCATGAGGATTGGGCAGGCGTGTTTAAACATTTACATATTGGGTTCTGTAGGTATTCAATTTTAATAATAAGAAAAAAATAAGTTTCCATTGAAACGAAACGTGGACGAGATTATTAATTTAGCAAGCATTCAGTTATGACGCGGAATAAATAAATAAATAAATAATGTAGGTAGGGTATTTCACACTGGGCCCCATCTGGCTCCAAAGTAAGCAGAGCTTATGTTATGGGTACCACATGACTGATATATTACTTATATACTATTGAAGTGATAACTTCTTATGGGAGGGTAAAACGCATCGTTACGTAACGCGTTGCGGTGCCGGTCCGCCGGGCTTCCCTTTCTCTCACACATATGGCAGCGGTCGGCAGGCTCCTCCTCTCTCACTCCAACCCACAGCGCTAGTTAGATTAGTTTAAGTTATCACTTCTGTCGGGCGTCCTGAGACGCACACGTTTTTTTTTACCGACTGGCCTTGCAGCTCTGTTTGCAGTATCTCTGCCTCGCATGGCAAGGTTCAATGTGGAACATGGCAACATACTTCAGAGAAGCGCGAAAAAATCGCGTCGAAATTTTTAGTAGTGCGCGCCAGGCTTAATTTATTTGGTCTATTCGCCCAGTAATGTCACTTTTTCGTGTAGAGTCTTACCGTTTTGTAAATTTGACTGGGATCCCTAATCTCTTACAATACGGAAGTAGACGGGAATTTACGAAGCTTTCCGAGCCACAGAATAAACAATATCTAGTATGTACTAGTCTTCATCAAAACATTATGCAACACATCTTTTAAAATAATTTATCCGATAGATTAGTTGCATCATTCACTTTCGATTTTTATTGGCTTGTTATTGTTTAAAGTTATCGGCATTTAAATATTTTATTTATTTTTCTTGTTATATTTAGTTATGTTATATGTAGTTAATCAAATCGATTTTCTTATTTTCAACGATAAAAAAAAAGAGGAGGTTCTCATTTCGTTTTATGTTGGTTACCTCCGTCATTTATGAACAGATTTGGAAAATTATTTTTTGTTTAGGAGGGTGTACGTCCCGATTTGTCACCACGCTTATGGGTGAAAATTAGGGGAAAAAATGTTGTATTGGACTTTTAATTATATACGCATAATAAACGCATCCCTAAGGGTGGTATAACAGGAGATGCATTGCGTGCATTTTTTTATGGGCTCAAATTTATTATTATGAAGTCTATTTTTTTTTAAATTTTCAAATCTGTTTTAGGTATTAGGCAGGTTATGTCATGTATGTATTAGGTATAAGGTAGTATGTCAGTTTAGGCGTCAACACGTTTATAGTACCTATAGAAAAAGTTCCGACTACATTTTAGAAGGTGTAAGTAATTGGTGGTAGGTAAATCCAACTTGTAAAACACATGTCAAAATACATTACAATAATCGGAAGTAAAACAAACGTATTGGTGATCAGTTATCAATTATTTATCACGGCAAACTGAAAACAAAACAAAATGACAACATAATTTTACGTAACACGAATAACCAAGACATCCTGACCTATCCCATCTTCTATAATTGTTTCGAGTCGCACTAAGCTAACGGGTCAATGTATGTTGGTCAGCGCGTAAGATGGCGCTGCGAGACATGTGTTCGGTTGACGGGAACACCCGATGTTGGCCGAGCGGTCTTCGTAAGTAGGTCACACGGACGCACGCACACTTCGACACACGACGCGAGTATCCTCGTGTCGTGATTATAGCGAAAACTTTTTTCGGCCGGTGACACACTGCGAGTGTTTTCCTGCGTTTGTTTACATATATCGTTTTGTAAACTTTGTTTCGGTTGATGCATTTTGATATGGATAGAATATTATAATTTTCCGAATAAAGATACATAGTTAACTCCTTATTTTCTGACAGTAGATTGATTTTTAACATACGAGTGCCTGCCTACCTATGTAGCTGATTGAAGAATAAAAAACTTTATAAAAAAAGTTTATAGAATATATACATATTTCGTATATCAATCAATATTTACTAAATTTATTTGTAGATCTCATGTATTAATGTTTTATTAGTTATTGATTGCACAATTTTACATCATAACTTTATCTATATAATGTACGTAAGTACCTACTTACTGTTTACAGGTTTACAGGTTTACAGGTTTACTATTAGCTAAATAACGCTAAAAATACGGCACTGACCACATACAACTTATCGTAAATCCTAGGTATCTAGTACCGACAGAATACCTAAGTTACGAATCACAGAATACGCAACACTGACTACCAAGTTGTTTGAGTCATAGATTAGATGAAGTAGCCAATCTATTAACATCAAATATGCATATTGTTTGTATGTTTGAGTTGTCATCTAGTGACTTCTGAGTTACCTGGTATCAAAATTCATATTTATAACCCAACCTGAACCTAACTACTAATATAGAGTAATTTACTTATACATATTTTTTAAACTTTTCTCTGGTTAGTATTTCTGTAAGCTGCTATGGGCTTGCAACCTGTCACGTACGGAACAATAACTAAAGTGCAAAACGAGAGCACGTGCCAAATAAAATGTTTGGTCTTGCCTCCGAATACCCCATTAAGACATCCTCAAAGACCTATGTAACTAAAGATCAGAAGTGTCTACAGAACCCGGATTAACAGTCGAGAGCAATGTATTGTTTTATATTATCGTTTTTCCTCTACAAAGGTTTTACAAAGTGCTTTTTCTTCTTCTTCATATCGTATCACTACTTGTTTCGAACCAGTGTGGTGAAATGTTTGAAGTGTGCCTCAGTGGCTCTTATCAAAACCAAACGACCTCTGTGATACTGATATACTTTATATTTAATTATAACACAAGCTCTGCTTACTTTGAGTCCAGATGATGTTGTGTGAAATGTCCGGCATTATTATTATATAAACCAGCCACGAACACAAGGTTCGTGCCCTGCCCCCTGCTAGCACACAAGCAAAGCCGCAAGCAAATGCCAGTTATCTCTACAAATGGTTATAGCATTGAGTACCGAATAGAAATAGACAAATATAGGTACCTACCGGTTTGGCTGGTAACACGTAATTCTCATGGACGTCTAGATACTCGCTTCGCTTGTGGATGCCTAATGACTCTATGTACCTTACGCACCTTCGGGTTTTACCACACGGTTTACACGTTTTAGCTGCTTATTTGTTGGCTTACTGTTGTATTTGCTTTTAAGGTTTGTGTTTGACTTGTAAAAGTTTGTTGCAAACCTTTCTCTGTGCTAAGTTCTTCTGTACTGTTTATAATTTCTGCTGCCTTTATTTATTACTAGGACGCCCATTATGATTTAGTTTCCGTACAAACATTGACGTCTAGCTTTGTTTTTTGGAATTGAAAGTATCCTATAGCGTATTTTAAGTCATAAACTATTTGTTTACCAAATTTCATTGATACAGTTTCAATTTTTTTACGACATAACTGAGTAAGAAATATCCAAATATAAGCCAAATTTCTAATATGTAGAAGATTATAATTTTAAATTTATGTCTAAAAGTACGCAATCATTAAATGAATCAGTAAAGGTTTCTTAGTGTTACCATCTCATGATACAAGTTTACAATATTTAGGTCGTATCCATCATTTAGTTCAGACGACCTGCCTCTGATTTGCAAAACAGTTGGTCGTTTGACGGATCATGATAAAACAGTATCAATCATTGTGGAGATTCTTGTAGCTGCTTAAATCATTCGTGTCAATAATCAAGTAAAAAAGTGACACTGGTTTTCTTATTTATTAAACTAGAAGTTTTTAATAAATGGATATTTACATATATATTTTGTTACTGCCAAAAAAATGTGTTATCAAAATCTTTGTCTTAAAATGGTTTCTAAGAGTATTTAATATTAAAAAATGAATTCACATTCAGTAGGTTATGTTACGAGTGAAGTATATATAACGCCATCGTTTATTCTTTCACAAAAAGGCGTCCTGCCTTTTTGTGGAAGAACAAATGAAGGACCAATGAGGTTAATTATATGCGTTATGTTGATATGGCATTTCAAATTGTATTTTTGTCTTAACGTACAAGTCGATGAATGCTTTCAAGTACCGAAGAAGTTCTCAAACTGAGTTCAAAAATATTACAAAATGGTTAGGTGATTGACTAGTGAGATGTGGAAAGTTCCACAGTCTACTCCACTAAAACTTAAAACCTTTAACAAAATTGAAATGCACACAGTACAATGTAACGACAGTTCAGCTGATGATGTCAGAATACAGGACAATAGGTCAGTAGACTCATAAGTATTCTAGATTGTCTATGAGCTGGTTGGAATTCCTACATTTTGCCAGAGTTCTAATACATTTTATTGTTATGTGCATTCTGTAACGCCCTATAATTATAGGAACGCTATGATGTGAAGACTGCTTTGGGGTTTATTTTTAGTATGTGAAGTGTTAGGTGTCCTTTACAAAAAAAACTCATTTAAACATTGGCCTTATTTCTGTTGTTTAAAATATCATAAAACCCGAATCATCTTAATTTGTTAGCACCAAACTCTCGACAATAATATGTTTTAGACAGATATTTATCTAATTATATTAGATAAGGTTCTATAATTAATAACTTTGCATTGAAATCATTAACGGCTCAATATTCTATTAATAGCCTAGCTAGTGAATCTTCTCAAGACTTTGTTCGAACTTTAACTCATTTGCGATAAAAGTTGATTTTTAAATCCTATCAACATTTCTACACTTATATTCATTTAAGGTGGCTAAGTAGTACCTAAGTCCAAGGCAGTTTTTCAAGACCTGTAGCCAACCAATGTTTAAAGATTCATCAGAAAAATAAAAAAATATAGTTTGCCTATTCTGCGAGTAGTAATACGTGTTGATTGTCACTGTCAATAATTTTGTAAACATGGGTTTGGGTTTGAAGTATGGACTTATATTATGAATTCGAAAAAGTCTGAACGGGTTTTGATAAAATTTCTTACGCAGTTACTTTTTATGCAGTAACGTACGTAGCCGAGGGCATAAGCTAGTTTTATTTATAATATCGAAATACTATACGTAGGATGTTCAACTCGCACTAACGTCATACTTGTGCTTTGTTATATGAAAATAAAAAACTATAGATTTTAAACTTAAGATAAAATGCTCCAACACGAGTGTAATAAACATTATTTCCTTTGTCCATCTGAGTCATATCCGTTAGAATAACGTATACATAAATATAGTACTCTTAGGTACGAGTATATAATCAGTTCCCACGTAATAGCGTTATATACAGAGTTATTAGGTATTGTATTGTTGTAGGTCAGGTTTTCGCAACAGGTTTAGTATTAGCGCGGACTATTTTTATGGCATTTGTTATGCAAATAACTTTAAATTACATAATTTTATTCACATTCATAAGTCAATCACTATCAATGGCTATGTATATGTATAAATAAATAAATAAATAATCCCAGACATTTCACACAACATCATCTGGCCCCAAAGTAAGCAGAGCTTGTGTTATGGGTACCACATGACTGATATACTACTTATATACTTTTTTTTTTTGTAAATACATACATATTATACATAGAAACACCCAGACCCGAGACAAATACTTGCAGATCGTACAAACATTTGTCCCGCGGCGGGAATCGAACCCGCAACCTTCTGCGTCTCAGCCGGGTCTTAGCCAACTGCGCCACAGAGGTCGTCGAGAGGTATCCCAGCTGTAGAAGTCACTAAGCATTATAATTGTAATCCATTATACCGATATTATAAATTTGCAAGTGTCCATTTATTACCCTTTCACGGATAAACTGCTAAACGGTTTTTAATACTATTTTGTAAGGACATCTCCTTACTTTATTAATTTGATTAGATTGTATCTTGGGTAAAACAACGGCTATTTTTAAAATAAGTGTGAAGCCACGGGCAGCAGCTACTAATATGTTTGTAAGAGTCCAGTAGTCTACTAACGAGACCTTCAATATGCCTAATAATGATTTTGGTCACCAGGGCTAGTTACTAGGTTATATAAATTTAGGTACTTGCACGTTTCCTTAGTGCTAATAGAATGTTCAGGGTAATCTTGGCATCAATATATACTTTAATCTCAGAATTACTGAATAAGAAGTCCTTTTGGATTGAATGAACAGTTGAATAATTTAAATAATTCATCTTCACGCCTATTTTATTAACATAAGGTTACCTTAAAAGGATGATTTCAAAAAAATAATACTAAATTTGAAAATTCGGAGAAGCATAATTTTTTTTTAATTTAAAACGTATACTTTTGCTAGAGTAAATGGATCTAAAATTCATAAATTTACAAAACTTTTTAATTCTACACACAAAAGCAACAAATCCGACTCATTTACAAATTGAAAAATGAACTGAAAAACAACCTTTTCAGCTTTTAAAAAAGTACTCATTAGACGTATGAAACCCGCATTCCACAAAAGATTAGGCCTCACCCACACTGCCACACGAGAACACGGCACGCGTCACACGCGCTTGTGTGTTACACACACATAGCGACGAGTAACTGCTAGTGATGTAATACTCGCGTTGACGACTCGCAGACATTTTTTATGGTCTGAGTGACGCAACTTTTTTATAACCGTAGCGGTGTTAGGCTGTTTACAGGTTCGTTTTTGCATTTCTCGGGTTCCGTACAGGTTTTTGTTCTGCTATTTAGTGAAATAAGTTGGTTTTATAATAAAAACTTCACTTGATAATCATTTTATTTGGTTTTAAGGGCTTGTGGTCTTTACTACTTCTTGACTTTTTTAACTTATGTTTTTTTATGTATCACTATATACACTATATTGATACATAAAAAAAGTATAAACTATACTTAAACTCATATTACATCAACAATAATCAGTTTAAGTACCTACTTACTTATTTGGATACCATACTTCATTGAATGGTTTAATATAAATATATCTTTATAATGGCTAGATAGTTAGTGGGTAGGTAGGTACCTACTAGGTACCTGTTTTTTTAATTAGTTTACTCGATACAATATATATGTTAGTTATTTAAGAATTTTAACAAATTAATAATACCTAATTGAATATTTTTCTTATTACAGGTAAGCATCGCATTGGAAAATAAACATAAACACCCTAACATGACACACTGGAAAGCAACTGGTTTGTACTCTTAACTTATTCATAAATATTCATTCCTAAAAACTGTTTACAAAATTTGATTGTCGATGAACCATAAAAATGAACTACAATAAAAATAAGTAACCCAGTGTACAACGTACCTTATGATGCACGTACACATACAACTTCGTATAACTGTAAAGCAAGGCTGCACACACGCGTAACAAGGACAGGTCAATGCACTCCGTTGCCTTGCACGAACATAGTGGCTAAATACGCATTTGTGTACGTGCGAGCGAGATGACCGTACGGCGTTTCTTTTCGCGTTTGCAGCAAGGATGCCACTGTGTATGACAAGGATGACGCCATAGCGCCTGTAAGAGATAGCTATATAAATATTATGACTGTTATTTCACTTCCTCTGCTATGATGCAACAGCAGTTTTAGCAGTAAACTTTATTTTTGAGATAAAACTTAGATATATACCTATTTATTTCGAATATTTTTTTTCTGTAGCCTAAGGATTGCCAAAAAAGTTTAAGTAACCTCTGTAAGTCATTAGTCAACTAGTAACATTATCATTCATATTTAGAAGACGATGTTTTATCTGCAAATTTCAAGATACCTACCTACTAGTATATTGTCTTGCCTAATAATAAAATAATACCTACCTAGTATATGTAATACGTGTATAATTCGCGTGCACTTTATGCAGTGATAATGATAAATTATCCATCTGTAATTATCATGTTATTGTTCGTTATCGAAACGTAAGAATGCAATGTTTTTATAAGAAATAGCGAACACTGCCATCTACTGCCGGGTAGCAACACTATTCATGATTAATGACTTTAGAATGACCTAATTTTCGATCAATTCTCGCAACATCCTGGTTAATACAGCAAGTTATACAGATTCTCTAGTCACCGTACGTACCTAGGTTTGCATATTTCTGAGGAAAACAATTTCAAATCCAGAACGCAGATGTCCTACTTTCAGTTCCCTGAAAATGTCCTCTTTTGTCCGTTTTTCGACGGAAAAAAATCGGTAGGCCGAAGAAGCGTGCCAAACATTGTGTCATTGAACCTTTAGAAAAGCTGCCAAGTCCACAGCGCGCCATATAAAAATGGACTTAAACGCTTGCACCAAACGCTGAGAATGGAACATCACAACTGTCTATAAAAGTCTAATTTTGAAAAACCGCTCATTCACATAGGCTCTTTCGTTCGAAATACAAAAAATGTAAAGACCCACGCTCACTAGCGCACACGTACCCACAGCATAAAGAAAGTATGTGAGCTTTCGCTGTGTGGCGTTACACAACCTTTCACATCTCTTTCTTTCGTACTGCAAAATCGCGCCGTCTCGTTCTAGCGTACTGTTATATAATAACGGTAGTTGTGATTTTAGCGGCGTAACATTTTTCTAAGATCCGTTATGTCAATGCAATTTTTATACGCCATTGATGCACTTTTCGCGGTGGATTTTAAACAAATAAACATATTTTCTTATGAGATTCTAATTAGTTTCTAAGTCCCGAAAATTACGTAGGTACAAAATGCATCGTCATACACGCATAGGTCTAATAATAAACTCCACATGTCAAAACGCATCTACACAGCACACATAAGTGTATAAAGGGAGGAGGTGTGTTTGTGTGCGTGGCTACGCCTGTGTGGGCAACCGAGGCTCATTTCCTAGTTGTTCCCTCGATGGCCCGCTTGCAACAACTCGGTGTGAGCGGGTCCTAATTTTTATATTCGGCGCGCATTTTTGAAATTAGTATAGTTTTCGATTGTGTTGTGAATTCTGAGTGGCCAGTCACGTGAATGTGTCAGTGATTGTGTTGGATTTTTTTGGAATGTATAGAGGTTTGTTGTAGCACAACTCCGATTTTTTTTTTATATTTTCATTTATTTATGGCAAGTTCATAGATGTGACGACGCATTTACACTGAAGAGCTATTCTACCTAAATAGCAAAACTTGTTTTAATTGAATTAATTATTTATTAATAACAATTTAATACCTACTACCTAAATAATAAATAACAAGTTTATTTCCAAATAAATTATCACAAAATTAAATAAAAATTAATAAACTGCAAAATAATTAAAGAAAAATTAGATTGCAACTAGGAAATTACTATAAACAAATAAATAAATATATAGATACTTACACAAATTACGTATGTATATATTATTAATATTAAAAAATATATAAAACTTTATTAAGAGATTATAAATTTCGTAAATTTGACCTGTAGGCAACGGAAAGAGCAAACATCTTTAAGCTATTGTCCTCATATACAAAATAACGTTTTCCATGTTTTTTCCAGTTACAATAAAAATTGCAAATACGTGCTTTACGTAACGTACCTACTTACGAATAAATATTTCACTAAAAACCATTTTACCTAATTTTTAAGTACATTACCAAAAGAAGATATTAATTTTCAGCCATAAGGTTTCCATCCATAGTACATGATATTACTTAGTTTGGGGCAAGATGGCGTTGTGTGAAATGTCATTTATTAAATATTTATTAATATTTTTTCACATTTTTGTTACCAAAGATTTATATTATATATAAATTAATAAATAACAATTCAACAATAACAATACACAAAATGTCTTTATAAATTATATTATGTGTTATTCTGATGTATAATTTAATATTCTTTAATATGCTGTATTCGTCCTTTTGAGCATTGATAGATATAGTTTAAAAACAAAAGAAAAATTTCTTCGTATATTGTTAACCAGCTGATGCCCGCGTCTTCGTATGCGCGTATTTTCTAACGGTTTTTACAGCGCACGCCAGAATAGCTAGCAGATGTCAAAGTTTTTTCCTTCTTACATGACACTTATCGTTATATTTAAATAAATAAATAACAATTCAACAATAACAATTCACACAATATCTTTATAAATTATAGCCTATGTGTTATTCTGATGTATAAGCTATATTGTTGTTAAGTTTCATTCAAATCCATTCTGTAGTTTTTGCGTGAAAAAGTAACAAACATACATACAAACTTTCGCGTTTATACTATTAGTAAGGATTTTGTGGACACAATCAACATATTTCAGCTCACTTTTTACAAATTTTACACTTTTTCCTCTATTTATATTTATTTTTAAAGCTTTGATGCGATATTTACCTTTCGCTATTGTACATAACCTATTTGTTTAGTTATTTTTCCTGTTGTAGCTACTATTATTAACTCGTACGCTGATATAATTTAAAAATAGGTAATAGATATTGTTGAATTTGCATTATTGGTAATTAAAATAAAAGCTTTTAATATATAAATAAATGTTGGTGGACAATGCACACAACACCATAGCTTGAATTATGGTGACCATATGAGTGATAGAATACTTATATATTATTAAATACATTCATAAGATACTTTATAACACCCAGGCACAGAACAAACACCTATGTTCATCAGACAAATGTTGATCCTGAAAGAGAATCGAACCCTCAACATTCAGAAGGCAGAGCTACAACCAACTGAGCTGATAGGCCAGTAAATTTACCATTAATAGCCTGGTAAAAAAAGTGTAGAGATGACTTATGTTAAGGACTTATACAATACTAGCTGCTTCCCGCGGCTTTACCCGCGCGTGGTACCCACATAAAAAGCCTATGTTCTTCTCCAAGGTCCCATCTTTCTCTATACCAAAATTCATCACGATCCGTTCAGCCGTTTAGCCGTGACAATGTAACAAACAGACAGAGACACTTTCGCATTTATAATATAAGTATAGATGCGATTACTGTAGATAAAATCATTAAATAGTTGAGTGTATATTTATATACAATCTCTCTATCCTGTAATCACATAATGTATTCTCTGTCTTTGTCATTCTAATGTCAAAGAATAGAGATAGTAACAAATTTAACCAATTTTTTTTTTCATTTTTTTCATTTATTTGCTTCAATGTACATTCAGCTTAGGTGTAACAAACAATGCTGTGAGTATAGTAACATTGTGCCCTGTGAGGGCATTGCAGAATAAGTATAATTAGTATGGTAGATTGAGATAAATTTATAATTAGATAAAGTTACGAAATACGAAATTCATTAGCTAGTGTGTGTTTATAAGAACTTATGTATGTGATAAGAGGCACAACCTTTTCAGTTTCCTTTTTATATTTTGGGTAAAAAAAAGTGCTGCCTGTTCTGCTCTAATAATTCAATGGCCGCATGTCTGTTGCATAATAAGGCATTTTTTAAAGACATCGTTTTTAATTTTTAATCTATTTTAATAAAACCAAGTCGTGTTAGTTACACCATTTATAACTCGAAAACGACTCGACCGATTTTCATGATTTTTGATTTGTTCGATTTTTCTCCACCCCGAATAGCAAAATAACTAAAAAAAAAAGTAATTTAAATTTGTAAAAATAAAAATTGGTGAGTTCAATTTGGTACAACCCTTGACGATGTTCGGTTTGTTAGGTTATGACAGTTGCCATTGTGCGCGCATCAACAATTCTGTCATATAGAAGCAAAGTCTGAGAATTTTTTTTATTCTGATACAAGCTGCTGCCTGCGGCTTCGGACTCGTGGTATATACATAAAGAGTAGCGTATGTCTTCTCCAAAGTCCCATAAAGATATCTTTATTCCAAAACTCATCAAAATCGGTTCAGCGGCTTAGGCGTGAAAACGTAACAAACAGACAGACAGGGTTACTTTCGCACTTATAATATTAGTCACATATTTTGATTTTTAAATACGCGGACGAAGTCGAGAACTGGACAGATAATTCAAAAAAAAAAACAAAAATGTTTATTTAGGAACAAGTAACATAATTATATAATAAATATCGCTGAACAATCCATATAACAAATTAATTCTAATCACGCTATGCACATTATATGTGTATGTGTTATATAATGTCATACATCAAATTTATAATATGAATGCCGGATATTTCTCACATCATCTAGCCCCAAAGTAAGCAGCGTTTGTGTTATGGGTACCACATGACTGATATACTATTTATATATATTTCCTTGTAAATACATTTATTATTCATAAATTGGCTAGACTTTTGAGAATTCAGCTTTAAGATTTAGTAGCTATTAATTAAATTAATAAACTATCGAAATAACCAAATATTATTAATGTAGGAATCTCAGTAAGCTTATATCAAATACGTTTAAACGAGGATTTTTGTGTATATGTAGGTATATATAAATTTATAATTAGACAAAGTTACGAAATACGAAATTCATTAGCTAGTGTGTGTTTATAAGAACTTATGTATGTGCTAAGAGGCACAACCTTTTCAGTTACCTTTTTATATTTCGGGTAAAAAAAAGTGCTGCCTGTTCTGCTCTAATAATTCAATGGCCGCATGTCTGTTGCATAATAAGGCAGGTTTTTTTGTGTATATGTAGGTATATAATAATCTGAATCTCGGAGACGGCACCAACGATTTTCATAAAATTTAGTATCCCCTGCATACTAAATTTCATGAAATTTAGTTTCGGGGTGATAAATCGATCTAGCTAGGTTTCAAAGCTTAGGAGCAAAGTTCGTTATAAAACACGGATGAAACAACGTTTTCTAAAAACACAAGCCCTGCTTAGCTGCTTGCTTAATATATAAGTAGTATATCGATGATATATTGAAACGACAAGTAATCAAAATTAACTAGCTGACCCGCGCCCGACTTCGTCCATGCGTTTAGTTTATCTACTTCTAATAACTTTATTATATTTTCCTATTTGAATCAGATTTAGTTCACAACTTCGGTTTTTTTAGCGTGAAACCTTAATTATTTTTCTAAAATATAAGTGGCCTTAGTTACTTATAACATTAGCTATCTGCCTTGTAAGGTCCAGTCAAATTCGGTCGAGCCATTTCTGTGATTTTACACAGAAATGAAAGAAATTTACACATTTTGTTTCTATCTGAAACAGAGACACAAACAGACACCTTATGTTTATGTATTTGTAGTATAGCTAAATCTTTTTTTTTGCACAATTATCAAAAAATATTTAGCTTACTTTAATTTCCCATTGCGTAAGAATCATGGACTCGCAGCAGAGGCGATCATCCCGCTCAAGTTTATCATCAACAAAAAAAATATATTATCGACAAACCAAGTAAATATAAAATTCTGTGAAACCTGAACTTATTATTATTATAATACTAGATAAAGGGTACTTACTATATCTTGGTTTCCATGTAGAGATAACATTGACTCGCCATGCTTCACCAGGAAGCAGACTACAGCTCTTCTTGCATAGTGTATTATGTTTGAGAGTAGCCAACTATTCCTGGTTTTTGTTAGATCTAGCAATATTTGAATTTATAAAGAGTTCACAAAAACACCGCATCAGGTGGATTTGATGATCAAAGCCATCAAACAAATCATTACTACAATCTTCTACATATCGTGTCAAAAGTTATATATAATAAATAATGTCTTATTATTTCTGTCTGGGTCTGGTCTAGTGTATTTTTATGTATTATATTATTATGTCCCGTTCGCGACTTCATTCGCGCGTCTTATAAAACATATATATCACATTAAAGCACATTGCCTGACTTTCATGAACTCACCACTTTGAATCTATACCTTATATTTTGATTTTACTAATTTTCAAATGTTTTAATAGTTATTCTTACGAAGACAAATCCAACAAATCAAGAATCATGAAAATCGGTCCAGCCGTTCTCGAGTTATAAATGATGTAACACGACTTTGTTTTATATATAATATATAGATATGTATTTATTTACATAAGAACAGGTATTTAATTAGTATATCAGTCATGTGGTACCCATAACACAAGCTCTGCTTACTTTGGGGCCAGATGATGCTGTGTGAAACGTTCGGCATTATTTATTTTAATAAACAAACATTTTAATGAATATAAACTTTATGATTACAAGCAAACCATGATAAAAAAAAACGAGCGACCCTAACAGTAGTCGCATATGATATGTAACATCTTAGGAAAATAGCATCTGTCGGCCAACTCTAAAACCGCGCGCGTTCATCGGTCAAATCAAATCAAATATCGCGCGCTTGCTCGCCTTGATGTTACGCATTTCCGTCCCTTTTCACGAAATAACACCAACAGATTGCAGGAAAGCGAATGTATATTACACATCAAAGTTTTATTTAATATAGCAAAATAAGATTCGCTTATCTGCGATGTATAAATGTAGCTACAAATCTCGATCACAGTTGGCAACAATGCATTACAAACTATTTGGAAAGCATTGCAAGGGGGACTTCAAAGGCTCCTGTCCCCCTCACTCCCATTGTGCTGTGAAAGAGGGAGGGAGACAGGAAACCGATAAAATATGACCCATTTTCAAGCCACGTGGTCGTTGAAAAGCTTTAGTTTTCCCGCGATAGAGTTCCATGGGGGAGCTAAAGGAGGGCTATGCTTTTGAATTTAATAATAGGACGGTGTATGATTTCTAAAGGGCGACTTCTTGGGTCAAAATTAAGGCATTTCAATGGGTATTGTGTGCTATAGAATTCGTAGCAAGGAATTCTATGGCTGTTTTGACAAAGGTGAGATAAAGTACATGTTTTGGTTCAGTCAAATCAATTTTAGCATACAAAATTTAATAACAGCTCTTATTTTAATAGGACCTATCCAGTTTAAAGTTGCGCATTGCGCATCATTAAATATAACTTTTATCTATGACCTGGCTTGTTATTTATTAATACTTCTTCTTCCTCCTATAATAGCATCTATCTTCATGACAATTCTGTCAATGTCAATGTCAATGGGATTGTTTTTTTGATAATATCGTCACTAAGTCAAGTCCAGTCAAAGTCAAGTCAAAAGATACTTTATTCAATACAATCACAAGGATCACTTTGAAACGTCTTACTTACTAGGTGAATTTAGGTGCCAATTCATCCTAACCCAAGCCCGAGAAAAACTGGCAAGAAACTCGTCTTGGTCCTAGGGCCAAGCCTCATTCAATCATCATTTCTCTATTCTGTTATGTATCTTAGTGTTATATCTAATACCTTTACACGAGCAATTCTTGTAGGACTATTACAAATCACAAAACAACATAATACACTCATAAATCATTTGTCTATGTTTGTGCTCAAAAGTTACAATATATTTATTAAAATTGCGCTTAAATTACCCAATAAACATGAGATAACACTAGAAAAACGAATACATTTATAAAAACTACGTGAATGTTACCTAAAATGGCAAACGAAGAACTTCCACTTGAAGCTATTTTGACAAAAACACAATTATTATAAAAGAGAACATAATTATAATAATAATATTTATTTATTCAGCCAACAATAGTCCATGGTGTTAGTATGAACTAAAAACTAGGTTAGTATTATAAAACTATTAGTGATTTGGTCCTCTGGTAAAAACAGGACGAGAAAAATTCATTAAGATAAAAGAGGTCTTACTTCAAAAAAACCTCAAACAAACATTCTCGGCACATACGTCACTTACTTGTATGGTCGATGTTCAAATCAAGCATTTCAAATTTAGAATTCCAAGCGCCTCCTTACACTATGCAGGTATTGCTCAACTTACAATACCACAGAGTATATAATACGAAATACAATCTATAGAGATTCGTATGCGGACCGCGTGCGTTGTATCTGTTAGTACAGTCGCCCAGCAACGGGACGGAATCGTTATAATACGTTTAGGCTTACTCTTTATCCCAAAAATACTTATTTAGCAGTATATGTTCTGAAGTAGGTTTTAAACAATAAAAACAAATCAGTCATTTTACAGTTTTTGCCGGACACGCACGGCAATGATTTTTTTATAAATAACTAGATAACTAACTAGATATCCATGTGAACGTACCACCTTAAATTTATTTAGTTGCGAATCAAACCAGTATCAAACAGAACAAAACAAAAAATCGGCAAATTTCGAGTTTTTGCGAGATTAAGGTACGGCAATTGATTTTTATATAAAAGATAGAAGATTATATAGAAGAATGTTATATGTTTTGTTGTTGTCTTATTTTATGACTAAGTAAAAAAATTGTTTTAGTGCAATCCAAGTTCATGAAAAACCAGTAACGAACAGACGAAAGTCAGCGGACTAAATGTGCCTCGGTTGGCGTCGTATGAGATCGTATTAATAACAAAAGATGTTCAGACAGATATAGGAAACTAGGACACAACCGGCGAAACTTTGACCTCTTTGAACCTGAGGTCCAAGGTCAGAGGTCACAGGTCAGATTAGGGCGTTCGAGAGCTAGCCAAAACGCGTCAGGTCGGTCTGCGACCTACATATGATTCAAGTTTGAGGTCGATTTGCGAGGTCGAGAGAATTTGTGAATTTGCAACAAACATCGGTAGTAGGAGTACATAGAACCATTTTTGCAACTGTTGCAAGGAACCATTAAACGCTTTGACCCTAACTTAGCCTAATAATCCCAAAGTAAACAGAGTTTACAACTAGAAAAGTAATAAAAGCAACCGAGCCAAGAACTTTTTTATATATTGTTTTTTTTACAATGTCGTCAAATCGATATATATCTGAAAAAAATAACTATATCTAGCCAGCAATATTATTTTACGTGTAATAAAGTACATTTTTTTGTGTGACCGTTCTCACAAGAAAACTTAAGATTTCGACTAGCCTTGCAAAAGTGCTCACTAAAATTTTCGGTGAGAGATTCAAATATCGAAAATTGTTAATCCTTCTACAAGCAAACTTGAGTCTTTTCTAGAAATAAGTATATACTATTATTTATTACTATGCGTATCTTATGCGGTTTACCACACGAACCTACTATATTTAAAAAAAAAACTCACTTATTTGTTTGTACCTAGCTGTTTGTATGACATTACCACATGTTACGTACCTACCTCGTATTCATACATTAGATAACAATCACGAATGTTACCACAGTCTTGCGTAAGTGTGAGCTTCACTTGTAAATTCAATTAGTATGTTTGGGAAATTTGGGTTAAGCGCCATCTAGCGGTGAGTAGCAGCACTAAATTTGCTGTAATTTCGTCAAAAGCACTATGTTTTTATTTATATATATTTTTTAGCGATATAAATAGCACACAGAACGCTGAATTTTATCAAGCCTATGTTTTTCTTATTTTTAGCAAATGAAGGCGAACGTCTCGTGATTTCGTTTGAATAATTTTAATTATCTTGAAAGCGCTGGTTGAATTTTGGGAACAATCGGGCAGTTACGAGCTTACGATTTTGATTCTTTATTATATATTTCTAATAGATGGCGCTGTGAGCAAAACATTGTGCAGGGTAGCGACCTATTCAAAAGGTAGGTAATGTACTTAATGTACCTTTTTTATCAGTTAATGTACTTACATGTAGAATTAGGTATGTAATATGGATTTTATTATCATTGTAGTTTTATCGTTCACTGGCTTATTTGCTCATTATTTGCAACTACAATTCTTATATAACAATAATGATAATGACACAAGTTATTTATGAAAATATAGATAGATAGATAGATAGTTAATACTTTATTGCACACCAAATACACAAGTAGAAACAAAAATAACAGTGTTTTGCTAATATATTTGGTTCTAATGATATTAATAAAATATTATTTTATTTTATTATTATAAATTTAACATATTAACGTGCCTGTACTCGATATGCAGCTATTAATATTCAGACTATTAATAATTCTACACAATGTTGAATTAAATGAATTAATAAAAAAATGTTGAATTCGACCTAATATTGTACCATGTCTTTTGTGAATATATATACTGAATATTGAATCCAATAATACATTACTTAAAATCTAACTAACTTAGTAATTTTTATAGAATGATTACCCTATTTACAACATTTTGATATAACTCTAAAATAATATAAGCTAAGGTACAAAAAAATATTTTTTTTAACCGACTTCAAAAAAATGAGATTTTTAATTCGGTTCCCATAACATAAGCTCTACTTACTTTGGGCTAGATGATGCTGTGTGAAATTTCTAGCACTATTTATTTATCTATTTTACCTAGGTCCCTATCTACTTTATTAAAGGTTTATTTACCTATCGTTAGCAATTTTTTTATCGTAAATAAATATTAACTATGTATATCAAGTACCTACTCTACATGTGAGTATAATATAGGTAAATACCTATTTATGTGTAATCATCACGCAATAATTCCAAGCGTCTAGCAAAACAGAACGTCAGCTGTTATGATAAGGTTCAACCAGCGAGAGGTGAACGCACCCGTTTGGCAGTGGCATGAACTTTAGTTCCGCCACTCGACGATAGATGACTATAAGTGTATTATTATTTTAAACGTGTAGGTTGTAAGTGGGTTATTTATAGAATTTTGTAACCTATGTAACTTCGTAGCTGCCAAAAATAATTTGATCTATTTAAATAGAATTTTGTGGCTGGTGATATCTACTGTAGGAATACTTGGACTAATGTTGGAGTAACCTATTACAAATTTCAATAGGTAGGTATAATACATATCTACCCCTATAAAAATTAACCCAACATTACCCATGTTATGTATACCCTGTGTGCGTCTGTGGACGCCCGACAGAAGTGATAACTTAAACGAATCTAACTAGCGCTGTGGGTTAGAGTGAGGGAGGAGTAGCCTGCTTACCGCTGCCGTATGCGTGAGATAAAGGGAAGCCAGACAGATTGGCGCCGTAACGCATTACGTAACGAAGCGGTTTATCCTCCCATAAGAAGTTATCAATACAAATATACGTTTTAGGAAAACAATAAAGGTCCTAGGTACCTAGATATAATGGTGGCAATTCGGTTGGTTCATTTCTAAAAATAGGAATTGTCTAAAATATATTAATTTTAAAATTATATTAAACATTTGTAAACTATTCGGTTGGTACCATCTAACTATATTAGGAACGCTTAATTATATTAGATAAAATTAAATTAGGATAAGTTGGTAGCAGCAGAATGCCAAAGTAACCTACCTTAGGTATCCAACGTACCTAGGAACTTATTGCATATATTCTATGCCTTAGATGGCTATAGAAACAATAATCTGATAGCTCAAATTAGGGTTGTTATGTTAAATACTTACATTCTACACATAAACAACGTCATCATACCTACCTAAAATGCTATTAATGATGCCTCATCAAATACATAAGCACCCAAAATAGGAACAATCTTAATTCAGTCATAGTTCGTTGCTCTTTGATACTATATATTGACCTTTAGTTCCGCTATTTAATACTAGATGGCACTACCCGGAAGTGTGTCTACAAGACGTTTTATTACTTTTTTTTTTAATTATATTCTTAACTTGTTTTATTTTATAGGAAAATCATAAATTTTAATTTTCGAGTATTTTTAAGGAGTTTTCAGTAGTTTTTCTCATTTCAAGGTCAGATTATGAGATTTTCTTTGATGTTTTAGTTCCGGTTTTCAACGCTAGAGTGGTTAGTAGCGCTAGTTGATGCTGTTAAGTACATTGCTCTTTTGCGTAGGTTGTTGGTCCCTGGCGTAGTGTTATGATAAAGATGAAGTACTTATTTTTTCCGCAATGATTTTTTTCTGTATACAATGTCGAGCCAATATTTAATAAAAAAAATCTCAGCGGGAATTTTAGTATAATTTCCCATAAATGCGCGTCAAATCTTAGTACAAATTCAAATCCATTATTAAAAGATACATCAGAACTGCGCTGGCAACACGTTTAATCAAAAACATGCTATAACAGACTGGAATTCAATACAAGGTAAAATCAAATTCAATACAAACTTACAACTCATCCAAAATGTAGGTCGTCGACCCAGAAAAATATTGTGAAACAATACTAATCAATTTAATTGGAATTAAAGGTAGGTACGTTTTGCAAAACTAAAGGAATTTTGAAGGAAAATTACTGAAACTTACATCTAAAAGTCTTATAAAACTCAAATTTTCTCTAAAATCCTTCTAATAATACGAATTTAAAAATTGTCTCTGTGTGTTCGCTTGTTACGTCTTCACGGCTATACGGATTTTGATGAATTTGATCAGGAGATAGATTGTATCATGGGAAGAACATAGGCTACTTTTAATGTAGGTACCACGCGAGCGAAACCGCTAACACCAGTTAGTAAATATACAAATTTGATTATATAAGTGAGGTAGCAATACCCACAGCCTAATCATAAATTCTAGAAACTCCGGTGACCTGGAATCTTAAAAACGAGCACTAGATTAATGATAGCACCTGCCTTTTAATTCTAAGGTTGTAGGTTCGAGCTCGTGGTTCGAACTCGTGCATCAATAGTTATGGAAGTTTTCCAACACTTGGTAGGAGGCGTTCGAGCAGCCAACTGACTCTGTCATTAGAGTAAGCCACGGATTAACGAATTATTATCCTGTATTTTTAATTTGTAATGTAAACTGACCTGTAAACATACAATTTACCAATAAAATGATTATTACTGATTATTACTGATTACTATGTACATATACATACATAACTATTTTTAATATAAGACTATCCTACACCCATGAAATCTATACCTATAAAAGAGATTAACCTGACTAACTGACTGATTCATCATCGCAGAGCCGAAACCGCTGAAGCTAGAAAGCTGAAATTTAGAAGGTAGCTTTCTTTTACAGAAAGACCGGGTGGTTTGAAAAATCCTGAAACACGTATCCATAAATCGAATGTATGAAACTCTTTAACGCGTGGTGCGATTTGCTGTTTAACCCCTAAGAGGGTGAAATAGGGTGAAAACGAATGTATGAAACTCGTTAAGGCGTGGTGCGATTTGCTTGAAACTTGATATGAATACATAAAATTCAAAATAAATAGATACGTGTTTTAGGATTTTTCAAAATAACCCTAACAAAGGGGTACAATGGGGTGTTAAAGTTTGTATGGGAACTTTTTAACGGGTGGTGCGATTTCTTAGAAACTTGGTTTGGACACTTAAAATGCAAAAAAAATGGACACGTGTTTCAGGATTTTTCAAAATAACTCTCATAAAGGAGTAAAATGGGGTGTGAATGTTTGTATATAAACTTTTTAATTGGTGGTGGGAGTGATTGGTTTGAAACTTATCAATAAAATTTGGCAAGGACATAAATTGCATCCTGGGGAAGGATTTAAGCTACAATTCCATTCAAAAAAGGAATTGTTAAGACAAAGTCACGAGCTACAGCTAGTGTATCATATAGTTGCGGGTTCGATTCCCGCCGCGGGACAAATGTTTGCATGATCTGCAACTATTTGTCTCGGGTATATTACAGTATATAAGTAGTATATCAGTCATGTGGTACCAATAACACAAGCTCTGCTTTCTTTGGGGCCAGATGATGATGTGTGAAATGTCCGGCATTATTTATTATTTATTTATTTATATTAAGTTTTAGAGAAATAAATATTTTGTATTTGTATTTGTATTAAAACTATAGTAGCGTAGAAATACCTACTATTAATGTTATCTATTGTCAATGAATAAAGGTGACAGCAGATCTCAAAACCACATTAACTATTACACAATTATGAAAAAGATTATAATTTTAAACAGAGTTATCATAATCAAACCATGCAAAAAGTCACGTGGTATCTTCCGTCTCGCTCTGCCGTTCGTCGACCGGTTGATGACCTGCCAAAAATCGGGGGTCAACGAACGACCGGGAGTTGAATGTACAAGGCATTTTTTCGGTTTAGACAAGGTTTTCGCGATTTCCTAGATTGCTGTAGGCTTTAGACAAATGTTATTTACACTGAGAGTTTATTTCTATGGTTATTATTTAAATATTTAGAAGGAAGTATCTAAATAAGGGTATAACTAAAGAAAAGAAAGAAAGAAAAGGTGGATTATTTGTGTGAAAAATTAAATGGGTAAGTTAGGAGTAAAAACTGTAGTAACAGGGCTGTATATCCGATTTATTCGACCGAACATTCGGCAGGTTTGACGAATGTTCGTATACAACATACAAAAAATAAAAGAAAATAAAAAAAATACATTTTTATTCGGGAGTATAAACAAGTAACAAGAACATGGAAAGAACGATAACATTACGCAGAATTTAAATTAACTATGTTGCGAATGTTAACGCCCACCTCCGAAGATAACAAAACAGAACCCAAATAAGATAACTATAGCAAAATATGGGGATTGTAGACCCTTTCAAAACTTTCGTGAGTTGTACTATACATTTTGATAAACACGGGCTTTACTCACGTATTATTATGTCGATGGAGGCACCGACATTGTTTCGATTCATCTAGAGAATCTTCATCAGGGTCAGTTTGATCCGCGGTCCGTGAGTTGCCGCGAGCGTTCACGGTTCGCACTCAATTTTCAAAGTTCAGTGCGAACCGTGCACTTGAGCGACTATATACTAGTACTACTATATACTACTTATATACCTTTTTATACATATTATATATAGAAACACCTTTGGACAAAATTTGTCTCGCGGTGGGAGTCGAAACCGCAACCCGCGTCTCTGCCGGGTCTTGGCCCACTGCGCCACAGAGGTCGTCATACATCCGTAATTAAGTCAGTATAGGTGTTAGCTAAATGCAGTGGTCACAAAATAGAGTGACATTGAGTGGACTATGAAAGGCCAAAAGATTTGTATCCAGGATTTAAAAAACTCCGTAATACGTTGACACTTAAAGCTTTCGACAATCGTAATATTAAAAGTCTTTAGTTGTTTATTTTAAATTTGGAACACCATCGAACAGTTTCAAATGATTGAATAGGGATTTATTCTAAACGTAATTTTATGTTTATTTATTATTAAATAAATAAATAATCCCGGACATTTCACACAACATCATCTGGTCCCAAAGTAAGCAGAGCTTGTGTTATGAGTATCATATGACTCATATACTACTTATACTTTTTTTTGTAAATACATACATATTATACATAGAAACACCCAGACCCGAGACAAATACTTGCAGATCATACAAACATTTGTCCAGCGGTGGGAATCGAACCCGCAACCTTCGTCGTCTCAGCCGGACCTAAGTCCACTGCGCTACAGAGGTCGTCAAATTATTACCCATCGGCGGCTCAATCGGGCCTTCACTGTGATACAGAGGTCATCAACTAACCAATCTACTAAGCCCCCTGGGTTTGAAATTAGTAAGTTAACTTATGGGTTCCGAAACGAACATAGAAACTTCCAGTATGGTCAGTGAGAAAGAGTTCATGGGTTTCGTACAGTTCATTGACACTCGAATTGCAAACCGTATCGGTCAGTGATAAGAGAAGTGATATCGAATTTGACAATTTGATAAGGAATTTCTGATTTTTGCAACATGTTATCAATCGTTTTATCGATATGCTATTCCAGATCGAATACTTTGACAACCTCTGTGCGCAGTGGACTAAGGTCCGGCTGAGACGCAGAAGGTTGCGGGTTCGATTCCCGCCGCGGGACAAATGTTTGTATGATCTGCAAGTATTTGTTTCGGGTCTGGTTGTTTCATGTATCATCATCACAGCCTCTATGAAGTCCACTGCTGAACATAGGCCTCCCCTATAGTTTTCCAGGAAGAACGATTTTGAGCCCTCTCCATCCACCGACTTCCTGCGATCTTTACAATGTCGTCAGTCCATCGGGTGGGGGGTCGTCTTACGCTTCGTTTTCCTGTCCTTGGTCGCCATTCGATTCATTGCATTTTGTTTCATGTATAACATGTATGTATTTACAAGAAAATACGTATATAAGTAGTCCATCAGTCATGTGGTACCCATAACACAAGCTCTGCTTACTTTTTTAGTGTGAAATGTCCGGGATTATTATTATTATTACTTTATAAGTGGTATACCACTTTGTATAAGTGGTTCAGTGTTAATTATTTTTTTATTGTTTAAGTTATGTATTATGTATGTACATATGTATTAATTGACCGAGCGAGCGCGAAGCGCGAATGACTGTCTCTGTTTCAGCTTAGGCAAAAATGCTTTCGTATGTCTGTCCGGCCGGCGTCTGTTTGGATGTTCTCCTCTACAGGTCGCATTTCTCAACCGATTCTCGTGAAATTTTCTGAGCAGGTTCTATAACTATATAGATAGATTTTGTTTCGATTCATTTTTGGATTTTTTTCAAAATGGAGGTATGGGGGTTTAAAATGTAAACAAAAGTTATATTTCAGTCATTTATAAAATATTTGCGAGGTCTACAGCCCACAGAGCCACTATGTTATTTATTAAATTTATTATTTATAATTTATCTAAAACCATTAAGGTATGCTCTGACACTATCACGAATTTACATACAATAATAATTGACGAAGATATTTATTTGTTATTTGACGTAAATGTAAATGTTTCACTGACATATACGAAAGTACGGGATGCTGACGATTCGGACAAAATTTATTCGGACACAGTGTCCCAACTGACACTTTTGATTTTAATATTTCTGTTACTGTCGATTCGGACCCCATTCAAAATAGCTGCATTGTACAGTCAGATAAAAAAACAGGTTTTTACCGAAGCGTGGCGGCGGCACAGCAAGCGAGTCTATGGCGAAAAGCTGATCAATTAGGTATAAAAAAAAACTAAAATTGGAAAACAATCGTGTCAATAGCTATTTCGAACCAGTGTGGTGAAAGGGTTAAAGTGCTTGTCAGAGGTTCTCGTGTACTTGACTTAGACGTTTTTTGGTTCTACGACATGCCGGTTTCCACGATGTTTTTCACCATCTTTACTTCGTAGGTCCGTAGGTGTTTATTAGGTCTTGTTAAAATGGTTGTATTTTGGCTAGTCAACCACAGAATATATTACACCCGAATGAGTTCATTGACCTAAGTGGACTTGAAACGTTTGATAACAATAAGTTTGTTTGTATGTATATTTTATTTTAAGACTAATAAGAATTCGTATTTGTTATATTAGTAGTGTACGTAGTGTTTGTAATATTAGTTATTTTTAACCGACATAAAAAATGGATATAATAAGCCACAAGTGAGTAGCCTGTCACCTCAGTTGGTAGCTCTGCCTTCTGCGCTGTAGGTGGAGGGATCGATTCTTTCTCAGGATAAATACTTTTTTCAGATATTTTGAAAAACCAAACTACTAACCCGATTTTGATGCTATTTCGGACAAATCGGAAAATATATCCTTTCACATAAAAATGTTTTTTTTTAATGGGTAATGATTCTAAAAAAACACTATGTTTCAAGCCCCAAAGAATTGCTAAAGTGCTTCTCATTATTATAAATATATACGGGTATTTATCGCGTTTATTTACCTATTTTTCCCGACGTTTCGACAAGTTTACACTCTGTCGTGGTCACGGGATGACTCTCGTCATCTCGTCACAATGTGTTCTGATCGCGTAAGTTTAAAAAAAGTGCTTCTCCTTCTTCTTCCTGTAATAACACCGATCTTGATGTCAATTTTGCCAATGTCAAGTGATTTTGTTAGATAAAGATAAAGATAAAGATAAAGATCATTTATTTGCATAAACATGTGTAGATATAAGATTTTACAAACAGGTGTGTATCAACATGTTTTACCGATTGCGGTGTACAAATTGTGAGAGATGGCATGCAACATATGTTATGTTATAATCGCCACAAAGTCGCAGTTCATCGTCATTTGTCTATTTTAAACGTCATCTAGGAATGGCCGTATAGAACTTTCTCGGGATTCCTTGTCGTTCAGATCACTAAAAGAAGATAATACACTTATAATCAATGATATTACTATAATTATCATCATTACATAGTATAAAACAATGTCGCCTCCCGCTGTCTGTCTGTTCCGATGATATGCTTAGATCTTTAAAACTATGCAACGGATTTTGATGCAGTGTTTTTTTGTTTTTTTTTAATAGATAGAGTAATTCAAGAGGAAGGTTTATATGTATAAAACGTGCATAATATAGTAGCGAAACACTGATAATTTAAGAGGTTTCTAATGTGAAGTCGTAAATAAACTCATTTTTTTTATATTGCGCTTACATTGCAAACGCTGGCTGAACCCTACGAGATAGATCAAAATAATGTACTACAGTATTGTACACCTTAAAAAGGTCTACACAAAAGTCCGCAATGGTATATGTCTATCTCTTAGTCTATGTAATTCTCTTAAATAACGTTATTTACAAAGAAATTCTGTAGTGTGTTTAGTATCAGCATTACACCCAAGCGATTCAATAATTCAATTATAATTCAATTTACTATACATGGGCTTAGAAGTCACTATTTATTGATTAAAATTCCACTAAGATTATTCAACTGAAATAACTAGAGAAAAAATAATTAATTTATAAGAGCGATGTAACTTCATAAAATTTCCTACAAATAATTCCATACATTTTGATAAACACGGGCTTTACTCAAGTATTATTTTGTCGATGGAGGCACCGACACTGTTTCGATTCATCTAGAGAATCTTCATCAGGGTGAGTTTGATCCGCGGTCCGTGAGTTGCCGCGAGCGTTCACGGTTCGCAGTCAACCAACCGTTGAACCAGAATGGTTTTCTGACAAAATAATACGTGAGTAAAACCCGTGTTTATCAAAATGTAATGTACAACAACTCACGAAAGTTTTGAAAGTGAACTAATTCATATAATCCATTCCTAAAGTAATAATAATAATAATAATAAATAATGCCGGACATTTCACACAACATCGTCTGGCCCCAAAGTAAGCAGAGCTTGTGTTATGGGTACCACATGACTGATATGGTACTTAAATACATTTTTTTTTCTTAAATACATACATATTATACATAGAAACACCCAGACCCGAGACAAATACTTGCAGAACATACAAACATTTTTCCCGTGGTGGGAATCGAACCCGCAACGTTCTGCGTCTCAGCCAGACCTTAGCCCACTGCGCCACAGAGGTCGTCAAAGTTAAAGTATCTATATAGTATAAATGAATAAATAATCCGGACATTTCACACAGCATCATCTGGCGCCAAAGTAAGCAGGGCTTGTGTTATGGGTGCCACATGACTGATATACTCCTTATATACCTTTTTACGTTTATAGTTTACGTTATAAAAATAAGTCATAGGTAAATTACTAATTGGCCTACTTGGCTAGATTGTAATAATATTAGAGTATATTTTTTATGAATTGTACACTAATTAAAAAAAAAAACCTTTTTCTTGTAAATACATAGATATTATACATAGAAACACCCAGACTCGAGACAAATACTTGCAGATCATACAAACATTTGTCCCGCGGCGCGAACCCAGAATCTTCTGCGTCTCAGCCGGACTTTAACCTACTGTATATCAAAAATAAGAAAATTTGTTACTTATATCTTCACTTACGCCGTCATCAAAGGTCATAGACCAGTGTGAACGACCTGAACGGCCTCGTCAATTAGACCTATACATAGAATTCGTCATAACAACGACCTTGGCTCAAAATCCGTAATCTTGTGAAATTATTGTGTAACGCCAACAAATTGCATCAATACAATTACGTTTTAAAAACTAAAAACACGTATATAAAAAATATTTGCGTCGACTTGAGAACCCCCTCTGTTTTTTCGTCGGTTAAAAATATCATCGACGTAATACAAGTTTTAGATTATTGTTGGTTTTTTAAGAACCGCTTGACATATCTTGATAAAATTTTAATGTCCAATCCAAATTTTATCCTGGGAAGTCTAAAAGAAAAAATAATTTTCCAAAGATAAAAAATAAGAATCCTACGAATTGAGAACCTTCTTTACTAAAATCCATAAATAAAATATTTGTGAAACAGTTGAGCTATCTACGGATCGCTTAAAACGATCTATAGATAGCTCAATTGATCCAGATCACTGCCAGAGAGCAGCCTCTGTGACACTAGCAATGCTGGGGTAGATAGCCAGCTCTTAGGTCACACGATAATTCTACCAGTCACACCCAAATTTTTATTTTGTCTGTTCATACAATTTTATGTTGTAAGTAATTTATTCTAAACGTTCCAAAGAACCTAGAACCATGATGGATTGCTAGGAGTCTAGAGGCTGACACAATTCGGCGGACAATGACCCTGGGTGACTGACCGTATGACCTATACTAAACTTTTGTGTATAGTTTACGAGACTAGGTTCAGGCACTGGTACACTACTGGTATATAGAAGGGTTCCGCTCGAACTTCAATACTTATTAAATGCGTAATTTTTGACAATTTATGTAAAACTATGAATTTGAAGTATTTTTATTAACCGTCTTCAAAAAAGTAGTTCTCAATTCGCCGGAATCTTTTTTTTTCACCGATTTTTCAGACGCCTGAACATATTCGGAAAAAAATTTTTTTTTGCTTGTTTTGTTTCTATAGTTATATTTCCCAGGTCATCCAATTTGAATTTTATCGAAATAGATCGAGCGGTTTTTAAAATATCAACAAAAATCTAATAATTTTATCGATAATATTTTTATTTTCAATGAAGAAGGTTTACTTTTTTTAGTTTTAAAACGTAATTATTGCAAATTTAGAACACCGTCAAATAATCGATTTCAAATTGTAGAATTTCAAATCCGCGCAATTTTCAACAACTAAAGCGAATTAGAAATTAGAAAATTAGAAAAAATAAACAAAAGAATTAAGACCTCTTTTATTTGACGTTGGTTAAAAAGCGCCAAAACCATCAGATTAATTCGTAGTGCGCGCTAGACCTCCGTTTTGTGTACCGTTATCTTCACCTCAACGTCAAATACCTTACGTTACAATAACGTACGTAAAAATGCGGTACTTTATCGGCATATCGCGTGACGAGGACAGTGAACTCCCAAGGCCGTGGTATTTGGGGATTCACTGCTCAATTGGTAACTACCTTTTGCGCTGTAGGTTCGATCCCCATCCAGGATAGCAATCTCTGAGATGAACATTGATGTTTGTTCTGTGTCTGGGTTCTATAAATAATTATTCTATAAATAATTTTATTTATTGTTAAATTAAAAAAGTGGCTTATAGACATGTGTTTCTATACAATTAATGAATAATTTAATTAAATGGACCTCTAAACTATATCATTATTATTAACTTATTAACATTTTATTGACCTATTAACTATTAATTATTTATAAGAAATTACATTGTTTATAATTACCTAATTTATGAATTCATTCTAATAATATATCTCCCAAGAAAATTGAGTAAGCTAGGTTAACGACACTAGATTAAATTTTCATGCCAGAGAATATGGTAGGACATACAATAGACTAACTATTATAAGACCTAATTTGTATCACATAGTTGAAGCAAATAAATAATATTTCATTTCATTTCATATCAGTTGTCTGGTTTCTATATATAGATAAAAACTCTTTATTTACTACCACACGGAATATTAGAATAACAATAACTTAACTTAAATAGGCAATAAAATGGGCGGCATTATCGCTAATAGCGATCTCTACCAGGCAACCGTTGGATGGACTGGACTATAAAGTCAAAGTCAAAGTCAAAAGATGATTTATTCAATACAATCACAAGGATCACTTTGAAACGTCTTACATACTAGGTGAATTTAGGTGCCAATTCATCCTAACCCAAGCTCGAGAAGAATTGGCAAGAAACTCGTCTTGGTCCTAGCGCAAACTAGCAAATAAATAAACAGAGATGGGGTATGTAGGTGTGGTGTATTATTTACACACATTGATTTATATCTATGGTACATCGACTGAGTCGCAGAAGGTTGCGGGTTTGAATCCCAGGACAGATGTTTGTATAATCAGTGGGGCGATTATGGAACTTTGATACTATCAAAACATTGATACTAATAACTTTCAGTTACTATTGATGAATTGGTATTACGGATCGCTGCGATTTCTATCGGCTTCTATCGCTAGTTACAATGTGAAGTTGGTTTCAAATTAAATCTCGACCAATTTACAAAGTACGATTGTTTTAGGAACCGTATACTAAGCATTTAAATACATCGTTAATGATTGATTGAAATAATGCCTATTGCTAATCGAAATTGATAGACATTGATGCCGATTGCTAATCGAAACTGATGGACATTGATTGTATCAAGAGTTCCATAATCGCCCTTCAGCAAAGTATTTGTCTCGGGTCTGGGGTTTCTATGTATAATGTGTATTACTATGCGTAATTTTGGGCAAGATGTGCTGTTCGAAACGTTCACCAATATTTAAAGGTTGTAACAATGATAAATAAATATAATATTAAAGAAAAAAATAATAATATTATTATAAAGAAAGCAGAGATTGTGTTATGGAAACCACATGATTAATATTATGTATTTTTGTAAATACATACATATTATACATATATAGAAACTACCAACACCTAGAGAAATACTTACAGATCATACAAACATTTCTCACGCGGCGGGAATCGAACCCGCAACCTTCCGAGTCTCAGCCGGACTTTAGCCCACTGCGCCACAGAGGTCGTCATTAGATATAATTACACTATAAGATAGATACTATGTTTAAAAGAGCTGGCTCCTATCTAGCGTATTCTCATTGCCATTCAATGCTGTCAGTATGTCGGGACGCTGCCTTTGGCGGTAATCTGGATCAGTCGAGCTATCGATAGATCGTTCATAGTCCTTAGATAATACAACTATTTCACGCGTATGTAAGCGAAATCAGTACTTACCTAAGTACCTATAAAGTTGAATGACCTAATAGGCGTAAATAAAAATACCTATAAAAACGAAGTACTTATGTACATGAGTAATAATTGTGTTTCAATTGTTGGGCATAGTTGAGGCCTTGCGGTCATTGAACCGAGGGCAGCTGGCATAGAAACTTTTATCTAACCTGTGTTACCAGATGTCGTAGAAACTGCTAGATTATCTGGACCTAAATCCTGGATGAATTCAAAAGCATAGCTAGGTACATTAATTTATAATTGTTTTATCAGAATTGGCGACCTGTCGTAAGGAACGTGACGTAAGGAATACCAGACCACCCTAAAATCACCATAAACCTGTCACAATCAAAACCTTCGATATTATTTGAAACATTGATTGGTTTAAAATATTTGCCAATTCGAATTTCAAAACATTGCTATGCTGTTAAACATTATAATACTTAAGACAAACGTATTCGAAATTCAAAAGTTTGAATTACCTACTTACTCAGTTATTGGCCTCAATCTGTTGGCACCAACCTAACTAAATTTAGCTAAAATTAGATTTTGAACTGTCAAGTTAACCTTTGGTATTTTGCTGCTACCAACTTATCCTAATTTAATTTTATAAAACTTAATTAAGCGTTCCTAATATAGTTAGATGGTACCAACCGAATAGGTTTTACAAATGCTATGACTAACTAAATTAATTTTAGACAATTCCTAATTTTAGAAATGAACCAACCGTATTGCCACCATTGACTCGGGTGTGAATAATTGGAATTAAAGTTTTGTGTTTATTTGTAATTCGAGCAAAAATAATCCGTATAATTATTTTATAGACATCATGAGACACCAATTTTTATGAAATAACAAACGATGAAAGGCAAGCATACGACTGTGTGACGTCTTAATATAAACAATCTAAACACTTGACATTGGTGGCAATTCGGTTGGTTCATTTCTAAAATTAGGAATTGTCTAAAATATATTTAGATAGTCATAGCATTTGTAAAACCTATTCGGCTGTTACCATCTACCTAGATTAGGAACGCTTAATTAAGTAAGATAAAATTCAATTACAATATGTTGGTAGCAGCAGAATACCAAAGGTTAATTTGACAGTTCTAAACCTAATTTTAGCTAAAATTAGTTAGATTGGTGCTAACGGAATTGAGGCCATTGGCAAAATTGTCATCATATGACACATGCTATTAACGAAAAAGAAGACGATTGCGACTTTGTGGCATTACTCCATCGAACTGTTCACATGACACTGGCAGAATGTCATCATAATAAAGACATGCCAAGAAGAGATGGAAAGAAAAAGACGCATGTAAACGATATTCAAAACTTTGTGGTACAAATCAATGCGTTATTTTCATTTGACATTTAATAACATGTAACAGCTCTTTTAAATTTATTAGATTTTGTCGTTTTATTTACGTTACGAAATTTTAATCAAATTGTGAAATCTTAGCACAAATGTAGAGAATCGAATTATAAATGTACCCAATAAAATTCTAGAATGTAATTCCGCGATGTCGTTGAGATTGGACAAATGATGACCGTTTGGAACTTTAGTGACGGTATTATGACAAAACAAAATCACTTGACATTGGCATACTTCATATAGGAAGAGAAGAAGATGATCTAAGTATTCGAAGTTCATAACTCCGCGGTTCCGTATTCCGGTATTATGAATGAGTGTCATAGCCTCGAGGTCGTTACACGCTGCCGCCCTTGAGGTCGTTCCCTTCAGGGGTGGAGACCTTCGACAATAACACCCAGTGAAAAGAAATGTGACGACAGTTTGTTACAGTCACAATTCTATTGGAAAAAAAATGTTACCTAAATAGCCTTTCTGTAGAAATAACACACAGCATTATCTTTCTATACCAACAGACTAAAACTAAAATACAATTTGAAATTGGAATTGATTAATTTTATCGATCTATATAAGTAGCAATAAAAAGATGTCAACATTTATATTTACATTATTAAATGTAGTTTCTTTTTTATGTGGGTAATCGGTTTGTTTTTAAAATACTTAAAAAAACAACAACAAATTAGCACGTGCCAAATTTATATATTTGAATTTAGAATACTTTTGGGTTTACACACACATATACATAGGTAACAATAAAGCACATCAAACATTTGACAAGAAATTCAAAGGCGATATAACGAACTCCTAGACATTTTATGACGTCACATTTCATTTTAACTAAACATCATTAGTATTTTGAGATAGTGACTCATTATATATTTTGAGCAGCATAATGGATGATCAGATCACACACAACACTTAAGAATCGATGTGTCTCTATTCAAAACCAATCAATTTTGTTTTTTTTGTCATGTCTGAGAAATAATATGAGAAGACGCCTACAATAAAGCAACCTACTTACTTACTATATAGTCTAAGGAGGTCCTATCCTACCTTACTTATTCATAAAGGTAGACAAAACTATTCTTGTTTGAGTTGAGATTGTTCTTAATTCAAAATTTGAATTTGTTTGATGTCCATCCATGCTACATTTTGTTTTTCTGACACACTTATTCATGATTGTAGTATTAGAGTATTTCGTACTAACTAACTAGATAAAAAAACAAAAAAAAAACTTCTCTAATACAAAAAACCGGGTAAAGTACGGTAACCGGGCAAATTCGCCGGTTCTTCGGAAGTTTTAGCAGGAAATCAAATCATATCATCATAAAGTAAAATGCGTATTCAAGCATCGAACACACATCACAAGAATATTCTCAGTTCAAACGAAAATTCGTGTTAAAATCCTTAATTTAACCCACTGTAAACACGGCCTGGTTTCCGGGCGGGCATATAAAACAGTCTGGGCCTAAGCATTTATTGTATTCGCATCGCGAGTAATGTAACACTTTCTTTTATGATAAGCGACATCGCGGCGCCATATTGAAATATCGGAATAGGAGGGAAAATTTTAACAAATTTTAGGTTTGGAATAAATATTGAATCATTTATTTATAAAGAGACTTGTTAGTCGGGTTGCGATTATAAGGGTTCTCATAAACAATAAGTAAGTAAACTACTAAATAGCTATTTGATGCATCATTTTAACTTCTTCTATTCATGTCACCAGTGTGGTGAAAGGATGAAAGTGCGCCCCAGAGGCTCCCTTCGCGCACTTAGCACATGTCTTCGAACTTTTTAAGTTCACCGACATGCTTGTTTCCTCACTATGGTTCACATCATTTGAGAGTACTGGTATAGCGCACAAAAGTTGTTCGAATAGAAAAACCTGCATGACGGGATTCGAACCAGCGACCTATGGATCGAAAGACGGGCCCACTACCACTAGACCACAAGTACTCCTATGATTTAAACCTGTAAATAGGTATTTAAGAGCTTTATTTATTGTAGAAATAAATCATTATGTACTTAAAGTTATTTTTCCTTTAAAGTACTTACATCCTGCTATGTACATAGGTACTTATACTGCAATAAATGTATTTATTAGCAAATATCACGAAAAGCAAAAAAAAGCACGTTCTAAATTCAATTAACAACATTCTAAAATCAAACCCCAAATATTACTTAACCAATACTTTCAAACTGAGAACCGCGGGAATCCGCATACTTTTTAAACCGGGAAGCTGCTGTCGGTCCTCGTATTCTGCCAGCCCACGTGGTGGGTCAACGCCTGCCCCACTGCGCACCAGGGTTCGCTGAACCGATGTGAACGCACAAACACGTTACTACGCACTGGTGTGGGTACTGTAAGAATGTGACACACTAGTACACAGGTGACTAATTGTAGTATAACAAGGTATTTTAAATGAGTTATGGGGAGCGATTTGAGAAATAACGAATGCTGTAGAAATAACAGCAAATTACGCTAATATAAAAACGCATTTGTAAAAGTCCAAAATTAGCTTACTTGAGCTATTTTATTTTGAAAATGCATTTCTTAGTAATTGACGGTTGTAAATGCATTTTTTTTAATTAAGATTTTGCATTTTTGACGCAGACGGTTTTCATCATCAAGTATTATTTAAGTACAGCCAAATATTATTTTGCTAGAGAAAAACGTGAAAGTAAAAAAAAGTGTCAACACTCACTTTTCTTTGACATGGCTTAAACTATAGTGACGTCAAGGTAAATGACCACGGAACATTACGCGTGAGTGAGCGCACTTGGCGGGTTTTATATTCTTTATAAAAACCGTTACTATATATCATAACAGTTTTAGCAACCTCAACGAAACCGCGCCGATATTTTATCGTTTTTGACAAAAATTACAATGGCAATTTTTTTAACAGCTCGGCAACTTTTAAGGAACTGGTTTTCTATATGGATGCATAATGCGGACCGTGTCGATTTACATGTCTCGGTTAGACCGGACCACGACCGGGAATTCTCCGGTGCGTGGACGAGACAGGCCGATGCCGGATCAGGGAGCCGCCCGTCGTACTTGTACATACATGGCTTGAAGCGGTTGGAATCAAATAGAGAGACTGCATGTCGTACATGCTTCAGGTAGCTGCCAAGTACAAGGATGTATTCCTCGCACCGGACTTCAAGACAGCAGTTGTTTACCCAAAAACAAATAGAGAGTTTATAAGTAGTATATTCATGTGGTAGCTATAATACAAGCTCTGCTTACTTTGGGACCAGATGATGCTGTGTGAAATGTTTGATGATTAATTGACTATTATAAGCCAAAACATTCATGTGTTGAACTATACAGTCATTTTGAGAAAATTTGGCTATAACTCATGTATTATTTAGTCGATGAAGACACCGACACTGTTTCATCTAGAGAATATTCATCAGTGTGAGTTTGATTTTCGGGTCGCTTGCTCACGCTCGCATTTCGCACTGATTGGTCGGTTCCATTAACAAAATAATACGTGAGTAAAAGACTGTATTTCTCAAAATATTGTGTTGAACATAACTGTTTAGAATTGAGTGACTTAAGCCTACCTACATTTCACCTATAAAAGCATGATGCCATATTTGAATCTTATTAATCTCTGTTTGATTCTAACCGCTTCAAGCCTTGCACGAGTACGGCGGGCGGCTCCCTGATCCGGCATCGGCCTCTCTCTTACCGGAGAATATTCTCCCCGATAGTGGTCGGGTCTAACCGAGACACATAAATCGACACGGTAGGCTCCACCGACTGCAGAGTGAGCCCAGCAGATAGAGGAGCGGTACTGTTACTTAAATAACGCAATTCATATGGTATATAACCTTAGGTTTCTTTTATTAGTTATTTCGTAGATTAAATAAAAATTATGCGGTGTCGCTTAGGAAACCCATTAAACCCACATGCACATGCCTTACGTTGCAACAAAAGCACAGTGAGATGAACGGAGATAGTGACCATATCGTGTCATGTACCAGAGTGTGGTGAAAGAATTGAAGTACGGCTCAGGGCCTCCATTCGTGCACTTGAAATTTGTACATTTTAGGTTCTACCGGTTCTACGACATGCCGTAGAACCTTCACTGTACGTCAAAATTAGAGTAAGTTTCAAATGATAGTTTGAAAATAAGTTAAAATGTACATTTATTCCTATAATTAATCAGGGTTCCTGGGGTTTTCTGAAGTTTTATTCAGCGTCAAATGACATGGCATCTCAAATAAGCTAAGACACTCACACGGCAGTTTAATAAATTTAAGAAGAGTCATTTAAAAATGTTACTCTAATTCAGACTTTGGAGCAAACAAAATAGGGTCTTGACTCCAAAAGGCTCAAATGTGTAGGCCCTCCTATTTATTCTCCTCTCTGATAAGTTTCAGCGCTATTAAAATTCGATTTTCGATTAGTTTAAATTTCGAATTCAAATCGAAGAAACGAGATTCGAAATTCAAATTGGAATTCGCACTGCACTGTTGCCGGCTAGCAGATAGACAAGGCGTTGAACTTTTTCGGCGGTTCGTCGAACGGACAACGAACCTAGCAACTTGATAACGCGGCCGATATTGATCGCCGATTCGCTGATTTATTAGGTGTCGATAAGACCCGATGACACCCTATCACGTTTTCGGTGTTTTGTTTGGGGCAACATTATAAACGAAAGTATTTACTCACGTATCTAGTAACTACGTACTAAGTTTTAATATTAAATTTAAGTGCTGTAATTATTAGTGAAAGTTTAATTACAAAATAATTGAAAACTATGAATTCTACCTTCAAGTTGTATGCAAAATAGCCCTTTGGTCATTGGTCCACCAGTCTCTTTGAATACTACGGCTCAGATTCCTACGGGCCTAAAGTTTCTACTTGTGTGTTTCAAAGTGATCCTTGTGATTGTATTGAATAAATCATCTTTTGACTTGACTTGACTTGACTCCAAAAGGCAGAAATATGTAATTGCCAATGCATATATCAGCCTATTGAGATTTTCTGCTTCAGCATCAAAGGTAATCCACGGTCTTACGTAGACGATACCCGGGATGCCGCCAACTTGTCCACACAAGTCGCATTCCACGACTGTCATTATTGAAACTACGAAATAATTTTAAAAACATAAATGATATGGTAGGGTACACTCAATGATAGAGAGCGCGTACGAAAACAGCCAGTGATTGACCTTAATCATACCTACTTGTAACTACGTGTCGTAAAATGACATAAGTGTTCGAATTCGCAACCGTTGAAAAGGGTCATTCTAAGTTCAAACTGTAGTTCATAGTTCGTTGGACGGCCGCAATCTGGCGCCAAATTTGAATTTCGATTTGTGTGACGACAACTCCCAAGTTCTGTATAATATTCTCCTTCCGTTCTGAATATGTTTTGTTTTTTCTTTGAGGTTAAAACTGGCGCCAGTCGTGTCAAACGTCAAAATCTTACTGGGTTGCGTATGTCAAATGCCAAAATGATTTATAAGAACATTTTTGAATTTTTAAGACACATTAACTCCTATTCTTTTTAGGCAAACAACGTATTTATTAGCGATTTTTTTATAAATAACACTTACGCTCTAGACAGATACTAGAGTTTCCGATACTGATTTCTGCGTAGTGTCGTGTCGTGACTAAATATTTTCGTATCATAAGTTAGATAGGTATCAAAGAAGTCTTTATGACAGACAAGCATTTAATGAAACGAGTCTATAAGGATAGACATAGAAGAGAAATTCCGGTACTATGCTAGGGTCAGTCCGTACCAACAGCACAATGTTACATTCTCAATGGACTGTGCATGTTAATTGGCACGTATACAGATACAGTATTCTACACATCAGCAGGCGTATCCCGCTGTTATAACGGTAAGACGTTACTGTTTAATATGAAACTAACTTTGCGATTTACAATGGGAAATATTTAATCGATCGACATTTTTAAGCTTTCCACTCAATTTTTAATCCATTTTAAAACACACCTTGATGAAACATAATTGATCATCATAAAACAAAACGAGTTCTTCTTAAAATCCAAATAAGTTGACATTTGTCACCGACGACTTTCATTTTTGGCATGCTATTGTGCAACATACGACTAATGCAGTTCAGTGACTTGTGAGATATCATTGTATTAAAACTGCTCACTCATCACACCAGTCATCAGAATCGGGGACACGTTCGGTTGCAGATTTGAAACTCGAATTTGTTTGCCAAATTTAAATGAAATGCAATAGGCGTGACGAGGCGTTCTGATATTAGTACTTCTTTTATTAAACAATTACTGCCTTTCTTATAAACGCCTTTTAACTTGAACACTGTCTAAACACTTCTTAAGATTCGCCCTGTCACTATTTGTCACTATCACACTATCTTACAAAAATGGATGGGACTATTTAAAGCCTTAATTAACTTTTGACAAAAGTTGAGAGTCGTAATTCGAATTTTAAATATAAAGTTTCTTTTTTTTTTCTTGTTTCTTTTGTTATTTTTGCACTTCATTGCATGTCATGAAAATTTTATTAAATGACATATGACTTTATCGCTAGTGTCGTTTTTGACACTTCATGATGTTAAAACGCCATTTTTGTCACTACATTGCGTGTACATGATACCACGTGGGCTGGTCTCATTCTAATTATGAAAATAAATTAAAAGAAGATATTTAAGAATGAGCGTGATTTGGGTTTGACAGTGACATTTCAAAGCGTAATTTGCGGCAAAGAAAAAGCCCTCTTGCCAAGACGTGGGTTCAAAAACCCTGTAATTATCTGCTTTATAATTCGTCATTCTTCTAAGTGGATAGCAAAAAGTTTCAATGCTGGTGTTATTTCGACAGGTGTCATTAATTGATTGTTTCTTAATTTGAATGAGTTAAAAATGCCGATTGGGCATTACTACTTGGCTCTTGATATCGGTCATTCCTCTAACAAAATAAAACAAAATTGTATTTAAGTACTTAGTTGATGAATTTATATCGATTTTAAATAAAAATCTATAAAACGGTATTCTGTTCATAGAAAACTTTTTTTTAATTATAATTTCAGCTATTACTATGAATAGGTAGACAGGCATAGACACTTAATTTTCAAATAGAGAAAATAATTTTGCGAATTTATTATTCAAAATATTTTTTTCTGGATGAAAATACTTAAAGCAAAATAAAACCCGTTTTTAAAACCAAGGAAAGATCTGGAATTTCGTCGATATTGATTCAACCGATGCACACAATTTTATATATATGTACACAAGAAATATGTTTTGGTTATACGTTTCACTCACAACACCATCTAGCCCCAAACTAAGACTATGGCAACCAGATTACTGGTAGAATACTTAATTATATAATTAAAGTAAATACCTACATTATATATTATATAGTTAACTTTACCCAAAAGTCCGTCTTGGTGGATACCAGCACAGAGCCAGTTATCCTGCCTCCAAACAGTAGTGTGGAAGCATTACTGTGTGCCCGTTATAAGGGCACTGGACCAAGTGACATTACTGGACGAATAGACAAAAGAACTTATGTCTAGGGTTACGGTAGCCACTTACCATCACTGGCCACCTCAGATGTTTAAAAAAAAGAAATAAATACTTCTGGTAGAGTCAGCAATACTTATAAGGAAAACCTAAAAAAACAATGACCCGTGCCTATTCAAATCATTACCATTTTTAATAGCTGAAGAATGATAATTGATTGTCCACTAAAATGAAAAGTACTTTGAACACGTGGTCCAAAATCAATAGGTCGTTAGCCGTGGAGCGAGGGAGAGGGTGGGGTGACGTCACATCGTCTGACTCACTCCCTCGCAAGGTCGGCGGCTTCTTCCATAGGTTATTTGCTTTTCCCGTTTTCCACTTTTTCAGGACTAGGATTTTCGCTCATCGTGTCATTGGTTTTGTTGGTTCTTAGGTCAACGACTTCGTGACAGTGACGAAGCCTGCGTGGTGATAGATTTTAGTGAATTTCAAGGTCTTTCGTTCGTCATGCAATGTGATCTGGTCTTACTGAAATTATCTTGCATAATATTATTACTACCCATCCTCATCAGACCATTACGAATATCACATTCAGTTGCAAATTTAAAATTCGAATATTTCTAAAAATTCGAATTAAGAACGATGGAGCTTGCTTAGGTTCCAAAAAGTATAAATTATTTAATGAGTTTTAACCTTTGGCTGTCTTGAATTGAACGTTTATAGATCAAAAACGTAGGATTATTTAGTGTAGGTGACCGCATGCATCATCTGAGCGCTCCAATTGACACAAAACATTCAAACGGTGGGGGAAAACATCGTTAGATAATAGGTTTGAATCCCGGTCATGCCGGTCGTGTACCGTGTACGTGTATGACCTTGGGGTTTTCAGGAAGTCAATGTTCAATACAAGAAAAAATATAAATAAATAATTTTTCAATTAATATTTCTGACGAAGGGACAAGTAAATTATTTCGACGTGCCTTTGACTAACCCCTTCGTCGTTCTCAAAAAACTTAGTTAGATCTGAGGAGATTTGTCTACAAGCCTAGGGATAGGGAAGTCGTGACCAATTTTCTTTTTGTTTGCGATGAATAGGAACTGTTGGAAGGGACATAGACTTCTTAATTTGTATGTATATAATTAGTATAAAATATAACAAAAAAAAAAAACTAAAATATGCTATGCATTGAGTAATCTCAAAAGGATTAGTTTGTCCCCTTACAAAATAAAAGAATAGAAATAAATAAAACTACGCCTTTATTGCGGTTGACAACACAATTTTCCGGGGTCAGTGACCGGCTAACATCGACTCGACTGCTCGCTAAACACATTTGTTTAATTCTAGTACACAAAGTTGTGTACGATGAATGTAATTATTATTTGAAATCGATTGTTTACAAAAATGCAGTTCTAAACGTAAAAAAATATATAAATTCTATTTTTAAATAATTACATAACTTACCAACCTATGTAAGTAGGTAAATCTGATTTCCCAACAGATTACTTATCCGTTAAACTAATTTAAAAAATGTTCGAAAACGTCATTTTAATTTTAAATAAATTCTATATTTGAGTATTATTATGGACTACTTCTTTGAATATTACCACAGCAAAAAATAAGTTAGCTAGGTAAGGTAAGGTACCTATTTTGTATTCAAAAAATTTGAACATCGAATGTTGCGTTGCCAAAAATTCGCAGCCAGGAAAAGCAACGTAACAGCGCTCAGAGATTCCACATTCAAACTAGAGTTCAACAGCATTTCACCGAAATCTACTTTGTTTGGGTCCCCGGGTCAACGACCCGCTGTGACGCCGTACGTCTGTGTGCGCGCGCCGCTACGTTCGTACACGCCTTCGACGCACGCACACACGCATAATGGATCCAAACGTCGCAGAAGTAGAGTTTTGTTTCTTAATTAACCTGTAATTACTTCCATATTTCTACTTTTAAACAAAGATTCGGGAGGTTAAGTGGTGTCGCTTCGCGTACGTGAAGGATTTTTTCCTTAAAAATCAGCTATAAAGGGAGTAGTATTTATTTTTTCATAGGTCCACAACGCGCGCCGGGGGGACTGAACTATCACTATGAGCTAAGTTGATTATTCGGTCGGAATGAAAAAATATATATTTTTTCGTGAGCCTGGCCGAAGATTCGTCAATGCGTCAGTCACGATCGGGCCGCTCTGGCGTCAACATCTTTGAACTTGCCAGTTGCCGTCTCCTAACCGAGTTGTGCACAACCTATAGTACAAAAAAATAACGTACAAATTTTTACAGCAGTGTGGTGAACGCATCAAGTTTTTTTCTACAAGTGACAGTGCCTTTGTGAGAAATAGTGACCGGATATGTTTTTACAAAATTCGAAAATGGAACGTGAATGACATCATTTAAAAATAAAATTCAAATTTGTGTTCAACGTAATTCGAAAGGATTTTAGATAGCTGAGCAGCCGTTCGGCTACCTAAAATCGTTAACCCGTCAAAATTCTAATTGGCAATTGGTTAAAAAAAAACTTATTCCTTTTTCAAATAAACTCTTCTTCCTGCTCTGGTTTTCTCTTTTCAGATTTTCATTTCGTAAATTTTAATTATGAGATAAATTTATCCGAAAGGGAACAAGTAAATGATAACAATAAACAAAACAGTGCCTTAACTATAATGTTTTAAGACGAATGGAAGCAAACAAAAAGTAACCACGGAGACAAAATGCCAAAAAACTTGCTACTCTTCAAAAAGTTAATCCCCGAACTAAACTTCGCTAAAAGAAATCTTACATCGCCGCTCGGCTTGAACATATTTATCAGTTAAACCCTCTGGTGCTCTATCAACAAAGTTGAAGTAACAATCCGGGAAGTGCCATAGTTCAAAATTTATGGTGATTCAAATAACTGCCTTACCGACATAGTCGAATTCAAAAACAGAACACCAAAATCAGTGATACTTAGTTAAGCCGCAATGCGAATCGGATTCGCGTGGCAGAATCATTGGCAGACGGTAACCTAAAAAAAACAAAATAAGAATGAACAACAGTCAGTTTCAAGAGCTGTTCGGGTCTCAGTGGCCGCCTGACCAGCATGGCGGTCACTCATCTGCGTCGACGCTGCTGCATCAGAATCTGCAGCAGGTGAAGCAGGAGCCTCATACTGACGTGCAGAGGATGATGCACGGTCAGATGGGCATGGATATTTCAGGGTCTGTGGCGGACAGTACCTCGCCACCCCCAGGGAGTAGCGATGGGATGTTCGGACCTGGTATCAGTGGAATGTTTATGGATAAGAAAGCTGCTAACTCTATCAGAGGTAATTATTTTAATCTACGGACTCTACCTTCTTTCCTACTGATATTATAAATGCAATAGCTTCTGAGTTTGTGTGTTTGTCTTCGATCATCATGATGCCTTCTAATGACGCCACTGGAACACTGACCTACTCTTAAGATCTTATCATACTCCACCGCTTAGACCCAGTGTATTGGTGCATTAGGTCGGAAATGACACAATATCTTCAAGTTTAATGTTCTTGGACATGCTCGTTTCCTCAAGATGTTTTTTTACCACTACTAGTTTAATATGAGTGGTCAACTCTGGTGAAGATAGGCCGCCCAAAAGCCTCCCTCATGGCTTACATCTTTTGAAAAGCAAGTAATTTCGGGTTACTGAAACTTGAACCCACCGCCATTAGATTTAATGGCGTGAGTTGCTGCCCCAGAGCAGCCACGGTTCCAAATGATAAAACTAAATAAACACAATTATCAATGTTTTAGTTGAATTAAGCCGTCAAAAACGTTATTTACATACAAAGTCCTTAGGTATTTAAACAATGCTGTTTTTGTATATTTTAGTTTTTATCGGTTCCAACGAATTATTTATCATTAGTTAGCATTGTATTCTATTTAAGCATTGTATTTTATTTCGAAAATTTTAAACTATGTAGTTAAGATACTGCATTTAAAATACTATGCAATAAAGGAAATCGGTGACTTTGGTAATGTTTTTGAGCATTTGTTTAATATGTATACTATTAGACTGGCCTGTCAGCTCAGTTAGTAGTAGCTCCGCCTTCTGCACACATTTATTTGACGACCACTGTAGCGCAGTGGGCTTAGGTCCGGCTGAGACGCAGAAGGTTGCGGGTCCGATTCGGCCGCGGGAAAATGTTTGTATGATCTGCTAGTATTTGTCTCGGGTCTGGGTGTTTCTATGTATAATATGTATGTATTTACAAAAAAAAGTATATAAGTAGGTATATCAGTCATGTGGTACCCATAACACAAGCTCTGCTTACTTTGGGGACAGATGATGTTGTGTGGTGTGAAATGTCCGGGATTATTTATTTATTTATGTGGTGAGCATAGGTGTTTGTTCTGTGTCTGGGTGTTTTAATATATAAGTATTCTATCAGTCACCTGGTTCCCATAATACATGCTTTGCTTAGTCTGAGGCTAGATGGTTATTGTGTGCAATATCCATCAATATTTATTTATTATTATTTATTAATTTGCCACTTAAAGATAGAAAAACAGATTACATACACATACACATCAGTCAGTGATGTGTTCTTTCGGCGCCATTGAGCCAAGACAAAACGGCTAATCTTGATTTAGGAAATATCTATTTACTAGACTAGACAGTCGGTTGCTAGGGTAGGGGTGGAGAGTGGGGTTAGTTGGATCACCCACCCTATTCGCCACGCCTTGTGTAAAGATTTTTGGGTTGTGCTCAACTTGAAGGTTAATTTTCTAGTCTTTAATCGTGAATGGTTCTTTTTAAACAATAACAGTAGTACCACACTACAAATATAATGTTTTTAAAAACAGTTAGTAAAAAGAATTGCTTTGGAATACAATTTAAAAAATGTATAATGTCGTTCCAATTTCAAATTAATTTCTCGTCATAGTCAGCTAATGCTGCTGGCTTTTTTTAATTTAAGAAGAAACATAAGTTCTTCTACGTATGTTCTTGTCAAATTGGGTTATTTGTCATTTTTCCTGAACACTAGACGTCACAATTTGACACATAGCTCTGCCATTCTCTGAAATGAACATATCAATATCCTTTGACCTAGAAACTGATTTAACTTACTGTCTGTCTTCCTCATGTCATGTTCAAACTATTAAAATGTTACTAAATGATATTTAGAAACATACATTAACAGTAACACGAAAAGAAAAAATATGTTTTATAATATTAAGCACCAGGCAGGCAGGCAGGCACCTAAATGATTAAACCTACTCGAAATGCCATCTAAGTTAATAATTTAAAAACTTCGCAGACATGGTGCCAAGTGCACGAAAGGAGCCTTTGATGCGCACTTTAATCCTTTCACCACACTTGTTCGAAATTAGTGACACGATAAGAAGAAGATCTAAAATGACCCAAATTTAAAAGGCCCCTTTTATCTCCAGTACAAATTACATTTAAATGTTTGTGCCCCACATTTTATTTTCCGCAATTAACTTCGTTTTTCTTTGTCCAATTCGTGTTAATTGTGAGAGTTTAGGTTAAACTGACTGTTTGTATCTTGTATCTACATTGCGATTATGATAGTCGAAACTTTAACAACACCGTTATGACATCAGTTATACATAGGAAAGTAGGTAAGTACCTTACTTAAATAATGTAGTTCATCAAATGTAATGACAGATAAATCAGCGATAGACATCCTGTGCGTCGAATAAAAAAAAACAAAATGTTATTCATTCCAATTTCAAATCATTTCTACAGATTAGAGTTACGAAGCTATTGAAAGTTCTTTCAGAAATAAAAATAAGTTGCACGATATTTGATTGCAAATCGAAAATTCGAAAAAATAATACCTTTACTCGTTTGCTATTCAAATACCATTCTAATTGCTTTTATATAGAGTGTAATGTCGCGTGTGATGCTAGTTGCGTGTTTGGCTTTTTGCTGTCAAGGCTAGTTACACGTGTAACATTTAAGGGGTGAATGCACTTTCCTTTGCACTTTGACATGCGAGTGGTATTTTTGTTAAGAGCCTTTTAACGGAGCATGTTCCTTTGTTTTTGATGACTCTAAGTACCGAATTTCCGTTTTTAAACACATTCTTTATTTGAAATTGATTCCAAAACGAAGTTGCTTTAATAAATTGTTTGATTATCAAAAATAAGAGCATGAATATATCATAAGTATTCGATTTTACTTACTAATGCTCTTTTTTTTTTAAGTAAAAGTTTTGTTACTAAGATATTAATTTTAGATAATAGGTATTTACTATACCTACTTATTATAATAGAATCTTGAAAGTCACAAATGATTTTAGCCACAGTGAAAAAAAGTATTTAACAAAAAAAAATTGAATACTTTTTGTCTTGTTAAAATGTCACAGGAGTAATTTCAGAGTCATCCTAAACCGTATAACGTTACATATCACTAAATTGGTTCATACTCGTAAGTTGGGTTCAAGGTTGGACTAATTCGTGGATTCATTCACCTTTCTCTAGGAATTCAAGGCAGCTGCTACACTTTATTCATAAATTCATTATCCTTTTTCCAACCAACCTTAGTAACAGATGTTAGGTGTTTTTTGATCTAAAAAGTGCGCTCAGAAAAAAGTTATTTGGAATTCGATCTTTTTCGTAGTCCGGGATCCAACAAGGTGCGCTCCGAAAAAAAAAATAGAACACTCTTTTTCTTTATTTGAAGTTTGAATTCGTCAGCGTTCCGTAATTATTTGTACAAACTTTACAAAAAAATGAACTTCGATTCAGCGGCAACGCGTGTTTGTGTGTCAACCGTTTGACTATTAAAACGGTTGACCTGTAACTTTTGTGTTATTTTACATTACTTTTAAACGTTAAATATGTTATTATCAGCCTAATCTAGTTTTATGTCGCTAGCCTGCTTATATTAATTACATTTTCAATTTGTTTTTATCGTAGTAGCTATTTCTAATTACGAATTTTAATTACACAGATACACGGCGTAATTATGTAAAATAGAAAATTATGTAAGTGTGATGTATGTAAATCGTAAGGCCTAAATTTTATAAATTGTATTATCAAGAGTCAGTAAAAGGAAGAATTTATGTTAAACCTTTCAATGTCACTCACAGAAAAGGAGTATCCGTCCACACTAATATTATAAATTCAAAATTTTATCTTCCTTCTTCTTCTTCTTAAAGTGTCATTATTTATTTCGAACCAATGTGGTAAAAGGATAAAAGTGGGTCTCAGAGGGTCCTTTCGTTTACGTTTCGTAAATTTTCGTTTTACGGCTAGATTGTATCTAGGGGGAAATTGATGGACATAGGATTACGTACATTGTTATGTAGGTAATACGCGAGCATGTCATGCTAGTCAAACTCAAGCTCAAATATGTTTTTATTCAATACAATCACAAGGATCACTTTGAAACGTCTTATATACTAGGTGAATTTAGCTGCCAATTCCTCCTAACCCAAGTCCGAGAAGAACAGAAACTCATCCTTGTCCTAGCTTTATTGTATGTTCCTTATTATAACTAAATAAAATGTCACGTGAAAACACACAAATCAGTGAATATCAGGAGAAGCCGCTTAAAAACCTTCCCTAAATAATAAAACAAAAGATATTTATACCGCATCCAAAAATATTCTCGAATTTTCCGCATGTCACGCTCAGCGGGTCACTGACCCGTGACGTCATAGTTACGTCACCTGGCTGTCACTTTTATTTCAGGCCTTACCAAATTAGGTGCAAATTGATATGACTTGAGTCAGTAACCAACTCTGGGTGAGTATTCTGAAAACAACTCATCTCATAATGGAAATGGAATTTCTGAAAAAAAAATCTGTGATATTTTAGAATTGACACCCATTTGATGTAATGACGAAAATTTTCGCGACAAAATGAGGCCGATGAGCCTTCAATTACAGTTAACACGGTGACCGCACTGAACGTTGCTTGATGGTGTTAACAGAATCAAAAGAGTATTTTTTGTATTTAATAGAATCACAAGGAGTATTTTGAATCGTCTTCTTACATGTTACGAATCTATGTGCCGGTTTTTCCTAACCCCAGTTCAAGAAAAATCCGGCAAAAACTCGTCTGGTCTTTTTCGAGTCAAGTTTTTTTGTATGATACTTACTTATGTATGACAGATGCCATGTGCCAATACCATAGGATGAATCTGCTAAGAGCAGGTTCAGCCTAAGATTTTAAATATACTTATCCAAAAATTTTTGAAATCTTTAAAATTATTCAAGTGTCGTAATCTAAGTACCACAAGGCTACTCGTATGATAAAGAAAAATGGTGGACAATTAACGCAGCACCTTCTAATCCCATTAACTCACTACTACTTAATTTTTCAACACCTTTCGATTATGTATCGATTTATTTATAGTTTCTACCGATTGTTACTTAAGTGTTGACATATATTTATAACACTGTGACAGTGAGTGATGGCATGGCTTTGCGTTTAGTTATTGCTTGTTTTTCCGAAGATTATTTTACGGGGCTCATGGTCATTTGTCTTGAACACCTTTTGCCAAAAAAATGTTTTTTAATTTTATCGCAAACTTGCGAAAGCTAGAGTTCTCTTTATTCCGTATGATCTGTCCTTGTCATTCTAATGTCAATAAATAAAGCTAGCAACAGATTTAAACAGATTTATTTAGCTATATATTCTAATAATAATAAAAATAATCATTATTCATTAATAGTCATTAGATATATAAATAAACACTTTATTATACACAAAAAGAATATACAGAAGAAATAATAGAAACAAAATTATACAATCGACGGCATTATCGCTAAAAGCGATCTCTTACAGGCAACCTTCGGATGGATAGGACTAGCAAAAACAGAACAACATAAATTAGTTAAATAAATGAACATTTGTGTCACCTATATGGCCATAAAACAATACTTTTTAAATATACATACATTTGCATATTATTTGACTGGCCTGTCAGCTTAGTTAGTAGTAACTCTGCCTTCTGCGCTGTAGGTTAAGGGTTCGATTCCCTCTCAGGATAAACATTTGTGTGATGAATATAGGTGTTGGTTCTGTGTCTGAGTGTTATAAAGTATCAAACATATGTATTTAAAATATTATAAGTATTCTATCAGTCCTCTGGTCACCATAATACTAGCTATGCTTAGTTTGGGGCTAGATGGTGTTGTGTGCATTGTCCACTAATATTTTTTTATTTATTTATTACATTATCTAGTAATAAGTGTTTTAAAGTAAAGTGTGATGGTGTCAAATGATGTATGATGAACGAGCTCGCTTCGCTCGCTACGAAATATATATGGCGTCGCTTTTCTCGCCACAAAAAAATGCAGCTTACTTACTAAATCACAATTAAATGTGTTCTAATTGCAATTCTAATGAATCACGCTTTCAAGAATTTGATTACTCATTGACAATTGTAATTTCTTTGTACCGTTTCGTATGTCATTGACCTCAGTTCAATTAAAGGGAAAAATTAAGTTGAACAGTTAGTTTTTATGTCAAACAAAAATTGGTACTGTTTACAATAACACCTACTTGGTGTTTCCAGCAAAACGATACCTACAATTTTTCAAAATTTTAAAAGGTCGTTACCTTTTAAAATTTTGAAAAATTGTAGGTAAAAATCCTTAAGCGCTGTAGACACGCTCGGTAAAGTGAGATAAATGTATGGAGATTGCGAGATTTGACGCAGATGTAACGTAATCTCACCTAATGACATTTATCTCACTTTTTCCGAGCATAACCATACAAATCTTTAGTTAAAATATAGACAAAAAAACGAAATTAATATGTTTCACGTAAGCATTGATTTTAAATTTTTCAGTCTTGAGTCAACCTATCCCACTATATAAAATACCTACACGTGATAAAACCCGCGTATAATAATGAGTAACACAAAACCAAGTCATTCACCTTTGATATATCTAGAAGACATGTCAAGTCACAAATTGAGTCAATACTTGCGCTATTTTAATAGTGTCATGGTAGATATTTGAATAGCATACTTTAGACGTGATAACGTCTTATAAATCATGAACGCCAGCTGCACGCACGAAAAATTGTCACGTTCCGAACCGAGTTCTGAGCAGTGCAATCAAGAGCGCGGAACAAGCGATACAGAGGCACGATCGGCCTAAGCCGAACGCTATATTTTAAGCCTATTGGTTTAAAATATGCAATTTTTCGTCAATGTTTTTTTATGACGCTATCACGTAAAATTCAAAAAAAAATAAAAAAAATTTACAGGCAACCATTTTTTTATTGGGGTTACAGCCTGTATATAGATGTTTGTTCTGGATTTTGAAGTACTACATAAAAGTAAAATCTTTTTAAAAAAGTTCTTTTTTTTAAGTTATGTAGTACTTTAATAAAAAGTAACCTATATGCTACTCCGGGTCACATCTATACCAAATTTCATCTAAATCCGTTCAGCCGTTACGGTGTTATTAAGACAAAAGCAAACGTCCACACATCTTTCGCATTTATTAATTACCTGTTAGTAAATAAATAAGTCAACTGGTTCCCATCGTAAAAGCTATGCTTAGTTTGGGGTGGTGTTGTATAAATTGTCTACTAGTATATATTTATTAATTAAAATGTGTGTTATATTAATGAAATTTACGTGACATATTTACATGCTCTTGTAATTTTCTTAACAATCGGCCCTGAATCTGTTAAAGCGATTCTCTGATCATACTCGTATGATGTTGACGCGAATTCACTGCGCCCAAATCTCGATTTTTTATCGGAAAAAATTCAAATATGGAATTCTAAAAAGAGCGTAACGGGTAATATTTTAATTAGCTTACTTTCCGCCTATTAGTGTAAGCTGCATGTTGAAACGACGTCAACTTGAAAAAGATGATAGATTATTGAATATTTAAGACATAATTTCATTATTAAATTATAAACCAGTTACTTTGAAAACAATTTGTAACGAGGAAGTAGGAGGCAAAATATTGACATTAAATACTATATTTCTTTTATAACTATTTTATTAACAAGCAGTCATGAAAAAAAAAGACTTGGTATTTTTTCTATACAAAAGTTAATTTTCCGTGGGCACTTATTAATTCCAGACTAACAGAAATGTCGTAAATACGAACGCTCTTATTTTGTTATCACTAAAGTCTGAATTAGATTTTTTTTTACACTTTTTAAATTTACAAAATTGACGTATTTTAACTTATTTTGGTCGTCATGTAAATTGGTGCTAAATAAAACTGAGGATAATCCTCGGAAAATCGGCAAACCGTATTTCCGTTTTTAAATACATTCTTTATTTGAAATTGAATTCTAAAATGAAGTTGGTTTTATATACTGTTGGTTTGATTAATAAAAATAAGAGCTGGAATAAATAATAATGATATAACTTATTATATACAACTTTTATTTCATGAATATTTAATAAAAGCAAAGGACGGCTATGGCTATGGTATGCCTATTCAACGAGGTAACGTTGTCAGCCTTTTGGGCACTCTACTGCGGTCAGTGAACTGAATTCTGTTTTTTATCTGTAAGTAATTGTATATACATATATTTAATGTTTCTTTGAGCCAATTTTTTGAACATTTTTTTTATAAAATATTGGATTAATTTTTTTTTTTTAACTTTTTAATAAAGAACTTTTAATATTTACTAAGATATTCATTTTAGATAATAGGTATTAACTATTATAATACTTACATAGGATCTTAAAAGTCACAAAATTGACTTTAGGCAATCAAAATAGTTTTTTTTTAAATTAATTCTTAAAACAAAATTTCAATTTTACTTATTTCTAAATTTAATTTTAAAATGTTACACTAATATTAACTTAAGTGTTAAAAAAATTTGATCTGTCGTTTTGGCGAAAATTTTAGCTACTCCAGCGAAACTATACAATAAGTACCATTGACACTGTTATCAGTCATTCAGGTATTATCGATTATCGCAGAGTCCGTAACCGTAATACCTACTTATGACGTGCTCTGACGTCACAGAGCATTGACCTCGATCTGTTTTATCATGACCTTTACGTATTAACGGAGTCTCGGTGTGACGAATTTGACATAATTTTCACTGTGCTTTCAATGTCAAATAAGTATGTCAAACGGCTGTTTCAAACTGGACTTTTTGACAGTAACCTACTTATAAATTGTTTTTTATTTTAGGTGCTGTGTCTTTTAAGTTTTAAAATTAGAAGGCCATTTATAATTGTATTTATAAACATTTTTATGAAAACTTTTAATGAAAATCAATCTCACTAATATAATAAATCCGAACTGTTTGTCTGTCTGTTTGTTACGTTTTTACGCTTAAACCGCTAAATTGATTTTGATGAATTTTGGTATAGAGATAGATGGGATCTTGGACCTTCTCCAACATAGGCTACTTTTTATGTAGGTACCACGCGTGCGAACTTAGCAGCTAGTATGTAATATTTTTGTAGTGGTAACTTCTTATGGACCCTCCCATAAGAAGTTAATAGTCAAACCGCTTCGTTACGTAACGCGTTACGTAAGCGCGTCCTCTTCTCTCACTTTAACCCACAGCGTAAGTTAGATTACTTTTTTTTTTTTTTTTAATATATATGATCAAATAGAAACTGTAAAAGTATATTTCATGTGGATTATTCTGTTCATAAAATGTATGTACTCTCGGAAACCGTGATGGAAAACATCGTGAAGACACCAGCATGTCTTAGAACCTAAAGAGTTGGAAGACATGTGCCAAGTGCACTGAAAGAGCCTCTGAAGCGCACTTTAATCCTTTCACCACACTGACAACTAACTAGTAACACGATAAGATGAAGTGATTCTAGGGTTTTTTATTTAAATTCAGTAAAGTAGAGATGGCACGCACTAAATAAAAAAACCATAAAATATGTTATAAACGTATAACGAGTATGTGAGATGCGTTCTTAGTTTAAAAAATCAAAATCACATTTCACATTTTTCTAATATTCAATTTATTAGAAAAATGTGTAATGTAGTAAGAAATAATATAACCTACCTACGTCAGGTTAGTTACGTGAAAAGATTCCCTGTAATAAATGTATTATTGAAAACAAAACGCAATATAAGATCAATAACCCCATTGCGTTTATCTGATCTTTAGCCAAATCTAATTTTAATCTTTGATCAATGTAAACAAGCGAATGCTGAAAGTTTCGTAAAAAAAAGTTTACGCTGTCACTTTTTATAACTGAAATTTGAAATAAACGTCATTCGAAATTCAAAGCAGCATTATCTATAGTTTTTTTTTTCAATATGACACATGCGTTGATTTGGAACACATATATATACTCTTGAGCCCCGATAGCGCGTGTTTTTAGGGTTTTGAAATCCACAAGGTAACCTTATAGATTTGCTATGTCCCTCAGGTCTGTCTGTCTGTCTGTCAGCCCCTAATAAGAGCTCGCTGACTATAAATTATGAAATTCGTGATTAAATTTTGCGCGGTAACACTTATTAGGCAGTGGTTACAATGTCATGAAATTAAAACATAAAAAAATGTTTTTTAGTGATACCTACCTCCCCAACAAGTAAAGTGGAGTTAATATTATTTTATTTTACTACTCTGTTGCATAAGTGGTATCTGACAAGTCTTTATCTATACTGATACTGACTTCGGTAGTCTTAATTGTGCGTAACGTTCCAAAAGAAAAGAACCAAATAGCCCAATGTGTCCTATTTGAAAGTCCAGTGGGTATCATGTTTTTGCTAGGAGGTCGAATAGGTCCTATCGTGAAGGTACGTTCCTATTTTGAAGGTCTATTGGGTACCATGTTTTTGATAGGAGGTCAAATAGATCCTATCGTCTAGGTACGTTCCTATTTTGAAGGTTCAGTGGGTACCATGTTTTTGATAGGAGGTCGAATAGTCCTATCTTGTAGGTAAGTACGTTCCTATTTCGAAGTTCCAGTGGGTACCATGTTTTTGATAGGTCAAATAGGTTCTATTGTGTAGGTAAGGTCCAATTATGAAGGTCCAGTGGGTGCTAGATCGTGATAACATGTGCTTGGACCATTTTTAATTAAATTAATTATTGAGATATATTTTTATTAATCATTGGACAATAAACTCATATGTTACTTAAGTAAATAAACATACTTCAGTTAGTAACTTATCATTTGTTTATTTATTTCTTTCCTACTACCTATCAGTTGAATTGTAAATATATTGCAGTATGTTACCGAAGTGTTAAAGACATCTGTAAGTGGAATATTTATAATTATTCATAAGTATTGCTTTACTATAAATTTATAATGATTTAAAATTATATATATTATTTCAAAATAAGAATTGTTTTCTGAAAGAAATACTAATCAATAAAATTTAAAAAATGTCTTCAAAGTCCAGCTATAAAACTATTTCGAGAATCGTTCACATTCGTATTTCGAACTCTTATGAACTTACAAACATAATTTTACTTTCATAATGTTAATTGGCGCACAAGATTAAACTCTATACCATTGTAATAGAAACGATTTGTGTTGTATAGATGGTAGAACAATCTTTGTTTTGTCGGTTCGGACAACTGCGGTCATTCAACTCTGACGTAGAGCCGTTAGATTAAAATTCGAATTTGGAAGGCCTGTTTCGAAGCTTACGAAGGCTCGTGCGTTCGTTGACCTGTGACGTAAATGGGTGTGGTAAGGATTATTATGGATAATTATGTAAGTCTTGAAATATAGCAATAAAAAATATTACTTACTTATCTTAAAATAATTAAAAAAAAATAGGATAAGATTTGTTCTTACCTTACCTGTCTTTAGTACTATTTTTAAAATAACTTGGACAGCACGATTTGTTTATAAATTCGTAAAAAAAAAACAGAAACAAAAAATTCTTTAACAAAAAAAATTGCATTAATTGAAAAACAGATGGATTAAAAACACCATGGCAATATTTCAATAGAGGATAAATAATTTATTATTTCATGCTATAAGTAAAACACGAATGACATGCCAGCTTGGCTACTAAAATGCTGAAATACAGTAACATTTAAAAAAAAAGGTTTAAGATATTCGATTTGATTATAAAAACTTTTTTGATTTAAAAAACAAAGGTAACAAACCTTAGAGCTTCTTGGGTAAGTTAAAATTTATTAAAGACATTATTGGGAATTTCAATCAAGAGATACAGTTTTATTTTTAAACTTATTGGTATTATTTTTATTATACTTGTATCCGTTTGAAATATGATTAAAATTTTCTTCGAATTTTATACAATTTATTGTAAAAAAATGTTTTCTATTGGTTTGCATTGGGAATACATAATTATTTGGAATAAATAAAAAATACACACAAACACACCTGTTATTAATTATAATTAATTACATAATCGGTGGATAATTTACATATTTTTGATCGAAGGCTGATAATAATATGAAATAATATAAAAATAATGTGAAACAGCCAACTATCGAAAAGTAAAACCAGTCACACCCTATAATTTATTAGGGTCAAACCCTAAATAAATGACTTTCCCAACTTCGCGTAAAATTACGGTATCATGCATTCCAAATCAGATCCGTGACGTCATCCAACGTGATACAATTCTAAGCACACCACAGATTATTAACTGTTGGTATCTGCTAGAGGGCGCAGAATAAATTTTAGTTATTATGGCCGGGGTCGGTGAACTGTGACGTCACGATCAGCTGGTGCAGGGCAACGTGAGGTTCTGGTATTCCAGTTCGTTTTTTTATAATTATTGTACTTAACCAACATTTAACTTTTAATTCGAATTTTGAAATGCAGCGCGCTGGGCGTAGACCCAAAAGTGTTGGAATTTTAAATTTCGTACACCTTGGATAAATCTTTTTGAACATTCGAATTTTAAATTTAAAACTTACGTTTAATATTGTAAAGGTACGTACTAATTGTATTGATGTCATTCTATGAATAAGAGGCATGATGAAAATAATTGAAAATATTGCATTTTATTCAATCACAGTTTGATGGATAAACTCGTTAAATTCAAATTAGAATCAAATCTAATAAAACAATGACGTTATCATCTGAGTGTGTTATTATGTACTTTCTCAACTCAAATGAGCTATTTATTTATTTTTTCATCAGTCATGAAGCACATGAAATAAGTTATGATGTTGATATTTGTATGAAAATAATAATATTAATGGCGGACCTTTCATACAGAACCATCTGACCCCAAACTGACCAGAGCTTGTATTATGGTATCATAATAATTATATACATGAATATGTCAACAATCAAAGATCTTTTTAGATATCTTTCTCTCTTATTTTACATATAAAATTGGATCCTAAAAAATTGTAGGTCTATAAGAGCAACCCTCTACCCTATAATACCATAATTAGATAGCGTGGCGTTAAAGTATGTTAATAACAATTATACTAAGCGTAATAATATTAAAGAGTGCTTCTAGTTTCGAACTATGAATGAATTACCTAATAGGTTCAATAGTGTTGGAGAAGAAGGTTGTTCGTGAAATCTAAAACATGGGTTCTTGATAACTACTTAAAAATAAATATTATGACCGTGCTTTGTCAGCATAAATACAGATAATACAAGTTCACAAAAAAAATATTGCGATATTCGTAATGTTAATCTTTATATACATATATAAATATTCTGTGCGTGTTTGTAATTAAGCTCCTTCTAATCGGCTGGACCGACCATATGGACTGAATTTAATGTCATTTTGTGTGTGTGTTCAAGTGGATTCGAGAATGGTTTAGATTTACAATTAGATATTTTTATTTTTATTTCTTTTTTAAACGCGTGGATAAAGTCGCGGACGGGACAGCTAATATAATAAATAAATAATAAACAATCCCGGACATTTCACACAGCATCATCTGGCCTCAAAGTAAGCAGAGCTTGTGTTATGGGTACCAACATACTACTACTATATACTATTATATACTTTTTTTCTGTAAATACTTACATATTATACATAGAAACACCAAGACCCAAAACAAATACTTGCAGATCATACAAACATTTGTCCCGCGGCGGGAATCGAACTCGAACCCGCAACCTTCTGCGTCTCAGCCGGACCTAAGCCCATATAATATGAGATATAGATAAGATAAACTCGTTGTTCGCACTGTTTATACGCTTCTATAACAAGGTCCCAAGCAACGAGCCAGTTTAGTCGATGAGCAAACTTAAAAACGTAATTAAACAAAAACTGTCTCATAAAGATTAATACGAAATATCAGATTATTTAGATGAGAACAAGCTTGAGACGAATCTGCTCCAACTCGTCTCGACATCCGTAATAAAATTAACAAGGATCATATAAAAAAGCGTTAACCAGACGAGTTTCTAGCCGGATACATCTTGAGCTGGGGATAGGAGGAACCGGCACCTTTCACTTGTATATAAGACGACGATTCAAAAGGATTTTATGGAATAAAAAAAAACATTTCGCTCTGTTTTATTTATATTCTTTTTTCAAACTACACCTCCTTGCGCAAATGATCCCAAATTCAAATAACAGCGCGCCATAGTAGCAGAAAAGTTAGCAGAAAAAACGTTTCAAACATTATAATAATTTAATAATGTCTTTCAGACCTATTCATATCACCAACTCGATAACTGTTTCTCAAGTCTACAAACTCTACAAAGTACGACTAGACATTCCCCATTCTCATACTTACTAACAAAATAACTGTGACGCACACACACATACAAGTCACACCTACACTAGGGACGCTTACAGCGTCGTTGGCCGCGCGGCGACCTTGCGGGGTTGAACGCCCGGAGACCAAAAATGGCGTCACGTATAAAATGACAATTGCGTAATTTAGTACCCTTACTGGTTTCGGTGGTGAAAATGGCGGAGGATTCAAGATGGCGGTTTTGTTATGGTATTGCAAAAAATAAAAAGAGCTATAAAGGTTCATCTACCAACTTATATGACAGCTTTTTTGTTGAATTTTAAAATATTATGCAAAAAACAGGTTTTGAAATAAAATACTTCATTCATAATTTAAAATCGTTATCTTGCTTTTATATTGTTTTTGAAAAGATAAATGTATCATTTATTTATACCTAGCTTCTGCCCGTGGCTTTGCACGCGTGATACTTATATAAAAAGTAGCCCAGTTCACAGACTAGATCTATTATCAGTTTCATCTAAATTCGTTCATCCGTTAAGTCGTCATTGAACCACAAACAAACATATAAAACACTTGCTGCTGCCCACCGCTTCGCACGCGTAGTACATACATAAAAAATAGCCCATAGCTATATACAATCCATCTTCGTGCAAATTTCATTATTCACAATCACAAAAGTCACAAACTATAGCATTTATAATACATGTTAATAAGATAAAGGATTACTTGGTAAATATTTTTGAGGTAATTATATTAAGACTTTTTTTAAATAACATAGGATATAGAGCTATCAAGAAATAGAAGAATTCAAACCTAATATTTTTGAACCACTTAATCACAATACGACAAGCATAGAAAACTTGGTTCTTTGAATCATCTGTTCCTTGCTATACCAGGATTCCCAGGTACATAGTAATTCCGCCGGCTAAAAGATTTTCCCTGTCGTACACCGACAACAATCTAAAGGTACAGCCTTTTTCGTGTTAGTCCCTAACCTCTCCTGGTTCTATAGTACTAAAGGTACACTTTGTGAACTGGCAACTTTATATACCTCCTGGTAGCGAGATTAAACAGCTGGCTTCAACTTACTTCAACTTACATTGGATTTGAAAATTAATTTGCAACTCTAGAAATTTAAGATACTTATGACGGGTTTCTGATGTATTGCATGGCTATTCTCATTCAATTGGAATCAAACCGCTGCAGAACAATAGCTTTCGAAATGTTTACGTACCAGACATAGACATAGACAGACACTTATTTGCTTCTTAGCACCCAACACGCAAAATATAGGAAAAGAACAAGACACATGTTGATAACAATATAATTATGCTTAGGTTGCAGGTTGCAGGTAGTTGTAGGTTACTATGGCAGCAAATTGGCCTCGACTCAGCATAATGCCAACTGTTTTCGCAGTAGGCGCTGTTATTCTGCCGAAACCATAACCGTCACAAGACCTTGTGAGAATAATATAAATTGTTCAGAGGTTAATAGGTAAAGTTTTATTCAAAATAATTGGTTCTGCTTATTCAACATTGAACATTATTGAAAGATTGATCAAATGTGTTCTTACATTTGGCCTTAGATATAACAGTTTATGGGTAGTTTAACTTCTGAAATTATCATGGTTTTGGTCATTTAACTATCAAGGCGAATGCAACTGTGCTGAAATATCGGGAAGCAGAAAAACTCATATGTATACCATGGTAAATATCCCGTTTTGAGTGAATTTTTTTTGGGTAGTTATTGAAACGCAATTAGACCCGAAACGTAGACGGATTGAAATAGAACGATAAACTAATAAGATTTCGGAATAGGTTCCTTATTACTTCTACAACTACATGATTTCGCTGCTAAGCCTCAGAAATTGAATGTCACGTTTGGACCACTGAGAATGAGACTCAAAGACACAGACACTAAACTAAGCGTGAACATAAGTTTCCGATTGTCAAAGTCCAGTGCGGTTTGAGATAGGTACTGAAGAAGTAGCTTAGAAAGAGTTTTTTTTTCTGAATCTTACATATAGATATCATCACTTATTTATTTGTTACTCAAGCACACACAAACAGAAAACAACATTGCAGGAGAAGTAAAAGTAGAGAAGACAGAGAACATGTCATATATGCCACAGTAACAATATCGTAACCTCAATATCAGCAACGCATTAGGCACGAGTTTTAGACTTCTAGTATTGCAAGCGTTCACAGGCGATGGTAACAACTTACTAACAGATGGATCAAAGATTAATTCCAGTTGTTTTATTAAACATATAGTTTATTCCTGATTATTTTAATGAACTCTTAGCTTAGTAGTAACGCTGCCTTATTTGCTGTAGGTTGTGAGTTCGATCCCCATCCAGAACAAACATCTGGCTGTAATAAAGAGTGATCTGGGCGATATGGTGTGTAAACGTTCACTAATATTTATATTACCCATAAGCTGACCATTTATTCTCTATTGTTACAGCCCAAATCGAGATAATACCATGCAAAGTATGCGGAGACAAGTCATCAGGCGTCCACTATGGAGTCATCACCTGCGAGGGATGCAAAGGATTCTTCAGACGGTCACAGAGCACAGGTCGGCTTCTTATACCATTGCTTTTAAATAACTAGGCCACGATGGAAGCCTTCGGGTGGGTTATTAACTCCTTTAGCAGAGTGGCCACTTACTCATGCAAAAATGGCCTCCGTGATGCACGCTTAGCGAAAAACATTTATCTTGCCTTCAATGGAGATAGTTCCTGATCGTTTTTGCATGGTTTTCATTAGGATAGGTGATCAGCAGTGGCATTTATATCTGAGCTCTGGGGAGTACCCCATGCTTTAGAGGACACTTCAAGATATCGATCTTATAAAAGGTCTCCCATGATCGTTGTCTTTGGTTGGCCTATAAAGGTCATCACCAGAGACTACCACAAAATTATACGAAAGAAGAAGTATCGAAGAAAATAATTTGAAATCTTCGTATTCACACAGGTGCAGCTGCGAAGAGCTAGTACTGATTGTAAAAAATTAAGTCCAAGGACTGTCTTAGAAGACATTAACGATATTATTTAGGGTACGGAAAGTCTTAGAAAGCATAACCTTCAATTTTATTTAGCCCAGTTGAGTATTCTTCATCAATGATGGTGTCGATAAATGGTGCGTATCCATGTGTACTTATTCATATTAAGTAATAATATTGGCTTGTTTATTTAAAGCTTTATTACTTTAACTACTTCTTATAAATATACCTCTTTCTTTACTACAAAGTATGAATACTTTTATTAGGTTCTTTACCATTAACTTACCTAGCTTTGTAAATTTGTAATTCAGGACTTTATCAAGATCATTCTTCCTTATAACTTATCGATTCAAAACATTTATAGAAATCTTCGAATGCTGAAAATGTTTATCTAAGATGTAAAAGGTGCAGGTTCGTTCCCAAGGTCGAACGTTATGTTTTTTGATATCATTATTAACTCTATCCTTTCTTCCAGTGGTGAACTACCAATGTCCGCGGAACAAGGGGTGCGTGGTAGACCGCGTGAACAGAAATCGGTGCCAGTATTGCAGACTGCAGAAATGCTTGAAGCTTGGAATGAGTCGTGATGGTGAGTACCTTTTGGCAACCTCTTTAAGTCTTAACCCTTGATAAATTATGATTGCCTAGTAATGGCCTCTATTATAATGCAAAAAGGACCACTACGAGTTACAATGAATGCCTTTCGGTCTCAAAAAAGCGCTCTTTCTATCGATTGATAACTTGAAATTTTCTTTGATGGTTGTAAATACCTGGTAGTGTCCACCAAACCATAAAGTATGCTGTTATTTTGGTCTATCAATAGCTTCTGCGCCTGGGTCATTATAAAGTAACAATATATATAGGTAGGGATATTAATATTATATTCCAATGATATAACAAAGAAAATATCTACAAATATCAATCAATTTCTCATACAAACGAAAACAATAAAAGGTAAAACACGTGGTTTGTTGTATAAGGAAGCGTGCAGGGGTCAACGGCCTCTTATCAGCGCTGATAACGGCTATGTTTATACAATAGAGTGAGGTGTTGGGGTAATGAGCGTAGCGATAAGCACAGCGGTAATAAAATTAAAACAAATTAGGTATAGTTCTATTAATAACATTAAGTCATTGCTTTTGCTTTTATATAACTATTTACTGACAACTAGCTGAATTATCTTGCTGTGCCGTTTGATAGACTTACTATATATCTCTAATGCAATATCATTCAGTATTATTTAATATAATATCTACTAGTGGCTCTGTGAGCTTTAAACCTCGCGAACATTTTTCGAAACGACTGAATTATAACTTTTTTTACGTTTTCAACTCCCCCATATCTCCGCCATTTTGAAAATATTCCAAAAACTGAATCGATAAAAAAATACTATATCGTTATAGAAACCTGCTCACAAAATTTCACGAGAATCTTTTGAGAAATGCGACTTGTAGAGGTGAACATCCGGACAGACGCCGGCCGGACAGACAGACATACGAAAGCATTTTTGCATTAGCTGAAATGGAGACGGAAATAAATCGTCTTTTTAACTGATATTTAGTGGCAATTAATTGAAAGAATTATAGGTGTAAAAGATATATGGTATAGATTTTTTATATTTTGCCTCCAACTTCCTCGTTTTTAATTGTTTTTAAAGCAACTGTTAGTCTTATAAATTAATTATATAAATAAAATAATAATGCCAGCCATTTCACACAGCAACATCTGCCCCAAAGTAAGCAGAGCTTGTGTTATGGGTACTAGTAATACATAACTGATAACTACCTATATACATTATTAAATACATATATGTATAACTTTTAAAACAATCATGGTTTTGCACATAATTTTCACTCAAAACGGGATATTTACCATGATATATGAGTTTTTCTGCTTCTCGATATTTCGAGAAAATTCTTATATCATGGTAAATAACCCGTTTTGAGTGAAAATTACATATATGTATATTATACATAAAAACACCCAGAGCAGAGACAAATATTTGCAAATCATTTGCAATCCCCATTCTCGATAGACACCTCAAACCTCTTGATACTTCTTTGGGGATGTCTAAGAGTGTATCCACAGGTACGTCAGAACGTTATATTACGACGACACTGGATTCTTAGCAAAATTGACGACTTCAAATATGTATTAGAAAACTGTTTAAGAAACCTCGTAATATCTTTAAAACACTTATCAAACGATATTGACAACCTCTGTGGCGAAATGGGCTAAGGTCCAACTGAGACGCAGAAGGTTGCGGGTTCGATTCCCACCGCGAGACAAATGTTTGTATGATCTGCAAGTATTTGTCTCGGGTCTGGGTATTTCTTATATATTATTATGTATTTATTTACAAAAAAATACAAGTATATAAATAGTATATCAATCTCTGCTTACTTTGGGGACAGATGATGTTGTGTGAAATGTCCGGGATTATTATTATTATTATTATATGCCACATAATAAGGTACAAAACGTGTGTACATAATATAATAATAAATATTGGTGGACTATGCAAACAACACATTCTAACCCCAAACTAAGCATAGCTTGTGTTATGGTGACAATATGAATGTTGGAATACTTATATATATATTTTTAAATGCATACTTATGATAGTTTATGACACCCAGACACAAAACAAACAGCTATGTTCATCACAAAAATGTTTATCCTGGGAATCGAACCCTGAACCTATAGCGCAGAAGGCAGAGCTTCTACCAACTGAGCTGAAACTGATAGACAGACAGACGGACACGGCGAAACTATAATATTTCCTTGTTAGGCTTTGGAACTCTAAAAACGGTTAATCAGTAACATGCCTGTTGTTCAAACTCTGTCAGTGACAAAGTGCATAGCGCGACGCCTCTGATGCGTGCGCATGCGGTGACGAGAATTGCGCAAGACCACGTAACATAGTGGTGGGACCGGGTTTTTATCGATTATGTAAGGGTTATGTCGCGCTGTCTTGGTTTTGTCGATTAAAAATATCGTTTAGTTTAGAAAATTATGTTTGATTTGAATTTCATCGAATTTTAGAGTGTACTAATGACAAAATAGAGAATAAATGTCATAACTAAATAGATAATGAATTGATAAATGTTATTGGACAATAATAATTCACACTGTCAATCCCACTAATATTTCTGCTAATAAAGTTTGTGTGGATGTTTGTCTATGTCTCAGACATACTGTAGCTGCTGAATGTTTGTCTATGTCTCAGACATACTGTAGCTGCTGAATGTTTGTCTATGTCTCAGACATACTGTAGCTGCTGAATGTTATTGTTTGAAACTTAATGTATATGTCATCTTTAACCAAATGCACGCTAGGAGCCTCTGAGGCGTACTTTTATCCTCTCACCACACTGGTTTGAAATTATTACTGACTGACTGAGAAGAAGATAAATAAATAATACCGGACATTTCACATAACATCTGTGCCCAAAGTAGTTATGGATACCACATGACTGATACTACTTATATACATTTTTTTTAAACATTCAGACCTGAGACAAATACTTGCAGATCATACATGTTTCTATGTATAATATGTATGTATTTACAAAAAAAATGTATATAAGTAGGTAGTATATCAGTCATGTGGTACCCAAAACACAAGCTCTGCTTACTTTGGGGCCAAATGATGTAGTGTGAAATGTCCGGGATTATTTATTTATTTTATTTATTTATTTATCTAGCCCCAAACTAAGCATAGCTTGTATTATGGAAACCAGAAGACTAATAAAATACTTGAATACATACTTCAGATACTTTATAACACCCAGACACAGAACAAACATCTAAATTCATTACACAAATGTCTATTCTGGAAGGGAATCGAACCCTCAACCTACAGCGCAGAAGGCAGAGCTACCAATTGAACTAACAGGCCAGTCAAAAGTGTTACATTGTTACAGAAGTAACAAAGACATTCGTACGATAATGTTATCGATAAAATTTGTCCCATCCCTACAATATTGTGCAATACGAAGGCGTGGAGCGTAACATAGATGCAGTTTTTATAGTATGTACACGTAATGCACACATTGTAACCAGTAAGTGGTTACTTTTAGATATTATGCCAAATCCTTCTTCTTATCGTGTTACTTGTTAATTCGATAAATTTGATATCAGCTGCCCATTCTTTTTTTTCATAATTTGTCGGTAGTAGCGCTAAAATAAATTTTGGTGAACTTGGTGTTAGGAGTAAAACTAGCTTCTGACCATGGCTTCGCACGCGTGGTACATAAAAAGTACCTTATTCACTTTTCCAGGTCACTGTCTATATCATCAAACCTAGACTCATCCAAATCTGTCTGATTGTCTGTTTATTGGCTACCTTTTTATGGTTATATGGCTGAACGGATCTTAATGAAATTTGTAAGCAGTTAGATTGTACCTTGGGGACGGATATAGGCTACATTTTTTTAGGTACTATGCGTGCGAATCCGATGGCCGGATTCGCAGCTAGCAGCTAGTAGAATATAACGAGTAGAGTGGCGCATTGGGCCAAGGCCCGACTGAGATACAAGAAATCGTTTAAGTCCGATTCCCGCCGCAGGAAAAATTATTGTATGATCTGCAAGTATTTTTTTCGGGTCTGGGTGTTTCAATGTATAATATGTATTTACAAAAAAAGCATATAAGCAGTATATCAGTCATGTGGTACCCATAACACAAGCTCTGCTTTGGGGCCAGATGACGCTATGTGATATGTCCGGCATTATTATTATTTATGTTTCGATATTTCTCTCAAAGGTTTAATACGGGATAAGCATGTTAAGCGGGCAACAGCTTAAATGATTAACAAAGCCGTGTTTAAACCACGAATGAGTTAAAGTATGTTTAAATTTAAATAACATCGAAATAGTTTATACTATATTTAAACAAAGCAAAACTAAAATTTGACACAAATAATGGTCAAAGACTACCCATTGTTCGTGCAAACAGTCAAACTATTGTTCAAACTTTTAATTGTTTTACACAAAACCCTCTTTGTAAGTTAAACTAGTCACAGAAGTAATTTATACTGTATTTCTGTAGATTTAGAGTAGAAATTACATTGATTTATATCCAAATCTAGTACAATGACATCTATTGCAGTGGAGTGTTCAATATTAACATTTTACCGGAGAAATAAGGTTAAAATAATGTGGGTATTTGTATTTCTAATGTTTGGGAACAATTAATAAATTTATTATTTCTCATTTTTGTATACATTTTTGACCTCTGTGGCTCAGAGGACTAAGGTCAGGCTGAGACGCATGATGTTGCGAATTCGATTCCCGCCGCGGGACAAATGTTTGTATGATCTGCACGTATTTGTCTCAGGGTGTTTCTATGTATAATAATGTATGTATTTACAAGAAAAAAGTATATAAGTAGTACATCAGTCACTTGGTTCCCATAACACAAGCTCTGCTTACTTTGATGCCAGATGATGCTGTGAAATGTCCGGCGTTATTATTATTTTTTTCCTGCTACCCTATAACTTAACAACCCCTTGTCTTATTTTTTCTCAAAAAATTACAAGCTCATAATTCTGATCTATCGATCGCCAAATTTAACGGAGAACGCATCAATAGTTTAAAGTTATCCTCGAACAAACATACAAAGATAAATCGCCAAAGTTACCACTGAGATTGATCGCTTCGCTCGCTCGATCAATGATTAATTATCACGTAGTATATTTATTTATCTGTTGGTCAATTGAATACAATATAACCTATAAAACTATCAAGGTTTTGAACACAATTTTCACTCAAAACGGGATATTTACCATGATTATGAGTTTTCCTGCTTCCCGATATTTCGGCACAGTTGCATGCGCCATTATCACGAGATAAACTGAAAAGCTCTAATACCATGGTAAATATCCCATTTTGAGTGAAAATTTAAAAACGACGACCTCTGTGGCGCAAAGGGCCGAGGTCCGGCTGAGACACAGAAGGTTGCGGGTGCAATTCCCGCCGTGGGACAAATGTTTGTATGATCTGCAAGTATTTGTCTCGGATCTGGGTGTTTATATGTATAGTATGTATGAATACACAAAAATAATAATAATATAGGTAGTACATAACCCATAACACAAATTCTGCTTACTTTGGGGCCAGATGATGCTGTCCGGGATTTTGTATATATCTGAGTAAAAATTTAATACAAATTGAAATCTTCCAAATTTACTTAATTTGTAACTTAATAAACATAATGTATTCAAATTATAACGGTTTTTCAAAACTTTGCATAAAATAAATTTGGTACAACTGGTTATCGATTTAAAAATATCGTTTCAAAAAAATATATCAATGTGCGTTTTTTTAAACCTTCACGATCAGAATTCATATTGACAAGTCGGGAATAAATTAGGAGGTAATATAGAGATATGTTATACCCGTTAACTACAAAAACATTATTTCATCCCACTGCTATGCAAAGGTCTCCCTAAATCCTATATAAATAAATAAACAAATAATCCCGGACATTTCACACAGCATCATTTGGCCCCAAAGTAAGCAGAGCTTGTGTTATGGGTACCACATGACTGATATACTACTTATATACTTTATTTGCAAATACATACATCATACGTAGAAACATCCAGACCCGAGACAACTACTTGCAGATCACACAAACATTTGTCCCCTGGCGGGAATCGAAACTGCAACCTTCTGCGTCTCAGCCGGACTTTAGCCCAATGCGCTAAAAAATAAAAATAAAAATCGCTAAACAAAATAAAACCTAAAACCACACTAAAGCCGTAACGGCGCACGTCACAGCCACAGTGCAAGCAGCAGTCAGTACACCCAGTACACGTCACAGCCACAGTGTAACAAACAGTTACTACACGTCACAGTTGAAGAGTTCGTTGTTCTACTAGGCACTGTGCCAATAGCCTCCACACGCACACATCGATGCACACACACTAATGCATTCACACACACATACGAGTAGTGCATTACGTGTATCATTTCTCATTGAGTGTATGTTGTATGTACGTTGTTTAGAATAAATTGGAGAAGCGCGTGTCGGACCGCGCACAGTGAAGGATTCCGTAGTCAATGGTGGCAATTCGGTTGGTTTATTTCTAAAATTAGGAATTGTCTAAAATATATTTTAGTTAGTCATAGCATTTGTAAAACCTATTCGGCTGGTACCATTTAACTAAATTAGGAACACTTAATTAAGTTAGATAAAATTAAATTAGGATACGTTGGTAGCAGCAGAATACTAAAGGTTAATTTGACAGTTCAAAACCTAATTTTAGCTAAAATTTGTCAGGTTGGTGCCAACAGAATTGAGGCCAATAAGTCTGGTACCAAACTAATTCAACACCATTTTGTTAGCAAACTACAAGTACTTACACTTTTTTTTGACAAATCAGGCTGTTAGTCATAGTCTAGTAAAGTAAAATTGTGATATTTTTTATTGTAATTTCATCATATATCCTACATTTTTTTTTAGATACCCTCAAACAGTAGTTTAGTCGGTAGGGGGGATACTAGAGTCAATTATTATTGACGACCTCTGTGGCGCAGTGTAATAAGGTCCCGGACTTGAGCCCACTGCTCCATAGAGGCCGGGTTAAACCATTTTTAAAAATATTAATTTCATTACCTTGATGGGGTCACGATGGGGTAAATAATTATGATACATTTAGATAGGGACAGACAGACAGACATATGCAGGTAGCGAAACTATAAGGGTTCCTTGTGGACTGTGGAACCCTAAATATAATAGATAGATATATAACCACACTAGATATTGTATTGTTTAAATCTATTGTCAGTCAATCTTTATTTATTGACATTAGAATGACAAGGACAGACTATGGTATATATGGTATTTATGGTATATATAGTATATATAGCTATTATGAAGAACTCTATGCATAATTAACTTAGAAACAGATAAATGAAGATAGAGATAAATACTTGCAGAATCATATATTTTTTCAATTTATTTGTTTAACAGATGTTCAATTCTTGTGAGCTTGAAAAGCGCCGTCGCGCATATAACTAAAAACTTGTTTCAGAATTTTGGATCTTTATAAATATAAGACAAATTTGCGAAAAGTGAGGCCGTATATACAATGTACAATAAGTCAAAATTGTCGAAGAGTTTCTGTTTTTCTGAATAAGAACGCCAAAGATGGGTATATAATTAAAAAATCACGGTCGTAATGTGATGGGTCTAGCTATGATAGAGACCTTTAGGCGGCTTATTAATTTCGTCACCACACCACCACCGATAAAAGTCTTCATACGAATGTATATAATAGGTAGGTTTATATACCTGCTACATACATACTACATACATAAATCAACATCTCAGGTGGTAAAGACGGTAAAAAGCGCATTAAATACTTACTTAGTGTTATGTAGTATATTAAGTAACATCGCAGATAAAAAGATATAATGCATGGGAACCATGAACCGAGTTGGTATTCTTGTGAGATACTATTATGTCATGGACATACAGCGCTCATAGCGGCGGGTAGCGGTACTAACAAATAACGTATTAATTGTATTGGTATTTAATTTACAAAGTTATGAGAAATTGTATACGTTTGTTGTAACTATAACCAATGTTTTTACAATCGTATAAATATGCGCTGTGGATTGCTATGCTATAAAAAATAGATTATAATTGGCATTGGCAACAAGTGCTGCCATCTTTTGTTTAGGTACATGAACTATGTTAATTTAATGTATGTGCACAAAAATGTTTATTTATTCAAAAAAAATGCGATGATCATAGTATTAACACTAGAAATAAAGATAAACTCGCTGTTCCCACTGTTAGGCTCGCTAAAGTTAAAAAGTATTTTATAGGGCAATGTGTACGCTTCTATAACAAGGTACCAAGCGACGTGTTAGATTTGTCGATTGGCAAATTTAAAAACGTAATTAAACATAAACTGTATATTAAAGCATATTATAAAATATCTGATTATTTAGAAGACAAAAAAGCTTGGGATGAATCTGCTCCAACTCGACTCGGCATCCGTAACAAATTTGTCAAGGATCATACAAAAAAGTGTTAAGACCAGACAAGTTTCTTGCCGGATTCTTCTTGAACTGGGGTTAGGAGGAACCGGCACCTAGATTCACTAGCATGTAAGAAGACGATCAAAGTGGTCCTTGTGATTGTAATGAATAAAGTTATTTTGAATTTTGAATTTTGTTAACTGAAAATTGTATTTTACGGCATTTGCGGCTTTACTTATAAACGAATCTCAACTGCCTAAATACTGCTTAAGATTCGCCCTGTTATTATTATCAGTATCTTACAAAAAGGGATGGCACCATTTTTAACAGTTAATAACTTTTGATAGACGTTGAGAGGCGTTTTTAAGACCGTTGATAATGTAGGTACCAAATTCAATTTGCGACACAAGAACGACCAATCTCTCATCAATCTTGAGCGTGAATAATTTATTGCCTGTTAGCTCTAACAAATAAATATCTAATAAATATTAATGGGCAGTTCACAGAGCACCATCTGGCCCCAAACCGAGCAAAGCTTGTACAATGTGAACCAGATGATAGAATACGTTAATACATCCCTGGTACTTTATAACACTCAGTCACAAGTATCTATGAGCATCACACAAATATCCAAAAAAATGCATAAGAATCGCTTGTAGCGTAGCTAAATTACTCGTTTCTAACAGATCGTCGAAGTAAAGCAACCTTCGGCGAGATCAGTGCTTGGATAGGTGACCGCAGTAGCACTGTTCCATAATTCATAATGCAGGTTAAGCTTTTAGCCCAAGTTACGCCACCAGAGGCCACATACAAAGCAGTAGTACATAAGTAACAAGAATCTTGTCTTTTCTTTCAGCTGTCAAATTCGGGAGGATGTCGAAGAAGCAGCGTGAGAAGGTGGAGTCAGAGGTGCGTTACCATCAGGCACAGATGCGTGCGCAGACAGACGCCGCAGCACCAGACTCGGTTTACGAACAGCAGCAGACGCCCAGCTCGAGCGACCAATTCCACGGACACTACAACGGGTGAGCGCCATCTATTGTCGAGTAGAAACAGGGTAGCGACATCTATCTTCGCGTGTACCGCACGTCCTTTTATGTCACTGTCAATGTCAGTTTTGAGTTTTTAAGCGACCGTTTTTCAACCGCTTAAACAAATGGTGTTTAATTTCTTGTCCTTAGTCATAAACACTTATCATTTATTCTGTCATTCTGACGTTAAAGAAAATAAAAAGTATTTAAGGTCTCTAATGAGACTGTGATTGGCCAAATTTTATGAAAACCTTTAAGTATGTAATGCAATTTTATAATGATTTTGTAAGAATGCTAACCATGCTTTTTAAACAAGGGTAAGTTTAATTGAGACGAGGGACGTGCGATGTTACCGCCTTTGCTTTTTGCTTTGTGTTGTCAAAATGTGAATAAAAATTTGTAGTTTTGAAATTATTTCAAAAAAAAACCATAGAAACTTGATTGGAACGTGTATTCACAATTTGTGATAGGAAATCGTCGCGCGTCAACAAAGTAAGTAGCGCCATCTCTTTTTTTACCCATGATATATGTCACTACTGTTCATTATTCGACAACAGATGTCGTTACAGTCGTTTTGTCGCCACTTAAACGACTTTAGGTGATGCTCACTTACAATAACTCGTATTAAAATACAGTTTTTGAAAATTCTCATCTAGGAAAGTGAGTAACACTTATGTTTAAGGCTGAAGATGATAGTGTTCGTTGAACTTGGAAATTGGTGATGCTTGAATCCGGTGGGGCGTCCATAAAATCCAGAAACTCATAATTAAAACCTTTTTAGATGGATTTTCAATGTCACGCATTGGGACGCGTATCAACAGAAATGTTTTTCGAATTTAAGCAGCGTTGCGACAACATAAAAGCCGCCGATAAGGCTCAAGTTCTAAACCTTACAATGGACCACATGAGATCCTGTGAGATGACCGACGTTGTACACCAACTGTCTATGGTTAAACTAGAACCAAGAGAGGACATGAAGCCTTTTGAAATAGGCCAAGTTGTAGACCGATTCTCAATGGTTAAGTTAGAAGAACCGGATTCTGAGTATTCACCAAGCTCCAGTGATTTGTAAGTAACGCATCTGTTCGTCAAATACTAAATGGTAGTGACATCTATTGTTGCACTTATGGAACTAAAGTGATTATGACATTCCAAACATTTACAGTACGAAATGTCACTATTTTCTGTGTTCGACAACAGATGTCGTTGCTTTGCTTGTCAGAGCTCTCTGTATTTTTATTCAACCTATTATTTGCAAGAAGTTTTGGTCTTATAAACATAAAATATTTAATTTAGTTAAAAGAGTTGGGTAAAGTACAGGTAGTTTTTTCAACTCTGGTCGTTCAACTGCCGTCTGCTGGATGTTCATGTGTCAAAAACGGAATAAATAAAATAGTCGAAGCAATTGGTCAACTGAATTTTGGTGCGGCGGCGTCTGGGTCTGTTTCCATGATAAGAGTATGTGTGTTTTATTAGAAAAATGGTATAATTGCTGGAAGGTTAGAATCTAGATAAAATTAGATTCAATTAACTATTGGCTCTACTGTTATTTCTACATTTATGTGCCTTGGACAGCACACTTAACTCTCAGTTACGTTAAAAAATGTCGCTATACCCTAAGTGGCAAAAAATAACCATATCATTAATATTTGGTCCAATAAAAACATTTTATACTGAATGGCGATTTGTTATGTACAGCGCCATCTCTTATCAAGCTCCAGCAACTATTCCTAAATTACAAAATCTTATCATGGTTACGATTCCCGAAATAGGCTGAACAAATTCTGATGTACCGTCGGCATATGCAGTCTCAGGACAATGCGACGCCCGACTCTATGACTTATGACGACCAGCAGACACCGAGCTCAAGTGACCAGTTCCCTGGACATTATAATGGGTAAGTAGCGTCATCTATTGCCGAGTAGCTGTACCAAAGCAAGAAAAAATTTGAATTTGATGTTCAAATTGAAGGTAAAATGTTTATTCATTTCAGATGTAATTATCATGTAATAACTCTTTTAAAATCAACTTTTATCTACCTAAGTCGTTATACAAACTATAAGTTAGTATGTACTAGTTATATATATTACTTACACAAGTAATAAAATTATCACGAGAAATTTGAACGGTTCATAAATACCTCACCGCAATTCTTCTAATCTCTACAAAAACAAGAAAAATAAACACCTTTACCGTTCTTCCTCTATAATTACCCCAGAATCGTGTCAAGTGCATCCGACACCGGTTCTAACGGTATAAGAAATAGCGCCACCTAGTAACGGGTAGCGGTACTAAATGTTTTCTATTAGTGGTGATAGATGGCAGTGTTTTTGTCGCTTCGTAGAATTATGATTGTTTTATGTAGGTTATGTAGGTATACCGTCTGTGATTGCGAACGGTAAATGCCGTCGTGTCTTGAACCTGTAGCTTTAACGTTCGCACTATTAGAAGAAGTCAACGGTTTAATGTATTGTACCTACCTACATAGGTGTCAATGGTTGAACACTAATTTTATTTTTTAAAATTGCTATAGTTTAAAACATTATTGCTAATTCTGCTAATAGGTAGGTAAACTACCAAACTGTTTTTTTTATTTCCTATTACAGTTACCAATTCAATCCATAAATCTTAAAATCGCCATTTGTCTTCCAATCGGTAACTTTCAGGCCTTGTTAGAACTACAGGGCCTTGTTAGATTTTTTGGAGCTATGTTGAAAGATGCAGAAAAATACATACAACTCATGATACCCCCGGGCCTTATTTGGTTTACTGGGCCTTGGGTTTAGAATAGGAGCGTTTTGTTCCTATCATACAACTCATCACCCCCCTCCTCCGAGCCTTGTTCAGATAACAAAGCCGTGTTTTTTATTTCAACTTACTATTTTTCAACTAAATTGTCCGCCTACCTATCATAAAACTCATCAGTGCTACCCTTAATGACTCCCCCGGGCCTTATAATAACAAGGCCTTCTTATGCTCTTTCCTTTTTTATAATAAACCCAAAATTTCCAGCTACCCATCATACAACTCGCCATTGTCCCCATACGGGTACAACAACGCCGGGCCAGCTCTCACATCCAACATTATGCCGCCGCAACCAACGCAACAAGCGCCCTACGACGTCCCGAGCGACTTCGTTGATTCAACTACGACCTACGAGCCGAAGGCTACGGGTAGTTTCTTGGACACAGACTTTATACATAACCAAGGTATTTTGCTATGTCATTTTATATATTACTAGAATACCCGGTACACTTCGTACGATCTAAAATTTACTTGTTGTCAAACGATAAGTCCACTAACGTTTGAAAGTAATCTGAAATGGCAATTGTCATGCAATATATACAATTTAGATATTGTCAATTTTTCGACTGTTGCTTCGGGTTTTTCGTTTTTATTAAGTTCTAGCGAGACTACCGCACGGAAATTGATTTTTGTAATTATAGAATGTGCACTGGTGTGTCATTTCATAACTTTAAAAAAAGTGTCATATCATAAAAATACAAATTTTCAAGATCAATACTCATATGTGTATCATTGAGAGATCTATAGATCGTTTTAAACAGACCTTAGATAGCTCAAGGTTTCACATGTATTTTAGATAATTGTATATTACTTTGAACATTTCTGTAAATAAACTCGACATAAATGTGTAAATTTTAAAGAGCATAATTAAATGGTTTTTATTTTTATGTTGTATATAATTTTTGTCAGTGACACTGTTTTCAAAGATTTGAAATGCAAACATCTACAGCAAACTGTACATAGGTATCAACATGTCTCTGACTACCCTCATAAACATCTTCAAAGATAGAAGTAACTAAGATCTGAGGAGATGTCTACCAGAGTCATGAACCTATATGTTTTTTGATCTCGTCAACACTTTTAGCATTAAATACATATAAAGAAAGTAACGCCAAAATCATTATTACAATTAAAAATATCTAATTACATAATAACTTTATTAACTGCTTTATTATTCCAACACTAACAAACTAACCGTCTTTAGAAGAGCCCCAAAAAACGACAACCATTGTCCGCCCATCAACGTCCTCTACCACCCGGCAATCTTCAATCAGCGAGCTACCAAGACGAGTCCAAGAGTTTGACCGCTACGAACCAGACAGGATCCAATCCCCAGCCACCATAACCAGTGGTGTACTGATCAAGCAAGAGATCAAACCTGAAACATCCATGGGAGTAGACAATCTCGTAGCCAGTTATGTGGACTCAACGACCTTCCTACACAGTCCATCAGCACTCCAGCACAGTCCAATGGATATCCAGAATTCTGTGTTAGTGAGTGGACAGAGCTCATCTATGAGCGAGGATTTGAGCCCTGATGATCTGACGTCCAGCAGCGGGCATGCAAGGCTGATGGATCCCATGATGATGAGTGGAATGGGCATGGTGAATCCTAATGCGGTGACCAATCGAAGACACCAAACGAGTCATAGCTCTGCGAGTGATGATCTTCCGAGTAAGTTCACTGGTTCTGGACATTCTGGAGCAAAGATTCATTTTCTGCGGAAATATTAAATTGTATGGAAATTACATAAGTTTATGATAAATGACTGCAACTACTGTCATTTCCATACATTTTTTCTGATTTTTATCCTACACTCAGTAATGTCAGATTTGGAAGCAAGTATCAACAAGGTTTATTTGACTGAGAGTAAGATGATAATAAGAAAACGTTATAGGCTTTATCTCATAATAAAATGTAGCTAAAGTTGCATTATACTCTGTTGTATTTTTTTTTAAATTTATTTAATATTTACTCGTAATTGAGATTAGAAAGACCACAAGATATAAATAAAAAAATTAAAAAAACCCCCGACACAAAGATACCCATGATGAGAGAGTTGTGAAAAAAAAAGTAATTCGCAATTTTGTAGTGGCGGCCATTTTGGATTTGAAATTTATTCTAGTGTATTGTATTGTACTAGTCAAGCCTTTCATTTAATACCCATATTGAGGTCAAAGTCAAAGTCAAAAGGTACTTTATTCAATACAACAAAGATCACTTTGAAACGACTTACATACTAGATGAATTTAGGTAAGCCAAGCTCGAGAAGAATCGGCAAGAAACTCGACCTGGTTTTTTTGAATGATCCATCTTATCACCTTAACTACGAAAAACGAATTTAGGAGAGTATATACATTCCAAATTTGTCGGTTAACTGTCTGAAGGCAGAGCGACATGAGGCCCTGACATGATGGAGTTATGAAATAACATGTAATCCGCCATTTTGTGGCGGCGGCCATCTTGGACTGGTTTTGATTTAACATAACTAAGAACACTCCCGACTAATTCACCTTTCAAACAAAAAACAAAATGAAAATCGGTTCATCCGTTCGGGAGCTACGATGCCACAGACAGACACACACACAGACACGTCAAACTTATAACTACCCGTCGTTTTTGCGTCGGGGGTTAAAAACAGGGCATACTTTAGCAAAATCTGCTTATGAGATATAATACCAATAGTCTTGGTAGAACGATGTCGCTATTTTGTTAAGCTTGCTTGAATATTATTTATATAAATATTTTAAAAATTTTAGCTACACAATTTGTTTTAATATATTTTTATGTTCTTGTCTTAGTAGAACAATGTTTTGTGAAGCTTATTAATTTTTTAAGTTGCTGTAATATGTTGGTAAATGTTTTCAATTATTTTATAGCTGCTATGGCATGTTTTTAGTTTTATATTTATAAATATATAATAATAAATATTGATGGACAATTCACACAATACCATTTAGCCCCAAACTAAGAAAAGCTTGTAATATGGTGACCAGATGGCTGATAGAATACTTATATATTTAAATACATATGCAAGATATTTAATAACACCTAGACACAGAACAAACATCTATGTTCATAACACAAATTCGTGTCCTGGGAAAGAATCGAACCTTCAACCTACAGCGAAGAAAGCAGAGCAAGTACCAACTAATCTAACAGGCTAGTCTAAGTAAGTACCTTAGTAATTTAAGATTTTAATAAGCTCTAATATATTTCTATAAAACCAACCTATTTTTAGAAACAGTATGATTTGAGCGCGCATCGCCAATTCTAGACAAAAATTTCCGATAATTGGATTGCAAAAAAAAACTACAAAAGACACGTCCATTTTTGTTTATTTATATTTTAAACTACTGTCTGTTGAGTCTTCTTTTTAAAACAATACCGCTGTCAGTGCAATATAGGTTGTAATACTTCGAAGTAGGTTTTGTCTGGAACAAAAAATCTTATAATACTACACTAGTTAATGTGTTGTTTATTGTCCATTTATACACGCCACGTAAACTTATTATATAATTATAGGAAAGAGTGTAAGATTCAAAGACTAAACAAAGCACTTACGTTTCTGTTTAAATCCTGCACACAGAAACGCAAATTTGGCGCAAGTATTTGTCTCAGGTCTGGATGTTTCTATGTATAATATGTATGTATATATGTAAGAAAACTAAGAAGTATATAAGTAGTATATCAGTCATGTGGTACCCATAACACAAGCTCTGCTTACTTTGGGGCGGGATTATTAATTTATTTAATTTGATATAGGTAATATTAATATTGCGAAAAGATGATTTCGTTTTTTAGATAGATAGTCCTAGGTAAGATTACTATTTAGGTAATATAAAAAATAAAATAAATTTATAATATAATCTAAAAAGTATTGGCTTTACACAACTTTCCGCTCTAGTGAACTTGTCATAAATATAATACCTTGAAACGAGCAATTCTTGTATACATGTACTCTGAATCTCGGAATCGGCTCCAACGATTTTCATGAAATTAAGTATGCAGGGGGTTTCGGGGGCGATAAATCGATCTAACTGGGTTTAATTTTTAGAAAACGTAGTTTTATCCGTGTTTAATACCGAGCCATCCAGATACTATATATATATATTTATATATATATATGTAGAGATACTTACCGAGAATTGAACATTTTGCTGAAATTCATTATTATTATCCCGACTTTTGACGATTATAAACGGGAATGGAAGAAGTGGAATACCGATGACACAGGGTAATAAGCAAGCTGAAACAAAAACACTGACTGACTGACTGACTGACTGACTATCTGACAACGCAAAGACCGAGGGACTATCCTATAATTAATAAATAAATAAATACGTCACAGGACTCCGTGATGGCTTTAATTGTTGAAACGCCCGGACCGACAGTATATGGTCATATGACATAATGGTCTGTAAATATGTACATGTTATTTTTATCATTATTATTATCAGCCCACACTCCACCTGGTTCGCGGTCTGCCGCGATCGTACCGTATCAGGGCACCACTCCGTGGTCAGTTTGGCCCACTGGTCTCCTGACATGCGGCAGACATGACCAGCCCAGTCCCATTTGAGCAAATTTTTATCATAAATTACTCATATTATTTCCATCATCCCATATTCAGCTAATATTGATTTCTGTCCATCCCATGGTTGTCTGACAGAGATCGCTATCTAGCGAGTAGACCGTGTATTAGCGAGTGTAGCGTGTATTATTAATAACAGTCAGATGTATTGTGCAATTAGTATTTTCTATCAGCTATCTCTTTCGCACTTAAGCGTTCAGATGAAACTGCGGTCACCCATCCAGGTACAGACCTCGCAGAGCGTTGATTAACTTAGTTGATCAGGAATGTCTAAGCTACGCCTCTCTTCCAAAAACTGTTACCTTAGGGTAGTGGGTTCAGTAAATCGATGGTTAAAATACTTACGCCAGCAAGAAAAGCAACATGTTCCGAGTAAAAACGCTATAAGAGGTTCCATATCCTTGATTTAAAGTAATTTATTATATTATTAGTCAGTATTTTATGCATTATCCAGTAAAATGTAAACAAACAAATCTATAATGTCAAATTTACTGCTTTTTTTTCACGTGTCAATTTATGTAGGTATGGCGAGCATTTTCATTCAACCAAATTTTTATGTTTTGTGCTTTTTATATGTTTAAGATTTTATTTCTGTATATATGGGAGTAATGCATTTTTTTGTAAGTGGATAGGTATCTAGATGTCAAAATATAGAATTTTCGAGTATGTAAGATTTTGGTCCTCTCACTTGTGGGAGACAGATCGGCCATTTTGGTTTGATACATGAATTTCAAAAGGAGACTGGTCAGTTAGCTAACCGGTGTACCACTGATGATTTATATTATTTTACTGTCTTTATATATATATCAGATTAATTATTTCGCACCTGATGTGCTCTTGGCGCTTATAATTTGGGTGTGCCGATCACCCCTGCATACTAAGTAATTTGGTGAGTCCGTTAACGGGTTCGAGAAAACACTGGTTCTAATCCCACAGATGACAAAAGTGTGATCGCTTTTTTTGTAAGACATAGAAATAAACTCACTAATTTATTTGTTACTGTAGCACAAAAAGAAAAATATATTGCTAAATATATAAGAGTGGGGAATACAGAGAGTAGATATATCATGTATATGTGTCATGTCACGTATAAAAATTGTTATTATTAAGTGCTATTAGGTAGATAGATAATTAGTATTTTGCTTTGTAGTGTAGGTATTATTTGCGTGTTATTATTATTAATACTATGTATTATTATTGGCGTAGTTTTTTGTATCAAAATTATATTAATAAAACACACAATTTTCTTATTCTGTTTTTATTTTAAGTTTTGTGCATTTCAGTTGTTGCTTGTTAGTTGATAGCTCTGTATTTTAGTTTGTAATACAACTACTGCCCTCTATGATCCACTAAAACCAACTCATGCAACTAACGCCATCTATGATTCAGTAACATCAACTCTAACAACTGCTGCCATGTATGATCCACTAAAATAAACTCTTCGTTACAGGTGAGGGTGACATTAGCAAGGTTCTGGTGAAAAGTCTAGCAGAAGCTCATGCAAACACAAATCCGAAACTGGAATTCATACACGAGATGTTCAGAAAGCCCCAAGACGTGTCTAAGTAAGTATGGTATTGTTTTTCAAGAGTTGCGTATATGTACCGGTAGATGGCAGTGTTTTTAATTAAATTTACTGACGGTGGCGCTTTTTTAGTGAGTCAGCATTTCTATTGCCTATTTAAATTAAAATCTGTTTCAATTAAGTTTTGTATTGTATGCATTTTGTTCGTGGGTTTGATCCCTATCCAGGACCATTTTTCTTATGAACGAAGATTTTGGTTCTGTCTGTTCTAAACGTATTTATCATTAAACGTCATCTGATTTCTATAGTACAGAGTTTACTTAGATTAAGGATAGATGGCGCTATTTAAAATGTCCACCTACACTGGTGATTCTGTTATTTCACTCGACTAGCTAAATTTTGAATACGATCTTATTTGCCTTAGATTAAAGTCGAAATTAGAATAACATTCCTAAATTACTGTTTTAGAATATGTTAAAATTTACATTATTATTCTTTTATTGAACTGATATTTCATGCTCTAATTTATCTAATTTAGACTTTGGTTCAAACCAAATGAGATCGTTCGTATTTTACAAAATTGTAAGGCAACAAATTTATAACAACATTTTTTTAAATATATTTAGGTTGTAAAACACAACACCATCTATTCCCAAACTAAGCATATATTGTTTGTATTATGGTGACCAGACGACTGATAGAATACTTATATATTCAAATAAATCTTATGATACATTAACACCCAGACACATATATGTTCATAGAAGAAAGTTTGTCCTGGGAGGGAATCGAACCCCTAACCTCAGCGCAGAAGGCAGAGCTACTACCAGCTGATCTGATATGCCAGTCATATTAATTATTTATATAATTTCAGGCTTCTTTTATACAACTCAATGACTTACGAAGAGACGTGGTTGGACTGCGCAGACAAGCTGACTGGCATGATACAGAACATTATCGAGTTCGCAAAACTCATCCCTGGATTCATGAAGCTATCTCAAGATGATCAAATCCTGCTGTTGAAATCTGGTACGTATTTTCAAGACGCTAAGGTCTCTTATACCCACTACAGCGTTTGAGAGAAGTTTTACCTAATGTTTCTAGAATTTGAGGTTATTAAATGCAGATTTTTGCTGGAAATTGTTTGGTTATGAACTAGCTTTTGCCCGCGGCTGCCCGTGTAGATAAGTATGTTATATATTAGTCCAAGTCACTGACTATATTTATATCAAATTTCATTAAAATCGGTGAAGCCTTTACGTGAATGACATACATTTAGATAAACACGGGATTACAGACGGCACTGATAAAGATTTTCTAGATTAATCGAAACCATCTTCATCGACAAAATAATACATGAGGAAAACCAGTGTTCAATATAAATGACTATATCACTACATAGTATAGTACTATGTAGTATTATACTATAGTATATTATACTGTGTAATATTATACTATAGTTGGGGGTTCGATTCCCTTCCAGGATAAACATTTGTGTGATGAACGTAGGTGGTAGTTCGTAAGTATGTATTTAAAAATATTTAAGTATTCTATCAGTCATCTAGTCACCATAATACAAGCTATGCTTAGTTTGGGACTAAGATGGTGTTGTGTGCATTGTCCAGCAATATTTATTAATTTAATTCTTTTGGTTTCAGGTTCATTCGAGCTAGCTATAGTAAGGCTCTCACGACTAATAGACGTCAATCGCGATCAAGTGCTTTACGGAGATGTGGTTCTACCGATACGGGATTGCGTTCATGCGCGGTAAGTACCCTCAAACTAGCTTATGTCAGCGGCTTCGCGTGGTACCTTGATAAAAAGTATCCTATATGCTACACCAGATTACAGACTACATCTACACTAAGTTTCATCCAAATCCGATCAGCGATTTCGTCGTTATTGAGTCTTAAACAAACATATTAAACTCAAATATATAAACATCCACTAGATGGCACCGTAGGAAAAGTTAGAGATTAGTAAAAATAAAACAAATACATGTGAAACAGTTGAGGTATCGTTTATATATGGATCGTTTTAAACGATCTATAGATTGCTGATTCACATCCAACTGATGTGAAATGTCCGGTGTTATTATTTTTATGTATTTTCCAGTGATCCTCGTGACATGGCTCTGGTTGTGGGGATATTTGACGCAGCGAAGTCGATTGCACGACTTAAACTCACTGAAACGGAATTGGCGCTGTATCAGAGTCTTGTCTTGTTATGGCCAGGTGAGTTTTGATTAAACGTTGCTTGATTAAACTGCACTTAATCGTTGAATAAATAGAGTTCATAATTAAATAAACAGAGTACATAATTAAATAAACAGAGTTCAAAATTAAATAAAAAAAGTTCATAATTTTAAATACCTGCATAAGTTTCATAAGTGGTGACACTCGTGTTTTTACTTAGGTACGTATTATTTTGAAGATGATGGCATTGATACTTTAAATTCGAGTTTCTTCATGATATTGACTGGTCTCTGCTGATTTTGTAACTTTCCCTTCTGCGTTGTTACGGGTTCGATTCCCTTCATGGACAAATATTTGTGTGATAAACGTATCTGTTTGTTATGTATTTAAAAATATATAAGTATTCTATCAATCTTCTGGTCTAATATAAATAGAAATAATTTATTTGCAAGAAATATGGTAACATTGAGTCAGTATGTTCACATATTTTACCAAAGAACATTGGCATCCAAATTATAATGTTTAAAAAAAAAAATTAACTACATATATAGTATTATATTTTAGCATAAATAAATTATATCCATGAATTTCCAAGAATTTATCAGTTTAGTCGTAAAGCCACACTTTTTTTATATTTTTATCGGCAAATCAACACGCTGTGATTGGTTTAAGGCTATTGTGTTGTGTGCATTGACCATCATTCTTTGTCTAGAATAATCTAGATATTTTCTAAAAAAATCAAAACAGTGTTGGTGTCTTCATTGAAAAATGAATAACGTGAATAAAAAACAAAATAGTTTACAAAACATTTTTAATTTGGTTAAGTTTATAAAACACCTGTAGCCCGCGTATCACAGACTTCATTTACACCAAGTTTCATTAAAATCTGTTCATCGGGTACATCGTGATTGAACCATAAGCAAACAAACAAATTTGAACATCACTCAAATTTTGACATTGCAATACTAGCTTCTGCCCGTGGCTTAGCACGTGGTACATAAATAAAAAGTAACCTATATGTTAATCTAGATTCTCATCTATATCAATGCTAAGTTTCATCCAAATCTGTCTAGCCGTTTGAGCGTGAAGAAGTTTCAAAATTGTGTGTTTATTATTAGTGTGATACCTAACTATCCGTTATTACGATTCGTTAGTTAATTTTTCAATAGCTTCATGTAGGTAGTCACAGGCAAGTCTAACCTGGAGGTCTAGACAAATACCTTGCGCTTAGTTTTCATTATCGCTAACGTTAACGAATCTTGTCTTGGTGCTCTTATATCTGACACCTGCCCACGCTTTCCACAGTCATTAGACTTCACATGACAGGTTGCAAGCCCGAATACTATACATACTTGAATTTTAGATTCTAGATACCGGTTTCTTCAAGTGTTCCTTCACCGTTTGAGAGCGCGCACATAATTTGTCCAAAAGATTTGAACCCACGACCTTATGATCGGAAAACAAAAGTGTTACCACTACACCAGTGGTTCTCATAGTAGATCATAGTACTCCCAATTTCAGGACCTGAATGCCTGAACCCCAGCGCTGAAAACATGAAGACCAGGCCTTTGCAAGGTACCACACATTTACTTAAAACCCTAGGTCATACGTTCAAACCCCAGGTCATACCTTCAAACTCTAGGTCATACGTTCAAACCGCAGGTCATATCTTCAAACTCCAGGTCATACCTTCATACCCTAGGTTATGGGCTCGAACCCCAGGTCGTAGCTTCGAGCCCTAGGTTTGTTTGCACGTTAAACCTTTTTTCTTTGTTCGCAGAACGTCACGGGGTCCGTGGAAACCCTGAGATCCTGGTGCTGTTCAACATGTCCATGGCAGCGATGAGACATGAGATTGAGATCAATCATGCGCCACTGAAGGGTGACGTCACAGTTCTGGACACTCTGCTGACTAAGATACCTAACTTCAGGTAAATTCCATAGATAAGGTTGATAAGAAGGGTCAGACATACAGACATACACACATTAGCTTAATCAGAAAAAGTGTCATCAAAATCCGTTCAGCTGTAAACTAAAAAGACAACCGACTTCATGTATAAAAAACAAAATTTTGTTTCATCCAAGTGGATGACATATTTTTTTTGTTTTTTTGATATAAAAACCTAACTACCGATTTTTAAGAAATTTATATAGGACCAATCGGGAAGTATAATCCTTTCACAGGAAATCAGATTTTTTCAAATCGGTTCATATATGACGGAATTAAACGGAGATAAATGAGGTTACAAAAATAAAAAAAATACAGTCTAATTGAGAACCTCCTCCTTTTTGAAGTCGGTTAAAAATGTATATAAGTAATATATCAGTCATATGGTACCCATAACACAAGCTCTCCTTACTTTGGGGCCTGATAATGCTATGTAAAATTTCCATTATTTATTTTATTTATTTGTATTTTTTTGTGCCTTTTCAGAGAGTTGTCACTTCTTCATCTTGAAGCTCTATGTCGCTTCAAAGCGGCTCATCCACACCACGTTTTCCCTGCATTATACAAGGAGCTGTTTTCTTTAGACAGTGTCTTAGACTACACACATGGATAGAGATATTCACTAATCATTTTCAAAGTACAATCTCATATATCTCCGGAAAAATGAGATTTACTTCATATACTTTCAAAGACTTGACAGCTAAATGTACTTTTTCGTATTTTTTTTATACCCAAAAGTAAACTCACTTGCGTCTTGTTAATCTATTTATAATTGTATGTATGTACTTTGAGACTGTTATATTTACGTATTAGTACGTACGTACAATGTATTAATTACATATTTAAATTTTTTTTTATTTAATTCGAATCTAAGAGCGTGCAAGTGGGTTTAGTTTTGAATGTTCTGTGAAGTTGGTTTTTTTTTTCATGTATGTAAGTTGTATATGAAACGGTGTTTTATATACTTCCTATTATTTGTGAAAATATTAAAACTGACTTGTGACCTGAGTATCAATACATGATGATTCATTATAATATGTTTCGTTATGTATTGTATAAAGGTGTAATCTTAAATAATTATAAATGTATCTAACTTTGATGAATGAAATAATTATTATTATATAAAAGTATAATAATAGAAATAGAGTTTTTATTAAGAAATAAATAAAGAAATATAAAGTTGTAGTAAACATCGCAAGAGTAACAAATGAAGCTCTTTTATATCTTTTAATTATTTTTAACAGTTTTTTTTTAACTTGTTATTTATTTCAAATGATTATATTATTGATGTTTTTCCCTTCTCTGTAGATTCAATAAGTTGTAATATAATAAATAAATGATACTGCCCGTTTTTTATATTTTTAGTTGTTTTTTTTACATAAATATGACGCATTGTTGGAAAAATCTTTAAATATATATAAAATATGTAATATATGCTGAAGAATTGGGCATGAACAAGAAATACAACATTGAACATTTGAGGTCACGGACAAAATTTTTTTAATTTATAGCAGGCAAGTTAAGTTGTATATGTTTTTGATCTCATTTTTGTTTCTCACGAATGTTGCCATCGGAATATCACACAAATGCATAATAATCATCAAAAGTTACAAATTAAACGCATAATATTACTTAATTGTACTTGTTTCTTGCATTTTGCTTTGAACAACAAATCTTATGAATTGCCTGCTATATTAAATGTTTGTATTTAACAATTAATCTTAGTTTAAATAGCCTTTACTATAGACTGGTTTTTATTAATGTTTAAAGTACATGATAACGAAAAAAAAATCTTAACTCGTACCTTGTAAATAGTAATTAATCATTATGTATTTTATATTAATTGTCATTTAAGGTTCGGTGGGTTATAATTAATTTTACATTCTATTATGAAAGCAGTGTTTTTCATAATGGATTTACGAGATATTATCTCGGACGATCATGTGAAAAATATTGTATTTTTCCTTTCTATATAATATATATTTTTTGTTAAATAAAGCAATCTGTTATTGTCTATTTTTTGGTTTTATTTTTTGTTCCTTTATTTATGAATCAGTTTTTTTAATTATGAATTTTTCATTTAATTTTTTTTTTTTACATTTTATTGTGAGATTAATACGGGTAGTTCAATATTGTTAAAAAATATACTATAATTAGTATATATATTTTATGATTCAGAATTTTAATTTCATTTTCATACACAAATTTCTCAGTTAAGAAGATTATTTATATAAATTATTAATTATATAAAAAAATGATTGAATTGTTAATGTACTTAAACTAGGACGCACATTAATAGTATATTTCGTCGGTTAAAAGAAGTGCATGATGTGTGTTTCATGTCCAAATGTTTTAAAAATTTGGACTAACTGCCTGATCTTACCTTCCCTTAAAACTTAATTAATAAATTATATTGGACAATGTACTATCAATATGGGACAAGATAATTAAAAAAGTATTCGAAAACTAGAAGATTAAGACTGAAAATTGGCTGAACAAAATTACGTCGCCTAAATTTGAAAGGTCCATAATTTTGTTGATATTGCAGAAATAGGCGCAATCTAATCAGGTACTGATGACAAATCAGACGCAGGATTGGACATTTTGTATTAAAAATTAAAGCTAAAAAAAACATCTTACAATATGCGATAATCTATCTCGAAAATAATATAAGAAACCATTTATTAAAATCACTTCGGTGTATTATAATATAACATTTTCCTAAACGACTATATATAAGACTATATACATTAATTAATATTTTGAAACATAACTTGCAAAAATTTTTTTACGTTTGTTTTTTTAAGAAATTTTTCCTTAATGTTTTTGCATCTACTTTATTTGCTGTTATGTTTTAAAATTACTGTTTCTGATTAATAAAATTATAGATGAAAGTGGATTTTTAGGCGTGTTTCAGAATAAAACTTAAACGTTGATCGAGATTTAAGCAATATCGATTTTAAATAGCATTTAATTCGAAACTGTCAAAAATCTATGCTTGGTATCTCGGTTTGCGTTTTGACACACAGGTCTAAGTGTTGCGTTATATAAATATTACGTTTTTTTTATTATATAGTCGTATAGGAAAATGTCAACATTCGACGATCTGTTGTCAACCGTCTTCAGATGAATTTATTTAAACTATCCAGTCTTACTAACTTTTAAATTTTCTATAAAACTGGCGTCAACATTGGACCCACTGGTGCAGTACGAAGAGTGATACGATGCATCGTCTCACTCGCACTCCTCAGCTGGTTTATTAGTGCGATAGTGATAGCTATAGGGTAATCTTTTAATTGCTGGGTAGTTTTAGTAGGTATTTCTAAACTTTTGTACTATGTTTTGCTAAATTTTCACTAAAATATTATAGTTGGACACGTAACGGTTAGAATTATATAACGTATTTTGAGAGCAAGCGGTTATGTGGGAATAGGTACATATATGTATTTGGTATATAAAATGAGTGTTTTACCTTAGATATTTATTGAGTTTATTTTTTATTTATTTAATTTGTCATAGGTCCATCTATTTTGTACAAAGGTACCTTACAAACATACGGGTATCGTAATGTAGATAGACTTCATAGTCATGTTTTCTATGAGATAATTTATTGAGAATTATTGATTTGTTGACAATATAATTAAGTATTTTTACACATTACCTGAGCATTGAAAGTTACAAATATAAATAATATATCTATGTAAAACAGAATATATAAAAAAACATATTTTATTATGTACAAGTTGATTGGAAATTGATGACAGATGTATCGAAATATAAATAAAAATTGAACCCTAATATTTTGGTTTTTCCTTGTTAAAACTGATTAAGGGTGCCAGTTTTCGATCGACGTGTATATGATGCTTTGTTAATTTATAAAAAAATACAAAACATTGTACCTTATGTAGAATTATGGAGTTTGAGAACCAATAGTCAATAAATGTTATTGTTTTTATTATTCTTGAATCACTTGCAAGATTGTGTTTCATTTTAACCTTTTTATTATTAACAAATAATATATTTAAAACGAAGCAATTTATCAAAAAGCTACAAAATTGATAATAGTCAAAAAGCTCCAGCCTATACAGTATGTCCTGGAACTAGTATGTAATCCTGAAAGAGAACGATTCTCGACACCTACAGGAAAACAAATTTTCTACATAATTTTCTTCATAATTTCTTCATAATTTTCTAATTTTCTTCTTTTAAAAATTCGATGATTTTCATTGAAAAAATGTGCGGCAAAGTTTGCTTTAAAACTGGTAGAAGTAGGTATCTATGACTACCTATCTTGGTATAGCAATATATTTGCTCTTGAGTGAGTTTTTGTAGGTAGGTAACGTGCTTGGAAGCATTGTTGACAAACTAGAAATGACAATTTTAATAAATTATATGAAATAAAAAGATTTTGTATGAAAATTAGAAAAAAATAATTGATAGTAATTTCACCCCTACCTCTATCTATTCATTTTCGTAGTGAAAATGACCTGTCAGCTCAGTTGCTAGTAGCTCTGCCTTCTGCGCTGTAGGTTGAGGGTTCAATTCTCTCCCAGAATAACATTTGTGAAGTACAAAGGTGTTTGTTCTGTGTCTGGGTGTTATAAAGTATCATAAGTATGTATTTAAAAATATATAAGTCATCTGGTCACCATAAGACAAGCTATGCTTAGTTTGAGGATAGATGATGTTGTGTGCATTTTCCACCAATATTTATAAAATAAAACAACCCGTTCAGGATCAAAATACTAGTACCCACACCACCCTGTATAAATATATTCAACAGAGCCTTAAATTTACATTACAGACTAGTTATGACTTGAATGTTATGGTTACTCGAAATTCATTTGTCTATGCGTCCAGTAATTTCACGTGCTCCAGAATGCTTGAAACATGTTTAACAACAATGCTTGCACTCTACTTGCTTGAAGGCAGAATAGACTGGCCTGTCAGCTCAATTGGTAGTTGCTCTGCCTTCTGCATTGTAAGTTGAGGGTTCGATTCTTTCCCAAGACACACATTTATGTTACGAACAAAGATGTTGTTTGTGTCTGGGTGTTATAAAGTATCTTATGTATGTATTTAAAAATATATAAGTAGTCTATCAGCCATCTAGTCACTAGATTACAAGCTATGCTTAGTTTGGGACTGGATGGTGTTGTGTGCATTGTCCACTAACAGCTCTTCACCTGTAACATCATGCAAACAACACGTGTAATTCAACTGAATCAACTGAATCTCTATACGGAGTAGGCAGCAGGTTAGTAAGCGTTATAACAAACAAAACACTGTCTTGTAGACTACATAGACACAGACATATAGTGATTTTGATAAGTCAAACTTTAATAGTATACATGCAGCTCTACAGGATTTCATGGAGGAAATCAGGTGGTTATGTTTCTTTATTTATCTGGCACTATGCTGTACACATCGAGACAAACACTTGTTGTAGTCCTAACATAATAGGTTGGGGAAAAAGTTTCTTCGCATTTTTTAAGAAAATTCAAAACATTTTTTAATATAGTTTATTTAAATTTAACTAAAGTATGTAGGTACCATTTTGTTCGATAACTATTTGCCATCTTGTAGGTAGGGACATGATCCCATTGCTATAGAAATTTTGGGACTTCTGATCAAAATACCGCGACAAGTGGTTTTGGCAGTCCTCTCGTGATGTTAACCTGACACTGCCTAAAGAGTTCTGAAGAGACCGAAACAGGTGGAAATCTGAAAGTGCAAGGTCAGGACTATACGGCGGATGCATTAACACCTCCCAGCCAAACTCTCTTAATTTTTGCTAAGTGGCTAAAGATGTGTGAGGTCTAGCGTTATCATGATGAAAAACCACGCCCTTTCTGTTGATTAATTCCGGCCGCTTTCTCTCAATTTCTTGCTTTAATCTCATCAGTTATTTGCAGTAGAGTTCAGAATCGATGGTCTTGCCTGGTGGTAACAGCTCATAATGAATAATGCCCTTCCAATCCCACCACACACACAGCATCACTTTGTTGCGAGTTAACCCGGGTTTCACCACAGTCTGTGAAGCCTGACCGGCCTTTGACCACGACCTTTTTCGCACGTTCTTGACGTACGTGATCCACTTTTCATCACCAGTTATCAGCTTCTTAAAAATGGTTCGGTTTCATTACGTCGTAATAAAGAATCACAAATGAGTACACGGTTCATTAGGTTTCTTTCAGTGAGCTCGTGACGTACCCAAATATCGAGTTTTTTTCAAATGCGCCAAAACTGTTTTGTGGTTGATTCCCAGTTCTTCAGCTACGTCGTAACTACTGATATGCCGATCTTGCTCCACTTTTTCTAAAATGGCATCCATTTTATCCGTAATAGGGCAACCAGAGCGACGTGCATCTTTGACATCAAAATTTCCGGATTGAAAACGCTTAAACCAAATTTGAGCTACTCTCACAGACACTGCACTAGGTCCATAAACATCGCAAATTTTTTTCGAGGCTTGCGTTGCATTTTTACTTTATTTGTAGTAAAATTTTAAAATGTATCAAATTTCTTCATTAGATTCACTCATCTTGACAGTACGAAAAACAAATAAAAATCACACATTTTCCTAATTCGAATTTGGAATTATGTTCTTTAAAATTAAAACTTTTAATGATACCAAAACCAGCCACATACAAATAGTATAGCCAAAGAGATTTTATTACAAGTTCATACATACTATAATGCGAAAAGACTTTTTCCCCAACCTAATACATACATATATAATCCCGGAAATTTCACATAGCATCATCTGGCCCCAAAGTAAGCAGAGCTTATGTTATGGGTACCACATGACTGATATACTTCTTATATACTTTTTTAAATACATACATATTATACAAAGAAAAACCCAGAACCGAAACAAATACTTGCAGATCATACAAACATTTGTCCCGCGGCGGGAATCGAACCCGCTACCTTCTGCGTCTCAGCCGGATCTTAGCCCACTGCGCCACAGAGGTCGTCGAACACTACTTTAGATATTTGCCAATGTCAAGGGATTTTAATATCGTCTCAAATTCACAGTCGATCGTCATTGGCCTATTCTAAGCATCCCGAAGTGGCCATCTAAATTTTTTTTTGTATTCATTGTTCAATCAAAAACAACATAATACACTTATAATTCAATTGTCTACCTCCCCAATTGATTTCCAGGAAGAACGATTTTAAGCCCTCTCTATCCACCGACTTCCTGCGATCTTTACAATGTCGTCAGTCCATCGGGTGGTGGGTCGTCCTTCGCTTCGTTTTCCCGTCCTTGGTCGCCATTCGAGAACTTTTACTCCCCAAAGGTTATCAGTTCTGCGAGCTATAATGGCCTGCCCATTGCCACTTCAACTTGTAAATTTTGAGTGCTATGTCGGTGACTTTGGTTCTTCTACGGATTTCCTCGTTGCGGATTTTATCACCTAGTGTAACACCCAACATCGCTCTCTCCATAGCTCGTTGCGCGACTCTGAGCTTGTGTATGAGGCCAATAGCTAGCGACCAAGTCTCAGTTCCATATGTCATCACTGGCAACACGCATTGTCTACATTTGTGCTAAGAATGCTTGAAATTCCGCTAAAATTAAACGATAAAAAAAACGTATGCATCTCGCGACGCCCGACAGAAGTGATAACTTAAACTAATCTAACTAGCGGGTTAGAGTGAGAGAGGAGGAGCCTGCCTACCGCTGCCGTATGCGTGAGAGAAAGGAAAGCCAGACAAACTGGCGCCGTAACGCGTTACGTAACGAAACGGTTTACCTTCCCATAATAAGTTATCACTTCAAAATGAAATAACACAAGAAAACCCTATATTTATTCGTATTCAAATCCAAATTTTCCTTTTTTTTTCTTCCTATAATGGCATATATCTTTTTAACAATTTTGCCAGTGTCAAGTGGTTGTTTGACATTTGACAGACATTTGTCTATTGTAATAGTCATCTCGGAATAGCCGTCTAGAACTTTCTCGAGATTTCTCGTCGTTCAAATCATATTGCAACACAATACCCTTATAATTCAATTGTCCATACTTGGTTTAAGAGGTCACAATTTATTGATTTACAAAAATAATTAAAGAAATGTACAGAATAACATAAAATACATGTTGAGCTATCGAAGGACCGCTTCTTCTTATCGTGTCACTAGTTATTTCTAACCAGTGTGGTGAAAGGATTAAAGTGTGCCTCAGAGGCTCCATCGTGCACTAAGGTAAGCCTTAATGTAAGGCTCGGCCTTGCCGACAGGACCCGCAGGAAAGACGAATCAGTACATGCGGTGTCGGTTCGGCTGCAGGTGCATAACGGCTGGCACCGAGCCGGGCTTGTTTTAAGTTTTCCTTCTCTATTGCTAGCTCTTCTGTTAGTCAGCAGGGGGACTAATCCGTAAGGACCGTTTAAAACGATTGATAGGTAGCTCAACTGATCCAGATCACAGACAGAGGCCAGTGTTCCCAAGACACTAGCGGCATTGCCACGTTGAATGACAATGCTAATACGCTGAGCCAGATAAGAGCCAGCTCTTTTATTTATTAATTATAATTCCGCTAAAATTACCCAATAAAACATGAAATGAGAAAACCCTATATTTTTTTTTGGTTAAGGTTATTTTTTTTTTATTTTGTAAACATTGTATTTGTATTGTGTACATATATTATAATCTAAACAAATTACAATATGGCATTTCTGCAATCGTCATAAAATAATTACCATTACAAAATAATCTGGCAGTGTTGGTTCATGGCGTTATGACATCTGAAACCCCGGAGTACCTCTATGCTAAGCTCAATCGTCGACGGAGTAAGTACAGCACAAGACCCACGAGGGACTTACTGCACTACTCTAAACATAAAACTGTGGCCTTTAGGGGCAGTTTCCGGTACCAGGCGACCAAGTGTTGGAATAACATACCACCACCACTTCGTCTGCTTAAATCTAAGTATTCTTTCAAAAAGAATTACAAAAACTATTTATTGAAGCAGCAGAAAACTGGGTTGTCTGGTACCCACACTTATGATGCACCCTTTGCTTGTTGATGACCATTTATGTATGTATGTTACGCGTTAGTTGGAAAGTTATAATGGATATTGCGTATGTGTATTGTATTGTAATTTTTTATTTTTTTTTGTGTATATGTATAAGGCAGGCATAATAACCATTTCGTTTATGTTCATATTTGTTTATTTTCTTATATATTTCTTTTATTTCTGGCGTTTCGTAAGGTTGAGTGACTGGATCGAAGGTCTCGGCAGAATAACAGCGCTGACCTGTCATCCGACAGGGAAGCATAACGCTGAGTCGAGATCTTTTTGCTGCTGTAGCACATAGCACTGTTAGGTAGGTAAGTACGCAGAATAATTTTAAGCTGTTTAAATGTCTTTTCTCCTTATACTTTTTGATATGTGTCACTTCCTTTTTACCTAATTTTGTTACTCTTTGTTATTATTGATGTGTTTGTGTGCTTATTCAGTAAATAAACAAATGTCTATGTCTATGTCTATGTCTATGTTTAATAAAAATATTAAAAAAACATTTTTATATATAAACTAAATACGTTATAATAATTATTTTAATCGCTAATATTATTTAAATAACAGCATTTCTAAAGCAAATTAATCTTAATCTATTTAACCTTTTCCCTGAACTTCTTATCCTGTCCCCAGATTAATGTATGTAACGGCCATTGTACATAATACGAAGCAAGGGTCAACGTCAATAGAAATGAATGGAAAATATAATAGTAGATGGTGCCGTATATCATATATACGAATGGATACGGCCACAGTCCACGTTCGTTGTATGTAAGATGAATGCTGAAAAATAAATCATTATTATAATATGCTTCAGCCTGTGGCTTTGCGTGTTAAGAAAGAAAGAAAATTTGTTAGTTTGACACAGAGCGGATCAGTAAAAAAAAAGGTAACAATATAGAAACAAAAACAAATGATATGAAAAATTAAAATCACTACATAGTATAAAACAAAGTCGCTTCCCGCTGTCTGTCTGTCCCTATGTATGCTTAGATCTTTAAAACTACGCAACGGATTTTGATGCGGTTTTTTTACTAGATGGAGTGAGTGTTTTTTTAATAGACAGAGTGATTCAAGAGGAAGGTTTATATCTATAATACATGCATATAGTAAAAATACACCGTTAATTTTAGAGGTTTCTAATGTCGTAAATAAACACATTTTTTGCGCTTATATTGCCAAAGCTGGCCGAACCATTCTGTAATATATTTAGTACTAGCTGACCCGGCCACGCGGTGCTGTAGCTCAGTAGTTCTAATACGTTGAACCCATATACGCTAACCTCTAAAATTATCAGTGTTTCTGTACTATATTATGCATGTATTATACATATAAACCTTCCTCTTGAATCACTTTGTCTATTAAAAAAAACCGCATTAAAATCTGTCGCGTTGTTTGAAAGATCTAGGCATACATAGAGACAGACAGATAGCGGGAAGCGACTTTGTTTTATACTATGTAGTGACGATCAGCATTGCACCTGTGCGAAGCCGGGGCGGGTCGCTAGTAAGCTATATAATACAATCTACGTCGGTCGTGTAGCTAATTAGAAACCTATCATGCCAGACCAGGTACCTACGAACCAAATAGGTAAGTACTAAGCACCCCATTGGTCGGCCAAACACAAGCACCAACTAGCCCCGCTCTGTGCGCGCAGCCAAATAGGTTCTGAACTCAGCATAAAGCTGCTGTTGATAGTGGCTATCTAAAAGATATGTTACCAACGTAACATGTAGCCCATATCCTTCCACAAGATACAATCTATCTCATTACCAAATTTCATCAACATCCGCTCAGCCGTTGCCGTGATAACATAATCAAACAAACACAGATAAACTATTGAACTTATAACATTACTTAATATATATAAATAAATAATGCAAGACATTTCACACAGCATCATCTGGCCCTAAAGTAATCAGAGCTTGCGTTATGAGTACCAGATTAATTATGTCTACATAAATACTTTTTTGTAGATCATCATCATCATATCAGTCCTTTATGAAGTCCACTGCTGGACATAGGCCTCCCCAATAAATTTCCAGAAAGTACGATTTTGAGCCCTCTCCATCCACCGACTTCCTGCGATCTTTACAATGTCGTCAGTCAATGTTTTTGTATATAAATACATACTTATTATACACAGATAAACACCCAGACCGAGGCAAATGATCCAGATCCAGAGGCCAGATGATGTGTGAAATGTCCGGTATTATTATTATTTTTATTTATTGTCATTTGTACGTGTCTGTGGTTTCTTGTGAGGTTACCCAAAATGGCCTCAACTAATTACGTAGATAACTACTTATCTAATGATATAATGTTATGTATAATATTAGTATTAATGGAATTCTAAGCCATGATAATATTGGACTGGCTTGTCAGCTCAGTTGGTAGTAGCTCTGCCTTCTGCGCTGTAGATTGTGAGATCGATTAACTTCCGGGATAATTATTTGTATGATGAACATAGGTATTTGTCTGTGTCTGGGTGTTAAGTGTTATAAGTATGTATTTAAAAATATATAAGTATTCTATCATCTGGTTATCATAATACAAAATATGCATAGTTTCGAGTTAGATGGTGTTGTGTGCATTGTCCTGTAATATTTATTGTTATTATTAAGGCGACCTCTGTGACACAGTGGGCCACGGTATGATTCCCGCCCGGGTTAAATGTTTGTATGTGCTGCAAGTATTTTCTCGAGTCTGGGCGTTTCTATCTATAATATGTATGTATTTACCAAAAAAAAGTATAAGTATCATTCATGTGGTACCCATAACACAAGCTCTGCTTACTTTGGGGCTAGATGATGATGTGTGATATGTCCGGCATTTTTTTTATTAATTCGAATGAAATGTCTGTCTGTCTTTTTCTGTGTTTGTTACTTTTTCAAGGCTTAAAGGTTGAACAGATAATGAAATTGGTACGGATATATAATGTATCTTGTACGGGAGTTTTATGAAAGTACCACGCATGTGAAGCTGCGTGCAGGCGCTAGTAGTTTTATAATTACATATTCTTGATAAGCAATGTTTTTGTAGGCGATGTTGGAAGACTAAACATCATAGAGAATGTTGATAATAATTAGGTTTTAAGAACTAAAAACAAAACCAACTTTGATGTAAAAATACGAAATTTTGATTTACCTGGACCGATCGGACCGATCCTTTCACATAAAAAATACATTTTCAAATCGGCCTTTAAATGACGGAGTCATGAGGTAACAAACATAAAAAAACAACCGAACACCGAATTTTGGAACCTCTTGATTTTATTTAAAGTTAGTTAAAGACGATGAAATGAATTGAATGATGAAGAGATTGATGCTGATAAAGGATTTATAGCAAAATTATTAGCGAACGTAATTATTTAATAACAATTAAATAATTTCGTTTTAAAAAACTTAAAAACCGACTTAATTGAATGAAATTTGAGCCCATACAAATACAACCGAATTGGGAACCTTGGTGAGAAATCGGTTAACACCACTGGAAAGTCAAAAGAAAGCAAAATACAAAATTTCGATTACATGGATGGCATATTTTTAAGCTATTTTGATTTACAAACGACTTAAACGATTTTGATGAAATTTCCATGGGACCAATCGGGAAGTATCTTCTTTCACATGAAAGAATATTTTTTAAATCGGTTCATAAATGAGGTAACAAACATAACAAATAAAAAAAACAACCGAAAAGAGAACTTCATTTTTTTTTCGCAGTCGGTTAAAACGATCAAAGATTGATGATGAAAAATGTGGATTGATATCGAAATTATTAGCGCTTCTAATTAAAAAATATTGCTAAAAACTTACTGTGACATGTAAACAAAATAATACACCAACAATAACGCAATATTAGTCCAATGTGATTTTGGTTTGTCTCTAGGTTGGAATGCGAACTCCCATAGCACGTATGGCAGAATGGCCAAGTGCATTACATAGTTGGACTTGGTAGTAAATACTTTGTCAATAAATTCTGGGAATATCAAGCTTCGATCGTAGATAAACATAGGCCAGAAAAATGTAAACACCAGCTAAAAACAGAAAACAAATTAAGCAACAATAACAATAATATTGTTTTATTCTTTCTCTGCCCTCTCTGTAATGTGTACTTTTGTGTTAGTTAATCCATTTTTACTTGACCGATCTCCCGCGATACAGGCCTGGCCTAGTGCCGGGATCACTAGTAACTGTAATATGTATGTGATATTTATTTGGTAAATAAACATTATCTTATATTATCTTAACAAAAAAAACATTTAAACTGGTTAGAATTTAGTATTTTAATAATAGTACTTGTAGATTAAAATTTAACACAAAAAAGAAAGGCTACGTTTTTTGATCTGTGGTCAATGGAATCAATGGCTTTTGGCCATTGGCTGATCAAATTATGACAGAATATTATCAGTTTCTGAAGCTTAACTATTGGTTGACTGGACCCTAAAACCTACCTTAATTTAAGGTCCAGTTTAACATAGAAGTGTTAGTAAAGCAGTTCACTTACCAAGGTACCAGGAAAAACGATGGATGAGAAGAATATATCTCTGTACTTCTTTATAGGCTTTGGAAGTAGGTGTTCTTTGTTAATAATTGTTAGTACATCGCAGGTAAGTGCTAAACCTGCGTAAGCCAGTTGAAACGCCTGGAAACATGAACAAATATATAAAATGCAACGATTGATGTTGACAAATTATCTTCCTGCTTTTAAACTTTCTAAAAAACTAATTTGAGCAGTGGATAAACTCGACATGGTTATTTGCCTAAGGCTTTAGGAATTGTCTATTGAAGTTTGATCGTGATTGATTACGGCTTATATTAATTGCGATTTATTTATTTCATTAGGTATTGAAGATTCTTGAAAAGGTTGAAAAAACTGACGGTGTATACCGTCAGTTTTTTCAACCTTTTCAAGCCTATCAGTATTGATAGGCTATTATGGAATACTCATTTAATAAAAACATTGATGTAGTGTAGGGCGATCGCGCTATTTGTCAACGTAATTGCTATTAAACGGATTGGTTTTGGCATAGGTTTGAATATGGCGAATCTGAATGACAAAATGGTACCGCGCTATTCTTTCTTCCTGAACAATTTATTCGTTGATTTTACCAATCGAACTAATTTTTATATATACTACTACCTAGTATTATTCTATGCATAGACTAATAGGATGTACTAAAACAAAAATGTTCGTTTGCAGCACTATCAAAAATAACGCGATCCCGCAACGTTTGATCAACGTATAATTTAGAGCTAAATCGTTTCCGTTACGATTTGACTTTGGTTTAGCTTTGGTTCAAACGTTCAAAATTACCGCGCCCCCCTGGTATTACGGAAGGTTGATGTTGATTGTAACAAATGCTATCACATGAATAGAAACCACACGTACGTAATTCTAATCTTCTCTAATCTTGCCAAAACTGGTTCCAGTTACAATCAAACTAAAAATATAACTGTTACTAATAAAAACAGATAATTAATATATCAAGAAATTGATAATAAATAAAATTAGGATAATCATAGTATTAATACTAGAAATAACGATAAATTCGCTGTTCCCACAGTAAGGCTCGCTAAGGTTAATAAGAAGAACACAATTTAAAGTGGTCCTTGTTATTTTATTGAATAAAGAATGTTTTAATTTGTTTTGATTATTAAAGAATTGTGAGTGAGGATATGCGAGGATTGACAGTACTTATCACATTCCAAATATTCAAAATCGGGCTCTGATTGACAAAGATTGATAATGGCAAATTATTATGATTATGATTCAGGATTATTTATTTTATTATAGACGATGAATATTGACGCGGGTTAACGAAAATTGATAGTACTGACTATATTACAAATAGTCATAGGTTTTGATTGATAAAGGTTGATCTTGATTGACTAAGGCTAATCATTCAGGATTATTTATTTCAATATTAACGCGGATTGACAAGGATTGAAAGGACTCACCACATTCCAAATGGTCACGAAACGGCTCTGCATCGACGCTAAAGTTTTGATATCAGGATCTTTTAAAACCAGCTCGTCTTGAAGTGCTGATAACATTACTACAGAGTTTATGGAGTGCATAGAAAATGCCACAGCATTTCCCGCGATTCGGTAGTGGATTAATTCCGGCATATCTGAAACATTAGAACTAATATATATTTCACCATTATATATTTCAGTTTCAAATCTTTCGTGAGTTCTACTATACATTTTGATAAACACAGCTTACGTATTTTGTTGACAGAGGCACTGATACTGTTTCGATTTGACAGATGTTGAGAGACGTTTCAGTCACTCAAGTCAGGCATTATGTTTTAAATCAAAGCCAAATCAAGTTGACTGGAAGAGATCGCTTTTAGGGATAAGGCCGCCCATTGTAAAATTTTATTTCTTGTGTTCTTTTTGTGTACAATAAAGTGTTAATCTATCTATCTATCAAATCAAGTCAAAAGATACTTTATTCAATATAATCACAAGGATCACTTTGAAACGACTTACATACTAGGTGAATTTAGGTGACAGTTCCTCCTAACCAAAGCCCGAGAAGAACCGGCATAGGTAGTATATTCCACTTTCAAGCCTTGCGTGAGATGTACTATACATTTTGATAAACACGGGCTTTACTCACGTATTATTTTGTCGATGGAGGCACTGATACTGTTTGTCGATGGAGGCACCGACACGGCATATGTTTAAAATCAGTAAACCTTAAACTTGATGACTTATGGAATCAAAACTGGACAGTCTAGCTGAGACCTAGAACCAGTTATAAACAGGTTCTAAATCCTGACTAAAAAAAAAAACGCAAGGTCGAAATCTTAAAACGAACAGGTATAAGATATGTCATTGTAATTTTTTTTTTTACAAAATTGAACACGTAAAGCGCCACTAAGCCCGCACAGGCTTCCTTCCGAAAGCTTCCGAAGGCGTCCGAAGACTTCCGAAGACAGTAAAGTTAAGAATGACTAGTGCTCAGATCTCAAATCAATTTAACACCATCTAATTAAAAAAAATTTTAAGGTTTATAAATTAGTTAAATCTTATTATCCGAGGCGATAATTTTACTTCTAATTATCTATAGATAGTTCAAACTGAAAATCCAGATCACTGGCATGGCAGAGGGCAGCTTTCTCAAGACACTGGCGGCATTGCCACGTTGAATGGCAATGCTAATATGCTGAGCCAGATAGGAGCCAGCTCTTGGACACGTTATAGATCATTTTAAACGGTCTTTAGATAGTCAAAATCAAAAGACAAAATATATTTTATTTAATACAATCACAAGGATCACTTTGTAACGTCTTACATACTCTTACTATACTCTTCTTCCATACTCTTACGTCTTACTACATATTATGTACCTAGTTTAAGTTTATTGTAATTGTGTTTTGTTTTGTTAAATTCACTTGAATTCCTTTAGACCACGGAAAAGAGGGGGCTCTTCTAACACAGGTTTTAACTTAACAGAAGAGATCCCAACACATATGATGTACTACTTATTTTTAATTAATAAATATATATTTTGTGATTTTTGACATACTAGGTGAATTTAGGTGCAACTTCGTCCTAACCCAAGCTCGAGAAGAACTGGCAAGAAACTCGTCCTGGTCCTAGCGCTATTTTGCATGATCCATCTTATAACTACCTTAACTACGAAAAGTTAATACAAGAGAGTTTATTCTTTTAAAATATGTCGGTTAATTGTCTGAGGGCAGAGCAACATGATGCCATGAATTCTTATCAATAATATAGTCATTTATATTATAATACGCTTTCTTCAAAAGTCCACCCTTTATGTAAGCATTAAGTTTCCTAACAGGTACATTTTCAGGAAGCTTGTTATAGAAGCACCGTGTTTCCCATAAAGGACTTATTTACATTTTCTAGTTGAAACCTAGGGATGTATAATTTGTTTCTGTTCCTAGTATTGATTCTATGAAGATCACTATTTTGCTGAAATAGCTCAACTGTTTCACATGATAAGCTTATTTTTAGTATTCTGTACATTTCTGTAATTATTTATGTAAATATACTTCTAATTGTATTATTTAGGCTGGTATTTTCTAAAGATTTTAGCTGCTGGTCAGCCGATAGGGGTGCACACAACAATTCAAAATTACCACTTCAAATATTGATATTTATCAAACAATTATCTGAATCATTGCCAGAAGGCAGCGTCCCCAAGACACTGGCGCTATTTTCACTTTGAACAGCAATGCTAATAATAATAATAATATTTAATGAGCATCTAACAGAGAAAAGTAGTGAAGTAAGTAATACGTAGGTACGTACTAGTTAAACAAAACAATTGATGTACTTAAAGCGAATTGTACCTAGTTACACAAGTTACACAAGCAGCTGTACTAGGTAAGACCTGTGTTACAGCTGCTAAAACGTTGGACCAGATAGAAGCCAGCTCTTGGTCAAGCGATGTTTTTACTAGAGACACCGTGAAATCTAAATATATATTAATACTTGAAGCAAAAATGTACCCGTTTTTACGAAAATCGCGGAAGGAGGAGTATGAAATTTCGCACACTTATATTTTATGTAGAGACTAGCAACCATATGTAAAGACTAGATCCGCCCTGGCTTCACACGGGTACAATGCTGATACTATATATACTACAGAATGTCTTTATACACAACGTTATCTAAAAGAATAACATAACCTAAGAGATAGACATCACGGACTTTTTTGTAGTCCTTTTTAAGGTGTACAATACTGTAGTACATTATTCTGATCTATCTCGTAGGGTTCAGCCAGAGCGTTTGCAATGTAAGCGCAAAAAAATGTGTTTATTTACGACTTTACATTAAAAACCTCTAATATATCAGTGTTTCTCTACTTTATTATGCATGAATTATACATATAATCCTTCCTCTTGAATCACTCTATCTATTAAAAAACTACTATTATTAATTTTAAAGATCTAAGCATACATAGGGATAGACAGACAGCGGGAATCGACTTTGTTTTATACTATGTAGTGATGTAGTGAAGGAGTGCAGAATGCTTATAATTTTTTTCAATTATGCATAAACATTACATTAATTATCAATTAATTATAGTCGAATTTCGACCAGTAGTAATTTTGAAAACGCAATGGGCTCCTATTACCCAGGGGTCGACTCCAAAAGGCTCAAATATGTTCGGCTTATCAAGACCGGCATTTGTGGACATTTTAAAGACAGATTTATAGAATCACAAGGATCATTTTGAATTGTCTAACTTAGATGAATTTAAAGAAAGAAAGAAATATATCTATTCGTGACGATTTGTTTGACAAAATACATTAAAAAAATTACAAACCAACTTCGCACCAACTCAACATATTGCTGGGTAGCATTGGCTACCAAGCGCTGTTCTTCCGTTGGAACCTGATCGGATGAAGCACGGATGTTATCTTTTACTGCTATTTAACCTTACTCAAGTTCAGGAAGATCCAGACAAGAAAATCGTCTTGGTTCTAGCCTATAAATAAAGATAAACTCGCTGTACCCACAGTTAGGCTCGCTAAAGTTGATAAATCTTTTATAGGGCAATGTGTACGCTTCTATAATAAGGTCCCAAGCCACGTGCTAGATTTGTCGATTGACAAATTTAGAAACGTAATTATTTACCAGATTATTAAGAGAACGATGAAGCTTGGGATGAATGTACTCCAACTCAACTCGGCATCCGTATCAAAATGAGCAAGGATCATACAAAAAAGCGTTAGGACCAGATGAGTTTCTTGCCGGATTCTTCTTGAACTGGGATAATGGAGGAACCGGCACTAGTGAATCTATCACTAGCATGTAAGAAGACGATTCAATATAGTCCTTGTGATTTTATTAAATACAAACTTTGAATAAAACATTTTATTTTTTCATCTTATCTATTAAAATATAAAATATATTTTGTAATTGCGCAAATCATGCAAGAAATCGGCTCTGTACTGGTTACTTAGGTTTTTGATTATGTCTAAGTGGATAGTCAGCATGCGTATATATCATATAGGCTACTTTTTGAGACTATTTTTCTTAAACTATTGCATCATGTTTTTATAAGAGAGCTACCGCATACATTGCTTAAGAAAAAACATTTTAGTAAGTAATTGTTATTATTCAGTAGATGACCTACCTTAACTACGAAATACTAAAACAAGAGAGTTTATACATTTCAAGTGTGTCGGTTAACTGTCTGACGGCAGAGCGACATGAGGCCATGCATTCCTATCAATAATATAGTCATCTATTCCTCATTGAAAAAATACCTGTAAATTTATTAATAATAACAGTGTGGTGACACTGGTTAATAATATGAAGAAGTAAACTAACTTTGACGACCACTGAGACGCAGTGGGTGAAGGTTGCGGGTTCGATTCCCGCCGCGAAAGAAATGTTTGTGTGATCTGCAAGTATTTGTCTCGGGGTCTGGGTGTTTCTATGTACAATATGTATATATTTACAAAAAAAGTATTTTAGTAGACTATATCAGTCATGTGGTACCCATAACACAAGCTCTGCTTACTTTGGGGCCAGATTATGTTAAGTGAAATGTCCGGCATTTTTTAAATTTAATTTTAACGAAACCAAAATAAACACGCACATACTTTTGTTTATATATTACAAGTGTTGATGTGACAACAGAATAAAACATATTTAATTTAATTCCCATCCCTTTGCAAAACGAGACTTGATTGTACGTACGTTTTAATTGTATCCTATTGAAGCTTGTCATTCAAGAAGGTCGGATTCAATTGGGCTTCCCGTCTGACTACCCTTTCTCCAGCCTTGATATGAAGGATTTAGGCTTATTTTTAGTATTTTATGATTTTTTGAAGTGAAATCTTCTTTTAGCGCGGTACGCATATTTTATGATGAGGTAAAACCTCTGGACTCGCGACACCGTTACGAGACGCCGGCTGCCGCGCTCGCCCCATTTCATTATAAACCTTAATTCACATGTTTACAGTCTACTTTTGTATGGAGAAGTTTACTGAGTTAGGTTGCTTAAAACAGTCCTTATTTAGCCTAATCGTTTAAATTTTTTTTTTATTATTGTATAATATATCTGCAAATTTCTGTATTAATTATGCAAAAAAAAATGTTTAATGAATTCAAACTTTAATGCATTCGTTAACGCGCATACCTACTCTCTGACTGATTTTAAACAAATAACTTTACATAATAATATTTCATACATGAATTAATTTAAAATGTATTGCATTAAATATTCAGTGAATATTCAGGGAACTTGTCTCTTACATTATTTCTTTGTATATTTATATAAATAAATGATTTTTAATCTTATGGCGTAGTGGGGTGACTGGATCAGTTAACCCGCTGCACGTATTTATTTATTTATTTATTTTATTTGTTTGTAAACAGAGGTTTATACTTAGTTATTGACGTATTCATATAGTTTTTAATTTATGTATAATTTATCAATATCTCAAGTTTCAAACATTTGACGACCTCTGTGACGCAGTGGACGAAGGCCTGCCTGACGCAGAAGGTTGCCAAAACGCAGAAGGTTGCGACTTCGATTCCCGCCGCGGGACAAATGTTTGTATTATATGCAAGTATGTGTTTCGGGTCTGGGTATTTTACTGTGTATAATATGTATGTATTTACAAAAAAAAGTATATAAGTCATGTGGTAACCATAACACACGCTCTGCTTACTTTGGGTCTAGATGACGCTGTGTTTAATGTCCAGCATTAAATAAATAAATAAGAATGCATAAAAAAATAATTTTAAAATTGGACGGAGTTATTCAAAAATAAATTTAAAAAAAAACTAAACGATTTGAGAACCTTTGTGGTTAAAAAGAAAAACAAATAGTAGTGATTCTGTTTCGCCGAACTAAAATATTGTAAAATACAGACGATGTTATTTTGTTTAAGATAATAATTAGCGTAACATTTTAAAATGACAGTTTAAAAAAAACAAAAACTGATATATTGTTTTTTTATTAAATTGATTTTTCTAGACCTTACCGCAAATTTCTCTACCGTAATATTTCTCTTTCTAGGTGTTATAAAGTGTCATATATATGTATTTAAAAATATGTAAGTATTCTATCAGTCATCATAATACAAGCTATGCTTAGTTTAGGGCTAAATGGTGTTGAGTGCACTGTCCACCAATTATTTTTTTAAATGATTCCTTCAAATTACATGGCGTTTAAAATGATCTAAACACGTCAAGTTAGTAATTATTACAAATGTTATTTATGTATGACATTTCAGACTTTGGTGTAAAAAAAAAAATCGTTAGTATTTACGATATTGAAGTTAGTGAAGCGAAACAACATAATCAAGGCCAGTTAACATTTTCAGTAATAAATAAATAATGCCGGACATTTTACAGAACATCATCTGGCCCCAAAGTAAGCAGAGCTTGTGTTATGGGTACCTGACTGATATACTATTTATATCCTTTTTTTAGAAATACATGCATATTATACATGGAAACACCCAGACCCGAAACAAGTTTTTGTAGATCATACAAACATTTATCCCGCGGCAGGAATCGAACCCGCAATCTTCTGCGTCTCAGCCAGACCTTACCCCACTGCGCCACAGAGGTCGTCAAGTAATTAAGAGTTACCTAGGAATCTTCAGCAAAAGTCGATCCGTACCAGCTCAGTGCCAGATATTCTGTCTCCAAGTAATAGTGTGTACCATTACTGTGTTTACCTTCGAAGAGCACTGGATCAAGTGACATTACTGAACGAATAGACGGCAATGTGTGATACCTCCAATGACGTTTGCAATACCAAGTGTCATAGGTTACGGTATTAAAATTATCGGTCTTTTAAGGTAAGAGGTGGGTCTTTTAACCTCAATAGACCGATAAATGGATTAAATAAAAAAACTTGAAATTTAAATAAGACAATGCACACAACACAATCTAGCCCCAAACTAATAGTATAGGATCCCACCATAGAACGACCTTTACCGAGGTGGTTAATGGATGACAAGTATTTTATATTTAATTAAATATGTCAATAAATATATTGCAAATGGGTTGCCAAAAAAAAATCCGGCCCGAATATGATTAATTTTTTTTTTATTATCTTTCATTTTTGCCCATATTCTATAGGCTTTATACTTTCGATTGGTATGGAATTTGACTATTAACTAAACCAGTTAAATGTTTAAAAAAAATTCACTGTTAATTAATCATATTCTGGACTGAAAATTTTTAGCCAACCTATTTTTTATTTTTTAGCAATATATTTATTGACATATTTAATTTAATATAAAACACTTTTCATCCATAAACCAGCTCGGTGAAGGTCGTTCTATGGTGGGATCTTAGACTATAAGCATAACTTGTATTATGTTGATCAGATGACTGATTGAAGACTTATAATATTTACATATGATACTTTATAACACCCAGACACAGAACAAAAACGTAAGTTCAACACACAAATGTTTATCCTAGGAATAAAATAGAACCCTCAACCTACAGCGCAAAAGGGCTATTAAGGCTCTAATATTATGGGCTTATTTTTGAAAATGACGACTTCTGTGATGCAGTGGGCCAAAGCGCGGCTGAAACGCAGAAGGTTGCGGGTTCCATCCCCGCTGTGGGACATTTTTTTGTATAATCAGTAAGTATTTGTATCAGGTGTTTCTATGTATAATATGTATGTATTTACAAAAAATGTATATAAGTAGTATCAGTCATGTGGTAACCATAACACAAGTTCTGCTTACTTTGGGGCCAGATGATGCTGTGTGAAATGTCCGGGATTATTTATATTATATTATTTAAAATTATATAATTACCTGCATCGATGTATAACAAAGGTAAACAAGAACTTAAACACGTCCACTTTAAATGACTGTCACTTAACTACTGATATGAAACCGGTAGCTCGTTGTACCTATCGACGTCGTTTCAAGGGCAAGATTCACAGTTAATATTATAACCTAAATGATATAATTTTAATATTTGATTCAACCGTAAACAAGTTTAACCTTTGTTAAAACATTGAGGAAGTATTCCTATAAGAAAAATTGTATTTTGGTATGGTATGGATGGATTTTAATATGGTAGCAGAAAATTAATCTATTTCTGAACGTAAACATAACATACAAGGTATTCAATTCAATTCTTAGGAAACTTTGAGGCGCACTTTAATCCTTTCAACACACTGGTTCTAAATAACAAATGATCCGATAAGAGATGAATTCAATTCCTGGATTCTTCTTTGTGGAAGGGACCACAATTTCGCCAATCACGTGTTATGTGTATCTATCCATTGCAGACTGATGATGGAGGAATGGCGAAGAACGTTTCTTGATTACGATCAATAGCTTAGAGGAGGCTTAAGAACAAAGGTTAAAGGACAACCTGATTAAGAAACTACTATAATAAAAATGGAAATTAGCGATATCACAATTTAAAATATAGTTTTTAGTTTTAATAATGTACCTAATATAAAATTGTGCACGTCCCACTGCTGAATAAAAGATGAGCTAGCAATAAAGAAGGAAAACTTGAAACAAACCCGACTCAGTGCCAGCCGTTATGCTGAAACCGAACCGACACCGAATGTACTGACTCGTCTTTCCTGCGGGTCCTCTCGGCAAGGTCGAGAGGTTAGTGTGGGTCCCTGGGAAGGCCTGCGTTATTAAACAGAATCCCAGGCAGAGTGGCGTCAGTGGAGAGGAAACATAACCCACCTCTGCTTACTGGAGTGGATCCATGAACGAAAGTTTTCAATTACAAATAAGTGCTCTGTAACTTGACTAACGCTACCTAAATCATCTTCAAGAGATGAACTAAAGCCAATGATGATGATCCTTTGCACGAAGAAGGCCAGTTTGTAGAAATGACAGGTTATCGGAACTTTTGTGACTACAAATCTATACGATTTGAAAACAAAAAACAACTCTTAACTTACTACAAAATTATGATAATAGAATTATATCTTTATGTACGATCTTCTGCGCGTGTGTTTGTAATTAAACTCCTCCTAAACGGCTGGACCGATTTTAGATAAAATGGGTAAGATGTATATTGGTCTAAATTAAGATGCAGTGGAGGGGTTAGAATTGTAGGCAGGGGAAGAATAACAAAAACTGTTTTCCACGTGGACGGGTATGAGCTCATTTCAAGGGAAATGTTGATAATATGAGTGATTGCTGAAACGAGCTCGGAGGACAGGATTTTTAGCATATGGACATGAATACTATCCACACCAATAGCTTTAGTGGAAATGGATTGAATTAATTTTAATACATCCCCCTCGAAACCTCCGCAAAACAGAATCCAGGATAATTGGGTTTAGATAGGCGAGATAAGTGATCGATAGTACAGAGCTTTGTTCCAGCATCCAAAGACGAATGAGTGAATGAGACGAATGAAACAAGAAAAATGAGTATTTATTGAATTTAAGTCGAAAGAAATAGGGGTTACAGTGGAGTCTTTTCCAATGCCCAAAGAGTTCAGAAATTTCCACATAAGGGGAGGACTACAGTTTTGAATGGAGTTGTGTATGTAGTGTCTTTTTGCGTCCCTGCATATCTTGGACAGCGGTTGTGAAGCTTTTTGTAACTAGCTCCTGGGCCGCGGCTTCGCACGCATAGTACATACAAATAGCCTATGTCCGTTCCTAAGATACAATCTATATCCATACAAAATTTGAATAATGCAAAAAAAATACAGTTCTGTTGATCCGATCGCTTATAAACTTCACAGGATCACCTGCTAGGCCAATTTGAAGAATTTCTAAAAATTTCATCAAAATCGGTCCAGCCGTTTCGGAGTCTATCGGACATACATTGCCTTTTATATATTTATACGGATTATTTTTGCTCGAATAACAAAGAAACACAAAACTTGAATTCCAATTATTCACACCCGAGTCAAAACACTGGCTTTATTTAGATAAAATCACCAAAATTACAAATAACTCGGGAAAAATAAATAATATAAGAGCATTATGTATACTCCGCAAAATGGCCGAAATTAATTAAAACAAGGTAATATTTATATTACCTTGTTACCTTGTCATTTGTTATCGTAAATCAAAGAAAATTTTTTTTTTTGTTTTTTCCACAAAAACCGGTGTTTTGTTTTTTGTGTGGAGCTGAGAAAAAGCCTGATACGCAAATTAAAGCCCTTAACGTGGAAGGTAGACTAATTTGTTGTTATGACATCAACGTTTCCACAGAATCTTTTTTACGTAACTAGGTAGCCTCGCCTAAAGTTGTGTCTATTTATCCCAATGTCCGTTGCGACAAATTAAATTTATTTATCTAATGTATCTCAGCTGAGTTGGTAGCAGCTCTGCCTTCTGCGCTGTAGGTTGAGGGTTCGATTCCCTCCCAGGATTAACATTTGTGTGATGAACATAGGTGTTTGTTTTGTGTCTGGGTGTTATAAAGTAGCATAAGTATGTATTTATAAATATATAAGTATTCTATCGCCTTAATATTAATAATAATAATAATAAAACATTTATTTTGCGCCATATAAACTTAGTAAAAGCTTAGTTAAACATAATAAAAGCTATGCTTAGTTTGGGGCTAGATGGTGCAGTGTGATTGTCCATTAATGTTTATTTATTTATATTTTTCATCTATATATATATAACATTTATAATGTTGAACAAAATTAAATATAGTTACTATTATTTAATGCTTTTTGATCCTAAAATAAATATTTATTTAGATATGTTTTTTATTTAGATATTTGACTGCAGTATACCTAAGAAATACTGCAGTCAAATACAGATATTTATTGAATAAGTACATAATAGGCATTATCTAACTTTGAATAACATTCTGTTTTCTTCTTTCGTATCGTTGCCTATTTATCCTATTTGACCAATAGGTAGCCACATCTACGGTATTATCAGAGCAGGACATCAGATCAGCCATAGTGGATGAGTTAGGGCAGGATGGACACACAAGTACGTGTGACATGGACTGCACCTGGGCACCACAATGACACCGCGTGTTGTTTTCGTTAATCATGCCCCATTTGCCAAGGTTACTCCTACAACGCCCAACACAAACTCGCAATCTGTTGAGGCACTTCTACACTGGCCATGAGAGTTCATGCCCAGGGGGAAGCTTCTCTTCAGGGGTAATGTAATCCCGAGGCGGGGAGTGTTTGGAAGATCATAAAACAAGTCGGAGATCACTTCCCGGCCGGCGTTCCCGGAAAGAGGTGAAGTTGTATTAAGGAAACTCATTCGACTTTTCAGACGCCTTCTTGGTGGGACAAAATTATAAAGCGAATGCCTGTGGTCGTTTTCTTGTTTCGCTCTCTCCAAGGAGCATGCAACAGCGCGTCGGATACCAGGGGGGGGCTATACCAGGTAGCGGATAAAGTTTGTTCAGTGGTGTTGGTTTTAGGCATCCCGTCATTATCCTGCAGGTCTCATTAAGAGCAACGTCTACTTCTCTAGCATGTACTGAGCGATGCCACACTGGGCAAGCGTACTCCCCAGTAGAGAAACAGAGGGCAAGACCGGAGCTACGGAGGATTGATGGAGAGGCTCCCCAAGATGTGGAGGATAGTCTGTAGAGGAGGCTATTTCGGGAGTTTTCTTTCAACTTTCGCTTTAGTTTTTTGACAGTGGATATTGAAACCCAGCGTTCTATCCAGAGTAACTTCAAGGTAAACTGGGTTACTACAGTGCTCAATATCAGTGTCATACCACGTTTTGATTCCCGGTTCCTCAAATGGAATATTAAAGACTTCGTCTTAGAGGGATTTGGCCTAATGCATTCGCATTATAGTAAGCACCTAGGTCTACTAGGGCTAGGGTTAGGTGTTCTACAGCTTCCTCAAATCCCAAAGTCTGAACAGCCAGCGCCAGACCATCCGCATATAAAAACCTCTGAGTGTAAGGGGTAGAAGGCTGATCATTCGTATAAATTCGAAGAGTGTGGGTGCTAGCACACTACCTTGTGGTACACTACTTTCTGTCTATTTATGATATATCTTTATTTGTTTTAGAAAAATGAAATCTACGAAACTAAATTAAAAAGAGTACAAACTTAATCTGAGTCCAAGAAGATAGAAAAAAATATATAAATGTTATATCGGACAATAGGAGCTATATAGCCTCTAAAATTTAGGTGCGAGAAGGAACAGATAACTCAAGCTCCTGAAACTGAAACTGAACTGAACCACACATTTCCTCCTATTTTAGGGATTGGATCTGGATTTTTGAAATCTACGAACCAAACTTACCTAGAAACCGTTTATTTTAATTGGTAAATTGGTCGCTTGTACGAGTTTGAAAAAGGTTTAATAAATGCCCTCTAGTAATAAGTTATTGTAACCTATGACCATAGTTTATATATTATATTAATTATATCAATTATAATATTTCTTTGGAAAAATAAATATATAATTAAAACAAAAGTCTAATTTCATTCATGACAATAAACAAAAAATACAAAAAAAAATATACGAAACTAAACTTGTCACTTCTAGTAATGCTCGACCCATGTTTGTTCGGAAGTTCGATTTGTTAACGTCGTAGCAATGCGAAGTTTTTCATAACTACAGACATTATTATCATTATTTATATTATTATTATCATAACTATTGACATTATTTTGTACTTCTTTCTATTCTTGTACGATTATCCCAACAAAAATCATATCACAACATTAAATTAAGATTTCTCTGTAAGTGAATGTTAATTCTTAAGATAAATAAATGATCTTAAACCGGATTAATACATAGACGAAATAACAAAAATGGAATCAAAAATTTACAAGTCAATAAAACAGAACAACAAGAATAGAAAATGAAATGAAATTTATATAAATGTTACATAAATTACAAATTCTGGCCAAAGATAAATAAATACACAAGAATTGTATTACTTCGTCATGGTGTCAATTATCGGTCGTAAACTCATTTATTGTATAATATATATTAAGTTAGAGGTAACATAAATGAGGTAACGTAAATGAATGGGGCCATACTGAAGATCCTATTGCGCATTAGTGACATTAAATAAAATAGAAAAGTAAAGAAAATAGTGCCATTTACAATGGCGGACCCAATTCACTCAAGTAAATAAGTCCATTATGGGAACACGGTCCATTATGCGCATCTATATTAAGCTTCCTGAAAATGCACCTAAACTGCTTATTAAGAAATTTAGAGCTTACATAAAGAAAGTGTATTATAATATAAATTACTATATTACTGATATGAATGCATGGCCTCATGTAGCTCTGCCCTCGGACAGTTAACCGACACATTTGAAATGTACAAACTTTCTTGTATTAGTTTATCATAGTTAATTTTATTTTATTTTATTGAAAAGGCCAACAGCTACAAAAAATTACAATGGGTAAACTTAATTAATATACTAGAAACCGCCAATTATAGGTCTCTCTTGATAGTACAAAATATACAATAGTCCTACAATGTTGTCCTAAGACATTAAGGATTTAAGCCGAAAGGTGCATACATAATGTTCACTATATATGTATAGAACAATATTGTTTGTATGAAATAATTATAAAAGAGTTAAGGTAGTTATAAGATGGATCATGCAAAAGAGTGCTAGAACCAGGACGAGTTTCTTACCATAAGTTCTCGGGCTTGGGTTAGGAGAAATTAGCAACTAAATTCACCTAGTATGTAAGACGTTTCAAAGTGATCCTTGTGATTGTATTGAATAAAATATCTTTTGACTTTGACTCTCGTCTGTTACGAGGAACATCTGATAGCCAACAAAAACCGAGGGAACTGGTAATATATACTGCCCCTCAGCTCAGTTGGTAATAGCTCTGCCTTCTGTGCAGTTGGTTGAGGGTTCGATTCCCTCATATGATAAACATTTTGTCATCATTTTGTGTGGTCGTACAAAGGTGTTTGTTTTGTGTCTGGGTGTTATAAAGTATCATAAGTATGTATTTAAAAATATATATGTATTCTAATAGCCATCTGGTCATCATCATACAAGCTATGCTTAGTTTGGGGCTGTGTCCATTGTCCACCAATATATTTAATATTACTAAAGTTTGCAAAAACTTTAAGATGAAACATAGCGATCCTTTTTTGGTATTTAAACACTTTACTATTTCACACTGCTTACACTACAGTCACACATCTACAACAAAATAATTTAGATCATAATATTTAGCCCTTCACCTCTTATCGTATTTTTCTTCATATTTATCTTCACGTTCTTTGTCTAACGTTTGTGAACTTTTTTATACTGCGCCTATACAATATTCTGGCCGGCATACAACTTACATAGCATAATTAGAATAGTTCGGTCTCTTAATACTTAACTTTAGTGTTAAGTATTAAGAGACCGTTTGGCGAGTCCCTGTGACCCTGCAGTACAGGCTTTTTAGACCTAGTGCGGGTACATGTTAATTCTTTTTTGTCATATCTATGTTTGTTATTCTTTATGTACTAGATGAATATACAAGACAATAAAAAAGTTTTTTATTTTTCTTATTTTTTTATTTACTTGGTCGACGTCAGTAGAGTTTCCCCGAAATATCACATCTTACTTGATAATTGAGGCGACAAGGCCGTAGTCATAAAATCTAATTGCATTATATCTACAATACCAGACTTATGTGGTATCTATTAAAAAATAGTGGTGTTAGAAGTACCTAACCAATTATACCAGTTCTATAAATAAACGACACATAAAAAATATAAGCGTTTATATACATTAACTGTTATTTATTCATAGAAATAAAAATAGTTATTACAAAGGTTTTCCAAGGCGATGTTATACTTAAACAAAATACATTGAATATTAACTAAAGTTATATAAGAAAAAATCGTAAACTACATCCAACAAAAAAAACGAAAGAAATCGTTTCTAAAACTAGTGCAAACCGTTAACGCTCGCGGCAACTCACGGACTGCGGATCAAACTCACCCTGATGAAGATTCTCTAGATGAATCGAAACAGTGTCGGTGCCTCCATCGACTAAATAATACGTGAGTAAAGCCCTTGTTTATCAAAATGGATTGTAAAACTCACGAAAGTTTTGAAAGTTAAATGTATCTGAGCCATTTCCATGACTTTCGGCAGACTACGAAAAATATTAATTTCATTATCCGAGAAGATTGGTGCTGGCTTCTACATTAGAACGAACTTGAGCAGATTAGTTCTTAAAACTGTTTAAAAGGCGAGTTTCTCTTAACCGACAGTCTGCAGTCAGTCTATAGATGTTTTGATATACACGGGTTTTACTCACGTATTATTTTGTCGATGGAGGAAACTCACGGACCGCGGATCAAACTAACCCCGATGAAGATTTTCTAGATGAATCGAAACAGTGTCGGTGCCTCCATCGACATAATAATACATAAGTAAAACCCGTGTTTATCAAAATGTATTGTACAATTCACGAATGTTTTTAAAGTGAAATAATCTATCGATGATTCGGCGATTAATTTTAATTTTATTTTCATGCTAACTTTTTGATAATCAATGTTTATCACAATAATACTCGTAGGTAATACATTTCTAAGCTATCGCATATCATGGGTTGGATGTATATATTACTCGGTCAAGAAAGTACCGGGCAACGATCTATAATACACAAAATGTTAGTTATTCATCCAAATTTATTTTATCGCCTTAAAATTATGCTCCTTCAGAAACAATATATTACGCCAACGAATAATCCAATCATCAAAACATTTTTTAAACCCTTTTTCCGGAATTGTTCCAGTTCCAGTTCTCGCCGCGATTTCTCCTTTATGTATTTCACGGAACGAAAACGGGTGCCACAATGTGGATATTTGAGTTCAGAAAAAATTAAGAAGTCGGCTGGAGTCATATCTGGTAAATAAGGTGGTTGCTGGATGGTATTTATTAAGTTTTTGGTTAAAAATTCGTTCACAATGTGCCAAAGTGAAAGCCTTGTGCGAAAGCGCGTTATAGTGGTGCAAAATTTTTCGTCGAATTTGCTGTCTTAAACGCCGCATAATGCTTAATAGTAGATTTTTGCACCGAGCGCAAAGTGAGTTATTAATGCACGAGTGTTATGTTGGCACTGAATTAACACGAGTACAATTCACGAATATTTTTAAAGTTAAGTAACAATGGTACAAAATGCGCGCTATTTGTTTTTTTTTCACCAAGTTGGTTTTATCCAGCCGATTTTTATTATCAGCCAGTATCTTTTTGATCGAATGCAAACATTTTATATTAAACTTAATGTGAGATATTAAACCTCTGTAGTAAATTTATATCTAAATAAAAAGTAAAATCAGTGCAATAATGAGATTTCATATAACATTATTGCACTGTTTTGGTTCTAAGCAAAAAATATGTCCTTAGTGATCGGTTTTGTAGTGATTAATGATAATATTACTACGTAGTTGAAAGAAAATATTATTATTTTCTTTCAACTACGTAGTAATGTTATCATTAATCACTACAAAATCGATCAAAGAACGTATTTTTTGCTTAGAACCAAAACTATGCAGAAATGTTGTATGAAATCTCATCATTGCACTGTTAAATTTAACACAGAGGATTAATATATCCCATTAAGTTTAATATAAAAATTTTGCATTATATCAAAAAGATACTAGCTGAAAATAAAAAATAAAAAATGGCGCGCATTTTGTACCATTGTAAAACTTTGATTCTTAATATTTTTAGTTGGAGTAGGTTATTAAAGTAGGTTGATTGGTAGAATAGAAATAGAAATAAAAAACATTTTGTAACAACACATTACCTACGACAGACGAATAGACAAAAATACAATAAAAATTTAATTACAATTAACTAAAATGAACCCTAACTCAGCATATGCGGATTGCAGTGTCAACAATCCGCGCTGGTCTTCCGTTAGGACCGCTTCTGTTTAGCGGACATGAAACGATAATCACATTATAAATAAACAAGAAATAAATAGACAAAAGTTACAAATAGAAAATAAAATAAATACAAAAAGAAACACATGAATAAACATCTATGGACAATACACATAGCCATCTAGCCCCAAACTAAGCAAAGCAGTCACAGAATTAGTACGTTGGCAACCAGAAGGCTAATAGAACTTACTCAGTACCTACTTATATCAGTACTTATACTATATAGCACTTATATCCAACAGAAGGCTTTCCTGCGCTCTTTGCCAGACAAATAAATACATTTAAGGTTTATTTATACAGCTATTAATACTCGCAGGCTCCATAAGGAACCATATTATTCCAACACTTTGGCGCAGCGTAGCGGAAACTACCTTTAAAAGCTGATGTCTTGTGATGCTGTGTTAAGAGCTACGCCGAGTGTTGGCGAGGTGCATAGGACCTTAAGCTGGATCGTTTATTTATCTTATCGTAAAGGTCAGGTACCTTTACGATAAGACGCGTTGTGCCTCATAACCCCAAGTAGAAGGCCCGCTAAGTGAAGCTTTTGACGTTGCTTCATTTTTAATATTGAATGAGCGTTCAAAAATGGACTTACGTGACCCCTTAGTGGAATGTTGAAACAAAAACGAGCACAGGCATTCTGTACCCGTTGAAGGAGTCTTTGTGTCCTAGCCAAAGGCCGCGGGCTAAAAACAATATCAGTATAGTTTAGTTTAGTCACCTCAAAGACTTTACCAGCCTAACTCGATGTACTTCCGATATAATTATATGGCCGACGTACAGTACTTTTAGCCTATAAAACAGTTTCTGACAGACTCTGCAATGAGTTCTTCAAAACGAAGGGCGCAATCCAGTTGAAGTCCAAGGTTATATTGGGAGCGATATAATCTAAGTTGTAGACTATTATGTCTATTTGGGTCAGACGATTCAACTAGGCAAGTCCAACTTCGACAAAGAGGTCAGCCGACGAATCCAACTCGGATGGGCAGCGTTCGGGAAATTACAGCACATCTTCTCGTCACAGATACCGCAGAGCCTCAAGACGAAAATCTATAATCTGTGCGTGATTATAGACTTTTGTCGCTAACTATTGGCCTCATACACAAGCTCAGAGTCGAGCAACGTGCTATGGAGAGAGCTATGTTGGGTGTTTCACTACGTGATAAAATCCGCAACGAGGAAATCCGTAGTAGAACCAAAGTCACCGACAGGCCATATAGCTCGCAGAACTGATAACCGTTGAGGAATAAAAGTTCTCAAATGGCGACCAAGGACAGGAAAACGAAGCGTAGGACTGACGATATTGTAAAGATAGCAGGAAGTAGGTGGATGTAGAGGGCTCAAAATCGTTCTTCCTGGAAATTTATTGGGAGGAATCTATCTACTAGAGGGAGCAGTGTAGAAAACATTGTATCCAATAGTCTCTAAGTTTATTTATGTTTTTGCTTATAATATCGAATGTTTAGTACAATAAATAGAATGTTTAGTACAATAAATAGTAAGAATAGATCCTAAAACACGTAGGGTTAGTGTGGTAGTGTTTGTGACGTTTAAATAAACAACTAAAGTGAACGTAATTATGGTAAAGATTTGAAAACAAAGTGACAATTATAAGTTTCCTGGATTGAAAGTGACTAAATACATTAGTGCAAAACTGTGACCTGTGCAATTTCTGTGAATAATAACTAATAACACTCCGGTATTTGATAAACTGTTGAGATCTCTAAAAAATAACCTACAATATTTTATTTTTTGTCTGAGTGTTTAATGACTTTGCCAAATACATACAAGTATATCTATCGTGAAGTAGAAAAAGTTGTGGTACTTGCCAAAACAGAAAACTAGAACTTACCCAAACTCAGGGCAGCGCCATCTAGCTTTGACTAGTACAGGCGTTTTTGGTAGAGCAATAAAGAAATCTGAGCACCTACCTAAAACTGGATTACTAACAGTAGACTGGTAGAGACATAGAGCAAAAATTATATTCCTAAAAATCAGGCTTCAGAGCTAGAAAAACTGCTACACGATCTAAGATTACATATCAGAAGTGACATTAATATTACTTTCAATGAGCAATAACAAAGAATAACTACCAGAATTAATAAAAACATTGAAAAAAATTCAAACGTATTCAACTGGAGATCGACGAAATAAAACAAACTAAAGAAGATCAAGAACTCTTTTCTTGATCTTCTTTAGTTTGTTTTACTTGATTACTTGCAATCATTGAAAAGCAAATTAGAGCGAGAAATCTCATATTTTTCGGAGTAGAAGAAGGTGAGAGGTCGTACGAAGATCTAGAAAGAACAATTGTAACCATCATACATAAGATGGGCATTCAATGTAACATACATGTTCTAGAAATGGTCAGGAAGAAGGAAAAATTGAGAAAAGAAAAAATAAGACCAATTAACATAACTTTCACAAAATATGGCAAGAAAGTATGCATTCTCAAAATAAAAAAAAAACTCGAGAACACCAATATTTATATAAAAGATGATTTTTCGCCTCAAATCCTGGAAGTTAGAAAGTCGCTTCAAGGAAAACTACAGAAAGAGAGGAGCGAAGGGCATAATGCCTATCTAAGATATGACAAAATTGTTGTAAGAGAATCTAATCAGACCCTACGAGACGGCAACTCAAAAAAAGGGAGCTTGCAATTACTCCTCCTAAATATGTGAAAAATATAGATGAGCTGGTAAAGTACCAGACGGCAAAGAAGAATAACCAAAGATCTATTAAAAAGTTTGTCAAAAAACGAAATGAGCCAGCAACACCAGCATTCTCTTCAAATATAGCTACTCGAGATTCAAGCCAATAGCAACCAGCAAAGCCTTCTTACACTGCCGCCAATGACTCTACAATAAACAAAAATCTCGAAGATAACAAACGAATAAAAAACGAAGATAACGAACGAATCAAGACATTAGTTGGAATTATTTGAAGAATTATTGGAATTATTGGAAGAATTGGAATATGCACTTACATCAATAAAATTGTAGGTATATGCGAAGTACGTCGAGAAGTATATGCAATTGAATATAGAGAAGGATATCATAATTTTCACTCAAAACGGGATATTTACCATGATATATGAGTTTTTTGCTTCTCGATATTTCGGCACAGTTGCATGCGCCATGATCACGAGATAAACTGAAGTCTTTGCGGGTGGATGTTATTGGCAGACAAAATGGTCTACCCTCTTTCTCAGTCTTTTACTGCGAACATTACCCCTACTACCGGTTTCACTGTCGAAATATCGAGAAGCAGAAAAACTCATATATCATGGTAAATATCCCGTTTTGAGTGCAAATTATGTGCAAAACCATGATAGTTTTAAAAGAGAAGGATATCGTCTCTACACATATGGTGAAATCAAAGGACGTAATGGAGTAAGATTTCTAGTGAAAAAACAAAGCCATATAACCATATAAGTTGAGAATTTCACTGGGATTTCTGACCGAGCTGCGCTAATTACCGTCAAAATATACGGTTGAATATTTACCATAGTACAGGTTTACGCACCTACTTCAAGCGCACAAGATAAGGAAATAGAGGCGTTCTATAGTACCTTAGAACAGATCGCCACAAAAAGTGAGACTAATTCTTCGTTGATTCTGTATATGAGATAGAGCACTCAATTGACAAGCTAAAACCGGAAAATAGTCCCGGGCCAGACGGCATAACAAATGAGATGCTATGCTTAAACATGCTATAAAACGGAAAAGGATTGTTATCAGAACCACTAACGACACTATTTAACATTATTTTACACAACAAAGAAATCTCAGAACAGTGGGTATGTTCGAACATAGTGCTACTCTTTAAAAAAGGAAACCCTAAATTGATCTCAGATTATAGACCTATAAACCTCATATCATGTATATCATGTATAAAGTATTTTCAGCGACCATTCTAAGACGTATTACCAAGATCTTAAGGCGCTGCCTCACCGGGAGCATTCGCGTGCAATGTAACATATAGATTCGACTTTGAGAATTACATTACAATACTACCTCCCTGACCGACGAGCGTTCGCGTGTAATGTAGCATTATAGATTCGACTTAAGCATTACATTACAATACTACCTCCCTGACTGACGAGCATTCGCGTATAATGTAACATTTAGTATATATTTGAATTTGTATCATTACAAGGTGCGCACTTTAATGCTCGGTTCTCCTCCTTCACTGATGTAAACTCGTTTTGTATCATAACAGTTTGTGCACTATAATGCTCAGTTCTCCTTACTCACTGATGTAATGCTCAACTCTGTAACGTTACATTACACGCGAATGCTCCCGGTGAGGGAGCGCCTTTAGACGAAAACCAACCTGTGGAGCAAGCTGGGTTTATGCGCGCTTTTACTACTGTAGATCACATCCACACTTTAAAAATGGCCATACAAAAATATAATATGACGAAGGGCTGTATTTATGTTTCGTAGATTATAGCAAAGCCTTTGACTCTATACTACATGATGCTACATGGCAAGCTCTATAGCAACTTTTATGATTACATCGATATCATAAAAGAAATATACCGCTATAGTACAGCTAGAATCGTGCTAGAACAGCCAGGTCAGAGTTTTAAAATTGAGAGAGGAGTAAAACAGGGAGACCCTCTTTCAGCGAAACTATTTATAGCCATACTAGAGCAAATTTTTAAATCCCTGAATTGGGATAACAAGGGGCTGAAAATACACGGCCCTGTCCCATCTCCGATTTGCCAATGAGCTCGTTTTACTGTCAGAGAATCCAATCGATCTACAATACATGATTTAAACTATTTGTTTTGAAATATATAATAGGGCTAAGGTACCGATGACTCTTACGACTGCAGATCTAGAGTATGTCAATAAATATGTGTACCTCGGACACCCAATTTCATTTGAAGCTTGTACAGAACTGGAGATAGAACAGAGAACTAAAAGTACCTGGGCTAAATACTGGGCAATGAAGAAAATCTTCAAAAACAAACTGTCTTCCAAAATTAAAACAAAAACTATGGAAACATGCCTACTCCCATGCCTCACCTACGCATGTCAGACATGGTCTTAACTGCGCAGAATCTTAGACGTATAGGGATATGTCAAAGAGGAATAGAAAGGAGTTTTTTGAACCTTAAATTAAAAGATAAAGTAAGAAACATAGAAATTAGGAAAATAACCAAAGCATCAGATGCTACTCAAAAAGTTTTATCCCTAAAATGGAAATGGGCAGGACACATCCAGAGACTGAACGATGAGAGATGGTCCAAAACAATAACAAATTGGCACCCAATCCATAAAAAACGTAAAAAAGGAAAACCGTATAAAAGTTGGGAAGACGACATTGTAAAAATAGCAGCCAAAGAGTGGAGCAGAGTCGCTAGAGATAGAGCAAGATGGAGAGAGCTGGAGGAGGCTTTTGCCGCTTAAAGTGGTCCTTACACGTTTACAATATAGTAATTAGGTTAAAATAATAGTTAAATGTTTTGTGAAAGGAACAATAAAAGCTTATATTTTGTGCAGCAGTTGACTTCTTGAAGGCTGATATGATGATGCTGATCCGAGATTTAGTGCATTTTTTTTTTATAATAGCTACTTTTATTTAGTTACGAGTATGTGTGATACAGGATTCATATTATGTGAAATATTATTAACGAATTCTATTTATTCAAGTTATAAATTTACATAAATAATTATTAATTACTATATTATTACAAAATACTTATGTACATCAAAATGAACTTCACAACAAAAAATATATGTTGTTTTGTATTGGATTAGGTCGCACTTCTTGAAACCATTTATTTCGACGTTAACATCTTGTGGAACATAAAAATTTTTTTTGGGGAGTTGTTTATGTAGTATTTGTACATAATGGTACGAAAAAAAGCATGATAACTCGTAAGGTTTGTCATTTTTTAAATATTTATTAATACTAGTGGTCGAAATTCAACCATAATGAATTAATAATTAATGATTTTTATGCATAATTAAAAAAAAATATTAGCATTCTGCACTCCTTCTCTATATACACTATAAGTGTGTGAAATTTCATACTCCTCCGTCCGCGCAATTTTCGTAAAAAGGGGTACAAAGTTTTTGATTAACGTATTAATAATAACAAGATTTGATTTATTTAAAGTCAAAACTTTTGATTTTGAATTGATTTAGAGTCATCATTAGTTTTTCCATTTTGATAAATGTTTATATGATCTGCAAGTATTTGTCTCGGATCTGAGGGTTTCTATGTTTTTTATGATCTGAGTGTTCTATGTTTCTATGTGTTTTTTATGTTTTTTATGATCTGAGTGTTCTATGTTTCTATGTGTTTCTATGTTTTACAAAAAAAAATTATAAAAATAGTGTTTATCTGTAACGAACTATTTCACAGGCATAATTAGGGGCCGCTGTGTGAAATGTCCAACATAATTTATAATTTTTTTGATACAACATGCATTAAACTTTTTAAATATGTGTGTAGTATGGGAACCGGTTATCCTTGTGAACCTATTTTGAAATAAAATGAAAAAAATAAATAAAAAAAAAACAGAACGTGTCGCGGAATACGCATTTGGAATGAAGTCCCTTTCGTATGCAGGGTTCGCATAATTAATCATTAACGTGCCAGGCTCTCATTCTTTCCCACCACTCTCCTTAATTTTGATTATTGATGCAATAAATAACTATATTCATAAATTTATTTGCAATTTACATATTTATTCATTTGTTTTTAAAAGATTGTGGTTATCATACAAGAAATTTTGTACTACATATTTTGATTTCGTACAATATTACTCATAGTTACTTTCGTACAAACGGTTATTAACTGACACGTTTGAAATGTGTGTGTACTTTCTTGTACTCGTTTTTCGTAGTTAAGGTAGTTAAAAGATGAATTATGCAAAAAAGCGCTAGGACCAGGACGAGTTTCTTGACAGTTCTTCTCGGGTTAGGAGGAATTGGCACCTAAATTCACATAGTATGTATGTTTTAAAGTGATCCTTGTGATAGTATTGAATTAAATATTTTTTGACTTGAATTTGACTTAGACATTATTGCATTTTTCGTATTGCATATCTTATTATTTTGAAATCTAAATATAACCCATATTACTTGCAGATACTGAAATGAGCAGATGTGATTTTTTAATATATTTTAGGGTTTTGAGTTTATCCATCACAAAACAAACATACTGATAATTCAATCTTTTTCTTTTATAATATTATTAGCTGCTGCCCGTGGCTTCGAACGCATGATATCTATATTAAAAGTAGCCGATATCCGTCCCCAAGATACAATCTAACTTCTTCTTTCGTGTCCATTTTCTCTCATAAAAATTAAATTTGCCTCTACCAAAATGTTGTGGCCGACGATGGGACACGCAGATTGTAGTTTTCAGGAAAGACAGACGACGGCAAAGCATTCCAATCCTTGGCTGTAAGCATTATAAATGTGGAAGCAAAGCGCTTTGTTCGTAAGGGTGGTAGGTTGACAAGGTATGGATGGTATTGAGCGGTACGTCTGCTTGTCCTGTTGTGAAAATATGTTATTTATAGTCGTGCTAGAGGTTCCCTTAGACCCTCATTCAGAGCCTAGATGTCGAATCCAACCTTTACGCATTTCATAGTCAAAACAGACACCCAGTTTTACAGTTGGATTTCCTAGGGTTTGGATTTCCATCCACCAAACAATTCTCTTCATTATAATTTTGCGTGTAGGTGTAGTACATTTTATTTAATAATAAAATGTTTTTGAAGTATTTATTAGCACTTGAGCCCTATATCCAAGCGGTATATTTACAAATCAGGCTATTACTCAAAATGTTGCAAAGCCTTTCTAGCTAGGTGATAGTTATGCATGTAATTTCATCAACATATATCATCATCTTCCTGCCTTTTTCCCACATTATGTGGAGTCGGCACATGTGTTCTTCTTCCATTCTCATTTCTCATCAGCCGTCAACACTCACTCCTTTCTTACTCATGTCATCTTTCACACAATCTATCCATCTTTTCTTTGGCATAGCTCTACTCGTAAATCCATCAACATTCATACCAAGCACTCTCCTAGTTACATGCCATTCTTCCCTTCTCATTACATGTCCATAACATGCTAGCCTATTGCTCCTTATCTTTTCATTCACTGGTTTTTTCCTGTCACTGGCCATTTTCACACTTCCTCTTATGTACTCATTCCTTACTCTGTCCATTCGCGTCACTCCACACATCCATCTCAGCATTCGCATCTCAGCCACGTGCACCTTTTGCCAAACGGGGAGACACTGACCTTCCAAAAATCATCACTTTAAAGCTTAATTATTATACGAATATAATTTCTTTGGAAGGTTGCATGTGTGGATTGTGTGTGCTTGCCTTTTACTAACGCTTTGCATGGCTTTTCAATTGCGGGCGGAAGGGCACCTCCCTTCCTCCCGCAATTGAATTGAACATGCGTCTGCATCGTGTCTAACTTTTTGAGAATAGATTGTCGGAATAGTACTAAATATTTGTTCATCTATTTAATGTTTTGTAATGGATTTCCGCAAAGTCACGCCTGAATCAATTATCTATTGAAGATAGGTACATAAAAAATTGCCCATGTCTTTCTCCAAAGTCTCATCTATGTCTATTCCGAAATTCATCATATGTTCAGCAGTATGTTTCATAATGGCGGAGATATGGGGGTTGATAACGTAAAATAAGTTATATTTCAGTCATTTTGCGAATTTTCAAATGTTCGCGAAGTCTTCAGCTCACAGATCCACTAATTAATTAGTAGGGATATAAAGAATACAAGAACAAAGTATCCTCGCCTTAATTAGAGACAGTAAGAAAAGTGCTATTGGACACATTCTTAGACATAATTTTCACTCAAAACGGGATATTTACCATGATATATGATATTTGCAAAACCTTGATAGTTATAAAAGTTCTTAGATATAGTTTACTTCACTACATAATATAAAACAAAGTAGCTTCCCGCTGTCTGTCTGTCCCTATCTATGCATAGATCTTTAAAACTACGCAACGGATTTTGATGTGATTTTTTTAATAGATAGAACGATACAAGAGGAATGTTTATATGTATAAAACATGCATAATATAGTGGAGAAACACTGATCATTTTAGAGGTTTCTAATCACATTAGATTCTGTAGTATATTTAGTATTAGCATTGCACCCGTGCGAAACCGGGGCGGGTCGCTAGTATGAAAATAAGTCAGAGTTAAATTACACATTGGCTTAGCTAGATTGTAATACTATTAGAGTATAATTTAATTTGTCAAATTTTGCCACTAAACCATTTATATACAGTTCTAAATTTCATCATTATTTAACTGATAGTCTGTGAGCAAGATCTTTGATTAAGAGCGGACAGACAGACAAACGGACTAAGTGAAACTATAAGGTTTCCTTATATGCTTCGAAATTATAAACAGTGGAAATGAAAGAAATATATCTTTTATTCAATAATATCACGTTAGAGCTGGTACGGCGGCTGAATGTGCCGAGAACCTAAAAAGGCGCAAATATGCCGGTATTGAAAAGGCCTACATATCTGAGCCTTTTGGGGTCGAGACTCTGGGCCCATCGCGTTTTCAAAATTATTTCACTGCCACTGGACACATTGCGTTACCCAAGAGCTGGCTCCTATCTGGCTGTGATCTGGATCAGTTGAGCTATCTATAGATCGTTTTAAACGGCCCCAAAATAGCTCAACTGTAGTAATTGTTTTATATAATTATATTTTAATCTGTACATTTATTTAATTAGGTAAATCTGTAAATTATTAATAAAAAAAAGGACTTTAAAGATTTAAATTAATTTGATAATCTTATCATAGGTCATTAGCATTTTAATCACGGTACAACTTCTTTTATCAAGACGACTGTATAACTTATATGTAGTAGGTATGTAGGTATTCATAGGTCATTAACCTAGACCTAGATACCTATCTTCGTCCCTATAACATGGAAGATACCGCGCATGCGCCGCATCGATCCATAGACATTGCACAAAACTGCATTTTGGGTTTAATGCTATGTATTTAAACAAAGCCGGAAATCGTTAACATGTCTTAAAATAGTGTTACAAAGTGGATTTTAGTGAATAAGGAAATAAAATCAAGGACTGCGCGAGTTATTTAGTTATTGAGACATCGATTAAGATTATATTGCCTCAATTCATGTTGTTACAACAAAAAGGCGGGACAGCAGCGCTTAGACTCGAAGAGAAAGGCTCAGGGAAGAACCAGTGACCAGAGAGGAGCACCAAAGAGTCCCAATGAAGGCTCTTTTAAGGAAGCCACTCAGGAAGATCCCTTTCTACAAAGCTTTGTAAGTATTTCGGAGTTTTTATACAAATGTTAATCTCTTAATGAGTTTTATTAGTTTACTAATTTCGATAATGTGCTGGTGGTGATTCTATAGTTTCGATGGACTAGCTTAAATATCGTTCAATACAAATTTTTTTGTCTTACTTAGAGAAACGTCTCTCAACATCTGTCGATAGTTAATCACTGCTTAAAATATTGCCATCCTTTTTTGGAAGTTAATGCCAGATAATTTTTGGCCGTCTTGCGAATCAAACATTGCGCTCTTATCTAACTAATATTATAAATGCGAAAGTAACTCTGTCTGCCTGTCTGTCTGTCTATTTGTTACGTTTTCACGCTTAGTTACTAATAAAACCGGAAATAACTCGAGAAAATAAATAATACTAGCTGCTGCCCGCGGCTTTGCACGCACGGTAAGCGCATAAAAAAAAAAGGTTCTTCTGCAAGGTCTCATCTATCTCTATAATAAATTCATAAAAATCGGATTCCCAGGATAAACATAGGTAGGTGTTTGTTGTGTGTGGGGGGTTCTGTGATAAAGTATCATAAGTATGTATTTAAAAATAAATTACTTATCTGGCCATCATAGTACAAGGTATGCTTAGTTTGGAGCTAGATGGTGTTGTGTGCATTGTCCACCTATGTTATTTTATAACAGACAGACAGACGGACATTGCGAAGCTATAAAGGTTCCTTGGTGGACTTTGAAACCCTAAAAATACACAAAAACAGATAAATTAAGTACTCAGTACATTACTTCCATAATAGCTTGCATTGGTAAAGCGATCTCTTTATACTGTCTGTTTTTAGTCATTGTATGTAGTTGGTCGACTCCACCAGACAACATATGAAGGTGGTTTAGAGCTGTGATAGCAGCTGTCAGGTTCGACTTAGCGCAGTCCAGCTGCTTTATCTCGCATGTTATCTCTCGGACCATACTCTCGCTGCACTCGGCTTTCTTATTTATATCCGCCACCTGGAATTAAGTAGAGTCCTTCTTATAATCACATATTAGCTAATGTGACGTTGAAATCTATTGCAATTTTTATTCGTAAACGTTAGAATCCCATTGACCATATTTTATTACGATATTTGATAATGAAAACTTTAAACAGTGAAATGATTGCAAACCTTGAATTTGCTTGAAATTTTTAAAACATTCACTGATTTTAAGATGAGCTTAGCTTACGAAGTGTATTTAAGAGCTGCTATTTTTCTGACCCAAAGCAGGTAAAAGAGCTCTTAATAAATAAAATAAAAAGATCTTTAGAAATAACTTAACTGTAAATCTTCCAAGTATTCTATCATTGATCACCACGGAATCCTGCCATATAATATATCTTTATATATATGGTGACGTCAGTGGAGAAGAAACTTCGACCACTTCAGCTTGCTGGAGTGGATCCAAGATCCAAGATCGAAGATCTAAATCATCATCAACAGATGAACAAAGGCCAATGAATCATTATCATTGGTATATATGATATATACTATAATCATATATATAGTTATGGTTACGATGGTAACTATTAGGCACCTACAGATTTAAAAAAAATACCTTTAATTCAACTAGGTATCTAACTGAATAATAAAACATTAAGATAGTGAATTAAGATATCACTACCACTAACAAACTAGTCATTCTAGTAATCAATGATGTACTTATTTTTAATCCGTACCAATAAATTATTTATAGCGTCCTTCCGCAAAATATTCGAGTAATTGGCAAAAAGGAGTTTATTTTAACGGTGGTTTTGGGTAATTTGGCCAGGAGTACCGTTGCGGGGGTACAAATACCGTAAATTTAAATTTTAAGGAGCCCTCAACAACTTGGGCATCAAGTCCACGTGTATAATCAGCGCCTGCAATGTGGAGCCTAATTGAATCATTTGTCAAACTTTGAATGTCGTGTCGCAGTTGCATTGATTTGAATGGTTATCCCGTTGACGTATTACAACATTTCGCAACTTTCAAATAATAGGTCAAATTTATTATTGATGCTTATTGTTCCTATTTTTACATGCCATAAAAAATCCAAACTCTCAGATTTATCCTGTCAAATATTTCCCTATCCTACTTTCTAATAATATTACTTTTGTGAGATAATTGTCACTAACTCACAAACCACGGAGTAACAGATGAACGAGTTGGGATGACATTCGGCAAGTCTCTGAAATAACATACCAAAATATAAACCGCTATTAAAATTTAATCAGTAGGCAGGCTCGTAATCTTCTCTAAATTTCAAGGATGACACAGTGATGCGTCTTTTGGTGACGTAGATTTCTGATTTTGGACTGGAAATAGGACAATAGCGAAATCTCCTGAACTAACAATGGTAAACATCGCATTGTTTTGAGAACGCTACCAAAAATTCAAGTTTTAACAGATACCACATTGTCTATAGATAACACATTGGATAATAGTATTTCTGAAAATCTATAGATACCACATTTCATTTGTTTTGTTCAACCGTCTGCAGCGTAAGTGGACCACCACGTCGGATATTTCGCGTCGCGTAATTAAAGTGACACAAAGTTTGATTTCTTGGCATGATGTTCAAGCAGGCTTGGCTTTTGCCATGCAGTAAGTTTGTAAGTAATTTCGTGTAAAAGTATAAACCAGTAGCAGAGCAAGCATTTGCAAGCTACTTGCATGCTATTCCGCTAGCTACGACATAGCCATCATCTAAGCGTTTCGTAGCAAGCGTAGCACAAGGTGCTACAACAGCTGGAAGGACTTATGAAGATCTTGAAGATAACTGAAGCAAGAAACCTGAAGCCATCCGGGATTGAATACAGAACGCTCTTCTAGGTATTTGGTGTTCTGTATTTTTGCTCTGAAACTGCTGTCATTTCACCTGGAGTTCAGAAAACATTTGAAGCAGCAGCTGGACAGGCTAATGAAAATGCTGAAGTTCCTATACATTTAGCATCTCCATTAGACCAGCCAGCTCTCTTCTACCTTCTCTTCGAGCAACAAGAAGTTTCTTTCTAGGTGTTTGTATTGTATATTTTGTATTTGCATATGCGCCAAAACTTTTTGCCATTTCACCTGGAGTCTAGGAAACGGATTCAGTAATAGAGTTTCAGGTCCAAATTTATACAAGTCTCATTCGAATCGGTTCAGCCGTTATTGCGCGATTGAGCTGCGAATATACATTGAAACATCCACACACTTACTTATATAATTGTTTGAGTAAGATTTTGACGACCTATGTGGCGCAGTGGACTAAGGTCCGGTTGAAACGCAGAAGGTTGCGGGATCGATTCCCGCCGCGGAACAAATGTTTGTATGATCTGCAAGTATTTTGGTTTGGGTGTTTCTATGTATAATATATGTATTCACAAAAAAAGTGTGTAAGTAGTATATCAGTCATCTGGTACCCATAACACAAGCTCTGCTTACTTTGGGACCAGATGATGTTGCGTTTAGATAAAATTAGATAAAAAAAATATAATTAAAATATCCGATTATCCTAAAACTAAAAAGTAGAAAATAAATAATAGTTTAAAAAAACTAAAATGCCAAAAAACTCAAAATACTAAACTAAAATACTAAAAAGGAAGGAGAGACGTGAACCTTTCTCTGTAAATTGCTCAGACACAAATATAGGCGTTTTCTCGTTCTTCGTAAAGCCAAAGTTCATAGCACGGAGTTTACTCTGGTTTTTGATGTGGTGAATTTTACACTTTTTTATGACGTCAGTCTTCAAGGTAGTAGAGGAGAATTTAACCACAATTGGTGTGCTTTTCGGTCCATCTTTCTTTTCTCGTACTCTGTAAATATCTCTTATATCTGACTTATTGATGTTGCAGTCAATAGATTTTCCTAAGCGCTGAACCATATTTATGAGATCTTCTTTATCCTTTATCTCTATCCTCGACGACAAATTTATTGTTTTTTTAACCTGAAACGAGCGAATTTAGGCCATTCCATTGTTAAGCCGCCACTGCTATGATTTGGAAGGTCAAGGCCAGACATTATGGGTTTTTAGGAAGCTAACAGTGTGTACCTTAATTAAATTTAAGTTATATTTGCAAACAAACCTTTAATTAAAAAAAAAACAAGTGTCGAAACCAAAATGCAGGAAAATTCCCCTATGTGCGATTTCTATGCTCTCGAATTTATTAACCGACTTTATCAAAAAGGAGGAGGTTCTCAATTCGTCGGATTTTTTTATGTATGTTCACCGATTACTCGAAAACGGCTGAACTGATTTGGAAAATTATTTTTTTGTTTGGGTGGTCCCATATAAATTTTATCAAAATCGGTCGAGCTGAAAAATAAACGAAAATATAAAAATTGTATACATCGATGATGTTTTCATGTACTTTCATACCTCGCTGTCTCATTGGAGCGTGGCGTTTATTTGGCCTACCCATATACAATATACTATATACAAAATACATCTACTTTCCACTAAAAATGTATTATAGGCTCAAATTTCATTCAATGAAGTCGGTTTCTTTTTAGTTTTTAAAACGTAATTATATTATTTTATGATTTGTATTGTATATTTGTAGCCACTGTACTTAGGTTTTTAGACCACGTAATAGCAGTGCTCTCGCACGTCACGCTGCCTGATCACAATGATGAACGGCCGTTTAAATGTGGTAGCAAAACAAACGAATTTGATTCTTATTCATAGTGTCCCTAAAGTTAAATCGCCAAGCCCATGTCAGCATGCATAGTGATGGCTTCCGAAGTCATTAAGGATACAAATGACTAGTGGTCATCTCAGCACAGTAGCTCTGCACTGTAGGGTGAGGGTTCGATTATCTCCCAGGATAAACATTTGTGTGATGAACATAGTTGTTGGTTCTGTGTCTGGGTGTTATAAAGCATCATAATGTATTTAAAAATGTTTCAAGTATTCTATCAGTCATCTAGTCACCATAATACAAGCTATGTACTAAGCTATGTATGTAAGCTATATACTTTCCTAACTGCCTGTTTCTATTGTATTTTCAATTTCCGTGTGTGTATGTGTACCAAATAAATAATTATTCTATTCTATTCTATTCTATTCTATGCTTAGTTTGAGGCTACATGGTGTTGTGTGGAATGTCCTTTAATATTTATTATTTACATATTTATCTAGTTATAGGTTTCCAAATCAGGCTGTTACTCAAAATATACGACTTTTAAGCTTAATATTTACCAATCCTATCAATATTTGTATCGAAAAACTGCTTAAGAAACCTCGTCATATCATTGTAAAGCCTATTAAAATTATGTACATTTCAAATCAAGTTTCAAGCTACGAAATCCTAACTACAAAAACTAAACATTTCCAGACCAGATATTGAAGAACCAAACTTCGTAAAAGACTTCAACTACCAAGAGCTCTTGTATACTGGTTAGCTGTGATCATTCTGTACCATTTCAATCTTGGTCTTAATTTCTATGCAAATTAGTACTAGGTAAAGCTCTTTAGAAAATGGTCGTTGATTGATACGATGTCCAGTTTTACAAGACTAGTTTTTTCATTGCTAATGTTAGGGACTAGAGGTCTTCTGTATTTGGATAAGTTAACTAACTGTCAGTCAGGGACCGCTACTTTCCTCGACCGTACGTTTTGTTTTAAAAATATTTTAAGTGTTTTTATTTTATATTGCTAGTAAAAATGGCTGACACGTGAGTGATATATCAACTTATTTAGTTATTAATATTTTTCTCGCATATTTTAGGTAGTCAGAGGCACGTCCAAACATTATAATTTGGCTCACAGTTTTGCACAGCAGTTATAAACGTGACAGGTTGACCGCCAATTACCTATAGACAGAAAAGATTAGTGTCCACTGACACAAATCTTTTAACTTAATGGTTCCAGGGTATACCCGTTTCCTAATGATGTTTTATTCCAACGTTTAGAAGTTCTGATCCGTATCTGTCTGACGATCTCTGTGACGCAGTGGGCCAAGGCCTGGCTGAGACGCAAATGGTTGCGGGTTCGATACCCGCCCCGGGACAAATGTTTGTATGATCTGCAAATATTTAAATCGGGTCTAGGTGTTTCTATGTATAATATGTATGTATTTACAAAAAAAAAACGTATATCAGTCATGTGGTACCCATAACACAACAACACAAGCATTGCTTACTTTGGGGCCAGATGATGCTGTGTGCAATTTCTGCCATTATTAGATATTATTGTTATTGTATAGGTATAGCTATGTTGGGTGTTTCACTACGTGATAAAATCCGCAACGAGGAAATCCGTAGAAGAACCAAAGTCACCGACATAGCACTCAAAATTTGCAAGTTTAAGTGGCAATGGGCAGGCCATACATATAGCTCGCAGAATTGACAACCGTTCTGGAATAAAAGTTCTCGAATGGCGACCATGGACGGGAAAACGAAGCGTAAGACGACCCCCCGATGGACTGACCCCACCCGATGGACTGACGACATTGTAAAGATCGCAGGAATTCGGTGGATGTAGAGGGCTCAAAATCGTTCTTCCTGGAAATCTATTGGGGAGGCCTATGTTCAGCAGTGGACTTCATAAACGCTGTTATGATGATGATGATGACAGGTACTTTATGCACTGGAGCATGACATTACTGGGGGAGAGAGACAACACATTTGTCACGTGTTGCCATTACAAGATAATTGAGGCAATTTGAGTCAAGTTCTTATCTAGTTATTTGTAGGTGTATACTTTGCACTCAAAACGGGATATTTACCATGATACGTGAGTTTTACTGCGTAATATTCACTCAAAATGGGACATTTACCATGATATTTTTTGAGTTTGAGTTTTACTGCATCTCGTTATTTCGGCACAGTTGCATGGGGCATGATTACGAGACTTGGTGCCAAAATATCGGAAAGCAGTAAAACAAGGGCAAATATTCCGTTTTGAGTGAAAAATTATGTTCATAGCCATGATAGTTTCAATAGTTATAATAAGTTATAAAGTAATAAATATAGTTATAATAAGTATGTATCTACAAAAAACTATATAATCAATATATCAGTCATGTTATACCCATAACCACAAGCTATGCTTACCTTGGGGCCAGATGATGCTGTGCGAAATGTTTGGCATTATATATTTATTACTAATTTATTTATTGATGACCCGTGCGGTTACAACTTCATCAAATTATTGTAATAATTACAGAGATTAACAAAGTTACGGATAAATATTGATAGATGGCGCTAGCGGCCACCCGCGGCTTCGGGCGCCCCGTTCCCGTTGTTTTTCTGGGATAAAAAATAGCCTTTATCCTAATCCAAGTTACCTACTATATTCATTTTAAGTTTCATCCAAATCGGTCAAGTGGTTCTTGAGTTATAAGTGGTGTAACTTACACGACTTTCTTTTATATATATATTGAGATTTATCAACAGGTGGGTTGTATACTGATATGCTTAATATTAAAAATCCTATTTCCTTTCAGATATAAAGACACAAACATGAACCTCGTATGTCAAATGCTAGGATATGCCTTCACCTTCGTGATTCACGTCTCCAACCTGGCATTCCTGGAGGTGATGAAGGGGAATGAGTCTCCCACCATCAGCAACGATCCAAGGATCAAAATGTTTAGAGATCTCTTGTTCAGATACTTTACATGTTGGACTGTGGTATGTTAATTAAATCATCATCATCATCATCATTTAGCCCGATTGCACCCACTGCTGGGTATAGGCCTCCTCTTTATAACGCCACTCTTTCCGGTTGGTTCCCGACAACGCTGACAATATCATTCGACCGTCGGGCGGGTGGTCTGCCTCTTGGCCGTTGAGCATCCCTTGGCCACCACTCCGTTACCGCCTTTGTTAATAAAATAAATAAACAAAAATATTTTCAAAAACATACATAAGATACATTATAACACCCAGACACAGAATAAACATCTCTATTTCTAATAAACATCCAGGCCCTGACTGAAAACCAGCGCAGGTTTTCATGGTAGGTAGACACTATCAACCATGTAGAGCAGCTCTATGCTGAGTTCAGGACCTTGTTGGCCTGACCTGCTCACACAGAGCGGGACTAGTTAGTGCTTATGTTTGGCCTACCAATGGGGTGTAGGCACCCCATTGGTAGGCCAAACGTAAGCACCAAGTAAGTACTAGGGTACTTACCTACCTACTTGGTTCGTAGGTCTTGGTACCTGGTCTGGCATGATAGGTTCCTAATTAGCTACGCGATGTAATTTGTTTTATATAGTTTATTGTTTTTAATTTTTCATATCTTTGTTATTAATTTTTTCAATTCATCCGCTCTGTAATGTGTTGTCAAATGAACAAATTTTCTTTCTTCTTTCTTCTTTTCTATATTCGTTACACAACTGTGTGTCCGAGAAAGGAATCGAAACCTCAACCACAAACTATAGGATGCTAACCTCAACTTACAGAAATCAGAGCAACTATCAAATGAGCTGACAGGCCCGTCAAAATATATTATCAATCCTGATTTGTCTTTGTCAATCATTATGTCCCAGGCCGTATTCTATGATAAATGGAGTTGGCATATGTTTTCTGCTTCTATCTATCAGCTCTTAGCTGTCATCTCAGTACTCAGGCCTTTTTACCCGATTGCCAAATAAGGGCAATATTTTTAACGGGTATATTTTATGAATGTATATTTATATATTCCTTTCGACAATTTAGATATAGTTATATTTGTCTTCGTCTTCAGGAGTGGCGTTACAGTCGCACAATACAAATCAACTCCGTAAACTTTTAATCATAAAAAATAAATAAAGCAGAAAATTAGTTCTTACAGTGTTGAAGTAACAAAATATAATAAGAAATAATAAGTGTTTTCTAAACGAAATACGCAAAACTAATGACAATAAAGTGAAATTCAAAGTGAAGACAGAAGACAGTGAACACTGGGATTATAAGATCTACAAAATGACTATAAACATAGTGTAAAACAACGTGAATCAGTGATATAAATAATCCAAACAATAATAAGTTATTAACGAGGAGTAAAGTGACAAAAGAACAATACAAAACAGACTGTGCCGTAAGCTCAAAAAAATAGATGACGGTGGCAAAACATTCTTTAACACAACAAACAAAATTACCTCAATTTAAAAAAAATATACACAGCATTGAACCACGAAATTTGACGTGCATCGCAGCGACTCTTAGCCGCTCGCTGACACACCTCGGCTGCAGTGCCAGACTACCGAGTTCGCAACCCAGCGGCGCCCGTAGACTTTTTGCATTTTTCCTTATTTGGTATTACATTTTGCTGATAGCAAAAACCAAAATATAGCCATTAGAAAGCACGCAAAGTAAACATGGAGGAACTCATGAATGCAATCACAGCTATTGGCAAACAAATCCATGAAACGGACACAAAGTTATCATCAAAAATAGATGGTTTAGATGGGAAAATTTTCAAAAACAAATTGATAAAATAAAAATAACACAAGTGAAACAAGAGGAAAGTCTGGATTATCTTGAAAAATAGATAAGGGTTCGAAACTTGGTGTTTTTCGGAGTACCAGAGCAAGAGGAGTCTTATTTTGAGCTCGAAAAAGTAATACTAAGAATTTTAATCGAAGACCTATAAGTAGAGTGCCACTCAAATGAAATTCAACATGCAAGGCGCATCGGGAAGAAGGGAGAACAACCTAGACCCATTAATGTGGGCCTTACCACATATGGTAAAAAGGTCTTAATATTGAAAAATAAATATAAACTAGACAAAACTGAATACTATATAAAAGAAGACTTTCCCCCAAAAGTTCTGAAGGAACGAAAACTCCTACAAGAGTAGCTGAAAAAGGAAACACAAAAGGGAAATAAGGCTTTCATTAAATACAACAAATTGATTGTTAGAGAACCAACTACCACACAATTAAACGATAGAAAGTTCACTAAAAAAAGAACCCTGCCTAGCCCAACTGCGAGCAAGAAGGAGAGCAGTAGAGCAGCAGTAGAGCAGTTTCTGTTTTCGGTGTATATTTTGTTCAAAAATGAACAAAATATACACCGAAAACAGAAACATAACACAACACCTATCGCTTCAGCCAAGAGAGCCAAATACAAAATCGAAGAACAACTCTAACGATCGATAGCCATTAGCGCCGCCTCCTCTTCCAAAAACCGAAAACAACGAATTTAACAAAAAAGAAAGCATCCCTATACGGCTGGTCACCGCGGGAGAGCTAAACCAAAACCCTCCCGTTCATAAAAATCAACATGTTCAACCAAAGCCACAAGAAAATACTATTTTTATATGTACCTACAATGCACGATCACTGTCCACCGAAGAAAGAATGTTAACGTTAAAGTTTGCTATACAAAATATAAAATACGACATAATAGGACTAGCTGAAATGAGGGAAACAGACTGATCTGAAACGGCAATAGATCGCGACAGATGGAAAGAACTGGAGGAGGCCTTTACCCGAGAGGGGTCCTAACTGAATATATACAAGAAAACACTCAATAAAACACTAATTCAATTTATTCTAAATTATTTTAGGTACTAAAGTATATAAGAATGTTTAGCATATTTAAATTTAAAATGCATGTATTTATTTAACTAACATCTAAGTTACGGAATAAACAGGCTTTTTATTTTATTTTATTTTATAATATTCTTCTTAAAATCCCCAGTATCCTTAGGTTTTGAAAAATAAACAAAATTTCAGTATTTTGGCACGAAATAGTCATATTATAGTAAAAAAAATATAACCAAACCTTTTAAATAACCAAAAAAAGAGCCAAATTTTGGGACTTCTGATCAAAATACCGCGACAAGTAGTTTTGGCAGTCCTCTCTTGATGTTAACCTGACACTGCCTAAAGGGGTCGAAATCTGAAGGTGCAAGGTCAGGACTATACGGCAGATGCATTAACACCTCCCAGCCAAACCCTCTTAATTTTTGCTGAGTGGCTAAAGATGTGTGAGGTCCAGCGTTATCATGATGAAAAACCACACCCCTTCTGTTGATTAATTCCGGCCGCTTTCTCTCAACTTCTTGCTTTAATCTCATCAGTTGTTTGCAGTACAGTTCAGAATCGATGGTCCTGCCTGGTGGTAACAGCTCATAATGAATAATGCCCTTCCAATCCCACCACCCACCACACACACAGCATCACCTTGTTACGAGTTAACTCGGGTTTCGCCACAGTCTGTGAAGCCTGACCGGCCTTTGACCACGACCTTTTTTGCACGTTCTTGACGTACGTGATCCACTTTTCATCACTAGTTATCAGCTTCTTAAAAAATGGGTTGGTTTCATTACGCCGTAATAAAGAATCATAAATGAGTACACGGTTCATTAGGTTTTTTTCAGTGAGCTCGTGAGGTACCCAAATATTGAGCTTTTTTGTGTACCTAGTTTTTTTCAATTGCGCTAAAACTGTTTTGTGGTCAATTCCCAGTTCTTCAGCTAAGTCGTAACTACTGATATGATGATCCTGCTCCACTTTTTCAAAAATGGCATCCACTTTATCCGTAATAGGGCGACCAAAGCGACGTGCATCTTTGACATCAAAATTTCCGGATTGAAAACGCTTAAACCAAATTTGTGCTACTCTCACAGACTGCACTAGGTCCATAAGCATCGCAAATTTTTTTCGAGGCTTGCGTTGCATTTTTACCTTTTTTGTAGTAAAATTTTAAAATGTATCGAATTTCTTCATTAAATTCACTCATCTTGACAGTACGAAAAACAAACAAAAATCACACATTTTCCTAATTTGAATTTGGAATTATGTTCTTCAAAATTTAAACTTTTAATGATACCACAACCAGCCAGATACAAATAGTATAGCCAAAGAGTATTACAAGTTCATACATACTATAATGCGAAAAGGCTTTTTCCCCAACCTAATATTATTGTATATTTTTCTGTATTTTTTTATTTTATACTATTATGTTATTTGATTTATTATGTTATTAATCAATCACCAACCATCTGATTTATTCGTTATCAATCAATATTTTTCCTTTCAACCACAGAATTACGCGTAAATATTTCTATACTGAAATACTTTCTCTTATTTCAGTTTACACAAATACTGAACTCAGTCTTCGGGTTCATCTGCGATGCGTTGCTATTTTACCACAAGGACGATAAGAATTACAAGCTGCCCTCCGAGTTTAGGCTGTCCAGGGAAATAATGTTTGCAGGCATCGTTTGGCCCTGCAGTATGGTGAGTCATCATTTATAGCCGCCCTCATAATTTATGCTCCTATCTTTTGTAGCTTCCTCCATCAATTATGTTGCCACTGTCAATTCATCATCCTTGGCCTTAGTTCTTTCGTTGAAGATGATTTAGGTGGCGTCAGTCAAGTTACAGCAGTCGTTTGTAATTGAAAACCCTCGTTCATGGATCCACTCCAGCAAGCTGTGGTGGGTTAAGTTTCCTCTCCACTGACGCCACTCTGCTTTGGAGTCTGTGATAGCTCAGGCTTTCCTAGGTACCCACACTAACCTCTCGACCTTGCCGACAGGGCCCGCAGAAAAGACAAGTCAGTACATGTGGTGTAGGTTCGCTTGCAGCATAACGGCTGGCACCGAGCCGGGTTTGTTTCAAGTTTTCCTTCTCTGTTGCTAGCTCCTCTGTTAGTCAGCAGCTGCCCGCTGCTGCTGCTGCCCGCGGCTTTGCGCGCATGGTATTTACATAAAAAGTAGCCTATCTCCTTCTCCAAAGTCCCATCTATCTCTATACCAAAATTCATCAAAATCGGTTCAGCGGGTTAGGCGTGAAAACGTAACTAACAGACAGACAGAGTTACTTTCGCATTTATAATATTAGTAGGGATTATTAAAACTAAAAACTATGTTATAAATTGTGACACCGGTAATATCCAGTTTTGTTATAAGTAGTAGTTTATTAATCAGATTGTCCCTGTCCATTATAGGTAAAATAATGATAAAAAAATCAATATTAAAAAATACACAAGAACAATTTGACACTTTATTAGATCCTACAACATTTCGAGTTGCAATTTGTCTACGGTTGGGTGCGCGGTGCTGCGCCCCTCATCGTTGCCAGTGTGGTACAGCGGTTGACCAGCTTGGTCTCCACGGATTATCGTTAGGATTGCCCGCCTCGCAAGTCTTAACGATGTCATTCGTTGGTCACTTACCAGCGTCAACGTATTAGCTGTTCTCGAACGGAGCGGTCTGATACGTGTTGATGGTATAGACACCCTGGCCGCATTTCATCTGTTGGGGACTTCCGTTAGAGCTGGTGCGGCGGCTGAATGTGCCGAGGACCTCAAAAGGCGCAAATACGCCGGTCTTGATAAGGCCTTGAAGTTTGAGCTTTTTGGAGTCGAGACCCTGGGCCTTTGGGAACAGGAGCCCACCGCGTTTTCAAAATTAAGAGCTGGCTCCTATCTAGCTCAGCGTATTAGCATTGCCATTCAACGTGGTAATGCCGCCAGTGTCTTGGGATCGCTGCCCTCTGGTAGAGATCTGGATCAGTTGAGCTATCTATAGATCGTTTTAAACGGTCTTTAGATAGCTCAACGGTAGTGACAACGTGGGTTCATCAGTCCGTCGTTGTCGTTGACAGACGAACCCACGTTGTCACTACCAACGACTCATTCTAAATTGTAAATTGTTTATCGAGCACCTTAGCTTAACAATAAGAAGGTACACGTTACAGATATACATAATTTCATAACCTAAAAAAGTTTCAAGGTTCATAATGTGATACAACTGATACCTAAACTGAGAAAATAAAAATCCTGTATAATAGGTATGAGCACCCACCCTCAATATAGTGAATCTATATTGAGGGTGGGTGCTGATACTGATGATTAGCTAGAAAAAACTGGATAAGTTAACATAGTGTATCTTGTATCTTAAATGTAGGTAAGTATGATGATAAAAACAAACAAAAACAAATTAAAAAGAATAAAATGAACAAGACCTTTGTTTGACAAGGTGATTATGCGTGATACTACGAGTGTGTAGAGATATAATGTGTGTGAGAAGTGTGTGTGTGAGTGTGTGTGTGTGTGTGTGTGTGTGTGTGTGTGTGTGTGTGTGTGTTTGCACGTATGTGTAAGGAAAGCTTGTATGTATGACTTTTGTAATTATTTAACAATAATTTGACAATCTTTAGGTATTCTATAACAATAAATTGAGCAACTAGTATTAACACTTAAACCACATTTTAAAAACTCAACTATTTGACTATTAAACTTATTTAAATTAATGCTATAACTTTTAAAACTATCATGGTTTTGCACATAATTTTCACTCAAAACGGGATATTTACCATGATATATGAGTTTTTCTGCTTCTCGATATTTCGGCACAGTTGCATGCGCCATGATCACGAGATAAACTGAAGTCTTTGCGGGTGGATGTTATTGGCAGACAAAACGGTCTACCCTCTTTCTCAGTCTTTTACTGCGAACATTTCCCCTACTACCGGTTTCACTGTCACTAACAACTCGATCACGATTACGACACACAACACTCACGGTATCTGGACGCATAACTGGTACCTCACTTTTACGATTTCCACACATCCTCACCACAGGGTTCCAGGCTCCAGACAATTGAAAATCGTCTTCTCGATTGAAATTCCTGTGTTTGGTAATCTCTATTGCCTCTTGTACCAATCTTGGGATGTAATGTTTTTCAGTTGAGATTACCTGTGGATTGTGTAACTCGATCCAGTGGTTTGAGCCAGATTCTAGTAGATGTGTAGCTATGGCCGACTTTTGTGTGTCCATATTTTTGACCGCCCGGATGTGTTCTGTCACTCGACAAGCTATGGTACGTTTTGTTTGGCCGATGTAACAGCTCCCACAGCTGCAGTCAATCTTGTATACTCCTGGTGTTTGAAGAGGAATCTTATCTTTAGGTGAGCGCAGGCAAAGGAGTGACGGACAAAATTGCGAAAGCCCTGCAAAAATTGTCCATAAAGACAATTTTTACTCCTTTAAAGAAGATCTCACACTACCTGCGCTCACCTAAAAATGTTGGACTTTTTACACAGCATGATTTGGTCCCAAAGTAAGTAGAGCTCGTGTTACTGCACTGATATACTTACCTATTTAATTTTTTTTTTGTAAATACATATTATACATAGACCCAGTACTTTATATTTCTTTAAGTCAATTGACTGAGCATTATTATTATTATTTCAATCAACTTTTAAAAAAACTGTGATTAAAGCGTTGCCAATTTAATTGGTTTTAAATTACTTTAATAATAATATAAAATATAATAATAATAGTGTTTGTTCGCAAAATAGTAGATCTGTCGCCAAAATGTAGTCGCCAAACAATACAAAAACAATTCCATAATAAATCTATATAATAAAAACCAATTGCTGTTCGTTAGTCTCGCTAAAACTCGAGAACGGCTGGACTGATTTAGCTGATTTTGGTGTTGAAATGTTTGTCGTAGTCCAGGGAAGGTTTAAAAGGTGATTAAATATGATTATTTTGAATTATTTTTCATATTGAGGCGGTACGAAGTGTGCCGGGTCAGCTAGTTACATATAATTATCAGGATATATTATTATTAATAAGTATCAAATAAATATTTTTATATTTATTGTAATAGGTTTGTATTGATAACTATATAATCAAATTAATTGCTAACGATCATTAAAACTTGAAAATAACCATTCTGAGTACGAAGCTATTATTTCACTACATATTACGTAGTATAAAACAAAGTCGCTTTACGCTGTCTGTCTGTCCCGATGTATGCTTAGATCTTTAAAACTACGCAACGGATTTTAATGCGGTTTTTTTAAATAGATAGAGCAATTCAAGAGGAAGGTTTATATGTATAATACATGCATAATATAGAAGAGAAACACTGATAATTTTAGAGGTTTCTAGTCACATTAGACATTCTGTAGTATATTTAGTATCAGAATAAACCTATTAGTATTTTGAAAACGAAGTTTTTATTCATGAATTTACTACGGTTTTATTGATAATCCATCTCTTATTTTAGATACATAATGACATTAATTTGGTAATTCATACTGGCGACACTTTTTATTTATCTGCTAAAATATTTCGTGGCGATAGATCTATTAACTAAATGATACAAGTTGATGATAATACAAACTTTGCTGACATATTCCCAAAATTTAACCTAAATTATAAATCATGGACAATATATAACTAGAAAAAACTATATACTTACTTAATACTATTTACATGATATAATTTCAACTTCTATTTCCATTTATGCAATTTTATTGTTATATTTCAGGTAGTGTCCACGGTATTTTGGTCATTATATATCTACGACAGAAGTCTCATTTATCCAGAGTTTTTGGACGAAATTATTGGTAAGTGCCAACTTTTATTTAACTATGTACTAAACTACTAACCCTCCATCTTATAATAACTTAATAAGCTAGCGTAGCTTTATAGTTTGGTCTGTAATAGATTTTTACAACATTTAACATCATCATCATCGTTGGCCTTGGTTCATCTGTTGAAGATGATTTACTTGGCGTCAATCAAGTTACAGAGCAGTTATTTGTAATTGAAAACTGTCGTTCATGGATCCACTCCAGCAAGCTAGGTGGGTGAAGTTTCCTCTCCACTGACGCCACTCTGCCTCACAACATTGAACAAATGTGTGATTTTAAAATAGAAACTTTTACCTCAGTATAACTTTTAAAATTATCATGGTTTTCAACACAATTTTGACTCAAAACGGGATATTTACAATGAGTTTTGCTGCTTCTCGATATTGCTATTACAACTGTGCCGAAATATATAATAATGCCGACCACCTCTGTGTCGCAGTAGGCTAAGGCCCGCATGAGACGCTAAAGGTAGTGGGTTCGAGTCTTGTTGAGGGACAAATATTTCTATGACTTGCAAATATTTGTCTCGGGTCTGGGTGTTTCTGTATAATATGTACATCTTAAAAACATATAAGTAGTATATCAGTCATGTGGTACCCATAACACAAGCTCTGCTTACTTTGGGGCCAGATGATGTTGTGTGAAATGTCCGGCATTATTATTATTATATAAAACTATTATGGTTTTTAACACAATGTTTACCCAAAACGGAATATTAACAATGAGTTTTTCTGCTTGCCAAAATTGCTATTGCAACTGTGCCGAAATATCGGGAAGCAGAAAACCCTACGTCTCATGGTAAATACCCCGTTTTAATTCAAAATTATCTCTTACCTCAGTCCTAATATTAGCATTTTTGTGTATTTTAACCGACTTAAATCAAGGGGGATTTTTTGTTTGTTTACCTCATAACTCTGTTGGAAGCACAGATTGTTTGCCGTACCGTTTTGCCGGACGGTAGCTCGAACTAACTCTTGGGGATCCGGGAAAACCGGATCATTTTCAAATGGCATTTATAGATGAAGGCCTTTCTAAAGCTACCATCTACCGTGCCATAACTTATTTAAGCGCGGTCGTCTATCTTTGGGGAATGAATAAAGAAGATTGTATTATACAAAAAAAAAATGAATTTGAATATGTACCCGGATTATTTTAATATTCTATCAGTCATCTGGTCACCATAATACAAGCTATGCTTAGTTTGGGGCTAGATGGTGTTGTGTGCATTGTCCACCAATATTTATTAATTAACATATATGCTGTTATATATCTACGTTCCACGCAAAGCCATGAGCAACTGTTAGTTTATAATATTAGTGATTCTCTTTCAGGCCCAGCTTCAAACCATATCCTGCACACTTTGATAGTCCCTATCGTGTTGTGGGAGGTGCTGTTCAGGAAACGGGAAAAGCCACACTCGCACGTTACTAATATCAAGCAAATGATTATACATATCGCTATATACATGACTGTGTAAGTATGATTATGTACTATATTATGTACAAATATTTCAATTCATTTTTTCAACACGCAACATATACCACCATCCATACCTTGTCAGTCTACCCTTACGAACAAAGCGGTTTGCTTCTACATTTATAATGCGTACAGTCAAGTCTGTCTTTCCTGAAAACTGGAGGTACTACTACTACTACTATAAACTGGGTCTCTTCAAGTCAAGAGTAAATATGTATCTTCTAGACCTGCGTGCCCCATCGTCAGCCACATCGTCGCTTAACATCAGGCGAGTTCGTTAAACGTAGGTTTATCGATGATAAAAAAAAAAATATTTAAATTAATGTGAAGCGGTTCAGCTGTACATTTAATTTAAAACAATTACAGATATTGATTGCATATCACGGTATGGTAGAGTCTGTTCAGATATATGGGTTAATATTTTGTTTAAAATAAAAATTGCTGATACCTGTAAACCCTAAGCTCTTTTTGTAAAAAAACAATCCCCATGTGTTCCCCCGGTTATCTGATTTTGTAATTCGAAGCAGACGGGATAATACTAGGTTAAAATTACACCCTGCAAAAACAGCACTAATGCAAAAAAGTGTTGGTGTTGCTTCTAAAATGTATAATGAATTACCTACACTGTATAGAGACCTGTAATGTCCAAATGTTTAAACTAAAACTTAAAAAAATTTTAATTACAAAGTGTTATATAATAACACATTGTAATTAACATTTTTTCTGGACAAATCTGGACAAATTTTTTAGTCATAAATTGTAATTAATTTATAATCTTGCATGCCATCTCTCTAACTAATTTGCATACCGTAACCGGAACCATGTTTTACACTGTTATTTTTTTGTCATCTGTACACATATTTTATGGCAAAGAAATCTCTTTGAATCTTTGAATATTTGTGTATGTACAGAGTAATATACGATAATATAAAATATATGTGAATCAGTTGCGCTATCTAAGAGCCGTCTAAAACGATCTATAGACAGCACAAATAATTCAGATCACTGTCAGCTGTCACTGTCACTGTCCCCAAGACACTGGCGACATTGCCACGTAGAATGGCTATGAGCCAGCTCTTGGATCACGCGATATTTTTACCGATGCTTTGAAATAATTTAGATAATGCGAATATGTAAGTTCTATCAAGACCGGCATGTTCAAATTCATATTCAAAAATATTACAGTTGGTATTAGATTATCTACTACAATATATACCACAATGTTCACTAAAATATGTACATTATCAACTAGTGGCTCCGTGAGCTGTAGACCTCGAGAATATTTTGAAATGACTGAAATGTAACTTTTTCTACGTTTTCAAACCCCATATCTCCGCCATTTTGAAAAATTATATATAGTAATAGAAACTGCTCTCAAAATTTCATGAGAATCGGTTGATAAATGCGACCTGTAGAGGAGAACCTGTACATTAAGTAATAAAACACGTACTACATAATGTACTATATGAAAAAACATTTATTTACAGTAATAATACAATAATATAAAATACATGTAAAACAGTTGAGCTATGTAAAGACCGTTTAAAACGAATTTTAGATAACTCAACTGATCCAGATCACTGCCAGAGGGCAACGTTCTCAAGACACTGGCGGCATTGCCACGTGAATGGCAATGCTAACACGCTGGGCCAGATAGGAGTCAGCTCTATGTACTATATAATGTTCTGTTTGTTTAAGGTTCTACTATACATTCTACACGGAAGGAGTCTGGCTGTACCCTATCTTCGAAGTAACATACGGGACCATAGACTTTCTGACCCTCCACCTTGCAATAGTTGCACTATTTTTCATGTTTTATTATTTACAATGGTGCATCAATGATTACATTCACGGAAACACCATTCAGAAGAAAAGGATGAAGCTAAATTAATTTAAAATTATGAGGGTAAACTGAATTTAAACCCTGCGTAATTTGGTGCAATAGTACTAAGACTGGGTCTAACTTAAAATCACATATTGGCTCGGATTCTGTTGTTTCAAAGTTAAAGTGAAAGTCCAAAATTATTTTATTTAATATAATCACAAGGATCACTTTTGACCAGACTAACTCAAATTTCTTTAAATATGAACGATCTAATTTGGTTTTTTCTCCATCTTTTTTTCATAATCTTGACGATCTCTGTGACGTAGTGGGCCAAGACACATAATTCTTTAGAAATGACGAACGACGAGATATGACTTTCTCTGTCTGTTACTATATACAATAAAAACACTTGACATTGTCAACATTGTCATTAAAATGACACATGCCATTACTCAAGAAGAAGAATTTGCAAACAAAACTAAGACTTCGTATTTTGACGAGATTTTTGATTTTTCGGTCGAAATAACAGAATCACGGCCATTTGCTAATGTGTAGTTTAAATCTATTGCCATCTCAACTCCTTGACATTAGAAGGCCAAGGACAGACTTTACTTAAACGCCACGATAGCTAAATATGTGATTTTGTGAGGGTTTATTGCCAAAAAGTACCCATTATTAAATTGTTATAAATTTAGTATGAATTTGTGTATAATATTTTATTTAGTATAAATTAATTTTGTATTGTATTGTATTGACCTGCCTAAGCTCAACTCCTTTTATTATAATGACCCTGATTCTGTAGTTACCAAAAATATTAACGACCTTATTATGCCTCACTATACTAATAATATTATAAATGCGAAAGTAACTCTGTCTGTCTGTTTGTTATGTTTTCACGCCTAAACCTAAAGCTGATACGATTTTGATGAATTTTGGTATAGAGATAGATGGAACCTTAGAGAAGGACATAGGTTACTTTTCATGGAGGTACCACGCATGCGAAGCCGCGGGCAGCAGTTAGTATTTAATATTTGTCTATCTGTTTATTGTTTTGTTATGGATTTCCGAAAAATCACGCCTGAATCTATTATCTATCAGTATGATTGTAATATCTTATCAAAAAATGAAAAAATGTAAAAATCATGAATAGACTCAAGGGCTCTCATGAAAAATCTACTGAATCTATCTATTTAAATTAAATTTATTTGAATTCTTTAATAAACAAATTATGCTTGTATTGGGATCATGTATAATGTGTATGTATTTACAAAAAGTATATAAGTAGTGTACCAGTCATGTGGTACCCATAACACAAGCTCTGCTTACCTTGGGGCCAGATGATGCTCTGTGAAATGTCCGGGATTATTAATTAATTTATTATTTATTTATTTTGAAGTTTGCGTACACTGTAAATTGTTTATTTAAACCCAAAGTTGTGCTAAATTTTTTAACACAAATTTGCTTAAATTTTAGCACAACTGTGGGTTTCAAAATCGTAGTTCAACACGATTATTACACGACAACAACGATTATTATGAGGCTCGTATATTTCAAACCTATATTTTTTTTTAAATTCTGTTCTGGTGCGATACATGAATAAATTGATGTGAGACATGTTGATATCACTTTGTTGGTCGAATTAAAACGCTGTAGGTAGTTGTGTGTAGAAAACTTTCAATTTATTGTGTAATCAGTGGTTCTACTAATGATCGGCCCCAAACGCAACGGTCGCGATCTAGGAAACGGACAAATTTAAGTGCGATATGAATTGAGTAAACTTTTTCCTATTGATTGTTAGTGATAATCTAAACACACTTTTGAATTCGATACAATTGTATTGGTGGACAAAGCACACAACACCATCTAGCCCCAAACTAAGCATAGCTTGTATTATGGTAACCAGATGATAGAATACTTGAATCTATATATTAATACGTGAAGCAAAAACTTTGTACCCCTTTTTACGAAAATTGCGCGGACGGAGGAGTATGAAATTTACTTATAATTTATATAGAGGAAGGAGTGCAGAATGCTATTTATTAAAAAAATTTAAGACTTTTTTTTAAATTTTAAATTAATTAATTATGGTGGAATTTCGACCAGTGGGCGACCACTAGTATTGTTAAACACATACTTATGATACTTTATTGAGTAGCAGATTGGGTTTACGTAAATAAGGTCACCTAAGTATTTATTTAAGATATATTTTAACGGTGTTACAATGTAAATTTACTTAGATTTTATGGGTATTCGTTTTTTAAAATAAATAATGTTACACACAAAAAATTTAGTAGTAAAAATAAATTAAAATACATTAACTGTATATATATATTGCCTATTATTTGAAAAACACCTATTCCTAAAATAACTTAACTTAACTGGATTTATATGAAAAAAATTGTGAAGCGCGTGTCGGACAAGGCACAAAGAAGGGTTCCGTCACTAAGAATAAGAAAGAAAGAAGAAAGAAGAAAGAAAGAAAAACATTTATTCAGCATACACGAAAAACAGTATGAGTATGAATAAAAAATAATAATAATAATAATAAAAAATAGCCAAACCAAACAACATTTAAGTGTGGCTGAAAAGGTTCCATCTCAGCATGTGCTACTTCCGGGCACGGAAATAGCGCTGGTTTTCAGATTGAACCATTTTCGGAGCGACCTCACGAGGCGAAAACAACACGAAAAAATAAAATAAAATAAATAAATATTTTCCGACAGTGTACCTAAACATATTTAAAGACATAATTACAAAAATATACAGAACAATATACAATTATATAAAATATGGGTGGCTGCAAAACGAAACGAACCTCTAAACGCAACAGTTCTGTGTTTTTTGGTGACAAGAACGGGAGAACAAACCCTACGTGGGTAACGATTATTCTCCCATGACCATACTAGCTTATTGAAAAGGTAAGAGGGAGTAAGTATTTCCATTAATAACACCAAATAAAAGATTTGCCAAGTGCAGATTCCTTCTCCCTTTAAGTTTTAACATGTTTGAAGCATTGAGGTAGGGTGAACGAGGTGGTATTGAAAAGCAAAATCTTGCGCAGGCGTTCTGCACACGTTGAAGAAGCTTTTCTGTTGTACCCAGGAGGCAAGGCCCAAACACTACATCGCAGTAATTTAATTTTGATAAAATAAGTGACTCACATAATGCTATACGCACATCCTCACTAAGATATAGACGGATTTTATATAATGTTTTGAGCCTATAAAAACAACTGTGCACACTCTCAGAGACCTGGCTTTCGAACTTAAGTTGAGAGTCCATGACAAGACCCAGATTCCTTGCCTCGGATACATATTCAACGAGCTCACCTCCCACTATGATTTTAATATCTTCAAGATTAAGTTTGAAAATGTTTACTCTAATACCAGTTATAATGAATTTAGACTTTCTTGGGTTCAGAACTAAAGAGTTGTTGTAGGACCATTGGTAAATCTGATTCAGATCATTATTTATGTCATCTACAGCTTTAACACTATCACTAGGCAAGAAAGAATGATACAACTGAAGATCTTCAGCATAAAGGTGAAATTGACAGTGAGCTATGTCTTTGATGATGTCTGCACTGTACAAGATGAAGAGAATTGGACCGAGGATGGAGCCCTGCGGAACACCACGTAGGACAGGTTGCTGGGCTGACCGAACTGAAGAACCATCTGGCAGTTGTAACTCAACACACTGACTTCTACGACTAAGGTAACTGTGAAACCATTGTACTGTATTAGAGGAGAAACCATAGAAAGCAAGCTTAGAAAGAAGAAGTGAAATATTAATGGAGTCAAAAGCCCTTGATAAGTCAAATAGCACAATTATACTGCACCATCCTTTATTTTGGTGTGTCAGTAAGTTATCAACCACATCGAGTAGGGCAGTGGCAGTACTGTGACCCTTGCGAAAACCAGACTGGAACTGTAGTAAAATGTTATTATCCTCCTAAAATTTTCCAGAATCTTGGACAAACATGGAAGCAAACTAGATAGATAGATAGATAGATTAACACTTTATTGTACACAAAAAGAACACAGGAGAAATAATAGAAATAAAATTGTACAATGGGCGGCCTTATCGCTAAAAGCGATCTCTTCCAGGCAACCTTTGTATGGACAGGATAAACAAAAACAGAACGACGGCGGTGTACAAAAAGTTACTTAATAAACTAATACAAAACATATAAAAATACAAAATATAGTTGTAATGATGCTAATCGATAAACTTACACAATAAATTATTAACACATACAAACAACTTTCTATAAACAATAATAATAATCATAAGTAGTGATAAATGATATCAACCAGTTAGCAGATTCCAGATATGGACAGATAATGATCATGAACTTTGTTTTTAAAGATATGGATAGATTTGGATGCGCGGATAGATGCAGGTAAGGAGTTCCATAAGCGTACGGCTTGAACAGTGAAGGATTCACCATACATAGCTGAACTATGGACAGGAGTAAAGAGCTGAAAAGTGTCAGAAGAGCGCAGAATACGATCGTTTGCCTGATGCAGGAAAACAAAACGTTCCTTTAGATAACAGGGAGAGGAAGACAGAAAAAGGATATTGTATAGAAAGGACAGGATATGAGCATTCCGGCGAAAACGAATAGGGAGCCACTTGAGCTTCATGCGAAATTCGGAAACATGGTCATACTTGCGCAAGCCAAATATGAACCGAATACAGAGATTTTGAAGGCGCTCAAGTTTATTTAGTAAAACTTCGGAGATATCAAGATAGCTGGCGTCCGCGTAGTCTAATATCGGATGGAGAAGGGATTGTGCAAGCATAACTTTGGTAGCTGCAAACTAATAGGCCTTAGGTCACTAACTAAAACAGGATTGGTCTTCTTCGGTATAGGTTTTATGAATGACAGCTTCCAGCAATGAGGAAAGGTGCCACTAGCAATAGAATCATTGACAATAGATGTTATTATTGATAAGGATTGTGGCAAAGTCATAAAAATAATTTCCAGACCGATCCCATCAATACCTTCGGCATTTGACTTAAGACCCTGCATGACCTTCAAAATAGTAAACTCACTGACCGGGCATAATGAGAAAGTAGCAGTGCCATGTCTGTGATGTTCGAAGTAGGTTAAAAGTGAAATGTTGGCACAAGTGACTCCAGGGTCATCCAGAAAATAAGTATTAATAACCTCAGGGTCGGTAAACTGTGATGGGAGTTCCATGGCTTGTTTTTTGTTTGGAAGAATGTGGTCTTTAAGGTTTTTCCACAATTAACTGGAGTTTTTAATGTTTTTATTTATATGCTGAGTAAAATAAGCTACCTTTTCACTGTGTATGGCTTGTACAACCAGATGTTTCATTAATTTATATTCTTGCCTAAGGTTATCACTTTTAAGTTCCTTAAACCTATCGTGGTGACTATCCCTAGTTTTTATCATAGTTTTCACTGTGTCAGTAATCCAAGGGTGTGGGGGGCTTTTGAAACTTGATGTCTTAAGAGGAGCATGAATATCATATAGTGTTAGAATTATACTAGAGAGTTCCAACACTCTGTCGTTTACATTCCGGGTCAATAAAACTTGGGTCCAATCTATTTCATCCAGGTGTTTGGTAAATAAGTCCAAATCAATATTTTTTAATGGTCTATACGTGACTAGCCGCGGGACAGGCTTATCCTTTTTTATGCGAAACTCAGCCAACAACATGGCATGAGCTCCCAAGTCAGGACTGTACTTAACATGTACACTACTCACTGAAGCATCTGTGCACACTATGTCAATTAATGACTGGCTATGGGAAGTGAAGTGTGTAGGCTCGGTAATTAATTGATGAAGATTCATACATTGAAGGAACTGTAAAATTAATTTAGTTTTACAATCATTTGGCGCAAGCATGTCAATATTGAAATCTCCCAGTAATATTAGATTATCGCAATTTAAAAAGGTAGACAAAGAGTCAGTTAGAGCATCCAAAAGTTCAGTTACATTTAACCATTGTGGCCTATATGCCGTTCCAATAATAATAGTTTTACCACAAGCCTTTAATTTCAACCACATCTGTTCGACTTTAGGAGCTATAGGATGAGGAACAGGTTGATCCCTGAGGCTCTTCCTGATATAGAACCCAACTCCCCCGCCCCTCCCTTTTTTATGCTGTCAGGCCTTGGAGCCAAAAGCAGAGCAGATACCCTGCAATATTAGGTGCACTATCCTTCTGTCCTACCCTGAGCCAGGACTCGTTAATGGCCAAAAAATCTGGATTAATATTCTCAAAGGCGGCAATAAACTCATCATGACCTGTATTAAGTGATCCTGCATTAAAAAGACCAACTTTTAAATTTAACTTAGGAGATTTTATAGTTTGATAGTGTACTGTCAATATTAGCCCAATGTATAGTATTATTTAAAGATGTAGTAACAAGATTAATGTTTAAGAATATGATAATATACAATAGTAATAATAATAATATAATATTATATAGTATAATAATATAACACAAAATTACAGAAAGGCATGTTACTATAAGATAAAAGCAAATATAATAATAATAAAGTAATTGTTTTGCCTTACAACTTTTGTTTTTTAATGGACCACAGGAAAGGCTATAATAATTTAGACCAAAGTACAAAGTAAGGTACGGTAACATTTTATATAAAGACAAGATATATACATAAAAATTCATAAAACTAAACAAAGCTAAACATACATAATTATATTGAAATTTTACAGACCGAACAGTCAAACGGGATGAGACCCAAAAACCCGGATCAAATCAGCCTCAGTACGTATTGGATACGTCTGCTTGCCGTCACCCTGCCTGGCGTACACGCGCCCTCTCTTGGTCCACACAAACCTCCACTGCAGCCTTCGAGCCTCTTCACGCGCGCGGTGGAAAAGTATGCGGTTTGCGCGCGTCAGCCGCTCATTAACGAAGATTCGCGGCGCGGCGGGACGACCCGCGTCAGCGGCCGTCAGCGTGCGCCGTACGCGCGCACCCTGCAACATCTGGTCGCGCAAGTGACGGCGCGCCAGCCGCACGACGACACGACGAGGCCCCGGCGGCACACCCGCCGCGCCTGCGACCTGCGCCACCCCGACCCTTTCCGCGAATACAATGTCGCGCTCGTCCAACGCGACGCCCAACTTTGTCACCAGTACTGATACAGAATGCACCACATTTTCCCCTTTCTCTTCCGGGAGGTGACCGATCTCAAGGTCAGACAGGAGGGCGTCCTGGTCCCGATCGATGAGCTCCTGCTGGAGCAGAGAGCAGAGCCACCCTAGACTGAAGATCGGCAACCGCGGAGGAGGAGTCCTCCGGCCGACGCTCGATCGCCGCTAACCGCTCTTCCATTGTGTTAACTCGCGTGGCTAATCCCCTAATAGACGTCCGGAGCTCCAACATTTCTTGACGGAACTCGCGCATCTCCATCATCCACCCAGCTATCTCCCTATGCACGTCCTGCAAGTCTACGGTAGGTGCCGTAGGCGAGAAGGCAGGGGAGGACCCCAGCATTGAAGAATATGGGGCCAGCTGCGTATCTTGAGTGCTTGCCCTCACCGGAGTGTTATCGCCCTTGCGCGTTCGTACTTTGCATCCAGGACACACCCAAGCCTTAGCAGCAAATGACTCCGGGAGGGATACACAAGCTTTATGGAAAAGAGCCAAGCAGGTGCTACTGGTGACGGCCCCTGCCGGTGAAAGATACTTCCCACAGGCTTGACATGACTTCGCCATAATTGCACTACTCAATCACAGATGTCCCTGTGAAAAAATAGATGAAGGCCGGTAGATGGCACTGTTACGTACTACTGTAACGGCCGGCGGATGGATTTTTCAATGGATGATGCAGAAAAAGTCTGAAAGAGCCCAATAGATGGCACTGTAGAGAGTTCACATATATAGTTTCGCTACTCGTCGAGTAGGGACGCCACACTATAAAGTCAGTTAACAGTGTCAAAGCTGGTTAAGCAAGTAGCTCGACTACCCCCACAGTAATAAAATGTGCAATGTATTCCCAGTTTTAATTTGGCCTGATAAAACCACTCCCGACAGCGATCCACTCCACAAACACTCCCACACACGAAACAAGCTACAGGCAATCGATAGCACTCACTCGCGAGATTATACAGACGTTTAGATAGCATAAACGAATTAAAAAGGTACGGACTAGTTGCGTGCACTTTCGCATTCGTGACGCCACTCTCACGAATAAGAATTACTAGTGGTACAAAACAATTCAACACAATTTAGTTAGCAGACCTAAAGTAAAGTGTAGTAAATATTGAGCTTGAAACCTGAAAAAAAATGTTGTTTTTCACAAATCTGGGCAAGCCGTGATAGTTTTTTTTTTGGAACGAATTTCCTTATCGCACGGTACGGACTTGGCGGATGAGGGCTAGGCGAAAAGAAGTGTAAAATTTTTTCGACACTAATTTCTGTCACGATATGGATAACCGTCAACACTAAAGAAAGGGTCTTTAGTGTAGCGTAGGTTATACGTAGACTAGAATGAATGAATTAGATAACAAATGAACTAATGAATGAAAGAGTTAGATGAATTGAATGATGTGCAATAAAATGATTATTTTCACAACTCTAAAAAATATATTATTTAAGAAATTTCCTACCATTCCGTCAATTCATTAGCTATTTCTGCGTTTAATATAATTGTTCTCAGACGCTAGTAATTCATTAGTTTGTATTTGTTAATCAATAATATAATATGTTTATGTTTTTAATATATAAAAAATATTGTGTCACAGTTTTCGTGTTTATACTCCTCCGAAACGGCTTGATGAAATTTTATATGTATATTCAGTAGATCTGAGAATAGGCTTATAACTAATTTTTATACCCCTAATTATTAAGGGTGGCTCAGCCCAAACATTTTTTTTTATGTTCAATAAGGTAAAACAACATTTGCCAGGACAGCTAGCATGTTTATAATAATATTCTACGATAGGAACTTCGTTCGAACCGAGTGTTCCACGACACTCACGATTTTTATAATTTCATCATTATAATGGACTAAGGATAGAAAAATTATGATTGTGAAATAGTTAAAAACTGTCACAGAATTAAACTGTGCTTAGGGCCTCAACAAAATAGGATTATCGAAGTATTCTAACCAGGGTGCATGAGCGCAGGAATCAACATGAAGTGTCCATTGATAAAGATAATTAACCGACGAAAAAGGTTTACAAGTCAACGCGTATATTTTTTTTATGTATGACAACGCATATCTTTTTACAGAGTAGTCCGATTTTCATAATTCCTTTTTCCACCCCGAAGTTGGTCCCATATAATTTTGAAGATTATAGCCATAAATAATTATTTAACCTTAATAACTAAGTTCTTAAACTAATGTAACTAACTATACCTAAGTAATTTTGAGTCGCTAAACATTAACTTCATGAACGCCGCCGCGTATCACGCTTTACGTAATTAATTAATTTGCTTGTTCAAAATTTCTAAGGTATACTTACATTAGTTTAAGAACTTAGTTGTTAAGGTTAAATAAAAAAGGTTTATTATTTTTTGCTTTTCAGTTTTATCGGCGGTTTTATTTTTTGTTAAAAAGTTTTATTTTATCATCATTGCACTATTGCACCCACTGCTGGGTATAGGCCTCCATTTTATTATGCCACTCTTTCCGGTTTCTAGTAAGTCTCATCCAATGGTTCCCGACAACGCTACTATATCGTTCGACCATCGGGCGGGTGGTCTGCCTTGGCCACCTCCGTTACCGCCTTTGTCCATCTCTCGTTATCCATTCTTGCCAAGTGTCCCGCCCATTTCCACTTCAACCTGGCGATCTGCATACCCACGTCCACGACTTTGGTCGACGTCTAATTTCGACATTGGGTATGTGATCCAAAGGTGATATATAACTGGGACTGAAGAGCCTGTATTATAGAGACACAAGGACTTGCCTTTGTGTCAGTAGTACCATTGATTTGTACCATTGATAATACAAGTGACAAAACTTTGTATCCTTAGTACCATTAAAATGGATACTAGTTTAAACCGTGTATTTACTTTTTTTTACCAAAAAAATTAACGACGCAATTTTTTTTAGTTAATTTTAATTTAATTTGGTTTGGTTTGTTTTTAGAAAAATTGCTATGAAAATAGGTTTAATTTCGTAGCATCTGGACATATTCTCAGCTGGACAGGTTAGCAACTGGACATAGTTGTATCTAGACAGACGAACTATATTCTTCTGGTGCTACGGCGGCCGCTGCCGCGGTACGCTCGCTTGTTGTTTTCTATACTCTAACATAACCTAACCAACTGATTTTTATCTATTTTAATTGTACTAATGACACATAGTAGCATCACTAGTACCATTGATAATACAAATCAATGGTACATATAGATACAAGGTCAAGGACATCCATGACCTCATTCATTCATTAAATTCAAGAACTAAATGATACAGAAATAATGTACCTTAAGTAGCTATTTGCCCTACACTAGGGCTAAAGCCTGTTTAACTGGAGTCACAGAAATAGTTTAGTAATGTACATAGAAAAAATAAAAATAAAATATTTAAGTCGTATGTGCAGGTAAACATTATAAAAAATCAATGTTGAACCTTTTTGTACTAATTATATTTTAAGTGTTCTCAGTGGTTACCAAAGTAAATAGATTTTGTGTGTTTGTGTATGTGTTATTATAAGTATATACAGGTATTTATCGCGTTTATTTACCTATTTTTCCCGACATTTCGACAGGTTTACACTCTTACGGGATGACTCTCGGGTCATCCCGTGACCACGACAGAGTCACGGTGCACTGCCCCAACAAGTAATGCAATAAATTATAAGGGATTGACACAGAGCGTAGCATATAGATTTTAAAGTATCAATGCATGCAACATACCGCAGATTCCTCATAACATTTACGAGCTTTCTAATTCAAGCCGTGAGAAACTCTATATGAGGTTTAAACGATAGATTTTGGTCAATATGCACTCCAAGATATTTTAAAGTAGGAGTTCGCGTAAGTGACTCACACATGCAACTGTTTAGGCATGGGCTAGCATTGTTGTGAACCTTAATGCTTGCATTAGTATCTGGGGCTGAAGCCGCGGTCTTATGAAAGCTCAAGTACATGGTTTTTTTAGTGTTGAGTGTAAGAAGATTCTGCTGGAGCCATGTACTAATGAGTGTCATTCCACGTTCGGCAAGTGAACTCACTTTAGGCCATGAGGGTCCATGAAAAATCACTGCAGTATCATCTGCGTAGCACACTATGTCTGCATTAGGAATTGGAACGTCGTGAATGTCATTTATCCTCTAGGGTAGTACGCGTCCCAATCGCGTCACTCGTTTTTCGTTTAAATAAATAAAAAAAAAAAATGTCTAGTTTTTAAATTATATCCTGATGTAGTACGAGAGTACTAGGTACTAATTTTAATTGTTTTCAAACTTTACATGGGGAACTTAAGAATATTTATACTCTAATATATACTCTAATTAGTAAGAATCCAAATAGGTATAGATGTTATTAGGTATTCCTACAAAATAATTGAGAAATCTGGGAAATTACCCAGATTTCCCAATTATTTTGCAACTACCCGCCATGATGGTTACCACACGCGCGGGGGGGGGGGGGGGGGGAGAGCGATCGGGTCGACGCTTGAGAGGTTATGTTTAGCAGAAATAAATAATGTGGGGCCTAGAATACTGCCCTGGGGTACGCCGAAATGAATTGACTGCAATTTACTTGTCATCCGGTCAATCCTTACGCACTGTCTGCGATCCGACAAGTAACTTCGAAACCAATTTAAGGCAACACCCCGAACTCCTAGGCCTTCCAATTTTCGAAGAAGTATAGGAACGGAGACAGTGTCAAAGGCCTTGGCCAGGTACAGAAAAATACCAACACAGCACCTCCCGCAATCTAGGTGTGATGACACTGCATTAGTCAAGAACGTAACCGCATCTTCCGTGTTTTTACCTTTACGAAAACCATATTGTTTGGGAGAAAGTACATTATTGGATTCTAGGAAATTACACAAACTTTTACTAACCAAGCTTTCGAGTAGTTTTGAAAAGGTTCCTAAAAGGGAGATCAGTCTGTAATTGTCGACTAAATCTTTTAATCCACTTTTATGTATAGGTGCTACTAATGCGATTTTCCAGTCATGAGGGATAATGCCACAAGAAAGACTCAGGTGTAGTACGTGCGTAAGCGGCGGGATGATTTCATTCTTTATAAATTTGATGAGGGCGTTGCCAAAGCCGTCCATTCCTGGAGCTTTATCATTTTTCAAATTGATAATAAGTTTATCAATTTCTTCATAATCTGTAGGACTTATAAAAAAAGGAATTAGCGGGGGAATTATGGACACGAACGGCATTTGCTAGGTCATCTTCACAAGTGTTTGTCCTTGAGAGAATTTGGTCTGCAAGCCGTTGACCAATCGTAGCAAAGTGATTGTTAGCTGAGTCTATAGATTGTTGTGCGTCCATACAATCCTGTGATGTTAATAATTCAGTAGGTTCTTTTTTATACTCTGTTAAGTTGCAGATGTTTTTAATTGATTACCAAAGTTTTTTTTGGTTGTTTTTATTTGCCTTTAGTTCTCTATTTTCATAATTATATTTAAGTTTTCTCAAAGTTCCCTAAAGTTATTTTGATAGCGTGTGTAGGTTTTTCTTAATATCAAATTTTCCGGATCGCTCCTAGCTCGTAAATGTAGCCTATCACGATTTCGCATGCATCTCATAAGCCCTGGAGTAATCCAGGGCCTTAAATTATATCTGGATCTACTTACCTTGACCTCTTTTGAGTGTTTATTTACGGTTTTAATCAAGATCTCAGTAAAAACTTCATTTAAATCTTTATTTAAAGCTTTATTTAAATCATTGGTTTATGCTATATTAAAGTTCTCGAATGGCGACCAAGGACAAGAAAACGAAGCGTAGGACGACCCCCCACCCGATGGATTGACGACATTGTAAAGATCGCAGGAAGTCGGTGGATGGAGAGGGCTCAAAATCGTTCTTCCTGGAAATCTATTGGGGAGGCCTATGTCCAGCAGTGGACTTCATAGAGGCTGTGATGATGATGAAATCATTGGTATTTGTTACAATGGACCAATCGACATCTTTAAGATCATTTTGAATGGAGCTGAAGTCTCTTTTTGTAATAAAGCAATTTGGACGTATTGACATTTCTTTAGAAATATTAATTCCAAGTAATACCGGGTAATGATCAGTTATTGCCATTTGGTATACCGCGCCAACAGAAGTTATAATGCTGCTCAAACTTTTCACATATATATAGTCAAGACATGCAGTCCCTCTAGTGGGCTGTGTAATTGCCGGAAGTAAACCATGTTCTGCCATAAAACATTGGTATTCGAGACTATGGGATTTTCGAAATTATCCATAATATTGATATTAATATCGCCTGCAATAAAAAATGTATTTGATACATTAATTTTATTAATGTAGGTTTCGAGTGAAGTTAGAAATTTTTCAACATTCCTTACTGATGGTGAGCGATATATGCCAAGAACATTCAAGACTCCAGGAATACAGATGGCCAAGCTATCAGCATCGTCTATGAAAGGTTCAGATACTGAGGCATTCCATTTATCTTTAACGTAGATAACAACTCCACTATTTTGATTGATGTGGTTAGTCGTCTTATACGAGGAATATCCGGGTATTTGCGGGATAATTGTGGAATCAGACAACCAGCACTCTGTCAACACTAAAATGTCGGTAACCATATCAAGATTTGTAAGGGCTACTAATAGGGAGTCAAAGTTCTTAATTATGCTTCTGATGTTCAGGGACATTAATTTAAAGTTGTGTTTAGGTGAGAAAATTCGTTTACAAATGACTGAGTCATTTATGATTTCACAGTTAATTTTAACCAAGTCTTAAATCTGAGCCTAAGCCGTCAGTGAACAACATTAATGCATATATGGTTTTTTTTAACCTCCAGTTATTATAGCAAGTAGATATTCTATCTGTTTTGGCATTATTAATAATCTCACAACGATTACAGAATTATTAAAGTTTATGAAGCGACCAGTAACAAACGTTAGGTTACTATAATTTATTATAAATGATAAAAAGTACGTGGGCAGAATCAGGCCGTGAATAATAATGATGATGGTTATTAATGATAAAAACAATAATATATACATATATATATATAGCTGACCGTTGTTGTTTTAAGTACTAGCGGATCAAGACGCAAAACATAATAATAATTATCAAAGCAAGTGTTTGAGTTGTATACACTAATAATTTTACAAAAAATGTTAGAGGACCACTTATTCGATAACTTAGTTATTATCCGGTAAAAATGGCAGCAGGCGATCCAGGATGCTATGTGTCGGTATGGGCACGGCAGCTTTTCCGTCACGCTGTCGGACGTAAATAGAGCCCTGGCTACACCAGGAGTAAGCGTATCCATGGGATTTGGCTCTAGATCGAGCATCGCGAAATAATACCTTGTTTTCTTTAGTTAATCTTTCATTAAAGAATACCTTTCGCTGTACCCCTGCTACGCCCAGATCCGAGCTGTTCATATTTTTCCGTGCTTTGGTGGCTTTTAGAAATTGATTACGCTTAGAGCGGCGTAAAAGACGGACCACTATAGGACGCGGCATTCTGGCTCCGTCTTCCGGCAGTGCTGTGGTCACTGGCGGCCTGCGAGGTCCCACACGAGTGACCCAATCTATAGCCTCCAATGTATAGCCTCGGTCATAGGACCGAGGATCCATTACTATCATAGGATAGTAATGGATTTTCGTTCAATTTTGGTTCAAGTGTTTGCTATTTTGAAAATGTTGTCCTGTTTACGCTGTATTTTTAGTTTTTCAAGGACTTCTTTATTTACTAATGAATTCTGTCCAAAGACTTATTGCCTTGACGAATTACTGTCTAACGTTGAGAACTGTGCTCTCTTTATAGGGCAGTTCTGTAGAATACCGTTTCGGTTTAAAGGTGATTACTTTTAAAAGTGCACGTTGAGCTCTTTCAAGCTTAATTAAATATGTTTCGGAAGCTACACCCCATGCCTTGTTACAATAAGAGAGGATCGATTGTGCTAGACTTTCGTAAAAACTCATTAACAGTTTCGAGTTTAGGTTATGTCAGTTGCTTAAAAACAAATATAAGTTTTCTTGTAGCAAAGTTGGTTGCAAATGGTAACAAATGTGGTAACAAAATGTGGTAACAAATCCTTAAACCCTAGCATAAAAGTGACCGGTTTAGATCTTGAGTTCAGCAATACAGATATATTGCAACTTGGGTGAATGAAGAATGGGACAGTAATAAAGAAATCCATACATACCCACCCGCATTGAAATCACCAGAGCAATATTCAAGAAAATGGAGAATGTTTTGTGCAGCCGCAAACATTGTACAGAGCTCTGAGTGAGGATGCTCCATTGCTTTCGTTATACGGTAGTGAGGCTTGGACCATAATAGCTGACACTGAAAATTGTCTCGAAGCCTTCGAGATAATAATAATAATAATAATGCCAGACATTTTAACACAGCATCATCTGGCCCCAAAGTAAGCAGAGCTTGTTTTACGGTTACCACATGACTGATATACCACTTATATACATTATTTTTGTAAATACATACATATTAAACATATATGTATGTTTTACAAAAAAAAACACCCAAACCCGTGACAAATATTTACAGATCATACAAACATTTGTCCCGCCGCGGGAATCGAACCCGCAACCTTCTGTTTTTCAGCCGGACCTTAGTAAACTGCGCCACAAAGGCCTACAGAAAAGAGGTAGGTACAGAGAAGTACCTGCTTGGTCTGATTCAAAAAGAACCCAGTCAAAAGAAACCCAAGCTTCATACTTTTTATGACATAAAATTATGATCATTTTGTTAATACATTAGCATTTCTTACTTGATGAAGGCAATCCGTCTCAACTCTTCTATTGTCAACAATACTCCTGAAGAATTCCACACATTGAAACTAAATTGAGGCACCTGATAGCTAATGCTATAAAACATTACATACTCTGCTTTCAAAAGGTTCTATCGTAGGATGCTCAGAAAGTCGCAGAAAGTTTCCAATGTGAAGGTTATCCAACGCGTTGGACAAACTCTCAAACCATTAATCAAACTCGCAGACCATTAAGCACAGAAAAGTTGAGTATCTTGGTCACGTGTTAAGCCACGAAAGATACCAACTGCTTCAGCCCATAATAATGGGAAGGATGGGTTGGAAGAAGGAAAAAATCGTGGTTGCGAAACAACGTGACGTCCTCTGTGGCGCTGTGGGCTGAGGTCCGGCTGAGACGCAAAAGGTTGCGGGTTTGATCCCCGCCGCGAGAAAAATGTTTGTATGATCTGCAAGTATTTGTCTCTGGTCTGGGTGCTCTATGTATTTACAAAAAAAAGTAAATAAGTAGTATATCAGCCATGTGGTACCCATAACACAAGCTTTGCTTACTTTGGGGCCCGATGATGCTGTGTGAAATTGCCAGCACTATTTATTTATTTAATTATTTATTTATTATCCGTGAGTGGATGAAAATCACCAGCGTTGAACCACTCCATCACTTGGCGCAAGACAGAGAAATTCGCTGAGCTGACAGTTTACCTCCGATAATAGAGAGCCGATAATAGATGAAGACAGAAAACATTTAGATTTTTTTGATTATGAAAACTTTAGGGCCCATCATAGCAGCTACATGACTGTATCCAAAATTACCACGATAAACTCTAATATTTATCAAATAAATGTTTGTATCGAACAGTTCCAGAAACCTCTTAATATCATCACACAATACACGATACAACACACGATAGGGTATTACATAAAACTAAAAAAAAATTACTCTACATGTAGAGGAGGACCCCTAGAAGATTTTTTTTCAAAAATTATATATATAGTCTAAACATAATATAGTATTCTATATTACGTTTAGACTTTGATCCTGTAAACAAAACTTCTGATTAAGGGGCTGATTAAGGGGCAGACGGAAATGGCGTTACTATAGATAATAATAATAAATGAACTTTATTGAGAATATTTTAAGAAAATACAGCTACAAATTGATGCTACGGCTACAGTATACTATGTCCTGCGCACGACGACCTTATCGCATATTGCGATATCTGAAAACCAGGGCTGTCTCCCATAGGAGTGGCATTAAAGTTGAGACTGGACCTGTTTGGTGACCTGACCTGTTTACTACAAGCGAGAATAGTAATCGTTTATCATATGTAATTTGGCCTACCTACTCTAATTATTCACCTATTTGTTTCTCCATGTCTGTAACCTTTTTCGTGTTGTGTGTAAAATAAACTATTATTCTATTCTATTCTATTCTATTTTATTCTATTCTATTCTATTCTATTCTATTCTATTCTATTCTATTCTATTCTATTCTATTCTATTCTATTCTATTCTATTCTATTCTATTCTATTCTATTCTATTCTATTCTATTCTATTCTATTCTATTCTATTCTATTCTATTCTATTCTATTCTATTCTATTCTATTCTATTCTATTCTATTCTATTCTATTCTATTCTATTCTAGTCTATTCTATTCTATTCTATTCTATTCTATTCTATTCTATTCTATTCTATTCTATTCTATTCTATTCTATTCTATTCTATTCTATTCTATTTCATATCTTCCAGAAAACCAGTAGATATATTAAACTTATTATAGAAGGAAAAGGAAGGAAGTGTCGATACACAAACTACAAGGTTCAGCGTGTTGGGTATTCGCTAGCCCCCCAACTAGTTGGAAACTGTATCTCGAGGGTTAAATACCCTCAGGACTGTTTTTGCCGTCGTGTATCGACCGACACCTGCATCCCTATTCGATTCCTATTTGATTTGGATCTCGGTGTTATAATAATTTAAAGTGTTTTCTTAATTTAACTATAGAAGAACTAAGGTTCCAGAACCCTAAAAAGGATTTGTCGGTGCTTATATTTTATAATAGCGATTAAAAAAACTAAAAAAAATAACTGACTTCATTTATATAACTATACGAAATTTCGTTTACTTGGATGTTTTTTTTTCAATCTGTTTTGCTTTAACAGAACATTTATAATATCATTGTAATTTTTTTAACTTTGACACTTTCTAAACTTGTATTATCATTTAAAGTTTTATTATTGCTTTTTTTTTATTTAAAGTTTTTTAGTTTAAAAATTTAATTTTAAATAAGTAATTCCTTTGTTTTTTCTAATATTTTGTTACTGAGATGTTCGGACTAGTTAACAAATAAAATAAAAATGACGGTAATGTGGTAACAAATATAAAAGAAAACAAAAAAGAACTGCCGAATTGAAAACCTCCTCCGTTTTTTTAAGTCTGTTAAAAAGCAGTACTCTAGGATACATAGAAAAGGCCATTAAATATTTAAGGGGATGAGGATGATGCCAACAGGCCTTTAACCATCGGTGGTATGTGATGGTAAAAGTTTCAAGGCCGCCTGTACAAAATACAATACGTTACAAAATACAATAACATTAACTGTGAGGTTATTTTTTGTTTTGCAATCGGATGTTGGCTAACTGCAATTTTTAAACTGTCTGGGACCTGTATCAGAAAATTTACAAATGCCCGTCTTTTTATAAAATGGCCGTCTATTTTTGACATTGAGGCCCACTATAATTTTCTTCCCATTCCTATTAATAATATAGTCATATAAATGACTATATTATTAATAGGAATGCATGGCATGTTTCTCTACCTTCAGACAGTTAACTGACAGATTTGAAACGTATAAGCTACTGTAATCTTATATTAGTTTTTAGTTAAGCTAAGATAAGATAAGAGTAAGCTAAAATAAGATGTATCATACAAAAAAGCTCTAGCACTAGGGGCAATTCTGTTAATTTATTACGGTATTCGTTCTTTTTCAAGCCAACTACGTTTCGGCTCCAATAACGGTTCGATAATTAACTAAAAGCCTCTGTTGTCTCTATGACCAAACAAAAGAAAACATTCGATCGATCGTTGGCGACTTCGTAAACGTAGCGTAAGCTAAGCCGTTCTTTGCCGATTCCAATAGAGCTTACGGAACTTAACAGAATTATCCCCAGGACGAGTTTCTTGCCAGTTCTTCTCGGACTTGGGTTAGGAGGAATTGGCACCTATATTCACCTAGTATGTAAGATGTTTCAACGTAATCCTTATGATTGTATAGAATAAAAATATTGATGGTGACTTTTTGAATTTGAATTTTACTGTACTTATTTTATTATCTTGGGAATTTCATGCACTTATATTGTTTTTTTTATATGATCTTTTCTTGCATCGTAGTGAACTAAATGTGCATTAGGTCTTGGCGGGCGTTGGTAGATACGACACAGTTTAACAACTGCTGCAGTAATCATGTTCCGAGATAATCTGTACATTTCTAACATATTTCCTGTTATTCTCCTGTATATTTATATTTTATAAATATAGTTTTTGACATTCATTGTACCTAATTATGTTAATTTTGTAATTTATCTATGTTTTATCAATTGTTGTTTACAGCGAGCTTATTATTTTCTCATTGTGCTGTATTTTCTTTTTTTATTAATTTTTCATTACTATTGATTTTGTAATGTGTATTTTTGCTTTCTTTTGTAATTTAATATTTATTCAATTATTTGACTAATTCATTATATAAAATAGTTGACATATAAAATCTAATAAATTAGTGTAAGTGGTCGTAGACCGTTCTAATCACTACATAGTATAAAACAAAGTCGCTTACCGCTGTATGTCTGTCCCTATGTATGCTTAGATCTTAAAAACTACGTAACAGATTTTGATGCGGTTTTTTTTAATTGATAGAGTGATTTGAGAGGAAGGTTTATATGTATAATTCATGCGTAATATATAGAGAAACACTGATAATTTTAGAGGTTAGCGTGTATTGGTTCAATGTATTAGAACTACTGAACTACAGCAACGCGTGGCCGGGTCAGCTAGTTATTAATAATAAATAAATAAATTATTAAAATCATCTAGATTTAGTGATCAGCAAATTAAAAAGCTATTACTAATACAAAATAAAATCATCCGTTAGTGGCATTCATCATTTGATTACACGATAAAAATTAGAACGAAACGTTTCATTACTCAAACTACTTACAAAATATAGAAAAACCGGGCACAAGTCAATACTACAAACGGGGGTAATGGTAAATTACTTGTAATATCTGTTTTTGAATCAATTTAACCATATCGGTTGTTAATAACAAATAACTAAAACATTTTGTTATAATAAAAAAAATGTTTTGCTGATTTCGTGATACAGGGCCCTAATATCACTGTAACACAAAGGCGATTACACTATACCAGTACACTGGTAAGACAGAAGAATCATTTTATTTATACTGAAAGAGAAAGGTGGGGGAGTAGGTGTTCATGCACTCGGACAGGCACTAGTCAAAGTGTTCATACCGAGCACTCGGCAGAGTCACTGCCACTGTACTCATTACGTGTAATCTACCCATTAAAATCCCATTAGTTGAAGTAAGTTGAATTGTTATATTTTCAAATAGACAACGTCATTTCAAGGTGACAGACATTGCATAGTTCGCGTGATTCAAAGAAACACCACACCAAGTCAAAACTTCGGGAGATTCTTTTTTGCCGTCTTGCGATGCAAAAATTGCGCTATGCGAGCGCAATATATATATATATTATTTGTCTCGAGTTATTTCTGGTTTTACGATATACATACAATAAAACAAATAAATAAATATTGCTGGATATTTCACTAAACATCATCTGGCCCCAAAGTAAGCAGAGCTTGTGTTATGGGTACCACATGACTGATAACTTACTTATATACGTTTTTTTAAATACATACATATTATACATAGAAATACCCAGACCTGAGACAAATACTGGCAGATCATACAAACATTGGTCTCGCGGCGGGAATCAAACCAGCAACCTTCTGCGTTTCAGCCGGGCCTAGCCTACAGTGCCACAGAGGGCGTCAAATAACGAACGACTATGTGATATCATTTGCAAATTCGACTGTATTAAGACATATGCCATTAACAAAGAAGAAGTCATAACTTCCTTGATTTTATTTTACTTCTGACAGTGTATGAGTTGCCAGCATTCTACACTAGCTTTACATGGCGCTTTACGGTTGGTGGAACGCTTTTAGGGTTTCGTACGTGAAAAAGAAAAAGAATCTTAAAAAGGGTTCCGTTTTCTTCGATCGGACGACTGACAACGAAATTTGTTGTTCGTTGTTCGTCTGTCTGTCTGGCAAGACCATTTTTAGAGGATCGTGTTAAGGTATCGTGTTGCAATAAATATGAAATTAAACCCTCCGCTATAAGAAGGTACAATTTGACCAGTAGTACGACCGCGGTAGACTCGCAACTGGCCTAAAAGTGCCAGCGCGCGAAATGTTGCACATAAACAGTTCCCTTGCTTTATTTTGTCTGAAGGACGGAACTCTTACCGTTCATTTGATATACACTTACCTCTATTTATGCCGTATATTTAGACGCACATCAGTAAATCAAAACCTATGAAAATCAAATAATCAATGTCATAAAATTTGTCTACCTACCTACTAGAGTTTGATTGTTGTCCTACTGATGTACTTATCCATATTAAGATAATCTAGCTCGCCTAGGTGTCACAGACACCTACACCTTAATGACTTCTAATGATAATTTCTCACGTAAGTGACTGTTTTTTTTTTAGAAATTAATCTATACCTATAAAAGAGCTTAACCTGACTAACTGACTGATTCATCATCGGCGAACCTAAACCGCTAAAGCTAGAGAGCTGAAATTTGGAAGGTAGCTTCCTTTTACAGAAAAATCACCCACTAAGGCGTGATTTTTGAAATTCTACCCCTAAGAGGGTGAAAAGGGGTGAAAACAAATGTATGAAGCTTTTTAACGCGTGGTGCGATTAGCTTGAAACTTGATATGAATTAATAAAATGTCAATAGACACGTATTTCAGGATTTTTCAAAATAAGCCTAACAAAGGGGTAAAACGGGGTGGCAAAGTTTGTATGGAAACTTTTTAACGGGTAGTGTAATTTCTTAGAAACTCGGTTTGGATACTTAAAATGCAAAATAAATGGACACGTATCTCAGGATTTCTCAAAATAACTCTCTTAAAGGAGTAAAATGGGGTGTGAATGTTTGTATGGAAACTTTTTAATGGGTGGTGGGTGGTTGAAACTTATTATTAAAATTTGGCAAGGAGATAAAAAGCATCCTGGGGAAAGATTTAAGCTACAATTCGTTTAAAAAAATTATGCGGACGAAGTCGCGAGCAACAGCTAGTAATTTATAAACCGAAATAAATGACTATCGTAAAACATGTTTTCGAGTAGGCACTTAGGCGGACTGATAGACAGACGGACAAAAGTTTCGCGATATTATAATTCCTTGTGAACTTCAGAACCCTTAAAAGAGTGAGCGATACTTTCCACATTAGTGGTCAGACTTGTTGCCTCACGTAGTCATTATAACGATTATAATCATTAGCTAAGGTGTTTTGAAAGTTTCTCCTTGCTCCACTTGTTTTTAAGGTCAATTTAAATTGGAGACAAGTAGGTAAGTAGGTATGCTTTATACTGAATTGATATTTTAAATAAAATTTTACTTAGTTCCAAAGAGGCCACAGAAGCCAGAGTCACTGCTTTTTTGCGACGACGACGACGACTACGATAGTCTTCAAACTATTGGGGATTAGTCCTCCTGTTGACTAGAAGAAGAGCTAGCAATAGAGAAGGAAAACTTGAAACAAGCCCGGCTCGGTGCCAGCCGTTACAATAAGGGTTACATAAGTGCCCGAAAGGAGCCCCTGAGGCGCACTTTAATCCTTTCACCACACGTGTTAGAAATAACTAGTGACACGATAAGAAGAAGAACTGCTTTTTTATCTCACCAGGTGGCGCCTTTATTTTGTCAATTGATATATCTGATTTATATGGTATAAGCCATAGGTTAGACATGAAATAAAACCTGTACCTATAAGTTTCATTGTACTGTTTGTTTTTCCAAATATGTATATAAATAAATACTATGAGCGAACATAAACTAAACCTGCAAACTAAACAATAAAAATTGGTTGGAGATAATGTCACTTAAAACATATCTCGATTTCTGTCAAAAATTTGTCACAGTTTGAAATTATCCCTATTTATAAGATAGTGATAAATAGTGACAGGGTGAATGTTAAGTAGTGTTTAGGTAGTGTTTAAGTTGAGAGGCGTTTATAAGTAAGGCCTAGTAATTTACAGGAAAATAGTAATTTAGAGACTAGAAAACAATTTACGGGAAAACGCCACGAAGTCCACCTTTCAGGTTCTAAAGTTATACAAAAAAAATGGTTGGCTGTAAAGTCGGCTTACGGCCGATAATTTGACGTGATAACGTCATAAGAAAACATGGATGAACCTATCGTGCCTCTCTATCGCTTGTTCTGCGCTCTCGCTTGCTCGCTCGGCTCAGGTGGAACGTGACCACTCATGCTTTTTCGTGCGTGCAGCCGGCGTTCATTTATTTATTAGACGTTATCACGCAAAAACTGATGGATGAGGGACGACAATAATGTTGTTAAGTCAGCTAAGGCACATAATAAATAGTACCTACCTTTACCTACTGACAGAAAGTACTATTTAATAAATACCTTTAATTATCTCCTATAATATCTGTACCTATTAACTTTATATCCCACGAAGTGATGTGTGTGGGATGCACTTACTTGACCACAATATAACACTGGCCATCAATAAATATACACCAAATACCATTACATACAAGTTACAAAAAAAATGCGTTCAAAAAAAGAATCATACCATAGACAAATTTGAGTAGACCTCTCATTGACTAATAGTTATGTTCATACACGGGTCTAGCTATAATGAATGCGTTGAACTCTTTACCAAGCTTAGAGAGATTGATATTTGGTATTGGTTCTTGTTTGTATGAAGTTATGGTTTAAAATAAATGCTATGAATGAAAAACAAGTTTGTATGAGTGCTGGTTAAATGCAGCTTTCCACTTCACGGTCAAGAGCAATAGATGTTGCCAGACGACTACTTTACCTCATTTTTATGGTGTTTCCGGTCGGCTATAATCTGAAAAATAATAACGTTTTAAAAACTAAATTAAAAAGGAAACCAACTTCATTTATATAAAAATACGTAATTTGCTTTGGATGTTATTTGGATGTCATATTTTTTCCAGCTATTTTGATTTAGAAATCAAACTACTGACCCGATATTAATGAAATTTCTATGGGACCAATCGGAAAGTATATCATTTCACATAAAAAAATATTCTTTCTAATAGGTTCGTACATGACGGAGTTATGTAGTAACAATAAAAAACTGAATTAAGAACCTCCTCCTTTTTTTAAAGTCGCTTAAAAACAGAAACTATTTAGAAGTACAATGTCAAAAACATCGAAGCTCGTTTGTTACTAGGTGTCATTAAATAGATCAATAAGTTCTTACCTCTCTCTCTTATGGTGTTTTGTAGTTCGAACCAGTGTAAATATTAAAGTGTGCCTCAGTGGCTCTTTTCGTGCACTTGGCACATATCTTTGAACTTTTAGGTTCTAGGGCTTGCCAGTTTTCTCACTTCGTTCACCGTTTGTATAACGTTTAGTACTTACCTATTAGGTATTATACTTACCTAGTACCTACTATATGAAGGTAAACACTGATATAACAATCGTCATCTAAAATAACAATTCAATAGTTTCTTTAACCTTCTCAAATATTATCTCAGCCACTTAGCACCTAAACTATCGGGCAACACCGCGCCATTAGATTCTAACCATTTCACCCGTAGTCGCATCAAGTGCTGGCCGGTAGTAACACACTTTTAGAAAAAAAACTGTCAAAGTCATGTTGTTTTCCCGCGTATTTAGGCGCGCGTCGCCGTTCTTTTTTCAAAAAAGATTCGAATCGACAGTGGCCAGTTTGACTAAAGACGAGATTCTGATTTTATTGAGGCCTCCTTTTACGAATTGGAGCGATGTTATACGAGATGCCGAGAAAGTGGTTGGCTATCCGACCTCTTTTATGAATTTACGGTGTTTGCTGAGCGACGAGTTTGCGAATATGGCGCTGTATTTGAGAAAACTGGTGAGTGACTATTCCTTGAAGTTTCTTATTTTTTACCTTGGCAGGTACTTAATATAAATTTATATTTGTGTAAATTAAGTAGGTAACCTAACATAACACATTCATATATGGGAAGCTATTATATTATTAGCTTTTACAAGTTATTTTAATAGGGACTTTAATCAAAACAAACCTCGATAAAAAGATCATTCTGTAGATTTCTTAATAATACATGCTGTGACGCCCTATAATTGGGAACACTAAGACTTCTTTAGATTTTATTTTTTGAAGAATTTAGAATTATTGACTTGTGTTGCGTGTCCAAAATAAATGATTATATAAATAAACAGTTTTGAATAGACGATCGTTAGTCCCTCCTTAATCTAAACAAATTAATTGTAAAAGTACGCTTACACGGGCAATTAAAATTGCTCAATCCTGGGCAATACTTGCCTATTATGACGTCACGACAACATCAAGCAATTAACAATGGCAACATGAAACAAATTGTGTAGAGATAGCGCCACACGCCTCGCGATATGGAGCAATTAAAGAAAGCTAGTTGCTCCAGATTGATCTATACAAGTTGCCATGCAGTTATTGGTCTAGCCTTTCAGCACAGTTGACAGTAGATCTGTCTTCTGCGCTGAAGTTGGTGGTTCGATTCGCTCCCAAGACAAACATTCTGTGATGAACATTGATATTTGTTCTGTGTCTGGGTGTTATAAAGTATCATAATTACTCGTATGTATTTAAAAATATATAAGTATTATATCAGTCTCTGGTCAATATACAATGTATACTTAGTTTGAGTCTAGATGGTGTTGTGTGCATTGTTCATCAATCTTTTTTTATAGTAAAAAAATTGCCTTTTAAAATCTTTATAAACGATTTTAAAAAAATTATAGAGGCCTTGAAGTAGCTTCGCGACTATGTTGGCCCTGTTAAATAGCTTACACATTTTACTAATTAATTATATTATGTAAATAAACAAACACATAAAATAAATAATGCTGGACATTTCACACAGCATCATCTGGCCCTAAAGTAAGCAGAGCTTGTGTTATGGGTACCACATGACTGATATACTACTTATATACATTTTTTTTAATATATACTTATTATACATAGAAACACCCAGACCCAAGACAAGTATCTGCAGATCTTACAATAATTTGTCCCGCGGCGGGAATCGAACCAGCAACCTTCTACGTCTCAGCCAGGCTTTTGTCCACTGCGCCACAGAAGTCGTCATGTAAATGCAAATCTTACTTTCATGAATGCCAACCGATAAATAAAAGTAATGAAAAAAAAACAATCATGGTAACTACCAACCTACTTATCTAATAAACGCAGTATATCCGGTCGTTATAATCTGGGCAGGCGATTAGAAAAGCTAATAAATCTACGATAAATACTCTGCGGTAACCAAACTTTTTCAATATTTATAAACATAAAACCTTTTTCAGGTTGGCAGCAACCACCTAGTCATGCAGACAGCTAAGAATGTCCTCTACGGCGACTCCAATAACCTTCAACCTTGGGGCCTGATCATCCTGCTGCTGTCCAAGTCTGTGAAGACCACAGCACAGGTACCTTATATAATACTTACCGAGTAAAGCATGAATCAATATAGTTTTGAGTCTCGTTTATTGTACACACCGTCGTTTACAGTACCAACCTAACTAAACAATTCATTTAAATATGGAATTTAGCTTTCACACTTTTTTTTTATAACAAAGATCTTTAGCTAAAAAAGTGTAAGATTTCGACCGTGACCAAATTCCAAATTTAAAAATTATACAAAGACAACGATTGTGAATAAGCTGTATTGATTAATTTCACACATGCTAACGTCACGCTAGCTGAGTGGTTGACAACACTGTCAATACTGAGCTCGAGTTCATACACTACATCCTACGTCTGTTTGTGCTAATTAATGATTTTTATTTTACTTAACGAGTGTTGACGTAAACCATTTTAATGATTTTCAACTTTCATATTTTTAATTTACTTGACAGATACTTGGATATCATCGAGAAATCTAACTATTGAAAAATTGGCTTTACAGTCGTGAGCAAGCATATTTGTTTTGTTTTTTTTTGAGATTCGATGTTACACTTTATCACTATATTGCTAAACGATTGTTGTTCGTTTTGTGACTTGCTGCTTAAAATTATGTAAAATCACACTCATAAACTACAATTGAAACTGGAAAGAGGTGTGACATGCCAGCATTCTTTATTCCGGAGATAACGAACTATTTTATCGTTTAGAAAAATCTAAATACAATAGTCGTTAAGGAAAAGTGGTTTTCTATTACATTTATTTTGTGTGGATAGAATAACCAATTTAGACACACTGAAGTATTTTTGAATTATAAATATTATTCCATTGATTTTTTAATTTACAGATCAAGAAATCCGAAGAAGACACACGCGCGTTGGCGGAACTCACCGAAATGATACGAACTGGCCATTTAATACACAAAGGAATAGTAAACGTTCCATTTTCAAAACGCGGAAAAGATACTGAATCGGCGATATTCGGGAATAAAATAGCTATACTCCTTGGTGACTACCTTCTTGTAACTGCCAATGGGATGCTGGCAGGTTTACGAAACTCTGACGTCTCATACATAATCTCGTCCGCTTTAAAAGATTTATCTGAAGGCCAGTTTTTCGGGGATAGAGACGAACAAAATATGCCATTACCTGGCAAACCAAAAATAACAACGGACAACTTTGAGATTACTTTTGATACAAACGCCATCACTGTTGACGATGTTTTAGGCAAACCTTTGAAAGAATGGACAGCAAGGACTGTGTTTAATGGAGTAAGCTTACTAGGCAGAGGCTGTCAATCAGCAATGGTCCTTGGAAAGCAGAATAAATTGACGCAAAACTATGCCTATCATTTCGGCTGCCATGTTGGTTTAGCTTGGCAAGCGGCTACAGAACTTCAAAAACTGACAGCTGACAGTAAAGATAGCTTTTGCCTTGCAAGTGCCCCGGTATTATTTGCTTTAGAAAACAATCCAGATCTCTACAAAGTTATAAACCAAGCTAAACACGACGTAAATGATGTTGATTATGAAGATCTGAAGTTTAATATTCTGAAAACAGATGCAATTGATAAAACCAAGGCTTTGTATGAAGACCACGCAAAAAAAGCGACGGCTTATATTGATAAGATTGGGGAAAACGATTCGGTTGAAATGATCAAGAAGTTGATCAATACTTTTTAGAACGAGTCGAAACTCTTTGAGGGAGCGTAACATAAATACTCTCACAAGAAAAGTCGATTTTCGTTTTAACTTGCAACACTAGCGAATGAACAAATCAAAACTTGTTATACATTTTACAAAGTTCCTTATTTGAATTTTCTTGATAATTATCGAGTTTTGAGCGTCTCACTAAGGTCATTCGAAGGTTCGTCTTAGTGTCAATGCATGATTCTATGGAATTTATTGAAAGTTCAATAATTGTTATCATTGTAATTTTTCTTATTATTCAGAAGACAGTCTCTCACTGCGTGATCTGACAATATATCTGACATTATTCGGTAATTTTTTTTTATGTCAGAATATTGATAGCCGCCTCACGAACCAAATATTGTTCTTTTTTTTTTTTCTCGAGTTTTATCCGGTTTATTAGTAATTTTAGTGTTTTTATTTCAATTTCGAGTTATTGAATCGGTTGTTAATAATAAGAATAGAAGCTTTGCGTTTTTTTCTTGATTCGAGCAAAAATTTTCTTATAAGTACTTTATATGAAAGCCACCATTTTATGTAAAATAACAAAAGACGAACGACAAGATACAACTTTGAGAGATCATACTATAATTAATAATAAGCACTTGACACTAGCAAAATTGTCATTATTATGACACAGGTCATTAAAAAAGAAGAAGAAGAAGACATCTTTATATCACTTGAATTGATGGTCTACTTTGTACATTTATATTTACGTCTTTAGTACAGGTCTAAGCAAAATGTTTAAGAGATAATAATACATTATTTAATTGTTTAAAACCCACTAACTAAAGCGTATCGAAATTGCGCTATAATGACGTCATGTTTGATTTTGTTAAGTTCTAGATAATAACTTGATTGCCGTGTAAAATCTTGAAAAGTCTCGATAGATTGGAATATTTATTTTTTTATTTTGTTTGCTTCGAATACGGCAGGAATCAGGAAGGCCAAGTTAATTTGAACGTCAATGCCAAAAATATACTACTACCCATAAGTATTTTGGCATTGGCTATAATATTGACAATAACGCATAAATCGTATCGCGTATCGCGCTTATCATTTTAACAGCTGCGTCTGACAGCGCTGTCAGACGAACGATATTGATTTATCCGATCAAAAGACAAAACATTTCCGTTTCAATGTTAGATACGTTGAAAAATAAGGCTATTGCCCTGCAGGTTATAGTATTGTTATATTTGTAACATTTGGGCTGGTTTTCAAACAAAGTTACCTACTATGCTTTGCCACATTTTTCTTTTTGTTTTTTTTTATCATAGATATACCTACGTTTGACGACGAACTCGCCTGATGTTAAGCGAAGATGTAGCCACGCATGTGGGCACGCGGTTTAGAAGAAACCTATTTACTCTTGACTTGAAGAGGCTCAGATTGTAGTTTTTAAAAAGACAGACGACGGCAAAGTATTCTAATCCTTGACTGTACGCATTATAAATGTGGAAGCAAAGCGCTTTGTTCGTAAGGGTGGTAGAATGACAAGGTATGGATGGTACTGAGCGGTACGTCTGCTTGTCCTTTTGTGTCTTGCTTGTCCACATGTTTCATACCTTTTGACGACCTCTGTGGCGCAGTGGGCCAAGGTCCGGCTGTGACGCAGAATCTTGCGGGTTCGATTCCCGCCGCCGGATAAATATTTGTATGATCTGGAAGTATTTGTCTCGGGTCTGGGTGTTTTTATGTATAATATGTACGTATTAACGAAAAAACACAACACAAGTTCTGCTTACTTTGGAGCCAGATGCTGTGTGAAATGTTCGGCATTATTATTATTGTTATTCTTTAAGTACCCAGTAACTAACAACTAATAAATGTTTATGCTATAAATGTATAAAAAAATAGTAATTGTACATATATGTTACTTATTTTAAAAATTAGTATTCATTAGCTTAGGTTATAGGTTCTACATTCTACGTGGTATATTTATTTTTAAATATTTTAATTGTATGTAATATTTCCAAATGCTAAAATTGTGCAAGTATTATTTTATATATTTTATATTTTATATATGACATTTACCTATATGATGTACATAATGATATGAAGATATATGAGGCTATATTGTACATTATATATCAATGATTGCTTTAGATTATAGTGACTGATACTGACATTAAACTATGTGTAATGATTTTTAAGTATTACTGAGATTTTAAAATGATAAAAGTAAACAATTTTTCAAATCTTTTTAATAACTTATTTTAACTACGTTACTATAAAGATAAGTGGATTAATTTATAAGTGATATTAAATAACAATATGCATCTTATTTTTATTTCAATTAGGTCCATAATGCGTCATACCTAAAACAACATGAGTTAAACTACCTATTAAAATTCCAGAATGTTCTATAATGTGGTATAATTTTGATCTCAGATCACAATACAGACTGTATCAAACACAATACAGTCTAATCAGTAGTGGATCTGTGGGCTGTAGACCTCGCGAACATTTTTCGAAATTACTGAAATATAACTTTTTTACGATTTCAACCCACATATCTCGGCCATATTGAAAAATTTTCAAAAACTAAATCGTCAAAAAAATTATATATAGTTATAGAACCTACTCACAAAATTTCACGAGAATCGGTTGAGAAATGCGACCTGTAGAGGAGAATATCCGGGCAGACGCCGCACAGTGTGTAATTTTCATAATCTAGATGGACAAAAGTCTTGGGCCCAAAATGCACAAGTTTACTATGCCATAAAATGTATCGAATGAAATTCATTGTCAATTCAAAGTCATTGTCAAGGTTTTAGACATATATTGCAACATTATATACACAAAAATGAAAATACAGAAAGAAAAAAAAAATTATTAACACGTACAAAAAAACAATAAAAAATTCAGAGAATTATTAACTAGGAGGTTGAGCGCCGTTCGGACAGACATACGAAAGCAACTTTGACTAAGCCGAAACGGAGACACTCGCTCGAACTTCACGCTGGCTCGGTCAATTACAAATCTTAATCAACGTGTTTTTCATTGTTTTTGTGTATCAGAAAGCTTTCTGCTCAAATGATCTTAACGCTCTCAAATTGCGCTCAAATTGTTAACGTTTTTTTATCAGAATACATAAAAAAACTCTCTGGAACTCTGAAAAAGTTAAACGGGTAATGTTTTATTTAGCTTTCTATCCGCCTATCAATGTAAGTTGCAAGTTAAAACGAAGTCAACATCAGAAGATGATGATTATTGTATATTTTAGACATGATCTCATAATCCCTACTATAATATTATAAATGTGAAAGTAACTCTGTCTGTCTGTCTGACTTTCACGCCAAAACTACTGAACCGATTTAAATCAAAGTGAAAGTCAAGTCAAAGTCAAAAGATACTTTATTGAATACAATCACAAGGATCAATTTGAAACTTACATACTAGGTGAAATTAGGTGCCAATTCATCCTAACCCAAGCCCGAGAAGAACTGGCAAGAAACTCGTCTTGGTCCTAGCGCTTTTTTACATGATTCATCTTATAACTACCTTAACTACGAAATACTAATACAAGTGAAATTTCAAATAAAATTTGGTACACAGATAGTCTAAAGCCTGAGAAAGACATAGGCCACTTTATATGTAGGTACTATGCGTGCGAAGCCGCGGGCAGAAGGTAGTTAAATTATAAAACAGCCAGTTACTTTTAAAATAATTTGAAACGAGGTACACATACCATTTATAACTTTTGAAACTGTTATGGTTTTTAACATAATTTTCATTGAAGTCTTTGCAGATAACATCCATCCGTGGATGGAGAATTGTCTTTAAGAGTGAACAAGTCGATTACCTTTCCATACAAACGTCGAAGGGTGATCACACCACCGTCTGATGATGAACAACCAAAACTAAAAGTGATATAAATTTGTCTTGTCATTATCTATGCTTGTATCAATACAGAATTGTGAAAATAATATGTGTTTGAAAGATACAAGAAACAAAAAAATCGTTTTTCATCACTGATTTTAGCGCAACTTTAGGTGTGAATAAATAACAAACGGAGTACGCAAACTAAAAAATTGTTCCTATACAAGCATAGATTATTTATTCAAAAGCTCAAATAACTTTTTTTTTATAATTACATTCAGTAGTTTTTTGCATGAGAACCCTTGAGCCAAAGGTCTATTCATTATTTTTACGCAATCGTTTTATTTAGAAATCATAGATTAATCTGATTATATTACCCGAAATTATAATCACGCTATCTTCTTACTGCTCATCTCTATCCTTGGTGCACGCCAATCCTTTTTTCACACTAAGCTAGGTGAAATAGCATGCATTTTAGCTGCGCCCACTAACGAGTTTGTGCCGCTGACTTGTGTATCCTTAAGGCTTCAGTTTATCTCGTGATCATGTCGCATGCAATTTTGCCGATTACGGGCTGCCGATGTTAATCGGGAAACAGAAAAACGCACGTATCATAGTATATATCCCGTTTTGAGTCAAAATTATACACCACATATCTTTTATTATCTTTTCCTTCAATTACCTAGCAAATAGCCAATAATAGCGGTAAGAAAAAACTCGTCTTTTATATACAATACTTCATTTGATTAGGGCACCATCTTACGCGCTACGTGGAGAGCGCACTGTGGTGGAAATAATTTCATCAAAATAGTAATCTGAATGAATAAAACTGCAGGGATTAATTCGTTAGTGTGTAATAGACCTAAAAATGAAAGTTTATGTATGTTTGGGTGCTTCTTAATTACTCAATCCGGTTTTAAAGACTGAACTAATTTGAATGAAACTTTATTTATATAATATATAGTTTAAACGTGAAAAAGAATTTAAGGTACATTTGATATTGTACCACGAGATCAAAGTCATAGGCGGAAGTTAGTAAACTTGTGTGACAGAAGAAATGATTTACTAGAAATTGACAAAAATAAAGTTAAATTTCTTTTCATTCTGTTAAGTCATATGTCATTTATCAATACAATCACAAGGATCACTGTGTATAGACTTACATACTAGGTGAATTTTGGGTGTCAAATTCCTCCAAACCTAAGTCCGAGAGGCATTGACAAAAAACTCGTCTTTGTCCTTTATTCAATTCAATTCAATTCAATTTCATTTATTTCAGCCTTCATAAGTATATGTACAAATTTGAGCCATATTTATCATAATAATAATTTAAAACATAGAGAACATAAATAAAATAAAGAAATAAAATATAGATTGCATGCACCACATCATTACATCACCGGTGCGAATGGTGCACCTCTGTGCAGTGCTTCATGAAGATGTACTCAGTATCCAGCCTTCCTGCTATAAGTTGCAGGTATCTGTTGGTGCTGTCCCTCACGTGACGCATCAGGGACGACGTTCTCTTGCGGATGATCGCATAAAAGTCATCGACGCGTGCGTTCGCGAACATCCCCGATGCGCTACAGAAGTATGGCAGCGTCAACAGCACCCTGAAGCTATTATTGTACTGGACTCGAAGGGCATTCCAGCAGCACTTAGTAAAGTTAACCCATAGACTGCACGTGTAAAAAGACTGGCAGTACGCCTTAAACAAACTTGTTTTTACAGACGTACTGCACAGTGCAAATCTACGGGCCAACATGTTGGCTTTGACTGATAATGTATGATACTTCTTATAACTAGTTAATTTACGAAAAACTAATACAAATTAACTGTTATTTTTACTTTACAAATTTATCAGTTAACTGTCTGAAGGCAGAGCAACATGAGGCCATGTATTCTTATCAACAAAAAAACGTGCGAGCCTTACGATACCTATAAAACCTACAACCACTTTATACACAACACTGTAGGTTAAGGGCACAGCTGATGCGTTCTCTATTTCCTTTTCTTTCTCGTCACAATCACACACTCTTTGGCTGATAGTAGCTTAGAGGTTGGCTCTCGGAAAATTGGTTGGTACCTGACGGTGCTCATTTGTCAAATCAAATAGCGTGCGTTTCCTCGGCTTCCTATTACACACTTCCGTCCCTTTTTATGAAAGCGAGAGAAAATATGTTACACATCAATTATGTCATTTTATATTATAAACTTTAACGTTTTCTTAATTGGCGCCCATAACCTCATAGTATAGTATATAGAGTTGAACGTTAATGTTCATTATAATGCTATGGTTAGTTGACTCTCCTTGACCAGCGGGTTACATAGTCCTATGTCATTAGCATGGTATAATTGTCACTGTTACGTACCTTTTGTATTTTCAATGTTGTGATAAATAACGTACATTATGTCCTAGAAGTAGATAATTGTATATAGGTAGGTACATAACGTTTATAATTATATAACTTAGGTAAGGTACAACACCTGATAAGTTTTGACCCTGTAGCCTTTGGTAATAAGTATAATAATAAAAAGCCTAGGCATAAATAAATAATTGTTAATTCCACATAACTGCTATTACAAAAAAGTTTATACACCTAAAATCCTATAAAAGTTCCAAAAAGGTTCGTAGGGTTTTATTTCTGCGAGTTATGCAACCTCTGTAGACATTCATCATTAGTTTGTTCAATTTTTAAATCTTAAATTTTTGAAAACAAGGGTTTATTTTTAATTTATTTGCAAGTCCAGATTCAATGTTCTTTAGAAAATTATTGAAATGATATTTACAAACTTCATTAAACAGGTTATCTCTTAGTTATTTGTATTTAAATTTTCGTAGGTACTTTCCTACTTCCTTAGTAGGTACAAACACCGTTTGTAAAGCCACTGCCGTAGCCGGTTTATGCCTAATCCAAAAAAAGAGAAAGTAGGTAATTACCTGTCCATTCAAAGGTATCTACTGGCTGGAGGAGTCTTTGGTTTTTATAATGATATTACCTACTTACAGAATAGTTCATAGTTACCACAGACAAGATGTATCTAACTTTCTTTTATTACAAATCAGGCGAACCGTACTAAGTTTTGTAGTAATTTTACCAGAGATTTGATTTGATTTGACATAGATAGATAGATAGATAGATAAAAAACACTTTATTGACTATCACACGGAATATTACCATAACAATAACTAAACTCATTTAAGGCAATACAAATGGCTGCCGATCTCTACCAGGCAACCGATGGATGGGCTGGACTGTAAATAAACAGCAGGGGCATGTAGGTGTGGTGTAGTTATTATAACTAGTGATCTCCGACTGGTCGAAATTCGACCATAATTAATTAATAATGAATGTAATTTTTATGCTTAATTAAAAAAATATATTAACATTCTGCACTCCGTCTCTATATAAACTACAAGTGTACAAAATTTCATACTCCTCCGTCCGCGCAATTTTCGTAAAAAGCGGTACAAGGTTTTTGATTCACTTATTATTATATTATTATATTATATTATTATTATTATTAATATTATAGAAGAATTAAATACTTATATATATGTATAAACTAAACAAATACTGATATAAATATATAAATACATATGTACTCAATATATAGACAATACAGAAATAACTTATTATAACAGCACGACAAATGAATGTTTCATGACCCATGTTTTTGAAGATGGGAATTGTCTTGGCTTTTCTGATATCCACAGGCAACGCGTTCCACAAGCGGACAGCCTGCACTCTAAACGAATTTCCATAGAAGGTAGAGTGAACGTCGAATAGAGTCTTCTCTATGATTAAAAGAATAAATGTATCTTAGTGGATGATCCACACAACATAATCTAGCCCCAAACATAGCAAAATGTACTATATAGACCAGAGGACTGAAATAATATGGCAATAATATGGCTGGCAAATACCCAACACACTGAACCTTGTGGTTGGTTTATCGACACCTCAATTTCCTTCTAGAATAAGTTTAGCATAGTTAAATGTTGTCTGGAAGATATCGCCATATGCGATAAGACCGCCGTTTGCAGGACATATTAGTTTGTAGCCGTTGCATTAATTTAGTTTGTGCATCATGAAATGTTATGTTCTTAATAAAGTTCATTATTATTATTATTAATATTTTGACACATGACACAGAACATACATCTATGTTAATTACAGAAGGTGTTTGTCCAGGGTTGGAATCAAACCCTCAATCAACCCTCAAAAACCCTACAGCGAAGTAAGCAGAGATACTACGTGAGAATCTTCTAAGAGCACTGCTGGTCTAGTAGTACTTCCGAAGCCAGGCCTTCCGATTCTGAGGTCGTGGGTTCGTATCGGGTCACCAATGACTTTTTCTGTTCGATAAATATATATGCGCGGTATATCAGTACTCTCAAATGGTGAAAGAAAACGTCGTGGGGAAACCGGCATGTCCTAGAACCTAGAAAGTACTACGTTATGTGCCAAGTGCACGAAAGGAGCCTCTGAGGCGCACTTCAATCCTTTCACCACACTCTGGTTCGAAATATCTAGTAACACGATAAAAAGAAGCTTTGAATCATTGAGTTCTAAAATCCCAAAGCTATGAAAAACCCAGCCCACATGTAATTAATAACAACGCCATCTAATAGATTGCCCGTGTACTAATTATGGCGGTATGTCAGAACTCCCGCCGTGAGCTCTCCATAGTCAAGTCCGTAGTCCGTAGATATTTTTTTTATTTATCTGTGCCTCTACGGAGGAAGGATGTTTTGTACTTAGTTGGTAAGGAATATTGTATTTCTACATAGTTTGCACTTTTCACTCCAGTCGAAAATTTATATTAAGCTGCATCCGGTTAACTAGTGAAATTAGTTATTTTATCAAAACATAGATGTCGCTATAATAAAAAACATGCAGTAAATTATAATATTGCTAAAATATTTATTTCTAGCTGGTGCCCGCGACTTCGTCTGCGCAGGATTAGTAATTCATTTAATTCAATGGTTTTTGCAGCTCACACTAGAATAGCCCGCATGGCAGATTTTTTTCCTACGTACTTGACACATATCATTATATTTTGGACAATTCACACAATATCTTTATAAATTATAGCCTACATGTAATTCTGATGTATAAGCTATTTATTGAAAAGTTTCATTAAAATCCATTCAGTAGTTTTTGCGTGAAAGAGTAACAAACATACATACAAACATTCGCGTTTATACAATTTATACGTGCCGTTCAGAATTAACAAACACGTCGGTAGATATTTATATTGTACTTATTAATTCTATCACAGCAAAGAAAGAAAGAGGAAGGGTCCGCAAGAACAGGTTTCAACATGTTTCGAAGGTAAAAACAAACTGTTCTGTTACATACGAAAATAAATTTGTAATAGATGATAGTTTACTCAATGCATTTCTAGTCCTGGTTTTGCATAGCAGCACATTTTCAGTGCGTGTGTAATCAAACAAAGTCAATAATATATTTATTACAGAATATTAGGTTATAATAGCAAAATTATATGGTAACATTTAGACAAAATTATTAGAGAAATTTCTTTTGCAACGTATTGTCAATGTGTTTAGCTTATTACTGTCAAAGAGTTTTGTTATATTGCGTACAAAGGTTTAGTTACAGAATAACGCATCAGTTTGTTTAGAGAAGCTTGGTAAATAGCAACAAAAAGATTGATTACATTTAATCGAACTAAATGTAACAAAACCAGTTTAGTGCCTGCTATATAAACCAGTTTGACTATTTTAACCCCTTGAGTTGCGAACCTAAATCTAGACTTTTAAATAAAATTCCCGCGCTAGAACTTTCGGGCCAGTTGCGAGTCAACGGAGTTTTCACTACCGGGTAAATTGTACCAGTAAAGAGTCAACGGGTTAAGCTAACTTTAGTAAAGAATAATCAAAATTCGGCTATATTTAAAATAGCCAAAACAGTTCTGTTATTTCTTTTTCTCAGTGCTCAGAGCCTGAAAACCAAAATGTTCAACCAATGTGTCCTGCCTTTACTTACTTAAGGATCCGAGACATGGGCGCTCACAAAGGAATACATGCATAAGATCACAGTAGCACAACGGGCAATGGAGTGCGCCATGCTCGGAACATCACTTTTGGATCACCCAATGTCGAAATTAGACGTTGTAACGCCCCTCCACCTAGTACTACTCCTCGAAGCACCTAACTTTTTTTTCCGCCTTCGTTACTAATTAAAATTACCTAAATTAACCCCAAATAACGAAATAGTATTATATAATATAATTTAAATCCCTAAAAATACTTTGATCTATTATTAATTTGGCCAATGATTCGTCTAGTGTTTGTGATTAAAATCCTACGTTGTGTTTCGAATATAGTAACTCTGATTCTTTAAGAGAATTATGTTGAGATATGGAGTTAAAATATTATAAACTTTATTATTAGAAGTAATCATCCTCTATAATGAAGAATATCTTTGATTTGCCTACGCTGTGGTTCGATATTAAATTTTATAATTATATTAATTGTTGTCCTTTAGTGATATTATAAACTGCATAAAGTAAACAAATATTATATCCAATCTAGTATTACTGTGAAACCTTATTATAACGGTTTAAGTTATTTCAATATTTTAATACGATATTAGTTCTTGTCATGAATTGTTACTTTGTATAATATCAAGCTCCGCACGCGTGATATCTACACAAACTGCAGCCTATATCATTCCCCAAAATCGATCTATCTTTTTATCAAAATCCATCAAAATCTGTTCAGCCGCGAAACGTAATAGACAGACAGACAGACATAGTCACTTTCTCATTAATATAATAGGTAAACATTCTTGCTCTATAATAATATTTCCTAATAGCAGCTTATGTCATTCTATCAATGTAGGACACACTGATATATTTGTATTGCGGCTTAGATCACCAGCCCCTCCTCGCTAGCGATAGTAGGTTTCTTGCCATGTGACCTGGACAGCCTTTCTCCGCAATGGACAATTTCATGTCCCAAGAGAACTCTAATTTTAATTTCGATAACAAACAAAACAGTTACTTCAGTAATTATTATGTCTGTCATAGTTCAGCAAAGGGTTATCAGAGGGCTTAATCTTTTATCAAAACGTCCAATGTAGTAGGTCGGTCCAACACATTCAAGGGCATTTACTTTACTTTTGTCTGCAAGCAACTCACATACCATCCATCCACTGGTTAACCTTCTAGTATCGCATCTTAGAATGCAACTGGATTATAGAAGAGCCCTGCCAAACTCCTATCCTACTTGGCGAAGTTCCCTAATCCTACAACACAAGAATATTACCCTACTCGACCCTAATACAGATTATTATCTAATACAATATGTTGTGATTTTATTTGTTAGGTCCGTAGAGTAAAGAAGATTGATAACGTGTGATAGATATACCAATTATATGAATAGTTTAACCTTAATTTCATGAATAATATCAAATTTGGATAGCTTAATTCTGAGCCTTGAGAGATATTTCTCTATACTATTACTAGGTAAAAGTCTGAATTAGATAAAATTATATCAACAATAATATTCATACTGACTCTTCGTCGATAGTAGCTTTAGTCTTTCCTTAGATTCAAGCAAGCTAGATGGACTTTCGCCATATAACTTATCTAATATGATTATTAATAAATCAATAGTAAGACTCATCCATAAGGTCTCCATTAAGTATGTACCACAATGTACAAATAATGAACATTTGAATTTAAAGTGTAGGAAATCATTATTCCATTTCATAAGAATATATACGAGTAATTGCTTTGAACTAGACATTTATTATCTAGTGCAATGTTTCAGCTAAATCTGTAGTAAATAATTAGTATTACTATCTCATTGGATAATTGAGTTTATAAGTTTAATAACTTTTAGTCAATGATAGTTTCCCCACCGATTTAGTTACAAGTAAACTACATAGTCCTACGAGAACCATAAGTAGATTTATACTACTGTATAGGTATGGATAATAGTAATTCGACAGTCTAGGCAAACTGGTCGAATTGTGTTGTGTACCTGATGTCCTACCTAACCTAATCTGGTGTGTGAGACAGCAATACTGGAAGCAAGCTTCGTACATTTAATTGTGTATGTCACTCATCAGGGTGCAATGATGAGCTACCTAGCTGCTAATTGGGGGACAGCGAGTTGTAAACCTCGACTTTGTACCTACCCCTAGTATGTCCCTACAATCTACTTCCGACAGACCGAAGTCCTGGGATGTCTTCCGTAGATTAAAGGCAATATAATGTGCAAATATATAAATAAATAAAGATAGACTATGTCGATTGCTTCTGTTAAGTCCGATTCTTCCGATCCTTACACAGAATGCAATCAATCATAGGGAACCATTAAGCCGATCCTCAGGAGAGGTAAAATCTGGCTCCAGGCTCGTTCCGAGATGTCCTGGGGGAACTCCTAACAGGGTGGGAAAGCCAGACTTGAGTATAAACACCGCTAGGTTTCCATCTGACCCACAGACCATGCCGTGTAAGAGCCTCATACAATTATTTTGGTGAATCTTGTCTTCTTTCCGACTTACCGACCTGATAAACTATTACGTAACTCACACAATGAAACTATCACAGAAACAACGTACGACAAGACACCACGTAATTGTAGGAAACGATGAGAGAACATCTACCGAAAACGTTCAGCTCGACCAGCCTCACGCGTCCCTTCTATCAGAATGACCAAAATCCGCCATGTTATTTTTCATCTTTTTTTCTCTTTTCCTTCCATTTTCAAACACATTCGAAATTTCGATTCCATTTCAATTTACGCCCCAACCTCCGTGGTATAGCTAAATAACCTCTTTACTAAATCAAGCCCTAAATTAATTAAAATTTCAATTTATTCCCAACTTTATGTAGTTATTTCATGATTTATATATTATATCGTTAACATAAATATATTTTAATTTATCTATTCTAGTTTTAATATTGTTTTTATATAGCTATTTAATTGTTTACCCTTTCGAATTCAACCTCCTTAGAGATCTTCCCGTCCCAAATCATTCTATCAATAATATATTAATAGAAGGATAGATTATTCTATCTTATCGAATCAAATTCTATTTTATCTTACTAATTCAAATCCAGTATTATTTATTATTATACTCTATGAGTCGTAAGATATTTCTAAACCATAGTCTATAATCTTAGTATTAATTACTTTTTGCTAGCTTTTACTCACGGACCTTGACAATTGCATACATCTGCCATAATCCGTCTATGGTATAGTCTGTCATGACAGATGCTTTGTTTATTTACATTGTAATGAATTACGTACTATTTTATTCAATAATTAAAGATCTGAGATAGAATTGCTGGTAAATCTGTTCTGATAAGAATGACCCATGTATGCCTACGTGATATTAATAAGGTTTGCACCCAAGCATACTATAATAATTGTGAACCGTAACGGAATTACCTTCTGTTCCGTTACAGCGTCGGACCAAAGTCGTGGACGTGGGAATGCAGATCGCCAGGTTGAAGTGGAAATGGGTGGGACACTTGGCAAGAATGGATAACGGGAGATGGACAAAGGCGGTAACGGAGGTGGGCATGGGATGCTCAACAGCCAAGAGACAGACCACCCGCCCGATGGTTGAACGATATAGTCAGCGTTCTCGGGAACCACTGGATGATACTTGCTAGGGACCGGAAAGAGTGGCATAATAAAGAGGAGGCCTATACCCAGCAGTGGGTGCAATCGGGCTGAATGATGATTATGATGAATGATAGTAATAATAATTGTGCCATCCTTTGTTTTAAGATTGCGACAAATAGTGACAGGGCGAATCTTAACCAGTATTTAGGCAGTGTTGATAGGTGTTTATAATTAAGGCCGTATATTTGATCATGTGACATTATACCAGAAAGGCTTACAATGCTCTGCGAGTCCAATATGCTATTCCATTTCATTGATTTCATAAGTATATGTACAAATAAGAGCCATATTTATCATAATAATAATTTAAACATACAGAACATAAATAACAAAGAAATTTAAATATAGACTGCATGCACCACATCATTACATCACCGGTGCGAATGGTGCACCTCTGTGCATTGCTTCATGAAGATGCAGTAAGTTTCCAGCCTTCCTGCTATATTGCAGGTTGCAGGTATCTGTTGCTGTCCCTCACGTGATATAATAATATAATAATGCTTTCAGGACGCTGCGCTGTTGCGGCTTCCGCGCTTCTGCAGTGCGTCAGACATGTTCGCCGATGCACGAACAGACATGTTTGACGCTAACTAGCGGAAAAAGACTGCCTCACTGCTCAGTCGAATGCGCGGGAGCAGCAACGGCTTTCTGAAAGTTTTGGCAAATAATTTTGAATTTTCTCGGTAGGGCGATTATTGAACTCTAATTACAATCAATGTCTATCAGTAATGATTGAAATTACGCCGAAAACTGATAGACATTGATTGTAATTAGAGTTCTAAAGAGAGTTCCATAATCGCCCTACTGATGTGACAGCTCACCCTGAGGACAAAATTTATTTTAGTTATTAAGTACTAACCCCTAACTTTAAGTTTGACTAACCAGCTGGACCTTGTTGTCTTATTAAATAAATAAATTGTTATTATTAGATTTATATATTTTTATTATTAGTTCATAATTACATATCATTTAAAAAATAGATAATAGACAAAACACAAAAATAAAATGTTTTGTAATTAAATTTCAATGTTTAAAGTTCGTAATTTATTTTCAAGTTCGTTTATGGAACAAAAATACTTCAAGCAATAGTTTTCTAACCTGTTTTTTAAATATTCGATTGATTTGTCTTTTGTAAATGTCATCACGGACTGACGTTTAAAGTTTTCCTGTATTGTATTATCCTGTAGTTCAGTTGTAGTTTGTATTTAGTAGTTTTATTGTCTGTTTTACTCACAGAAATTAATAGACACAGTGAATAAGAATTTCGAGTTTTTGATCACAGATCTTTATTAATCATGGTATAGAGATAGATGGGACCTGGGAAAAGAACATAGGCTACATTTAATGTAGGTAATACGCGTGCGAAGTCGCGGGCAGCAGCTAGTATAACATAAAATTTAGTAACGGACGGATATTTGGTGGTCAAGCCGTGGTCAATCAGTGGCGTTGATAGATAGATGGAATAGATAGAAAACACTTTATTGACTGCCACACGGAATATTACAATAACAATAACTTAAGTTATTTAAGGCAATACAATTGGCGGCCTTATCGCTAATAGCGATCTTTACCAGGCAACCGTTGGATGGACTGGACTATAAATAAACAGAGAAGGGGCATATAGGCGTGGTGTATTTATATAATTACATACTTACATATATGTATAAACTAAACAAATACTGATATAAATATAGACATACATATGTACTTAATAGATATAATAATAAAGATAAACAGTATAAAAAAATCTAAACAAAAGAAATTAGTTTAGAAAGGGGCGAAGTACAGTAACCGCTCTTCTCGATGTCAGTGACAACATTCTCTGTGCGCAGAATGAGGTTATGTGCACATTACTAGTACTCCTAGATTTCTCAAGGGCTTTTGACTCTTTGAATATTGAACTTCTCATCGCCAAGCTTGAATACTATGGATTTGATAACAGTGCTTTAAAATGGTTTGAAAGCTACCTCACAAATCGTAACCAGTACGTAAGCCTAGTATCTGGTTCTTCTACCAAGCAATCCGATAAGGTGCTCCTTGGCCGAGGTGTACCGCAGGGATCGATTTTAGGTCCTATACTTTTTATCTTGTATTCAGCGGATTTGGGGCAATGTATAAAACATTGTCAATTTCATTTATATGCCGACGATACACAAGTTTATATTTCCTGTGAGCCTTCTGAAATCGACAATGCCATCACTAAACTCAATGCTGATCTGGAGAATATTGCTCTCTGGTCAAGGAACAACGGTCTCTTATTGAATCCCACAAAAATGAAGTACCTAATTTTTGGTAGTAAATATCACTTGGCCAATGTTAGACCATCAGTAGCCGTTACGGTTATGGGTGAGGCTATTGAACGGGTCTTTAAAGCTCGTAATCTTGGACTTCAACAGGATTGCACCCTTCGTTTTGAAGAACACATTGCAGAGTTTGTCAGAAACTGTTTTTATAGGCTAAAAGTACTGTACAAAATGAGGCCGTATATATCGGAAGTACTTCGAGTTAGGCTGGTGGAGTCTTTGGTGTTGTCTAAGCTAAACTATACTGATATTGTTTTTAGCCCGCGGCTTTTGGCTAGGACACAAAGACTCCTTCAACGGGTACAGAATGCCTGTGCTCGTTTTTGTTTCGACATTCCACTTAGGGGTCACGTAAGTCCATTTCTGAACGCACATTCAATATTAAAAATAAAGCATCGTCAAAAGCATCGCTAAGTGAAGCTTTTGCCTAAGTGCCTTCTATTTGGGGTTATGAAGCACAACGCGCCCAGGTACCTTTACGATAAGATAGATAAACAATCCAGCTTAAGGTCCTGTGAACCTCGCCAACACTCGGCGCAGCTCTCAACACAGCATCACAAGACATCAGCTTTTAAAGGCAGTTTCCGCTACGCTGCGTCGAAGTGTTGGAATAATATTCCGCCGCCGATAAGGAACCTGCAGAGTATTAATAGCTTTAGAAAGAAACTTAAAATGTATTTATTTGTCTGGCAAAAAGCGCAGGAAAGCCGTTTGTTGGATACAAGTGCAATATAGTATAAATACTACTTATATCTATAAGTACTGATATAAGTAGGTACTGAATAAGTTATTTTGGCCTTCTGGTTCCCAAAGTACTAATTCTGTGACTGTTTTGCTTAGTTTGGGGCTAGATGGCTATGTGTAACGGTCATCTGGTGGTCAAATGGTGATGTAATCTGTTTATTCATGTGTTTCTTTTTGTGTTTATTTTATTTTCTGTTTTGTAACTTTTGTCTATTTATTTCTTGTTTATGTATAATGTAATTATCGTTTCATGTCCGCTAAACAGAATTGGTCCTAACGGAAGACCAGCGCAGATTGTTGACACTGCAATCCACATATGCTGAGTTAGGGTCCATTTTGCGGCAACCATTAATTTTGTATTTTTTATTTTTATTGTATTTTGGTCTGTGTTGTTGCAAATAAAAACTTTTTCTATTCTATTTCTATTTCTATTCTAAATAACTACGTATAACAGCACGACAAATAATGTTTCATGACCATGTTTTTGAAGATGGGAAGAGTCTTGGCCTTTCTGATATCTACAGGCAACGCGTTCCACAAGCGGAAAGCCTGCACTGTAAATTACTTTCCATAGAAAGTAGAAGAGTGAACGGGAATTTTGAGTTGATTAGTATCTGAGGAGTGTATGAGTCGAGGGTTAGAGAAATAGAGAAATTCAAACCGTTCCTTGAGATAAAAAGGAGTTGAAGGAGAGAACAGAATATTATAGAGAACATAGAGAATGTGAGCATTCCGGCGAAAACGGATTGGCAACCACTTGAGTTTATTGCGAAATTCTGAAATGTTGTCATATTTGCGCAAACCAAATATGAACCGTATACAGTAATTTTGGAGACGCTCACGCTTATTAAGTTGCTCTTCAGTAATGTTGAGAATTGAGAGTTGAGAGTAATGTTGTAATGTTGAGCAGGCGTCAGCATAATCAAGGATCGGAAGAAGGAGAGATTATGCAAGCGCAATTTTAGTAGCGGCAGGGAGAAATTTCCGAAGCCTTCTGAGAGTAGCCCCAGCAGCAAACACTTTCCGACTGACTTCAGCTAAGTGCGCAACTTGAGAGAACACTTCTTAATTAATTGTCTTCATTAATTTTCTACTCTTTTCTTTCTGTAATAAATATATTTAAATATTGCCGGAAATAGCAGTGACATTTTATTGATCATCTTATGTCAATGTTGCTTAAATTGGTTGAGGCGTAAAAACAAAAATGTTAGATTTGTCGATTGGAAAATTTAAAAACGTAATAAAACAGAAACTGTCTCTTAAAGCATACCATAAAATATCAGATAATTAATATGCTAATAAAGCTTGGGATGAATCTGCTCCAACTCGACTCGGCATTCGTACCTAACAGAATTGGCAAGGATCATACAAAAATGTGTTAAGACCAGACGAGTTTCTTGCCGGATTCTTCTTAAACTGGGGTTAGGAGGAACCGGCACCTAGATTCACTAGCATGTAAGAAGACGATTCAAAGTGGTCCTTGTGATTTTATTTAATAAAGAATGTATTGATTTGATTCTCACTAATAATTATTTTTAGTTGTCGTGCGACAAATTAATTTTCTTGAGTTATTTTTGATTTTATTAGTAATTTTGGGTGTTTTTATTTATATAGAGCTAGAGTCATTGACTCGGGTGTGAATAATTAGAATAAAAGCTTTGTGTTTCTTTATGATTCGAGCAAAAATAATCCGTAAATCTTTTATATGAAAGGCACCATTTTATATAAAATAACAAATGACGAACGACAATAAACGACTTTGTGACATACTAAACAATATAAACACTTGACACTGGTAAAATTGACATTATTATCACACAAGCCATTAACGGAGAAGAAGAAGAAAAATTCATATAAATGGTGATATTGGTAGACATCTCTAAGATCTCTATTTACTAAGACTTGCGTGGCGGGGAATCCTACCGGGGGCCCTAAAACACGATAACCCGTGGAGACCAAGCTGGTTGACTACCAGACCAAAAAAGTTAAAAGACGCATATTAAGCCGGTCTTGATAAGGCTTAAATTTTTGAGCCTTTTGGAGTCGAGCACGTGGGGAACAGAAGCTCACCGTGTTTTTAAAATTATTTCACGGCGTCTGGTAGAAACATTGCGTGGTCATGATACTTCCCAGGTGGTCCCATTTAAATTTTATTGAAATCGGTCGAGCTGAAAAATCAACAAACTGAAAACTGAAACTGAAAATTGGGATTCAGAAATATAGTGAGCTTCATAAAATCAACACTAGGAATAGACATAAATTAAACATCCCTAGATTTCGACTAGAAAAAGTAAATAAGGCCTTTATCGGGAACACGGTGCGCTTCTATAATAAGCTTCCTGAAAATGCTACTAAACTGCCTATTAAGAAATTTAAAGCATACATAAAAGGTAGTCTTTTGAAGAAAGCTTATTATAATATAAACGACTATATTATTGATAAGAATGCATTGCCTCATGTCGCTCTGCCATCAGACAGTTAGCCGACACACTTGAAATGTATAAACTCTCTTGCTCTTGATTCCTCCTAACCCAAGCCCGTGTTTCGAATAATTTCGAATTCCGTGTTTGGTCCTGCCTCTGACTGCCTTAGCGATTAATAATCTTAGTAAATATAATAAATAATAACAGAAATATTTGTGTCTATATTTATTTATATAAATAAAATGCTGCACATTTCACAAAAGCAAAAAACTTACGTTTTAAAAACTAAAAAGAAAACCGACTTCATTGAATGATAAAAATATCATCGATGTATAACATTTTTAGATTTTAGAGATCTAAAAACCGCTCGACCGACTTCGATAAAATTTAAATGGGACCACCTGGGAAGTATACCTTTTAAAACAAAAAAAAACCAAGTAAACGAAATTTCGTATTTCGCTTTCCTGTAAATTTCAAGTGGTGTTTACTTGAAAGTTACAGGAAAGTGAAATACGAGTTACGAGTGAATTTCGAAAAATGATTAAGTACTAAAAAGTGTAACGGTTAAACGGCTCCAATTTTATTCAATGAAGTCGGTTTTATTTATAATTTTAAAACCTAATTATTATGTAGGTACTACGCGTGGGTTGCCGCGGGCGGGAGCTAGTAAATACAATTAGTCTAGTTAAAAAGCAGTCGTATGGAAAATATTTATATGCGTATTTAAAATAGGTAATGAGTTTTAAGATAAAAATCAAGCCATAAAAGCAAAATCAATTACCTTATATTAATTATTATTGTCATAATACTAACTTCCATTTATTTTAGGAAGTATTTCATAGAGAGATGACCTTTACGATTAGGCAATCGAATGTCATCTTATACCTATTTTTAAGTATTTTCTGTGAATCATACCTTTAATTATTATGTAATACATTTTGACTGGCCTCAGTTGCAAGTAATTCTGCCTTTCAAAGTCAAAAGATACTTTATTCCATACAATCACAAGGATCACTTTGAAACGTCTTACACACTAGGTAAATTTAGGTGCCAATTCCTGCTAACAAGCCCAAGAGGAACTGCCAAGAAACTCGTCCTGGTCCTAGGGCTTTTTTGCATGATCCATCTTATAACTAGCTTAACTACGAAAAACGAATACAAGAGAGTTTATACATTTCAAATGTGTCGTTTAACTGACTGAGAGCAGAGCAACATGAGGCCATGCATTCTTATCAATAATATAGTCATTAATATTATAATACGCTTTCTTCAAAAGACTACCCTTTATGTAGTCTTTTGAAATTTGACCCTTTGACTTGTAGGTAGTGGGTTCTATCCTGCCAGGGCAATAATGTGTGCGATGAACATAGATGTTTGTCTGTCTAGGTGTTATAATGTATCATAAGTATGTATATAAACATAACAAAAAAAAATATTAAACTTGTTGGAGAAGTGTTTCTACTCTGTCGACGAATTTATGACATAATATACGACCTGATATAACATATAATCAAATATTATTAATTAATTTGTGTTATTACCGACTGGCCTGACAGCTCAGTTGGTAGTAGAATTGCTTTCTGCACTGTTGGTTGAGGGTTCTATTCCCTCTCAGGATAAACATTTGTGTCTGGGAGTTTATAAAGTATCATAAGTATGTATTTAAATATATATAAGTATTCTATCAGTCTAGTCACCATAATACAAGCTATGCTTAGTTTGGAGACTAGATGGTGTTGTGTGCATTGTCCAGCAATATCCTATTATTGTTATTATTTTATATTAGTGTTATTTATGTTTTTTTTATTGATTTACTTATGTATGTTTTTTTAATCGTAATTCTTAATTGATTATTGTGTTTTCAAAATTTCCTGAGTTGTACTAAACATTTTGATAAACACGGGCTTTACTCACGTATTATTTTGTCGATGGAGGCACCGACACTTTTTCGATTCTTCTAGAGAATCTTCATCAGGGTGAGTTTGATCCGCGGTCCGTGAGTTGCCGCTCGAGATCAAACTCACCCAGATGAAGATTCTCTAGATGAACAATACAATACTTCCTGTTTGGTCCCATTTCAATTTTCAAATCGGTTCATAAATGACGGATATATGAGGTAACAAACAAAAAAAAAATATTACAACTGAATCGAGGACCTCTTTCTGTTTTTGAAGTCGGTTAAAATGGCAATTTCTTACTCATACCCTAATATTATAAATTCTAGTGTCTCTGTTTGTTTATTACATTATACGGGTAAACGGCTGAACGGATCTTGATGAAATTTGGTAAGAAGATAGATTGTATATTGGGGAAGGACATAGGCTACTTTTTATGTAAATACCACGCGTGCGAAGCCGTGGGCAGCAGTTAGCTTATTTTAGTATAAATTATAATAATTTCGAAATATTTTAGTTACAATGTAAATTGTAGGGCCCAACCCTACAATTTAATATCTTCAAAGTCAAATCAAAGTCAAAAGATACTTTATTCAATACAATCACAAGGATCACTTTGAAACGTCTTACATACTAGGTGAATATAGGTGCCAATTCATACTAACCCCCTACTTCTTTTAAAGTTTACAGCTGTGTTAAAAGAGTCTCCTCTATTCTGTGGTCCTTAAATCTAAGTTGGGACTCTAGGGGCTCTAGGGGCTAGGTTAGTCCTGCCGCAGACGTCAGTGAGCCTATTATTTTAGACGGTTATAGTTCTATTTCAATCCGTCTACGTTTAGGCTCCGATTGCGTTTCGAAAATTACCCAAAATCCTTTAAATAAATATATAGCCCTAGAGCTTGTGTTTGGGAACTACATGATTGATGTTTTTTACATAGAAACACCCAGACCCACACAAATACTTGCAGATAATATAAACCTTTGTTTTTAACACAAATGTTTGTATGATCTGCAAGTATTTGTCTCAGGCCTGGGTGTTTCTATGAAAAATACGTATATATTTATAAAAAAAGTATATAAGTAGTATATCAGTCACGTGGTACCCATAGCACAAGCTCTACTTACTTTCTTACTTGATCATGTTGTGTTAAATGTCCATCATTATTATTATTTGTCCCGCGGCGGGAATAAAACCCGCAACCTTCCGCGTCTCAGCCGGGCCCACTGCGTCACAGAGGCCGGCATATCTATAGGTGCACAACCAGATTCGAACCCATGACCTTAGGATCAGCACTCGGGGTCACTGCGACTATACCACCAAAGCACTAACATTCATCATTAAAAACAGATAAAGATCTAACTTTGACCGGAAAATCTATTAAAAGTGTAAACGCAAATAATTCCCAGTTTTTATTTATGTCCTCAAGCAGTTCGATCTTATTTGTGTGTGCTTAGTGGATAAGCGATAGCGATTTATTAAGTCTCTTGGGTATACACGATACCCATGAGACTTGATAAATCGCTAGATATGTAGCTAGATGCTAAATATGTAGAATACAAACACATTTTACATAATTTGACTAATATAAATCTCCAAATTTAAATTAAATATTCGTTTGTATATAATAATATTTATATAAAATATAATTTAAAAAACCCGAGCGAGCCTTGCAGTAGTCCATATGATGTCACATTTTACATCTCAGGAAAATGGGTTGGTACCATCTGACGGTCAACTCTACCACTCATTGGACATATCACCAGTTCATTGGTCAAATCAAATAACGCGCGGTTCCTCGGCTTCCTGTTACATCGTTCCTTCCGACGAAATCACTACCACAGATTGCAGGAAAGCGAGATGACATCAATGTTACACTTCAATAATTTATATATATAAATATATATGTATATAAAATAATATAAGGAGGAATAGATTTTTGTGTTTTATTTTGTAAAACTCAAAAACTACTTAACTGATTTCAAACACTCTTTCACCTTTTTTTTTTCAATTTTAAAGGAAATAATTTCACTACCGCCCCTGATCCGACCCACCTTAAGCCCCTAAGGCAAAGCGTCCACCTAGTGAGGCGTATCAGGTTTTCGAAACCGGGGACAGAAAATCAAAAAGACGGTATTTTAAGCAAATATATTTCTAGTGACACGAAAGATCTTAATTCCAAAGACATAGACATAGATACACATTTATTTGCTTCTAAGTACACAACATATAAAATACAAGAAATAACAAGACACAGTGCTAATAATAAAATGATGCTTAGGTACGTATATGTGTATGCTGCAGCAGCAAATTGGCCCCAACTCAGCATGATGCCTACTGCTTTCACAGTAGACGCTGTTTCGCAGTAGAATGATATCCTCATATATTTTGAGAGTAAGCACCCTCCCCCAGGGTCCAACCTCCAACTCCCCGATCCACCGCAAGAGTGTGATGACGCTGTTGATTCGAACAACCAGGACGTGCTCGGTGCCGTCATATAGTTTTAGAATAGTTCTCCCGGTAGCCTGGATTCTGTGACTCCACAACATCTAAAAGACCTTCTGCCTGGCGGTTCGAGCCATGTCAGTAAAGTTCTTCTGGAATATAAGACGGCCCTGATCAACCTGATATTGTCAGGTCGATTCTACAGTGTGATCACAGAGCTCCTGTATGGTGCAGATCTATGCGCACTTAAAAAAGAAAGATGGCGAAGAGTTTGTGGGTTTAACCCATAGTGGGTACCACCTACCACCGCACCTAAAGCCGCATATCTCGGTGAATAGTTCAGCTTGGTTTTGGTTTGCGAGTCGATTGTGAAGCCGCAGTACATTCTCTTCATCGATTTTTGAATCCTATTAACGGGGAGGTCATTTGAAGCTGGGTATTAAAAACGTCTTTAATTTCGTAGAAAGGGGTCGTCATGCTTAAAAACTAAATTTCAGAAATTTACTCTTTTCTTTGGCAGTGTTATGGATGGAAATTGATAAATCGGAACAATGTTATTTCGTCTGATGTCAGTTGTAAACAAGGCGATCCTGTTTTATGGTCTTCCAAGCACTCCCCCCCCCTCTGGATTAATTTAACCCTGAAGAGAAGCTTCCCCCCAGGCATGAATTCCCGTGGCCAGTGTGGAAGTGCCTCAACAGAAAGCGAGTTCAGGTTGAGCGCTTTAGGAGTAACCTTGGCAAATGGGGCATGATTTGCGAAAACGATACGCGGTGTCATTGTGGTGCCCAGGTGCAGTTCATGTCACACGTACTTGTGTGTCCATCTTGCCCCAACTCATGCACTATGGGTGAACTGACGTCCTGCTCGGATCATGCCGTAGATGTGGCTACCTACTGGTAAAATAGGATGTAACAAAGATTCAAAAGAAGATGAAGGCGATCCTCTTGGCCATTTTCAGCCTAGCCAGCTTTATCATCCCTTAGATTATTCAACGACTCCAATCCCAACTCAATGTTTGTTACTTACGATACCAATACTTTAACTGGACGCTGAACGCTGAACTCTACATTCGTCGACATCTTGCGCTGGCAGTCTGCTGTAGTCATAAAATAGTTACCCATTTATGATACTTAGTTTTAACAAAATAATTTTGAAGTCACTGAGCGTTATGACAAATAATAGGCATGACACTACGCAAATTTTATTCGGTGGAAATGAAAAAATATATATTACAGCTAAAACTGACTCTAAAATACTTATGACTATAGCAGTACCTAGTCTAATGGTAGTACAATGGTACACAAAATATTGGGTGTCAAGATTTGAAGACACTCATGTTTTGTAGAGAACTTATTGTACTTATGCGTATATTTATTGGCTTCCTTAAGTTTATTGGCAAAGCCTGTATCGAGGAAACCGGCATCCCTGTTATACTGATCTTAGCATAATAACACATCAGGCAGAGACCAAGGTAAGTAGGTATATATTTGAACAAGCGAGTGCGAAGCATAAGCGAGTGTCTCCGTTTCAGCTTAGCCAAAAATGCTTTCGTATGTCTGTCCGACCGGCGTCTGTTCGGATGTTCTCTTCTACATGTCGCATTTCTCAACCGTTTCTCGTGAAATTTTATGAGCAGGTTCTTTAACTACATATATAGATTTTTTTTGTAATTCAGTTTTTGGAAATTTTTCAAAATGGCGGAGATATAGGGGTTGGAAACGTAAAGAAAGTTATATATCAGTCATTTCGAAAAATGATAAAAAATGACTCAAAATTGTTTTGTTACCCGTTTTAAGACGCAACTATTTTGTTCGAACAACTTTTTTATCCGATAAACTTCAAGGGGCGGACCCCTTGGTGTTAGGGGGTGTAAAATAGTGAACAAAAAAAACAAATTTCATCAGCTTTCGGAATATATCTATGATTTTGGTTTTTGGTTACTTATACCCCTATAGTTTTTGTTCGCTAATTACTTGTTTGGTATTTGGTAACCCATATCTAACCCTATAGCTTTTCTTCGCTACTTTACTAGCGAAGAAATGCTTGGACTCGTCGATTTTTGCGAGGTCTACATCTCACAGAGCCACTAGTAATATAAAAATATAGCACATACAAATGTCTAGTAAAGTCACTCAGTACACTATCATGTATTACCCCAAAAAAGGGGTATTGCAACAAAAATGTTTCAGGATTTAAACTACGCTACCCGATCCGCTTATCACTCAGCCCGCTGTCCACGCTACAACTCCGGCGATCTATCGTTACCACCCCCTATATAAACGTGGCACTACAGCCGAAGCAACAGTGTTACTTGAACATCCTGTACATAAAGTTGAGCTATTCAGGAAATCGCGCGAGAAACGATCATTCCATCACATTTGTTGATTGCGTAAGTATTTTATTTGTAATTTGATGTGCACCTTTTTGACAAATAATAATTACAAGTACCTAGTATGTATTTATAATAATAATTATATAATTACTAACTGACCCGACAGATGTTGTCCTGTCATAACTATGAATATTTAATTCGAATTAGTATAATTCATTTAAAAAAAAAAACGCAGCCATCGTGCCAACTGTCAAACGCCATAAGGTTACATTAGAAAAGTTTATATTGTCAAAATCGCTAAGGTTACATTAGAAAAGTCAATATCGGTTTTCTTAAATTTTCTAATTTTCCACGCAATTTTCTTAATTTTTTCATTCATAAGAACCTTCTCCTAGCAATAATGAACACAATAAAAAAGAATTAACGTAATTAGTCTAGCCGTTCACGCGTGATGCCATGACCAAGGGAAATAGGGATTCATTTTTATATATAAAAATATAGGTATATACTAAAAGTTTATTTATAAAAGTTAATTACGGTTGAGTGTTTTTTAATATTCGATATGTATTTACAAAAAAAGTATGAGTTATTCCCATAACACAAGATCTACTTACTTTGGTGTTAGAAGATGCTGTTCTAAATGTCCAGCATTATTTATTACAAATATACAATTATATAAATTACACGTGAAACAGATAAACAATAGTTATTTTATTCTAGACTATATTTTGATTAAATATGTAAGATTATAATGATTATATAAGTCTGTAGATAATTGATAACGTCAGATAATTAATCTAGTGTAGATTATATTACATTAGAAAATGAAATATTCTCTAAATAGTGCTTCAAATTATAATTATTACATTTATGTATAATTTTTGTTTAAATATAGATCTAACTTTACAAATATTTTATGTATATATGTATATTCCATGTATATGGTTTCCATAACACAAGCTATGCTTAGTTTGGGGCTAGATGGTGTTGTGTGCATTGTCCACCAATATTTTATTATGTATTTACTGAAACTTTATTTATATATAAACAATTACGTTTTGAAAACTACAAAATACGATATTTAGTTTACTTAGATGACATATTTTTTCCAGTTGTTTCAATTTTAAAATTAAACTACTGAACCGATTTTGATGTAATTTACAACCAATCGAAAATTATATCCTTTCACATATAAAAATCAAATCGGTTTATAAATGACGGAGTTATGAGGTAAAAAACATTAAAAAAACAAAATATACAGCCAAATTGAAAATCTCCTCCTTTTTTGAAGACGGTTAAAAATCAATTGCCACGTGCTACTCTCTCAAAAACTCGAAAAGGTTCGAACGATTGTTTTAATTTTATAATTTAGTTTGCCACAATACTGGGGTCTGATATACAAATAAATCTATTTAATGTTATACAAAGTTTACCAGGATATCTTGTTTTTAATGTTAATGAAGATTACCAATTAAATAAATTAATAAAAAAAAAAATTTAAAAATACAAAACAAATATCCCATATTTTGAGTTATATATATATAAACTGTCCGCGGCATCATTTAAAAAATGCTATATATATATTCCCTTGTAAATATGTATCACCGCTACTTTACGACCGTTATGTAACGTTAACGCCGCTTATTGCCGTAACACGGTTCAGAAGGGATAATAAGGTATTAAATTGAAACCAAAGTGATTTAATTTTGAGTTTTACCCCTTTTTAAAAAAACCATTTCCAAAATCTCTACGAGTAACATCTAGTAATATCACAGACTAAATAAGTCTAGAGACAGAGTTCCACTAACAACCAAAGTGAAGGCATAAAATCGTGCTCGTCTGTGTAAATTCAGACACCCACACACACGCCCAAATACGCACAAACCATGCTCTTTGCTTTTAGTACATGTAACGTCGTTGTCCAGTAAATACCATACAAAAAAAATGTTATGCCTTCCTGAGTAATGAAAACGTGTCAATATAGAAGCAAACCTTTAAGTTTCACGGAATTACTTTTCACTTGAAATAACACATTTTTGTTATAATAAATAAGTTTTTAGGCTATTTGGAATACGAGACCTCGGCACAAATCTTCATCGATCAAACTTCTCTAGTGTGAGGGTTGCCAGAATATAATTTTAAATTCCTCATTCAATTATATTAAATAGAATTATTCTACAAGTTATTATAATTGTACTTGTATTTTATTTTATGAATTTCATTATATATATTACATATACTTCCTTTCGTAAACAGATATAATATCAAATAAATATACAATTACTTATAGATAAATAATACAGTTCAGTTACATAACTAGTTACAGTATATAATTATTGTCTGTTTATCAGACAATCGATACAATACTCCCACTCAGTCTTACAATATACAATAAAATTCTTTATTAAGTTATATGCCTAAAATATTAAGATATTAAGATTTTAAGAATATAAATTAATTGAAAAGTTGTAAACCGTTTTAGAAGCAAAATTTTATTATCCATTAGATGACTTCCTTAATGATAAAAATTACTGTAAATTTGTTATTGTTTTTTTGACCTTAAGTTGATTATTTTTTGTATTGAATTTTTATTTTTTCTTTTACTTTTGACTTTATTTTAGTTATGAATTTTGAACTGTTATTTTAAATTGTATATAAAATAAACTGCACGCCGTACATGGCAAAATACATTGTAACTTGACTAAGTGCACAATTGAATACCACCATGTACCACATGTATTTCACGCAATAAAACTTCCTTTACTTTACTTTACTTAACAAGTTTACCTCAATTAAGGGAAATTAATATATTTAACAAATAGCACCCCTTCGACTTTCACACAAAATGGCGGTCTTCACTTTGGTAGATCGCGGCGGCCCATCTCTATATTTTCTTGGTCTGAGGCTAATCAAGTTCTTTACGATGAAGTTCTTTACTAAGTAATATGGAGTTATTTATTGTAATAAAACATAAAATTTGCAATATCAAAATCTTGAGGTAAACATTCGTGATAAAAATTATCACATCTTTTACGTTTCACCAAATTACACACAGTTTATTCCGGAGTTTATTCCGGACAAACATCGTGACGCGAGTTTATTATTTTATAAAGATTTCCTTGCTTCAGATAGGCAATAAAAACTAGGCCATGATGGAAGCCTTTGGGCGGGCTTTATCGTGGTCAGATTTGACATACCCATACTTCTAGAATAAATAACTAAATAATAAAATATTGGTGGACAATACACACAACATCATCTAGCCCCAAACTAAGCATAGCTTGTATTATGGTGACTAGATGACTGATTGAAAACTTATATATTTTTAAACACGTACATTAGATACTTTATAACACACAGACACAGAACAAACATGCTCTATGTCCATCTATCTCTATCTATGTCTATCTATGTTCGTCACACAAATGTGTGTCAGCGCAGAAGACAGAGCAACTACCGACTGAGCTGGCAAGTCAGATACTTAGATAAAGTAAATAAAGAAATTAAAACAAAATAATTAATTAATAATACCAGACAGTGCACACAGCATCATCTGGCCCCAAAGTAAGCAGAGCTTGTGTTATGGGTACCACATGACTGAAATATTACTTACTAGCGACCCGCCCCGGCTTCGCACGCGTGCAATGCTGATACTAATTATACTACAGAATGGTTATCCCTAAGAGATAGAAATATAACATCGCGGACGTTTTTGTAAACCTTTTTAAGGTGTACAATACTGTAGCACATTATTTTGATCTATCTCGTAGGGTTAAAAAAAAAGAGTTTATTTACGACACCACATTAGAAAACCTCTAAAATTATCAGTTTTTCTCTACTATATTATGCATGTATTATACATGTAAACCTTCCTCTTGAATTACTCTATTAAAACAAATCGCATCAAAATCCGTTGCATAGTTTTAAAGACCTAAGCATACATAGGGACAGACAGACAACGGGAAGCGACTTTGTTTTACCATGTAGTGATATCATTTTTTTTGTATATACATATCTACATATTATACAAAGAAACACCCAGACCCGTGACAAATACTTGCAGATCATACAAACATTTGTCCCGTGGCGGGAATCGAACCCGTAACCATTTGTATCTCAGCCAGACCTTTGCTCACTGCGCCAGAGGTCGTCAATACAGGTTCTATAAAGTATGTGATAGATTGTGACGTATTATGTTTACTTTGAGTTAGCCGTCGTTATTGATTTAAGGGTCGGATCCACAGAGAAACGATTGGTTTCTAGTTACTGCTATATTGCTTTACTAGCTGTTGCACGCGACTTCGTCTGCATTTTTTTTAAAGGAATTGTAGCTTAAATCCTTCCCTGGGATGAAATTTATCTCCTATCCAAATTTTATTGATAAGTTTCAAACCAATCACCTGACCACCCATTAAAAAGATTCCATACACACATTCAATACAAGGTGTAGGTAAAATAAGTAAAATAAATAAATAAGTTTCCATACAATTTTGAAAAATTTTGACGCACGTGTCGATTTATTATGCAATTATATCCAAACCAAGTTTCTAAGAAATCACATTACCCGTTAAGAAGATCCCATACAAACTTTGACGCCCCATTTTACCCCTTTGTTAGGGTTATTTTGAAAAAGCCTGAAACACGTGTTCATGTATCTTGCATTTTATTTATTAATATGAAGTTTCAAGCAAATCGCGTTAAAAAGTTTCATTCATTCATTTCTGTAAAGCCTATGTCCTTCTCCAAGGTCCCATCTATCTCTAGACCAAAGTTCATCAAAATCAGTTAAGCGATACGCAGAAACTAATGAATTAAAGGAATGGTAGGAAATTTCATAATAAAAATATATTTTCAAGCTATGAAAATAAATCCATCGACAAAATAATACGTGAGTAAAGCCAAATGTATCAAAATGTATGAAAATAAACATTTAATTGTACATTATTCAATTCATCTAATTCATTCGTTCATCTAACTAATGATTTGGGTCACCCTATGGATAACCGTCTTCACTAAAGAAAGGGTCGTGACGGAAATTCGTGACGTTTTTTTTTTCGCATAGCCGCCCCATTCGCCAAGTCCGTACCGTTCTTTTGTGATATTTCGGAGACTCTTGTATCTACACGATAATCCCATAGACATTGAACGAAGCCGGACAAGTGTTGAATCGATAGAAGCATTATTGTAACCTTTAGCTCGGTAATCGTTTAATTTATAGGGTTCCGTATCTATATAATGATATAAAAACCATACAATAATTCATCATTGCCATCATCCACAGTCTTCACCCACTGCTGGGTAGCTTCTTCATCGTCGTCTTTTATTAACGATAGCATCACTATCTGTTACTGGCTTTTTTTTCTTGACTTTACCCACTTCTGTGTATATTAATAATAAAGTCAAACTCAAAAGATACTTTATTCAATACAATCACAAGGATCACTTTAAAACATCTTACATACTTGGTGAATTTAGGTGCCATTTCCTCCCAAGCCCGAGAAGAACTGGCAAGAAACTCGTCCTAGCGTTTTTTTACATAATCCATCGTATTACTTTAAGCACCTGCAACTGAACCGACACCGCAGGTACTGATTCTTCTTTCCTGCGGGTCCTGTCAACTAGGTCGAGAGGTTACCTACGAAAAACTAATACAATAAAGTTTATATATACATTTCAAATGTGTCGGTTCAGAGGGCAGATCAACATGAGGCCATGCATTCTTATCAATAATATAGTCATTTATATTATAATACGCTTTCTTTAAAAGAGTATCTTTTATGTAAGCTTTAAATTTCTAAATAAGTAAATTAAATACATTTTCAGGAAGCTTATTATGGAAACGCACCGTGTTCTCCATAAAGGACTTATTTACTTTTTCTAGTCGACACCTAGGGATGTATAATTAGTTTCTGTTCCTAGTTTTGATATCAATAGTCTAGTCTCAATAGTCCGATGGCACTGTCATCAACAGAAGAAAAAGAAAGAAAGAAAGCGTTTATTCTGTCCACCACTCAAAATACAATAGAAAAAATAAGGAATAGAAAGTTTACAAAACAAAAATTACAATAATAAACTTTAAATAAATTTCCTAGTACATATGGTGGCGAAATGGTACTCAGCTCAGCATAATGCTGCCGCATGTTGCTATGTGCTGGTCTGCCGTTGAGGCCAGTGTTTACTTCACGGACATCCTGACTCGATTCAGGGCTTACAATATTTTTTTTTATAAAGTAACGTAATATGTATAAAACAAACTACACAAGATACAACATCAAAAAGCATACAATACAAATTAATAGGTACTTAAAATATGAACACAAACCCAAAACAAAAACAAAAAAACAGTAGTAATAAGATGAGTATTTTACATACAAAACAGAACAAACTAAGAGGACAGTTGCAAAAACTACCTTCCCCTATGCCAGGGCTGGTCTATTTGTATGGAAATTATATGTTGCTTTCATTTTACTTCAAAAAGATTAACATTCAATATATTTTTAAATGGTGGTGGTATGTCATTCCAACACTTTGTGGCAGCGTAGCGGAATTTACCACTAAATGCAGCAGAATCATGTAACGGTGTTGCTAGTAAAACAGAACCTGCTCTAGTTTTGTACCTACTGTCATTCTGGAGCCAGCGCATTTTGTTGAAAAGATACTTAGGTTTTCTACTCATGATCACCCCAAACAAAAGTATAGCAAGGTGCAGATACCTTCTCCAAGACATCTTAAGCAGCTTGGCATTGTTAACAGAAGGTGTCACATGTGCTCTAGGCGAAATATTAAAACAAAACCTGGCACAAGCGTTTTGGACGCGTTGTATCAATCTCTCGGTTCTGGAAAATAGTCTGGGGACATAAACAGTATCAGCATAATTCAATTTGGAAAGGACAAGAGCTTCAGAGAGATTGACACGGAGATCAACGCTCAAACAGTTGTGAATACGGTACAAAACTTTTACCCGAAAGAAACAACTCCTAACACAATCAGTGATATGCTTTTCAAGCCGTAACTCACTATCCATTATTACTCCAAGATTGCGAGATTTATTTGTGCAAACAATGGGCTCCCCCAAAATGCTCACCTGATGTGTTGAGTTTAATGTTATCAATTTGCTTCCTTGACCCTAGTATCATATACTTTGACTTCGCAGGATTTAAAACCAGACAATTATTAGTTGACCTGATAGCAATACGGTTAAGGTCTTCATTTAGTTTATCCAATGCTTGCGGTGCATCTTTCAGTTCAGGAGTTGCAGATCATCTGCATATATGTGACACTGACAGTGATGAATATATTTTACAATGTCGGAGCAGTATATTACGAACAACAAAGGTCCTAATATAGAGCCCTGAGGAACGCCTCTAGGAACAAAACGAGGTGAAGACAGAACCTTTTGTCCATCAGACTTTGAGATTTCTGCGTTAAAGTTAACTAGTAACAAAAGATGTGAAATTTTATTCTCTGCAATAATGGTCTCCATAACTTTTGCCCTAAAGTGCATAGTTTCCGAAATATTGGCCAAAAACTTTTTTTCAAGATGGCGCTTTAAGCGTCGCCTGGATCTGTCAGCATTTTTTTGACTGGCCTATACTGTCAAAGGCTCGAAAATAATCCAAAAGTACCAATAAAGTCCCCATTCCCTGATCCTGCAGCAAGAATATTATCAGTGACATCAAATAAAGCAGTGGCAATGCTGTGAACCTTTCTGAAACCAGATTGAACTTTTGGAAGAATATTGTCTAACTCTACATAGTGAGAGACCTGATCATGGATTACTCTTTCCAAGATTTCAACAACAATCAACAGGCGTTATACCCAAACGACTCTACCAATTGTTGGAATACTGAGACCTACGTATGTTGTTGTACTAAGGCATGCGTATGTTTTATTACAAAAAGCAGCTACTTGAAATACGTGTAGAATAGTGAGAAAGTTTTTAATGTGAAATTCCTGGTGTAACTCAGCCTAATACTGGAACGCACTTGGTTTGGCTCGTGCACTACAGTTAACCCCGGTTTTCATTACACCGAGTAAAATAAACGTTTAAACAATAATAATAATGTACTAATATTATAAATGCGAAAGTGTCTCTGTCTGTTTGTAACATTTTCACGGCTAAACAGCTCAACTGATCTTGATGAAAATTGTTAAGAAGATGTATTGCATTCGGAGAACATAGGCTACTTTTTGTCTCAAAAAACCACCTTGAAGAGGTAAAATAGGGGATGACAGTTTGCTTGGACAACTCTTATTTCCTTAAGTTGGCGATCTGAAATTTCATATTTTGGCTTTTGGTAAGAGATAAAGATATATGTGTTTCAAAGTTTTTGCAAAATAATCCCCGAAGGGCGTAAAATAGGGGATTAAACTTATGAGATGTTTTTTAGACGCACAGAATGCATTCCTTACAAAAATAAAAAAAGGTTATAAGCATACGCGTACGAAGTCGCGGGTAACAGCTAGTAATAATATAAGTAAGCCTTTATTCGGAACTTTAAAATTTTTGTTGTTACTTATTCTAAAACTAATTATTACAAACACAGGGCAACCGAATCAAGTGATGATTCGTTTGCCCTAGTTTGGCATAGACCTCTTTTAACTTCTACCACTCGTTTCTATCCATGGCAGACCTTGACCAGAACTTCCCAGCTATGGTTTTAATGTCGTCTTCCCACCTCTTAAATGGTCTTCCATATTTCCTTTTTCGGTTTCTGGATTGCCATTTTGTTATGGTTTTGCTCCACCTCTCAGTTCCTCGTAAAGTTATAATAATAATTATGCTAGACATTTCACACAGCATCATCTGGCCCCAAAGTATTATTATTATTATTAACGTCAAAGCAAATAAAAAGAGAATTAAAGAAGGACTCATAATAGTACAAATAGCCAGGGCATGTGTAGACCATTCGCAAATTGTTCTTTCCCTTGCGTGTCTGACGCATAACAATAGTGTATATCTGTTTCAACTTACATGTTCAATCCAGAAATGACGCGGAACTATAGTGTATTCCTGTTACAACCCACATGTTCAACCCAGAAATGACGCGAAACTATAGCGTATTCCTGTTACAACCCACATGTCCAACCTATAAATGACGCAAAAATAATGTTGCATTTCTGTGCCAACCCTCATGTTCAACCCAGATAGGTCTATAATCTATTACAACATGGCTATTTAATACATCCCAACCAATAACACGAAACTGATAAAGTCCCAACTGATAACGTTTATAAGAATTTCAGGCCACATTTATTTACAGAAACAAATAACAGAAATGTACATAATATACAATAATATAAAACAACATGTGAAAGAGTTGAACTATCTAAAGATCGTTTAAAACGATCTATAGATAGCTCAACTTATCTTGAGATCTATATTCTAATATGCGTAAATGTTACAGGTGGCATCATGGAGCACGCCGAGTTTCGTATAAAAGGTAAGACCTAAGACCTAACACCACACTGGTTATCTCTTTATAAAAAATTATCATCATCATCATTTAATTTGAACCCACTGCTGGGTATGCCTCCAATGTGATTTATGGGCAATTTTTAAAGTGATAACGCCTTATAAATCGATGAACGCCGGCTGCACGCACGAAAAAGCATGACTCATTGTTGCTTTCGGGTTGTGACGCCGGGTTTACTATGACGTTATCACGTAAAGTTATCGTCCGTAAACCGACTTTACAGACAACCATTTTTTTAAGCAATGATTTAGCAACTAATTTAAATGAATCTGGAGCAGTTTTATCTAGTGTTTTAGGCATTGTTGTAAAATGCTTGAAGTTGACGTGACGTCATAAGAGGCAAGTATTGCCTCATCATCATCATATCAGCCTTTATGGAGTCCACTGCTGGACATAGGCCTCCCCAATAGATTTCCAGGAAGAACGATTTTGAGCCCTCTCCATCCACCGACATCCTGCGATCTTTACAATGTCGTCAGTCCATCGGGTCGTCATAAGAGGCAAGTATTGCCTAGGAATTAATAATTTATATTTCTAATGTAAGCGTACCTTGAGTAACGCTTATTTACAAATTGTCATATCTGTCAATTTGACATTTGATGATATACATACATAACTCTTGTAAATTAATTATTTTTTACGTGTTATTTTATGTTTTATTGGATAATCTTAGCGGCATTTTAATCAATAAATTGTCACATCTTAGCACTAGTGTAGACAATTAAATTATGAGTGTTTTATGTTGATTTGTGATTTTTACGACGAATCTAAGAAAGTTCTAGACGGCCATTCCGCGATGACGTTTAGAATGGACAAATGACGATCGACTGCACCTGGACGATATTTTGTAGCAAAATAAAATCACTTGAGTTTGGGTAAATTGTCAAATGTGTGTTCCTGGGAGGAAATCGAACCCTCAACGTACAACGCAAAAGGCAGAGCAACTATCAACTGAGCTGATAGGCCAGTCTAATAATTGGAAAATATCATTACGGTAAAACGAAAAGTAAGGGGCGAAAAGACAGACAGACATAGTGAAGCATTAAAGGATCCTCGTAGACTTTTAAACCTTAAAAAGCAGTTATGTTTTAAAATCAAAAAAGAACCAACTTCATTTATTTAAATAAGTTTTTATTTAACGCTAAATATTATCATTTTTCGAAATTAATAAACACCACTGGAAAGTCACTGGAAATATATCGAAATTTCGTTTACTTGGGTTGCACATTTTTTCCGGGTATTTTGATTAAAAAAGCAATCTGCTAAACGAATTTTAATTAAATTTCTAATCGGGAAGTATATGAAAAAGGTATCCTTTCACATGAAAAAATGTTTAACAGAAAACTTTATAGAATTTTACATATAAGTTTACATAGAAAAACAGACCGACACAACTACATGCAGAGCATACAAACATTTGTTTCAGGTCTGGGTGTTTCTATGTATAATATGTATGTAGAAATACAAAAAAGTATATTATTTAGTATATCAGTCATGTGGTAGGTACCCATAATACAAGCTGTGCTTACTTGGGGGCTAGATGATGCTGTGTGAAATGTACGGCATTATTTATTTATTTAGCTGTGGTCACCCAAATCAATTCAAGCGCATCCAAGAAAATAAAATAATTTATTATATTCATGAATTCAAAGCTGTTTTCACAGTCGTTACCAACAAGACAATATCAGGGAGACCATAAAAGGGATTTAAGCAGAACCGGATAACATACGAAGCCCGATGGAGTCGGTGAACGATTCAATAAACACTGATTTTATTTTATTGGTGCTGTTTTTAGGGCAATACGGTTTATTGGATTGCAATGATACAAAGCTATTGATTCTATTATAGCATTGTAAATATATTTGTGAATTTGTGAATTCAAAAAAAGGGCTTCTCAATTTGAACGTATATATTTTTATTTGTGTGTTCGGATAACTTCGTCGTTTATGAACCAATTTTGATGATTATTTTTTTGTTGGAAAGGAGAAATCTCAAGGGTGATACCATTATAAGGAAACCAGGATCACCTTCGAAAATCGTAGTTGCGTTTGTAATTTTTTTTCATAAAGTATTTTAAAGCACTACTATTTAATTTATTTATTTATTTATTTATTTACACAATAAGATCATAGCATTACAGTAGGTACACCAAGGCGCTATGAAATAACATTTTAACAGAAAAATTTAACACTATAAAATATTTTTACTAAATAATTAATAATAAAAATACTTAAAAAAATAACAAAAAAAAAGTATTAACAGATTGAACTAATTCTACTACTATCAATCGTCTCACAATACCTCAGACATTCTCTGCACACATTCGTCCATCGGTCAGCAAACAGATCACAAGAAGGTGTTGATGCCAGAAGCGCATTTAATAATTTTAGAGCCCGAACAAGAGGCGAGTTGTCGTGCGCGACTGACCGCGCCCACGGTGCAGCCAGTAAGTCGTGACTACGGGGCCTCAGCGAGTATTTAGGCACTTCGGGAACAGACAGTCTTACAACTCTAGCCACTAATTCAGGGCAGTCTGAAGTACCGCGCAGTATCAGACAAGCAGTGACCAGAAGATTGTAGTGACGCCTAGCTTCCAGAGAGTTGAAGCCTAGCGCACCAAGTAAAAATATTGTGGGGAAAAGGAAAGGATAATATCCATAGGTCTTTTTGTACAAAAATCTTAAAAAAGCCTTTTGGATCTTCTCCAATCGCAAGGCGTAAGTACTCTCATGTGGATGCCATACGATAGACGCCGCCTCAATCTTACTCCTTACAAGAGCCGAGTAGACCAGTTTTATAGCACCGGCATCGTGAAATTCACGGGCATTCCGCAGAACAAAACCTAACCTACGATAACAATCGGCAGCGAGTACGTTCATATGCTCATGAAAATTCAGACGTGTATCAAAATTAACGCCCAGGTCTCTCACAGAGTTGACCCTAACTATGGGTTCAATACCTAGCAAATATTGTGCTAGGAATGGTACACGCGCGCGACTGAAAGTCATAGCACAACACTTGGCCATGTTGAAGAAAAGCTTGTTTGTAAGACTCCAATCAAAAACGGCATTAATGTCTTCCTGCAGATGTATGGAATCATTAATTTGTTCAATTTTATGGACCAACTTCAAGTCGTCAGCGTACAACAGACATTTCGTATGTTTAAGAACAGCATCAAGGTCATTTATCATAATACCAAACAAGAGCGGGCCCAATATTGAGCCCTGACTGACTCCAGACCGTGTATGATAGGGAGCTGAAACAAAGCATCCATGTTGCACAAATTGCTGCCTGTCACGCATATAACTTGCAAATAACTTAAGTAATTTTGTTGAAAAACCAATATTACAAAGTTTTTTCAGCAGAACATCATTATCAACTCTGTCGAAAGCCTTTTTAAAATCGAAGTATATAACATCGACCTGCTTACTCTTGTCCAAGTGCAGAGATATAAAATCAACAAGAGTCAACAAATTCGTATTTACAGAACGCTTAACTCTAAATCCATGCTGCGAGTCGCATAAAAAAGGTTTTATCTGAGGGCATATTAGACTATGCAATATTGATTCAAAAAGCTTGGCGAGCGCGGAAAGTACTGCAATAGGTCGATAATTGTCAACCTCAGTTGTATCTTTAGCTTTAGGAATCGGTCTAACTCTCGTGATTTTCCACTGGCGTGGATAATCACCGGTAGTAAGGGCAAGGTTCATGATATAACAAAGAGGCCGTCTTAAGTAGTCACTGCAGCCCTTCAAAATAAAAGTTGGAATGTTGTCAGGCCCAGCGGAACTGGTTGGTTTCATGCGGTTTATGGCCAACTCTACCTCCTTCAGCGTAATTTCATGAATATGGACGTAGTTTGCAGAGTTACTCTTGTTCTCAGCCTCAACAGAATAAGGATCGAGCAACGGGACATTAGGCAAAAAAACTCCCGAAAAGTAATGAGAAAAAGCTTGGGCTGCATTGCTGCCAACATATTCATTTCCTTCAAAAGAAATACGCGATTCGAAACCCCCCTTAGATTTTAAGCTCCCCACATGCTGCCAAAATGCTCGTGGGTTACATTTTATCTGTGCTTGAATAACATCGAGGTAGTTGTCATAAGCCTGAGATATTCGAATCTTGACATCCGCTCTTAGACTAGCAAACTCCTCATAAGAAGTTTGATTCTTAGAAGCTTTCCAAAGACGATGTTTTACAGCTTTACACTTTATATCCTTGATCAGGTCAGCCGTAAACCATACAGGATACCGCCTACTAGAATGATTGGAGCGAATCTTTCTGGGTAAACACGTATCAAATATACCATAAATAATATTATAGAAGTTGTCCAAAGCAAGATCAACTTGTAAGGCTTCCAAAACGCCATGCCAGTCAGCCTCGGATACAAGTTTATAAAGCAGCTCATAATTGCCTTTAGCAAAATTCCAATCCTGTTGTGTGTTTATGTTGCTTGGATCTATTGGATCTAGGGATGTTTTGCATAGACTATTATCAAGCAAGATAACTACATTAAGTGGCGGATGATAAGCATCACGACGAGGAACCAGACCGCTTCCGTCGATTTCAGTTACATGGACCCCACGATGACGTTCTGACACCAGTACCACATCAAGCTTACCACCATACAAATTTAGTACCTCATTCATCTCTGTCAGACCACAAACATTTAAAAAATAGCAATAATAATTTAGAATGTTACAAGACGTATGTGTAGGGTTCAAGTTAAGATCACCAGCGATAATCACAAATCCCTTAAGTGAGTCAATTATAGATTCTACTTTTTGAAACCAACACATGTACACTTCTTCAGGAGAACTAGGTTTAATGTATACTACACAGATATGACAGGTAGAGTGTTCTATTGAGAATGATGCCCAAAGGTCTTCACCGTCAAAAGTTTCTAGATCGAATCGTCGATGGAGAGTTATACCAGGTCGAGCCGATAATAGTACACCACCACCACGGGTGCCAGCAGCACGGTCCCTTCGTAGCACGCTCCAACCACAGCATAACAATTCCGCGTCCTCAACAGAATCATTCAAAAATGATTCAGTTATTGCTATAAGATCGCCTTCAAGAGATAGCAATGCTTGTCTGAAGTAGCTAAGTCTTGAATTTAAGCCTCTGACGTTCTGGTAGACTATGGAAAGCGTAATAGTATTCTTAAGGCCACTGTTATAGCTTCTTTTTGTTTGGTGGTCCACGAAATAACCACGGCTTGACTCTCGCGTTAGATGGCCAGGTGTTGGGACTCAGACATTTATCGTAGTAGGCTGGTGGGACACCTATTTTAAAAGACTTATAATTACCTCTAGGCTTAAGTTCTTCAATTGTGCATGTACCATCTGAGCACCGCTCCACAAGGTACGACTGAATCTCTTCAGCTCCAGACAGCATGTTCCATAGGTGAACGTACTTGCGATGTTCAACAGCCTTAAGAGTAGTAACATCTGGTCCTGCAGTACACCGGATCGAAGTACTGGTTCGCCTATTTGACTGTTCTTTCTCTTTGTGCAGGTCTATATTCGGTTCAGCCGTACGGACCGAATAATTATGGCGTTTATTATAGTGCACTTCTTTCCATTTAGTCGAATCATCTTGCTCGACATTGACTATATCTGGAGCTACGTCATCACGACCATGAGAATGCTGACCAGAATTGCAGGCTTCATTGGCAGGCAAATCGGGCTGGGTAGCCTCAGTATTAGGTAGCCCAGTTGGCTCTTTGCACTTAGAATTTGCGTCCGTGTCGTGTCTCTTCCAATTATAACGACTGCGTTTCGTTTTAGTGATTGTCGCACTGATATCAATTAGAGCCTTTTCGGGATCACTGACCTTAACTGACTTAATGAAGGTCTGTCTGATGATGGAGCCGAAAGACAGTCGAGGGAACTCCTCAACGATTTACAGCAAACATGTGAACATGTGACTGTCATTAGGGGTCGGATGACGAAGACGAAGGACAGACAAGGAATTTTTTACTTTTTAGTTTCTTGTTTGAAGTCAGTTTTTTTTGTTTAAAATTATTGAAGTGGAAACATCATTAGGCGCGTTGAGCACTTTTTGGGTATACAAAAATCATGGAACTCGCGTCATCGTCACCGAACACTTCCCATCATGAACACTTCTTTAAAAACAAAAAAAAAACAAAATAATAATGTAACAGTTCGACTGTTATTCGTTCGTTTGGATTAATTATTTGAAAAGATACTCTCCGATTGGTCCCATATAAATTTCATTGAAATCGGTTCAATAGTTTAAATTCTAAATTAAAATAGCTGGTAAAATGTCACCCAAGTTAACGAAATTTCTTATTTTATATAAATAAAGTCGATTTTCATTTTAGTTTTTAAAACGTAATTATCAATGTTAACTATACAATTGATGGAATTTTGTTAACTTGACTTATTTATTTATAACGCTTTTGTTGATGTACATAAATAGTATTAATAAATAAATTGCTAAATAACTAACGGAAATTCTTAACATGCTTAGTTCAACATAATATGAGCGTAGGCTCAACGTATGCACTCACAAAAACATCGTTAAAAATAATTACGTTTTAAAAACTAAAAAGATAACCGACTTAATTGAATTAAATTTGAGCCCATAAAATACAACCGAATTGAGAACTTCCTACTTTTTTGAAGCCGGTTAATAACATACTTCAGCGTAGTAATTAATATAAATGAATAATAAATAAATCATAAATATTGGTGGACAATGCACACAACACCATCAAGCCCCAAACTAAACATAGCTTGTACAATGATGACCAGATATCTGATAGCATACTTATACAGTGGTGGACATATAATTAAGAACGCTGATATAAAGGGAAGATTTTTTCAAACTAAGACGCAAACAAATTTCTTTCGGTATCGTAAAACTTTTCCATAATACCACTGTATTCATTGATACACATGATTAGCTAAATATAAATAGACAAACTTTTTAAATTACTTCTAAACATAGTATTCCTATTTACTGGCTGGTCACGTAATTAAGAACGCTCAATAGTTTACACCTTTATTCAAATTTAAATAGAGAACACTCAGTCGATTTGTTACTGTTTGTATAATTTTGGCGCCATTTAGTGCTGTAAAAGATTAAAGTGATTGCTTCTTATGAAAAAACAATGGGAAAAAATAAAAGTTGTGATATAGCTACAAGGGAAGTATAATAAAACTTCGCCGGAAGAATTGATCTTATAAAAAGATAGAGAACCATCTGCAATGTTCAAAAACGATGGTTTTCCACGCTGTAAGGCATTTTGCTACGTATCAAACTACTTCGAATGTTCTACGTGTACCTAAACAGAAAAACAACTCCTCGAGATGACCGAAACATCGTTCGTATGGCAAAACAAAATCCTTTTAAAGGGTCTAATGAGATGAGAAAATAATATTTTGGTGAAAACAACCCTTCAGCAATCTCACTCAGCACGCACTATTCGAAGACGTTTGGTAGAAGAAAAATTGCACTGTAGGAAGCAAGAAAGGTACCCATGTTGAAACTTTGCCACAGACAAGCCCGGCTTGCATTTGCGAGAAAGTATGAAAACTGGACTGTGCGACAGTGGAAAAATGTACTTCTTTCTGACGAAACGAAAATAAACAGAGTAAGTTTTGCTGGAAAACGATATGTACGAAGGAATTTCTTACAGCGCAATTAGTCTCTGTCTTAGACTGGCCAGCTAACAGCCCAGATCTAAACCCAATAGAGAATCTGTGGTTATGTAAGAAAAGAAAAAGGTTTCTAAAACACTGTGTGGGAATTTAAGGGAGCTGTACGACGTTTTTTTTGGAAGAATCTCGAACGACGAACTCTATTTCTCTTGCGAAATGACAAAAAATAATAGAGTCAATGCCTCGCCGGTCTAAAGCAGTTATTAAAAGCCGTGAATATGCTATTAAATATTAATTTTAGAATTTAAAATGTAATAAATAGATTTTTAAATTTTCTGCGCTACATATTATGTGATTTTTTAAATGTAAGTGTCATACAAAACAATTCCCGAGCAGTTTAATAAATCGTTCTTAATTATTTGTCCAGCTTCAGTACTATTTGAATGTGTTACTTCGGTAAAATAAATATATTATGAAAAAAAATAGTTTGCGATTTATTATTTATTCCAAAGCCACGTTGTCTCTATTAATGTGGCTATTTTATAACATAACTAGTTGCTTCTCAGAAGGTACACATCTCTGTGTATGACACGATTTAAATAAAAAACTTCTATAACTTCAAATCGTTCTTAATTATATGACCACAACTGTATATATATATATATATATATATATATATATATATATATATATATATATATATATATATGTATATATATATGTATGTATATATATATATATATATATATATATATATTAAAATACGTACTTATGATACTTTATGACAACCAGACACAGAACAAACATCTATGTTCTTCAAACAAATGTGTGCTCTGGGAGGGAATCAAACCCTCTCCTACAGCGCAGAAGGCAGAGCTACAACCAACTAAGCTGACAGGCTAGTCAATGAATGAAATAACATAATTTTACTACCTCTGTGGCGCAGTGGGCCATGGCCCGGTTGAGACGCAGATGGTTGCGGGTTCAATTGCCGTCGCGGACAAGAGCATTACGCTAGCAAAATTGTTGACGAATTTCAGTGTTTTGAGTATGCAGATAGAGCATTATTTCGTGTAATTGTGCACGAAATTTCATAATCAAAATTCAAAGAAAAAAAGTTATGGACAAAAATCTGTTTTTTTAAGGGAACCTTTTCAACGTTACTCATTCGAGATTTTTTTGAAATAATGGCCACAGCTTAAAACTAATAAGTGGATTGGAAGGCTTATAATTGTGTACGATTGTGCACTAAAATTTATATTTGTGCACCCAAGGACTTTAGAGATATTCATGCTTTTGCTGACTATGGCCAAAGTTTAATGTCAGTTTACATGAGCTCTAGACAAGTGACATAGTTAGAATTTGGCAAAAAATTTGTGCGTCAAGCCATCTCGCTGTGCTGAAATTTTCAGCATTACCAAGCGACTTGTTTAAGCAATAATAATAAGTACCTAGATTTAAAATGGAAATAATGAAAAGGACCGAGCTTTGCTCTGTATAAAACACGTTGACGTTGTTTTCTGAAAATGAAACTTAGCTAGATCGATTAATCGCTCCCGAAACCCCCTGCATACTAAATTTCATGAAAATCGTTGGAGCCGTTTCCGAAATTCGGATTATATATATATACATATAAACAAGAATTGCTCGTTTATCGTGTAATTTAAGCCATATTAGGTAATATGTGATAATGTGATGGGCTTTAATTAAATTACTAATGTCTGTGGTCTTTATTTACATCTAAATTGAAACATACAAGCCGTTCAAAGGATATAGAGTTCTTTGTAAAGACACAAAAGAACTAGAATTGAACTTGAAGTGTATGTTCCACTTGTAGAGCACTTTTTCAGGTTTTTAATCAACTTCTGTTTGAAGCGGTCCTTAGATTGTTAATGGCATTTATTATGACGCAGTGGGCCAAACCCACGCAAATGTTTGCGGGTTCGATTCCCGTGGGTCAAATATTTGTATCATCTGTAAGTATTTGTCTCGATCTGGGCGTTTTTCTATGTAAATTTATATTTGTAAATGTATAGATATGTAAATTTCTAACTATTTTCCAATTTTTTTCTCTCTTCTCTATTTTAGTTTTTAAATCTCAAAAATAGCTGCTTCATAGCTAGAAAAACTATGTCATCCAAGTAAACTAAATTTCAATAATTTGCTTTCATGTGAATTTCGAGAAGTTACGAATTTCGAAAAGTGATAAGGTAGTATATTTACGTTTTAAAAACTAAAAAGAAACCGACTTCATTGAATGAAATTTGAGCCTATAATAAATTTTTAGTGGAAAGTAGATGTATTTTGTATTATACAATATGGGAAGGGCAAATAAACGCAACGCTCCAATGAGACAGCGAGGTATGGAAATACATGAAATATACAATTTTTAGATTTTCGTTGATTTTTCAGCTCGACCGATTTTGATAAAATTTATATGGGACCACCTGTAAAGTATACCCTTTCAAACAAAAAAAGAATTTTCCAAATCGGTTCAGCCGTTTTCGAGTAATCAGTGAACATACATAAAAAAAAAAGTTTCTGACGAATTGAGATCATCTTCCTTTTTGATAAAGTCGGTTAAAAAAAACATTTGAAAAATATACTTTTGTGTTGGTCATATAGAAATTTCGTCAACAACTTTTGTTAGTTTAGTTTTTAAATCTAATTAACTAAAAAAATATATCAATATGGTAAACGAAAACTCGTATTTTGCATTCTTGTGACGAGTGGAATTTACAAATTAAATATCATCGAAATATAAAGTACTAAAAAGCGTTGAATAAAAACATTTTTAACTGACTTCAAAAAAGCAGGATTTTCTCAATTCGGTTGTATAGGCTCAAATTTAATTCAATAGAGTCGGTTTTCGTTTTAGTTTTTAAAATGTAATTTTTCTGTTTTAATAGTTAAGCGAAGTTGATGGTTTAAGGGTTGCAAATTTACTGCATCTTACCACTAACACTGACACTGACACTGACACTTTGCCTTACAGCACTCAGGCGTGCTGTAAGGCAAAGTGTCATTTGAAGCTGCATCGCCTTACATCACATATGATGTGTAACATCTGACATCTCACCTTGTTAATAAGCAACCATTATATCCTGAATTAGTTTAACAGTACACTTTATACACAGCACGATAGGCTAAGCGCACAGCTGATGCGTTCTCCTTCTCTATCTCCTTTTCTCTTTATCGTCACACACACGCAACTGTTGGCTGACAGTACCAACCTCTCGGAAAATGGGTTATAATAATAATAAATAAATAAATAATCCCGGACATTTCACACAACATCATCTGGCCCCAAAGTAAGCAGAGCTTGTGTTATGGGTACCACATGACTGATATACTACTTATATACTTTTTTGTAAATACATACATATTATACATAGTTGGCCGGTAAGATGGTACCAGCCCCTAGGCGCAGTGGCCTAAGATCCGACTGAGACGCAGAAAGTTGCGGGTTTGATTCCCGCCGCGGGACAAATGTTTGTATGATCTGCAAGTATTTGTCTCGGGTCTGGGTGTTTCTATGTATATTATTGTGTATGTATTTACAAAAAAAAAAAGTATATAAGTATATCAATCATGTGGTACCCATAACGCAAGCTCTGCTTAATTTGGGGCCAAATGATGTTGTGTGAAATGTCCGGGATAATTTATTAATTAATTAATTTATTTGTAGACCTATAACTTTGTATATATTAATTTTCCGTAACACCATGACCCCATGACAGGTCATTGCTGTTGCACTTATAAGATTTATAAGCAATGATTTGTCTATAGTTGTAATAATCGTATAGAGTTAAATAGCGAATGATTTCTATAATTTGTTTTAATAGGTTCGTATAAAAGATAAGAAATCCTTGAAATAAAAATCAATTCACAGCCTGCGCCTATGACAAGGAATTGACCTATAAATATCCGTCAACAATGACTAATGACGATTGAGTAAAGTTTAAGGGAACGTCAACTTTGTTTTTAAAAACTAACTTTAAAATTAAATGAAGGAAGTTTTATTCTCTTTTCGACTGATTAATATAAGCTTACAAACTATGGGCCACACGGCACAGAATACGTAGGTGGCTTCCGGCTGCAGCTGCTAAAATGCTAGCTTGCATTCTCATACATTTAAAGTTGTGATTAGCCTACTAGCCGGTTGTATAACTCCTCCCTCCTCAAGTGCGAAATTATCGGTTCTCGCGGAAGCTGAAATCCGATCATTTCGCATTAACATGAAACGGTACACAAGATATGAAATTAAAAAAGAAATTAAAATCACCCATTATGGGCTCAATTAATTTATGGTCCATTTTATTTATGAGCTCTACATATGTTGTAAATATGGACCCCCTGAATATAAAATTTTTGAAAATAAAAAAAATATCTTACAGTTTTTGGAAAAAATTATGATGCCGCACCGCTAGCCACTCATGTGGCTAACTTTTACATTTCTTAACAAAATCAGGTTTCTCAATACAAAGTGTTTTAAAACATTAATATTAGAGATATTCTATCAATAAAACCCAAAAATTACGAAAAAGGTTATTTTATTATTTATAATATTATATACCTATATGTGGAATTGGTAGTTGCAAGTAACACATAGGCCAGTCACAACACTTACACTCCCGTTCTGGTTTGGCTCTTGCATGACTCCAGGGCACATCTTCGGCGTTTTCCATCCTGCGTAGGTAACAACAGGTAATTCAAGCCGTCAAATCTAATGTCGTCTGAGAGTCTGTGTTGAGACACAGACGATCTGGAGAATCCTGGAGTCACGATCCACTACGAGTTATCGTTTGGTATCTCACAAGGTACGTCTGCACTATTTGTCTCCGAAAATCCAATTGGCAGATACTGACTCTGATACTTGAGTGGTTTGCTTTGCTCCTCGGCCCCTACTACAAGAACTGCGACCACCACGGAGACTACCACGAGTACAACGTACACGAGTTTGACCACGGCTACGTATATTTATGACATTGACTGGATGAGGGGCAATGACTCTGCTGGATATTCAGTAAGTATCCTCGGCTATGCCATCTTGCTGTTAAGATCATGGAGCCAATCAGCATAAAGCTGTCGACCAGTGAGGTTATTGACAAGACCTCCTACGTCTTCATCTGCCGAGTATTCTTCGGTAAGGATCGTTGGCTCCCGGGGGTTCAATAAACCCCAACAACGATTCCAAACTTTCATCATCTTCGAGAACTGCTAATGCTTCGTTATTATGAAAATCCAAGTCGATTATTACCTAAAGGTATTTTGAGAACGACTGCAATACATTTCGAAGAGACATGATTTTGGGCTAGCGATGCCGTTTGGCACAGTCATAGATTAGCACTAAAATTCATGGAACCCAAAAAAAATTGAACGCGTTTTGAATTACCTAACCATTATGGTGTCTTTTGAGATTATTATTACACAAATAACCACCATGTGACACAATTAAATAAATAAATATGAATTACTTAGTTGAAGCGCACGTCCATTTTGCCGCGAATATTTTCACCCTGAACTTCAAATCGTTCAAGCTAATAATTATTCGATGATAAGTTGCTAACTTCAGTTGAGATCAAAGAATATAATCTGTCTAGCTTCGAAACAGCAATTGGTTGCTTACCTAAATTGCACACTTAGCAAAATAAACGCGAAAATACAAATTACGCTAAGGCGTTGCCGTACGGCATCTCTAGCTCATAATGGGTAATAGTAGTGTACCTAAACTAACACTCTTAACCGTAACGCCACTGATCTCATTTTCACTTTCGTTTTCACTGAATTTATCGTCCTTTAGTTTTAGAATACGTGAAAAATGTTTCATTTCCTCTAGATTGATGTTCTTGATGTTTACTGTAGGTAATGAAGTTGTATTTATAGATTTCAATTCCGGAAGAGTTACTATTGGAGTAACTTTAAACTGAAGGCCTTCTGCAAACGTTCTGTGATAGCTTAATACTCATCCAGGTTAACCTCACAATCTTCTGTAGTTGATAATATAAAAGTACCATAAAGTGACTCTCTGATGTTGTCATGGCCACATTTTTCTAACAATTTCGTCTGTTTTCTCGTAAAAACGATCCAGCTATCTAAACTGATTCGATGAATCTTGATGTTTTCGATTTCTACGGCGTATAGATACACATGAAGCCGGTTCTGCCTGGAATTCCATAAGCTGCTCTGCACAAGTCAGTGTTGGAAACTGAGACACGTTGTCACTATTGCAGAGTTAAGTGTTATCCGCAGCAATTCTCTCACGTGGCTTAGTAACTGGTAGCTATTTAGAATCATTCACCAATAGGTAGGAGAATTTGGGAAAAACTACTACAGTTTTGTTTATGGAATCTTTGTATATAGGTAATGAATAGATTTAAAAATAATTGTATGTACTTTTATCTGTGAGTGGCACTTCCAATATGAACGTTATCTGGTTTTCCTTTACATAAGCCTTAACCTTGATAAGCCTTTCTAACCTTAACAGGCTACTCTCATTTACTTCGTACACTAAACTATTTACTTGCTCTATTTTTTTCAATAGGTTTAACAGTTCGGTAGGGTTTACAATCGACTGATGTAGAACAAATACCTTACTAAATGCCAAAGCTGTCTCTATTTCATTTAATGTCATATAGATGGTCCTAAACATACTCATAAACATATCAAACATGCTTAACATGTATGTCAAATAGAGGCAGGTATTTTCTTGAAATTTTTTATATATAATCAATTCTTTCATCACTTTCAATCGTTTATCCAATATTAATGTATTTTCGTGTAAGGTTTCTGTACTATTCACAAAATTATCCAAAATTCTGGTGATCATTGTTATCTTTTTATCAATAACCATTTCTTTGGAACCTATTTGTGTGATGAGAGAATCATATCGAATCGCGTCATCATTATCTAGACTTCCTGATACTGCCTTAATTAATGATCCCAGGGGATTAACGAACCCTCTCTTATATCGATATAACGGAACTAACTGCCTCAATTTCCCTACAGTTATGTTAAGTACATACTCTACTTGAGTCCTTATGCCAATAAATTCATTGACAAGGGGTATATGTCTATCAACTAAATTAATTTTCTTAAAATTATTATTATTCCAATAATAAATTATTATTGGAATAATAATAATTTATTTTTATCCTAACCATAGTTTCTTTAATTCCTCTATGACATGTTTTCCCTTTATGATGCTGTAATACAATAATTGCTTTCTGTTCATTCTCGTCTTCAATATACATGACTCCTTCAGTACACTCATAAAACTCTACCAAATCTTTCTTGAATAATTTTATAATAACCTTGTTAAATATTTTTCTAGGTTTACTATCTTCGAAATAGGTGAAATATTTCGTTTTAGGATTAACATATTCTTTCAGAAACTAAACTAAATCTTTACTAAATCTTCTTCATTTATTGGCAAAAACACTTCAAGGTCTTTCTGTTTTTCCCTAGTTATATTTTTTACTTGTATTTCTTTCCTAAACCAAGTAAAGACCAATATTTGGTTAAGTTTAGTGTCAATAGCTTCATTCAAGATAGGAATCCCTTTGGATTCTAAATCTTCCGCTGAATGAATAGTTCCACCCGTGCAACTTGATAACGGCAGTAGTGGATAATTCTGTTCTAATTCTGAAACATTACACACCGTTTCCGTATCAGATGTATCTGACAATTCTATTATTTCTACAGGTTTATAATTTTTGCGTAATGCGATAATTTTGATGATGCGTCGGCGTTCGTATTTTGCTTACCAGTTTTATATTTAGTCTCAAAGTTATACTCTTGCAAACGAAGTCGCCAACGTGTTAACTTACAATTTGGTTCCTTTAAAGAATCTAGCCAGGCCAAAGGGCGATGATCTGTATAGATAGTAATTTTTGTACCGTATAAGTAGGGCCTGAAGTGTTTGACAGCCCACATAACTGCTAAGAGTTCGCATTCAATGGTGCTATAGCGCATTTCAGTCTCACTGAGGGTTCTACTCGCGTAAGCGAGGCTTATCAGTTCCTATAATACGGCACCTATCGCCACTGTGGATGCGTCTGTTGTTAGAATATAGGGCTTTGATGTATCGGGGTACTGATTACGGTACGGAGACGTCTGATTTGACAAGTTTGACATGTTTTAATCTCTTTACGACTGATTAATATAAACTTACAAACTATGGGCCACACGGCACAGAGTACGTAGGTGGCTGAGATAAGGCTTCCGGCTGCAGCTGCTAAAATGCTAGCTTGCATTCTCACACATTTAAAGTTGTGATTAGTCTACTAGCCGGTTGCATAACTATTGACTGCAGCTTTGTAACTTTACTATATCAAACTATGATAATTTAAACAGGGAGGGTGCCATAAAATGGAGAAGAAAATATAAAAACCAAAGCGTGACGTATGAAATGGGATGGTTTTTGGCCGTCTTGCAAAGGAAACATTACGCTCTTATATTATTTACTAGCTGTTGCTCGCGACTTCGTCCGCATTTTTTTTGAAAGGAATTAAAGCCAAATTTTATTGATAAGTTTCAAACCAATCACCTGGCCACCCATTAAAATGTTTCCATACAAACATTCACTCCACATTTTACTCATTTATGAGTGTTAGTTTGAAGAATCCTGAAACACGTGTCCATTTATTTTGCATTTTAAGTGTCCAAACCAAGTTTCAAATAAATCACACCACCCGTCAAAAGTTCCCATACAAACTTTGACACCCCATTTTACCCCTTTTTTTTAGGGTTATATTGAAAAATCCTGAAACACGTGTCCATTTATTTTGCATTTTATTTATTCAAATCAAATTTCAAGCAAATCGCACCCCGTGTTAAAAAGATTCATACATTCGTTTTCACGCCTTTTCACCCTCTAAGTCAAAAAATCCCGCCTTAGAGGATGCTTTTGCTGTAAAAGGAAGCTACTTTCCAAATTTCAGCTTTCTAGCTTCAGCGGTTTCGGCTCGGCGATCATGAATCAGTCAGTCAGTCAGTCAGGTTAAGCTCTTTTATAGGTTTAGATATTTCACAAGTGTTTCCGGTTTTATTAGTAATATTGGTGTTTTTATTTAATAGAGCTAGAGTTATTGACTCGAGTGTGAATAATTGGAATAAAATATTTGTGTTTTTTGTGATTTGAGCAAAAATAATCCGTAGTTGTTTTATATGAAAGCACCAATTTAACAAATGACGATCGACAAGATACGACTTTGTGACATCATACTACAATATAAACACTTGAAACTGGCAAAATTAACATTATTATAACACCCATTAACAAAGCAGAAGACGTACAAAAGTTTGTATTTCCTCCCACAGCTAAAGAAATGGTGGATTACATTGCGGACTACCTGGAGAACATTCGGGATCGCCGGGTATACCCGAGCGTGCAGCCAGGGTACCTCCACAAACGGCTTCCGAAGGTGGCTCCTGAGGACCCGGAGAACTGGGATGACATCTTAAAGGACGTGGATGAACACATCATGCCTGGGGTAAGAGAATCAGTGCAGAGACTGAATTAAAAAAAAATTTTTTTTTTTTTTTTTTTTATATTTATTAACAGCAAATACACGTTATACTATAAGACAGTCAATACAAGAAAAAAAGTACCTAAGCAAGACATAAACTGATGGACAAAACGCTTTGCATGGCATTTCAACTGCCGGCGGGAGGGCGGTGCATAGTCTGCGTGGTGTCTAACTCATTGGGAATAGATTGGCGGAATCTATATATTATTACGAAAAGCAAAATCTTTGTACCCCTTTTTACGAAAGTTGCGCGGACAGAGGAGTATGAAATTTCGTACACTTATCCATACTATCTTTACTATAATATAATTTAATATTATAAATGAGAAAGTAACTCTGTCTGTCTGTATGTCTGTCTGTCTCGCTTTCACGCCAAAACTACTGAACCGATTTAAATGAAATTTGGTACACAGATAGTCTAAACCCTGAGAAAAGACATAGGCTACTTTTTAATTGGAAAAAAGTGTTGTAAAGGGTTAAAAAGGAGGATGAAAGTATTGTAGTTTTTAGAACTAGAAGCATTAAGTTTTAGGCTGTTGATTCCTACTAATATTATAAATGTGAAAGTAACTCTATTTGTCTGTCTGCTACGTTTTCACGCTGAACCGATTTTGATGAATTTTGGTATAGAGATAGATGGGACCTTGGAGAAGGACATAGGCTACTTTTTATGTAGGTAGCAAGCGTGCGAAGCCGCGTGCAGCACCTAGTAGTTTATATAGAGAAGGAGTGCAGAATGCAAATATTCTCATTAAATTTTGCATAAAAAATACATTAAATTTAATTTAATTATGGTAGAATTTCGACTAATGGGCGACGATTAGTAGTACTAAATATTTGTCAATCCGCTTAATGTTTTTAAATGGATTTCCTCAAGGTCACGCCTGAATGAATTATTTACCTGTGCAAGATAACAATGTGTTATACTGACTGCTACTAATCTCAGTAGTAAGTGTTAACGACGGACCTAACATTAGGCAAAGCCTGTATCGTGAGGACCATAGTGCTAGATCAATTTAATTCCTAATACAATCACAAGGACATCTTTGAATCATCATCTTACATGCGGTGCATATAATACAAATACAAATATATTTATTTGGAGCAAAAATAACAAGGTAACATTAAAACATATGAAAACGATACCGACCGCAAAATTGTAAAACTGTGGCGCAGCCAGTAGCGCCTTCCCCAAATCAATTCCAAATTAACAAAATTTTTATACGGTTTTTAAGTAAGTAAATTAGTAAGTAAATTTAAAAGTTTACATTTGAAAAGTAAAATTAAGTAAGCAGAATACATTTCAATGCCATTAAATGTATCTAAATGTAATTTAATGTTTCGCTGGGATGTGTATAGGATCAGGTATATTATGTTCCAATGGCTTCGTGTTCCCCCAGTCTGTATATAGGTGCCGATGCCTTCTATGCCATGTTTAGAGTCAGGAAAAAAATAGTCTTGGTCCTTTTTTGTATGATCCTTCTATCTACCTCACTGTATAAACACTTCAAATCTGTCAGTTAGCTTTCATAGGGCAGGGTAGGATTAGGTCAGTTCAATAAAGGAGTGTTAGTTTGATTTTGAAAATCAAAATAGCTGGAAAAAGTGTGTCATCCAAGTAAACGAAATATTGAATTTCGAATTTTGCTTTCCTGTATCCAGTAGTGTTTAGGAATTACGAAAAATAATAAAGTTCTAAAAAGCGTATAATAAAATATTTTTAACCGACTTTAAAGAAGTTTCTGAATTCAGATGTACTTTTTTTTATATTCAACGAAGTCGGTTTTTCGTTCTTAAAACATAATTATTTGTTCCCAGATTGTCCACTGGCAGAGTCCTCACATGCACGCGTACTTCCCGGCTCTGACGTCATACCCTTCCATCATGGGAGACATGTTGTCCAGCGCGCTCAATGTTCTATGCTTTACCTGGGTACGATACTGTTAAGATTTCCTTTAAGTGTTATAAATAAACTTGCTGCTAAACGAGCTGTAGACCTCGCGAACATTTTTCAAAATGACTGATATATAACTTTTTTATGTTTTTAACCCCCATATCTCCGCCATTTCGGATAATTTCCGAAACCTAAATCGAAATATGAGTAGTTATAAAAACTGCTCACAAAATTTCACGAGAATCGGTTGTGAAATGCGACCTGTAGAGGAGAACATCCTTGCAGACGCGCGGCCGGACGCCCCGTTCGGACGCACAGGCATACGAAAGCATTTTTGCCTAAGCTGAAACGAAGACGTACGAAATATAATGTGAAAAAATATGGGCATGAGTTTCGACTCATGCCCATATTTTTTCAAACTAACTAAACTTCGGTTTAGAACGTGCTTTTGACTCCTTAAGACATCCCAAAAGTCATGAGTTACTAGAGTTCTGGGAGTCAAAGCCTCCCATTAAGCCTAGGGATTACCAATCGTGAGCATGTATGTTTAATAATCATCATCCGCAGCACTATGACACAGACTGCTGGATATATACATTAGGGCTAGGTACATTTGAGACTCCGTACTGTCTCCGCAACGATAAATTACATAGAAATGCTTCCACTACAAATGAGTGGAGTGGACTGATTAAGCGCTGAACAACAAATTGGAAGGCAAACACCAGTTTTAAGTACTCCTTCTTAGTGGAAGGCCAAGACATACTCCATTCCTTTTTAACCGACTTCAAAAGAGGAGGTTCTCAATTCGTCGGAATCTTTTTTTTTAAATGTATGTTCACCGATTACTCAACGACTCCTGAACCGATTTGAACCGAAAATTCTTCTTTGTTTCAAAGGGTATACTTCCCAGGTATATTTAATTTAATATTTTATTTAATATTATATTTAATCCCATTTAAATTTTAACGAAATCAGTCGAGCGGTTTTTAAAAAATTAAAAAATCTAAAAATTATAAATATATATTGATGATATTTTCATTTACTCCGATACCTCGCTGTCTCATTGGAGCAGTGCGTTTAGTTGGCTTACCCATTAATATAAACAAAATACATCTACTTTCCTTTACTAAGAAAAAATATATTCTATGAATTCGGTTTTCTTTTTAGTTTTTAATACATAATTATAGTTACATCTCGTTCATTACCTTTTCACAATAAAAGGTAAACAAGATCTAACCATTCTTTGGAGAAACGGCAGAGTTTTCAACACTTATGTTCTTCACCAACACGATAGTCTGTCACCTGGCATTATCACCAGCTGCTACGTAGCTGGAGACGATTGCTATGAACTGGCTGGGGAAACTGCTTGGTCTTCCAGACTGCTTTCTCAATAAAAAGGACTTCAACACTCTTTTTTAACACGATTGTCTGTTACCAGGCATCATCACCAGCTGGTACGGAGCTGGAGACGATTGCTATGAACTGGCTGGGGAAGCTGCTTGGTCTCCCAGACTGTTTTCTGAATGAAAAAGACGATAGTCCCGGCGGAGGGGTCATACAGGTATCTTAATAGTATTAACTAATTGCTACCCGTGGCTTTGCCCGTGTGGTAAGTAGATGAAAGTAGCCTATATGAAAACAAAACATTCTTTATTCAATAAAATCACAAGGACCACTTTGAATCGTCTTCTTACATGCTAGTGAATCTAGGTGCCGTTCAAGAAGAATCTGGCAAGAAACTCGTCTGGTCTTAACACTTTTTTGTATGATCCTAGCCAATTTTGTTACGGATGCTGAGTCGATGTGGAGCAAATTCATCCCAAGCTTTTTTGTAATCTAAATAATCGGATACTTTATAATATGCTTTAATAGACAGTTTTTGTTTTATTATAAAATATTGCAGTCCAAATATTCACACAAACTTATCACATTAACGACCTCTGTGACACAGTGGACTAAGGTCCGGCTGAGACGCAGAAGGTTGCGGGTTCTATGTATAATATGTATGAATTTAAAATAAAAGTATATAAGTTAGGTGGTACCCATAACACAAGCTCTGCTTACTTTTGGGCCAAATGATGTGTAAAATTTTCAGGACTATTTATTTAGATGTATTTATTTATTTATTTATGATATTTATTGGTAGGATATGATGGATCCCTAAGAGTCCTAAGAGATCGTTAGAAGATTGCATTATTTGTTTCTCCTCCCAAATTATACCCTATCTCATTCAAATTCAAATTCAAATTCAGTTTACACCTTATTTTAACATTACAGATACTATCTCCTCCTTATAAATTTTTAAAGCAGGAAGTTTAACTCTGGACTGACTGCAGTATCTATTCGAATTTATGTGATCCAACATTTCGTCAGCATTAATACGAACACGGTGGCTCATAGATTAGGCCTACCGGCTTTAAAGTAGCGGCCGAGTGTTCGCGTCTCCACTATGATCTATCACTTTTTGCATTTTTTATTGAAGTACTAGATTTTGAAAATCAGTTACAGAACTACAATCACTATTACATTTACTATTATTTGTTTTATAACATGGATTTGATCAGCAACGTGACATTAAGGCGCGGACGTCGCTATAATTCTGAAAATGACTTAACACAATTAAATAGTACTGAGAAAAATATCTCTGCAGCCACTTTTGATGAAACAACTCAAAGCCTACCAGATGTCTCCATATCCGACAGTTCACGTATCATAGATCTAGAGATGCAAGTAGAGCACATCTCGCAAACTTTAGCTATAGCAAATCATGAAGTGGATACCCTAACACTTGAAAATGTCAGTTTAAAAAAAGAGATGGAACATAGAAACATGTTAATAAAATCTCTCAAATGTATGCAAAGTCCTCTGGCCGACAGGCAACGCTGTTTGTCACCTAGAATCAACTACCCATAACATTAAAATATATAAATTTCGCGATAAAAAAGGACATTTTATAACAGACTGTAAACATATAGCTAATAGTTTTAATTATTTCTTTAATCAAATTGCAAGAAAACTAACAAAAACCTTTAATATCCGAGTAGAGGACTGTGATAGATATTTAGGAAAATCGACAATAAGTAAAGTTTGGTTCTCTAAAATGAAAAATTCAGAATTCAGAACAATAATAAGAAATACTAAAAGTAAACTATCAAAAGAAATTTATGACATGAATACTAAAACCATTAAAGAATTAATTTTATGGAATGATAATCTGTTTGACATTACTCTAAAAATTTTCAATATTTGTATTTCTCAGTGTATTTTCCCGGATAGTTTAAAACTAGAAAAATTGTACCATTACACAAAAAGGGAGATATAGCTGATATTGGGAATTATAGACCGGTATGCATATTACCTGTTTTATCGAAATTCTTGGAAAGTGCCATTAAAACAAGAATGGTTACATATTTCGAATCAAATAATTTATTTACATGTTGTCAATTTGGTTTCCGTAAAAAGAGATCAACAGAAATGGCTATCAGAAAGACAATTTATTTTATACTTGAGTCTATGGATGAGTCGCAGAAGGTCTCTAGTATTTTCTGCGACTTGACTAAAGCATTCGACTGTTTGCAACACGACATTTTAATCCATAAGCTTGGTTTTTACGGTTTTAAAGGTACCGAACTCAGTATTTTAAAATCATATCTTAGTGACAGAAATCAAGTGGTTAACGTTAATAATAGCAGGTCAGATGCGGAACATAATAACATAGGCGGGTTCCATACTGGGGCCATTACTATTTTTGATCTATGTCAATGATTTAGAAAACTGCTTACCAGACTGGGCATTGATTACTTTATTCGCAGATGATACTCACGTAGGAATAAAAAACCGAAATATAAAAGTAATGGAAGAACAGAAAAATATAGTTTTAAAAAAGTTAACAGATTGGTTTGAAACAAATGGGATCATATTAAATGCTGACAAAAGTTCTGTTTTAAGCTATACATTTAAAAGGTAAACAAAAAATGATATTATTAAAGAGGTCAGATTTTTGGGATGTATTTTGGATTCGACTTTCTGTTATGAAGGCCATATAAACCAAGTGTGTAAAAGGTTAGCGAGTGCAAACTATGTTTTATTTAAGTTGAAACCCATAGTAAATAGTAAAACTCGTATTTCGGTATATTATGCTTATTGCCATTCTATTATCAACTACGCTATAACAGTATGGGGAAATGCTAGCCAAATTGAAAAGGTACTTATTTGCCAGAAAAGATCAATTAGAATTATATACGGATTACATAGGTTAACTTCAGTGAGAGCATATTTTAAGAAATCAAAAATATTGACGGTTATATCTTTGTTCATGTATCTTTGTTAGTTCTCTTATAGAAGTACATTTACAAAAGGATGATTTACAAATGAAAATGCATGTTCAAAATTACAATACTCGTAATAAACCACCAAGAACCAAGAACCAGATTTGTCAAGACTTATAAACAAGGATTCTGCATGAAGCTCGACATGTACAATAAGCTACCCTTAGAAATCTCAAGGCTCCCGCTAAATGAGTTCAAACAAAAATTAAAGTCATTCTTTGAATGCCACCCATTCTACCATACAAATGAGTACATGAGTTGTTCGTTCTCCGATTTGCAAACGTGAGTAGCAATAAAACTAGTTTAGAATAAAAATGAAATAATAATAATTCAATGTATTGTACAATTTGACATGCCAATGTTATGTTAATGTAACGAAATGGTTAAATAAATAAACTAAACTAAACTAAACTATCTAATGCGTAAAAATAGGAAAAACAGAACAGCAAGATAAAAAATAAAAGTTAGGTAAAGTACTTACAGAGAAAAATAAAAGTAGGTAAAACTTACTTCTACAAAATTTAACAATCTAATAATAAAAGGAACTAATACCTACACTACATATTATGTGTACAGGTAGGTATATTATGTGTACAGGTAGGTATATTATGTGTACAGGTAGGTATATTTATACAAAAACGTTCTCACAGTTTATGGAAGACGCAATTAATTTTAAGAGTTTAGCAGAGTTTCAGCAGCTGGAACATAAGACTGCTAATAATGGTGGCAATTCTGTTGGTTAATTTCTAAAATTAGGAATTGTCTAAAATATATTTAGTTAGTCATAGCATTTGTAAAACCTATTCGGTTGGTACCATCTAACTAAATTAGGAACGCTTAATTAAGTTACATAAAATTAAATTAGGATAAGTTGGTAGCAGCAGAATACCAAAGGTTTATTTGACAGTTCAAAACCTAATTTCAGGTTTTGAACTGTTAGTGCCAACAGAATTGAGGCCAATCATGACCATTTGAACTCTAACCTTCTAGACCACAGCCAGTGAGGCTACCCTAGTCAGTCTGCTAGCAGCGCGTACCAGAGCCCTCATGGAGCTAGCGGGTCTGAACCCGGATCTCCAGTCTTCGGAACTCCTGGGACACCTCATCTGCTATTGCTCTGACCAGGCCCACTCCTCGGTTGAGAAGGCAGGTCTCATCGGTGAGTGAAACTCTCGGATTAAATAGCCACAAGTTTTTGATAAACCGTCCCAACAGTCTCTTTTACTTTTTTTTTTTTTTACTTTTGACTTTATATATGTACTTATTTATTTATACTGGCTTTAGACTTTTTAACCGACTTCAAAAAAGGTAGGTTCTCGATTCGTCGGAATCTTTTTTTTTATTTTTTTTATTTTATTTTTTTATTTTTCACCGATTACTTAAAGACGCCTGAGCCGATTTATAATATTCTTTATTTGTTTAAATAGTATACTTCCCAGGTATTTGAATTTTATGGAAATCAGTCGAGCGGTTTTTAAAAAGTCAACGAAAATCAAAAAATTGTATACATCGATAATAGTTTCGTTTACTCCGACACCTCGTTGTCTCATTGGAGCAGTGCGTTTAGATGGCCTTTTCCTTTACTAAAAAAATATATATTCAATGAAGTAGGTTTTCTTTTTAGTTTTTAAAACGTAATTATTATTTATTGATACAATAAATAAATAAATATTTATATAAATCAAATATATATATTTATAAGAATAAATATTAAATTTTAAATATTTTCATACTAGTGGCTCTGTGATCTGGAGAGCCTGTAGCTGTAGAGCCTGTAGAGCCTGTAGCTGTAGTGGCCTCGCGAGTCTGTCTTTGAATAGGTTGTTAATATGGCCGCTATCGCCGTTATGTCAAAAGCTTCTTCAATCCAAACAAAAACTATGGGGGTATGAGTTACCAAAAATCAATGATCATAGTTATATTCCGAAAGCTGATGAAATTTGTATTTTTTTATTATTTTACACCATAGATAATTGATTCAGGCGTGACTTTGCGGAAATCCATTACAAAACATTAAACATATTTATCCATCTGTTTAATGTTTTATTTTACACCCCCTAACACCAAGGGGTCGGCCCTTGAAGTTTATGGGATGAAATAGTTGTTCGAACAAAAAAGTTGCGTCTTAAAAATAAAAAGTTAACTAAAAAGTTTAGTGAGATTTTTGAACATTTTCGAAATGACTGTAAGTAATATAACTTTTTTTTACGTTTTCAACCCCCATTTTGCAAAATTTCAAAAACTGAATCGACAAAAAAATCTATATGGTTATAGAACCTGCTCACAAAATTTCACGAGAATCGGTTGAGAAATGCGACCTGTAGAGGAAAACATCCGGAAAGCATTTTTGCCTAAGCTGAAACGGAGACACTCGCTCGCGCTTCGCGCTCGCTCGGTCAACTAGAACTAGTTAGTAGCTGTATTTAAGCCGTATTTTTTGAACATTTTAGTAACATTATGTTTCCGATAATCGAAATCGGTACGCCGAGTATACGCACAGTCGATATCTCAAAAACTCTCTTGCCAATACCTCAATAACCTTGATTGACCTTGTCAGCTCAGTTGGTAGTTGCTCTGCCTTCTGCGCTGTTGGTTGAGTTTGATTTCCTCCCATGACACTCCCATGATGTTTGTTCTGTGACTGGGTGTTATAAAGTATCTTATGTATGTAAAAATGTATTTAAAATATAAGTATTATATCAGCCATCTGGTCACCATATTACAAGCTATACTTAGTTTGGGGCTAGATGGTGTTGTGTGCATTGGCTACCAATATTTCTTTATTTGAAATAGAAATAGAAATAATTTATTTGCAATAAATATGGTAGGTAACAGATATTGAGTCATACAATAAGTTCACATATTTTACCAAATAACATTGGCATGCAAATTTTAATGTTTTCAAAAACATAAAATTAAACTATACAGTATTCTATTTTAGCATTAATCAATTATATTCTTTAGTTTTCAAGAAATTCGTTAACAGTGTAAAAGGTTCAGTCAAAAAGCCACAATTTTAATTTTTTTACACAAAGCCTTTTTGGTAAGTCATTTATTTCGGCAGGAATTTTATTAAATCTTCGAGCATTTATTCGATTCGATCGAATTTATTTATTGCTTTCTGCCGGTTCAGGACTGGTGAGGATGCGGTACATAGAGACGGATGAGCATCAGAGCATGCGAGGAGACCAGCTCGAGAGAGCGATATCCAGTGACAAGGAGAAAGGACTCGTGCCTTTTTGGGTAAGTGCCTAAGTACCTACTTATCTAGTAAAAATAAGATTATTTTAATGTGTTTATACCACACGCACTGAGAAACTTGCCCATTCCTTTTCCAAATATAACTTAGAAAGTACATCATTTCAGGCCTACTACATGCGAGATGGAAAAGTCTATGGAATTTCATTTCTAACGCGTTTAGCGAGAGAGAAAAGTGTATGGAAATTCATTTCTAACATGTTATTTTTTTTTATTTCTTAAAAAAAATAGCACGTCAAAATTATATAGAAATAGAAAAACGTTAGAAGATATCAGATTATTTAGATTTCAAAAAAACCTGGGAAGAATCTGTTCCAACTTGATCTTACAGGGTTAGGAGCTTTACGACTACATCTCTATTTGACTAGGCAGCAGATATGACTAGATCGCTTTAAGATTAAATCGCGATATGACTATATCGCGTTGGGGTTAAATAGCTGTTCGACCATATATGCTTACGTCCTATTATCAGTTCGACGTAATATCGATATGACGTACAGTTGTGTTTAAAAGTGGCACCACTTGCTCAATGAGTGGCACTTCAGTTCAAACTCACACTTCAGCATATTATAGAGGTATAAGTACTTCTTGGAAAGAAAACAATTTACTTACCATGGAGTTCCGGAACCTAAGAGTGAACAAGTCGATTATCTTTCATACATTATTCATACAAACGTCGAAGGGTGATCACACCACCGTCTAATGATGAATAACCAAAACTAAAAGTGATATAAATTTGTCTTGTCATAATCTATGCTTGTATCAATACAGAATTGTGAAAATAATATGGGTTTGAAAGATACAAGACTCAAAAAAAATCGTTTTTCATCACTGATTTTAGCGCAACTTAAGGTGTGAATAAATAACAAACGGAGTACGCAAACTAAAACAATGTTCCTATACAAGCATAGATTATTTATTCAAGAGCTAAAATTACTTTTTTTTTATTATTACATTCAGTAGTTTTTTCATGAGAACCCTTGAGCCAAAGGTCTATTCATTATTTTTACGCAATCGTTTTATTTATAAGACTGATGGTTGTTTTGTTACATTTGACGTAAAATGTCATGAGTTAAAAATTAAAATGAATAATGAAGAGAAATTTTATTTCATTTTAAATAAAAAGAATAGGGAAGCTATTCTTTATAACGGATATCGGTACAATTTTGTGTCAAACAATTCAAGCGGAACGTCTTTCTGGCGTTGCTACAACAGAGAAGAGTGTACTGCTCCTCTAACGTTAAATGAAGAAAAGACAGCAATAATCAGGAAGAGTCTACACAGCTGTGAGCAAGACTACGATAAAATGATTTATTCCGTTCTAATACCAACAACTAATAGCACTGGTATATGTTTGAACTCATATTATTTTCTATTCTTTTCTATTTTCTATTAACGGATACCACTCTTTAAATCATTAAATTTTATGTGCAAACGAATACCAACAACTTGAATTTTGTACTGTCAGCTCAGTAAAACCTAGTCAAATTAAATTTGATATTTAATATCTCTTTGATTAGAAATCGTAAAGAATTAAGTAAAGTTATAAGCTTTAAACTTTCCAAATTTACTTCAGTCCAATATTTTTACAAAGAGGTATAGGTAAGAGTAGTTTAAGTGAATCATTGCAAATTTTTTTACCTGCGAAAAAGGGTGAGTTTGCTCAATAGAGCAAACTCACCAACAATAACAATAGTTCTAAAATTCGAAACAACCAATCAGATATGATCCACCAACCAATATCGTCTTGGTGTCAAATACATACGTAAGTCAATAGAATAAGGTTCGTTTCTTGATGATTTTATAATTATAATTTCATTTATGCTTTGACTCGGAGATAAATTTTATCTACATAAATTCCTTACTATATTTCCGCGCCATTAAAAAATTTAATCACTACATGGTGTCACAATGGCTAGACAAAGAGAGTTTTGTTGACATTTGGTGCGTTCATGGTGAACGCCATCGAACCACAAATGCCGTAGAACCTTGGCATAAGAAATTAAACTCGACTGTGAAAAAGAACGCCAATTTATATCAGCTTCTGAACGTCCTTAAAGAGGACGCAGATTTACAAACAGTGGTTGTTATTCAATATGAAACAAACGCACCCCCGCATTACGACGTGCAAACACAACTGTTTTGAAAAAATCGTGGATCACCTACGTAACTAACCAACTGCTCGCTAGCAAAATCTCCGTTGGTCAGAAAAATTAAGGATTTAGGTACTAACTATTGAAATATAAAAAAATATTTACATATCATTTAGCTGATATTACTAAAAGTTGATTTTCTGTGATATTATTAGTATTTTTGTTTATAAGTGAATTATTAATATTTGATGTTTTAGTAAAAAAAAATGCAATTGCAAAAATTAGTTTTTCTGTGATATTTTACAATTGTTAGATTAAAAGTGATTAGTTTTTGTGAAAAATTTACCCGACAAAAAATTACGTTGTAAAAATGTATGTCAGGTAAATTTTAATATATGTAAATTATGAATTGATTTTCTGAGATATTTTGCATTATTATATTGTAAGTAAATTGTTCTTGTTTGATGTTTTTGCAAAGAGGCACTAAAATTATAATAGAGTTGATTAAATTAATTGAGTTGAACTAGACGTTTGCTAAATTTTATTTTGGATTTAACTGTTTTTTTTTCAATTAAAAGTCTTATAATTACATACAACGCATTTTTCTGACTGTACCTTAGGTATATCTTTAAACTTGTTTTAGTATTCGTTTAAACAATTGTATCCGTTCGGAATAGAAAATAAATATGAGTTCAAAATAAATACCAGTGGTATTAGTTGTTGGTATTAGAACGGAATAAATCGATAAAATGGAAGAAGACATCTTGCTGGTTATGGCAAAACAAAAGGTGTGCGAGGATATGTCGTCAGTAAAAAAGGTTTATGAACAAACACTGCAAGAACTGCCATCTACTTCTAGCAGTGCCAGATATTATAATTCAGTAAAAGATATATCCGAAAAAAAATCCTTCAGGTGAAGAAAACCGAATTTTCTAAATCTAGCAAAGTGACGGTGCCTGAGTTCGTCAAGAAAGACTTTCTGATTGCAGAGTTCGAATTATCAAAAGATTATAAAATACTGGCATTCTCATCGCAATTTTCCAAAAGAAACATGAACACTTATGCAGATCAAGATAAGGTTTTTTTTTGGTGACGGAACATTTAATGTGTCCCTAAGCCATACTATCAATTATTCTCTATCCATGTGGATATTGATAGTACAGAAGAGACGACAAATATATTTCCCGTGTTGTATGCCCTTTTATCAAATAAAAGGGAAACAACTTATATGGCTCTATTTACGATAATACGTGACGTGCTTGGAGTTTATATAAAAAAGTTTAAATGCGATTATGAATTGGGACTTATGAATGCCTTTCGAAGCGTGTATCCGAAAGCAATAGTTACAGGATGCTTTTATCATTATAATAAAGCAGTGTGAAAAAAGGCAAAAGATATCGGTCTGACGAAATCTAAAGAAGGACAAGACATCACTAGGATGACTGCTAATTTGGCTCTCTTTCCTTCATCGTATATGGACGGGTGGACGGCTATTGTCCAGAGTTCTACAAATTTTGCAGAAATGGAGGCATTTACAAGTTACTTTCGTAAGCAGTGGCTGAAAAATACTCATCTTGTTTCTTGTGCTTATGAAAAGCATAGGACAAATAATAGCTTAGAAGCCTGGCATCGTCGCCTTGACGTGCGGATGCAGCACAAAAGTACATTGCTGCTATTTTTGTTCAATTTGAGAAAAGAAGCACAGATCCAAGATAAAAGAATCAAAATGCTTTATTTGAAGGTAACAGAAAAAGGAACACCATACTATTTAACCGCAAATATAAAACCGAATTAGGCAAACTTGAGACACAGGAAATTACACCTATCGTATTTTGAAAAAATGTTATTGCTTTAAAACTTAAATATAAGTATAAGTAACATTTTGTTTTTAATAAAGGTAACTATTTAAAAACTTGAATGTTTTGATTTTCGCCATAGTTGTACTTTAGAAAACAAACGAGGATTAAGTCATTACGCTTTCTTGTCCTTTGGCGATGTAGTCCAAAAGCAATGTAACCCCAACGCGATATAGTCATAGCGCGATTTAGCGATCTTAAAGCGATCTAGTCATATCTGCTGCCTAGTCAAATAGAGATGTAGTCGTAAAGCTCCTAACCCATCTAACATTCGTAACAAAATTAACAAGGATCATACAAAAATAGTGTTAGAGCCAGACGAGTTTCTTGAATCCCAGTTCATGAAACTCGTTCAAACTTAGGAGGAGCGAACACCTACATTCCTATTATGTAAAGCAACTTAAAATGATCCTTGTTTTTATGCAATAAAAACCATTTTGATTTGGATTTATCCGCACATTTAGCCGTCTGGAGAAAGATTTTTATAAATAACCGTGTTCATGTTCAAATTACGGCGTATATCGTCGCTCGGTACAAGTTCAATCCAATTTAAAACTATGCTAAGACGCAATTAGCTTCGTAGATTGATTGGCTCCGTAGAGGTATCTCAATCGCTGGATGCGACAAAGTCTCAAATTACAATCTAAATTTAAAACAGTCTTACAATACGCACATGGACTACATTGAATCATCTCACGTGCGTTGAGTTTAGGTGCCTAAGCAAAGTCAGTGAAAAATCAGACGAAAAACTAGTATTGCTCAAAATCAACATTAAAATCAAAGAACATTGATACTTACAGCTTTCTTTTATGTTTATAGATTAATTGGTATAAAAGAAAGTTGAAATTGTAATCCCATCGACGTTTGTTAACAAATAAAAGCTTACGTGAAGGGTAGTATTTTGAAGAAAGCGTATTATAATATAAATGACTATATTATTGATAATAATGCATGGCCTCATGTCGCTCTGCCCTTAGACAGTTAACCAACACATTTGAAATGTATAATCTCCTGTATTTGTTTTTCGTAGTTAAGGTAGTTATATAATGAATCAAAGCATGCAAAAAAGCGCTAGGACAAGGACGAGTTTTATGTCAGTTCTTCTCGGGCTTGTTAGGAGGAATTGGCACCTAAATTTACCTAGTATATAAGACGTTTCAAAGTGATCCTAGTGATTGTATTGAATAAAATATCTTTTGACTTTGACTTGATATAAACATTCGATGGAAGCACATCCCTTCATAACATAGTTCCAGTTGTAATTAAAACAATGCATATACGTAATACATACCTAACTCTTGTGAATTCACACTGATAGTAATAGTCTATATCAATAAATCTATAATAGCTATACAGAACCAACATCTATGCATATCGATATCAGAAATTCATTTGCCCTTGTCCCAAGCATCGAACTTAATATTTTTATTAATATTGGTGTCTCATTTAGCGCTTTTATATCCATGTAAATGGAATATGATCCGCCTACTAAAATATAAACCTACCTCCTTATTCATAATGATGTTTTAAATATCATAATAGCTAACATGAAGCTCAAATCTTCTTCTTCTTCTCCGATAATGGCATGTGTCATAATGATGCCAATGTTGCCAGTGTCAAGTCTTTCGATTTCGGTTTAAAGAGTTTATTCTCATAAGAACAAAGATATAGTTCAATTATAATGTGAATTAAATTACTTAATTAACTGGTACTTAGCTAATGTACCTACGTAGATATTTTGTTAAGCTAGTGGCGAAACATGCAGTACTTAAAAACTATAACCTAATAACTAGTTAAGTAGGAAGGTTTATGTTTGCAAAAGACACAATATTTCAAAGATAGGAATATATTGACACATTCAAACTATAACAGAATTAATAGGGTAGTCGAATAGTTTATGAAGCGGAAGTTTTGTTTAAAATACTTCTTACTATCGTAAAACGACACAAAGTCGTTCGCTTCTGCCCGCGGCTTCGCAAGCTGTTCCTAAGTTCTGTTTATCAGATCACTACCAAACTTCACAAGATCACCCGCTAGGCCAATCTGAAGATATTTTTTCGGAGTCTATAGGAACATACATACGTACACACATCGCCTTTTATACATAAAAATAAAGCTACCTCATATACTACAAAAATTATATGAATTATTTTTGCTTAAATTAACAGAAAAACAAGACTTTTCATGCCCGAGTCAATAACTCTAGCTTAATTCTAATAAAATCACCAAAATTACTAATAAACGCCGAAACTCGAGTAAAATCAATATAAGAGCGCAACTTTTTAGGTCAAAAATAATTGTCAAGAATTATAAATGACAAAAAGCAAAATACGACCATGTTACGTCAAACAAAACATCCTTTTTTATTTTTCATTTTGAATTTGATCAAACTCACCCTGATGAAGATTCTCTAGACTAGATGAATTGAAACAGTGTTCGTGCCTCCATCGACTAAATAATACGCGAGTAATACCAGTGTTTATCAAAATATAGTACGAACTATAGTACAAAATATATACTATAACTATAGTACAAAATATAGTACAACTCACGAAAGTTTTGAAAGTGAAACAATTTAAACAATTGAAATTGTCAAAATTGACATATTAAGACATACATGTCATTAATGACGGTAAATTTAATATGGAAAGTCTTTATATTTTGACGATCTCTGTGGCGTAGTGGGCTAAGCTCCAGCTGAGGCGTAGAAGGTTGCGGGTTCGATTTCCGCCGCGGGTCAAATGTATGTATGATCTGCAAGTATTGGTCTCGGGTCTGGATGTTTCTATGTATAATATGATTGTATTTACAAAAAAAAGTACATCAGTCATGTTGGTACCCATAACACAAGCTCTGCTTATTTTGGGGCCAGATGATGATGTGTGAAATGTCCGAGATTATTATATATTATTATTTACATTTCTGTTATTTAGGTATCTGATAACTTAACAGACTATTAGAGTAATTAACAGTCTGAAGTATGCCGATATTAGACTTAAAGTTATGTTACATAAATAGTAAATACACAAGAGGTTCTAATCTAAGTAGAAGTATATTACTTATCAATTGAATACTTTGATGAGATCTGAGGTGTTTACCGAGCCTTGGGATTCCGTGAGCAACTTTAATTTTATATTATTTGATTATGAATATAGATCAGAGATGGGCAATCTTTTGTCAACCAGGGCCAAATAAAACTATTATGGGGGACAGATTATTTATAAGCTTGGGTTAGGAAGAATTGGCACCTAAATTCACCTAGTGTGTAAGACGTTTCAAAGTGATCAAATTGAAAGTTATGCGGATGTCTAAATATATTTTAAAGACTATTCGAGGCTACTCATATTACGATAACGTATTGAGTAGGTACGGATTGGCAGGCGGGCCTGGATCAAAACGGTGCGCGGCCCGTACTTTGCCTATCACTGATGTAACCTGTTCTCTAAGAGTAGAGTGTTGGTATGACATTTATGCCAATAACTTAAGATACAAAATTTAATGACTCACATCATTGGCCTTCGTTCATCTGTTAAAGATGATTTAGGTGGCGTCAATAAAGTTACAGAGCAGTTATTTGTCCACTCCAGCAAGCTTAGGTGGGTGAAGTTTCTTCTCCACTGACATTACTCTGCCTGGGATTCTGTTTCATAGCGCAGGCTTTCCCAGTTACCCACACTAATGGAAAGACGAGTCAGTACATTTTTTTAATTTATTAACTATTTAAGCAATGGCAACTGTAATATTGTATTTATTTATTTTTATTTATTTATTTATTTAACACACGAAACATTACACACATTACAATGTTAGCTAAAATGAACTTTCCGAAAATATTGTTTTAATCTACATTGTAGTATAAAAATATGTGTGTACAGCTAAGTAATACATATTATTATTCGTAATAAGTGGACTAATAATAAACAAAAAAATCCAATTATTATGTAGAAGAGAGATAAGATAAAACTAAATTTAAGCAACAAAACTAATTCTATAGCCAGCAGAATCTCTACCTAGTGCACATGCACAGAGAGGCATAGTATGCGTGTACGCACGCCATGCACATTGTCTCGCTATAAGACCTGGCAGTATCCTATATAATTCCACCACCAGGTTGAATGCTCCGGGGTGGAGGACCAGCGTTATGAGGATCATTGAAATGGAGGATACCTTTAAGTTCTCGTACCGTATACAGGTACCGTTACATACATCGTGCTAATGGAATAGGTAGGTAATTTAGGGAAATTAGTTGCTCCTGTAGGGCGATCGTGCTATTTGTCAACGTAATTGTCATTGAACGGATTTGTTTTTGGCAATGCTTTGGATATGGCTAATCTGAATGTCAAAACGATATTGCGCTATTCTCCCTGAACGATTTCATCGTTGATTTTACCAATCGAACAAATGTATTATATAGGACTACCTAATATTTCTCTATGCACAGGCTACTAGGATGTACTAAATCAAAAACGTTCGTTTGAAAGCACTGTCAATGTCAAATAATGCGATCCCGCAACGTTTGATCAACGTGTAACCCAAATTATAGCTAAATCGTTTCCGTTATAGTGATAAGCGCGGTACGAAATATGTCGAAAATAACGTATTGACTTTGGTTTTGCTCTGGTTCAGACGTTCAATCAGTTAATTACCGCGGTCGGCCCCCAGGGATACCTTATTGACGACCTGTGACGCAGTGGGCGAAGGCCTATGATATGATATGCAGAAGGTTGCGGGTTCGATTCCCACAGTGGGGCAAATGTTTGTATGATCTGCAAGTATATCGGGTCTGGGTGATTTTCTATGTATAATATGTCTATGTAAAAATATACATATATATCAGTCATTGCTTACTTTGGGGCTAGATGACGCTGTGTGAAATGTCTGGCATTATATTATTATTAAAAAAATTTTTTGTGTGAGCGTGCCTTTAGGAAGTACATAATAAACTTTAAGCTCCAACTACAATCTGACGTTTAAAAACAAGGATTCCATCCCCCAGACGCCATCTTACTTTGTCTTCCCGAGTTGTATTGTAATCTTGGCTGTACAAATTGGCCCCGAAGGGACTAAAGCTTATTATTTTAAAACGGCAACATTGTTTTATAATGGTTGGTTTCATTTGAGTGGATTTGACGTGTTTTTATCAGTGGCTTGGGATGTTTGTGATGAATTGATTTTGATAAATCTTAATATTATTCAAAAACATGATGAATATGCTCAAGTAATCCCCAGGATTGGTTGGCACGTTACATATCTAGATATTTAGAGGATGTTTAGGGGTAGTCAGAGACACGTTTTAACATTAAACACTCGTATATTTGGCAGAATGAGGTCCACATTTTCATTGTTGTTAGTATTCCGTGGTTCAAATATACCATTTATTTTTATTTTTGCATGAAGTTTAAGGCGCTGCGCAAACGTAGACACTTTTTGTTGCCGACACGGCACACCATCACAGGGAACCGGAGTTGCTGTGTCCTGTAGCGTCATTCGGACACAGTCGCCCGTTGCTACTACTGGCCACTGGTACAATTCGTTGCTTGTACAATTACAATACAATCGTTATCGCTGCTCATTAAATTTGTAAGGATTTGTTAATGTTGCTTGTGTCTTCAACTGAAGACTTTTAGTTTTCAGTTACCGACACCGAACACTTTTCGATAGTGAATGAGTAAGTGTTAAGTGGGAGCAACTGGACACAAAAAATGTTTATGTATGTGGAGTTACAGGGTGTGGATGATTTCATACTAGTTCTATAGAAATCAACTATTCATCGGTAGCTTGTCTCTGGCACAAGACACAAAAGTGTCCACGTTTGCGCCCTGCCTAAATGTTTGGATGTTTATAACGATCGTTTGTTGTCAATCCTGCCGTAACGGATGAATGGATTTGCATGAATCTTAAATACTGGGGAAGTACAGGTTTTGTTTAAATCATTAGTTTGAGGCACCAGGCTTTCCCTCGACTATGATTTTGGTATTACGTACTTTCGGTTTCTATTCAAATGTCAGCATGTGTTGCAACATCAACCTTCCGTAATACCGATTCTGGAAAAGCATATACAACATTTGGTAGGTACGTGCGAAGTCGACGAAAGAAGCTAGATTTGAATCAAACATGGCCTTCAGCGTCGGTGTTTACTAGATTATCCTATTTAATAATAATGTTATTTAATAAAATCAAAAGGACAATTTTGAATCGTCTTTTTATATACTAGGTGAATCTAGGTGTCGATTCCTCTTAAGAAGAGCTCGTGAAGAATCCGGCAAGAGAATCGTCTAGTTTTAATGTTTTTTTGTGTATTCAGTATTCAATACGTTTATTCACATATCGTCATCATTGGCCTTAGTTCATCTTCTGAAGATGATTTAGGTGGCGTCAGTCAAGTTACAGAGTAGTTAATTGTAATTGAAAACTTTCGTTCATGGATCCACTCCAGCAAGCTGAGGTGGGTGAAGTTTCCTTCCCACTGACGCCACTCTGCCTGGGATTCTGTTTGATAGCGCAGGCCTTCCCAGGTACCCACACTAACCTCTCGACCTTGTCGACAAAACCCGCAGGAAAGACGAATCAGTACATGCGGTGTGTACAATAATAATATTAAATATCTACCATATTTAATTTTATTATTGTTTAATATTTATTTACATTATACATGGTTATAATATACATAAGGTGAAATTATAATTAGTAGTAGGTAGAGCTGCATATCTCGCCCAAATACAGGCACGTGAATAAATTACATTTATACAAATTAATTGAAATTATAACATATCATTAAATCAAATGCAATGTCACTATAAATACCAATTTAAAATAACCTCAATAAATTAAAATTGTCAACTGATTCTTAATGTTCTGATATAAGACACACAATTAATAATAGGTCAAAACTTAAAATGAAGATAGTTGTCAACAGAATAGAAACAATGGACCATTAATTAAATAAATAGCTTTCTATTGAATAAGGCCCCCCTCAGCTCTTTTACATAACTTGTCAATTTGTTGTAAATTCTGATAGCCATGGTACAGCAGTTGCGACTAAACAATTCAGTTTAGTCGAACTGGGCCCGTGGGGAACAGGAGCCCACCGCCCACCGTTTTCAAAATTATTTCACGGCGTCTCTGGTAGATACATTGCGTGACCCAAAAGCTGGCTCCTATCTGGCCCAGCATAATGCCGCCTGTATCTTGGGAACGCTGCACTCTGACAGTGATCTGGATCAGTTGAGCTATCTATAGATCGTTTTAAACGGTCCTTAGATAGCTCAACTGTTTCACGTGTATTTTATATTAATTATTTCTGTAAATAAATTTTCATTTATTCAGTTTTATGAACAGATATACAAAGTGCGCCTAAAAGGCGCTTTTCATGCACTTGGTAACCTGTCTTGGAACTTTTTAGGTTTTCAGGCACGTTTCCTCAAGATGTTTCCAGTAGTGCATTGCTTATATTAATTTATATTAATGTGTCCAGGTGTGCGCAACCCTCGGTACTACAGGGTCTGTGGCCTTCGACAACCTGCGAGAGATTGGAGAGGTGTGCCAGAAGCATTCCACCTGGCTGCATGTAGATGCGGCATATGCTGGCAGTGCCTTTATATGCCCTGAATACAGGTACGATAAGGACGTGACATAAACAATCAAACAAGGATATTTTTTACTGAAAAAAATGAGTATCATTATCATACTTATTTCAGATAATTAACTTATTCAGGCGTAACTTTGCGGAAATCAATTACAAAACATTAAACGGATAGACAAATATTTAGTACTATACCGCCAATCTATTCCCAATGAGTTAGAAACGATGCATGCACCTCGCAATTGAAAAGCCATGCAAAGCATTAGTAAAATATTAGCGCACAACATCAACACTATTTACACATGTAACCTCAAAAAGAAATTCAGTTTCAATCCAGCGCTCGGCGAGGCAACAAGTCTGCAGAGCAGTCCTTGTGTTTTTTGGTGTATACAATGACTTTGACTGGCCTGTCAGGTGTCAGCTCAGTTGGTTGATTGCAACCCTCGACCTACAACGCAGAAGGCAGAGCTACTCTGCCTTCTGCGTTGTAGGTCGAGGGTTCGATTCCTTCCCAGGATAAACATTTGTGTGATGAACATAGGTGTTTGTTCTGTGTCTGAGTGTTATAACGTGTATTTATATAAGTATTTTATCAGTCATCTGGTCATCATAATATAAGTTATGCTTAGTTTGGGGCTAGATGGTGTTGTGTGCAGTTTCCACCAATATTTATTTATTTATTTATTTATTTATAAAAGATATAAAATACATAATGAAACAGTTGAGATTTTTTTTCTAAAATAGTAGAATTTTATAAGCGGACCTTGGATGGTCCAACTCAACTTGGATTGCCACGTTAAATGGCAATGCTAATACGCTGGGCCAGATCGCATACAGCTCTTGTGTCAGGAGATGTTTTTACCAGACACAGTGAAATCTAATACCTTTAAACGAGCAATTCTTGTTTATATATAATCTGAATCTCGGAAACGGCTCCAACAATTTTCATGAAATTTAGTATTTAGGGGTTTCAATGGCCATAAAAGTATCTGCCTTTTAAAGAATTACAGGCCCATCTCGCTGTTGAGACATGTTTATAAGCTGTTTTCGAGAGTAGTTACTAATCGTCTTGATCGTAGGTTTGACGACTTCCAGCCTCTCGAACAAGCCGGGTTCCGAAAAGGCTTTTACAACATAGACCACATCCATACGCTCCGGCAGGTTATACAGAAGACCGAAGAGTATAACCGGCTACTATGTTTAGCGTTTGTGGACTATGAGAAAGCCTCTGATTCTGTCGAAACCTGGGCAGTGTTGCGGTCACTCCAGCGTTGCCAAATCGACTATCGGTATATCGAAGTGTTGAAATGTGTACAGTAACGCCACCATGTCTATCCAACTCCAGGACCAGAGCGTCGTGCTCTGCTGACGAATCCAACTCGGATGGGCAGCGTTCGGGAAATTACGGCACATCTTCTCGTCACAGATACCGCAAAGCCTCAAGATGAAAGTCTATAATCAGTGCGTGTTGCCAGTGATGTCATATGGAACTGAGACTTGGTCGCTAACTATTGGCCTCATACTGACATAGCACTAAAAATTTGCAAGTTGAAGTGGCAATAGGCATGCCATATAGCTCGCAGAACTGATAACCGTTGTGGAATAAAAGTTCTCGAATGGTGACCAAGGACAGGAAAACGAAGCGTCAGACGACCCCCCACCCGATGGACTGACGACATTGTAAAGATCGCAGGAAGTCGGTGGATGGAGAGGGCTCCAAATCGTTCTTCCTGTAAATCTATTGGGGATGCCTATGTTCAGCAGTGGACGTCATAAAGGCTGTTATGATGAAGGGTGATAAATCGACCTAGCTAGGTTTCATTTTTAGAAAACGTCGTTTCATCCGTGTTTTATACCGAGCAAAGCTCGGTCATCCAAGTACTGAAATCGAAAACGCGGTGGCAGAGTTTCCCTCGGTCTTATTGTCTCGACTCTAAAAGGCTTATATGCAGTCTCAAACAAAGTTAATTTAGTAAATCCAATCTTAAAGTGACCTCTTGGAGATTTTGCAGTCGTAATACATGCATGCACACTGTGATGGAACTACCGAGATTTTTTGAGTTTGTTGTCCAATCAACTGTACTGTGGATTTATCGTAGATTTCTTAGTCGATCCTTACAGAACAACGAAGATAAGCAAGCTTGTGTAGGGCTAGAGTTGCCCTGTGGCCTCTCCCATCAATTGAATCTCAATCAAACTTATTCTGTTTTCAGACATTGGCTTAGTGGTGTGGAGAGTGCGGACTCCTTTGCTTTCAACCCTTCGAAGTGGTTGATGATCAACTTCGACTGCACTGCTATGTGGTAAGTTATAAGTGAAAATCAAAACATGTCAGACTACTGCCTAGCCAGTGCCTCCGGCTTCGCACGCGTTGTAAAGAGTACCTTATGTCCCCAAGATACAATCTATCGGCTTGCCAAATTTTAACAAGACCCGTTCAGCCGATAAGACGTGGAACGGTAATATACAGATAGACAAGCAGAGACACTTTCAACTTTATATATTAGTATGGAGTATGGGTATGGATTTAAATGATTTAATTTCAAATAGACTTTTATTTAATTATGTATGTAAGTACTTCATTTAAATTAACTACCTTATCATATGTACATACCTATTTCTAAAATAATAGGTATGTGTTTGTCATAACTCGTACGAATGGCAGATATATAAACTATTAATTTTCACTCAATATTATTATTATTATTATTATTATTCCCAGTATTCCCTTTATAATATGATATCGATATGGGAAGCAGAAAACCTCAATTATCATTGTAAATATCGCGTTTTGAGTGAAAATTATGTTCAAAACCATCATAGTTTTAGAAGTTATATAAAAGCTATTCTCTAACAACAATTTCTTCCCTTCTGCCTAGATTTTGCCAAAAATTGCAATTTTTCTTCTTCTACGTTAATGGCATATGTCATAATAATGCCAATTTTGCCAGTGAGTTAACACTAAATTGTTTATAGTATGATGTCGTAAAGTTGTATCATGTCGTTCGTCATTTGTTATTTATATTAAATTGTGTCTTTCATATAAAATAATTATGAAAGTTTTTATTCCAATTATTCACACAGACTGAATATCTCTAGCTCTCTTTAAATAAAAACACCAAAATTATGAATAAAACGAAAACAAATCGACTGGGATCGACTTTATGACGTTATAATTTATTATACAATCATTTGGCAATGGCAAATTCACATCGAGACAAATGCCATTAAGGGAAAAAAAAGTGGAAAAACAGATGGAAGGATAAAAATCGTGTTTCTCAAAACTGACTCAAGTTCTAAAAGTGAAAAAAAATATTGTATAATTATTTTTAATTTTAAACACCATCACCCATTTGTACTACCATTGGAACTACTCAGTATCAATAGTACTACTAATCTGGAGCGAACAGTTAGACATTTTTATACAATGTAATGTTTTTAATTTCCAGGGTGAGAGACAGCACTGCTCTTCACAGGACCTTCAATGTGAACCCCATCTACTTGAGACATGAGAATTCTGGTAATCTATAAAGACCTACTGTTCTATAACTAGTAGTAACTACCTGGATGAACGAGCTTTGCTCGTTATAAAACACGGATAAAGCGATGTTTTATAAATATGAAACCTAGCTAGATCAATTTATCGCCCCCAAAACCCCCTGCAAACTAAATTTCATGAAAATCGTTATAACCGTTTCCGAGATTCAGATTATATAATTATATACCTACATATATACAAGAATTGCTCGTTTAAAGGTATTCGATATAATACGTATAAAGTTATATATTTACAGAAACACGTGTTTGACTCCATTATAGTTAACTCATGAGGAGTTGATTGACATATTGCCATCAGCTACTTTCTATCATCGAACCGCTCGCCATCGGCAGGGTGTTCAGGCATACACTGGAACTGGTTAAATGGTTTCGTCCTGTGAATGCTTCAGATGTGAAATGAGCTCCCTGCCAAGATTTTCAGGGAATACAGTATGGGGTACTTGAAAAGGGAAGTTAATAGGTTTCTCAAGGGTTGGCAACGCGGATGTGATGACTGGTGTTGCAGGCGTCCATAGGCTTCGGTGACCACTTACCATCAGGCGGGCTGTAAGCTTGAATTTTGTCGATGAAGGCACCAACACTGTATCGATTCATCTAGAATATTTTCATCATGATGCGTTCGATCAGTGGTTGCCCGTTCCCGCGTTCGTGATTTGCACTGAAGTATACGTCAGTATAACCCGTGTTTCTCAAAATGTATAGAGCAACTGACGAGTTTAGAGCTAAGTTTTTGATCTAAAAAAAGGAAAGATCATCTATTATCTACCAGATCTCATTGTCATGCCATTTTTGGTAGAACTTTTTCTTATTTTATGTTACATATATAAAAAAGTAATTATAACGTAATTTATACATTTTATTGTTTTTATTTTCAGGAAAAGCTATTGATTATATGGTAAGAAAATAATAAAATAAATTATATAGTTATTGTAAATATATTTTGCTAGGCTTTTGTGTTTTTAGCTTATTTTTAATTTTACCTACAAAAATAGGTTGGATCGCAAAAATCAAACACCAAAAATAAAATACGGAACATTCAAACAAAATATAACATAATAAATGGTGACCAAAACACTATTAATGGGAAGGACAAAATAGTCAACGGAGCTAAAAACATGAATGGTCTCATAACCAAAGGTCTTAAAAACAAAAACAATGATATAAACGACGAAGAAAATATTATATATCAAGCGAATAATGATTTAAAAGAACTAACTGGAGGTAAAAGTATTAAAACCAAAGAAGACATCAATGGAAACTTCAAAAATGATATTGATGACACTGAAGGTAATACCAATCTCCACGGGTATATCAAAATGTCCAGCGGTTGTGGAGATAAAATACAATTGGAAGATCCTTCTAAGAAGGAGTTGCTAGTAAGGACTCTTATCAAAGGTGGTGGTTTGATACTAAATATCAATAACAGACACAAAAGTAATATCTAACACAAATCAATAATCCAAACTGCAGTTACACTGTTTTACAATTCAATTTTACAAGAAACTATGTTATACCTGTAAAAATATTATAATATGGCTTCTTTTACATTAACTATTACTTTTGTAATCTAATGCAGTAGAATAAATGGCTTTTTTTTGTAATGACTATACCTGATAATTTCGGTAATGCTGAGTTTAGTTTTTTAATTACTATCGTCTTCTCTACTTCTTTAGTTATTTTTCTTATATTCTTCTGCTGGTTCTGTTTATGTGTGCATAAGAAACAAATTACTAAGTGTCTATTGAAACTAACCCTCCATTCATTATAAGCAAATTGTTATCTAGAGTGGCGTTAAAGTGTGGTCCTTGTCATTAATATATCTAAGAATAAAAATGATTTAAACTACATGTTATACTTATACTCAATTTAAAGATAGACCCTTTAAAATCACACTATCTAATGTGTTGTTTGACTCTGTTATAATCTCTATTCATTGATAAAGGAAAAGTGATTACTTTGGTTTGTTACATTTGTGCATAAATGTGTCTTTATTAATATAATTACCTTAACCAATTTCAGTTGGTAACATTAATCTATATTTACTTCATTTAATAATGTGCAATTTTATTTACAGCACTGGCAAATTCCTCTAAGTCGTCGCTTTAGAGCTTTGAAACTCTGGTTCGTGTTGAGGAACTATGGGGTCATTGGACTTCAAAAACATATTCGTGAGGTATTACTGATAACACGATCTGGTACAGTTAAACCTGCAAAACAGACAGAGGATAACATGAATTTAAACATAGCTTAAGTTTAGATTATAAAGAATAATGTTTCTGTTTTCTTTGTTGTCAGGGAGTTCGTCTTGCACAAAAGTTTGAAGCGCTGGTTCTAGCGGACCAGCGTTTTGAAATTCCCCAACCAAGGAACCTAGGTATATGTTATGTCACTTTATTTAGCAAGATATTCATTTCTTAGAACATGCATATTTAGCTTAAAATGTATGTTCACATTCTTTTAGGAATGGTTGCTTTTCGTCTCCGTGGCGACAACACCTTGACTGAGTGTCTTCTCAAGCGGCTCAACGGCCGTGGCTTCATCCACGCTGTACCTGCTTGCTTCAAAGGCATCTACGTCATCCGGTTCACTGTCACTTCTCAGCGGACTACCAATCAAGACATCTTGGGTAAAATCCCTATTACACTTTTTGCGCTCCAAGACCACAGTTGGCCAGTTTGGCTCATATGCATGTAGATTGACTCACCATCATTTCCTGGGTCTGTCGCGTCGTCTCCGACTATCAGGCACTCACTGAGTTACGAGCCTTGCATAAGTTTCTGGATGCATTCGAATCACATTAATCCCTAATTATTTTACATTCAATGTAAAATCATTATGTATTTTAATATTATTATTAATATCGTCGATGACATTTACGATAGTGCAAATTGTAATGTGTAATTCAGCTAATTACGACTTGTTTATGGTCGTTTTACGCTTTTCGTTTAGTTGTTCTCTTATGAAAGGTTGCTTAGGATAATACTAAACTAATTGACAAAATACTATGAAACTGAGCAACTGTTTTATGGTGTTTTAAATTCACCTAACTAAAGTTTTAATTCCAAAACAATATCTTTCTAACAGCTTTTACACGAATATTGCCAAACAATGTACACAGTCAAATTTATAAGGTAATTATAATAAGGTCTTGCTCGTAATAATCATGTTGGTTTTCTAGAGGATTGGAACGAAATAAAGAAAGTGTCTTCGGAGATATTGATGGAGTTTTTCGGTTCTGAGAACGGAAACATCGTCGTGCCGAAGAAGCCCAGGATTTCTCTGAAAGGTATGATGGAACTGCTCATTTTACAATCTTTGTACATCTCGCATTAATTTGCATAAATACGGCCTTTAATTTTGCTCTACAATCTGGAACGCTCGTAATTTAAACTCGTTCTTCTTTCGGATGGCTGACTGACTGACTGAATAACTGAATGACGTTGGATGTGTATCCATTTATAAAGGTCTGATGACGGATATATCAGCCACTGAGAACTTTCTTGAACAAGAGTCGAGTATCTTTGTTTCTTGTCAGATTTGGATAGAATCCATAGTGTTATGTTTATTATAAAGTAAATGAACTTCTTTCATTAGAAACTCGTGAGCTGAATGCTACCTTCGGCACCAGTCTTCTCCTCGCCAACAGTCCGATGTCTCCGAAAATCGTGAACGGAACCCACGCAGCCATCTGCGATTATGAGCAGGTGCTGACCTCGTGCGCACAGACCTTTGCGCAGCTTAAGATGGAGCCTAAGGATAGTCCTGGTAAGATGTAAGATGAAGTACGAGGTAATTCCTAAGATTGATTTTTCTTAAAGCACTTTATTCATTCTATCGGTTTATTATCATTCTTTTCACCCATTTTTAGTTATATCATTCAAGCTGTAGCTTAAGTTCTGGTTATCTGGTCCGTTATTAACATTATTTTTATGAAGCTTGCTGCTCTGGCCTGTATGATCATTAGTTATTACACCATTTTTTATTGTAACTGCATTTTTTTTAGCTATGTGAGTTTAAAAGTGCCGGAGTTTTTTTAGTTGTCTAACATAATTGGATTAGCAACCCCACTAGTACTCGCTTTAGTTCAGTTTGCTTTGCAACTTTAGGTTCCTGAGAAGATCTTGTGATGCTAACATGTCATGGATTGTCACTGTAGAAATGAGGCGTCGTATCCGTGGCATCAAGATGTGTGGGAAGATGTTCTCTTTGGACTCTTGCATGGACATGGTCCAGGGTCTGATGGCGGAGCAGCCTTTGCCACTCTGCTCGGAGGATGTGGAGGAAGCTTCTAATGGTTGGTGGTGGGGTAATTGGTGTTATGTTTTGCAGTTTTTCAAAGTGTTTAGCACGGTCATTATATGCCTCTGTTTCTAGAGTGCGAGGCTTCAGCTCTCATATGGCTTTTGGGGGCCAGAAAGCACCGTAATAGTGCATTCTGCAACGGTGCAACGGTTCATATATGAACCTGCATATTTTTTTCAGACAAACGACCTCGTCTTCTTTTCAGACTTTTAAAAACCTGCAAATGATATGCTGTTAATTACTTTGCTTGCTTGCTTCCTACTAAAAATGTTAATATATCTAACCGTTATAAAGTTCTTGAAGATATTTCGAAGATAACTTTTTGGTTTTTGCTGTAGAGTCAAACTTAAAATGTTTTGATTTATTTTAGGAGTGAACAATGAAGCAATCGGTGCCCAAATGTTGTAAGGTAAAAAAAACCTATTCATAAAATACATAAATATCGGTGACGGGCAATGGAATGTTCACGAAAAACACAATAGTGAAGTAGCTTTAGCCAAGTCTACAGCTTAAAGGTTTTGTTTCTATATAGTTTTTAAAACCACAATTTTACTTTTTTACCAGGGTCAAGTCCCGGTGAACGGTCATCTCTCACACCCTCCCCGGTGACATCTATCGGTGCCATCAAGGAATACAACACAGATGTAAACCAACTTACCGTACCCGCAACGCCATCTAGGCAATACCGCTCGAAATCTGTTGACGTATCATTAACAGGCTTGAAACTCGACGACACTAAAATAACTATTGATGTAAAAAACTCGGAGATTACTATAACACCTACTGGACCAAAAAGTATCTTGGAACCGGAAAAATCTGTCCAATTTAGTGATATAGAAGAGAAACTAAACATTGGAGATAAAATTACGCAAGCGTTCGAGAACTTTCAAGATGGACTACAAATGCTTAGCGAATATAGGTCTAATACTGTTGATGATAAGGATGAAGATGATGCTAATACTAAACTCACCATCAGGGGACCAGGCAGTTATATTAAGAAGTTGATTCAGCAGTTTAGTGAGGGTACTTTTGAGGCAGAGGATCCGAAGCCTGAATCAGAGAGAGCTATGTCATCTCAAACAATTAAAGATAAGGCAGGCGCCATTTGCAAAAAATGCTTGCATTATACAGGGAATGTACCTAAGTAATCTGTTGATTAGATGATCAATATTTTAGGCTGACAGAAATATATTTAAAATGTTGAGAGTTATTAGATTATTCTTTATGTTCAGGTTAATTTGTAGATATTAATAATTAGTGGTTTAAAATGTGTAGATCTAAATAGTTATTGTAGAAGTTATTAATGCACAACTGCTTGTTCTAGTTGCTTGTATAATATTCTTATACGTATTTGCATTATTTTTTGCCAAGGATATAAAAAAATACCTACTTAATTATGAAAAAAAATAGAAAAAAAATATATTGTTAAAATTATATAAAAACGTGTATGTTAAAGACGAAAACTGCTGTGCTCTCAATAAAATGTTAAATAAATGATACGATATTCCTAAAAAGTTATTAGTGTCATGTTGTAGTAGTTTAGACGGCAAATAAAAATGTTATCCAAAATAAAAAGATAAATGTAGTTAATTATGTTATGTAGGATTTCGTGAAATATAATGTTTAAAGCAAGTTCTTAAAGTATTTTATTGAACCTATGTTCGCGTGTACATTAATCTTTTAACTTTGAAATGTAGTACTATCGATAATAATTTAACATACGACCTCTGAGGCGCAGTGGACTAAGGTCCGGTTGGCAAAAGGTTGCGAGTTCGATTCCCGCTGCGTGACAAATGTTTGTATGATCTGCAAGTATTTGTCTCGATAATGGGTGTTTCTATGTATAATATGTATGTATTTATTTATGTGAAGAACATAGGCATTTGTTCTGTCTGGGTTTTATAAAGTATCGTAAGTAGGTATGTATTTAATTTAAATTAATAGCTTGTATTATTCACCATAATACAAGCTATGCTTAGTTTGGAGCTAGATGGTGTTGTGTGAATTGTCCGGCAATGTTTATTATTTTTTATTTACTAACAGAAAAAGAGTATATAAGTAGTATATTAGTCATGTGGTACCCATAATTTAAGCTCTGCTTACTTTGGGGCCAGATGGCGCTGTGTGAAATGGCCGGCATTGTTTATTATTTATTATAAAAAAACATTCGATTTTGTGATTGGTAATAAAATAAACAACTAAATACTTAATCTGTTTAATAAATGCATAAGTTGACCACTTTTAACAATGAGCTACTTAATCTAATTAGTTCTTGAGCATAATAATCTATCTTTTAGTGGTTAACATTAAATAGTTGCTTGTAGCAGATATATTAACATTTTCACAATAACTATAATATATTAAATACAATTTAACATCTATAAAATCTGAATTCAGTCTTAAATCTAAGTTTTTAATTAAATAACAATAAATATAAATGCATCTCAGTTTTTACAAGACAATAATCTAAAAATATACAATAGTATAACCTAACTATATTAATAATATGATGACGCTCTATAAATATTACTCTGATCTAGAATAGAGAGCTAAAATTATTTAATATTTATAATTATTACAGAAAAAAGAAAACTTTAGTAAAGTTTTTAATAAGTTTTATTTTATAATTAGTAATAAAAAAATGTTCAAGAAAATGAGAAAACACATTTTTCAAAAATGTTTTAACTTATAAGATAATTGGAAATAGGAAAATCTTATTACTATTAGAACTTTACTGAAAACTTATGACTGATGTCAGTGGAGTCGATTAAAAATATGTCCATAGCTAAGTCAATTTTTTTTTCGTAATATAAATTCAGTATTTTCAGTCAAATATTTTCGATTCTTTATCAATTTATCCAAGCACTTCAATGTATCCCAGTGATTGATTTCAACCAAGGCTTGTAATACGTAGTTCTCATGTAAACCCCCGGAAGGAAGGGGGCTGCGCACTTGATACCATGTGACACGGTACCTACCAGCTGCCATTTACCGTCGTCACGCTGTAAGACTAATGGTCCACCGCTGTCACCCTGAAATTGAAAAATTTGAGGTTACTTAAAAGTAGAGTGGCTCAGGGCTTGAAGTTAGGACTCTTTCTTTTTATGTTTCACATGATACGATGACGATAGACAAATACATTTTGATAGTGAGAATGTGAATCTTTAACGTAGGGTTTGTTTCTGTTTTGAAGTTAATAACTAACTGACACAAAAGGAGGAAGTTCTTAAATCAGGAGCTGTGTATGTGCAAGCCGGTATACCCTCAATAGCTGTTACAATTTCAATGGTTTCTGTACTATTGTATAGAGAATGCTCCACATTAAGTTTCCTTATTCCCTTATAAATTTCATTTACATAAGATAAAATCTTTTACCATGTCTTTTTTCATTAAAGACCTGAGTAAAAATTTGACCTTTTACTACAATCACAATCTGCCGATACATTTTATTGGTTAACTTTTGAAAACGATTAATATTTTTTTCAGGTTAAACAGGCTTAACATTAAAGCAATAGTCTTTAAACTTCTGTTAACCTGTTTTGTGAGAGACTGATGCCTGTTAATGGTTCGAAGACCTGAATTGATACTTCTTTTTGAAATAACGAGTTGTTAAGCTGCCCCTAGTGGATTTAAAGCCTCCATGGAGTTCGTTGCGTGACTACGACTAACAAATACTCACTTCACAAGAGTCCTTCTGCCCGTTCGCGTATCCAGCGCAGATGAAGGAGCTAAGGATCTTTTTCGAATGCCCAGCTGTCTGGAACATCTCCTGACAAGCACTGTTCTCTATCACCGGCACCTGGAAACAGTGGCTCGAGTTCAGTAGAGGAAGATCTATTCTTGCTCATGTAACTTAGTAGTTCAAGATAATAATTCAAGATAATACTGGGTCAGTTTTATTCGAACTTAAAAGTTTATACAAGCTTAAATATGTAATTGATTTATTAATGGCGGCACACTAAATCATTTTAATTGTTTGAACTTTCTTCAAGTAAAATAAGATCTTTCTTAATAAAATGTATGACTTATACCCAAAATGTTGTCTAAATGGCTCATTCAAAGGGAAGGGCTATTGTATTACAAATAAAATAATAATGAATAAATAAATAACGCACATTTCACAGATATACTTTTTTTTTGTAAATACATACAAATTATACATAGAAACACCAAATACAAATACATGCAGATCATAGAAACATTTGTCCCGCGGCGGGAATCGAACCCGCAACCTTCTGTGTCTCAGCTGGACCTTAGTCCACTGCGCCACAGAGGTCAACTCTTAATTATATAATAAGTTAATCGATATAACTTCTAAGACTATCATGGTTTTGAACATAATTTTCACTCAAAACGAGATATTTACTATGATATATGAGTATTTCTGCTTCCCGATATTTCTGCACATTTGGCACTATCGAGTTGGTATGCTAGTCCCTACCACTTAATTGTTCAACATGCGTGTTTAACCTTCAATTCGTCTTGATTGCTTTCAGACGCATGCAAGGTCTCATCTACTCCTGTGCGCAACTAGTTAGGAAGTGTTACCGAACTATGTTTAGGGCATCTGCTATCAAAAGGTCTAATACGCTAGCGTCAGTGGAAAAGGCAAAATTAACATGAAAGCGTACTAATATGGACATAGAAGCGGGATGAAAAGTGTAGATAAATAGCTAAGGTATACCTGAACTTCTTGCAGTACTGCTGGTACTCCACCACCGTACTTCAGCCGTCCCCATCCCGTCACGGAGGCCATGCGTCCTGTGTAGTCGCCTTCATCAGGAGGCATGCAGATCGGCACTGGAACCACAAAGTGATATTTAGTATCAGCTATGTAGGGATCATACAAAAAAGCGTTAGATTCTTGTTGGATTCTTCTTGATATAGAAGAACCGGCATTAGCATGTTAAAATGATTCAAAATGGTTCTTGAGATTGTATTTAGTAAAAAAATATTTGATTTGATGAGGTATTATTGGTAGGCTTGCCCAGCACCACTACTCTCCTATCAATTCCATTCAATTCAATTCAATTCAATTTATTCATACAATTTATAACATAACAGTACATTAACCAAAGCGTTATAAATAAATTAGTCAAGGCTATTTACAGAATTTCATCAATTGTATAGGTAATGTCAAAAAGTATTTATAAGTCAATAATTATTTATAATTTTAAGAAAATATATCGGCATAAGATTATACGGTAATGTCAATCTATGCTAGGTTAGAAACATATGTTTATGGTATGTTCTCTCATTTTGTAAAAACTGGCAGCTTAGTCAGTATTTTCCATGTCTTTCCTATGGATACGATCGACAAAGCTGACATATTAAAAGTTACTATCTATCGTTCTGTCAGTCTAGCAGAATTTTTTTGCTTAACATATTTCTTCACCTAAATAAATAAGTCCACATAAATTTTACATAATCTGTTCAATATGAGTAGTACGTACGAGTACGAGTGCATTTTTGATCTTATATCACTAACATAGTGTTCAGCACTGAGAAGAGAAGAGAGTCAACATAGACTCTCCAGTAAAACCATATATCTTACCAATATGAGCATCAAACTTGATGGGAGACTCCAGTTCTAAGAGAGCCAGGTCGTTCTCGAAGGTCGCAGCATCATACTCCCTATGCACGATCACGCGTCTCACATTCCTGGAGACGGGGTTCTTGGGTTCCTTTTCCCCTGATATATCGTTCTCTCCGAAAACAGCCACTAGAGAAGCGAGGAAACTGTAATGATGGGAAAAATGGCATTTACTGTAAAATTTATTTATTTACATCAAAATAGGGAGCAGAGATGGGTCACCTGTCCAGATTCGTGAAGATAACTACATATTGGAAGACATTTCACACAGCACTATCAAGTCTCAAACTAAGCAACGCTTAAACTATGAGATATGATATATTTATAAATATAAATACAGACGATAGGTAAGAATCTTTACTTAATATTATAAATGCGAAAGTATCTCTGTCTGTTTGTTACGTTTTCACGGCTAAACGGCTGAACGTATCTTGATGAAATTTGGTAAGAAGATGTATTGCACTTAGGGAAAGAACATAGGCTACTTTTTGTCTCGAGAAACAACCTTGAAGGGGTAAAATAGAGGATGAAAGTTTGTTTGGGCAACTTAGGGGCTTAAAAATTCATATTTAGGCCTTTAGTAAAAAATAAAGAAATACGTGTTCCAAAGTTTTTACAAATTAAACTTATGAGATGTTCTTTAGGTGCACAGAATGCATTTCTAGCAAAAATAAAAATAAAAGGTCAAAGCATACGCGTACGAAGTCGCGGGTAACAGCTAGTCTTCTATATAACACGCAGATACAGAACAAACATCTATGTTCAACACACAAATGTTTGTCTTGGATATGGATACTGTAATTCTATATTTTTTTCCAATATTCGCATTCGCAACGCTTGAGACTCTCTATGCAAAATAGCAAACGACAATGTTACCTATCAGGAAGTCATCTAATAAATTGCAGGCAGCCCACTACAAGGCATTTCATTTAAATTGCAAAATATTAGCCAGCTATTGTTAGCTTCCAGTACTGGAATAAGTAGGGAGCTGACCATGTAGTCATAGCTCTTGTAGCACTCATGAGAAGTTTAATAATCATTCTTGCCAATCACTGAGCTACGTGACGATTACCGCCATCACTAACTGGCGATCATTAGTATACGACTATACATCAAAGCGCTATCGAACTTGGCTACATAAAGTTAGGTCATGAAGTCGAGTGGCCATAAAAAGACGTCAACGTTGACCTAGTTATACTTTATACTAGTAAAGCTGATGTATATTATTACAGAAATATACAAAATAACTATAAATTATAATTTTAATATAATTATATAGGGTATAAATTACATGTATTAATTAAAATTTTTAAAAAACTTGCAACACAATAAAAAAAATCTTATTATAATCTGTAAATTGAGACCATACCAATGAGCCCAATCACGATACCTTTGATGTAAGTTAGAAAGGAGTCAGGTATCTTGCAAGTTCCAAGTGATACACCATCAAGCCAAGGTTACCACATTTTTGTAATATCATTGATTGAAGTAATATTATATCAAAATTGGAATCGATCAGAACTCTGGAAGTTTCTCACTACAGTTGTAGTCCTAGTTAGGAAAGAGCTGATTATCTTTAAATAGCTGAACAGATTTTCTTTAATCTTAGCCAAAAACACCCACGATCAAGTCACCTTTCAAACAAAAAAACTAAATCAAAATCAGTTCATCCGTTTAGGGGCTACAAAGCCACACAAATATACAGATTCGACGATACATAGACACATAGACACACAAGTGAAACTAATAATATATCTCATATTATCTTATTATTACTACTATTATAGCTCAACTGATCCAGATCACTGCAAAAGAGCAGGGTCCTTAAGATACAGGCAGTACTCTTGATTTGTTTATGGCCTTAACACATTTCTTTTCTACTTACGTTTAGGTACTAAATATTATTACTTTCGTACAAGTCAATGGCGAATTTAGTGATGGAGCGAATTTAGTTTGTATTTCTCTGATACTAACCCAGGTTGACAGTGAGCTGCTGTAGTCACAAATCTGTTCGTGATTAGAACTCCACCACACTTGTTCTTGGTGAACAGACCCAGCCAGGTAGACTCCCTCACCAGGACTTGCCATGGCCACTCCCCGAACTTGGCGTTCTTTCCACCGACGATTCTGGCAGATTTGGACAGAGGCTTGACTCCGCATACTGAAATTCAGAGAATATTGCAATCTGATCTTCGTGTTTTCCATTTGGTCTAGCCAGTGCGTCACACGAGTAGTTGTAGTAGTAAACCAGAACTTTTTACGGTGCTAATGATGCTTGCGGTAGCGGCTTAGTAAAGAATTGTCTATGCGTTGTCTAGCTCCAATATTTTGGACAATAGTCATCAGGAAATATTAAATAAATAATTATTGGTGGGCAATCAACACAACAACTATTTGCCCCAAACTAAACATAGCTTGTACTATGGGCTCAGCTTGTACATGTGTGATAGAATACTTGTATATTTTTAAATACATACATACATAAGATACTTTATAACATCCTGACAAAGAACAGACACCTATGTGTGTTCCTTACATAAATGTTTGTACTGGGCGGGAATCGAAATTAAAATCAACAATGTGGAAAGCAATGTTACGAGTTCAGAGACCGTCGGGTGGTAGATGAACTCAAGACAAGAGTTAGCCACTGCTTTCTCTAGTTAGTATAAGAAAGGGCCATCCCAAAACAGTTGAACTACAGCGGCATTTCTTACAAATTAATTATTTTAACTGTTAACTGTCTTAACTGAAAATACCGAAGAAAAACATCCAGTTCAAAGATCAGTATAAATCATCAGAATAGTGAGATTATTTATTTCTATAATTATATAATACAATATATTTATTAATATATTAAATATATTAATATATTAAATATATTGTATATTTCTATTTACAATTATTAACATCTGAAAACCGCCTAAACAAGCCTTTGCATGTAATCATGAGTCGGAAGAGGGTAAAAATCATTCGTGAAACAACTAGCACATTTTATCAGTCAATAAAGTTACAAATGATGTTAAGGTTGCGTTCTCTGTAGACGCTGTGCTCGCATTAGTCTTTCTGTATCCTAGTTTTTTGATCACGGAAAACGAGCGCTCTGGTACGTCGACGAAAGCACAAAAGGTCAAACGCAAAAACAGTCGGAAGACGAAAAAGTCAAAGGGGGAAAAAGACATGAATATTTAAGAGGACGTTTAAAGAAATGATGACAGAGTGCCTAAGCCCGTCACAACTAACCCAGCACAGCAAACTCTAGAGTTGTGGTAGTTTTGTTGTCATTTTTTCATTACAATATTGTTGTATAAATGCCTATTATTTTGTGATTATTCAGTAGAATACTCACAATGCTTATCATCGTAATTAACGGGCTGGTCAGCATAGTTCTCAGTGGTGACTTCGTCCTGGAGTTCAGTCGTGGAAGTGGCAGCTTGCGTGGTGGTAGTGACTCTCTTCGTGGGTTTCGTTCGTTTTGTCGTGGTGATCTGGAATAGGATTTTGTATATCTTCATTTATTGCGCGTCTTTTACGCATGTTTGGGCAACATACATTTTGACAAGCTTGTGGATGTTCTGACAAAAGGGTGATCGACATTATTTTTTGTATGTTTTTATGTAATATGTGGGTATAATTACTATTTAAAAACTAAAAAGAAAACCGTCTTCATTGGATACTATTTGAGACCATAAAATTATTTTGTTTTGAAATTTTGGAAAGTACATGTATTTTGTTTATATATAATATGGGTAGACCAACTAAACGCACTGCTCTGCACACTAGATTTTTGATGATTGTTTAATAACCGCTCGACCGATTTCGATCAAATTTAAATGGCACCAGCTGGGCAGAAAAAGAATTACAATATAAACAATTAAAATAACCCTTTAAAACAAAAAAAGATTTTTCCAAATCGGTTCAGTTTTTGAGTAATCGGTGAACAAACATAAAAAAAAAGATTCCGACAAATTGAGAAACTTCTCCTTTTTGATAAAGTCGGTTAAAAAGACAACCAGAGACTATTGAAAGTAACATAGTTACTAGTATCAAAATTCAGAAAGTGATAGAATTTAAAAAAGTAGAAACAAACATACCGGCTTTTTGGTCGTGGTTGTAGGAGGCGCTGTCGTCGTTCGCCTCACCAGCGGCGTCGTCAATCTCGTCGGCTTTTTCGTCGTCTTCACCGTTGGTCGTCGCGTTGTTGGCGTCAGCCTCACTGGTTTCTTTGACGTCACTGATGGCCGCTTTGTTGTTGGTATTGTCTTTTTCGGCTTCAACGTTGTCGTCCGAACCGCTGTCGCGTTCTGTTTCTTATCCAGTATCACTATATCGTGAAGTTCTTGGAAGGTTCCTTGAAGACTGCCTACAATTTTGCTTACGAAGACACTCATTTTATCGTTCAGCTGAGGATCTTCCTGCCAAGACGGTGTAGTGAAATCTAGCTCATGGATCAGATCTATATCACTCAGTTCGTTGTCTGATAAAGATATGCTAGTGTTGTATAAACCTGGGTTAGAGCCAGAGGCATTGAGCATAGGGTTTCTGACAGGCGGGAAGTTGATCAAGTCATCAGGAGATGTCTGGAGTTCTGGCTTGAAAGTCGTTGGAGAGTATTCGATAATATCGAACGGTGTTGTTATAGTGACTGGTCTTGTTGTCACTGGTCTTGTTGTCACTGGTCTTGTTGTTGCTGGTCTTTCTGTCACTGGCCTTGCTGTCACTGGTCTAGCTGTCACTGGTCTTGCTGTCTCCGGTCTTGTCGTCACTGGTCTGCTAGATGAGGAAACTGGTGGTCTAGTAGACGCTTTGATAGGGTATGGTGTTGTGTTAGGGGCGGGCTTAGGCGTAATAACAACAGTGGGAGATGAAGGACGTTCGTACGTGGGTGGTTTGTTCATGTAGATGTTATTGGTTGATGCTATATGGTTGTTCACCGTGATAAGGTTAACTGGTTTTTTGAAAGGTTCTTGAGATATTTCAACAAACTGCGGTTCTTCTGCGGGCTTTTGTGTTTGGAAGCCATTGAGAACTATAACAGTTGGTGTTGCACTGGAGAACGTGTCCGGGGCATCGTAATTCGACACCGCATCATAGTCTGATATTCCAGGTGGGGTAACTGGTCTTCTAGTAAACTGTGATCCAGTAACATAGCTGGTTGAAGGTGGTTTTCTGGTTGTGAGAGGTTTTTGTGTAGTACTTGAGGTTACATAGTTAAATGTAGTTACTGAATCTCCAAAATCAACAGGATCAGTTGGGTAGTTGTTAAAAGCTTCGATAGCTTGACTAGTGGATTGACTAGGAGTTGGTGATGAACTTGAAATGGTATTAGAAAATGCATGCACAAACTCATAAGGTGGCTTTTGTGTTGAAGGCTTCACGTACTCGTAAGGCTTCTTGGTTGTTGAAGGCTTTCTCGTAGACGAGAAAGATGGTTTTAAGGTAACATAATGACCAGTTGATGCGATGTTATAGAAACCAGTAGAGGGGGTAACATAGTGATTAGTAGATGGAGTAGAGTAACTAGACGATGGGTAGTAACTACTGTATATAGGACTATTGTAGGAAGGTGCTGGTGAAGACTTTGTTTCCATCACGTCATATCCTGGTGACGTCACATCCTCCTTCATACTTAGACTGCTATCATTTAGCATTTGTATGATAGAACCTATAGACGACACTTCAGGTCTTTGACTCTCTTTGGTAACCGTGGACACGATGACATAGCTTTCAGTTGTTGCCTTTATTGGCTTTGGTTTGAACACAGGTCTTATAGGATGATGGGTCGACACAGATTTTTGCGTAGACGATATGGTAACAGGAGGAACAGTAGGCTTCGTCTGCATCGACGATATCTGAACGTTAAAATCTGAAGGTCTTGCAACTGTATCAACTATAGTTCCATTAGGGTTCACTAGTATTGTATCAGGACTTCCATGGTCTATTGTGCTAAACGTATATTCAGGTTTAGGTTTTATGTACAACACACCACTCTCTTTCGGTGGTGTGCTGAGCAGTGTGTTAGCTATCTGATTCACCCCTTCATTTATAATTTCTGCTTCAGTACTTAAGTCTTCTGGCTTATTTGTAGAGGCTGATGCAGGCTTGTACCCTGGTGTGACTACAGGTTTAAAACTGTTATGCCATTCGTTGAGCTGGTCTCCGTCGTAATCAGCTGTTTCGAGTTCCTCGTCTGGGTAGTCTAGGTAACTGGTCATAACAACTCCTGGGCCTTTGGGTATGTGTGACTGGCTGTCAGATTTGAGTTGACAGCAAGCGCCGAAGAGGAATCCATCCATACAAGTCCCAACAACCTGAAATAGAATTAAATTGGTAGCGTATTGGATAAATATGCACATGGCAAGACATTTTAGTATGATTCAAATATATTCGTTAATTACGCGTCTAACAGACAATTCCGTACGACAGTCGTCGATAAATACATCTATCTATGCTTGATTGAGTGAGAGGGGCGATCGCTTGTCCAATTGAAAGATATTTTTTTGGAATTACCAGAAATTCGGTTACAAAAAGTAGTCCAAATGGTTTGTGCCGCTAGAAAATTAAGCACGCACTAATTTTCGTTTAGAGTAAGAATTACTTTTTGGAACATTTGTCGTGTTTACGAGGGCGTGAACTGAACATAGCACACAGAGATCAATAACATCATTAACTATAGGAGAAGTTGTAGATATAGGAAGAAGAGCCCAATACCTTATTCTACTTCTTTTCTTCGTTAATGGCCTGTGACATACTAATGTCAATTCTGCCAATGTCAAGTGTTTATAGTTTATATTCAGTTTGTTTATTAAAAGTCTTAGTCGATGGTCAGCTGTCAATTCTAGACGACACGCGGAATGGCGTCTAGAATTTTCTTGGGACTCTTCGTCGTTCAAATCACACTGCACCACAATACACATGCAATCCAAATATCCATACCCGCCCCGCAGCCACAATTTATTCATTAAAATTCCGCCAAGATTACTGAATAAAACATGCAATAAAAGGGGTAAAAAATATTAAATTAGCAGAGCCATGTTGCTTCATGAAATGACAGACGAAGAATATACCTTATTCTATTTAGTACTGTTATGGTTTTTAGAAAATCAGTTACTGTCAATGTCAATTAGCAACAAGACATTTGGTAGGTGTAACTTATAGGCAGATTCTTCATTTGTTATTTCATGAACACATAGCTCTGCTAATTTAATATCTTTTACTCGTTTTATTGCATGTTTTATTCATTAATCTTAAGGAATTTAAATAAATAAATTGTGATTACATAGGACGGATATGGACAATTAATTATATGTGTATTGTGATGCAATGTGATTTGAACGACGAGTAATCCCAAGAAAATTCTAAACGGCCATTCCGCGATGACGTTTAGAATTGTCAATTGATCTTCGACTAAGACTTTATTAACAAACAAATGTAAACACTTGACACTGGCAAAATTTAAATTATTATGTCACATGCCATAAACAAAGAAGGAGAACATAGAGGCATTGTTTCGTTTAATGTCAACTGGAACAAGTTCTGACAAGATTGTGTTCTCATTGACTGTTTGAATTTACTATTACGTATGTTTGGTTTCTATTCATATGTCAGCATGTGTTACAAACAACATCACTCTTCCTTATTACCAAGTCGTCAACAAAAAATAAAAGCTTTTAGTACTAATGTATTGTTCTTATCGGAATTTAATAATTTCAATCTCACTTCAGGAAATGCAAAAGTAAGGAGGTGGATTACATATCATTTGTGATTGGCGTGCTTTAAGTGTGCCTGTTTTTTCAGCTCAAGACTCGAAAAATTACAACGTAGAATACAATAATCGGGCTGCAGATTCTATAAAGAATTCTCGAGATTCTTATTGCAGTCATTACTGCAATAAGAATCTCGAGAATTCTTTCTCGAGCCCCATTGGGCTGCTGGTTCTTAAGGGATTCATTGGTTACCTCTCCCCCCCTCCGCGTGCACTCATGGTTGAACATGCATATGGTGTTCCCGCGGTTGTACTTGGCGGCTCTTGAAGCTTTGCAGTGGGATGGAGTGATCCTGTACCCACCAAACAGCTTTCTTGAATCTGAAAAAAGAAATGAAAATGTCAAGGCCGGACAAAAAAATCGTTTGAGTTGTTTAGGGGTAATCAAGATTAGCATAGTTTGGGGATGGTGCGGTGTATATTTTTAACCGGTATTTATTTATTTATTTAGTTCAGTTGGTAGAAAATGTGCCTTATGCGCTGTTGGTTGCGGGTTTGATCCCCATCTAGGGTAAACATTTGTATAATGATCATACTCGTATGAGTATCTGGGTGTTATAATGTGTAATAAGTATTTTTATGTATTTACGAATATAAAAGTATTTTAACAGTCATTAGGTTTCCATATTTCAAGCAATGCTTGGTTTGGGGCTAGATGGTGCCGAGTGAATTATTCAGCTACGAGCATATTAATATTTTTGAAGTGAACTTTTCTTTTAGCGCGGTACGGTATATTATCTACATTCTGAACAAAAAATATTGCATCATCTGTGTTCGTTCAGTATTTTATTATACAAATACAAATGTTTTATTTCAAAAAAAATGTAAGGAACAAAATTAGTTACGCATTGGTTTCTGTGTTAGTTTACACTGTGTTACAGAAAACCAGCATTGGCAGTCGCGTTTCGCGTTGGTCCGTGTGAGTTCAGTGAACTTTGATTGTGTTTTGTTTGTGATTTGATAGTGGATTTACTGGATTTATCGATAGTAAGGGGTGTTTATTATTACAAAAACTGTTTATTCTGCTCATTATAACTATTTTTGTAACCCAATAACCCTAGTACCCATCTAAAAAATGTCTAACGCGCCAAAATAAGTTTTCACTTTTATCGGCACTCCCGGAGTGCATTTTGCAATTTTTTTTATTCTCTTTCTCTTCCTTCAATGGCATCTGTCTCGATTACAGTACTGCCAAAATCAATTGATTGTTTTGTTTTCGCCACAAAGTCGCAGTTGATCGTTATTTCGCTATTCCAAATATCATCGCAGAGTGCCGTCTAGAATATTCTTGGATTCGTCGTACATATCTCAAAATGTCATCCAATTGTCTCAATTATCTACACTTGTGCGAAGATGTCATAATTTATTAATTAAAAATCCACTAAGATTACCCAATAAACTGTAAAAACTGTAAACACGATAAAAACTTAATAATTTAGCTACCATGGAGCTACCATGTTCTTAAAATGTCCAAAGAAGTTTATTATATTTTAAGTGTACAATGTCATCGTGACAGCGTTCGTACACTCAGCACAAAATGTAATAAGCAATTATTCATCTGGTTTCCACAAGAGAAAACGGATTTTCTCTAAAATTATTGTCATTTCTGAAACCGGTCGGAAAGCGGACTTAAAATCGCAAGTCATGTAAGTACCTAAGATGTAGAAAATAAGATGATTTGTGCCATGTTCTTGTATATACACACGGCTTATATATGTGGCAGTCAAGTTCCGGGAAATTTTAAGAGCATTGCTCGGCAACGAGATCAATCTGGAGCAACATGTTTTCCTAAATTGCTCCATATCGCAAGGTCTATTATTGTGGTGAGGTGATTTGACCTCTGTGGCGCAGTGAACGAAGGAACTCTTGACATGCTAAGGCCGTGGGTTCGATTCCCGCCGCGGGATAAATGTTTGTATGATTTGCAAGTATTTGTCTCGGGTCTGGATTTTCTATGGACTGTCCCTCTGAATTTCAACAGATCGTTATTTCAACACTTCGCTAGTTTCGAAAATACATAGTTCGACAGAACATACTTCGACAATACACACCTTCAAAAGACCACTTCTTCGACAGACCCTACTGCGACATGCACTTGTTCGGCAGTTCATTATTTCGACAGCGACGTGATAGCAACGTGTCTAACGAACTGTTGAAATTCAGTAGGACATCGGTTTCTATGTATAATATGCAGGTTTTTACATAAAACCTATATAAATAAGTAGTATATCAGTCATGTGGTACCGATAACACAAGCTCTGCTTACTTTGGGGCCAGATGATGCTGATTTTGGCTGGTTTATTTATTATCTGTAAATTACCTGATGTTGTCGTGATGTCATAATTAGGTATAAAGTCATAAAATGGGATGTCATAACAATATCTAATTTATTGTTTAAATCAATTGACATCTCTATTCATTTACATTTGATTGACAAGGACAAACCATACTTTAGCGCCACGCTATCTAATTTTATGATTATAGGATAAAATATATGGGTATACCCATGAGAAAACATGAGAAAAATAATGAATTTAGAAGTACTATGTTACTTCATGAAATGATAAACGAAGAATCGAGAGAAAAACTTATTATACTAAAAGGCATACTTCATTTAATGTTAAATGTAGAATCCAACGCGTCTCCAGTTAAAAGTAAAATTAATTAACTTTTGACAGAACAATTAGTTGCGACATCTATCGATCCTGTTGAAACTATTAGCAAGTTCGTTCACATTATAATCGGTAGATGGCCTTAAAATGCTTAAGTTTAACAATCTTCCTAAGTATTAAGTTTAAGCATCTGTTTTCACTTAAAATGGGATATTTACCATAATATGTGAGTTTTTCTGCTTCCGGATATTTCGGCACAGTTGCATGCGCCATGGTTTATCTTTATCCACTTTATCTTTGCAAATTTATAGCTTTACTCATTAGTAGAAATGTTACTTGATTATGTTATATTTTAGTGATTTTTAACTGACTTTATCAAAAAGGAGGAGGTTTTCAATTCGTCGGAATCATTTTTTTTTATTATGTACTCAAAAACGGCTAGACCGATTTGGAAAATATTTTTTTTGTTTGAAAGGGTATACTTCACAGGTCCCGTATAAATTTTATCAAAATTGGTCGAGCTGAAAAATCAACGAAAATCTAAAAATTGTATACATCAATGATGTTTTCATGTACTTCGATACCTCGCTGTCTCATTGGAGCGGTGCGTTTATTTGGTCTACCCATATTATATATACAAAATACATCTACTTTCCACTAAAAATGTATTATAGGCTCAAATTTCATTCAATGAAGTCGGTTTCTTTTTAGTTTTTAAAACGTAATTATGCTTAGAAGTTCATTGTTCCGTTTTTTTTTTTAAATAAATTAATGATTACGAGATAAATCGCGTGATGAGTTTTAAATGTTATATAAGCAATTGTTGTCTGGTAGAAACATGGCATTAGAGTTGACTCATACCTGACCCAGCGTATGAACATTGCCATTCAACGTGGCAATGCCGCAAGTGTCTTGGGGACGCTGCCCTCTGGCAGTGATCTGGATCAGTTGAGTTATCTATCGTTTTGAGCGGTCCTTGTATAGCTTAACTCTTTCACATGTATATTATTATATTATTCTTTACATTTATTTACAAACTACACAAAATCTAGTTTAAACATAGAAATATTCAATATTTCAATATTACGTGTAGATCTCTTGTTTCCACGACGTTTTATTTGATTATATTTGACGTATGTATCTGCATACGTCTGCACTTAACTAAAAACTAGACCGAAATTAAAGTATATAATGTACTGCAGGACAATTGCGCTATTTGTTAACGTATTAATCTTTAAATAGGAAACGTTTTGTCTTCAGTTCGGACAAATCAAGATCGTTCGTTTGACAGAGCTGCCAAAAATATGCGGTTATAATTACCTTTTAAAAACTAAAAAGTAAAGCGACTTCATTGGATACAATTTGAGAGCATAAAATTATTTTATTATATATGATATGGGTAGACCAACTAAACGCACTGCTCTGCACTGCAGGTATCGAAAATACCAACGATGTACACAATTTTTAGATTTTTGTTTATTTTTTAAACCACTCGACTGATTTCGATAAAATTTAAATGGGACACCCTGGAAAGTATACCTTTTAAACCAAAAAAATAATTGAAATCGGTTCAGGTGTCTCTGAGTAATCGGTGAACATAAAAAAAAAAAGATTCTGACGAATTGAGACCCTCCTCCTTATTGATGAAGTCGGTTAAAAATGATAAGCGCGATAAGAATTATGCCTCACATCTTTGGCATTGACGTTCAATTTACCGCGGTCGGTCCCCTGTTGGCTTTCTTTATAGCCCAAGAGCCCAGGACGGCCAGACCTTCGTTATTTTATAAAAGCTGAAAGATTTTCTGTGCATGTCCCCTTTACAGGTAAGAACGACCAGCGACTTTGGTGATCAGCGACTTGGCAGAGTTTGGGTTGTGGTTCCTTGGGCAGGTAACAGGTAGTAAAGGTGTACAAAATAGTACCTCAAATTCGTTATAGTATAAGGCTCATTTTTTTTAATATTTTCTGCGGGATAACTTTAGAAATCTCGTGATCCATTGCCGGACACTTATGATAGTTGCTACTCCCTGCCAGAGACCTCTTAATTTTAATAAATTATAATTATACTTTCGTTATAGTATAATGGCTAAATTTTATTTGTTACTTGAGGACCTATAAACAAATATTTAATTTAATTTATTTATTAAATTCACAAAACAGATTACAATCAACAAATCGTTTTAACTAAAATTAGTTATAACCTATTTATTGCTCTAGATTCGTAATCGATTATGTGAATATGACAAAATTACAGTGTTACATGCATAAAAGTTATAATACCCTAAACTAAGAACCAACTATGGAAATTATACATTATTAGTATCGTGTAAGACTTTATAAGCGCACCGCTTAAACTTACTGATACAGTTATTAAAGACATCTAGATTATGAGAAGTAGCCATCTCGTTATAAAGACGACACATATTTGGGAGGGGACTGTGGAATGAGATATTGTTTCTATATATTTTTAAGCCAAAGGTTGCAGGATTACGGGATCTATAATATGTGTTTATGCTGAGTGACGCGTGCAAACTAGGACAATCAACAGTTAAATGTAGAATTTTGTGCAGATATTAAGGTTAACATAATCTCTTCTTGTTGATAGAGCGTCAACTTTAAAATGATTGAATTTAACTCAATAGCCGGACATTTTTAATGATTTTTACATCTGTGGGGCGATTATGGAACTTTGATACTATAAAAAACATTGATACTAATAGCTTTCAGATACTATTGATAAATTGTATTACGGATCTCTGCGATTTCTATCGGCTTCTATCGCTAGTTACAATGTGAAGTTGGTGTTAAACTATAACTCCACCAATTTACAGAGTACGATTGTGGTAGGAACCGTGTTTAACGTACTAAGCATTTAAATACATCGTATATGATTGATTGAAATAATGCCTATTGCTAATCGAAATTGATAAGCATTGATGCCGATTGCTAATCGAAACTGATAGACATTGATTGTATCAAGAGTTCCATAATCGCCCTACTGGTCTGGCCGTCCTAAGCTCTTACTCTATTAATAAATACTTAAATGTGTAACACACGCTGATTCATAACAAGACTTTGACATATATTTCTTTAACAATGTGGTTAGTTTGTTAGCACATAAAACTGTTCTATACCTTTGATATTTCGTTTAGCATCAATTACGACGAAAATACAGTAACGTGACGAATGCGAATAATGTTACTTTGAACTCTTTTGACATAAAATAATGATGGACTCTATGCATTAACAGTCAGCATTTATTACGTAAAATCCGTTGCCACAGCCACATCAGTGGCGACAGCAATATCTACGAAATAAGTAAATAAATAAGTCAAGATTCGGTAAAAACCTTTTATTACGGATGCAAGCCGCTGCCTTTAACTCGCCTGTCGTCCTACAGATATCGGCTCTTATTAAGTTCACCTAGTACCACCTAGTACGGCTTTTGATAGCTTACGGAAACGATATAAGGTATTATTTGCTTCCATATATTTACATGCAGTGCCTTTAACTTAAAATAACTAGTCTGCACTACCTTAAAAAAATTGAAATCGGTTAAGGCGTTTTTAAATACCTAATCGGTGAACAAACATAAAAAAAAAAGATTCCGACGAATTGAGAAAATCTCTTCCTTTTTGATGAAGTCGGCTAAAAATAACGTTTTGACTAAGGTTTAGCATTTTTTCAAAATTACCGCGGTTGGCCCCAGATCACTACTAGAGGGCAGCGTTCCCAAGACTGTCGGCCACGTTGAATGGCAATGCTAATACGCTGGGCCGATAGGAGCCAGCTCTTTGGTCACGCGATTTCTACCAGAAAATAATCTTGCAATCAAAATTCTAATTCGCAAGTTGTGGAAAGTGGATCACTGCTCTCTATTCAGTCGTGTCTCGATTACTATTCGGCTCGCGTTCGGCCTCCATTCGGCGCAGGCGCATCCTTTCGGCCTCGCCTTCCGGAGACGTGATTACGCTCGCTTGATAGCTAGGTTCTAGTCTAACTGAGATATAGATGAAATGAGGCTTAAATATAATTGAAAAAGTTTATATTTATCATAATTACCTACGTTTTAAAAACTAAAACGAAACCCGACTTAACTTATATTAAAAAAAAAAAAAAAAAAACAAATTGACGAGAACCTCCTCCTTTTTAACATATTTCAAAAATAAGGATGTGGTTCTCAATTCAGTTGTATATTTATGAGCTCAAATTTCATTTAATGAAGTCGGTTATCTTTCTGGTTTTTAAAACGTAATTAATAGGAAGACGGTTAGGTATACGAAATTTAGTTTACTTGTATGACAATATTTTTTCAGCCATTTTGGTTAAAAAACCAAACAACTTAACTGATTTTGATTAAATTTATCGCGATCTGTCCCATATAAACAATTTTTTTTCATATCGGTTTATAAATGACAGAGTTATGTATGAAAAACATTTTTTTTTAAAAACCTCTGAACCTAGAACCTTCTACTTTTTTTTAGGTCGGTTAAAAATAGTGATAGACGAGTCTAGATCAGAGAAGATCGTTATGAGGGATGCTTTGGTGTTGGTGTTTCACCGGTCTGGAGGTCCGGCAATTAACCGGAGCGAGTTAATTGTTCCTAAGGATGCCTTGTGGAGGCGAAACGTCGAGTCAAATTTATTTTATATCTAACTAACTGACCCGGCCACGCGTTGCTGTAGCTCAGTAGTCCTAATACGTTGAACCAATATTCGCTAACCTCTAAAATGATCAGTGTTTCTCTACTATATTATGCATGTATTATACATGTAAACCTTCCTCTTGAATCACTCTATCTATTTAAAGAAACCGTATCAAAATCCGTTGCGTAGTTTTAAAGATCTAAGCATACATTGGGACAGACAGACAGCGGAAAGCGACTTTGTTTTATACTATGTAGAGATTCATATCTTATTCATCAGAATATATTATTATAGACATTACACACAGCATCACCTGGCCCCAAAGTAAGCAGTGCTTGGGTTATGGGTACCACATGATTGATATACATATACATTTTATTTTGTAAAAAAACATTGACTAGAGCCAAATACTTGCAGATCGTAGAAAAATATTCTCGCGGCGGGAATCGAACCCGCAACCTTCTGCGACTCAGCCTGTCCTTCCACTGCGCCACAAAGGTCGTGACCGTACGGAATACGGAATTCTTAAAGGATTGATAGCCCATCGCCGCATCCTGTATACTAATAACGCACACCTTTTAATTTTTACGTTCTAGGATATGCTGGTTTCCACACGATGTTTTTCTTCACTACTTAGATACACTGGCATGACCAACAACATTTTTCGGAAAGAAAAATACCTAGTTTCGAATTCACGACCGGTACCGGACCGATCGGTAGGCAAGTTACCACTAAACTAAAAGAGCTCTACAATTATAATAATTACTACCTTCTGCCTGGTTCGCACGCATAGTACATACATAAAAATACCCTATATCCGTTTCTAACAATCTATATAAATACCAAAAAATAATCTGTTGATTATGATTTACTAAAGTTTCATCGAAATCGATCCATCCTTTTCGGAGTCTATAGGGAACATGCAAACACACATCGCCTTTTATGGATATAGATATTCATAGTTATAATATCTAATTCACACCGTCTAACTTATAGGCGTGGCGCAAACGTGGACACTTTTGTGTCTTGTGTCGGATACAAGCTACCGATGAATATTTAATTTCTATAGAACCAGTATGAAATCATCCACTCCACAGAGTATCCACAGAGGTTGTCATACTGAAAATAAGTGTTTCTTTTGTGTCTTGGAAATAAACTATCATAAGTATGTATATAAAAATATATCACTAGAATGTCAGCTTAGTTGGTAGTAGCTCTGCCTTTTGCGCTGTAGGTTGAGTTGAGGGTTCGATTCCAGGATAAACATTTGTGTGGTGAACATAGATGTTTGATCTGTGTCTGGGTGTTATAAAATATCCTGTGTTTTTTATTAAATATATAAGTATTCTATTAGTCATTTGCCGGGATATTATGGAATTCTAAATTATAAAAAAACTATACATGCTGTTATATAAATAGAAACTGAGATAGAAACCAAAGGTATTACCAATCCATGGATAATACCTAGTAACTGGATGAGCGAGTTTAGCTCGGTATAAAACACAGTTAAAACGAGGTTTTCTAAAAAAAAACCTAGTTAGGTCGATTTATCGCCCCCGAAACCCCCTGCATACAAAATTTCATGAAAATCGTTGGATCCGTTCCGAGATTCAGATTATATATATATAATATTATGGTGACCTCTGTGGCACATTGGGCTAAGGTCTGGCTGAGACGCAAAAGGTTGCGGGTTCAATTCCCGCCGCGGGTCAAATGTTTGAATGATCTGCAAGTATTTGTCTCGGGTCTGGGTGTTTCTATGTATTTTTTTTATTTCTTATTTATTTTATTTATTTATTTAATCAGCACGTTTAAGCACCAGTTACACTAATTAATAATAACAATTAACTACAAAAAGAAAGCAAACAAAAAACAAAATATAAAATAGCAAACTGTAGATATTATTATAATGTATAAATAGTAATTAATCATTGAATACAACTGCATGTTCATGCATCAGTCTCACAAAATCTCAGGCATACCAACATAATCTTCTCCCACTCATCGGTAAAGGTATCACAGTCCGAGTTTTGGGCAAGTAGTCTATTGAGCGAGGTGAGGGTGCGAGGGAGTGGAGAATCGGCGCGAGCAACTTGCGATGGTATATGGCTATCTCTTAGGGATGACCATTCTGTAGTATAATTAGTATCAGCATTGCATCCGTGCGAAGCCGGGACGGGTTAAATATATAATAGGTGGGGAAAAAGTTTCTTCGCATTTTTTAAGAAAATTCAAAAATTTTTTTAGTATAGTTTATTTACATTTAACTATAGTATGTAGGTACCATTTTGTTCGATAACTTTTTGCCATCTTGTAGGTAGGGACATCCCATTGCTATAGAATATTTGGGACTTCTGATCAAAATACCGCGACAAGTGCTTTTGGCAGTCTTCTCGTGATGTTAACCTGACACTGCCTAAAGAATTCTGAAGAGACCGAAACAGGTGGAAATCTGAAGGTCAGGACTATACGGCGGATGCATTAACACCTCCCAGCCAAACTCTATTATTAATAACTCTATATTTTTGCTGAGTGGCTAAAGATGTGTGAGGTCTAGCATTATCATGATGAAAAACCACACCCCTTCTGTTGATTAATTCCGGCCGCTTTCTCTCAACTTCTTGCTTTAATCTCATCATTTGTTCTTAGTAGAGTTCAGAATCGATGGTCCTGCCTGGTGGTAACAGCTCATAATGAATAATGCCCTTCTAATCCCACCACATACACAGCATCACCTTGTTGCGAGTTAACCCGGATTTCGCCACAGTCTGTGAAGCCTGACCGGCCTTTGATCACGACCTTTTTCGCACGTTCTTGTCGTACGTGATCCACTTTTCATCACCACTTATCAGCTTCTTCAAAAATGGTTCAGTTTCATTACGTCGTAATAAAGAATCACAAATGAGTACACAGTTCATTAGGTTTCTTTCAGTGAGCTCGTGAGGTACCCAAATATCGAGCTTTTTTGTGTACCCAGTTTTTTTCAAATGCGCCAAAACTGTTTTGTGGTCAATTCCCAATTCTTCAGGTACGTCGTAACTACTAATAAGCCGATCTTGCTCCACTTTTTCAAAAATGGCATCCATTTTATCCGTAATAGGGCGACCAGAGCGACGTGCATCTTTGACATCAAAATTTCCGGATTGAAAACGCTTAAACTAAATTTGTGCTACTTTCACAGATACTGCACTAGGTGCATAAACATTTTTTTTTTCGAGGCTTGCATTGTATTTTTACCTTTTTTGTAGTCAAATTTTAAAATGTATCGAATTTCCTCATTAGATTCACTTATCTTGACAGTACGAAAAAAAAAACAAATAAAAATCACACATTTTCCTAATTTGAATTTGGAATTATGTTCTTTAAAATTTAAACTTTTAATGATACCAAAACCAGCCAGATACAAATAGTATAGCCAAAGAGACTTTATTACATGTTAATACATACTATAATGCGAAAAGACTTTTTCCCCAACCTAATAAATATTCTATCAGTCATCTGCCTTGAGATTATGGAATTCTGTTATTATAAAAAAATCGATACATGCTGTCATATAAATAGAAACATATAGAAACCAAAGGTATTACCAATCCATGGATAATACCTAGTACCTGGATGAGCGAGCCTAATTCGGTATAAAACACGGATGAAACGAGGTTTTCTAAAAATGAAACCTAGCCAGGTCGATTTATCGCCCCCGAAACCTCCTGCATACTAAATTTCATGAAAATCGTTGGATCCGTTTGAGATGTGGCACAGTGGGCTAAGGTCTGGCTGAGACGCAGAAGCTTGCGGGTCCAATTCCCGCCACGGGACCAATGTTTGTATGATCTGCAAGTATTTGTCTCGGGTGTTTCTATGTATAAAGTGTATATATTTACAAAAAAAAACGTAAATAGTATATCACTCATGTGGTACCCTTAACACCCATAGATGATGTGTGAAATGTCCAGCATTATTATTATTATAAATGTATATATATATATATATACAATAATTGTGATCGAAACTGATAGATATTGATTGTGTCAAAAGTTTCGGCCATGCTGGTCACCATAATACGAGTTATGCTTATTTAGGGCCTAGATGGTGTTGTGTACCATGAAACAGCCAATGCTCTGCGATTCTAGTATATTCGTAGTCATAATGACACGAGCACTTTATATGGCAAGACTGCTTTTAATAGCCATGACAAAACCAGCACAGTTTACTATCTACGCCATGACATCACACATTTAACGAGAAAGTGAAAGTTTTACTTTTGTTTTCCACCTAAATTGGATTTAACGCTATTTTGTAAAACCGAATAACAATTTTACGGTATATCCGCCATTTTAAATTACTTTCACCTGTTTTGAATTTGATGTAATAGAAAAGCATGACAATTGATTTATTGTTATGTTGCTGTACACGGCATTCTCGTGATGACGTACTTTGGATCGACATCTTGGTTTAACTCTTACAAAACCATTGAAATAAAACAAATTGTTTTTCTATTGTTCTTAACACGATATCGCGACTTCGGTACTTGAGGGGATAAAACAGAATCCGCTTTGACCAAACCGACTGCATCGAATCTTTTGATCGATTATAGTGACTCGCTGCTATATTTCAGAGGGTCATCTTGGTAAAGTGATAAACGATTTATCGTTCAATAATCGTGCGAAACTCTTAAGTTATAGTTTCAATCGTTTTGTTTGATAGAACGACCGACTAAAAATGACTATAGTAAAAAGTAATCTTTGGACAATCAATTTCGTAATCCTACTCTAACACAACAATAAAAGTTGTAATAATTAGAATTTAAAATCGAAACTGTAGACACCCAAGGGCTTATGCTTTTGTTGTCGATAACAATAATTGGACAAAAACCCATCATTACATAGTATAAAACAAAGTTGCCTCCCGCTGTCTGTCTGTCCCGATGTATGCTTAGATCTTTAAAACTATGCAACGGATTTTGATGCGTTTTTTTAATAGATAGAATAATTCAAGAGGAAGGTTTATTATATGTATAATACATGCATAATATAGTAGAGAAACATTGATAATTTTAGAGGTTTCTAATGTGGTGTCGTAAATTAACTCATATTTTTGCGCTTACATTGGAAACGCTGTCTGAACCCTAATAGATAGATCAAAATAATGTAATACAGTATTGAACACCCTCAAAAGGTCTACACAAAATTCCGCAATGGTATATGTCTATCTCTTAGTCTATGTTAGTCTCTTAGATAACGTTGTATATAAAGAAATTCTGTAGCATATTTAGTATCAGCATTGCACCCGTGCGAAGCCCGGGGCGGGTCGCTAGTAATTATATAATACATAAATATATTTATCTCATTTAGTTTAGATCAATGGAAAGACTGACATATATAAATATGTTTTGACAATTATGTCGCAATCCTCTAAACAGAATATACCATAATTTGAATTTAACAACGAAACAAATGTCAATTCACAACTGAATTTAACGAACATATCAACGACGTTGGACTACGATAAATTAAAATCGGTTTACCACAGGGCTTCTACTTTTAGGATAGATGACAATAATTGGATAATAATCCCATAACACAAGCTCTGCTCACTTTGGTGCCAGATGAAGCTGTGTGAAATGACCGGCATTACTTAATTTTTTTTTTTTTTAATTTAATAATCGAGCAAAACTTTATTTTTAACCGACTTCATAAAAGGAGGAGGTTCTCAATTCGGATGTAATTTTTTTATGTTCTTTCCCTCACAATTCCGTTATTTATGAATCAATTTTAAATATCTGATTTCATGTATGGGTTAGTATGGGATTTCTTACCAATAACCTAAATATGAATTTTCAGGTCCCTAACAAGGTAATATGAGTTGCCCAAACAAACTTTCTTCCCCTATTTAACCCCCTTCAAGATGGTTTTTTGAGACAAAAAGTAGCCTATGTTCTTCCCCCAAATGCATTGCATGCAAATAAATTAAATTAATTAAATTAATTATTAAATGCAAATACATTTTCTTACCAAATTTTATCAAGATCCGTTCAGCCGTTAAGCCGTGAAAACGTAACAAACACACAGACAGACAGACAGACACATTCGCATTTATAATATTAGTATGGATAACGTATCAGTACCTACATAAGCGACAAAACAATTAGAGACAATAATAATCACGTTTTGTTTGACCGATCTCCCACGCACGATACATGCCTAGCCTAGTGCGGGAATGTCCAGTGACGTGTGTTTGAAGTTTATTTACAACACTATCTTCATTACATGGTATAAAACAAAGTCGCATCCCGCTGTCTGCCTGTCCCTATGTATGCTTAGATCTTTAAAACTACGCAACTGATTTTGATGCAGTTTTTTTTTATAGATAGAGTGATCCAAGAGGAAGGTTTATATGTTTAAAACATGCATAATATAGTAGAGAAACACTGATAGTTTTAGAGATTTCTAATCACATTAGACATTCTGTAGTATATTTAGTATCAGCATTGCACCCGTGCGAAGCCAGGGCGGGTCGCTAGTTAATTATATATCTATTACTTCCCTAGAACCCTACAGATAGAATAGCGCGCATACACGGAACCTGCGCCGGCGCAGCAAATCAATCAGAGCGTAAAAGAAACGCATACCACGGCCTATAATTGGCTGATATGATCAAGTATGGAGTTATCGATATGTATTAGATCTAGATTTAGATAAATCATTTTAAATTTATTTAATAAAAAAATTACAGAAATGTACCGAATAAATATAATAATATAAAATATATTTGAAACAGTCAAGTTACAGAGCAGTTATTTGTAATTAAAAACACTCGTTTATGGATCGACCCCAGCACGCTGAGATGAGTGAAGATTCCTCTCCACTGACGCCACTCTGCCTGGGATTTTTTTTGATAGCGCAGGCCTTCCCAGGTAACTAACCTCTCAACCTTGCTGACATTTACGACATACCGGTATATATACGCCTTTTGAGGTCTTCAGTACATTCAGTCACCGCAAACTGAAGTCCCTGACAGATCGGATGCGGCCAGTGTGTCTACACATCTTCCAAAGAACGAAAGTCATACCATTAGGACGCGATCTACGGAGCTTGAGCATGTTTCAGAAGATTTCAGGTATGCTCGCATAGAGGTCCGTCCCATTGCCTTTGGGCCGAAAGGTTCTAGAGGAAGCGGGGTAAGGGCAAGCACTGTTCCAGGCGATTCTAGCCGCGTCTAGAGTAATCCCAGAACTAGCCGAAAAAGAGGGATTTCGATTTGTTTTCAACCAAATTACTAGTGCTGTAAACGGAAGACAAGAGCGCTGTTAGGGCAACACTTGAAATTTTGCGCATACCTAAGCCTCGCATATTTGACAGGTAGGGAAGCCTGCGGCCATGCCTTGTCATCCAGGTGAATATTCAAAACCAATGATAAAATTTCTAAAATATATTACTGAATAAAACATGAAATAGTAATAGAAAATTAATTAATTTAGAAGTGCTATGTTACTTACTTCATGAAATGACAAACGAAGAATTATGTATAGTCATAATGCATAGAATACCCAGAACTGACACAAGAACATTAATAAAAACATTAAATCTTGACATTTATATATTGACATAATGTTTTTCAACTTAAAAAGATTTAATTTTGTTCTAAAATAATTACAGAAATGTACGAAATAATACACAATAGTAAATTACTAAACAATTCATTTCAAATAGTTATTATTAACTAGCTGTACCCCGCCACGCTTCGCTGTGGTAAAAAAAAAAATAGATAAAAACAATCCTTGATGCGGATTATATATCATATAAAAATTTCAGCTCGATCGGTGCAGAACTTTTTGAGTTTTTGAAGCGTACACAAACCAACATATTTTTTATATATATAGATAGATAAAGGAATTATTTATATAATTAACATGGTAGACATAATGTTTTTTTTTTACATAAATAATTATTTTTTGACATTAATAAACGCATCTCAACTTGAACACTGCCGAAACACTACTTAGGATTCACCCTGTCACTGTAATGTCATTATATTACAAAATTCATATAAAATATATATATGTATATATTATATACATACACATTTATATACATATATATATATATATATATATATATATACAACAAAGTTGTGTTAGTTACACCATTTGTAACTAGAGAACTCGGCTAGACCGATTTTAATGATTTTTGATTTGCTGGATTTGTGTCTGCCCCGAAACTATTTAAGAATAACTAAAACATTTCAAAATTTTGGAAATAAAAAAAGAATTAAAGATTTAAAGTGAGATCAGTTTAATACAACCCTTGACGACATGCGCTTGTTAGGTTATGGCAGTTGTCATTGTGCGCGCATGAGTAATTATGTCATGTAGAAGCAAAGTCAAATCAAGTGTTTTAACGTGAAATATTTTTAAAACGCACAAAGTCGCGAGCGGGATAGCTAGTAAATAAACAAATAAATGATTTGACTAGAACCTTACAAATGACGAAACAGCGAACCTGTAGAATCACGAAAGTGTAACGAATACGAAATTGGATGCTGAGAGCGAATTTGAGCCACTTATACCGTGACCTAGTATATTATCCTCTTTATTGTTTACTAGCTTCTACCTGCGGCTTCGCATGCGTCGTACTTACACAAAAAGTAGCCTATATAATATTCTAGCTAACAGACTACATCTACCAAGTTTTATCAAAAACAATGCAGCCGTTACGGTCTGTTTGAGCCACAAACAAACATATAAACTACAGCATGATTGAGCCACAAACAAATATAAAAACATACAAAGGATATTAATATTACAATAGGGTAGGATAGTCATAATTATAGTAATATGCGTGAAAGGAACCTCTAAGGCGCACTTTGATCCATTCACCACACTAGTTTTAAATAATGTCTAAATAATAAATAATGTCGGACATTCATACAGCATCATCTAGCCCTAAAGTAAGCAGAGCTTGTGTTATGGGTACTACATTTACATTTTGTAAATACAAATATATTGGTGGCAATTCGGTTGGTTCATTTCTAAAATTAGGTATTGGCTAAAATATATTTAGTTAATCATAGCATTTGTAAAACCTGTTTGGTTGGTACCATCTAACTAAATTAGGAACGCTTAATTAAGCTAGATAAAATTAAATTAGGATAAGTTGGTAGCAACAGAATACCAAAGGTTAATTTGACAGTTCAAAACCTAATTTTAGCTAAAATTAGTTAGGTTGGTGCCAACAGAATTGAGGCCATTATACATGTGAAACGATCTAAAGATAGCTTCATCCATGTACTTATATAGGTATGTAAAAAGTTATCACTAATTTTGTTACAATATAAAGTTTATTTTTTTTACTTATGTACTACGGGAACTAGATGACTGATAGAATACTTATATACCTGTAAATACATACCTACGATACTTTATATACCAGGCACAGAACAAACTTCTTTGTTCATCACACAAATGTTCGCCCTGGAGATCGAACCCACAAGCTACAGCGCAGGAGGAGCTACTATCAACTGAGAATACTTAAACCCAGACTAGCTTATGTTTTTAGATAGGCCAGGTATATAAAATAATAACCATAACATTTTTTTAACAATATAGGGCCTTAATTTTATGCAAAAAATATGTTCAAAAAAAGGAGAACGTTCTCACTTCAATATTTACGTTTTAAAAACTAAAAAGAAAACCGACTTCATTGAATGAAATTTGAGCCTATAATACATTTTTAGTGGAAAGTAGATATGTATTTTGTATATACTCGTATATAATATGGGTAGGCCAAATAAATGCACGGCTCCAATGAGACAGCGAGATATCGAAGTACACGAAAACATCATCTATGTATTAATATTTAGTTTTGTGGTGAATTTTCAGCTCGCCCGATTAAGATAAAATTTAAATGGGACCACCTGTAAAGTATACCCTTTCAAACAAAAAAGGTTTCCAAATCGGTTCAGGCGTTTTCGAGTAATCGGTGAACATACATAAAAAAAAAAAGATTCCGACGAATTGAGAACCTCCTGCTTGATGAAGTCGTTTAAAAAAGGAGAAGGTTCTTAATTCAGTCAGTATTTTTTAAACGTTTTTACCTCTTCATAAATGGGGGGGGGTCATTTATGAACCGATTTGAATTTTTCATGTGAAAGGATATACATCCCGATAGGTCCCATAGAAATTTTATCAAATCAATTCAGTAGTATGGTTCTTAAATCAAAACATCTGGAATAAATATGCCATCCATGTAAACGAAATTTCGTATTTTTCGTAAAACGTAATTATTACTCAATACATCAATAACTTAACCGATTTAGGTGAAACTTTGTATAAAAATAGATTTAAACCTGGAATAAGATTAAGCTACTTTTTATCTACGAACCATGCGGGTAAAGCCGTTGACAGCTAGTTGTCAATAAGCTCTTACGTCAAACAGACAGACTATACGATAGAAAGTGACTATTTTAGGGTCAATGATAGTGAAACTTATGAGGAAGTCTATAGAAATAGTAGCTGTTTGATAGCAAACTACAGTCAACCTAACATTTAAAAAAAAAACTATTTGTCTCAGATCTAGGTTATGTATAATATGTATGTATTTACAAAATAAAAAGTAAAAAGTCTTAATTGAATGAAATTTGAAATCAGTTAAAAACACTTTTTTTTTACGTTTTTTAGTACTTTATAATTTTTTGAATTTCGTTAACACCACTGAAAAGTCACAGTTAAGCAAAATATTATGTTTACTTGGATGACATACATATAATTTCTAATTATTTTGATTATAAAACCAAACTTCTAAACCGATTTTGATAAAAGTGTATCCTTTTACACAAAATAAGATATTTCACTTTCAAAACTTTCGTGAGTTGAACTATACATTTTGATAAACACGGGCTTTACTCACGTATTATTGACTGCGAACCGTGAACTCGAGCGGCAACTCACGGACCGCGGATCAAACTCACCCTGATGAAGATTCTCTAGATGAATCGAAACAATGTCGGTGCCTCCATCGACAAAATAATACGTGAGTAAAGTATAAAGATATTTTTAAATTAGTTCATATATGACTGAGTTATGAGTTTTTAACAAACATAAATTAAATAAACAATAACCAAATTGAGAACCTCCTCTTTTGAAGTCGGTTAAAAACAGCTTTTATGTAGTATTTCTCTTCGGTCTGGGTTACTCTATGTATGTATTTACAAAAAAATGTATAGACATAAACATATAATTTATTTATTTACTGAATAAGCACACATACACATCAATAATAACAAAGAAGACTAAACAATATTAGGTAAAAAGGAAGTAAGACATTAAAAAGTAAAAAAGAAAAGACATTTACAAAACTTAAAATTATTTTGCGTACCTACCTTTGCTGCTGTGTACTACAGCAGCAAAAAGATCTCGACTCAGCTCAGTATAAATAATATATCAGTCATGTGGTTCCCATAAGCTCTGCTTACTCTGCTCTGCTTCAAGCTCTGCTTACTTTAGGGCCAGATGACGCTGTCTGAAATCTTGATATTATTATAATTATCTGTTGTTAGACCACTTGAGCAAGAGTCAGTCTCCGTGGGTACCAGCACAGTGCCAGATATTCTGCCTCCCAGCAGTAGTGTGTACCAGTACTGTGTGCCCGTTCGAAGGGCTAGTGCCCAGTAATGTCAGTTTTGCGATTAGACAAAATAATAATTAAGCACAAAATAATTATTAAGGACCTCATACGGCTTAGAAATATATATCACTAGCTGGTGCCAGCAACTTCGTCTGCGCAGGAATAGTACTTCGTGTAATTCTAACAGTTTTTGCAGTGCACGCCAGAATAGCTCGCGTAACTCTATTCGCTCGCGAATAGAAAGAGTAACAAACATACATACTAATATTACAAACTTTCGCATTTATAATATTAGTAGGATGACAATGCCTTGTCAGTATTATATATGAAAATCTAATGTATGTTCAAAAAACATTTGTTTAAAATAACGATAGACTCGCCAAAGTTAATAAGTATTTTATAGGGCAATGTGTACGCTTCTATAACAAGGTCCCAAGCGACGTGTTCGATTTGTCGATTGGTAAATTTGAAAACGTTATAAAACAAAAACTGTCTATTAAAGCATATTAAAAAATATCAGATTATTTAGATGTCAAAAAAGCTTGGGATGAATCTGCTCCAACTCGACTCGGTATCCGTAACAAAATTGGCAAGGATCATACAAAAAAGAGTTAAGACCAGACGAGTTTCTTGCCGGATTCCTGTTGAACTGGGATTGAAGGAACCGGCACCTAGATTCACTAGCATGTAAGAAGACGATTCAAAGTGGTCATTGTGATTTTATTGAATAAAGAATGTTTTGATTTGACATAATATACTGTATGATTCATCGTTTCGTTTGATCAATCTAACGAAAAATGCCACTTCATACAAGAAACAATTGATCGTTACGATCGATCATTTACTTGTTTGAAACAGAACCATAAAGAAGTGCTCAAATAACTCAATATGTGCCCTGTAAAATGCAAAACGTACTTCTTATAACCCATGTGGCGGTAGCTTTGATTCGGCTACAGAAGAGAAGAAGAAAACCTAGAAATGTTTGAGTCAAGAAATGGCTAGAACGAAATCCGTTGAAGGAATTAGAGTTCCATCCAAAAGATTGTAGCGGAAGGCGTCAGACTGATACAAAAATCAAATATTTGATCGCAAAGAGCCATAGTTTAAAGTTCAAAGTCGATCGGTCTGAAACGACGGATCGTAAAGACAAATCATAACATATATGAGGTCCTTTAGTACAGATTGCACAGTCCTTGAAAACATTTATATACTAGCTGACCCGGCCACGCGTTGCTGTAGCTCAGCTAGTTCTAATACGTTGAACCAATATACGCTAACCTCTAAAATTATCAGTGTTTCTCTACTATATTATGCATGTATTATACATGTAAACCTTCCTCTTGAATCATTCTATCTATTAAAAAAAAACCACATCATAATCCGATGCGTAGTTTTAAAGATCTAAGCATACATAGGAACAGACAGACAGCGGGGAAGCGATTTTGTTTTATACTATGTAGTGAAACAAATACTCTACTACCATACAATTGCAATTTAATATATATACCTACATAGTGTCTCTCATTCTTACGCGTATCTTTATCTCGTCTGGCGCGGCATTTCGCTACGAATTCTCCCAACCAGGTGGGCTCGTCGTTGTACATGAAGCTTCGTACCTGCTCTTACAATACGCAGTGCGCAGATCTATGGCCAGCAACGTGCTTACCTCCTGGTATTGCAAACGTCAGGATACTATGAACACGTACCATCAGGTGGGACGTATGTTTCCTTGGTGGCTTAGTGGTATATAATAAAAAGTGATGATTTCACTCCGTCATCATGATTCATAAACATAATCTGTTAATGAGTTTACAACAGATAGTAAAGTTATGTCGTCTAAGATAAGTAGTACAGTCAACCCTTAAAACATCAAGCGTAGGTAGTCTTATACTGTGGAAGTGTAATATAAGGCCTAGCGCGCATAAGGATAAGGATTTTTTCCGGGCCATTCTGCGGAACATGGAATCAAAAGTACGGACTAAAGGTAAAACCCTTGATAAATAAATACATACTTCAGAATAGCACGGCTTAAACCATGCGGATTGTTTCGCTGTTTTGTAAAGTGTACTAGCCCTTATAAACTTTGTTTTAACGAAAAAGTTTTTATAATGATTTTAATTCAAAACAATCACAAGGATCACTTTGAGACGAAAAATGCGAACCGTGAACTCGAGCAACTCACGGACCGCGGATCAAACTCACCCTGATGAAGATTCTCTAGATGAATCAAAACAGTGTCGGTGCCTCCACGTGGTACCCTGTACCCACATATAAAGTGGTCTATGCCATACCCCAAAACACAATCTATTTCCTTAGCAAATTTTATCAAGATCCATTCAGCCGTGTAAACGTGAAAAGGTAACAAAGAGACTATCGAATTTATAAAGCATGCATCATCATCATATCAGCTCTTAAAAGTCCACTCCTGAACATAGTCCTCCCCAATTTATTTCCAGGAAGAATGATTTTGAGCCCACTCCATCCACAGACTTCCTGCTATCTTTATAATGTCGTCAGTCGTTCGGGTGGGAGGTCGTCCTACGCTTCGTTTTCCTGTCCTTGGTCGCCATTCGACAACTTTTATTCCCCAACGGTTATCAGTTCTGCGAGCTATATGGCCTGCCCATTGCCACTTCAACTTGCATATTTTGAGTGCTATATCGGTGACTTTGGTTCTTCTACGGATTTCCTCGTTGCGGATTTTATCACGTAGTGAAACACCCAACATAGCTCTCTCCGTATAATCCATTAATCCATACTATTATTATAAATTCCAAAATGTATCTGTCCGTTTGTATGTAACAAGCATACAACACAGACACAGACAGACAGATAGAGACCTTTTCACGGCTAGACGACTGAAAGGGTTTTGATAAAATTCGGTACGGAGTTGTATCTTGAGGACGAACGTAGGCTACTTTTAATATAGGTACTACGTGCGTACTTATACAGACAGTATAAGTATTTAAATATAAATATATGTAAATAAATAATGCAGGACATTTCACACAGCAACATCTGACCCCAAAGTAAGCAGAACTTGTATTATGAGTACCACATGACTGATATACTAAATATATATTTATTAGAAATACATAAATATTATACATAGAAAAACCCGGAACCGAGACATATACTTTCAAATAAATATAATAATAACAAATTTGGTAGACCATCCATCTAGCCCCAAACTAAGCGTACCTTGTATTATGGTGACCAGATGACTGATAGAATGATTATATATTCTTATATACATACATGATAATTAACACCAGAACAGAACAAACATCTATATAAATCGAACCCTCAACTAACAGCTCAGAAGACAAAGCTACTACCAACTAAGCAAAGAGGCCAGTCATATATTAGATGACCGTGCTGACCGTTGCATAACTATTTGTAAAAGAAAGTTCTTCCGTGACTAAACTAAGCAAATCACGAGACCGGTTCAAGGAATGAATCACCTCCTTGCCAGAATTAAAAATCGCGCCCGAAATTTGAATTAATCACGTTAACTTGTAACCCCGTTCGTGAGTCCGGTTTTGGCGCCAAAAATACCTGTTTCAGGCAGGAAGTGACCTGCTTATAACCGGCTGGACTTTTTATGGTGAAAATAAGTATCGTCAAACAAATTAGAGCAGATTTATAGATATAAAATATATACTAGTGACTCTGTGAGCTGTAGGCCTTACTTTTTTACGTTTTCAACCCCCATATCTCCGGAATTTTGAAAAAAAACCAAAAAACTGAATCGACAAAAAAAAATTTAGTTATAGAACCTGCTAACAAAATTTTACGAGAATTGGTTGAGAAATGTAACCTGTAGAGGAGAACATCCAGACAGAAGCCGGCCGGACGCCGTTCGGACAGACACACAAAAGCATTTTTGCCTAAGCTGAAATATGGGAAAGTTTGTGTGTTTGTCTTTGTAATAATAACATAACAACGGCTGGGTTAATTAAAACATTTTACATAAGTTATCTGGAATATAAATAACGCCATTTTATCTCCGCCATAACTAGAATATCTGGTGTAGCTAGGTGTCTATGAGCAGCGGTGACCACTTTACATTAGGTTGGCCATATACCGATCTTTAACAATCCACAAGATTATTGAAAAACAATATGCCGGGAACACACAATACCACAAGTATTGATGACTCGAAACTATAATATGTTAGGACCTGTTTGGCACCACAAGCGAAAAATGTACTCTCTTATAGTGTGTAATTTGGCCTACCTACTCTAATCATTTTCCTGTTTGTTTCTCTATGTCAGTAACCTTTTTCGTGTTGTGTATCAAATAAACTGTTATTCTATTTTATATACGCAATCAAACCAAATCAAATCAAAAAATTCTTTATTCTTATTGAATCACAAGGACCACTTAGAATCGTCTTCTTACATGCTAGTGAATCTAGGTGCCGGTTCCTCCTAACCCCAGTTCATGAAGAATCCGGCAAGAAAGTCATCTGATCTTAACTTGTTTTTGTCTTTGTGGCCAATTTTAATGGTACAGTTAAGCCAGAAAGCCTCTGTCATGGCTTAACTATATTATAGAACTGAGATTATTAAGAAACGGAAAGCACACTGCCATTAAAGCCTTTGTACGACGGGCTACGATTTGAATATGGCATAGCAGAGACAGCACGACGCAAGGTCGGTGAAAGTGACCAATTATGTGCAGGTATTCAAATTGAAATGGATAAAACGATTAGTCGAGAAACTACAGTTTATTGATCATTTGTAATAACAAATATGTTTGTTGTTTGAATAAGAAAAATATACTTGCTCTACCACAGAAAACCTAAATAAATAATGCTGGACATTTCACACAGCATCATCTGGCCGCAAAGCAAGCTGATTGTGTTATGGAAACCACATTACTGATATATTTTTAGTGCTTATTATATATTAATACGTGAAGCAAGAACTTTGTACCCCTTTTTACGAAAATTGCGCGGACGGAGGAGGATGAAACTTCGCACACTTATAGGTTATATAGAGAAGGAGTGCAGAATGCTAATACTAAGCATTAAAAATAAATGAATTATTAATTAATTATGATCAAATTACGATACTTAAAAACATCAATAATAATGATAATAATAATAATACTTCCGGACATTTCGGACATCCAGCCCCAAAGTAAGCAAAGCTTGTGATAAGGGTTACCAGATGACTGATATACTACTTTAATATATTTTTTTTTGTAAATACATACATATTATACATAGAAACACCCAGACCCGAGACAAATACTTGCAGATGATGCAAATATTTGTATCGAGGCGGAAAGCGAACCCGCATCCTTCTGCGTCTCAAGCTCTCTCTTTTTAACTTACATACTTACACATGACATGTGCACACATTGTGTTTTTATTGAATAAAAAAATATGTTGTTCTGATTTGATTTTATTAACATGTAAGACGATGAAAAAACAATATTATTTCAAAGTGTGAAGTAATCATTTACTAAAATCAATTAAATAATACCTTCAATATTGCTGATAAGTCCTATAACTAAATTTTAAAATTTAAATGACGTATGTTTAATCGACTTCAATAAAAAGAAGGTGGTTCTCAATTCGGTTGTATTTGTTATATGAATGAATATAATTTATCATTAGTGCCATATACATTTTATCAAAATCGGTTCGGTTCTGGTCAAAATGTGTGCGGATAAATCAAAATAGGTGAAAAAGAATGTTTTCCACGTAAACGAAATTTTGTATTTTTATATAAACGAAGTCGGTTTTTTTTTAGTTTTTAAAACGTATCACAGAGCACGTGTCATAGAGCTAACTTCTGTCTACATTCTATCTATTATACGAGTTTAGATTTAAATCAGTTTCCGTGTTTTAGTCTCGCAAAAGATCGAAAAAGCTCGACGGGTAAGAATTTTTTATTGGTTTCTTTGCCTCATTACTAGCGTATTTTACAATCAAATCAATTTTAGGTAGTATGAAGTTCGCTGGGTCATCTAGTTTGAATAATAAAAATGTATTACCACTAATATAAATATACCGTGAATAGACGCTACGCGAGCGCGTTCATGTCTTTAGTATAGACCAAAGTTGGGCCCAAAATAATTGAAATGAGCAACCTTTTTATGAGAACCCCTTCGATATTTGAATTTGTTCGATACATGAAAACCGTTCGATATTTGAATTAGCACGAATTTTAACAGCCAGTATTGTTTTTTCGTGATATTATTTTTCGTTGTGCAAACTCAACATACTTACATAGATAATTGATAATGCATTTTACTATCATCGCGGAAAGAAAACGTAGCGGTAATATTGATCGATAGAAAGTAGATTGTTCATTTGCAATTTTAATTGCGCACTACAGTCACAGTAATGTTCTGTTTGATCTCAAATTTCACTTTTCATTCGTGTCAGAGCGATTTCGGCAGTTTGACGGCGGTTCAATGAAACAGGTTTAATGTGAAATGCTTTTTTTTTTAGGTTAGTAAAATGTCAGAACATTCTGACATTTATATAATTAAGTAAGGTATGAAAAAACATATCATATGCTTTATTATATTGAAATATGAAATTTACATGAAATATGAAAATGTAATTATTCGTATCATGGAGGCTACTTTTGGAAAACAAAAAAATTAATCAAAAAACTTGTTTTTATTGAACGTAATAATATTTAGGTTTTTAGTACCTGGATCACCGAGCTTTGCTCGGTATAAAACACAGATAAAACAACGTTTTCTAAAAATGAAACATAGCTAGATCGATTTATCGCCCGTATCGTTGAAGCCGTTTCCGAGATTTAGATTATATATATACATATATACAAGCACTGTTCATTTAATGGTATTAGATAAATAGTTACTAGTTTGGAGTTTATTAAATAAAACATGAAAAGATAGGTAATTAAAATAAATAGGAGTAAGTAGGATTATTTTTAACTGTCTATACTCTCCAAAATATGTAAATAAACTTTTGAAAACCATTAAAGTTTTGAACATAATAGTTTAAAACATAATTTTCACCCAACACGGGATATCTACCATAAGTTTATCTCGAGATCATGTCGCAATCTGGGCCGAAATATCGGGAAGCAGAAAAACTCATATAATCATGGTAAATATCCCGTTTTCAGTGAAAATTAAATTAATATACGTATTTTCCTTGCAACAATGAAAAATTAAAAACATAAAAAATGCGTGGTTAGACGATCCATTTCGAAGTTATACAAAGTAACATGTATCTACATCATCATTGGCCTTAGTTCATCTGTTGAAGATGATTTAGGTGGCGTCAGCCAAGTTACAGAGCAGTTATTTGTATTTGAAAACATTTCTTTCTCTGTTGCTAGCTCTTGTTAGCCAGCAGCACTAAACCTCAATATATTAAAAACGATTGCAGTCGTCTCCATCATCAGTCTCCAAGCAGCACTCATCTGGGATCAGTTCCACGTAGAAATCCTCACTTATTATTCAGTTCAGCGAAAAATATCAACCCGATTTTACAGTCAGATGCGGGTGCTCAGCTATTTTTGATGAACTCAACTGATTGTTATGAAGTACAGCGGATGCTAAAAGTAAGTAACTTATAAAGTAAAAATATCTATATACTAAAATAAGTTTAGCTTTAAGTAGGTATGTTGCGGTGTACCGCGTCACTGCACAGCGATTAAGAACACTGGCAAATATTGTTATGCGGTTTGAAGACGCATCCGGGTATCCGGCTCGAAGAACCACATCGTTGAGGTGGGCTTTCATTACCTTGAATGTGCCTAACAAAGGCAGATTTTATAATAGTCCACAAACTACTATAGAATTTATTAGATATAAGTTTGAAAATGGATCTGGCTATTCGGCTCGAAGAACCACTTTAGAGACTTGAGAGTTATAGATCATACCTTATCTTACCCATAGAGGCATTTAAGGGCTCTTTCATAGATCAATGTGTACGCTTCTATAACAAGGTCCAAGCGACGTGTTAGATATATCATTGGAAAATTTAAAAACGTAATCAAACAGAAACTGTCTCATAAAGCATATATAAAAAACTAGATTTTTAAGATGACAAAAAAGCTTGGGATGAATCTGCTCCAACTCGACTCGGCATCCGTAAAAAATTGGCAAGGATCATACAAAAAAATGTTAATACCAGTTGAGTTTCTTGCCGGATTCTTCTTGAACTGGGGTTAGGAGGAACCGGCACCTAGATATACTAGCATGAAAGACGAGTCAAAATGTTCCTTGTGGTTTTATTGAAAAAATAATGTTTTGATTGATTGACTTAACTTCATACCTATAATAGACAGATTCTTCAATAATTCCGTGATAATTCTATATAATTCATTTGAATTAATGACGTTTTGGAAAAATTTTAAAAGTTGCTTGTTAAATAGATTCCCTTTACACTTGACTTTGATAAATCATTGACATATCTATAAATTATTAGTTAAAATATTGTAGTACCTTTATTTATCAAAGTAACACAATCTTAAGGTTTAGACATTTTGTAGACGTTATTGTTAATTAAATCATTCGCGTAGTTAGACGTTCTGCTACATAACGTAGATATTGGAACATAACGCGTAAAAACTGTTATGTTTCCAACTTACTGAAAATAATTTATTTGCAAGAAATATGTTATATTGAGTCATACAGTAACTTCACATATTTCACCAAAGAACATTGGTATACAAATTTTAATGTTTTCAAAAAGATTAAATTAAACTATACAGTATCCTTTTATAGCATTAATCAATTATATTCATTAGTTTCCAAGAAATTCGTTAATAGTGTAAAAAGTTCTGTCAAAAAGTCACAAGTTTTTTTACAAAAGGATTTGTCCACACTTTGCAAAAGAAAGCTTTTTTTATATAAGGCAGTTCTAGGCACTGTTGATAGAACAATTCTCTCAGGGTTTCATACACATCTATGATATATATCACGAGCTCTTGTAAAGAAATTCGGTTCGGTTCCTGTATATTAGTGTTGGTAACACTTACCCCTGTCACTATATTCCCCGCTACACGTCGAAGGCACGTCCAATATTGATAAGACCACAAATACCCAAAACAATTTCACATCACTTCGGTTCGAGCATTTTCCAAATTCAAACCACTTTCGAACTGTCATCTTGACGTTCAGTTTCCCGCGCAAACAAATTTGTTAAATAAATTAATTATCATCTATTCACATGCTTGTATTTTTTTATCGACACCGAAAAGGTTTTTTCGTCATTTTAATTTATTTATTTTTACGTTTTTTTATTTCTCCGCTATAGACGTGTGCTTGTCGCAGCAGTCAAGAGCCTACTAGCCGACTGACCAACTTTACAGTGTAAAATAAGAAACATACATATTACGGAAATAAGCTTACTTTGAGAAAGTTCCTTCTGCTTTCTCCGGATAATCCAAAACGTGCTTTAAGCCTTCATAATAAGGTGAAAAATAAAGCAACTCTATTTGTAGATAGAACTTGGTCACAGTTAGTGGCTACTCGCTAAACAGGTGAACGGTGAAATGAGAAATTGAGAGACAACACGCATGCTAGAGAGAGATGGAAGACATTTCTTTTTGTATTTTCACCACTGGAATCACGAACCTCGTAATAAATATTAATGGTCAATGAAAATAACGAAGACTTAATTATTTATTGAGTTGTATCAAAAGTAAGTATTTCAATTTTAGTATAATATTGGCCGACTTTTCAATAGTCTCTCAAATAAAAAAGAAATAAATATATGAAAAAAATTTATATTAAATAAATTTACTAAAACATTGAAAAATTATCCTATCGAGTTTTCTAAAAATATTTATTGATATCAAATTTATTTATGGAAGATAATGATAGTCATTTCAACATTGCGTGACCGAAGAGCTGGCTCCTATCTGGCTCAGCGTATTAGCATTGCCATTCAACGTGGCAATGCCGCCAGTGTCTTGGGAATGCTGTCCTCTGTCAGTGATCTGGAACTAATCCACATGTATTTTTAACCGACTTCAAAATAGGAGGAGGTTCTCAATTCGTCGGGTTTTTTTATGTATGTTCATCGATTACTCAAAGACACCTGAATCGATTTGGAAAATTCTTTTTTTGTTTCAAAGGGTATACTTTCCATGTGGTTCCATTTAAATTTTATCGAAATCGGTCCAACGGTTTTAAAAATCAACAAAAATTCAAAAATATGTGTACATCGATAACATTTTCGTTTACTCCGAAACCATACTGTCTCATTGGAGCAGTGCGTTTAGTTGGCCTAACCATGAATATAAGCAAAATAACTTCAACTTTACATTACTAAAAAAAATATATTTAGTGAAGTCGGTTTTCTTTTTATTTTTTTAAACTTAATTATATATTATTGTATATACATATATTATTGTATATACGTACATTATTGTATATACGTACATTTCTGTATTCTGTACATTTGTTACACATTTGTATTACAGTAATATTTTTAATATTACGAGGTTATTATTAGTATAAATACGTTAAAAACTAAAAGAAAACCGACTTCAATGGATACAATTTTAGAGCATAAAATTATTTTATTTTGAATTTTTGGTGGAAAGTAGATGTATTTTGTTTATATACATGATATGGGTAGACCAACTAAACGTACTGCTCTGCACTGCAGGTAACGAAAATATCATCGATGTATACAATTTTTCAATATTAATTTTTTTAAAACCGCTTGACCGATTTCAATAAAATTTAAATGGGACTACCTGGGGACTAAGGGACCCATTCCCTTTAAAACAAAACAATAATTTTTGAAATCGGTTCAGGCGTCTTGGAGTAATCGGTGAACATACATGAAAAAAAGATGCCGACGGATTGAAAATCTCCTCCTTTTTGATGAAGTCGGTTAAAAATGTACAAAATTTTAAGCTATTTGGTCCATCTCCTAATTATACAGTAGGTAATGGCGTCACAGAACATTGTTGGTGGCTTTGAAATCTGTTACCGTCACTTTTCATTGACACTAGAATAAGAAGGACAGACTATACATTTCAAAATGTTTAAACTCTTGTAATCTCTCTCTAGTTTTTTGTAGGTAAGGTAGTTATAAGATGGATCATGCAAAAAAGCGCTAGGACCTGGACGAGTTTCTTGCCAGTTCTCGAGCTTAGGTTAGGACGAATTGGCACCTAAATTCACCTAGTATGTAAGACGTTACAAAGTGATCCTTGTGATTGTATTGAATAAAGTATCTTTTGACTTTGACTTGGTTAGACTTTCAGCTAATATACCAGTTAGATAAACGGTTTGCGTACTTCCAGCCCTACTAATATTATAAATGCGAAAGTAACTCTGTATGTTTGTTACGTTTACATATAGAATGTATCTTAGTTAGGGAAACATATACGCTTCTTTTCAACCGACTTCAAAAGAGGAGGAGGTTCTCAATTCGACTGCATTTGTTTTTTTATGTTTGTTAACTCATAACTCCGTTATTTATGAACCGATTTAAAAAAAAAACAGATTTCATGTGATATGATATACTTCCTGATAGGTCCCATATAAATTTCATAAAAAACGGTTCAGTTACCTAGGTTTTAAAATCAAAAAACTGAATAAAATATGTAATCCACTTGGATGAATATTTTCTTTTTATACATGTAGTCGGTTGTCTTTTTAGTTTTTAAAACGTAATTATTATGTAGATACCACGCGTGTGAAGTCACAGCCAGATGCTTGTAGTTCAAAAAAATTACAAGTTCATAGCATTCGTGGTGATTATTTAAACATCGAACGTACGTGTCTCACCTTTTCCAGACAAAATTCTCGGAATGTCATAATTTACTAAAATAATGTGTTATCTGTCAAAAATGCGAGCTCGAATTGTCCCAACTCTAGTAGACCGAGAGCTAGCGGTCGTTATAAAGATTTATATATTAGCTTCTAACGCACGCAATATTTATTTAAATGTTTTTTATAACATGTTTTGAATCTTTTATTATTTTTGTGCATGCTACAACATTCTCAAACTCTCTTTTTGCATAATTAACTGTGATCCAACTGATATTGAAAATGCTGATATTTGAAAGTGTATGTGTTTGTTTGTAGTTTAATCCAGCCGAAACGGCTGAACGGCTAAGGATGAAACTTGGCCACTTGGCAAACTTGGTCACAGGATGTAGCCTGTGACCTGAAATAAAAATACTTTTTATTTAGATATTATGTGAGCAAAGCCGCTGGTGGAGCTAGTAAGAAATATGTTTTATTTATGTAGACATGCATTAATATAATTACGTTTTAAAAACTAAAAAGAAACCGACTTCATTGAATGAAATTTGAGCCTATAATACATGTTTAGTGGAAAGTAGGTGTATTTTGTATTTAGATAATATGGGTGGGCCAAATAAACGCACCGCTCCAATGAGACAGCGAGGTATCAAAGTACATGAAAACATCATCGATTTATATTTGACGACCTCTGTGGTGCAGTGGGCTAAGCTCCGGCCGAGACGCAGAAGGTTGCGGGTTCGATTCCCGCCGCGGGACAAATGTTTGTATAATCTGCAAGTATTTGTTTCGGGTCTGGGTGTTTCGATGTATAATATGTATGTATTTACAAAAAAATATATATATAAGTAGTATATCAGTCATGTGGTACCCATAACACAAGCTCTGCTTACTTTGGGGCCAGATGATGCTGTGTGAAATGTCCGGGATTATTTATTTTATTTATTTATTTATAAAACTTTTAGATTTTCGTTGATTTTTCAGCTTGGCCGATTTTGATAAAATTTATATGGGACCACCTGTGAAGTATATACCCTTTCAAACAAAAAATAATTTTTCGAATCGGTTCAGCCGTTTTCGAGTAATCGGTGAACATACATAAAAAAAAAAGATTCCGACGAATTGAGAACCTCCTCCTTTTTGATAAAGTCGGTTAAAAAGGGAGCATTACTCTATGTGCGGTTTTAACACTATCTTTTGAGATTAATTATGCTGACGGCTTTGTGGGTGGAAAGCGTCCGTTCCTATGGATTCCAAGAAAGCAATTGAACACCTACTAACTCTATCGACTCCATCGACCTGACAGGATGTCAGGTCAAGGCGTAGACAGCACACCGCAGACAGTTCTGATGGAATTCTAGGGTTAGTATGGTTGTCCTAGGTTTAAGATCTGTCTTAACACTAGCGCCTTCCAAGATATCTTGATCTTGGAAGGACAGTGAGTCCACAAATACAGTATGGTTGGTAGAACGTCCAGCTTTCAGGAACTTCATCATAATCGTCATCATAACAGCCTTTAGGAAGTCCACTGCTGGACATAGGCCTCCCCAATTGATTTCCAGGAAGAACGATTTTGAGCCCTCTCCATCCACCGACTTCCTGCGATCTTTACAATGTCGTCAGTCCATCGGGTGGGGGGTCGTCCTTCGCTACGTTTTCCTGTCCTTGGTCGTCATTCGAGAACTTTTACTCCCCAACGGTTATCAGTTCTGCGAGCTATATGGCCTGCCCATTGCCACTTCAACTTGCAAATTTTGAGTGCTATGTTGACTTTTATGTATGACTTTGGTTCTTCTACGGATTTCCTCGTTGCGGATTTTATCACGTAGTGAAACACCCAACATAGCTTTCTCCATAGCTCGTTGCGCGATTCAAAGCTTGTGTATAAGGCCAATAGTTAGCGACCAAGTCTCAGTTCCATATGTCATCACTGGCAACACGCCTGAGCGTGCTAGCGAGAGCGCGGAACAAACGATAGAGACGCACAATCGGCTTGTAAAGCATCTTAATGGGTTAAAAGTATGCAATTTTTCACCAATGTTGTCTTATGACGTTATCACGTAAAAATATTGTCCATATATAGGCTACCATTTTATATTATTTTGTTCAACAGTCTTTAATCTATCCCTTTTTACGTTCCCTTTGTACCCCTTTTTACGAATATTGCGCGGACGCAGGAGTATGAAATTTAATACGTGAAGCAAAAACTTTGTACCCCTTTTTACGAATATTGCGCGGACGCAGGAGTATGAAATTTCGCACGCTTATATTATATATAGAGAAGATTGCAGAATGCTAAATTTTTTTTTAAATATGCACTAAAAATACATTAATCATTAATTAATTATGGTCGAATTTCGACCAGTGGGCGACCACTAGTGTTGATAAAAGTGCATGTGTAACTTGTATCAGTAAACTGACTTCTTATTTAGTATCAGTGAACGTGTGACTTTTACTATAAAATCTTGTTTCTACTGACTTGCCATTTTAAAACAGGAACGATTACCTATTTCTCTCAAGTTACCGTAATGGCTAAGCACGTGCTTGAGCAGTTATTCCATAAGTATCATGTATTTATGGACGCGGTAGTAACTTAGGTTTCTAATCATCGACGACCGTCATTATGACTATCGTATAAACGGGATCAAACTACTTATCTTCTTTCTATTTTCCATTAACAAAAAAATTCGTATAAATAAATAAAATATTACTACTCACTAGCTTCAAACTAAGCATAGCTTGATTATAGGGACCAGATAACTGATGAAATACTTATATATTTACAAGGCCAAACAATGTCTGATTGTGGCTTAGATTTGAGCACACCATGTTTTTCACACGGACAATTATACGTGGCATGCTCTCGAGTAGGCAAACCATCCAGTTTGTTTGTGTTAGCTAATGATGGAAAGACAAAAAATATTGTACACTCCATTGCACTAAAATATTGATATTGTTGACTTATATTTTCAGAATTCGTTGTATATATAATTTCAAAATAAAAGGTTACAATAAATTAAAAAAAATAGTATTTTTCGTGTTGTTTTTTTGACATTCCATCATCGCACATACCACATACACACACACTTACAATAAAATATAATTTCATACTCTAGAAATTATTCATATGGCAAAACAACGTTTGCCGGGTCAGCTAGTATATATATAAACATATACTTATGATAATTTATAACACAAAACATATGTACCTATGTTCATCATACAAATGTTTGTCCTGGGAGGGAATTGAACCCTCAACCTACAGCACAGAGAGCAGAGCTACTACCGACTGAGCTGATAGGTATATAAGTAGTATATCAGTCATGTGGTACCCTCTAAGCTCTACAGTTTGGGGCCAGATGATGCTGTGTGAAATGTCCGGCATTATTTATTATTTATTTATTTATGTTCATATATAAACTCTTTTTCTTTCGTTCTATATTGTAAATTATATATATACATAAATACTATATTATAAATTCGAAAGTGATTTTGTCTGGTTGTTTGTTTGTTAATTTTCACAATTAAGCGGCTGAACGGATTTTGATAAAATTTGGTCAGGAGATAGATTATAATATATCAGCAACGTCCATAATTTATTTTTATGTTTCGTAAAATTTGCTAAAAACGAACGTCTTTGGAAGTTTCAGTTTTTAGATATATCCTGCTTTAAAATAGAATTCGTGTTAAAGAACTGTTAAAATTGAATTATACATTTAAACTTTTGACTTTTAAATCTGTTGCCATCTCTGTTCTTTGACATTAGAATGAAAAGGACAGAACATACTTTACCACCACGCTAACTAATTATGTAATCATAAGATATATGCAAAGTTTACTTTTTTGATAAGTAAATTGCACTTGCAGATAAATATTATTTTTAACCAACTTCAAAAAAAGGAGGTTCCTCAATTCAACCGTATATCATCATTACATAGTATAAAACAAAGTCGCTTCCCGCTGTCTGTCTGTCCCTATGTATGCTTAGATCTTCAAAACTACGCAACGGATTTTGATGCGGTTTTTTTATTAGATAGAGTGATTCAAGAGGAAGGTTTATATGTATAATACATACATAATATAGTAGAGAAATACTGATAATTTTAGAGGTTAGCGTATATGGGTTCAACGTATTAGAACTACTGAGCTACAGCAACGCGTGGCCAGGTCAGCTAGTATATATATATATTTTATGTGTGTTCGCGGATAACTCCGTCGTTTATGAACCTATTTTGATGATTCTTATTTTGTGGGAAAGGAGATATCCCACAAGTAGAACCGTGATAAGGAAACCAGGATCTGATGATAGCATCCTAGAGAAATCGAAAGAACCCTTCGAAAATCGTAGTGGCGACTAGTACGTTTGTAGTTTTTTTTCATTAATCATTTTAAAGCACTACTATTTAATCAAAGTGTGGAGTCGATCTGGTGATGGAGCCGAAAGACAGTCGAGGGAACTCCTTAACTATTTACAGCAGTTACCTGGAGTTTGGGCTTGTTTAATTAGTATTGATGAGAATTTTACACCGGGTTGTGACTTTATTTATCAAAATATTGTTTATATTAGAGAAAATATCACCAACATGAAGATTGTTACACATAAGTACAACACGAGGAATAAAAGAAATGTTCTGACTCCTAAGATTAGACTGACTAAAACATTAAAGAGTTTTATGTGTGTGTCCATTAAATTATATAACAAAATTCCTACTGACATTGAATCTAAACCTGACCCTGAATTTTTCAATATTGTAAAAAGGCTTTTATTACATAAAAGTGACTATAAGATTGACGAGGCTTTGGCCGATAAATTTATATTCTGTGAAACACTTTCTGTATAAGATCCCAAATATTGTTATGACATATCTAAGTACATGCAACATGTGAAAAGATGAAATAAATGAATTGAATTGACTGTCATTAGGGGTATGATGATGAAGACGAAGTACAGTCAAGGGATTTCTTACATTTTAGTTTCCTGTTTGAAGTCGGTTTATTTTTGTTAAAAATTATTATTAATATTATTTAAGCATGAAACTATCCAGTACGCCTAGTACTGGTTTGAATAGTTTACGGAAACGATATAAAGTATCTCTATATAGTTTCTTTATTGACTGGCCTGTCAGCTCAATTGGTAGTAGCTCTGCCTTCTGCGCTGTCGTCTGAGGTCTCGATTCCCTCCCAGAATAAATATTTGTGTGGTGAATAAAGGTGTTTGTTCTGTGTGTTCTGCGTCTTTGGGTGTTGTATAGTATCTTATGTATATAAATATATATAAGTATTCTATCAGTAATATAGTCACGATAATACAAGTTATGCGTAGTTTAAGGCTAGATGTTGTTGTGGCATTGTCCTCCAATATTTATTTATTTGTTTGTCGTTTGCTTCTATACATTTACATGCAGCGCCTCTAGCAGTAACTTTTAAGAACTAAAATCGACACTTGTCCCTTTTATATTGCCGATGTGTAAAATACATGTATGTATGTATGTAGCATGAAGTCATTTCAATAGAGCTAACGATGGACGTGTTAATTTCATTAAAAAACATTGACTCGTACAAATTTAAATTAAAAATATTAGTTAAGCAAGCCAATGAAAACTATTATAATTTACTAGCTTTCCTATTCGCGACTTTGTCCGCGTGATTTAAAAAGAAAAAAAAATCTAATTGTAAATCTTAACCATTTTCGAATCCACTTGAATACACACAACAATTTCATCAAATACGGTCCAGCCGTTTAGTAGGAGTTTAATTACAAAAACATGCACAGAAGTTTTATGTATGTATATAAAGATAATCTCGTACTAGACACATTTATGATCGATACTTGTTTTACCCATTAGAAATATAATAACATAATTTTGCAGTGGTCTCTTACACTATAATTCTCAACATTTTAAAACTATTGTTTAAAATTATAAAAAAGTATTGTTTTAAATATTTGCACATTCACCTAGAAGCATGTCTATGTTAACTACTGCTATTATTGAAATATATTCCCACAGCCAGATAAAATTAGATATCTTTAGATAGTCTATTGTTCTCGTATCTACAGATAACGCCTGACGTTTTTTTAAAGAGTATTTTTAGGATTCCGTAACGTATTTTGAAATTTGGCTTGTTTTTTGTCATTAAAAAAACTGTCATCAAGAATATTTTATTAACATAAATAATTACAGACCTTCTAAAACTATCAAGGTTTTGAACATAATATTCTCTCAAATTGGTAATTTACCATGACCATTAATATAATACCATAATATAAATTTCTTCAATTTCAGTTTCTTCAGACTTCATTTGATCTCGTGATCATTGCGCATGATCTTTACTGTACCGAAATATCGAGAAGCAGAAAAACCCATAATATCATGGTAAATATCCTGTTTTCTGTGAAAACTATATCTAAGAACAGTAAAATTATCTATATTTGTTGCCACGTTTAATGGCAATGCTAATACGCTGGGCCAGATAGGAGCCAGCTCTTCACTTGTTTTAGATATGAGTATTTTATTCTATATTGTACAGACCATCTTATTTTATTTGAACAAAATCTGAATTACAGAAACATATGAAATTAAACATAAAATTTTGTATTTTGACGTGTAATTGGCGTATTTTAACGCCTGTTAGTTACGATGTCAATTTAAAAAACGTCTGTATAACTTATTTTAAATATGACGATATTTTGACGACCGCAATAGGCCAAGGCCCGGCTGATACGCAGAAAGTTGGTTCCTGCCGCAGGACAAAAGTTTGTACGATCTGCATGTATTTGTATCGGGTCTAGGTGTTTCTATGTATAGAATGTATGTATTTACCTATATAAGTAGTATATCAATCATGTGGTACCCATAACACAAGCTCTGCTTACTTTGGGGTCAGATGATATTGTGCGAGATGTCCGGCATTATTTATTTTATATATTTGTTTAGTCAAAAATGCTACTTAATTTGGAACTTTGGTTTATGTCAAATAAGATCGTTCGTATTTTACGAAACATTAGAAAGTCCTGCGAAAAAACAGAATCGAAATCCATTCATTCATTTTGCAAATAATTACGTCGCGTATTTTTTTTATACGGAACTCCCACACTACAATATCAACTTGCGCTTGCCAGCATTATCTGTGTCATCGGTGACTACAAACTTTCAATTTCTCACTGTAACCGTGTCAGCGGGGTGACTGACCTTTTGACACATTAAGCCGCGCCTATGTGATTATACCCCTTGATAAAGTAACAAATAACTACAAGCTTCTGTCCTCGGCTTTACTTACGCGCTTACAAGCTATTCTATGAGCAAACATCATTGACCATAGTTTATCTGTTGAAGATGATTTAGGTGGCGTCAGTCACTTGACTGCACAGAGCAGTTATTTGTAATTGAAAACATTCGTTCATGGATCCATTCCAGCAAGCTGAGGTGGGTGAAGTTTCCTCTCCACTGACGCCACTCTACATGGGATACTGTTTAATAGCGCATGCAGGAATGGAAAATATGCCATCTATCGTTGGCGACTTTGTAAACGTAGCGTAAGCTGAGTTGCTATTCCTCTTCTTTGTTAATGGCTTGTGTCATAATAACGTAAATTTTGCCAGTTTTAAGTGTTTATATTATCTAAAGTATGATGTTCATGTCACAAAGTCGTATCTTGTCTTTCGTCATTTGTTATTTTATATAAACCGTATAATTATATAATAAAAATACGGTATACTTTTGCTCAAATCAAAAATAAACATAAAAATGTATTCCAATCATTCACACCCGACCTCTAGTTCTATAAAATTAAAAAAAAACAAAATTGCGAATAAAACCGGAAAATAAGTTAAAATAACGAATAAATTAAAAATAACTCTAGAAAAAAAATCAGTATAAAGGCGCAATATGGGGGTTGAGAACGTAAAAAATGTTATATTTAGTCATTTCGAAAAACGTTTCGACGTCTACAGCTCACAGAGCTACTAGTGAAGAAAAAGATAATTACGTTTTAAAAACTAAAACGAAAACTGACTTCATTTATATAAAAAATACAAAATTTCATTTACCTACTTGGATAACATGTTTTTTCCGGTTATTTCGATTTAAAACTATACTACTGAATCAATTTTGATGAAATTGAAATCAAAAAGTATATAATCTCACATATATTTTTCAAATCCGTTTATAAATGAAGGAATTATGAGGTAATAAACATAAAAAATAAACAAAAATACAACTGAATTGAGAACCTCTTCCTTTTTTTGAAGTCGGTTAAAAACACTTGACATTAGCAAAATTGTCATCAGACGCCATTATACGAAGAAGAATAAAAGCATTTCAGAAAACTAGTCGCCCGAGATTGATCTATATTATTGCTCAAAAGACTCTGATAGGGGATAGTTCCCTTGCTGTCTAACAGAAAGGCTAGCAACAAAGAAGGAAAATTCGAAACAAAACCAGCTCGGTGCCAGCACCTGCAACCGATCCAACAAAGTCAAGGTCAAAGTCAAAAGATACTTTATTCAATACAATCACAAGGATCACTTTGAAACGTCTTGCATACTAGGTGAATTTAGGTGCCAATTCATCCTAACCCAAGCCTGAGAAGAATTGGCAAGAAACTTGTCTTGGTTCTAAAACCACGACGAGTTAACCTTAAAATTAAAAATTAAAATTAAAATTAAAAGTAACTACCTTAACTACGAAATACTAATACAGGAGAGTTTATACATTTCAAGTGTATAAATTATTACCTCATAATGTTAACTGTCTGAGGGCAGAGCGACATGAGGCCATGCATTCATATCAATAGTATAGTCATTTATATTATAATAAGCTTTCTTTAAAAGACTACCTTTTATGTATGCTTTAAATTTCTGAACTGCTCTGTTACTTGACTGGAGTTACCTAAATCATCTTAAATCCTAAAACCACTTCATCTGTTGGGGAAACCTGTCTGAAAATACTTTCCGTAGTTTTTGCTTTTATAGCATTCGGACAGATAGACGTGGCGGAAGGACTTTGTTTTACAATACGGACTGATGACGACGGACTAGGTACGTCCAGGTAAGTACTAGTTAGGTTAACATTTGATACTTAGGGCATAGGGTTAAGACTTTCACTGGAGGTCATCGCAGTTTATCGATAATTTATTAGTAACAGCGCATCACTGGCTTTACTAAAGGATAGTGATGAGACTTTCACTGAGGTCATGTCGAGATAGTGATGTTTTATCGATATAACGTTTAACGACTTGACATTTGAGTGACTTTATGTAAAATTGTATATTTTATAGAAAATCGGAGAGTACGAGTTTACAAATTATATTACAAAATTTGAAAGTGTTTTTATCAGTTTGTCTGTTAATTGACGCTTTCATGGCTAAACGGCTGAGCGGATGTCTATGAATTTTTGTTAGGAGATAGATTGTGTTTTGGGGAAAGATAGGCTATTTTTAACCGACTTTATCAAAAAGGAGGAGGTTCTCAATTAGTCGGAATCTTTTTTTATCTATGTTCACCGATTACTCGAAAACGGCTGAACCGATTTAAAAAATATTTTTTTTGTTTGAAAGGGTGGTCCCATATAAATTTTATCAAAATCGGTTGAGCTGAAAATTTAACGAAAATCTAAAAATTGTATACATCGATGATGTTTTCATGTACTTCGATACCTTGCTGTCTCATTGGAGCGGTGCGTTTATTTGGCCTACCCATATTATATATACAAAATACATCTACTTTCCACTAAAAATGTATTATAGGCTCAAATTTCATTCAATGAAGTCGGTTTCTTTTTAGTTTTTTAAACGTAATTATTATGTAGGTACAACGCGTGTTAAGTCACAGTCACCTTTTTTTGAAGTCGGTTAAGTCGGTCCTGCGACCGACTTAACCGACTTCAAAAAAAGGAACCTTCGAAAATCGTAGTGGCGACTAGTGCGTTTGTTATTTTTTTTCCCTACGTATTTTAAAGGACTACTATTTAATGAAGGTCTGGAATCGACTTGATGAGGGAGCCGAAAGACAGAGGGAACTTCTCAACGTTTTACAGCAATTACCTGGTGTTTGGGCTTGATTAATTTGTATTGATGAGAACTTTACACCTAGATGGGTTGTGACTGTCATTAGAGGTCTGATGATGAAGACGTAGGACAGTCAGGGAACTCCTCAACGTTTTACAGTAGCTACCTTGTATTGAAGTCGGTTGTCTTTTTAGTTTTTAAAACGTAATTATTTATTAATATTTCAAGGTGAAGTGCATAAGCAAGAGTTAAGACAGACAATTTCTCGTACCCAGTGACATCGATTCGTCTACACTCTTTGAATCTTTAATGTCAAAAACACCTTTAAGTAAGTACTTATTAGGTTTACTCAAATAGTTGTTTACCTATAAAGGGATAGGTTACTTTCACCCAAAGTCAATGTCAGGTTTCATATTAGTGATGTTTATATCGATAAGATTTAAGATATGAATACTAGCAGCTACCCGCGGCTTCACACGCGTGGTAGATACCTATGTAATAAGTAGCCTATGTACTTTCCTAAGATATATCTCCTTACTAGCCGTGAAAACCTTTTGTAATTAATATTATTAAAAATATTTTTCTGTATTTTTTTTATGTTTTTTGTAACCTATGTAAGTATGTCTGCCTCTTCTCTATAATTTTAAACCGATTGACGGCGCTTCATACCAGTCAGCTCAGTGAGCTCATCATATCTGTCATACCTGTCAGCTCAACTTTGCCTTCTGTGCCGTAGGCTGAGGGTTCGATTCCCTCGCAGGTCAAACACTTTTTGAGATGAACATAAGTTTTGAAGTGATAACTTCTTATGGGTGGGTAAACCGCTTGGTTGCGTAACGCGTTACGGTGCCAGTCTATCTGGCTTCTTTTTCTCTCACGCATACAGCAGCGGTAGGCAGGCCCCTCCTCTCTTACCCTAACCCACAGCGCTAGTTAGATTAGTTTAAGTTATCACTTCTGTTTGGATGTCATAAAGTATAATTTAATATATATATGTATTATATCAGTCATCTAGTCAATATAATACATGTTATGTTTAGTATGGGGCTAGATGGTGTTGTGTGCATTGTCCGCCAATATGTATTAACATTATTAAAACCCAAATTTATTAGATATGTGAAAGTTTGTGTGGATGTGTTTGTTGTGTGCTTTTTGTTAATCAACCACGCAATAAAAGTTGAACTGGTTTAGGTGAAACTTGATTTGGATATTTTTTTTATATTATTATTTGAATGTATTGAATGATTGTTTAAATATAGATTTGGACCTGGAATTACATATAGGCTACATTTCATCAACATACCACGCGCGTAAAGACTCTGGCAGAAGCCAGCTTTAGTAATCAACAACTCAACACATCCCATCTGTCGGGCATTTCCGTTAGAGCTGGTGCGGCGACTGAATGTGCCCAGGACCTCAAAACGCGCAAATATGCCGGTCTTGATAAGGCCTACATATTTGAGCCTTTTGAAGTCGAGACCCTTGGCCCTATTGGGAACAGAAGCCCATCGCTTTTTCAAAATTGTTTCACCGTGTCTGGTAGATACATTGCGTGACCCTGGCGAGCTCCTATCTGGCTCAGCGTATTAGGATTGCCATTTAACGTGTCAATGCCGCCAGTGTCTTGAGAACACAGCCCCTTGGCAGTGATCTGGATCGCCTATCTGAGCTATCTATAGATTATTTTAAACATAGATAGCTCAACTGTTTCATGTATTGTATATTATTCTGTACATATCTGTAAATAAATATATTAACTACAAAAAAACAACTCAATATCACAAACTTGCAGTTGCCCCCCTTGACTACCCATCAATATATTTAGAGTAGAATAGAATCATCATCATCATTGGCCTAAGTTCATCTGTAAGTCAAGTTACAGAGCAGTAATTTGTAATTGAAATCAGTCAAGTTACAGAGCAGTTATTTGTAATTGAAAACATTCGTTCATGGATCCACTCCAGCAAGCTGAGGTGCGTGAAGTTTCCTCTCCACTGACGCCACTTTGCCTGGAAATCTGTTTGATAGCGCAGGCCTTCCCAGGTACCCACACTAACCTCTCGACCTTGCTGACAGGACCCGCAGGAAAGACGATGCTTAGCGGCATAACGGCTGGCACCGAGCCGGGTATATAATAGAAAAGAAAATACTTTACTGCACATACTGCAGTTTACATAGAGATAAGAACGCCTGTACTACCAACTAGCAACGTTGGTAGTTTACCAGGCGGTCTTATCGCTATGTAGCGATCTCTGCCAGACAACCTTGGATTGAATTGATGAATTGAACTGAATGTAGCCGTTAAATGGGAGATGATAATAATAATAAGTGATTTATAATGAAAATAATGTGTTACATACAAATTTACAGGATATGGAAAAGTTATATACGTCGATACTAATACAAAAATATATACAATACATACATTATTTAACTAAGTAGATACTAACCTACGAATGAAAATTACCTAACCGCACCCGACACATTAAATACGATAACGAATAGGGTTTTACCATCATCGATAAATCACAGAACCATCGACACAAATCATCGACTGCGGCCCAGCACTAACCATTATCGATATTCGACACAGCACAATAGAAAGTTTATTTGTAAAGTAGCGTCTGCATAAAAAGAAAATAGTTTCTTTTTATATTTACTTGATACATTTGAACTGTGCGAGTTATTGGAATTTTGTGGTTTTCTCGATTTCGATTGAAAAGCATGTAGAGAAGTCAAAAGACGGACGTTTTTCAATAAAAAAAAAATTTATTATCTCAAATGAATTTACAATCTCACGACCTCTGTGACGCAGTGGGCCAAGGACCAGCTGAGACGCAAAAGGATGCTGGTTCGATTCCCGCCGTGGAACAAACGTTTATATTATCTGCAAGTATTTCTATCGGGTCTCTGCAGGTGTTTTTATGCATATTATGTATATATTTACAAACAACATGTTAATAAGTAATGTATTTTATTATTATATTATGTAATAGATAGAAAAACACCCAGACCCGAGATAAAACACTTGCAGATCATACAAACATTTGCCCCGCTGCGGGAACAGAACCTGCAACCTTCTGCGTCGTATTGAACAAAAAAATTAAAAAGTTGATTGATCAAAAAATGAGTTAGCATATTTTTTTGCTTACCCTACAAAGGTAACGTTAACAATAGAAGGCCGCAGGATATGACAGCAGGTGGTTTGTGCTCTGGTGCTTTTTTGGTCACTCTTGGATAGTATAATGACCTACCTCTACCAATGTTAAATCATCTGGTCAGCGCATGTAACGTACATTGAAGGCTTCCGGGGTCTGGATACAAATGACAAGTGGTCAGGTCCCAAACCAATTTAACAACATAACAAAAACTGTTTGGGCGTTTTTGTATTTAACCAACTTTAAGGAGGAGATTCTTAATTAGTTTTATTTTTAAATGTTGGTTACCTCATAACTTTGTCATTGAACTGATATGTATTTTTTTATTTGATAGGGTATACCTTCAGATCTTATAGAAATTTTATCAAAAACATATCTAAAAAAATATGTCATCCAAGAAACTAAATTTTGATGTAGACTTGTTTTCATGTAGACTTCATGTATATAACATGAAGTCTTCATGTTATCTTCATTTTGGTTTTTAAAACGTAATTATTAATTGTATTTTTTTTATATAAAAATTCATTGGCACGAACAGGTTTGAACCCACGATCTATTTGATCGGAAGACATGGGTAATACTATTATTACTATAACAAGTATTTGTCTCGGGTCTGGGTGTTTCTATGTAGGTATTATATGTATGTATTTACAAAAAAAAGTATATAAGTAGTAGTATCAGTCATGTGGTAGGTACCCATAAGACAAGCTCTGCTTACTTTGGGGCCAGATGATGCTGTGTCAAATTTCCGGTATTATTATTATGAATATTATTATTACACGTCCAATGCTCTTATAAGGACTAAATATAAGGACGGAAATCTACCTAAGCAAAGTGCAGAGAAGGTGTAAAACCAATCCATTCTCAGTCGCAGCTCTGTTGGTACAAACTCTGCCTTTTGCGCTGAAATCTGCGGGTTCGATTCCCAGGACAAACCTTTGTCTGATTAACATAGACGTGTGTTCTGTGTCTGGGTGTTATAAAATATAGCAAATATGTATTAAATGAACCTACTTAGGTAAGTAATCAATTAGTCATCTTTTTCATTCATATTCATACTCATTTATTGTTTGTGAATTCAGGTGTTACAAAAGAAAGGTGTTTCTTAAAATTAGGTATCTCTGAATCCTGCAAACAACAGGATTTTCAGCAGCATTCAGCAGCAGCACTTTCCCATAATACAAGCTATGTATAGTTTGGGGTAGATGGCGTTTTGTTAACTGTCCATCAATTCGTAATCTATTTATTTCGCCGAAGTAGCAAAACTTTGGTAATATACTAAATAGTTCGGATCTAATTTTGCTGACAGAAATAATTTTGCAAATTTTGAGCGCTACGTCGGTGACTTTAGTTCTTCTACGGATTTCCTCGTTGCGGATTTTATCACGTAGTGAAACACCCAACATAGCTCTCTCCATTGCACGTTGCGCGACTCTGAGCTTGTGTATGAGGCCAATAGTCAGGGACCAAGTCTCAGTTCCATATGTCATCACTGGCAACACGCACTGATTGTAGACTTTCGTCTTGAGGCTCTGCGGTATCTGTCATGGCTACTAAAGAGTCTTTTAAACATGTTACTCTTCAGTCTTTGGTGTAAACAAAACATCTCATCAAACAATCCGGCGATTCAACAGAATCATGTCCAGTATCACTGTCTAGACCTGTGACATTGTACAATTTATAGCTAACCTGGCTAAAACACAATGTCAAGTGAAAACACGACTTGGTTATCAATGTGACAACGGGGACGTAGATACACGTACCACTTCTTTCGTTTGAGTCAGTGACCAACTCTTGTGACAGAGTGCCTTTCGAAGCATATAACCGCTTAGATGTAAATGATACTGCGGTCACCCATTCAGGTTACAGAATAATTATTAGTAGGTACAAGTAGAAGGCGGACTCCGCGAAAACATTTATATAAACAGCGACATACTACGACGCAACAAGTTCAATTAAGCTCGCATAAGCACTCAGTGCCTTTGTTAGTAGTAAGGCGCAATTTAAACATTACATTTAAATTTCCTATTAAGAAATTTAAAGCATACATAAGAGGTAGTCTTTTGAAGAAAGCTTATTATAATATAAATACAATAAATATTAATAATAAATACTATAATAAATACTATATTATTATTAATATTATTATAATAAATACTATATTATTGATAAGAATGCATGGCCTCATGTCGCTCTGCCGTCAGTCAGTTAACCGACACACTTGAAATGTATAAACTCTTTTGTATTAGTATTTCGTAGTTAAGGTAGTTATAAGATGAATCATGTAAATAAGTGCTAGGACCACGACGAGTTTCTTGCCAATTCTTCTCGGGTTTGGGTTTGGAGGAATTGGCACCTAAATTCACCTAGTATGTAAGACGCTTCAAAGTGATCCTTGTGATTGTATTGAATAAAGTATCTTTTGACTTGACTTGACATGCGACATGAATTTAGGTTCCGATTCCTTCTAAACCAAGTCCAAGAAGAACTGTCATTCTATCAAATCAATAAAAATTGCTGGATATTTCACACAACATCATCTAGCCCCAAAGTAAGCAAAGCTTGGGTTATGAGACCCACATCAGTGATATACTAATATATCAGTCATGTGGAACTATACAATGTTATTATAACTAATACTATCCTTTCCATCCAAGGGTTGCCAGAAAGAGATTGCTATCAAGTGAAATAGCCGCCCATTGTAAGGTGTTACTTAAGGTGTTATTTTGTTTTATTTCATAAGGTGTACAATAAAAATATATTTTATTCTATTCTACCTACCATCAGTACTGCTCGTGCCTTGAACTACTTTATAATTAGTTTATAATTAAGTGTATTTTATTTATAAACTAATTTATAAACTAAACATTTTTTTTGTTTAATAAGGTAATAAGTGTTTATTCTAAGGTTACTGAAGTGGCAGGCGTATCGCAGACCCCGAGTGTGCGCCTGCGCACACATTGTAGGTTACACGGATGCTAGTTTGCAATTCCTCTAGTAATGTTCGTCTGTTTGAAGCGAATGATGGGAAAGTAAGACGTTTGTGATGATAATGTGTATGTTCTTTATTAGTGACCTTTAAGTCTAGACGGAGGCTTTTGGATGGCCCGCTACCAGAGTTGGCAACCTATATAAAGTAGTATTAGTGATCGCTATGACATATGACGACCTCTGTGGCGCAGTGGGCCAAGGTCCGGCTAAGACGTAGAAGGTTGCGAGTTCGATTCCCGCCGCAAGACCAATGTTTGTATGATCTGCAAGTATTTGTCTCGGGTCTGGATGTTTCTGTGTATAATATGTATGTATTTAAGTAGGTATAATAAGTAATATCAGTCATGTGGTACCCATAACACAAGCTCTGCTTTCTTTGGGGCTTGATGATGTTGTGTGAAATGTCCGGCATTATTATTATTATATGTAGTTTACAAATTAGAGGTGCCAGTATATTTTGCGTGATTAGTCTAATATTTTCAGAATTACCGAATACCCGTTAAAAATGAGAGTAGAAATTGGTGAAGAAAAACATCGTAAGGAAACCGGCATTCCGAGAATAAAACGTACTAAAGATATGTGCATTCATAGATGCGCACGCTATAAAATTTTTTTTTTTTTTTAATTTTTTATATAAAATTTATTTTAAATTACTTAAAACTTGTCCTGAACATAAGTGTTTGTTCTGTGTATGGATGTTATAAAGTATCATAATTATGTATATAAAATTAAATAGGTATTATAACTGTCATCTGGTCACCATAATACAAGCTATGCTTAGTTTGGGGCTAGATGGTGTTGTGTGCATTGTTCACCAATCTTTATTTATATATATTTATATTGGCCAGCAGAGATGCTTAGCAAATTTTCGTACAGCAAGTGTAATGTGGTAGTTGGTTTCCAAGAGCTACAGCACAGCAAGGTCCGCAACTCATCTCAAATACCTACAAATAAACTCGACTAGGATTATCGCCTCAGATGCAAGTCGACGGTACTTACGCAAGTCGCAAGTGGCGATTATTATAAGTGGTATAATAATCGCCTGCACCTATACTTAAAGTGAAATGTTCGCATGCGTTTAGAGTCAAGAGTTATATCTTTGAATCTGTCTATTAGAATGTTATATAGATACTTTGCCAAAAATCTAGAAAGCGTAAACCTAAAAAAACAGATTTTTTATATCATTTATTTATATTAATAAATGTATAAATAAATGTATTTTAAAATGTAAATCACGTAGGATACCGATAAAATAAATAATTAAGAAATAAAAAAAGATGGTGCCGTCATTGGAAATCGCGGATCGCGTAACCCGATCGCGATTGACACATAACTCCGATCAGCGATCCACTGGTCCACATCGAATCTTTTGTACAGAAAGCGAGAAACTCACTTTCACTTGATAAATCTAAGTAAAAGTTGCGCGGGAGCCGATAGGTGAACGAACTTTTGACATCTGAGATGACATTGACATTCGACCTCTATTGGCAACAATGGCGTTAACAATTAAATTAATAAGAAAGTTGCAACAATGTTTTTAATGAATTACAAAAATAAGTAGGTAGGCTCGAACATGATACAAGCTTTACTGAATCAAATGTCTTATCATTGTCGTTTTGGATTTAGCTGGATTAGGCTCTAGGAGGCTAAGGAAAAGTGAGATAATGTCATTGCGAGAGATGACGTCAAATTTGACACTCAATGTGTTATAACTCCAAGTTTTCAATTAGAATTCACGTGGATTAGATTTCGTCTCTCCCAAAGATATAATAAGAACATTTACTGATAAGAATTCATAGACTCATGTAGCTCTGCCCTCAGACAGTTAACCAACACATTTGTAATGTATAAACTCTTTTGCATTCATATTTCCTAGTTGAGGTAGTTATAAGGTGGATCATGCAAAAACGCTCTAGGACCAGGACGAGTTTTTTGCCAGTTCTTCTCGGGCTTGGATTAGGATTTTTTTTTGACACAAAAATTCATCTAGTATGTATGACGTTTCATAGTGATCCTTGTGATTACATTGAATACAATATACTTTGACTTTAATCATCTCTTCAGATGTTTTTTTACAAAAATAAATGTTATTTTATAAGCTTTTTACTTTTAACATCTGGAGTACATCCATAACGATCAGCTGAGGATCTTCAAAAATGGCGCAGCACCTGCATTTGACTGTGAAATCGGGTTGGTGATTTTCGCTGAACCATATAACACTTCGAGTGAGGATTTCAACGTGGAACTGATCCCAGATGAATGCTGCTTGGAGACTGGCGATGGAGACGACTGCGATAGTTTTTAAATTATTGGGGATTAGTCCCCCTGCTGACAAACAGAAGAGCTAGCAATAGAGAAGGAAAACTTGAAACAAGCCTGGCTCGGTGCGGAGTGGGTACCTGTAGAAGAATATGGTCAGTTTCAGAAAATGTTGCAACCAACATTTCCTAGGTAGTAAATTAATGAATAACCCCCACTAATTTTAAGACTATCGCAGTCGTCTCTATCATGTCTCCAAGCAGCACTCATCTGGGATCAGTAGGACTTACTCCCTCATCTGGGATACACTTTCAGTGATCAAAGTGTCATAGTTCAGCGAAAATTACTGATCTGATTTTACAGTCAGATGCGTTTGTTAAGCCATTTTTGATGATCCTCAGCTGATCGTGATCGTTATGGAGTACAGTGGATGGTAAAAATAAAAAACTTTTGAAAATCAATGTCTTCTTCTTCTTTTCTTCGTTAATGGCCTGTGACATACTAATGTCAATTCTGCCAATGTCAAGTGTTTATAGTTTATATTCTGTTTGTTTGTTATAAGTCCTAGTCGATGGTCAGTTCTCAATTCTAGACGACACGCGGAATGGCGTCTAGAATTTTCTTGGGACTCCTTGTCGTTCGAATCACACTGCACCACAATACACATGCAATCCAATTGTCCATACCCGCCCCGCAGCCATAATTTATTCATTAAAATTCCGCTAAGATTACTGAATAAAACATGCAATAAAACGGGTAAAAAATATTAAATTAGCAGAGCCATGTTGCTCCATGAAATGACAGACGAAGAATCGACGATCAATGTCGTAATCCTTCATAACAAAAGATACGATATCTTGAATTTGACAATGAACCAACTGTCATTTCGACTAAACTTGACGTACATTTCAACGACAATATGGTTTCTATATATCGATCGGTTTTGCTATAAAAGGAAGCTACCTTCGAAATTTCAGCTTTCTAGCTTTAGTGGTTTCGGCTCGGCGATGATGAATCACGCAGTCAGTCAGTCAGATGGGTTAAGCTCTTTTATAGGCTCTTTTATAGATGTATCGTTCGCAGAGTACACGCCCAGTAATCGTACTAACCTCCTACATATAATGCCTATCATAGTTGACGCCCTGTACTAAAGTTATTTTTTGCTACTGACGAATATTTTCAAACTAGCAGTCCAGTGACATAACTAAAGAAATTACTTCCATTTACGAGTGGAAATTTCCAAAATGACATTATCTGAAGAAAGTTGTTGATAATAAAATGGCCATTACTTCACACACTTTAAGGTACAGTTCCAGCAACGCGACAGCGATGCATATAGCCTGATTCTTTCTGGACTTGCTTTAGCCCTCCCAGGCTAACAGAGAAATATTTGTAGACAATTCATACATCAGCTCACTGACCTCGCACAGTGAGCCAAGGCTTGACAGAGACGCATAAAGTTATGGGTTTGATTCCGCGGAACTGCAGATCTTGTTTTATAGGTACCACATGACTGATATACTACTTATATACAGATTTTTTTAAATGCATTCATATTATACATAGAAAACACCCAGACCTGAGTTAAATATTTGCAGAACACAAACATTTGTCTCGCGGCGGGAATCTAACCCACAACCTTAAAAAACTGTCGATAAAGCAAAAAGCAACTGTCGTAATTTACAGGACATTACATTGCATGTGTTGAAAATACAAAGGCAGCAAAATATACAAAAAAATTGTATATATAAGCATGTTACCTACATACCTATATAACCTCACACGATGTATTTAACTTGCTACAAGCGTCTGTTTTCTGTGTGCCTAACCAAGCGACCTGAATACTTTAATTCAGCTAATCGCTGTCGCGTTTTCCAAAGCTCCACCTCATAGTTGGTAAATTTTCACGTATTTACGGAATTACGGCCAATATTGACAGAAATTATGGTCTCATTATGCCATAGTGGTCAGCAGTGAAACCGTGAAAGTCTGTTACGTCGAATTACCGACTGTTACCAGCACGACGTGGTCACGACATAGACCTTACGACAGTTTCTTTGGTTATTTTATAAAGCAATGTTGCGCTCGCGTTTTATTTATTTTCTTTTCAATGCTAACAGATTGATCTGCACTGAGAGCTGTTTGCATCTGCCATGACTCATTGCCTATGAGTTTTTAGTGGACTTAAATAGTAACCTTTTCTCTCAATATTAGAAGTTTAAGGCTTACATGAAGGGTAGTATTTTGAAGAAAGCGTATTATAATATATATGACTATATTACTGATAAGAATGCATGGCCTCATGTATTAGTTTTTCGTAGTTAAGGTAGTTATAAAATGGATCATACAAAAAAGCGCTAGGACCAGGACGACTTTCTTGCCAGTTGTTCTCGGGCTTGGGTTGGGAGGAATTGGCACCTAAATAAACCTAGTATGTTCGTTTCAAAGTGATCCTTGTGATTGTATTGAATAAAATATCTTTTGACTTGACTTTGACTTCCCCGATACCCGTTAACTAGGTTCACTCATCCAGACGGAGACGTGAAAAACAGAACGAATGCAGGTGCATGAAAAGGCGACAGGTCATAGAAACTACTTGTGATTCGCGGATGCCTCTTAAGAGTGAACTAGTCTATTATCTTTCCATACAAATGATCACACAACTGGCACCGTCTGATTTTAAACCACCAAAACTCAGTGGTATCAATTTACAAAAATAAAGTACTTATAGTAGTTATAGTAGTATAGCAGTCATGTTGGTACCCATAACACAAGCTTTGCTTACTTTGGGGCCAGATGATGCTGTGTGAAATGTCTGGGATTATATATTTATTTATTATTAACTGACTTTATCAAAAAGGAGGAGGTTCTCAATTCGTCGGAATCTTTTTTTTTATGTATGTTCACCGATTACTCGGAAACTTCTTTTTTTGTTTGAAAGGGTTTACTTCACGGGTGGTCCCATATAGAAAATCGGTCGAGCTGAAAAATCAACGAAAATCTAAAAATTGTATACATCGATGATGTTTTCATGTACTTCGATACCTCGCTGTCTCATTGGAGCGGTGCGTTTATCTGGCCTACCCTTGTTATATATATACAAAATACATCTACTTTCCACTAGAAATAGATTATAAGCTCAAATTTTAATCAATGAAGACATTTCAATGAAGTCGATTTCTTTTTAGTTTTTATAACGTAATTATTTGATTTATATTATTTGTCTCGCCCAGTGTTGAAATACAATTTTTTGAGGCTTGAATCTTTCAAACCCATATTTTTTTGCTGTTGCGATACAAGCATAGTACATACGAAGCACGTAAACTCCAAATGATTACAATACATGAATAGATTATTTATTTAAGAGTTCAAATAATTTATTTCTAACAGATACATTCAGTGCTTTTTTCATGAGAACCCTTGAGCCAAGAGTCTGTTCATGATTTTCACGCGGTCGTTTAAGTCGAAATCACAGTTTAATCTAATTATATGATTCAAAATCATCATCATACTCTATCCTTACAGCTCATCACCAGTTTATGCGCACGTCTATCCTCTTGCACTGTGCTAGGTGAAATTCTTAGGATGCAATAGCTTCGGAATATTGGGTAACCAAAGTCCACCCCACATAGTGAGATAAGGGTAGGAAGATGCAGATTAAACCGTAAGAACCTATCTAGTAAGTAGGTAAGTATCTAATGGACTACATACACTACACTACCAAAATTATAAATGAGAGTTTGAATGTTTTTAATGTTTGGTTCTGGCTCAATATCGCCGTAACGGCAAGACCGATTTCCATGGAACTTGCTGTAGGTATTTGCACCTGGAGTAACATACAGGCTACTATTTATCTCGTAAGACGTTTAAATCTGTTGCTATCTTAATTTCTTATTTTATTTATTTATTTAATACAGTTATGATATAAACCAAACAGTAAAAACCAAAGTGTTATATATCTTAAATTTAAATACATTCTCAAGGAGTTTAAAATCGCGGAAAGACTGACATTCAAACTATCTATATGCTGAACCTCGTGTACATTAAGTAAGATAAGCGCCCTTAGGGTTGGTGCGTTGTTCGGGTGATGGGTGTGTGGCTGGTGTTAGCAAACAGAGGATGGCGACGTCTACCACAACGCACGTAGTTGTCGGGAGCATAAACTGGCATCATGCTCAGTATAGTCAGATTATTGACTTTGCCACGGAGAATCAGGCAGTAGTGATAAGCTATTTGTAACTTACGCCTTAGTTCGAGTGTGTCCATGCCGACCCTACCCTTTATTCAATGACAGGATTGAAATTCAATGACAGGATTGTCCTTGGAAAAGAACAGATTATTGACTGGGCCTGTCAGCGTAGTTGGTAGTAGCTCTGCCTACTGCAATGTAGGTTAACGCTTCAGTTTATCCTCCCAGGATAAACATTTGTGTGATGAACAAAGGTGTTTGTTCTGTGTCTGGGTATTTTCAAAACTTTCGTGAGTTGTACTATACGTTCCGATAGAAACGGGTTTTACTCACGTATTATTTTGTTGTTGAGGCACCGACTCTGTTTCGACTCATCTAAAGTGAACCTTGGAAACTCACCCTGATGAATATTCTCTAGATAATCGAAACAGTGTCGATGCTTACATCGACAAAATAAACCCGTAATTATCAAAATGAATATATAAGTTATTCTATCAGTCATCTAGTCACCATAATACAAGCTATGCTTAGTTTGTCGCTAGATGGTGTTGTGTACATTGTCCAGTAATATTTATTAATTAATTAACGAAACGATTATATAAATGTAAAAGTAACTCTGTCTTTCTATTTGTTACGTTTTCACGCCTAAATCGCTGAACCGATTTCGATGAATTTTGGTATAGAGATAGATGGGACCTTGGAGAAGAAAATAGGCAACTTTTTGTGGGTACCATGCGTACGAAACCGCGGGCAGCAGCTAGTATGATTATAAGATAAAGGTTAAATCTATAATGAGAAATTCTCTCACTAGCGACTGTAGTAAGTCATTGCCTCTTAGGTATATCGTTCCCTGGCTCAAGGCCCTAGGGAGTCACCAACTTTCACGGCAAGTGAAATGGATTCCTTAGCATTTGTATGCGAGTTGCCGTTTCACTTTCTTTTTGCAAATCTTACGAGCTAGCTGCTTGAATGGTAATTTTTGTCCTACTGAGATTTATATCACTGGTGTGGCAACTTTGTCTTCTGATCCTAATGTTGTGGGTTGGAAACTAGTTGTGCACTTATGCATTTTTACATTCTCTTAATTAAACTTTTACGTTTAAGACAGTACTCTCAGCAAATTGCCTTTTGTATGGAAAAAAAAACTTTTTTGTCGTTATTTGGTGGCTATCTGCTCCTTAATTTCATGAAAAATATGGTTAATATTTTGCTTCGAATTTCCTCGTTTCATATTGATTTTAATGGTATTATTAATTCTGTAATTTAATAAAGTATCATAAGTATGTATTTTAAAATATATCAGCATTATATCTGTCATCTTATTCCCATAGTACAAACTATGTTTAGTTTGGGGCTAGATGGTCTTGTGTGCATTATCTACCAATATTAAATTATTAATTTAATTATGGAATAAGGTCCAACATAATCAATAATGATCATCTTCTAAATTTGACTTATTAAACATAACCCATTCAGCCATTAGGTAAAATTAATGGCTAGGCATTATCTAAGCAGGTACTAGGTACCTACTCAGTTGAACCTTGTTATATTTGCTTATTATTTTTGTGTTTGTAAATTTTTACTTTTTATTTCAATCTTATTGTTGTTTCTAAGTATTTGTGTCTGAAGCCACAAAAAAATGCCTTAGGTATCTACCCGTATCCAACTTCTTTGTTAAATCCTTTTTTGAATATTTTCTGATAAAAAATCGCAATTTAAGCGCCGTCAAAACGCATCAATGTTATTTGCTCGGAGTTGCGCCTTATAATACCATCACACTCGCAGTTTATTTATGATTTTATTTCTTGAAATTAAGTCATTATAGTTGTTCTTGAAGGGTGAAGAAAAAATTGCAAGAAAACCCGCGTCTCAGACCAATGTGAAATCATCCCATAGTTGTGTCAAACTAGCGCAATAGAATAACCTGTTTTAATAAATATACACATTTTATATAGCGGTTTTAATTATGTCCTATCTCTCGCACAATATTGTGGTTATACATATCGTCATTCTTTTCTGATATATATCTATTTAATATTTTTAATACACTTAAACGAGCAATTCTTGTGTATACATATGTATATATAAATAATCTGAACAGCTCCAACGATTTCCATGAAATGTAGTATGCAGGGTGTTCCGGGGGCGATAAATCGATCTAGGTAGGTTTCATTTTTAGAAAACGTCGTTTTATCTGTGTTTTATACCAGTCGGTCATCCAGGTAGTATTATTTTAAATTAATTTTGTTTATGAGCATAATAAAATACTTAGTTTTTTACTGGCCTTTTAGCTTAGTTGGTCAGCTCTGCCTTCTGCGCTGTAGGTTTTGGGTTCAATTCCCTACCAGGACAAATATTTGTGTGATGAATATACGTTTTTTCTTCTGTGTTTGGGTGTTACAAAGTATGTTAAGTATGTATTTAAAAATATATGAGTATTTATCAGTCATCTGGTCACTATAATATAAGCTTTGCTTAGTATGAGGCTATATAGTGCTTTGTAAATGGTCCACCAGTATTTATTTATTTAAAATACATCTCAAAAGGCGCAAATATACCGTCCTTAATAGGGCCTACATATGTGAGCCTTTTGGAGTCGAGACCCTAGGCCCGTGGGGAACAGGAGCCTACTGCGTTGTAAAAAATATTTCACGGCGTCGGCGAAACATAGCGTGACCCAAAAGCTGGCTCCTATCTGACCCAGCGTATTAGCATTGCCATTCAACGTGGTAATGCTACTGTCTAAAGACGCAGCCCGTTAGCAGTGATCTGAATCAGTTGAGCTATCTATAGATCGTTTTAAACGGTCCTTAGATAGTTCAACTGTTTCACATGTTAGTTATATTATTGTATATTATTCTGTACATTTCTGTATATATTTTTCTAAATAAATGTTTTATTAATTGCCTTCTCAATCTTAACTACCTCTGGCATTAAATAAAAAGTCTTAGTATTTTTTGTATGCTATTTATTTCTTAAAAAAACAGTATTACTTAAACATAATTTCTAATACCTATTCAATAAAACTATCTTTAAGCTGGCAACGAAAAATACATAAAATAAAAATGCATAAACGCAAATATAACTAAGATAAATTTATTAAGGCAATAATTAGATCGGTAACTATAATTTTATCACAAAAATATACATTTTATTGAAAACTATAATCCTAATTGAGTTAGTTTGCGTATTGTTTGTTTTAATTTTTAAATGCAAATGTTGCAAATGTTGTTGTTCTCTGCAAATGTTGCACAGATTTTAATGAAATTTCAATTATACATTGTTTGTAGCCTGACTTAGTCTATAGGCTAGTTTTTATCCAAACACCGCGAGAAAACATGTTTATAATACATTAATTAAATTCAAATCCGCATCGTCAGATCAACAAAAAATATTTTTAGTCAAACTGACAAGTCACTAAAAGCACTTATAAATACTATCTAATTATTTAAACTTATTCTTATCAATGTTGAAGATATTTTTTACCATAATTTTAGTATTATTAGATATTTGTAAGTGATAGAAACTCTAATAATCTTCCATCGCCAATATAAGAACGACCTAATCTTATATTGTTTTATAGTAAATTTAATTTACTAGTGGTAGCCTACTGGTCAAAATTCGACCATTTTTAATTTAAATTAAAAAAAATCTTAATAAAAATAGCATTCTGCACTTTTTCTCTATATAAACTATAAGTGTGCGAAATTTCATACTCCTCCGTCCGCGCAATTTTCGTATAAGGGGGTACAAAGCTTTTGCCTCACAAATAGATTATAAAATAGATATAGATTCCCGATGTTTCGGTTAAGTTACAATAACAGTGCGTGAATACTGATTAATAATTCCTTTATTTCCTCTTTTCACATGTTGCATGTACTTGCATAACAATGGGATCTTATGTAGAATGTGTTTCACAGAATATTTATCGGCCAAAGCCTCGTCTATTTATAATAGTAACTCTGTAATAATAGCCTTTTTACAATTTAATAATGAAAAATTCAGGGTCAGATTTAAATTTAATGTTAGTAGGAATTTTATTATATAATATAATGAACACATAACTTTTTAATTTTTTAGTCAGTCTAGTCTTAGTGGTCAGCCCATTACCTATATTTCTCGTGTTATATCTATGTGTAACAAATTTTATGTTGGTGATATTTTCCCTAATTGACCGAGTGTCTCCGTTAGGCGAAAATACGTCTGTCCGGCCGGCGTCTGTCCGTATGTTCTCCTCTACAGGTCGCATTTCTCAACCGAATCTCAAATTTTGTGAGCAGGTTCTATAACTATATATTTTCAGTTTCAAAAAACTGCAAATACTACTCGGTGGTAAGCCTCTAAGCATTCCGTCAGCCCGCGACCGTTGTTGCAACATAACCGAAAGCGTCAGAAATTAATAAAATCTACAAAAACAATATAAATTTAGATCATGAAAGTTGAAGAAACAAAAGAAAACGAGCCTTAAATTAGTCTCGTATGATGTGTAACATCTGACATCTCAGAAAAATGGATTGGTACCATCTGACGGTCAACTAGAGTTGACCACCGCGCGCGCGCATTAGTCGAATCAAATAGTGCGATTTCCCGGTTTCCTGCTACACACTTCCGTCCATTTTTACGAAATCACTCCCACAGATTGCAGGAAAACGAGATGAAAGATATTACACATCAAAAATCTTTATTCATCAAATAGAAAGTTCTCTACAAAGTTTTAGTCTCTGTATTATTCTTACTTCTATCTCTTTCCAACAACCTCCTTCTAACTTCACCAGGGTTATATCTCTTTCTATAAACTCTTTTGACTCTTCGAACTGGATTAATATTTCTAGTGTTTATAATTTTCTTTCTCCCAAAGTTATTATTATTAATAATAGATGGCGTTGTATTCTCGTATCGTCTTAGATTTTTGGGTTTACGCGTGTTATTTAAAACCAAATCTCTTTGTTCCCTTATCGTCGCGTCATAGAAAACTTTCCCGTTAACAATAGCTTTCCTAATATTATCCGTGGTAGATAATACTCTAGGCGGTCTAACGAACGTTGTCTCGCTCACTTCTAAGCTTTTATCACCTCTGTCTCTTTCTATTTCGTCTTTGCTTATTCTTTTGATAACGCCTCGTCGTTCGTTAGTTTGAAATCTGTTACCAAAGTTGAAATCTACTATTTCTTTGTCTACGGCTATACTTTTCGTTTCTAAATCTTTTTGAGATCTCTTTTCTAATACGAGTTTGCTGCCTCTTCGATTTGCTAAAAGTCTGCCTATAGCTTCAATCTGGCGTTCTTCTGCTTCTAAGGTTTTAAGATCTGAAAGTTTTTCTCCTTTAGCGTCCTCAATATCTAAAACTTCTATTGATTTGGAGAAATCATCTAATTTATCATCTATACCTTTTATAGAGTCTATTGTTATAAAATCTTCAGTTTTGACAAAATCTACGTCAGAACTGTTTACTTTTTGTATAGGCACTTCTGTTGTAATACTTTTAATTGTTGTTTTATCAACATTTATATTAAAAATGTCATCAGATTTATTGTTATTTATTTTCTTGTCATCTCTATTCGTTTCTTCGTCTCGTTTGCCATTTTTTTGTTTATCATTAATTTCAGTATTATCGTTATTACTAGAATTATCATTATTTCTAAAACTATCGTTATTTCTGTCATTACTATCACTACGATTATTACTTCTATCTCTAGAGTTACCATTGCTACGTCTAGAATAATCGTTATTACTTCTATAGTTATCACCATTATCTCTTGAATTATTATTGTTAAATCTGGAACCATCATTATTACGTCTAGAATCATCATGATTACCTCTAGAATCGTCATTATTACGTCTCGAATCATCATTGTTGCGCCTAAAATCATCATTATTACCTTTAGATTGACCATTACTGTCATCAAATCTATCATAATCTTCGAGACTTGGGCCATCTTCATCAGCCCTAGATTCAGGAGGGTCTCTTGATGTCTCTTGGTGGTTCGTTTCGTGTCTTTCGGTGGTAGGTTTGATTTCGTTGTAGCGGTAGTATGTCATGTTTGGTGGAGGACCCCTGTGGAGATAAGCGACTGGCCAGTACCTGCGAATTTAAACACTTTCTATGTCAAAAAGCATCAAAGAGCACATATGGTCTGAATGTTTATCTCTATCTATCTCTGTCTGTCTGACAGCCTGACTGTCTGACTGTCTGCCTGTCAGACTGTCTGGCGATCTGGCGGTCTGACTGTCTGACTGTCTAACTGTCAGAAAGTCTGACTGTCTGTCTATCTGTTTGTCTGACTGTCTGACTATCTGCGATCAGACAGATGTCCGGCAATATTATTATTATTATATAGCCGGCTATGCTTAGTTTGGAGCTAGATGATGTATAAATTTGTCCTCTATATTTGTTTATTGACTCCGCATCAGCAACCCTGATATAACTGACCTTGGAGCTCCAAGTCCTGGGACAGGTGGAGGATCAGACACCGGGATCCAATGCCCTGGAGACGGCGAGGGTTTGTTATGTTTGTATCGTATATATGGACGGTTTTCTGTTGGCACCCTTGAATAACCTAAAAAAACACCAGTTATATGACATAGACAGAGACATAGACTGATAATTATATACTTGATTCTAAACACACATACCCGAAATACAGGAAAAAAACAAGACATAGGATAATAATAATAAAATTACAAACACCAAAACTATTGGTGAACCAATCAAAACTGACCTGTCAGTTCAGCTTGTTCCACGTTCGTTACTAAGATTTCATAACTAGTTATATATCAGGGTTTTATTCACTGTTTTATAACCAGTTATTAAACAAGACTTTTTACCATTTTGATAACGAGAGCACAAGACTTTTTTTCTATTTTTATAACGAGAACCTCTTAGTCATGTATGTTGTAGTATGTAGTATGATCTCCTGGTACACTGGACAAATTAGCGACCGGGACAGAGTAGAGTCAGGAGAAAAAGTTAAATCAGATCGAAACCAGTTAGTGAGGTTATGTTAGAGTATAGAAAACAACGCGCAAGGCGAGCGAGCAAAGCGAGCGTGCCGCGGCAGCGGCCGCCGATGCGCCAGTGCTAATTTGTCCAGTGTACCAGGAGACCATACATGACTAAGAGGTTCTCGTTATAAAAATCAAAACAAAGTCTTGTTTAATAACTGATTAAAAAACAGTGAAAAAAAATCCTGGTATATAACTAGTTATAAAATCTTAGTTACGAACGTGGACAAAATCGTCAGATCAGTTGGTAGTAGCTCTGGCTTCTGTAGGTGTAGAGTTCAATTCCCTCCCAGGACTAACATTTCTGTGATGAACATAGATGTTTGTTCTGTGTTTGGGTGTTATAAAGTATCATATGTATTTAAAAATATATATGTAAGTATTCTATCAGTCCTCTGGTCACCATAATACAAGCTATGCTTAGTTTGGGGCTAGATGGTGTTGTGTGCATTGTTTTCCAATCTATACTAATATTATAAATGTGAAAGTAACTCTGTCTGTCTGTTATGTTTTCACAAATAAACCGCCGACCGATTTTGATGTATTTTGATATAGAGATAAATGGGACCTTGGAAAATTACATTGGCAAATTTTTATGTAGGTACCACGCATGTAAATTCGCATGCAGCAGCTAGTCAAATAAAACACAATTTAAGATTTTGCATGTACTACATACTTTAGATCCATCTTATAAACACACAATGGTGGCTATTTGGTTGGTTTATTTCTAAAATTAGGAATTGTCTAAAATATATTTAGTTAGTCATAGCATTTGTAAAACCTATTCGGTTGGTACCATCTAACTACATTAGGAACGCTTAATTAGGTTAGATAAAATTAAATTAGTATAAGTTGGTAGCAGCAGAATATCAAGTTTCATTTGACACTTCTAAACCTAATTTTAGCTAAAATTAGTTAGGTTGGTGCCAACAGAATTGAGGCCAATAGCTAATTTATTAAATATGTTGCTATCTCTATTCTTTAACATGAGAATGACAAGGACAGAGCATAAATAAGCGCCCCGCCAGCTAATTATGTGAATATCAGATACAGAGTTTATCTTCACTGCATTACCTGGTAATGGATTTCCATATTTATCATAGTAGGCTTTAGGTCCATTTTCGTACAAATCGTCCCAATACTTCCGATCCGCCACAGACAGGTATGGACCGGGAGGTTTGTCCCAATGGGGGATGTAGTCTGGGGGAGGGGGAGTTATTGCTTTGACTGGCCAAGGGCTGTTGCTGATAGGTGGGGATGGAGTGTCGCGCCATGGTCTGTGAGGTCTAGGTGGATCTGTGATACAAAATTATACAAGTAAACAATCGATTTAGTGAAGTATACAACAATAATTTAATAAAGTATACAAAGATAATTTAGTGACGTATACAAAGATAATTTAGTGACGTAAACAAAGATAATTTAGTGACGTATACAAAGATTATTTCGTTAATTAACATGTGGCAAATTAAGAGATTATAGACAGCTTAAACCAGATAGGTATTGGTTTGATTCTCGCTGTAGAACAATAAATAAATAAAATAATATTACCCCTATGCCCTTGTGAAGGGTGTGGCACGTTATGATGGTGGTATGGATAGTATTTCTCACTGCACGGTCTCCATTGGTCTTGTTTATGTCCTACGTAACACCTGAAAAGGGGTCAAACCATTATAAGCTAGTTGTAGTATAATTGTAGTACAATTATAGTTGAAGCTAGTCAGCTTTGTGTGCCAGAGAGTAAAACCAGGTTTCGTTCAGAATGCTTGCTTTTATTTGCAAATACCTGGATGCGCACATCGCACCAACAATCCCTTATCAATAGAGTACAGTGAAGTGATAATATATTGATTGTTATGAGACGTTTAAATGTTACTTGGATGTGTAAAATAAGTTTTACTTTAACTTTTTTTTTATAATTCTTGTATTGGAATTTTTTAATAGTATAGTATAGTATTATTCATGTTCTTGTACTCATTTTGTACGCTAGGTTGTGTAAATTTTTCTAATATTAATATTTTTTTAATTGTATAATGTAATAATAATAATAAAACATTTATTTTGCGCCACATAAAGTTATACATAGGTTACAAAATAATAATTATTAAGCTACAGCAAAAAAGCACACCACTCAGCAAAATTTCACAGTGGCGTATCGTATACGCCATTGCGATGCTGATCTTCCGTGATGCCTGAGCTATATGTCTATATCGAACGAAATTGAATGACACTGTCATTCAATTTCAAATTCACAGAGCTTCTATTATGGGTACCATAATACGCGGGTATTATGGTACCCATAATAGAAGCTCTGCTCACTTTGGGGTCAGATGGTTGATATACTACTTATACACTTTTTTTGTAAATAAATACATATACTTGTATGATACATACAAGTATATGTATATGTATATGCAGATCATTGCTTCTTCGAAGTGTCGAAAATTCCATGGAGATAGTTTGATAAAACACTAGCGGAACTAGTATCTTACCTTGAGGGACACCATGTATACATTTCAAAATCTAAGTCACGTGTATTATATAATGACAATCCGTAACGTTTTTAGTTGAGAATGCAGATTTATAGAGCTAAGAAATCCTTAACATAAAGAGCAATTTTTTTGTTCTACAAAATTTTTGACAAATTTACGAAGTTAAGATGAAATTACTAGCGAAGTTCACGGAGTGGCCGCCGCGATAGCTGTGACGTCACAGGAACGGTCACCGCCAGTTATCGAATCGTGAAGTAAGAGGGCACCGTCCCACTGACGTCACACGAACCCTCGTACATTCATTTTACCGGCAGGAACGGCATAATGTTTATTACTTAATATCTTCGTAAGTAACGGTCCGATTTGGATAATTCAAAATTCAAAAAGATATATCATTCTTATGTCATAAAGAATACTAAGTCTATATAAATTTGCTTAATTTTACTGATACTCATTGCATTCATAACCAAAATCACGGTTAATGCATTGACCATTGATGTTCTTACCATGGTTTGTGGAATCCTTCGCTATAACCACATCTATGGGTTGGTGCACAGCAATAATCCCATGATCCTGAAATAAACTAATGTATTGAAAGAAAGTGCAATGTCATCAAGAGAGCACTACTGCAAGATAGCCCGTGCCCCATCCAACACAAATAGAAAAGAATAGAATATATCTTTAATACACCTAAAATAAAACAAAATATATCCATTTATTTAAAGTACAAGTATTTAAGTGGTACAAATGGGCGGCCATATTGCTTGAGAGCGATCTCTTCCTGGCAACCTTTGGATGGAAAGGATTGTATAAATTAGACGGACGGCGCGGCGTACATTAAACTATTTGCTAATAACCTATAAATTATGTAACTAAATACTAAAACATACACATAAATAAAAATAAATACATAAAACATACAAACTAAATATATATCTATGAGAGTGATGTGAGATAATGATAGTATACCAAGTTTTTAAATATTGTAGAGCATTTTCTTAGTAACAGAAATCCATAACTGGAATGTCAGAAGAAATAGATAGAAAGAAATAAATTCGATAACTGGTTGTGCATTAACAAACTGTTTACAAATAAATAATAAATAAAGTACATTTTATTTTTTAAAAAGAAATGCCGAAATACCCTAGAAATATTGGTTTTTATTATAATCACAAATCATCGAACTTAGATTAAGCACTACGGTCACTGCACTGCGAGCACTACTAATACGTCCGTCGCACCCGAGCGCCAATACAAAAGTGTGCTGATCACGCTATCCCCACCCGTTGTGTCACGCGATGGCCCCGCCCTCTCGCCTGATATTTTCTCTTACACTAGAAAGATCTGGTACTAATACCAATAAATTATATATGACTTGATTGTAAGTTAGGTGCATACCAATTTCTCCCCCTTCCGGTTCACAGGCCCAATGCCCCACTATCTGATTCTCGGCACAGGTGGTCCCAGCTCGACAAGGGAACCCTGATACAGTGTAGTGACGCCATGACGCTTCCACTGAAAATATTACAATTCTATTTCTTCCTGGAGCTGGGCAAATGTGAGCAGAAGCTCCTGGTTTGTTTGGTGACAGAACCTAGTTTACCATCCTTTCCAAGTCTATAAGGGACTGGTATGTCAGCTCAGTATGTAGTAGCTCTGCCTTTTGCGCTTTAGGATGGGAGTTCGATTCTCTCGTAGGATAAACAATTATGTGATAAACATAGGTATTTGTTCAGTCTGGGTGTTATAAAGTATCATAATGTATGTACTATAGTCATCTGATGGCCATAATACCTTAGTTTGGGGCTATAATATGGTATTGTGCATTGTCTACCAAAATGTATTATTTTAACTTATGCTTTTCATTTGTGATCTCTCGCAAGTCGGGGAATTTACGTTTTTCAAGGGCTTTTGGCCAAACGGAAAATCGGTGATGATTTGATTGGTTGATGGATAAAAACTTGCGAACAATGCGATAAGTGTTTAGGTTGACCGCTTTTTGGAGTTGTTTGAAAATGAGTTTGTGGATATCGAGGGCTTCTAAACTATTATGTAAGGTGTATGGGATGACGCCTGTTATTATTATAATACCAGTAGGTATTACCAGGTAGGATAGTAGGTAGGTATACCAGTATTCTGTTACCAAACAAACCAAAAAACTAATTTTCATCGGGAAATTAGCTGATGAATGCTACTAACAGATAGATTGTCAGTCAATCAGTCCGTCGATCCGAGAACCAGACAATCACTGAACGATCTAATACATTGCCAACAATGTTTTTTACTATAAATTAACATTAGTGAAAATATTGTGTTAATTACAAACAAATCAATGTGCATTTGATTTATAAGCAATAAACATGAATTATAAATATGTAAATAAATTGTTTTAAAAGTTTTATACCTCAAGATCACAAAAATGAAAGTGTACGATTGGGGAAGAGACGATCTCATGTTATGGACTTGGTTAGTGACAAAATGAGATGTGATACGTACGTTATGTATCTACAACTATCTATATATGTATATCTACTATATCAGTGCTTTATCTAAGCTACAGTACATAATAATACAATAAGAGTTTTACAAAAAATCAACTTTGCGACCTGGAAAAAAAGACAGTCAATTAGCACAATAATAAAGAAATACAGCTTTATTATAAATAATAGTTCAAATATTGAAAAATTTCGAACCCACGACCTTTAGATTAATAAGTGGGTTCGGAAATTACTAAACTAGGTGTAATATTTTTAAGTACTTTCTCAGAGACCTTCAACGGAAACAAAGTCGGATGTCTCTTTAGGATAGAAAATTGATACTAAAAAACCATTAAAGGTCTCTGAGTATAGCAGTATGTTACTTACATGGTCCATTTTCTCTGTCACCCTGAAACACTGGTTTCTGAGGTCTTTGAGGTCTCCCATTTGGCAGATATCCAGGTTTGACTCCCGGTCTCAAACCTGGCCTGAAACCCGAATCAGGTTTCGGATATATCTCCGTCGGTCTAAAAGGTCTGTCCGGCTCGGGCCTGTAACCTGGAGATTCAGGTCTGTAAACAGGCCTGGATTCGGGTATGTAACCTGGTGTCGGTCCTGGGTTGTAACCCGGTCGGTAAGGTTCTGGGTCAGGGTATTCAGGTTTGTAGGGTATGATAACATCCGGAGGTTTAAAGTTAGGGTTGCTTAAAGGTGGTCTAAAACCGGGTCTGTATATCTCAGGGTCAGGTCTGTAAGGTCTGTCAGGTTGGGATAAAAAGGGTCTTGGGGTTTTATAGGTTTCGATGGGGTAGTTTTTGTCAGGAGCAGAGGGACCGGTGATTTCATAGGTAGGTTTGTATGGGTCAGGGTCAGAGTATAGTTTGTAGGCTCCGTCAGGTCCGTTGGGCCCGCTTGGTCCACTCGGTGGTCCGGAGTCAGGGATGTACGGTATCGCTGAAATATAAAACAATAAATATTGTTATTTTGGTATCAATTTCCGAAATCTAGTTACTACTCCTTCATATCAGTGGTCTGCTCTATGGATGGAGTTAATAGGCGAATAAGGCCTCTGTCATGGCTTTTTTATAGTCTAATGGTGTTTAAATACAGCCCTTGATTCCAACCAATCGGCAATTGTTTCAAAATTACAACGATTTATCTAAAAAGACCAGACTTATAAACAACCCATTCACAAAACTTCTGGTACTTATTTATTGCAGATATGGGACTTGAAATGCTTAACATTAGACGAGCCGTAAGCCTGTTTGCTTTTCAAATATATAAAAAAACACCGAATCAAGAAGAAGAAGATGAGAAATAAAGGAGAATAAACAATTGTAATATCATGTCCAGAGCAATTTGGACGCAATTGAGTTCAGAATTCAAGGATATCTTAAACTGCTACTGGTTGCAGGTAGGTATTAATAATAGTTTACCTGGTGCAGGATCAGGTAGATATCCCGGACCAGACGAAGGTCCAGAAGGTCCAGATCCGTGGAAATGACTATGCCCTTCACTAGATGGCGGAACGATCGGATGGGGTAACTCTGAAGAGTGCTCCCTGAAACAATTCAATTTTAAATCTAAACAACTTTTTTAATAAATACCACCACGAGGTTTACTTTAAATCACAGATTAGTTGAATTTTTGTTCCAATTCTTCTTATTTTAAGTTTGAAAATAATTGTCAAAAAACTCGTGTTGTTCCCAATGCTTTTTTGTGTGATTCATCTTATATCTACCTACCGTATCTACGCAAAATAATAATGAACTTATAAAAGGTACCTGATATCTATAGACATTGCAAATCTATCAGTTAGGTGTCAGATTAGAGCAACATGAGGCCATGCATTATTATCAACAATTTTAAATTAAATTTCTTCATAAGGTTACTATCAATGTAAGCTTTAGACTGTTAAATAGGTAATTTAGTTGCATTTTTAAGAAGTTTCCACCATTTGAGTCGTCTTACATACGATGGATTTATGATCCTTCTTATCTACCTACCATATCTACGAAAATTAGATTGATGAATCTAGCGTGGTTCCGATAAAATGAAGTCAGACTCAAAATACTTAAAAGTGAATGGTATGTCATATTGTCGCATATACTGTCTAAATATCACAACTCCGAGTTTTTTCATCTACTACTATACCAGAATACCAAAGGATAATTTGACTTATCCTAATTTAGTTTTATCTAACATAATTAAGCGTTCCTTATTTAGTTAGATGGTACCAACCGAATAGGTTTTACAAATGCTACGACTAACTAAATATATTTTAGATAATTCCTAATTTTAGAAATGAACCAACCGAATTGCCACCGACTTCCGCTAATTTTCGCTTCCGACTAATCCAGAATAATTTTAAGATCCAATGTCTTAAAAATTTTCTGGATTAGTCGGAAGCACACTGGTTCTTTTACCCCCATGTTTAAGGCACTCGGTTTGTACATATTGATTAGCTTCTTCAGCATTTATAATTTAAAGATGTCAAATGCGAACAGGCGGTCGTCCATAGAAAGTTCACAATCAGTTACTTGTTAGATTATTAACAGATCAATATTTGAGTCGTCAGTCATTACAAACTAGTTTTTACTCGGTCATTCTATGACAGATTATTAAATCACACGTGCTGTAACTTGCTTAGTCGTTCCTAATAGATTAACTAAGTCAAACAACATACAGCGCTGTCATCATCAGCATTGATAGTTATTTGCCTATACAACAAAACGTTATCATTGTTTGATATGCATGTTAGATTCGTTTATTATTGATAGCTTTGAAGACTGAACTACTCGAATTTGAATCTTACTATGGTTTGATTAGTGTGTTTCTTTCAAGTGCATTTCCAAATGTACATAATGAAAAGTTACCACCATCGCTGTTTTTGTCGTAAGATCCTACATCAATTGCTACGAATTTATATTCAGGGTCAACTGCGTCTAACAAAACAATCGAAAAATGTTTTATATAGTTAAAAAATAGCGATTGGGAGGTGATATAATATTTACATCTAGTTCTGTTACTTCAAGTACACCATAGTATGAGATATCTCAGATATCTTTATCTGCTGTTTTATCTGCTGTTCTGGTGACTTACGAGCGGTTAAAGCAGTTGTTTTTGACTAACACTCTGAGCAACTAGCTCGTATTATCTTACTAATTGACCATGTCTATTTAGAAGCTACACCGGCGAATATATTGATTCCTTGGTCTTCCTTGGACACTATTACTACTATTTTCGTATTAATCAGTGGCCAACTCTGGTCACGGAGTAAATAGGCCACCTAGAAGCCTCGATTATGGCCAAAGGTCTATTTAAAAGCCAGCTCCAATAGCTTAACTTGCTCTCCAAAACACGGAAGTGTTCAGATGAAATCAGTGGTCACCCATTCAGGTACTAAACTTGCAGAGCGTTATTTAACTTCATTTTATTGATCTGTTATGAATGACTGATTTGTACTTACTCGCCGTGTACCTTCCTCCAGCATTTGGAGTTGAAGAGATCGAATGCAAACAGCCAGTCGTCAATAGAATGGACATAGTCAGTGCCTCGTTGAAGATCGAACAGACGAATTTCGGATAGTAGGCAGTTGTCAGATGATGGAGATGCATTATTACTGAAATATAGAAATCACAGCTGAGAAGATGAAAAATATAAATATATATAAACATTCATTAAAAACTTGACAAAAGAATAAAACGAAGGAGTAAAATGTTACTTGAAGCTGTATAAATCTTCTGGAATAGATACAAAAGCTCGTTACACGCTATAAACGCAAGAGCGCAATACGTGGTGGCTCGTTAATTATTGTAAAAAATAACTTAAAATGCAAGGAGCGTAAAGATATTAGAAATCTTTCTATTGAAAGAATTATTGAGGTGTCGTGTGTCGAGCTGGAGCGGCATGTCGTCGTGAGCGTTTACCGTCCTCCCAATGCTGATTTTGGGTTATATGAATGCACTATGGAAGAAGTGTTGCAAAAAATAGCTTGTGATAAGATCATAATAGTTTGTGGTGATTTTAATATAAATATTCCGATTGATCCATTATCTGAAAGACTTTTAAACTTATTTAAGTGTTTCAATTTAAGTCCTCTTTTTGATGAACCTACAAGAGTGACACTAACAACAGCCACTTGTCTAGATAACATTTATTGCAGTTGCACACCAGTTCATAAGTGTGTACTAAAACATTTTAGTTCTGACCATTACGGTCACTGCGCCACCTTTTCTTGTGATCGTATAGTTGAAGCTCAGAACTTTACTCACCGACCTATTACAGAGAGCCGCATCAAAACATTTCAAAGTAGAATTGAACACAAAGTTTCCCTTGTACCATGCATCGATGATCCAAATGATCTTTTCACCACATTGTCTAATTTGATAATTAAAGAACATGCTGATATATTTACAGTAAAAACATGCAAAACAAAAAATTGTGCTATGTTTGTCGACTGGGCTACACCGGGTATTTATAGAAGTAGGAATACATTGTATGAATTATATGCTACCAGAGAGACAATGTTAGATGATCCAGTTTTTATCTTATATGTTAGGAATTACTCAAAAGTATACAAAAAAGTTTGTCATGCGGCTAAGTCACTGTTTTTGAGAAAAATAATAGAAAATTCAACAAATAAAATAAAAGCAACTTGGAAATTAATTAATATTGAAACAGGTAAATCAAGGGCTCGCAATATACAGTTCAAATTAAATATAAATGGTACAATTTTGACAAAGGAACAGGATGTTGCGAATGCATTTGATAGTTTTTTCTCAGATATACCAAAAATAGTGACCAAATCGTTAAACTCTTCAGCCTCCAGAGCTTCCGTTCTATTAGAATCTAGTGTTGCAAAATGTAAGAATGAGTTTAGTTTTAGCTACATTAACGAGGCTAGTATTGTAAAAGCGTTCAAGTTAATTAATATAAAAAATACAGAAGATCTTTGGGGAATGTCTACAAAGGTGCTGGGTGTCATTATCTTAGATATTGCACCATGTTTAGCTTATATTTTTAATAGATGTATCGACGAGGGAGTTTTTCCCGATCTCATGAAACACAGTAAACTCATTCCTATGTTTAAGTCTGGAAGTGAAAGTGATCTCGCTAATTATAGACCGATATCGATATTACCTGCTTTAAGTAAAATCTTTGAAAAAATAATTCTTAATCAGTTATTATACCACTTTAACGTTAACGGCCTGCTACATAGTAATCAATACGGATTTACTAAAGGTCGATCAACAGCTGATGCAGGTATAGCGCTCTTAAAGCATATATTTGAGGCCTGGGAGAAGTCACAGGATGCAGTTGGGGTATTCTGCGATCTATCTAAGGCCTTTGACTGTGTGAGTCATGCAACCCTAATCACAAAGTTAAAATATTATGGCATTAAAAACCGGGCGATTGACCTCATACAGTCTTATCTATCCAATAGAGTCCAGAAAGTAGACGTGGGTGGTGAGAGGTCTTTGGGATCAATTATTGATATAGGGGTACCTCAGGGATCGATACTAGGCCCTTTTTTATTCCTAGTATACGTTAATGATTTACCTTTTTTTGTAAAAAATATTTGTGATATAGTTTTATTTGCAGACGATACGTCTTTAATTTTTAAAGTTGATAGAGGTAAAACCAGTATATGCGATAACGTAAATGAATCCTTATCGTTAGTTCTTAACTGGTTCACTGTAAATAACCTTTTGCTTAATTCCAAAAAAACTAAATGTATCAAATTCACTTTGCCAAATGTTATTCATAGCCCGTCCAACATTGAAATAAATGGAGAGGCAATGAATCTTGTAAATTCCACGATTTTCCTAGGTCTTAATATTGATTCAAAACTACAGTGGGGACCACAAATTGAAACGCTTGCTGGTAGGCTTAGTTCCGCTGCATATGCAGTTCGTGCGATACGGTGGCTTACTGATGAAGCTACAGCTAGACTAGTTTATTTCAGTTACTTCCATAGTGTTATGTCATACGGCATCATTCTCTGGGGGAAAGCAGCTGATATTGGTAAAATATTTGTAATTCAAAAAAGGGCAATACGTGCCATTTATAAAATGAAACCACGAGAATCTTTGAGAGAAATATTCAAAGAAATTAATATTCTCACAATAGCTTCACAATATATATATGAAAATTTGTTATATACACATAAAAATAGAGATGGGATTCAGCAAAATAGTGACCTTCATAAAATGAACCCTAGGAATAAACATAAATTATACATCCCTAGGTTTCGACTAGAAAAAGTTAATAAGTCATTTATGGGGAACACGGTGCGCTTCTATAATAAGCTTCCTGAAAATGCTACTAAACTACCTATTAAGAAATTTAAAGCATACATTAAAGGTAGTCTTTTGAAGAAAGCTTATTATAATATAGATGACTATATTATTGATAAGAATGCATGGCCTCATGTCGCTCTGCCGTCAGACAGTTAACCGACACACTTGAAATGTATAAACTCTCTTGTATTAGTATTTCGTAGTTAAGGTAGTTATAAGATGGATCATATAAAAAAGCGCTAGGACCAAGACGAGTTTCTTGCCAATTCTTCTCGAGCTTGGGTTAGGATGAATTGGCACCTAAATTCACCTAGTATGTAAGACGTTTCAAAGTGATCCTTGTGATTGTATTGAATAAATCATCTTTTGACTTTGACTTTGACTTTGACTGAAAAAAAAATTGTAATGTCGTTGTGGCGCAGGAGTTGATGCTCCTTTCAATCTAAATATCCAAAGGGGTTAGAGGACATGTGTCAAATGCACGAAAAGAACCTTTGAGACACACTTTAACCCTTTCACCACACTGGTTCGAAATAACTTGCAACACGATAAGAAGAAGAAGAAAGGAAGAAAGAAAGAAAGAATTACATTTATTTTGCACACACTCAAAGTAAACAAATTACCGCGCACATATAATATGAACAACTAGGTCTCTCAGCATATATGCTACTTTCAAACACAGTAACACAGCGCTTTAAAGACTTACTTATAAGAAAAGCTCAGGCAGCGAAAGGGCGCTTCGGTGCACGCAGTGCCACACGTCTGCTCGTCCTTTACTCGCGCTTGGCCCCGAATGGCAGCACCTGTCAGTTTAGCTGCCTTGTCGTACTGTAGATAGCATTCTAGAAATGACAATTCTGATTAAGTATCTTCTCCTAGTAGCTGCAGATAGAATAAACCAATAAATCAATCAATAAAGACGATTTAAAGTAGTCCTTGTGATTGTATTGAATAAAACTGATTTGTCATTGACTTGGTCATCCCAAGGTGGTATTATCATTATTAGGTGGTAGGAATGTTCAGCTTGCGTATCTACACTGCAGTACAAAATTATTCCGTCTGCAAGTGGTTGTAGAGTACAAGATAACCACTTACCATCTGCTGGGTCGTATGCTTGACTGACCGCTTGGTTGTATACACCAATATACGCCTGTTGTATACATAGTCTAGGCTACATTACACAAATAAGAGCTAGAACCAAGGCAAGATTTTGGCCTGGTTTTTCTTAGACTTAAAAAGAATGGGTGCCTAAATTCTCTGTAAGACTACCGAAACAGGCAATAGGAAAAATACCCGTTAATAAAACAATGTGGATCAAAATCAAAAGCTGATGGAAAGTTAGAATGGATGCAAAAGCAGATACTAACCGCCATTTTGCGTGTCGTCATACACTGCTGGCTCACAACCACGTCCGTAGTTCCCGCGCGCGTATAACTCGTGCCCTGATGTGTCGGAGCGCGATAGTCTCGTGGTTGGAGAAGATGTTAGGATGCAGTTGTGGATATCCTCATCGCCTATTGTTGGTGAGTCGAATCTTGAAGAAACATTATAAAAACAATATAAAACTAGTAGCTCTGTGAGCTGTAGAATTGTAGAATTGTTGGGATACCTCCGTGGGAATTATGTAAGCCGATCTTTCGGAAGCTAAAACTGTTAACATTGCCCAGCTTGTATATTTTAGAGGCAGCTAAGTTTGTTAAAGAACAACCGAATTTCTTTACAAGAGCTCGTGACATATATCACAGATGTGTAAGAAACCCTGAGAGAATTGTTCTTTCAAGAGTGCCTAGAAGTGCCTTATATAAAAAAAGTTCTTTTGCAATGTGTGGACAAATATTTAACAAAATTCCTGCCGAAATAAAGGACTTGCCAATAAGGCTTTTTTAAAAAAATAAAATTGAGGCTTTATGACAGAACTTTTTATACTGTTAATGAATTTTTTGAAAACTAATGTATATAATTTACTAATGCTAACATACAATACTATAATTGAATGTAATGTTATATAGTTAAATTTAATGTTTTGAAAACATTGAAATTTATATGCCAATGTTCTTTGGTGAAATATGTGAACTTACTGTGTATGACTCAATATCTATTACCTACCATATTTCTTGCAAATAAATTATCTCTATCTCTATCTCTATCTCTATCTCTATCTCTATCTCTATCTCTATCTCTATCTCTATCTCTATCTCTATTTCTATCTCTATCTCTATCTCTATCTCTATCTCTATCTCTATCTCTATCTCTATCTCTATCTCTACCTCTACCTCTACCTCTACCTCTACCTCTACCTCTACCTCTACCTCTACCTCTACCTCTACCTCTACCTCTACCTCTATCTCTATCTCTATCTCTATCTCTATCTCTATCTCTATCTCTATCTCTATCTCTATCTCTATCTCTATCTCTATCTCTATCTCTATCTCTATCTCTATCTCTATCTCTATCTCTATCTCTATCTCTATCTCTATCTCTATCTCTATCTCTATCTCTATCTCTATCTCTATCTCTATCTCTATCTCTATCTCTATCTCTATCTCTATCTCTATCTCTATCTCTATCTCTATCTCTATCTCTATCTCTATCTCTATCTCTATCTCTATTTCTATTTCTATTTCTATTTCTAGCGCTACCTCGCGCACATTTTTCGAAATAACTCAAATATAACTTTTTTTTACATTTTAAACCCCCTAATATCTCCGCCATTTTGAAAAATTTCCAAAAAACTGAATTGACAAAAAAATTATACATTGTTATAAAACCTGCTTACTAAATTTCACGAGAATCGGTTGAGAAATAAGACCGGAAGTTTACACTCAATAGTTTACACCTTTATTCAAATTTAAATAGAGAACACTCAGTCGATTTGTTACTGTTTGTATAATTTTGGCGCCATTTAGTGCTGTAAAAGATTAAGTGATTGCTTTTTATGAAAAAACAATAGGAAAAAATAAAAGTTGTGATAACTCTATAAGGGAAGTAATAATAAAACTTCGCCGAAAGAATTGGTCTTATAAAAAGATAGCCATAGCCATAAACATCTGCAATGTTCAAAACGATGGTTTTCCACGCTGTAAAGCATTTTGCTGCGTATCAAACTACTTCGAATGTTCCACGTGTACCTAAACAGAGAAAAACAACTCCTCGAGATGACCGAAACATCGTTCGTATGGCAAAACAAAATCCTTTTAAAGGGTCCAATGAGCTGAGAAAACAATATTTTGGTGAAAACAACCCTTCAGCAATCTCAACACGAACTATTCGAAGACGTTTGGAAGAAGAAAAATTGCACGGTAGAAAGCAAGAAAGGTACCAATGTTGAAACTTTGCCACAGACAAGCCCGGCTTGCATTTGCTAGAAAGTATGAAAACTGGTTCATTTTTAGAACTTAAGAGGTAGACTAAATAGTAATGTCCAGTTATCTTCTATATCTATAAAAGGCGATATGTGTATGTTCCCTATAGACTCCGAAACGGCGGTACCAATTTCGATGAATTTTTTAGAAAATCTTCTGATTGGCCTAGCGGGTGATCCTGTGAGTCGGGTGATCGGTATGGATATAGATTGTATCTTAGGAACGGACATATGCTACTTGTTATGTATGTACTATGCGTGCAAAGCCGTGGGCAGAAGCTAGTATGTCATATTTGAATAAGTAATTAGTGACCCAAGAGCTGACTCCTATCTGGCTCAGCGTATTAGCATTGCCATTCAACGTGGCAATGCCGCCAGTGTCTAGGGTCGCTGCCCTATTATTTTGTACATTTCTGTAGTTATTTTTGTAAATAAATGAAGTAATTAGTATATTACCTAAAGCTAAATCCTCTACAGAAGAACCCTTGTGCTCGGATACATTCCGCCTCACACGCCCCCAGTCCAGCAACAGTTAGCGTTGCTTTGACAGCGCTACCACTTACAGCTGTATCTGAACGAACGTGCCAGAAACATTCTGAAATAAATAATAAATATTAGTGTATAATGCACACAACACCATCTAGCCACAAACTAAGCATAGCTTGTATTATGGTGACTAGATGACTGATAGAATCTTTATCTAGTATATATTAATACGTGAAGCAAAAACTTTGTACCCCATTTTACAAAAATTGCGCGGACGAAGTATGAAATTTCGCGCACTATAGTTTATACTGGGTGGAATTTTGTAATGCCACCTGAAGGGAAAGTACTCTTAATACCGAAGATTTGATTTGAAATTTGACTCAAAGAAAACATTCCTTTATTTTTGAATAGAATGAAAACTGCATTCAAAGATTTTCCAAAATTCGCTTGCCCCAGGAATCGAACCAAAATTTGTAAAAATTACACCCTGTACTTTTGTTGCATTAATCGTTAGGATCAATTATAAGGATCTCTAAGAAACATGATAAATTAAATGAAAAGAAAACAATGAAATCTGGACTTATAAATTTAATGAGACAAGTTAAAGCTCTTTAACTCAAAGATCCATCTGTTTACTTATGTTAGTAATTAATTCAAAATTCAAAAATTGCATTTTTTGAGTAACTTTGTATGGTTTGACGAAACCAACTTCAGCAATAACGGCCTGTACAATCGCCGCAATAACCACTATTGGTCTCGAGTGAATCCTGTTCGTGTTCATGAAACTAACAATCAAGTAAGATTTTCTTTCAACGTTTAGTGCGGAATTATGAGAAATATGCTTGTGTTAGTCCACGCGTACGAAGGTCATTCAAACACTGTCAAGTATCTTGAAATACTGCATCTCTTAAGCAAAGAGTTAAATGGTTTCATATGTGAAAAATCTAATTTACATTAAATCGAGTTGAGTGAGAGTTGAAGTTCAGAATAATATTTATAATATTCACCACAACACGTTATTAAAGGTTAATAGAAATGAATTCGTTAGAACACATAAGTGTATTCAAGAAAAGCAGCTGACAGACTAGTCAAATCTTAAAGTCTGAACAATCTTATTTTGTTAACACTAAAGTCTAAATTAAAGTAACTTTTTAAATGACACTTCTTCAAATTTACCAAATTTACGTGTTTTACCTCAATTTAAACGCTAAATAGTTTATTAAAACCTCGGAAAAACAATTCAGTAGAAGAACAAAATGACAACTTGAAACCTATTTTAAATCTGTTATTTAAAAATGTTATTCCATTTTGGACTCTGTTCTAAGCAAAATAAGATTCTTCGGATTTTATGTTCGGATACTAGTCCGACAAAACAACATAATTACCACAATTAGCTGTATTGTTTAAATCTATTGCCATCCTTGTTCATTGATATGCCAATGACAAGAACAGATAATTTAACGCCACGCCAGCTAATTATTTGGTTATAAGAGTGGGGATAAACTAGAGGAAAACCTCAAGCTTTGCTTGCATAAACTCTGTCGTCGAAGTTTTTCGGAATGATTCAGATTCAGATTCAGATATTTATTTCACCATAATCGTTACATTGCATAACATTGGCATGCCAAAGAAAAAAAAACAATGTCACATAAAAAAAAACAATCAATAACAAGACTTAATCTTAAAATTATGTACAGATAAGTATAGTTAGTTGGTACAGCTATATTTTATAGGCGATTGGCAGTTGGCAAGGTTCTATGTATGCAAATCAGAAAATGAACAGCTCATGTATTCGCTGATGTTGTAAAATGGGTGACACTCAAAAAATATTTTTATTTTCCTTTTGGAGTCGTTTAGGGGTAGTCGTGTTATTGTAAAGGCAACTTATTATAGAGTACGAGCTTTAGACATTCACCTTGTTTAAATGTTTTACTAATCGAGTCCTCAGTACATGTAGTTTCTCTTTATTGCGAGTGTTAAAATTGTGAATGTGCATTGTCATTGGGAATTCAGCTTTTTTCGAATGTATTTCTAAGAGGGAATTCATAATAAACAGAAATGAAACGAAGAATGTGCGAGCTGCGAGCAACTGTGAGCAAGTGTTGGCAAACAGACAGACATAGCTTAACTATTAGAGTTCCTTGAGGACTTAGGAACCTTAAAAAAATAAAATATATTAACCCCAGGCCGCAAAGAGTTTCTGGGAAGTCACGTTCCAAGCTATTGCGGTCGATCTCATTAAAAGTCACAGTTTCATTTTCGGGCACATGCTTACTTAATTTATACAGGTTTGGATAAAGTATTTTGAATCTTACCACTCTCGACCCAAGGGCTATTACTAGCTACAGCACATCCCTTGTCTTGAGGCATGGCGTAGACGTCAGAGCCGCTATCAGCTGACATTTCCAGACCTCTGTAAGGACGCTCGCTGAGGAAGCAGTTGTCTGTTCCTCTGGATGTAGAATATCTAGAATATCGGAGACGAAATTAAGTTTATTACCAAATTTAGTCTCTTTGTAGATTTTTTTTTAATTTTTTTAATTATGATTTTTTAATAATGGTACCTACCATTATAAAAAAATCGTAATAAAAAAAAAATAAAAAATAATGTTTAGTTTACAGATATGCAAATTAGTTAATCTTGAGGAAATTTAGTTTATCAATAAGAAAATTCAGGTTATTGATAAGAATATTTAGTTTATCGAAAATAAATATAGTTTATCTATAAGAAATTAACTTTATAAGGAAAATTTAGTCAGGAAAACAGAAATGTCTGACTATCGATAGGAAAGTCAGTTTATTGATAAATAAATACAGGTTATCGATAGGAAATTCAGGTTATCAATGAGAAATCTATATATTAATAGAGGCAAAAACTTTGTATATACCCCTTTTTACGAAAATTCCGCGGACGGAGGAGTATGAAATTTCGCACACTTATAGTTTATATAGGGACTGTTAATATATTTTGAAAATTTTGCATAAAAAATACATTAATAATTAATTAATTACGGTCGAATTTCGACCACTAGTTTTAATAAATCCTTAGAAAATTTTGTAAAGCGATATGAAATTCAGTTTACCAATAGGAAATTTAGTTTAGCGATAGGAAATATCAGTTTATCGATAAGAAAATTAAATTCAGTTAACCAACAAGAAAATTGGTTTACTAGTTTTATGAACCCTAAAATAAACCAGTTATAACAGACTCACCTATAACTGTACGATACACATTTGAACTCTCGTTCTTCAAAGCAGGCTGCCTCACATTCGACCACGTTACGAGCTGTGAGCGATCTTCTAATAGCCCCAGACTTTAGGGACATACCTGGACGTCGTCTTGAGAAACATTCTGAAATTATAAAACCACTAGAATAGACACTGATATGAACATACCCTAAAAATTTCAGGTCTCTAGGGTCTGTGGTTGTGGTGGGACAAATGTTTATATGATCTGTATGTATTTGTCTCGAGTCTGGGTGTTTCTATGTATGTAATACAAAAAATATATATAAGTAGTATATCAGTCATGTGGTACTCATAACACAAGCTTTGCTTACTTTGGGGCCAGATGATGTGAGAAATGTCCGGAATTATTTTTTTATTTATCGTTATCTAGGATTCACAATTATTAATCTAGTTTCATCTAATAATGTGTAGATATTTATGCCGAACTTCAACCAATTTGAAGCCAAATTTTGTATCCAACCCGCTTATAACTTATGGATAGTAGGTATGAATAGGTAAATAAAAAACAAAAGACAATACAAACAATTTAAACTAAGTACTACAGTAATTGCAAAAAAAAAGAACATAAGCAAACATTTTTTTTTAGCAAAATAATGTTTTAAAATATGTTTTAAGTTAATTACAAAAAATATTGCTATTATGGGGTTGATAGTCATTCAGTCACAAAGCGCTCGTGGCATAGCAAACGACGCGACGTTAACAGATCAACGAAGACGATCTGCGAGGTCAGTACAGTACCTGGATGGGTGATCGCAGTTGCATTTGAAAACATCTGAACGTTTCGGTGCTTCGAAGATGTTAAACTTTAGATTGAAAAATATTTAGTACTATTCCGCGAATCTATTAAGAAAGAAATTCGTAACGTGTTTCACCTGAGTTGCGAATTTCTTTTGAGGTTGCATGTGTGGATTGTGTGTGCTAACCTTATACTAACGCTTTGCATGGCTTTTCAATAGCGGGCGGGAGAGAGATGCATGCGTCTGCATCGTGTCTAACTCATTGGGAATAGATTGGCGGAATAGTACTTAATATTTTTCCATCTATCTAATGTTTTGTAATGGATTTCCGCAAGCTCACGTCTGAATCACTTATCGACTTTAAACTGTTGGTCCCGGCTTTTCAAAAGTTGGCCCATTGGACCATGACGGAGGCTTACGGGTGGCCTATTACCTCTGTCACAAAAGTTGGCCACTGTCCCATACGAAAGAAGTTGTAGTCTGACACCTAGCCATTTTGTAATTCAGAGAATGTTATGTTATGCCAATTTTTACCATTATTTCCATGGTTTCCACTATTATCATGGGATTCATCCCTCCCTTCCGCGTGAAACCCCCCTTCAGGGTGAAACCCCGCTTCCAAATCCAGATTATTGTTCACCCCTGAATTATTCCATCTACCCCTTTTCCAGGACCCGTAGCCGTATCTATTACTTTTATGGTCTATTCTGATGTCATGGAAATCATTTCTAGACAGACCAAAGTCCATGGTTTTTCCTATAAAGAAAAATGTTTGTTAGACATTATTATAAATTATATAGTGAGAGAAAAAGGTATCTTAAGTTTAGTATACATAAAGAAATGTATAGGTATTGCATAAATCATTATGATGGTTCTCATAGATTTTTTTTTTAATTTGGGGGTTAGATGGTGTTGTGTGAAATATCGACCGGTATATATATTTATTTTTTAGTAAAGAACACATATAAAGTATTTACAAACAGATGAATAGAAGTAAGGTATCAAAAGGTAATATTATCAAAATTTTGTAAAAACTAACATTTGCAAACTATAGAATTACCCCTTTACCCCTTTTTACATTTTAGGGTTTTATTAGAATCATAGCTGCAAACAAAACGTACCCCTTTAAAGGAGAGATGTTTGATAAATCTGTTTTAATTACTAAGAATTACCCCTAAAAAGGGGCAAGCTTTTTAAAAATCCTACCTAATGAGTGATAGTCAAAACTGTGGCTCTTCTTAAAGTCCGAGGGTCGATCGCGACTACTAATCAGACCCCAATGATTAATAGACTTGTGATAGTCGTTTCTATCTTTGTAGTATTGTCCGCCGTAGTTGCCGCCATATTGCCCCCAGTTGTCATTGTCGTCTGTGGTTCTGCTTTGACCTGGAAATATTACATTTTAATGATATACTAGACTATTTTAATTCACATTGTTCCAGGTCTTCAATTTGAAGATATATGCTAGGATTTGGATTTCCATAATTTCAGATTCAGACTGATTTATTCTCGTATTCTTAAGGTTGCCAGGGACTTCCATTTGAGGTTTTATCAGCTAAATTCATCAGATAGGAAGGATAGGAATACATTTTATTTATTTAGGACATACATACAAATAGGTTTAGGTTAGTTGTTTAGTTACTGGGCAAGTTTACATTTAAAAGCTGCTCCAGGCGTTCAGTGAGTAAAAAATTCTACTTGCGTTGTATAAACTGATCTACTTAGAAGCAAAGACCGGTTTATTATACGTTATTATGAGAGCAACGGTGGCTTAGTGGTAGTGACCCTGATTTCCTATTCTAAGTTCATGGGTTCGAATCTGGTCGTGCACCAATCGGTCTTTCTGTTCGAAAAATGTATGCGCGCTATACCAGTACCCTCAAATGGAAAACATCGTGAGGAAACCAGCATGTCGTGGAACCTGATAAGTTTCAAGATTTGTGCCGAGTGCACGAAAGGAGCCTCAGTTATTAAATTTTTCACGATACTTGTTCAAATAACTATTAACACGATAAGAGAGATTATTTAACAAAAACACATACCAATCTGATACGGCACGAAAGCTTCTTCATATCTTCGGTTCCCTTGTCCCCTTCTTCCATCATAAGAGAACCTATCTTCATGGAAACTCTCCCTATGCCCTGCCCAGTCATGTCTATCCCTCCAGCCACTCTGTTCCACTCTATTCGGCCTCTGGTCCACTCTATTCGGCCTTTGGTCCACTCTGTTCGGCCTATAGTCTATTCTCCGATCTCCTTGAGCAGGTTTAGACGATAAAAAACCAGAATGTAATAACCCTGGGCCGCGTAGATTTTCTGGGCAGTTGGGTTCCAAGCTATTACGGTCGATTTCATAGAAGTCATAGTTTTTATCGTCGACAAAGTCACGGTGCTGGTCGAAAGCCTCGATGGGCTTGGTCATTAGCTCACAGAGACCTTTGCCTCGGAAGGATTGGTCGATCCTGAAATTTAAAGCCGTTTTTCTATAATCAATGAGCCGTGAATGTTTGTAGGTGTTCGATTTCAAGGTGTAAGATATAGTTGACATTGACATTAAAGTGATTTAAAGTAGTCTAATGGTAGTGATCCCGCCTTCCGATCCTAAAATCGTGGGTTCGTGCATCGTAGCATTTTTCTATTCGAAAAAATTATAAATGCTATAGCAGTACCTACTCCTAAACGGTGACGGCCGTAGAACGTAAGATGTTCGAAGATATGTGCCAAGTGAATGGAACCTTTGAGGCGCCCTTTAATACTTTCACCACACGAGTTCGAAATAGCTAGTGAAACGATAAGTTTAAAGAAATTAATATTATGACAGTGCCTTGTCAGTATATATACGAAAATTTAATGTATGTGCACAAAAATGTTCATTTATTAAAAAAAAATTGCGATGATCATAGTATTAACACTAGAAATAAAGATAAACTCGCTGTTCCCACTGTTAGGCTCGCTAAAGTTAAAAAGTCTTTTATAGGGCAATGTGTACGCTTCTATAACAAGGTACCAAGCGACGTGTTAGATTTGTCGATTGGCAAATTTAAAAACGTAATTAAACATAAACTCTCTATTGAAGCATATTATAAAATATCTGATTATTTAGAAGACAAAAAAGCTTGGGATGAATCTGCTCCAACTCGACTCGGCATCCGTAACAAAATTGTCAAGGATCATACAAAAAGAGTTAAGACCAGACGAGTTTCTTGCCGGATTCCTGTTGAACTGGGGTTGAAGGAACCGGCACCTAGATTCACTAGCATGTAAGAAGACGATTCAAAGTGGTCCTTGTGATTGTAATGAATAAAGTTATTTTGAATTTTGAATTTTTGAATTTTTAAGGAGAAGAAGACCTTACAAAGAAGTAACAAGCGCTAAATTACCAAAACCAATTCCGATTTCAGGTGGAAACATCGCGAGGCTCTTATCTGCCTTAGAGTATTTTAAGTAAGTTGTTAGTTGCCATACGTCACCAGAGCTGGTGTCTAACTTAATACGCATATGTAGAATAAATTCAAAGTATTGCTTTTTTGATCTCACATTAGGATTTCCTTGTATCATGGGTAATCAAACATTCTTATATCATACCGACTGGCCTTACTAAAGCTTAGTTGGTAGTAGAATGCGTGGCCTCATGGTGCACTGCCTTCAGACAACATCAACTGACAGATTTGAAACGTAAAACCTACTGTAATCCTTATATCCTAATATTATAAATGCGAAAGTAAATCTGTCTGTCTGTCTCGCTTTCACGCCAAAACTACTGAACCGATTTAAATGAAATTTAGTACACGGATAGTCTAAAGCCTGAGAAAGGACATAGGCTACTTTTTATGTAGGTACCATGCGTGCGAAGCCGCGGGCAGCAGCTAGTCTTGTATAAACTAGTCTTGACTTCGCAGTGTAGGTTGTGGGCTCGAGCCTCATCCAGGGCAAATAATTGTATAATGAACGTAGATGATTTTGGGCAACCTCTGTGACGCACTGGGCGAAGGTCCACCAGAGACGCAGAATGTTGCGGGTTAGATTTCCGCCGCGTAGTAAACGTACATAAGTAGTATATCAGTCATGTGGTACCTATAACACAAGCTCTGCTTACTTTGTGACTGAATTATATTATCAATATCTCGCTACTTCAGCGCTACTTCCGTGCCTGGAAGTAGCACATGCTGAGATTAAACCTTTTTAGCCACACTAAAATGTTGATTGTTTTGCGGGAAGGGCTAATTTCTTACGCATACTTAGTTGATTTTTGTTTGTTTATGTGTTTTGTATAAATGTGTATGTGTTTGTTTAAGATTCCCCTTGGGGCCTATTTTTAGTCTGTTTCCGCTCATGTGTTCTCTTTTGTTTTGTGTGTGCTAAATAAATGTTTTTCTTTCTTTCTTTCTTTCTTTCAATATTATTTTTACGAGTAAATATGTTTGTATTTTCGAGTATACTACCATACTTCCATACTAATAAAAGTGTGTCTGTCTGTCTGGCTGTTTGTTTGTTACGTTTTTAGCTAAAATGCTGAATGAATCATAATGTAATTTGGAAGGACATGGCTACTCTAATGTAGGTATCACGCGTGCGAAGCCGCAGCTACAAGTTAGTGTATGTTTAAATAACTGAGTATAAATTGTATTTGGTAGTAGTTGGTAGTAGCTCTGCCTTCTGCGCTGTAGGTTGAGGGTTCGAATCCCTCCCAGGATAACATGTGTGTGCTGAACACAGGTGTTTGTTCTGTGTCGGTGTTATAAAGTATCATTAGTATGCATTTAAAAATATATAGGTATTCTATCAGCCATCTGGTCACAATAACACAAGCTATGCTTAGTTTGGAGTTAGATGGTGTTGTGTGTATTTTCCAATAATATATATATATATATATATATATATATATATATATATATATATATATATATATATTATTTTAGTATTAGTCAAGCTTAGTTTGAGACTATATGGTGTGTTCACTAATCTAAAAATCTCGCGTCACGATTTTTGTCCGGGATAAACAGGAAATATCACAATTTTATGAAATTTGGCTTACTGTTTGTAAATTGGTCAAACTTATAAGACAGAAGTTTTTATCTCGATTAGTAGTAATATTTAGTAATTATCCATTTATAGGTAGAGGAAAAAAATATTTGACCTCAATATTATTATTGCAAATAAGTTCTATAAGTAAAAAAACATGAACAAATTTAATCAATTCTCTGACATTAATAATTTATATACCCGTAGTAAAAACATTTTTTGCCTTGTAAAATCGAATACAGCGCTAATAATGCATAATAGTGTTTTTTTTTATGGTTCCTAAAATTTATGAGATACCAGAGAGCATAAACGATAAACAATTGTAGAGCTTTAAAAATCAGGCACATCTTGTGGAAAAGAGTTATTACAGTATCACCGAGTTCACCGATCTCTTGAACGATGACCTGAGTTACTTGTAAAACAAATATTATAAATTTGCAAAATTTAAGGTAAGATTGTACTGGTACTTTATATAATAATTACTATACTATATTAATATTGTAAACCTATATTCTGACAAATATTGAATTGAATTGAATTGAAAGATTCTAACAGATGGCAGTGTAAGTTAATTTCAACATCTTTTGCTATCTATGTTGGGTAAGCGTATATAGGTTCAACGTATTAGAAGTACTGAGTCACAGAAACTCATGGCCTGGGGGCCGACCGTAGTAGTTTTGAACGTTTGAACCCTAGCTAAACCAAAGCCAAACCAAAGTCAAAACGTTATATTTGACACATTTCGTACAGCGCTAATCACTATAAAGACAACTATTTAGTTCTAATTTGGATTATACGTTGATCATACGTTCCGGGATCGCGTTATTTTTGACAGTGTTTTTAAACGAAAGTTTTTGATTTAGTACGTCCTAGTAATCTGTGCATAGAGTAATACTAGGTAGTTCTATATATGTATAAATTTGTTCGATTGGTAAAATTAACGATTAAATCGTTCGGGAAGAATAGCGCGGTACCATTTTGACATTCATATTAGCCATATCCAAACCATTGCCAAAACCAATCCGTTCAATGGCAATTACGTTGACTAATAGCGCGATCGCTATACTGGTCAGTTAGTATTAATATTTTTTTTATAATTTCCATAAAACATAGGAACAACATAGTATCCAAGTATCAGCACATCTCCAAAGGGACGCGGGTACACAACCTCGCGTCTATCAGGCCATACCATCAGCATTGTTCGATCACCTTGCTTTCGGCTGATAACCAGGGGCGTATTCAACGGAAGTATTTCATTAATAGCTACACACTGAAAGAATTCACAAGTCTGCATTATTGTGAAGATTATCTGATGAGGAATTTCTCACGGTGTGGTCAAGTACTGCGCTTTCGTATAAAGTCAATGGCCAATTATTGACGGAGTTAGTAGCTTGCCCAAAAAACTCCGTCATATCCTAAAAAAATTTAAAAGCCGGGACAGGTTCGAGTGGCCTCTGAATCATATCTTAACTTCCTTTGTTGATCTGAAGCGCGCTCTACAGTCCTGCCAAATCTACACGAGAAGCCAAATACATGAGTATCAAGCGCCTTTTGTGCTGTAGGTTGAGGGTTTGACAAACATTTGTGTGATGAACATAGGTATTTGTTCTATGTCTTGGTGTTACAAAGTATCATAAGTATGTATGTAAATACATACTTATGATACTTTATATACATTATACAAGCTATTGTTAGTTTAGGTCCAGGTGGTGCGTGCATTGTCCACCAATATTTATTGATTTATTGGAACGAAGTTCCTTTTCGCTTGGTACGGACTTGGCGGATAGGGGCTAGGCGAAAAAAAATTAAAAAATTATCAGTCACAAATTTCCGTCCCGAGCTTTCTTTAGTGTAGACGGTTATCCATAGGAATGACATGAACGAATGAATTAGATGAATTGAATAATGTACAATAAAAAAAATATTTTCATAACTCGAAAAAATAATTATTTTAGAAATTTACATTTCTTCAATATATTATAAATATAATATAAATTAATATATTTTTTTATATATAAAGGCAGGTTATAAAAAACAACGCTATTTCTCACTGTTTACAAAGCTGTGACTGTGCCTTTTTGACAAGCGAAGACTTGGTTTGGGGTAATAGATACAGGTTTGTAAATACTCATAATGGTTAGTAAAAATGTTTAGTTTTAGTTAGTTTATCTTGTTGATCGTGCACCCATTACTTGTATCTTGTGTGTGTGTAAAAACAAATGTCGTACCCGAATCAACGGGTTCCCGTGTAGTTTTATGTTTGCACCAAAACCTCTCTACATTCCCGCTATCGTCACTCCACCACGATTTTATTTACAAAAATACCTACAAATTGCCTCCATCTTATTCGAGTACCGTATGGTCTATTGTGCGAACGAGATTATGGATTGCTGTCGGTCTCGACTCAGCGAGACCCGAGAGAGAGACATCTCGACGAGAATGCGGAGGGCGTTTTAGGATCAACTATGTTAGCCATGTGATTCAAGTACAGGTGTAGGTATTTAAAAAAAAACAGCAAACAAGGATACGGCACACCTAATAGTAAGCCGTAACTTGCAATATTTAGAGGCATCGCACGCGCGTTGTTGACGTGTTGTAAATATAGCAAATTTGTCTATTTACGATTCAACACGCCAAATATACGATCAGTTGCGGTTTGATTGCAATCAGAATAGCAATGTTTAATAATTACGTTTTAAAAACTAAAGAACAGACTTAATTTATAAAAAAATACTTACTTTATTTATAACAGAACAACAGACTTAATTTTCATTCGACGACCTCTGTGACGCTGTAGGCTAAAGACCGGCTGAGACGCAAAAGGTTGCGGGTTCGATTCCCGCCGCGAGACAAATGTTTGTATGATCTGCAAGTATTTGTCTCGGCCTGGGTGTTATGTATAATATGTATGTATTTACAAATCAAAAATATATAAGTGGTATATCAGTCATGTGGTACCCATAACACAAGCTCTGCTTACTTTGGGGCCAGATGATGTTGTGTGAAATGTCCGGCATTATTATTGTTATTATTATATGAGCTAACAATAAAGGTTAGATACAGCCCTGTGGTACAAACCAAATAACAATTTACATAAAAGATGATGCGAATCTAAGCGTCACTGTGGCCTTATGACCTGGATATCGCTTGACATAATTGGTGTAAACGCAAGGCCGTGTATTCACGGTGTTGATGTTACTCATGTAAATTTTTGCAGGGCTTCTGATATTTTTTAACCGACTTCAAAAAAAGTTACTCAATTCGATTCGTATATATTTTTTTTATGTGTCGCGAACACATAAAAAAAATATATATACAACTTCGTCGTTTATGAACCGATTTTGATGATTCATTTTTTGTTGGAAAGGAGTTATGTCAAAGGTGGTACTATAAGGAAACCAGGATCTGATGATAGCATCCCAGAGAAATCGAGGGGAACTTTCGAAAATCGTAGTGGCGACTAGTGCGTTTGTTTATTTTTATTAAAGTATTTTAAAGTCCATCTCCATCTGATGATGGAACCGAAAGACAGTCGAGGGAACTCCTCAACGATTTACAGTAATTGCCTGGTGTTTGGGCTTGATTCATTTGTATTGATGAGAACTGTACACCTAGATGGGTTGTGACTGACATTAGGGGTCCGATGATGAAGACGAAGGACAGTCAAGGGAACTCCTCAACGTTTTACAGTAGCTATCTTGTGTATATACATGAAGTTGGTTGTCTTTTTAGTTTTTAAAACGTAATTATAATAACTTGGCTTGTTATAGGAAAACTATTATCTTTATATATTCCTATAAATCTTCTATGCGTGTGTTTATGATTAAACTCCTCCTAAACTGCTGGACCGATTTTCTAAAATACGGCAAAAAAATGTTCACTTTCGAAGGCGCACAGCTTTATAACCAAATACCGTAAATTAAAAGAAAATGTGAGCTCATTCAATGCATTTATAAATATACTTTTACAGCATATTGTTGACACTTCTTTCTAAGATTTCGTGATGCATTGAATGGGTAAATAATAATCCTACTTACCTATACAGTAACCCAGGTGCTCAAACGACCTACTTATTACTAAGTTATATTTACTTTATGTTAATTTTTTTCTCATGTAAACGACAATACTTGTCTTTTTGAGAATAAATTTCTTTAAGCCTATTTTTATGTTTTTTTTGTGTGTTCAAGTGGATTCGAAAAAGGTTAAGTAAATCTAAACCTTTCTCGATTCTTTCTCTTTCGATTCTTCCTTACTCTTTTTCTCAAACCTTTCTTTACATTTTTTTTAAACGCACGGACTAAATCGCGATCGGGAATAGCTAGTAAATTATAATAATTATTTATGGGAATTATATTGTTTGTCAGCATAGTTTAAATTGTCAACAACTTGTATATTATAATTAGGTTACTAATAGATCTATCGCCACGAAATATTTTCATTCTCAGGTAAATAAAAAGTGTCGCCCGGTATGAATTACTAAATTTATGTCATTATGTATCTAAAATAAGAGATGGATTATCAATAAAATGGTTCATTAATGAATAAAAATTTCACCAATGAACTTAATTATTTTTTTTGTAATATCTTGGTATTCAGAATGGTATATCGGTTAGGTTAGGTAGGTTAGGTTAGGTTTTTATTTTTTAATGACCGTTAGCAATTAATTTGATTATATAGTTATCAGTACAAACCTATTAAAATAAACACAAAAATATTACTATATAAATATTACTACTTATATTTTTGTACTTTATAAGTACAAAAATATAAGTAGTTTATATTATATCTTTATGTTTATAATTCTACTGTACGTGTGTATGTCACTGAGCTCCTACTAAACGGCTGGACCGATTTGAATGTTTTTTTTTATATGCGTTTGGGTGGCGCCCTGAATAATTGAGATTCACAAATCAGCCCGGCAGATGGCGCTGCAGTCGGTACAATTAGATATATTTTTTTCTTTTTAAAACGCGCGGATGAAGTCACGAGCGGGACAGCTAGTCGTTAAATATTTTGCGTATTAGTATACAGATGTAGTATGTAGATGTAGGTTTGAACATAGCGAATCTATAAGTGTTCCTTGTGGATTTCCTTGTTCCTGACTCGCCTGACAGCTCAGTTGATAGTATCTCTACCTTCAGCACTAGTTTGAGGGTTTGATTTCAGCCCAGGACACACATTTGTGTAACGAACATAGAGGTTTGATCTATGTCTGAGTGTTATCTAGTATTTTATGTATGTGTTTAAAAATATATAAGTATTCTATCAGTCATCTAGGGCGATTATGGAACTCTTGATACAATCAATGTCTATCAGTTTCGATTAGCAATCGGCATCAATGTCTATCAATTTTGATTAGCGATAGGCATTATTTCAATCAATCATATACGATGTATTTAAATGCTTAGTACGCTAAACACGGTTCCTACCACAATCGTACCTACTTTGTAAATTGGTCGAATTATAGTTTGACAGCAACTTCACATTGTAACTAGCGATAGAAACCGCAGCGATCCGTAATACCAACTCATCAATAGTAACTGAAAGCTATTAGTATCAATGTTTTTATAGTATCAAAGTTTCATAATCGACCCACTGGTCACCACAAGCTATGCTAGTTTGGGGATAGATGGTGTTGTGTGAATTGTCCACTAATATTTTATTATTATTTCTGAACCCTAAAAATTAAGTTACATGCAGACAATACGCATGTTATCTATCAACACCTGTAGTGCAAATAGCCAGACAAATTGAGGCCAGTGCGCATGATCAGGAAATCAAAACAATAGTGTGAACCACCCGTGGGATAGTTACCGCAGGTTCAGATTTACTACGAATTACGCACGCCCATAAAATATGTTTTATAGCCAAATATTATGTTGCACGGGTGGTTAAAGACAGCGCTGTATAGTTACCCGTAAGGTAGCGTAAGGTAACGTAACGTAACGATACGTAGCGTACGTGTAGGAATTAATAAAAGAAAAAAAATTGGTTGTCTGTAAAGTCGGTTTACGGACGATAGTTTTACGTGACAACGTCATAACAAAACAGATAGATGCTCTGTTATCATCTATTTGTTTTGTTATGCGCTCTCGCTCCGATCGTAACGTTACAATGAGCGAAACGGGACAATGAGTCATCCTTTTTCGTGCGTGCAGCCGGCGTTCATTGATTTATTGGACGTTGTCACGTCAAAAAATATTGAAAATCACAAGGATCATTTTGAATTGTCTTTTTATTGAAGTGATAACTTCTTATGGGATGGTAAACCGGTTCGTTACGTAACACGTTACGGCGCCAGTCTGTCTGGCTTCCTTTTCTCCCACGCATACGGCAGCGGTAGGCAGGCTCCTCCTCTCTCACTCTAACCCACAGCGCTAGTTAGATCAGTTTAAGTTATCACTTCTGTCAGGCGTCCCGAGACGCACACGTTTTTTTATGATAGGTGAATCTAGGTGCCGGTTCCTCCTAACTCCAGTTCAAGAAGAATCCGGCAAGAAACTCGTCTGATCTTATCGCTTTATTGTATGATCTTTGCTAATTTTGTTACAGATGCCGAGTCGAGTCGGAGCAGATTCGTCCCAAGCTTTTTTGTCATCAAACGCAATTTTTTTATACCGTATTATGTTATTTGTATGTAATATACATTCGAATGAGCATGAGAATCGGACCTAATCGCATCAAAGCTAAGATTGATACAATAAATAAATAAATATTGATGGACAATGCACACAACACCTTCTAGCCCCAAACCAAGCATCGCTTGTATTATGGATCAGATGACTGATAGAATACCTATATATTTTTAAATACATAGTTATAATACTTTATAACACTCAGACACAGAACATACACCTATGTTCATCACACAAATGTGTATACTGGAAGGGAATCGAACCCGCAACCTACAGCGCACAGCTACTACCAACTAGGCTGACAGGCTAGTCAAAACAATACGCGAAGTTCACGCTTCCGTCAAAAGTAATAAAGTTTTCACAAGCACTTTTGTGCGAATTACTTTAACATTTTTTCGATGCAGAAATTCGGTTAGTAAATATTAATCACTAAAGTGGGGAAACCAAAATATTTACAAAAAAGTTGAATATAGGAAGAATATAGACCGTTTTGTCTACCAATAACACACACCCGCATAGACTTATCTCGTGATCATGGCGCATGCAACTGTGCCGAAATATCGAGAAGCAGTAAAAATTATCTTTAATAGAATAGAATAGACATATATTTGGTGCACACACAAAGAAAAGAAAGTAAAGACAGTAAAAATAAAATAAAACGAAATCATATAACCATAGGCACCCTAGGCAGATGGGTACCCAAACCTTTACCTACTTACAACTAACATACACCCACGATCAACAGTCCCTCCCTGTGTGTGCCCAAATAGATCCAGTCTCAGCTTTATGCCACTCCCATACAAAGTATGAAAGCAGCGCTGGTTTTCAGACTAAACCACGGGGCTGGCATCACGAACGAGATACAATTATATCTTTATTATATACTAGCGACCCGCCCCGGCTTCGCACAGGTGCAATGATGATACTAATTGTACTACAGAATGGTTATCCCTAAGAGATAGCCATCGTGGACTTTTTTGTAGACCTTTTGAGGGTGTACAATACCGTAGTACATTATTTTGATCTATCTCGTAGGGTTCAGCCAGCGTATGCAATGTAAGCGCAAAAAATGTGTTTATTTATGACACCACATAAGAAACCTCTAAAATTATCAGTGTTTCTCTACTATATTATGCATGTTTTATACATATAAACCTTCCTCTAGAATTATTCGATCTAATAATAAAAACCGAATCAAAATCCGTTGCATAGTTTTAAAGATCTAAGCATACATCGAGACAGACAGACAGCGAAAGGCGACTTTGTTTTATACTATGTAATGATTTTCAAATTCAAACTTACCTATAGTTGAAGCTCTCGCAATGAAACCTTTTCTCCCAAGCGCATTCACGTCTGCAGTCTTCGAGTGTGTCGCATGGCACCACCTTTCGCACGAAGCTTCTGAGAGCTCGTCTCCCGGCCAGGACCCGGCGGAAGCATGCTGTAGAAAAAATTACATTATTACTACTGATGAGGATACATAATTGGGTGACTGAGAACTTTTCATTTTGCTTTACATTCCGAAAGAGAGCTCGTCTCCCGGCCAGGATACGGTGGAAACGTGCTGCTGGAAAATTGATCATATTAATATAACTCACATTATTGGATGACTGAGAGCGTTTAGTTTCATGACATATTTCGAAATAAGCTTCTATATAGCTAGTCTCTCGGCCAGGATCCGGCAGAAGCTGCAGGGAAATGGTTCTTATTACTACTGCTGAGGTCACACTGTTGGGTATTTGAAATCTATTTGCAGGGTGCAAAATTGAACCAGAACTCACAGCAGAAAACATATGCTGTAGATAAATAGCTCTAATTAATACTTCTGAAGTCACTGCAGAAGATGCTTCTATGAGCTTGTTTTCCGGCCAGGGCTCAGTGGAAACATGCTGCGAAAAAATGTATCGTATTACTACTATTCAGGGTATATTTTCGGATGACTAAGAGAGGTATTTTGTTCGCAAGGACACGGTGGAAGCGTGTTCTTATTACTACGACTGAGGTCACATGGTCGGGTATCTAAGAGCTGTTTGCATGGTATGAAGCTCCTCAAGAACTTAGTGGCAGTAACTGTGGGAAAATGAATCTTATTACTACTGCCGAGTACTTAGTTTTGCAGGTCGACCATGAAGCGAGATTCCGTATTTAAGGACCGTATTTTTTTCGACGATTTTATTTTTTAAGACGGCACGTGACAATCCTTCATTGATAATTTCTACCATGATGCGGCCTGGACCAACGAAGTGACGGCAGTTTGACAACACTTCTTTCCTGATTTTAACCTCTAATTACACGACAGCTCAAGAGCTAGCTTTTTACTATCCAAGGTATACGTTTTTTCATACAAACATTTTCATCCTTTTTCACTTCTTTGTCGTTGATTTTTGGAAAAGAAGTTATTAGTGAGCGTCTACACCCCTCCGCCCCTAAAGAATGCTCGTGCCAAATTTAAAACGTAACCCATGAGTAAGCGATGAGTAAGCGAGTGGACTTCTCCTTTATATACATGACCATGCCTAGCTGTGGCTCAATAGTTCTAATACGTTAAACCAATATACGCTAACCCAACCTAGATAGCAAAAAGATGTTGAAGTTAACTTACACTGCCATCTGTTGGCAACTTATGGAACTTATTGTTGGAAAACAATAAATTTTAAATAAAAAGATATTCAGGCCATTCAATATTAAAACTATCCTATCTTTTAAGTTTGACCAAATTACACACAATAAGCCAAATTTCACAAAAATTGATTAAGTCCATAGTTCCGGAGTTTATCCCGGATAGACATCGTGACGCATTTTTTTATGTACAAAGATTTCACGGTCGCAATCCGCCTTGTTTAAATAAATAAATAAAATAATGCCGGACTTTTCACACAGCATCATCTGGCCCCAAAGTAAGCAGAGCTTGTGTTATGGGTATCACATGACTGACATACCTAGTACTAACATACTTATTTTTTGTAAATAAATATTATAGAAACACTCAGACCCGAGATATATACTTGTAGATCATACAAAAATTTTTGCGCCGGGAATCGAACCAGCAACCCACTGCGCCACAGAGGTCATTAGAGCCAGAGTTTGATAACGATTTTAGTTTTAATCCGCATTTTGCGTACAATAGAGTCATAACTTAGTTGGAATGGACAAGCAGTACAAAAAATAACCTTCACGAGTAACTCCGCTAAGGATATGAATAGATATGACCTAATAACTCGGATAATTTGATTCCAGTTACTGTCATTCTGTCATGTTACCCTTTTGTCATGTAACCTTTTTTTTTTTTTTTTTTTGTTTTTTTCAACACATAGTAGCCAAATCGCAACACTGTCCTTTCAGCTTAGTAAGACATGATGTTCTCCTCTAAAAGGCTCCTGTTCTTAAACTTTTTTATTTATTTATGTTAATGTCCTGTTAATTGTGTATCTGCTATGCTATATTATTTGTATATGTGTGTGTTGTGTGTCTAAAAAACAAATTTCATTTTTAATTTTGTTATATTGTTTTTATGTCTGGATGTTATAAAGTATCATGTATGTATTTAAAGGTATATAAGTATTATTATGAGACATTTGTTTCCCATAGTAGAAGCTTTGCTAAGTTTGGGGCTAGATGGTGTTATGTGAATCGTCGCCCAATATTATCTTCTCAATGTCCGAAACGGCTTGACCGATTCATATGAAATTTTGTGTGTATATTCAGTAGGTCTGAGAATAGGACGTTAAACTATTTTTAGTAAGTAAAAAGGGTGGACCACGCCAAAAATAATATTTTTTATCTTTTTGGAAAAAAAATGTTTTTATGATTACTTACTTAGTCATTAAAAAATACTTAGGTACCCCTAAATTTTCATCTTTCTACCACAAACGCCTATTTTTACCGGTGTCACTTCTCACTACATAAAAAGCATCATTTTCATTTAAAAGAGAAATAAATATATTTACTTAGAAATAATTTATATGGCAAAACATCGTTTGCGGGGTCAGCAAGACTGGCTAGACCGACAAGTGAAACCTATTTGCTCGGTTCGCAGTTTTGAACATGGAGGTTTACCCGGCATCTACAAAACTGGTGATATCACGCGGGAAAGAGATATGTATCGATATGTATGTTCGCTATTACAGGCTGAGCGCGGAGGTGCATCTAACGTCCCACAAGATCTGCGAAATCGCGCGGAAAAGAGATGATAGTCAAATCGATGCGTTAGAACAGGTAGTTTCGCTTCTGTTTCGCGCTCGGTTCGCCATTTCGGCTCAAACGCGTTGTAATCAGCGAAATCAGGCGAGAAAAAAATTGAATCAACCATTTCTTATACAAAAATATCATGACGCTTCTAACAGATATTTGATGATGATGCAATTTTTCAACAATGTTTTCTTATGACGTTATCACGAAAAATTATCGTCCGTAAACCGACTTTACAGACAACCATTTTTTTATCTAACTACAAATAAACTAAGTACTTATTTTCGTTTTTTTTTTTCAGGTTTTAATTTATTGAGAAATTTGGCGAAATGATAGGCATTTTTTTTGATAGACTTTTATAGCTTAGATATTTTTTTCAGCTGCAAGGGTACGTAGAACATGATATTTGATATTAATTTCAACTTGATAATCATGTGATCTTGAGAAAAACGACATACAGACGACGTCCGTCTGGACGACGAATTATTTTATCATAAGGTACTTTTATCTTCAGAGGTACGGAACCATAAAAACGACAGATATTGTTTATATTACATTTATAGGGTACAAAGTATAATAATAATAATGATCCCGGACATTTCACACAGCATCATCTGGCCCCAAAGTTAGCAGAGCTTGTGTTATGGGTACCACATGACTGATATACTACTAATATACTTTTTTTTTTGTAAATACATACATGTTATACATAGAAACACCTAGACCCGAGACAAATACTTGCAGGTCATACAAATATTTGTCCTTCGGCGGGAATCGAACCCGCAACCTTCTGCGACTCAGCCGGAGCCAAGCCCACTGCGCTACAGAGGTCGTCGTAGTATGTATTTAAAAATATGTATATAAGCATTATATTAGTCATCAGGCTACCATCATACAAGCTATGCTTACTTTGGGGGGAGATGGTGTTGTGTGCATTGTCCACCAATATTTATTTATTTATCTGAGGGCTAGATTTAAAAGAAGGATACATACTGGGAGCATTTTCCACTAAAATCACTCGCGTTCCAATTCCAATTTGCACACACATAAACAGTAAAACACACACATGCATTTTCACAGTTCAGATATCATCACTGAGGTTTATTTTAACACCTTTTTGTTCAATAATTATGGGAACGTATTGTAATTAATACAACTGATATCATAATCGCACTAAACATTGACTTTTTACGATATTTACTACGTTTTTGCTACAAAACACTTTTTGAACGCACTTTCGTTTTTCAGTTCGCGATATTTTCACGCGCGAAATTCAAATATCGAACCAGATATTCTTTTTATATATCTTGCCAGTTTTGAATTTTAGCCAGCTCTAGCTTATTTTCGAATTTCGAACGTTAATTTTTTTCTGTTATGGTTTCGTCCGCACTTTCATTAATGACACTATCAGATATTTTTTGATTTGTACTTATGATGTTATTTTATGTTAAAATGTTAGTTTATAGGTCAACGAGGTCGCGCGTCATAGTGAGACTGAACAGTAGCATTGTCCGACATAAACTTATATGTGAATGGGAAACTGTGTTTGTCATAACGTGGATATGACAAAGAAATATACCTACGTCTACATTTTAATTATAACAATAATAATGCCGGACATTTCACACAACATCATCTGACCGTCTGACCCCGAAGTAAGCAGAACTTGTGTTATTTTTTTTTTGTAAATATATACGTCTAAAATGTATACGTCGAAATTATAGGACGAAAAAGATTCACTTAAATTAAGGACATAATAGTCGTGCTGAAATCCTTTACTGTCATAGAGAAGGTATATACAACCTCAGGACCATTATAGCCTCTGAAGTTATAAAATCCTTTTATAAACCAAATTATTTACATTTCGCTAACATTTCCTGTGTTACAAATATTTGACATTTTCTTATGCTAAAAAATATCTTTCTAACAGCGTCAATTATATTACTTAGCTACCACTAGTAAGTAATATAATAAATTATAATCAGCTGCCGTTTTTCGTTACTAAAGGAATAAGTGACCTAGTAATTTAATAAAAATATTGGCGGCACGCTTCGCTCACATTTCAAACAAAATCTACAAATTTAATACTGATATTAAAACATCAGAATACCATACCTTAGGTGGCTCGCTTCGCTCTTATTTCGCTTAAATAAGCAACAACATACGGTCCATAAAGCATAGCCTTATCCACACTATTCCAACGCTTCGTTGATTAAAGCTGATAACTTTAGCACTCCGCCTATTGTCTCTCGAAAAAGGATTTATTTAACGCAAAAACCTAATATATCCGACCATTGTGGCCTGCATGTGAACGCACCTTTATAGGAAGCTGTTTAAAATATTGTTTGTATGAGCTAGGACTTCTAACCGTGGATAATTATAACCAACATAGTGAATAAAAAAATAAGTAATTCCGGACATTTCACACAGCATCATCTGGCCCCAAAGTAAACAGAGTTCAGTAGTTTTTGAGTTTACCGCAATCAGAAATACGCGGCATATAAAAATAAAAAAATGTTTATTAACCAAAAACGAAACTTATTAACTAATACATAGCTTAATTTTTAACGACCTCTGTGGTGCAGTGGACTAAGATCCGGCTGAGATGCAGAAGGGGTTCGATTCCTAACCGCAGGACCAATGCTTGTATGATCTGCAAGTATTTGTCTCAGGTCTGGGTGTTTCTATGTATAATAAGTATTTACAAAAAAAAGTATATAGGTATCTAGTATCATGACTGATATACTTATTTTGAAAACTTATTTTGGCGCGTTAGAGTTTAGTAATAAATCACTTCAAAATCAGTAATTATGGCAACTGCCAATCAAATACTGAACGAACACAGATGATGCAATATTTTTTTTTCAGAATGTAGAACCTAACTCAGTAAACTTCTCCATACAAAAGTAGACTGTAAACATGTGAATTACGGTCGATTAATCAAATGGGGCGAGCGCGGCAGCCGGCTGCGTCTCGCCCCAGACGGTAACGGTGTCGCGAATCCAGAGGTTTCACCTCATCTAAAAATATGCGTACCGCTTTTCACTTCAATAAATAAATAAATAATGCCAGACATTTCACCCAACATCATCTGCCCCCAAAGTAAGCAGAGCTTGTGTTATGGGTACCACATGAGTGATATACTACTCACATACATTTTTCTTTGTAAATACATACATAACACCAAGACCCGAGACAAATACTTGCAGATCACAAACATTTGTCCCGCTGCGGGAATCGAACCCACAACGTTCTGCGTCTCAGCCAGACCTTAGTCCACTGCGCCACAGAGGTTGTATATAAAGTGGTGGTATATATATACTGGTGATAAAGTTAATACGCCGCCGCTCTGTCATGGTTTAGCAACTATAAAAACATTACACAAGACCAAGAAAGAACCAGTGGCATGCCCTATCTAATGACACGGATGCAGCAAGGCTGAATGTATTAGATTACAAAGCTGCTGGTCTTTTGTTTTTAAGATGCGGCCAAGTGGGAGTACGCCACTCGTTTTTTAAGGTTCAAATATTTAAAAATAGCATTTTGACAATGGACTAAAAAATTGGGAAAGTATATAGTTTATGTACAGTCACGGAATGAAAACGTTCGTCAATTTTCAAATTAGAAAGCCTCTCTTTCAAACTAGACAACCTCTGTGGCGCAGTGTGCTAAGGTCTGGCTGAGACGCAGAAGGTTGCGGGTTCGAATCCCGCCGCGGGAGAAATGTTTGTATGATCTGCAAGTGTTTGTCTCGGGTGTGTTTTATGTATAATATGTATGTATTTACAAAAAAAACGTATATAAGTAGTATATCAGTCATGTGGTACCCATAACACAAGCTCTGCTTACTTTGGGGAAAAATGATGGTGTGTGAAACGTCCAGGAATTAAATTAAAAATATATATATTCGTTCAACGTATTGCGTGCACATATTACCTTTTGGTTACAGAATATACCGAGTAAGATAAACTAATATATATCTATTCGTAATAAAGTTCAAATTCAGATCTATGTTGTTTGACAATTTATCTTGCAAACAAATTTAAGCATAATTGTTTCTTGCACTACTAGTGCAAGCGAAAACCGACTCTAAGGTTACGAACATTTTCATTCCGTGACAAAGCAGAGCTTGTGTTATGGGAATCACATGATTGATATACTACTTATGTACTTTTTTTGATGAAACTTATTACCTCTCAATTTCCTGCAATATGTAAGAGTGATTTCGTGAAAAGGGACGGAAATTTGTAACAGTAAGCCAGGAAAGAGCGCCCAATTTGGTTTGACCAATGAGCGCGCGCGGTGGTAAAGTTGGCTGTTAGATGGTACCAAACAATTTTCCGGGAGGTTGTAAATATCAGCCAATAGTGTGTGCGTGTGCGTGAAGAGAAAGAGAACGGGAAATACAGAAGGAGAACTTGGCCTACAGTTATGTATTTTTTTTGCCAGATGACGCTGTGTCAAATGTCTGGCATTATTAATTTATTTATTGACTAGCTGAGCCGGCCACGCGTTGCTGTAGCTCAGTAGTTCTAATACGTTGAACCCATACACGCTAACCTCTAAAATTATCAGTGTTTCTCTACTATATTATGCATTTATTATACATATAAACCTTCCTCTTGAATCACTCAATCTATTAAAAAAAACCGCATCAAAATCCGTTGCGTAGTTTTAAAGATCTAAGCATACAACGGGACTGACAGACAGCGGAAAGCGACTTTGTTTTATACCATGTAGTGAAGTATAACAATATAGCTTTTCCTTAACTCTCTTTAACATTTCTTTCTTAATATATCGATGAACCCCGGCTGCTCGCACGAAAAATTGTCACGTTCCGCATTCCGAGTCGATCGTGCAAGTGAGAGCGCGGAACAAGCGATAGAGAAGCACGATCGGCCTTAGCATTCTCTTGTGACGCATCTTTATAAGTTAAAGGTAAGCAATTTTTCATCAATGTTTTCTTAAGACGTTATCACGTAAAATTGTCGTCCGTAAACCGAATTTACAGACAACCATTTTTTAAGTATTCTTCGTGTACAGAACCCTAATAATACAATTTTATTAAGACAACAAAACACAGACGGAAAAATACAATTTGGTAAATTATCCGGAAGGCTTGTTTTGTTTTGTTTATGATCGCGAGTATTACGAATTAAACTTTTAAAAACGTTATACCAGCACTTTTTAGGGTACCCGCATGAAACCCTTATAGTTTCACTATGGACATGTGTTTGTCTGTCGGCCTTAATCTAGCTTTTGATGCAGACTATTAGTTTTATTTTGATGAAATTTTGCACGAAATATTTGAAATACGTATTACGACGTAAAGTAATTAATAAATAATAAAAAATGACGGGTTACACTCCGGGAGTGCCGACAGAAGTGAAAACTTATTTTTGCGCGTTAGACATTTTTTAGATAGGTACTAGAGTTATTGGGTTATTGGGTTATGAATTGCATTTTATTTATGAATTGTATTTTATTAGTTATTACAAACTTTAAAATACATTTAATATTCTTTTATGTTTTGTTCAGAATGTAGATAATATATCAAGGAACCTAACTCAGTAAACTTCTCCATACAAAAGTAGACTGTAAACATGAGAATTAAGGTTTATAATCAAATGGGGCGAGCGCCATTTCATTTCATTCATTTCATGACATTTTTTATAATAAAAATAATAAAAAATGCCGGACATTTCACACAGCATCATCTGGCAGAGCTTGTGAGAACAAGTTGCGCTTCTATAATAAGCATCCTGAAAATGCTGCTAAACTACTAAGAAATTTAAAGCATACTTAAAAGGTAGTATTTTGAAGAAAGCTTATTATAATATAAATGACTATGTTATTGATAAGAATGCATGGCCTCATGTCGCTCTGCCGTCAGTCAGTTAACCGACACACTTGAAATGTATAAACTCTCTTGTATTAGTATTTCGTAGTTAAGGTAGTTATAAGATGGATCATGTAAAAAAGCGCTAGGACCAGGACGAGTTTCTTGCCAGTTCTTCTCGGGCTTGGGTTAGGAGGAATTGGCACCTAAATTCACCAAGTATGTAAGACGTTTTAAAGTGATCCTTGTAATTGTATTGAATAAAGTATCTTTTGACTTTGACTTGACTTTGTGTTATGGGTACCACATGACTGATGAACAATTTAGACATTTTTAATTTAATTTTAATTACATACATATTATACATTCAAACACACAAACCGAAGACCATAATTTGCAGATCATACAAACGTTTATTTGTTTGTTAAATAAAAACGGTTTTTAGAGATACCTCTATACATGTAAAGTGGGGTTGATTTTTTTATATTTTATTACCATGTGGGGTTACAAAATAAACATTTAATAAAACAACGCGTTGGGGATAGGTCTTCTAAGGAGACTAGAAGTTTTCTTAAACAGTATTTCGATACAGATATTCGTTTGATAAATATTAAGCTTTGACATCCGGTAAAGGGCGGTAGCCGCCCTCCGCCCCTACCGGCTAAACTACTGTTTGGGTGAAACCCAAAATGTTGTACAAAATAATTGGATATGTAGATAGATAGATTAATATGATTTAAATTGTACAATATGCGGCCTTATCGCTAAAAGCGATCTCTTCCAGGCAACCTTTAGATGGACAGGATAGGCAAAAAACAAAAATAAGGCCGTGTACAAAAACATAATATATCTAGTAATCTAATACAAATATAAAATATGATAATAATTGAACCTACAAAACAAAATTACACAAAGAAAGAAAACATACATAACGTACAACATGACGACCTCTGTGGCGCAGTGGGCTAAGGCCTGCCAGAGATGCAGAAGGTCGCGGGTTCGATTCCCGCGCGGGACAAATGTTTGTATGATCTGCAATTATTTGTCTCGGGCCTGGGTGTTTCTATGTATAATATTTATGTATTTACAAAAAAAAGTATATAAGTATAGTATATCAGTCATGTGGTACCCATAACACAAGTTATGCTTACTTTGAGGCCAGATGATGCTGTGTGAAATGTCCAGCATTATTATTATTATTATTATTAACTTTCTACAGCGCGCAACGAACTAGTTAGCAGTTTCCAGATAAGGACAGATAATGATTATGGATTTTGACTTTATATATATATGAACTAGATGAGCGAATTGATACAGGTAAGGACTTCCATAGGTGTACAGCATGAACAGTAAAGGATTCACCATACATAGCTGAACTATGGACAGGAGTAAGGAGTTGGAGAGTGTCAGACGAACGCAAATAACGGTCGTTTGCCTGATGCAGGAAAACAAAACGTGCTTTTTAATAATGGGAAGAGGAAGACAGAAACAAGATGGAAGATAACAGGGACAGGGTATGAGCATTTTCGTTATATAATAAAACTAGCTGTTACTCGCGACTTCGTCCACATTTTTGAAGTGAAAACTTCTTTTAGCGCGGTACGCATATTTTTAGATGAGGTAAAACCTCTGGACTCGCGACACCGTTACGAGACGCAGGGCTGCCGCGTTTGCCACATTTGATTATAAACCTTAATTCACATGTTTACAGTCTACTTTTGTATGGAGAAGTTTACTGAGTTAGGTTTTTTGATATATTATCTACATTCTGAACAAAAACATAAAAGAATATTAAATGTATTTTAAAGTTTGTAATAACTAATCAAATACAATTCATAAATAAAATGCAATTCATAACCCAATAACTCTAGTACTCATCTAAAAAATGTCTAACGCGCCAAAATAAGTTTTCACTTTTGTCGGCATTCCCGGAGCGCAACCGTAATTTTTTTGAAAGGAATTGTAACTTAAATCCTTCCCCAGGGTGCAATTTATCTCCTTGCCAAATGTTATTGATAAGTTGCAAACCAATCACGTTACTACCCGTTATAAAATGTCCATACAAACATTCACACCAGATTTTACTATTTTATGAGAGTTATTTTGGAAAATCCAGAAATACGTGTCCATTTATTTTACATTTTAGGTATTCAAACCAAGTTTCTAAGAAATCACACCACTTTTAAAAAGTTCCCATACAAACTTTGACACCCCATTTTACCCTTTCGTTAAGGTTATTTTGAGAAATCCATAAACACGTGTCCATTTATTTTGCATTTTATTTGTTCATATCAAGTTTCAAGTAAATCGCACCACGCGTTAAAAAGTTTCATACATTCGTTTTGACCTCTTTTCACCTTAGGAGTTGAATTTCAAAAAACTCAGTCTTAGTAGGTGGTTTTATTGTAAAAGGAAGCTACCTTCCAAATTTCAGCTTTCTAGCTTCAGCTGTTTCGGCTCGGTGATGATGAATCAGTCAGTCAGTCAGGTTAAGCTTTTTTATAGGTATAGATTACGAGGGGAATTATCACGGATATTAAGGATTTACACGATTTTGAGTAATAGCTTGATTTATAAACCTCAAAAATACAAAGAGCTCCATACAATTTTTTTTTTTGCTATATTGTTGAGATGGTGACCTGATCACTAATCATTCCTATGATGACTTCAGAAGCCTTAACTGTGATCACATGCTTGGCCAATATATTTTAAAACATCATTACGTAATATTGCTTTTACTACATTCGTTACGCCATGACGGCGGCCTTCGCGCGGCCATTTTTGTTGACGAACTGACAAGTTGCCGACCAAGTTATACTCTAATAAGCTTGCAACCTGTCACGTATAAAACTAACTATTGTGCATTTTAAAGAACCCAAAAAACATCTTAGTATCTCATAATAATCTATATATTAATACGCGAAGCAAAAACTTTGTACCCCTTTTTACGAAAATTGCGCGGACAGAGGAGTATGAAATTTCGCACACTTATAGTTTATATAGAGAAGGAGTGCAAAATGCTAATATTTTTTTAAAATTATGCATAAAAAATACATTAATTATTAATTAATTATAGCTACCACTAGTTATCTGGGTGTTATAAAGTATCTCAACTGATCTGACTGACTGATCAACTGATCCAGATCATTGCCAGAGGGCAGCGTTCCCAAGATACTCGCAGCATTACCACATTGAATGGCAATGCTAATACGCTGAGCCACATAGGAGCCAGCTCTTGGGTCATGCAACGTATCTACCAGACGCCGAGAAATAATTTTGATACTTAGACGGATGTCTGATAATATCCATAAGAGCTACAATGATATATAGGCTAGGTAGAGTCAAAATATGGAGTTCAATGAAATGATTTGCGTATGGCGTGGTATGCGTACGTATGATACGACTTGCAGAAAATGCAACTAATCTGCCAATGAGAAGTTCAAAGGTTACATAAAGGGTAGTCTTTTGAAGAAAGCTTATTATAATATAAATGAATATATTATTGATAAGAATGCATGGCCTCATGTCGCTCTGCCGTCAGTCAGTTAACCGACACACTTGAAATGTATAAACTCTCTTGTATTAGTATTTCATCGTTAAGGTAATTATAAGATCATGCAAAAAAGCGCTAGGACCAAGGACGAGTTTCTTGCCAATTCTTCTCGGGCTTGGGTTAGGATGATTTGGCACCTAAATTCACCAAGTATGTAAGACAGAGCGATCTTTGTATTGACTTATAATTACGTTTTAAGAACAATAAACAAACTGACTTCATTTATATAAAATTACGGAATTTCGTTGCAGGAATATCCTTTCACATAAAAAACATTTATTTCAAATCGTTTCATAAATGACGGAGTTATGAGGTCACAATCATTTGAAAAAATACAATCGATTTGTGAACCTCCTTTTATTGAAGTCTGTTATAAATTCGAAATTTCGTTTACTTCCATGACATATTTTTTCCATCTATTATGATTTAAAAACCAGACTACTGAACCGATTTAATAAAATCTATGGGACCAATCTGAATGTATACCTTTTCACATAAAAAATATTTTTTCAAATCGTTTAATAAATGACGGAGTATGTAACAAATATATAAAAAAAATTACGGGTTGCACTCCGGGAGTGTCGACAGAAGTGAAAACTTATTTTGGCGCGTTAGACATTTTTTAGATGGGTACTAGAGTTATTGGGTTATGAATTGCATTTTATTTATGAAATGAATTTTATTAGTTATTAGAAACTTTAAAACACATTTAATATTCTTTTATGTTTTTGTTCAGAATGTAGATAATATATCAAAGAACCAACTCAGTAAACTTCTCCGTACAAAAGTAGACTGTAAACATGTGAATTAAGGTTTATAATCAAATGGGGCGAGCGCGGCAGCCCTGCGTCTCGGTAACGGTGTCGCGAGTCCAGAGGTTTTACCTCATCTAAAAATATGCGTACCTACCCCGCTAAAAGAAGTTCTCACTTCCAAAACAAACGGTTACTGCTTGACTTGAGAACCTCTTCTTATTGGAGTCAGTTAAAAATGAATTTCAATTGAATTTGACTATGATGTACTTCTGAGGATGATTTCATCACGAATCAGAAGTTTGTGGTTGTAACGAAAAAGTATATAATTTATTTAAACCATTTAACAGAAAAACTTAGCTATGCATTGTAATGCTAAAATCAAGGCTGTTTTAAACAAAAGATAAAAATATTACGTCAGGTTAAGTTATAAAAAAAATTATAGTGAATCATCGAACGATTTTACAATAGATATATTTTTTTGCCAGACATTTCAAACATTTCAAACATCATCTGGCCCTAAAGTAAGCAGAGCTTGTGTTATAGGTATTACATGACTGATATACTACTTATATCGATTTTTTTGTTGTAAAAACATACATTATTATACATAGAAACACCCAGACCCGAGACAAATACTTGCAAATTATACATGTGTCCCGAGGCGGGAATTGAACCCGCAACTTTCTGCGTCTCAGCCACGCTTTGGCCCACTGCGTCATAGAGATCGTCAACAATTAATACTTCCTCCTTACTGGAAGTTTTTTGTCTAATATAATTTTTAAAAGAATAGAATATATCTTTATTGTATACCTTATAAAATAAAACAATAAACTAATTTAATTAAAGTACAAGTATTTAAGTGGTACAATGGGCAGCCATATCGCTTGAGAGCGATCTCTTCCTTGCAACCTTTGGATGGAAAGAATCCTATAAAGTAGAGTGGACAACGCGGCGTACATTAAACCAATTATATATTATATAACTAAATACTACATACGTACACATAAATTTATATATTAATACGTGAAGTAAAAACTTTGTATCCCTTTTTACGAAAATTGCGCGGACGGAGAAGTATGAATGTTTACTATTTACTAATATTATAAAGAGGTAAGATTTGATTGTTTGTTTGTTTGTTTGTATTGAATAGGCTCCGAAACAACTGGACCGATTATTTTACCGTTGGAGAGCTTCACTGTCCCCGGGTGACATAGGCTACTTTTTACCCCGGCAAAATTGGTTTGTCCCGGAAAAAATCTTCAACGCAGGCGAAGCTGCGCGCGGATAGCTAGTAGTTTATAAAGAAAAGGAGTGCAGAATGATAGATAGATAGATAAAAGCTTTATTTGACATAACATTACAGACACAAAATAAGGTACAAAAATAAAATACTAAAACTTAACTACAAACACTAAAAGAAAAATAAAAAAACACGAACTGTATGGTATTATTGAATGCTAATATTTATTTAAATTATGCATAAATGATTAATTAATTTCGACCAATGGGCGACCACTAGTATATATAATTACATAAAAACATACAAACTAAATAGATATATATGAGAGTGATGTGAGATAACTATGGTAAACCAAGTTTTTGAACATAGGTAAGGATTTAGCATACCGGATGGAGACGGGGAGTTCATTGCAAAGCTTTACAGCCAGCAGGGTAAAAAAACTACCATAGTAACTAGGTGCAAGCAGGTGATTAAGCTGCAGGGTTTCAGAAGAACGTAAGGATCGAGGATTTTAAAGGAGGAACTCAAACAGAGGCCTGGCAGCCTACTAATTTTATCAAAGTTGGCCACCGACTTCTACGAAGTAGTAAAGGACCATAAATTTCCTAAATATAATGGACAATAGCGAAGGCCGCGATGTTACTTGGATACGAGCTAAAGTTTCTTTAACAATAAGTTTCGTAATATGCTGATTTGAGATCCCTATCTAAAATGTACAAGATGGCGCAAGTTACAAGCTAAAGCGAGTAAATTAATATTTATGCGGCACACATAATATAATAATAATACCAGACATTTCATAGAGCATCATCTGGCCCCAAAGTAAGCAGAGCTTGTGTTACGGGTACCACATGACTGATATACTACTAACATACTTTTTTTTGTAAATACATACATATTATACATAGAAACACCCAGACCCGAGACAAATACTTGCAGATTATACAAACATTTGTCTTACGGCGGGAATCGAACCCGCAACCTCCTGCGTCTCCGCCGGACCTTAGTCCACTGCGCCACAGAGGTGTTAATTAATTGTTAATTGTTTAAAAAAATTGCGATAATCGTAGTATTAATATTAGAAATAAAGTTAAACTCGCTGTTCCTACAGTAAGGTTCGCTAAAGAATCTACATCTAGGAAATACTAACCCAAATCTTACATATAGCATAGTCAATAACCCGATCAACTCGGTTAGCTCTCAAAAAGATCTGGGAGTGGAGATCTCCGCAAACTTAAAATGGGAAGTTCACATCACTGGAATAGTCAAAAAAGCCAATTCATTTATCTATATTCTTCTTCTCTTTCTATTTCTTCTTTGTTTATGGCATGTGACATAATAATGCCAATTTTGCCAGTTTCAAGTGCTTATGTTTGTTTATGGTCAATTTGTTTAATAAAGTCTTAGTCGATGGTCAATTGTCAATTTTAGACGTCACGCGGAATGGCGTCTAAAATTTTCTTGGGATTCCTCGTCGTTCACATCACATTGCATCACAACACACATTTAATTCAATTCTCCATACCCGTCCTGTAGTCACTATTTATTCATTAAAATTCCGCCATTATTACTGAATAAAACATGCAATAAAACGAATAAAACAATATTAAATTAGCAGAGCCGTACTACTTCATGAAATGACAAACGAAGAATCTTCTATATTATTCGAAGATCCTTCTTGACTATGACAGCAGATGTCTTTCGGAAAATCAACAAGAAATATATAAGGCCCTTGCTAGAGTATGGTTTTCAAGTGTGGAGTCCATATTTTCAAAAAGATATAACCTTACTTGAGAGTGTCCAAAGAAAAGCCACAAAGATTCCACAAGCCCTCCGTCGTTTACCCTACGTTGAAAGACTTCACGTATTACGCCTCACTACACTAGAATAAAGACGCCATCGTGGCGACCTCATTGAGACCTTCAAAATACTTTCTCACATGTACAATTTGCCTGACTTAAACAAGATGTTTTTATTGAAAGAAAACATAAGGTCACCTAGAGGCCATGATTATAAATTAGTCCGTGCACCATCAAACACCAACACTGCACATCATTTCCACACTAAGAGAGTGGTTCATAACTGGAATCAGTTACATGAAGAGGTTATTGCCGCTTCCTCACTTAATGCCTTCAAGAATAAACTTGACTACTGGTTTCGAAATAATAAACTGTCAACAATAAACAACTAAAATGAAAAGTGAAACCATGAACATTTCAACACTGTGTGATATAGACACATCAGCATTAGCTGCTAGTCTATCAATAAATAAATAATAATTAGGTTAATAATTATTTTATAGGGCAATGTGTAAGCTACTATAACAAGGTCCCAACCGAATTGTTAGATTGGCGAATTAAAAAACGTAATAAAACAGAAAATGCCTCACAAAGCGTATTATAAAATAACAGATTATTTAGATGGCAAAAAAGTTCTGCATCTGCTCCAACTCGACTCAGTATCCGTAACAAAATTGGCAAGGATCATACAAAAAAGTAGTCGGTGGATTAATCCAGGAAGTCGGTGGATGGAGAGGGATCAAAATCGTTCTCCCTGGAAATCAATGGGAGAGAGGCCTATGTCCAGCAGTGGACTTCTTAAAGGCTGATATGATGATACAAAAAAGTGTTAAGACCAGACTAGATTATTGCCAGATTCTTCTTGAACTGGGGTTAGGAGTAACCGGCACCTCGATTCACTAGCATGTAGGAAGACGATTCCTAGTAGTCTTTGTGATTTCATTTAATAAAAAAGCTTTGACTTTGACTTTGATTTTGACTGCTAGAGGTATAAAAACATAATTTTAACAAAATATATGCGTACTTATTTGCAATGACTTACACCATTCTAAATTCGCAGGCAAATTAAGCAGTAGAAACAGTAGGTCCGTCTAAACTGCTGAGACCTTCCATTATGAGGAGAACTATGGTGTACTGATGATTAATGATGCGATGACCTTCGGAGATCCTGACCTTCAGCTCTAATAGCCGCATCTTTAGTTTTTTTCATAGATGTAACAAAGCGCGTAAGCCTAGATGGGCTCTTGGTTCGAACGGAAGATCAGCGTTGTGTTGCTTAACACAACTAATCCTGAGTTGGTCGCCAATTAGCGATAGATTAGGTATAGATGGTTGAAGTGTATGGACCTTCTTTACATTTTGACTTTGGTTTAGATTTGGTTCAAACGTTCAAAATTACCGCGTTCGGCCCTCTGGTTGTGCAAGAATTTGCTAAGTGCGAGTAAAACCTTTTGGTTACCAGTTGAAATATCTCAAAAGCTTCTGTATAATTCACTGCGAATTATATAGTGTTGCCAGATTTGTATAGAATGATTGAATAGATGGGAGATGGGAGATGTGGGATGGGAGATGGGAGATGGGAGATGGGAGATGTGGGATGGGAGATGGGAGATGGGAGATGGGAGATGGGAGATGGGAGATGGGAGATGGGAGATGGGAGATGGGAGATGGGAGATGGGAGATGGGAGATGGGAGATGGGAGATGGGAGATGGGAGATGGGAGATGGGAGATGGGAGATGGGAGATGGGAGATGGGAGATGGGAGATGGGAGATGGGAGATGGGAGATGGGAGATGGGAGATGGGAGATGGGAGATGGGAGATGGGAGATGGGAGATGGGAGATGGGAGATGGGAGATGGGAGATGGGAGATGGGAGATGGGAGATGGGAGATGGGAGATGGGAGATGGGAGCTGGGAGCTGGGAGCTGACTACCATGTTACCATCAGTGAAAACCTTTAATTGGCTCTCTGATTTTTTTTATAGTTTATATTGTATTTTTAGCTGTTGGTTTTCAAATAAATAAATAACAAAACAATAATAAAACAATTGTTATACAACATACAACAATTGTTATATAACAAGTGTTATTATTAGATAGACCGTGAGTAATTACATAATTATTACTGACTACTGACAACCCTATTTGCAAGGATCAGATAATTTAAAATGTATTTTACTAGCATCCAAGTACAGGATAATACGATCAGATTTTTGAAGTTAAAACTTCTAATGGGAGGGTAAACGCGTTACGCTTCGTTAAGTAACGCGTTACGGCACTAGTCTGTCTGGCTTCCCCTTCTCTCACGCATACGGCAGCGGTAGACAATCTCCTCCTCTCTCACTCTAACCCACAGGGCTAGTTAGATTAGTTTATGTAATCACTTCTGTCGGGCGTCCCGAGACGCACACGTTTTTTTTCTATTGCAATGATTGATAGTAATTAAAGCATGACATTTCTATTAGAATATAAATAATCGTGTACGTATTGTGACCTAGCATTTTATTCAGGCAGCTGTTTCTATCTAACGATACCGCGAAAGGCTAACCTGCTACACTTACCCCGAAAACTGGAAAACCACTTAAGCATTTGCGACCAACTCAATCGTTTGAAAACCATGTTATAAAGTGACGGAAACGTCATCTACTCGTACCTTCAACATTTTATTGGCGTTTCAGTTTTCAGGGCTCATAGATGGTTACTTAAGTCACTATATATTTGACAAAGAAAATCAGTATATAGTCATATTTTGACGACCTCTGTGGCGCAGTGGGCCAAGGTCCGGCTGAGACGCATAAGGTTGCGAGGTCGATTCCCGCCGCGAGACAAATATTTGTATGATCTGCAAGTATTTGTCTCGAGTTTGGGTGTTTTTATGTATAATATGCATTTACAAAAAAAGTAATAAAATTATATATGTAGTCACGTCAGTCATGTGGTACCCATAACACAAGCTATGCTTACTTTGGGGCCAGATGATGCTGTGTGAAATGTCCGGCATTATCATTATATGGTTAATAATTGAAATATGATTTAAAGAAATAAGTGACTACAGATATGTAGTATATAAGGAAAAGTAAAGAAAAGAAGTAGAAATGAAGAACCAATCATAGCGGGTTATGGAATATGATGCTGTTTTAGATAAAAAAACAAACGACCACATACCAATCTATGTTAAATTGCACTGAATTTTGACAAACCTCTACAAATGACTTTGAAACGTTTTAAAAACTCGTACTAGGTATGTGAATTTAGGTGCCAATTCCTCCTATACCCAAGCCCGAGAAGAACTGGCAAGAAACTTGTCCTGGTCCTAGCGCTTTTTTGCATGATTTATCTTATCTCATCTACAAGAGAGTTTATACATTTCAAAGGTGTCAGTTAAGGCTTTGCGCAAACGTAGACACTTTTTGCTACCGACACGGCACACCATCACAGGGAACCGTAGTTGCTGTGTCTTGTGGTGGTGATCGGACACAGTCGCCCGTTGCTACTACTGGCCACTGATACAATTCTTTGCTTGTTTTCCGTCCGTCTCATGATGGACGTCGATGAAGAAACTCAGTACAATTGTAAGGACATTTGTTGATGTTGCTTGTATCTTCAACTGACGACTTTTGGTTTCCAGTTACCGACACCGAACACATTTCGATCGTAAATGAGTAAGTGTTAAGTGGGAGCAACTAGACACAAATGTTTACGTATGCGCAGGGAGTGGATGATTTCATGCTGGTTCTATAGAAATCCAATATTCATCGGTAGCTTGTATCTGAGACAAGACCATAGTGTCCACGTTTGCGCCCCACCTAACTGTCTGTGAAACCCAAAGCCTACTACAGGCAGCTACTACCAACTGAACTGTGCGACAAATCTGGCCACTGAACCAACAATGCCCAAAAAAGGGCCAGTGCTACGTCGAAATGATGCGATCACAGGATCGCACGACCTCCCTCGTCGGTCAAAACCTCGCAGCTTATTGTTTACAACCATCGCGATAAAAACAACCGGCAGATAGAGATCTTTACTGACGGATTGACATTATTTGGGTATATTTAAATTATGGTCTACTGGCCTTCCTATTTTAGACGCAGGGTCAAAGTGGTCTGACGTAGAATCTGACGTAATAGATACAAAAAACTTTTTGTATATAAATTTTATTCTTTGACGTCTTATATAATAATATAAGATGGTTGTACTTTTACAAGTCGTTTTTTGGGATAAAATGTATCCTATGTCGGACTCGTCGGACGGAGTACGGCGATCGCGCTATTTGTCAACGTGATTGCCATTAAACGAATTGATTTTGGCAAATATTTAGATATGGCTAATCTAAATGTTTAAATGTTACCGCGCTATTCTTCCTGAACCAAACGAACATATTTATATATAAAACTACCTAGTATTACTCTATGCACAGACTACTAGGAGTACTAAATCAAAAACGTTCGTTTGAAAGCACTGTCAAAAATAACGCGATCCCGCAACATTCGAACAGAGATTCTTCGTCTGTTATTTCATGGAGCAACATAGCTCTGCTAATTTAATATTTTTTACCCGTTTTATTGCATGTTTTATTGCGTAATCTTGGCGGAATATTAATGAATAAATTGTGCGCGGGAAGGGTATGGATAATTGGATTGCATGTGTATTGTGGTGCAGTGTGATTTGAACGACGAGGAGTCCCAAGAAAATTCTAGACGCCATTCCGCGTGTCGTCTAGAATCGACAACTGACCAACGACTAAGACTAATAACAAACAAACTGACTATAAACAATAAACACTTGACATTTGCAGAATTGACATTAGTATGTCACAGGCCATTAACGAAGAAGAGAAGAAGAAGAAGAACATTCGAACAACGTATAATCCAAATTAGAGCTAAATCGTTACCGTTATACTAATAAGCGCGGTACAAAATATATCAAAAATAACGTTTTGACTTTGGTTTAGATTTATTTTAGCTTTGGTTCAAACGTTAAAAATTACCGCGGTCGGTCTCCAGGTCATAACATATTTATAAACCAAATTTTATCAAAATCGGTTCTACTGTAACTAGGAGATGGAGGTGACTAGAATGTCTGCTTAGTTAGTAGTTGCTCTGCTTTCTGCACCGTAGGCTGAGGGTTCGATTCTTTCCCAGGATAAACATTTATGTGATGAACGTAGGTATTTGTTCTGTGTCTGGTCTATAAGGTATCATAAGTATTCTATCAGTAAACTGGTCATCATAATACAAGCTTAGTTTGGGGCTAGATGGTGTTGTGTGCATTGTCCACCAATATATATTAGTCTAAACCTGGAATTAAATCTGGTATTTCAAGCTTCGTTACCATTAACCAACACGTGGATCGTTGCTTTACCATTTTGGCAGAATCAACTTGTCAAAAACATCTCACATACACTTCATACAAACACATCCATATAATGCGATTGATATCTAATTAGCTTAAAATATGTTTTAAAACAATTGTTTTACTAAAAAAGTATTTTTGCTTATGGTCTATTCGTTAACCTACTCCAAGAAACAGAGAAGGTTCTCAATTCGTTGATATTTTTTAAGATTATGTTTGTCACCTCATAACTCCGTCATTTGTAAACCGACTTGAAAAAATATTTATTCATGTGTATTCATGTGTTCATTCAAAGGATTTTTCTTGATTAGTCTTATAGAAATTTAATCAAAATTAAGTTCATCCAAGTAAAACAAATTTGGATATTTTGCTACTTTGTGTTTAAAAATTTCGAAAAATTATTACAAAAAAGCGTAAAATAAAAACTTTTTTTACAGACTTCAAGGAGGCGGTTCTCAATTCGGAGCCACAAGCATAAGATATCACAGGATCCTTGTATTATAAAATAGTCTCAAAAACAAAATGACAATCAGAAAAGGTTTAGACTTTTTGGAAATGATAAATTCTTATGGGAAGGTAAACCATTTCGTTACGCAACGCGTTACGGCGCTAGTCTGTCTGGCTTCCCTTTCTCTTACGCATACGGCAGCGGTAGGCAGGCTCCTCCGATCTCACTCTAACGCATAGCGCTAGTTAGATTAGTTTAAATTATCATTTCTGTCGGGCATCCCAAGACGCACACGTTTTTTATTTGATAACTACTGATATGACAGATTGTTTAAATGTTAAAATATGTCAGGCAATCATAAATAATCAAGAGGTGACTCACCAGCGTAAGATGTCCCAGGATCCTTGTACACAGGTCGTTCGTAATCTCCGATGACCACGGGACGTGACGTCACCACTTCCCCACCAGGTCGAGTCAGGTATGAAGGAACGTTTGATGGTTTGTCCATCTCATACTCGTAGACTGGTATTGCGTCGGGCCGTTTTGTACTTTGAGCATATCCTGTCAAGATAATGACAGTGATCTGGATCAGTTGAGCTATTTATAGATCGTTTTAAATTATCCTTAGATAGTTCAACAGTTTCACATTTAGTTTAAACCCCGAAGCAAAAGAGAGGGATGTTATAAATTGAACGTGTGTATTGAGAATGTTCTGAGCTATGAATGACCAGCCAGTTTGTAGTATATGATATAGCTCTCCCTTCTGCGCTGTTGGGAAGTCGATTCTCTCCCAGGATAAATATGTCTTCTATGTCTAGGTGTTATAAGTATGTATTTACAAATATATAAGTAACTAGTTGTTACCCGCGATTTCGTACGCGTACGCTTAGAACCATTATTTGTATTTATGTAAGGAACGAATTCTGTGCATCTATAGAACATCTCATAATTTAATCCCCTATTTTACCCCCTTTGGGGATGATTTAGCAAAAACTTTGAAACACATATTTCTTACCAAAAGCCTAAATTTAACTTTTCAGATACCTAACTTAAAAGAGAATGAGTTTCCCAAACAAACTTTCAACACCTTTTTTACCCCCTTCAAGGTTGTTTTTGAGACAAAAAGTAGTATGTTCTTCCCCCGAATGCAATACATCTTCTTACCAAATTTCATCAAGATCCGTTCAGCCGTTTAGCCGTGAAAACGTAACAAATAGACAGGCAGAGACACTTTCGCATTTATAATATTAGTATGGATTAGTATGGATCTATCCGTCATCTGGTCACCATGATACAAGCTGTCCTTAGTTTGGGGCACGATGGTGTTGTGTGAAGGATTATCAGCTCTATTCTAATTGATGAAAGTATGTGAAAAACCTCCACAGGTCTGATCGATTTGAATTTGGTATCCTATTATTATATTTGGTACTTCAATGATATTGCAAGAATATAACCTTGACCTGTAGGGCGATTATGGAACTCTAATTACAATCAATGTCTATCAGAAATCTATGAAAACTGATAGAAATTGATTGTAATTAGAGTTCCATAATCGCCCTACTGATGCAGCATCACCTGGAATCCGCAAGGTATCCAACTCCTTAACTTACAGTAGAGGTATCGTGGTCTCATTGGAATGCTCTCAATTAATGGTTATACATGCATGTTTTATTATGTGTCAAGGGTTTTTGATTTTTTTATTTATTCGACTGGTCATGTCTGTCGCATGCCAGATGAGTTGTGGGCCAAAATTACCACTAAAGAAATGGCGAAATGATCTCGAAACCTTTGATAGAGACACCTTTGACCAATCTACTCAAAACCGAGAAGACTGGAGAGATCAAGAGGAGGCCTTTGCCCAGCAGTGGGACACAATGTGCTAATCGTAATCTTTGTAATTATTCTGTTAAAATTATATATATTTAAACTACTTTACGAATGCAATAATCGTTATATCCACAGCTAGGATTCTTGGTAACATTTCCAGCAATTTTATTCATTTTCTACTCATAAAATTATCAAACTTCAGCTGAACACAAATATGTCTGACCTGACCCGTGCCAACTTCGCTGGCAGGTTACAACATCACAAAAAATATTAAAGTACTAATATCGCAATTTAAAAAAAAAGTTATTCAAGTTATTGTAATAATTACAGAAATTAACAAAGTTACGTATAAATATTGATAGGTGGCGCAAGCGGCCACCCGTGGCTTCGCTCGCCCGTTCACGTTCCCATTCCCGTTGTTTTTCTGGGATAAAAAATACCCTATATCTTAATCCAAGTTACTAACTATATTCATTTTAAGTTTCATCCAAATCGGTCGAGCGGTTCTCGAGTTATAAGTGGTGTAACTAACACGACTTTCTTATATATTTAAACAATGATAGACTCGAATTTGACTCTGACTATACAATATATAGATTCTCGCTTCGGTTTAACATAGGAGCCTTGCGACTTTATTGAATGTGTTTGTAAAACTTCGGGACTATCATTGTTTAATTTATTTTGTAAGTGGTCTAATATTAATAATAATAATAGTTATAAATATTGCTGGACAATGGACACAACACCATCTAGTCCCAAACTAAGCATAGCTTGTATTATGGTGACTAGATGACTGATAGAATACTTATATATTTTAAAATACATACTTATGATACTTTATAACACCCAGACACCGAACAAACATTTATGTTCTTCACACAAATGTTTATCCTTGTAGGGAATCGAACCCTCAACCTACAGTGCAGAAGGCAGAGCTACTACCAACTGAGCTAACAGGCCAGTCATATAGTCGATGTGACTTGTATATTGGGTTACAAACTGCTACATTTTTGGAAAAACAGAAAACTAATTGTCTCACATCGATGTGTGTCTGTGAGTCTGTCAATCAGCAAGATTTGGAATGTAAACCTTGTTAGAACCAATTAAGGGGCTTCCTGTCCAAATTCGAAGCTTCCTCAAGGCTCTTTTTTATGCAAATGTCGAGCAACATCCTGACGGTTTTACCACCGCGTAATTTTGTTTATAATCGTGTTTTATTGTATCTGTGAATGATATATATCGGGCTCTAACCTACTAAAGTGTCGCGAGTAGAACAAGGATGGGATATAACATCAAATACCATAGTGCATAGCACCAATTAATGCTTCAAGTTTCTCAGTTTTTAATAAAATACTTAAGCATACATGGAGAAGCATGGTGAGGAGCATGCTAGGTTTGAAACTATTGGAGAAAGTAAGAAGTATAGACATCAGAAACAAAACCAAAATAATAGACAAACTGTCGCGTATTGACCAACTTAAATGGAGGTGGACTGGACATAACGGAGGAGAAATGGAGTAAACAGGTGACAGCCTGGTACCCTAGGGATGGAGCTAGAACTCGAGGTCGTAAAGCAAGAAGATGGGAGGATGACCTAAAAATGACATTAGGACCCCTATGGACTAGAGTCGCGGCAGTCAGACAACAATGGAAGGAGTTGGAGGAGGCCTTTGCCGTAAGGCACACCGAAACAAGAGACATTTTATTGTAACAGTGTTTCTTTTAGTATTAATTACAAAATTTCTTGTAAAATCATTGTAAAAATTTCTGAAAAGGTTTTATTATTATGCATACATACTTATATATTATATATACTTCTATATTATTATTACATATATATTATAGGTATAATAAAACAGAAAAGGTTTACAAAGTTAAATTACCTGCATCATCTGGCTTCTCATTTCCATACCCTGGTTTCTGGTTTCCTGGCTTGGCATATCCGTTATCAGGTTTATCATTGCCATACCCAGGGTCAGGTCTGTCGTTTCCATAACCCTGATCATGTCCAGGCTTTTGATTGCCATAACCAGGTTTTGAGCTGTCATAATCAGGTTTTTCGTTTCCATATGCAGGTTTTGAGCTGTCATAGTCACTAGTACTTCCGTACCCTGGTTTAGGGCTGTGATAGTCAGGTTTTTGACTTCCATAACCAGGTTTTGCACTGTCATAATCGGGTTCTTGGTTGCCATAGCCAGGTTTCGGTTTGTCGTAGGGTTTCTGATTATCATAAGCCGGTCTTTCATTGCCATAGCCAGGTTTTTGTGTTTCATAATCAAAAACCGGTCGGTTTCCATACCCACTACCACTGTTACTTCCATAAGAACCTTGGCCACTTCCATAAGAACCATGGTTGCTCCCATAAGAAGCTTGACTGCTTCCGTAAGAAGCTTGGCTGCTCCCGTAAGAAGCTTGACTGCTTCCGTAAGAACCTTTGTTACCACCATAAGACCCTCCAGAACCTTGAGAACTGCCATAGCTTCCTTGAGTTCCATGGGATTGGGAGTTCCCACCTCCACCATATCCATCTTGTGAACCATAAGAACCTTGAGATTGTGAATTCTGACCATAAGATCCTTGAGAACTTTGACCACCATAACCACTCAGCGAAGTGCTTCCTTTATTGCTGTTGTAATATGCTTGGTTGTTTCCATAAGACCCTTGGTTAGACCCATAAGAGCCCTGATTACCATAAGACCCTTGGCTGCCATAATCGCCTTTATCACCACCGTAGGAAGGTTTGTTGTAGCTTGGTTTTTCAGGTTTTTGGTATCCTGTTTCCCCATGTTCTTGGTTGTATGACGGACGATGGTTTTCTCCATAAGAATTCCCATAGCCCGATTGACTTTGCTCACTTTGGCTAGAGCCATAAGATCCTTGATTATAAGAGTTTTGGTTACCACCATAAGAGTTTTGATTGCCTCCATAAGAGTTTTGGTTGCCTCCATAAGAATTCTGACTACTCTGTGGTTTGTATCGATCATTAGGTCGTTTATTACCCTCAAAACCATAACCTTGGCCATTTTGATTGCTATAGTCATTTTGTCCATAACTTTGGTATGACCCTTTAGATCCACTACTAGGTTTGCCATATCCTGGTTTATCGTCAGTTGGATAAGGCTTCTGAGGTTTGACATAAGGCCTATTATAATCCTGATCGTGCCCGATTTCCGTAATAGAACCTGTATAAGAACCGTGTTGGCTTTGTGTGTAAGAGTTCTGACTAGAATACGTCCCGTAGCCTAGAAATCCTTGATCATAAGTGTGGTCAACGGGCCTATCTTTAATTGGAACGTACGGCCTAGGTGGGTCATATATTTCAACGTATACAGAATTGTCGTTTTGACCGTAATTGCTGGCGTATTGACTGTTGTAGCTGTAGGTTGGTTTGTCAGGCGTATTGGGCCTATAAGGGGGTCCTATAGGCCCTGATTCATGGCCGTATTGATCATTAAATGGGCCTATTGGTTTTGTAGGTTTAATGAATTCATCTTGAGGCCTAGGTTTTCTATTCGGTCTAATAATGTAATTATAGTTCGGCTTTTCCGGCCTATATGGACCAGGTTTTTCCATGGGGTATTCTGGTCTTGGGTTTCCGTAACCATCAAATTGTAAGACATCATTTGATTCTGGTTTTGGTTTATGTGGATATGGATCACTTTCTGGCCTATATGGGTCTTGAGGTCGCTCTGGTTTATTAGGCCTATATGAGTCTTGCGAACCTGGTCTGTACGGGTCTGAGCTTTCCGGCCTATACGGGTCATTTGGTCTTTCGGGTCTATACGGGTCTGGCCTTTCTGGTCTATAAGAATCTTGAGGCCTGTTGGGCCTATATGGGTCATTTGGCCTATCGGGCCTATACGGGTCTGGTCTGGGTCTTTCTGGATACGAAATATCCTGAGGCTTATAATCGCCGTAGCTAGGCCCCACGTCATACACCGGTCTTTGAGATATATCATCGGGTCTGTACGGCGATTGAGGCTTACTTCCTATGTTATAAGGGCCAATATCGCTTGATACTAAATAATCGTCGGAAAGTGGACGTTCATCGACGTCTGGTCGGAACACTGGTCTGTGAATTGGTCTATCATCACTGGAACAAAAAAATAGACCTGGAAACTATTAAGTTAGGAAGCCTAGTTAAATAACGTTAATTTACGAGCCTCTCAGTCGCATTTTACTCCTTTTAACACATAGGCTCGAAATAACTACGAAATAGGCTACCTGCCAACATTAAAGCCCTAAATGGCATTTTATTTTTTGTTAAATTAAAAATCTGGCTTAAAGAAAAGTGTTTTTATACAATAAGTGAATATTTTAATTATAGGGACGTATAAACTGTATCATTAATATTAACTTATAATTTTTTTTTTTTTGACCTATAAGTATTATTAATTTATATGAAATGACATTGTTTAAAATTACCTAGGTACCTTAATTATGAATTAATTATAATATATCTCCCAAGAAAATAAACTAAAGGTAAAAACTAGGTTTATGACACTAGATAAAATTAGCATGCCAAAGAATATGGTACGCCATACAATGGACAAACTATTATAAGACCTACATAATTGTATCACATATTATGTTCAAGCAAATAAACAATGTTTCACTTCCAAGCATTTTTTTTAAGTAGAATTTTAATTGTTTGCGATTTTCATGTACCTGTTAGGGTTGTCACCTTCAGGGTCGTCCAGTAACGGCTGTATAGGGGAAGGTGGGGATTGCTCGCATTGGAAACGACGTACATACACGTCGTAGTCTGGATCTCGGGATAACACGTTCTTATCTTTCACCTCCTTCTCAGATTGAGTGCTGAGATTGCACGTGGCGTTGCCTTTAGCGCCGACACTTAAAAATAAAAAAATATGCTTGAAATTTCACACAGCATCATCTAGCCCCAAAGTAAGCGGAGCTTGTGTTATGGGTATCACATGACTGATATACTACTTACATACATTTTTTTTGCAATTACATACATTATTATACATAGAAACACCCAGACTTCACGCAAATACTTGCAGATCATAAAAACATTTGTCCCACGGTGGGAATCGAACCCTTGCGGTTTCGATTCCCACCGCAGAACGCAGAACGTCTCAGGCGGGCCTTGGCACACTGCGGCACAGAGGTCGTCAATACTTATATAGTTTTCGATTCCCATTAAGGACAATCATTTGCGTGATGAACTTTATGTGTTTGCTTAAACTATTTGGTCCTTATACATTTTGTACGAGTGCGAACCGTGAACTCGAGCGGCAAAGAGCGGACCGCGGATCAAACTCACCCTGATGAAGATTCTCTAGATGAATCGAAACAGTGTCGATGCCTCCATCGACAAAATAATACGTGAGTAAAGCCCGTGTTCATCAAAATGTATAGTACAACTCACGAATGTTTTGAAAGTGAAATATTTGGTCCTTATTTATCGAAAAAATGTCTGTTAAATGCACAAGTCACAAAAATCTCTATAAGATCATTTCTAGTTTATTTTTGTTATTTAATGAAATAATTATTAACACAGACAGTTTACTGACAGATTTGAAATGTATATAATGTATAAGTACTGTATTCTTGTATTAGTTTTTCATAGTTACGCTAGTTATAAGATAGATCATACAAAAGCGCTAGGAAGCGGACGAGTTTCTTGCCAGTTCTTCTCGGACTTGGGTTAGGAGGAATTGGTACCTAAATTCACCTAGTATGTAAGACGTTTCAAAGTGATCCATGTGATGTTATTGAATAACATATTTGACTTTGAATATGTTACTTAACAAACGTGTAGAACCATCACACTCTATTGAGACCCAACAACTGAATTGAGAACTTCTATTCAAAAATAGAAAGAAGTTCTCAATTCTGTTGTTTTTATGTTTTTTACTCATAACTCTTTATGAACAGTATGGCGATTATGGAACTTTTGACACAACCAATATCTATCAGATTCGATTAGCAATCGGCATAATTTCAATCATTAGTTTGATTGTAATTAGAACCAGTTTTGACAAGATGGATTACTATTACGTACGTTCTGATTCTATTCATATGACAGCATGTATAACAACTAACATTAACCTTCCGTAATACTAATTCATCGATAGTAATCGAAACCGATTAGTATCAAAGTTTTAATAGTATCAGAATTTCATAATCGCCTCGGGTCTATACACAGGTTTAAAAAAAAAAGTACTTTTCGATTGGTCCCATAGAATTTTTATCATAATTGGTTCAGTAGTCGTTTTTAAATCAAAGTAGCTGGAAAAAATATGTCATCCAAGTAAACGAAATTTTTATATTTTGCTTTCCTGTGACTTATTGTGTTTACGCAATTCGAAAAAAAAAATGATAAACCGTTATGATTAAACTGCGCAAAATAAAAACGTTTTAACCGACTCATAAAAAGGAGGAGGTTCTGAATTCAGTATTATTTTTTTAATTAAGATTTCATTAAATTAAGTCGGTTTTCTTTTTAGTTTCGTCACGGTGTATAATCTGTAGGTTTTTTATGTTATATTCTCACTGATTCTGTTTAAATAACGTAAAATAATATTTTTTTTATTTCAGTTTCTATATACTCTGAGTATGGTTGTTAGAAAGTATCTATGTATGTATTTAATATAGATAAATCAAAAAAATATTGGTGGACAATTGCACACAACACCACTATGTCCATCTCACCAATGTTTGTTTTGGGAGGGAATCGAACCCACCACCTACTAGTAGTATACTAGTATTCTCTATAGGTATCAAAAATAAATAAAGCCATATTAAGCACACAAGGCAAAACTATTTGCATATATTGGCCTCAATTCTGTTGGCACCAACCTAACTAATTTTAGCTAAAATTAGATTTAGAACTGTCAAATGTCACTTTGGTATTCTGCTGCTACCAACTTATCCTGATTTAATTTTATCTAATTTAATTAAGCGTTCCTAATTTAGTTAGATGGTACCAACCGAATAGGTTTTACAAATGCTATAACTAACTAAATATATTTTAGACAATTCCTAATTTTAGAAATGAACCAACCGAATTGCCACCAATACCAAAATCTAACCTGATGCCCTACATAAAAAGTACCCTATCTGTCTCTAGATACAATTGTTATCAAATTTAATAAAAAAAACACACTTTCGTATTTATAATAGCATAGGTGGATGTTGTTTCGCAGGGGAATCATTTGAGCTGAATGAACCGATTGAAACATAACAACTAACGTCATCTATACTTTACTTACAATACTAACAGCCGCTTGCATACTTCATTGATCAAACTGCTGAATTCGTTCAGAAGTGATACGGCAGATGGCGCTGTTTAGCAAACTATTCGGTGTAACGCAATTGTTTTAACAAAACTAAGTACTTAGGCAAGTTAAGTACTACAACATCCAACTCACACAATGCATCAACTTGCTTTGCTCACAGTAGGATCAGCGATGTAAGATCTTTTAAAACGAAATAAAGAAACGAAAAACGAAAACAAAATTATGATTCGCTGGCCACTCTATTGACAAAGACAATAATGAACATTCGTACGAGAATTATTATTATGCTAAGAATGCCTCAGAAAGAAGGTATGTACCTAGTTACTACAAGCGAATGATTATAATTATAAATAATATCAAAGTAAAAATTCTTACCCGTAATCGTAAGTCTGACATTGTTTGTCTTGCTTGCAAATCTGCTCGCACTCTCTTGTAGTTAGTTCAGTCACGTTTCGGTAGATGGCGCTGTTTGGAAGTTGCTCGCCGATTGAGATTCTTTCGAAGCAATCTGTGTTTGTTATGCCCTAATTAATTCAATTTTAACTAAAATAAACGTTGTTTTTAGTATTTTAGCGTAGAATAAAAGAAGTGTAAACATGTTTCAAGCCATTTTGTAATGAGTCTCCTAACTTCAAATATGAAGCAATTATATTTTTTCTTGATCATCATACTAATTATCTTAAAAGTATTCTATAATTAGCATTAATAAAAACCTCATATGTACCTACTTAGTAAAGTAAACAATAAGTAAGTATTATCTACCTGATTTACATAGCTATTTATTCATAAATATTTAATTATAGCAATCAGTTCCAGACGTAGGGTAATTTTGTAATTTAATGAGTTGCTTAACATCCTATGTCAAAACGAAAATTACGATACTTGCGATGCGAATCATTCGTCCTCCGCGGAGAACTATCACCTAGCTGTACTTTGAGTCGTGGGTTCGATTTTTGCAAAACGGGGTAACTTACTGACAGAAAAAAACTGGGAGAAAAATATACCTATTCAGTTTTTTTTATTCTGAGTCTAATATAGGAATTTCCTCATTTTTATTTCATCAGGAAACCTAGGTTGGTTGGTAGAAAATGCGTTTAGCCCTCCTTTAATACGTAACTAAGTCAAACTTTAAAATACTTAATGATAAGTACCTAAAGTACTTCATTTATAAACATACCTTCAATAGAAGTCCCAAGCTGCGAGTCAATCGTCAGAGTCTGCACGCTACCGATAAGCAAAACCGGGCACAAAACTAGTATGTGCAGCATTTTAGCCAACAGACAAACTGACATCACTTTAAAACTTTAAAGTCCCCATTCAACCAAACACTCCTTACAATTTATTTAACAAAAATAAAAAAATAAAAATTGACAATTCTATTTTCAAATCAAACGTCAAGAATTCCCGCCATTATAGGCTATCGTTCGGGAGTTTCGAATGAAAACTTTTTTATTATTCAAACTCTTTTGTAACAAAGAGGTTATAAAGACGTGTGTACTTAGGAATTCGCAAATAAATTGTGGTGTAAATCTTGGGTGTGTCTGACTCTTCACGGTACGATGCCTCACTTCCTCCGAACCATGTGAACCTTAAAAGTTTGCTAATCGGTACAACATCACAGGTAGGCGGTCATATCCGAACATTCTTTGGTGGAAAATTATCTTAATTTCTAGAATTATCGACTGAACTCACAGCATCATCTAGCCTCAATCATGTTATTGGAACCACATGACTGATATTGTTTGTTTGTACATACATATTATCCATAGAAAAACCCGAGACAAATTTTTGCAAACATACAAATATTTGTCCCGCGACGGGAATTGAAGCCGCATCCTTGTGCGTTGCAGGCAGGACTTCACCCACTGCGCTTAAAAGGTAGTGTTACGCTGTAATTTATGTTTGAGATTCCAATCCAGGATAATATCATTATGTACTTAAGTACCTAAGTATTTTATGTGTTGTGTGCTAAAAAGCAAATAAATGTCCGTCTACGTCTATTTATAAGTTTCTTATATGTAATAAGTTCTACCTAAGGTTCTTATTAGGTACTTATTATTTCAAAATTGATTACTTGAACAAAGCTCTAGTAGCTAGGTGACCCTTTGTTTGTTTAAGCTTTGTTTGTAGCTAGGTGACTCTGTGTGAATTGTCCACCAATATCATCTTTTTATTGCTCTTTTTAACCAACTTCAAAAAAAGGAAGAGGTTCTCAATTCGGTTTTTTAATATTTTTTACCTCATAACTCCTTCATTTATGAACGGAATTGATGTTTTTTTATTTGAAAGGATATACTTTCAGATTGGTTCCGTAGAAATTTCATCAAAATTAGTTCAGTAGGTTATAAATCGTTTGGTTTATAAATCGAAATAGCTGGCAAAAATATGTCATCCAACGATAAAGTACTAAAAAGGAGGAGGTTCTCAATGCGTTGGTATATTTATGGATTAAAATTTCATTTGATGAAGAGTCGGTTTTCTTTTTAGTTTTTGCAACGTAATTATTAGCTCATTATATCATTAATGAATGCCTCAAAGCCTTCAGATAACCAAGAATATACTAGTAAGAAACGCAGTAAGAAAAAAAAAATTTTTTTCATACATACAGGCACTAGGAGGAAAGACCTTGAGGCTCCAATGTGTCCAAGGCTAGATGCGGCAAGGCATGGCTGTCGGTTTCAGACTGTTAGACTTCATAATGCTCTACCCATTGATATGAAAGATATTAACAGTACACAACTTCGATCACATATATGTGATGGAAGGTCCACAATTAAACAAAAAATAAAAAACTTTCCATTGGAGAAGTATTTCTACACTGTTGACGAATTTATGATATAATAAGACCTAACGTCAAAAAATATTAAATATTCTAACTTTATTAGTAAGTATTGTTATTATTTTATGTTATAATGTAATTTGGTTGAAATATCTATATGTTTTAATAGTAGGTAATTCTTAATTTAATATATTGTCTTTATTAATTGTAATTAATTCATAGTGTACATTTAAATGCGATTTGTAAAATAATTGTTTTACTAAATAACTGAAATGAAACTGGATGTACCTAAAGTTGGTCTTTCGAGCCGGAACGTAAGTCAATGAATGTCGAATTATAAGTTAATTTTTAAACACCAATGTTAATACTTTGGTGTATGAATTGAAATACGAGTATACGAGTGTAGAACCTACGTTAGTGGTCCTCCATTATTCAACGGTCAAAAATATTTTTGACTACCATCTGCTCCCGGCTTCGCACGCATGGTAACTACATAATAAAACCAATGTCATTCTCTAAAATACAATCTATTTCCTTAACAAAATTGTATCAAGCAAGACCAGCACCTATATCATGTAACTCGCGACAGCTAGCAATAGACGTGAAGCGCGCGATCACTGCTGTCAAACACACGTTTTTGTTGTTTGAAGCGTATTTTTGCCCATAGGTGTGCGACAGGCGAGTAGGCAACGCCTGTCTTCCGTAATAAAAGTTTTTTACGACATAAGACTGACTGACCTGTCAGTTCAGATGGTAGTAGCTCTGCCTTCTGCGCTGTAGGTTCAGAGTCCGATTCCCTCCCAGAATAAACATTTGTGTGATGAACACAGGGGTTTGTTCTGTGTCTGGGTGTTATAATCATCATTGGCCTTAGTTCATCTGTTGAAGATGATTTAGGTGGCGTCAGTCAAGTTACAGAGCAGTTATTTGTAATTGAAAACTTCTGTTCATATATCCACTCCAGCAAGCTGAGGTGGGTGAAGTTTCCTCTTCACTTCGCAGGCCTTCCCAGGAACCCACACTAACCTCTCGACCTAGCCGACAGGTCCCGCAGGAAAGACGAGTCACTACATGCGGTGTCAAGTTTTCCTTCTCGGGGTGTTATATAAGTATGATAAGTATGTATTTAAAAATATATAAGTATTCTATCAGTCATCTGGTCATCATAATACAAGCTATACTTAGTTTGGGGCTAGATGGTGTTGTGTGCATTGTCCACCAATGTTATTTCGCAGATATTACTATCGCGTTGATATTACTGTCGCTACTGGTACTTTTACATAATAACTTTGCTTTTTAGCCATGAAAACATAAGAAACAAATAGACAGAGACACTTTCGAATGTAATATTAATATGGAAATTAACTAGGTCACGTACGTACTGTTATTTCGCAGAACCAATGAAACCCAACTCAATTCTGGCTCTGAATAATGGGTCTCAAACCGGCTCCCTACCTCATTCGTATCGATATATCTGACAGCCTACAACTTTCAACGAGTATTTCAAACTCAGATGGCGATTAAGGAACTTTTGACACAATCAATGTCTATTAGTTTCGATTAGTAATCGGCATAATTTCAATTATTAGTTTGATTGTAATTGGAAACAGTTTTGAGAAGATGGATTTACTATTACTTACGTACGTTCGGTTTCTATCTCAGACCAAATAAATATATGGTCAGAGGGCCGTTAATAACCAAAGTGAAGCCTCAAAACCACGCTCCTCTGTGTAAATACAAGCACCCACGCACACAAATCCACCTAAACTGTAGTCCATGCTCTTGGTATTTGAAAGATTGATTGAAAACGACGTCACATATGAGGAAGGAGCACGATTTCGGTGTATGTGTGTGCGTTGGTGCGGGTATTGTATAACAATCAACATCAACCTGCCGTAATACCAATTCATCAAGAAGTAGTAACTGAAAACGATAAGTATCAAAGTTTTGATAGTATCCGAATTCCATAAACGCCGGCAGGTTGATAGCTAGGTAACCATAGGTTTTATGAACAAAAGATAAATAAATAAACATCATCTAGCCCCAAAGTAAGCAGAGCCTGTGTTAATGGTGCTGTGCTATGGTACCCACCATATGACTGATATACTACCTACTTAATATGTACTTTTTTTTATTTATTAAAAGATTATATATAGAAACATCCAGACCCGCGAAACAAATATTGGAAGATCCACGGCTGAACAGATCTTGATAAAATTTGGTAAGGAGATAAATAAAAAAAAATATTTTTAAAAACTAAAAAGAAATCAGACTGCATTGAATAAAATTTGAGCCCTTCAAAAAATTTCATCTGTTGTTTTACCACCCTCAGGGGTGCTAATTTTTTAATAAATTTGTTTATCTGTTTATTTCTCTTAAATACATTACTCAAATAAAAGTCCAATACAAAATTTCACCCCCTATTTTTGTGTCTTCTTCAAATTGAAATGAAAACAAACATATAATTTTCCAAATCGGTTCATAAAAGACGAAATTCAAGTCAAATCTTTATTTATTCAATAAAATCACATGGATCACTTTTATTCAAACTCTTACATGCTAATGAATCTATCTCCTAACTCCAGTTTAAGAAGAATCCGGAAGATGATGCTATTGTCTTGTTGGCAACGTTGCCAGTGTCAAGTGATTGCTGGGATATTAAGTCTTAGTTTCGCAGACGCCAACAAAATAAGAAGAAGAAGAAGAAAGTCTTAGTCGATCATAATTTGTCTATTCTAAACGTCATCGCGGAATGGCCGCCTAGAACTTTCTCGGGATTGCTCGTGGTTCAAATAACATTGCAACATAATACACTTATAATTTAATTGCCCATTCTTGTACTATAAAGAAGTAACAATTTATTTATAAAAAATCCGCTAAGATTATTGAATAAAACATGCAATAGCACGAGTAAAACTATTAATTTAGAAGTGCTATGCTACTTTATGAAATGACATATTAAGATTTTGTGACGATATTATAAATAATGACGTTTTAAAAACTGAAAAGAAAACTAACATTATTGAATAAAATTTCAGCCCATAAAAGTACAACCGAATTAAGAACCTCCTCGTTTGAAGTTGGTTAAAAAAGTTTTTATTTTACGCTCTTTATTACTTTATCATTTTTCGAAATTCGTAAACACCACTGGAAATTCACAGGAAAGCAAAATAACGAAATTTCGTTTACTTGGATGACATATTTTTCCAGTTGACATATTTTGATTTAAAAACCAAACTACTAAGCTGAATTTGATGAAATTTCTATTCTATTTTTTACTAGCGACCCGCCCCGGCTTCGCACGGTTGCAATGCTGATACTAAATATACTACAGAATGTCTTTATATACAACGTTATCTAACATAGAATAAGAGATAGACATATACCATTGCGGACTTTTGTGTAGATCTTTTTAAGGTGTACAATACTGTAGTACATTATGTTGATCTATCTCGTAGGGTTCAGCCAGCGTTTGTAATGTAAGCGCAAAAAATGTGTTTATTTACGACACCACATTAGAAACCTCTAAAATTATCAGAGTTTCTCTACTATATTATGCATGTTTTATACAAATAAACCTTCCTCTTGAATCACTCTATTAAAGTCAAAAGTCAAAGTCAAAAGATGATTTATTCAATACAATCACAAGGATCACTTTGAAACGTCTTACATACTAGGTAAATTTAGGTGCCAATTCATCCTAACCCAAGCTCGAGAAGAATTGGCAAGAAACTCGTCTTGGTCCTAGCGCTTTTTTATAATGATCCATCTTATAACTACCTTAACAACGAAATACTAATACAAGAGAGTTTATACATTTCAAGTGTGTCGGTTAACTGTCTGACGGCAGAGCGACATGAGGCCATGCATTCTTATCAATAATATAGTCATCTATATTATAATAAGCTTTCTTCAAAAGACTACCTTTAATGTATGCTTTAAATTTCTTAATAGGTAGTTTAGTAGCATTTTCAGGAAGCATATTATAGAAGCGCACCGTGTTCCCCATAAATGACTTATTAACTTTTTCTAGTCGAAACCTAGGGATGTATAATTTATGTTTATTCCTAGTGTTGATTTTATGAAGATTTTATGATATTATGACACTATTTTGCTGAATCCCATCTCTATTTTTATGTGTTATATACACATAAAAATAACAAATTTTCATATATATATTGTGAAGCTATTGTGAGAATATTAATTTCTTTGAATATTTCTCTCAAAGATTCTCGTGGTTTCATTTTATAAATGGCACGTATTGCCCTTTTTTGAATTACAAATATTTTACCAATATCAGCTGCTTTCCCCCAGAGAATGATGCCGTATGACATAACACTATGGAAGTAACTGAAATAGTTGTAGCTTCATCAGTAAGCCACCGTATCGCACGAACTGCATATGCAGCGGAACTAAGCCTACCAGCAAGTGTTTCAATTTGTGGTCCCCACTGTAGTTTTGCATCAATATTAAGACCTAGGAAGATCGTGGAATTTACAAGATTCATTGCCTCTCCATTTATTTCAATGTTGGACGGGCTATGAATAACATTTGGCAAAGTGAATTTGATATATTTAGTTTTTTTTGAATTAAGCAAAAGATTATTTACAGTGAACCAGTTAAGAACTAACGATCAGGATTTATTTACGTTATCGCAAATACTGGTTTTACCTCTATCAACTTAAAAAATTAAAGACGTATCGTCTGCAAATAAAACTATATCACAAATATTTTTTACAAAAAAAGGTAAATCGTTAACGTATACTAGGAATAAAAAAGGGCCTACTATCGATCCCTGAGGTACCCCTATATCAATAATTGATCCCAAAGCCCTCTCACCACCCACGTCTACTTTCTGGACTCTATTGGATAGATAAGACTGTATGAGGTCAATCGCCCGGTTTTTAATGCCATAATATTTTAACTTTGTGATTAGGGTTGCATGACTCACACAGACAAAGGCCTTAGATAGATCGCAGAATACCCCAACTGCATCCTGTGACTTCTCCCAGGCCTCAAATATATGCTTTAAGAGCTCTATACCTGCATCAGCTGTTGATCGACCTTTAGTAAATCCGTATTGATTACTATGTAGCAGGCCGTTAACGTTAAAGTGGTATCTATTAAAAAAACCACATCAAAATCCGTTGCGTAGTTTTAAAGATCTAAGCATACAACGGGACAGACAGACAGCGGAAAGCGACTTTGTTTTATACTATGTAATGATTCCGATTGGTCAATCGGGAAGTATATCCTTTCACATGAAAAATAAACAAACATAAAGAAAATAAAATAAAAACAACCGTATTGAGTCCCTGCTCCTTTTTTGTAGTCTGTTAAAAACATTTTGATAAACACGGGCTTTGCTTATGTATTATTTTGTCGATGGAGGCACCGACACTGTTTTGATTCATCTAGAGAATCTTCATCAGGGTGAGTTTGATCCGCGGTCCGTGAGTTGCCGCTCGAATTCACGGTTCGCACTGCAAAAAAACGAAAAAAAAGTGAAACTGTTAAAAACACTTAAAATTGGCAAAATTGTCATCAAGACATGCTATTATAGAAAGAGTGAGACGATAACACAGATCCACATTATTTCAAAACTTTCTAGAAATCTAAATAACTCGGCATTCAGATTGTAACAAGGATAACGAAATACTGTAATTCTCACGAGTTTTTTGTAAAGATCGTAAAATACGAAACTTTTTTACTAGATAAGTAGAAATTGATAAGGTGAATGAACGAAATAGCGTTAATTTAATTAAGATACTACATTAATTTATTAACATTCCTCGTAAGTTTTTTGTTGAACCCATAGTTTCACAGCTATTTAGTAGACCTCCGAGGCAAATAGAGTGTTGTTAGTGACGTTTGTATCTGTGTGAAGCTTGGGATGAATCTGCTCCAACTCGACTCGGCATCCTTAAGACCAGACGAGTTTCTTGCCGGATTCTTCTTGAACTGGGGTTAGGAGGAACCGGCACGGCACCTAGATTCACTAAGAAGACGATAGCATGTAAAGTTTAAAAGATTGAATGCTTGTATTATCCTTGTATCCTTGTATTATACTGTCGATATTTTGTCCAGTTATACCAAGTTTCATTTCAAATCCGTCTAGCCGTTTTGAGCGTTATGAAATGATCCCCCTTCAGGCACATACATATTAATACTTATTTATACACGGTGGGCCTTAACTGTGTTCGCGCTTTGCTTTTTTGATTTCTCAGAAAGATGCTGAAGGAGTTTCTGCTTTGCAAGAATTTGAAGGTCGTAACTCTAGCACCTGGTTTCAGCAGAATTGTGGCACTGAATACCGCTCGTCTCCATAGACTTGTTAAAATAATTGATACCGAAAAGACTCGATCCATGGATCCACGATCTCACTCCAAATGATTATTTCCTTTGGTGCTACCTAAAATCAAGTCTATTATAAACATCCGACCACTTTGGAGCAGCTGACAGAAAACATCATCCGGGAAAAACGCTATACGAGAGAGCAACGTGTCGCAGTTTTCGAGAATCTGCAACGACAGCAAGATTTTCGAGAAGCCCATGGAAGTCATTTAGACAAGATTATTTTTAAAACAAAGTTTTCCATTCGTTTTTCCAAAGTACCTAGTTTAAAAAAAATAGAAGTTCTGTAAGTAGTTTTTTAATGTAATAATTAAACATTTAAGGCCCATACATTTTGATAAATACGGGCTTTACTCACGTATTATTTAAGGCCCACTTCGAACAAGAACAGAAGGCGAACTCTACAAATACATTTATATAAATAGCGACTCTTGCGACGACGCAACAAAGCGCAATTTTGATCGCACAAACGCTTATACCTACATTGTGCATCTCTTTCCATCGCGTAACTCTATCTTTTCTAGCACTCTACGACTTAGCACAATGCAGGGTGCGCCAATGTACTTGTTACTTCGTACCTAAAAAGCAGAGTACACCTGAAGACAAGCTTTTATTGCTTCGCTAAAATAGAAGCATTTGAAGCATACAAGCGTTCATGGCTATATCAGTCGTTTCTCACAGATCAAGGAAGATAAGCGACGCTCTGCGAAGTTTGTGCCTGGGTGACTTCGGGCACGTTTTTCTGTCAGTCCCGGCTTTTCAAAAGGTCTTAATCGGAGTCATGTCGGAGGCCTACGAGAGGCTTATTAACTACGTCTTCAGAATTAGCCGCTGACTCATAGGAAAGTATTAAGTAGTAATCACAAAGACTACAAAGAATGAGATACAACAAAATTATTTGACTACCCTCTGATTCTACACTATGATTCGGCTGACAGCGTGGTGTCAGACTATACAGCAAATAATCGTTATCAGATAAACCAAATCGAAAAATTCTAATTGGTGAATGCATTTTTAAAACCAAAGAAGAACCAAAGTCACCGACATAGCACTCAAAATTTGCAAGTTGAAGTGGAAATGGGCAGGCCATATAGCTCGCAGAACTGATAACCCTTGGGGAATAAAAGTTTTCGAATGGCGACCAAGGACAGAAAAACGAAGCGTAGGACGACCCCCCACCCGATGCACTGATGAAATTGTAAAGATCGCGGGTAATCGGTGGATGGAGAGGGCTCAAAATTGTTCTTCCAGGAAATCTATTGGGGAGGCCTATGTTCAGCAGTGGACTTCTGAAGGCTGATATAATGATGATGATGATTTTTAAAACTGGTTAAGTCGTTTGTGAGTTTATCTATTACAAAAAACATACACATAGTTATAATCTTTTCTCTATAATAGTAGTTAATAAAAAAACGTTGATTAGCGGTTAAACAGTCGCATCGTTAGGTGCTGGATCAGGGGTAGATCACTATCTGCATCAGCCTCCGTCCAGAGGCGAATATTTATCATGGATTTTCATAATTGTTATAGTGATGGGACGCGTCGATTAAGATTAGTCGATAAAATCGACTGAACATACAAGTCGATAATTTAAACAATTTTACTAAATTAAAAGGTAATACGCGATAATACCTGATAATTACCTACTAAAACAACAGTACTTATACTAATCTATTAAAGTCAAAACTACTGTATAAAACGTGGGCATCTGCAAAATACAATGCTTATTAATATATACCTAGCCAACATTTTGCCCAGAAGTTAGTAATAAATAGGGCACAGGTTTTCTTTCTATTTTATACCTAATTATATATTAATAGATATTTAATTTGATTGATTTCAGTACAAGATGAATTTTAAATGAATACTTACTGTCTATTTGTGGTTCAGCTATGTCGCCACTTTTGAGAAATTTCGACACTTTTGCCTCTTTTTTTATAGACCTGCGATGGAACACGAAGGTCTAGAAGATCTTCACTCTTGATTTCGACGACCACTGAGACGTAGTGGGCCAAAGCCCAGCTGAGACGCAAAAGCTTGCGGGTTAGCTTCCCGCCGAGGGACAAATGTTTGTATCATCTGCAAGTATTTCTATCGGGTCTGGGTGTTTCTATGTATAATATGTATGTATTTACAAAAAAATGTATATTAGTAGTATATCAGTCATGTGGCATGTACCCATAACACAAGCTCTGCTTACTTTGGGGCCAGATGATGCTGTGTGAAAATTCCGGCATTATTATAATTATTTGAAGAGATCCAGATTGTAGTATACAGACAGACGACGGTAAAGTATTCCAATCTATGGCCGTACTCATTATAAATGTGAATGCAAAGCACTTACCTTAGTTCCTTTAATCTGCTGGTAGGTCTCCCCAGCAAGAGTCAGTCTCAGTGGGTGCCAGATATTGTCTCCAAGCAGTAGTGTGTACCATTACTGTGTTTTCGTTCGAAAGACACTGGAGCAAGTAACATTACTGGGCGAATAGACAAAATAACTGTCTCAGGTCACAACGCGAGTTTATTGTCTCTAGTATTGCAAGCGGCCATAGGTTATGGTAACTGCTTACTACATAATCATAATCATTAATTGTTTGTGAATCCAGGTATAGGCAAAATACAGGTGTTTCTTAAAATTAGGAATCTGCATACAGCATACAAACGTTTAGGTTGGTAGGTAATCATTTAAAATAAATAATAGTTTAAAAAAACTAAAAAACACGCTTTATATAGAAAACCAAACTAAAAATTAGAAAATAAATTTTAATATAATAGGTTTACTATGAAATTGCCGTTCTTCAGTACTGGTCATTTCAAATAGAAAAAAAGTTTGGAATGGCTTTGTATTTTAAATTCAAATTAATTTTGTTTTAAAAACAGGACATTATTTTTACAAACTCAGTCTTTTGTTTATTGATTAGCGTTGTATTTTCATTATATTTGAAAATTTTTCGTCATAATGGATACTTTAAAATTTCGTGTAATTATGGAATATGAGTTCCGTCGTGGCACCAACGCGACACAAACGGCACGTAACATCAAAAACGTTTACGGAACTGTACAAACGAACGCACAATCCGTTATTGGTTTTTCCCGGTTCCGTTCTGGAAATTTTGACTTGAAAAATGAAGCTCGTGGTCGTCCGGAGACTTTGGTCAACAATGATTAATTAAAGGCGATTGTGGAAGCTGACGAAACTCAATCTACAGCTGAGCTAGCAGCAGCTTTTGATGTTAGCATCAAAACAATTTTGATAAAAACTTGATAGATGGGTGCCCCACGAACTTAACGATCGCCAGCGCAACGTACGCGTCGAGACCTGCCTCGCGCTGCTCAATAGGCAAAGAAATGAAGGAATTTTGAACCGAATTGTTATGTGCGATGAAAAATGGATTCTGTTCGACAATCGAAAGCGCTCAGCAAGTTGGTTAGATCCTGGTTCAGCACCAAAGCAATGCCCTAAACCAAAAATGACCCCTAAAAAGGTGATGGTCACTGTTTGGTGGTCTAGAGCGGGTGTGATTCACAACAGCTTTTTACAAAACGGCATGAGCATTACTGCAGATGTGTACTGTGAAGAACTGGAGACAATGATGGAGAAGCTTGCACATCGGCAACCAGCTTTGGTCAATCGGTCGTCCCCACTGCTCCTTCACGACAACGCGCGACCCCATACTGCACAACAGACAGTCTCCAAGCTGCAAGAGCTGGGGTTGGAAGCTCTCCCTCGTCCGCCATACTCACCAGACCTTGCACATAGCGACTATTATTTCTTCCAAAATTTAGACAACTTTTTAGTGGGTAAAAAATTCAATTCCCGAGAGGCAGTACAAAATGCCTTTGAAGAGTTTGTTGCCTCCCGTCCAGCTGATTTTTACAAGAAGGGCATCAATAAACTGCCAATGCGTTGGCAAAGATGTGTCGATTGCATGGGTGATTACTTTGAATAACAGAAATAAAAAAGTTTAAAAAAATAAGTACTTTCACTTATTCCATACAAAACGGCAATTTCATAGTTAAAGACCTAATATGTAAGTAAGAAAAAAAGTTTTAATTAAAAAAAAGCGTGGGGTTCTTTTTAAGATATTATCGAATTGATAATCCTTCCACCATGCACCCCACGCTTTTTTTTTAATAAAACATTTTTTTCTTACTTAGGTACATTTATTAAAATTAATTTTCTATTTTTTAGTTTGGTTTTCTATATAAAGCGTGTTTTTTAGTTTTTTAAACTAGTATTTATTTTCTATATTATTTACTTTTTAGTTTTAGGACAACCGAGTATTATTATTTTTTTTTTATGTTTTTTTTTCGAATTATTTCATTATCATCTTTGACAGGTGTGCAAAATTTTTATGAAATCTGGCCGTTTAAAGTGGGTCAAAATCGCGTCCTAAGGAGTCGGTTGCATACAAACATACATACAAGTGAAGCTAATATAAAGCGTATAAAAAAGATTACATAGTCTAAACTATACAAATATTGTCACAATGTTACAAAAAAATGGTCACCAAATTCTAAATAATATTGCGGTCATACAAAAATTTATTCAGTCAAATTAATATTTAAATTATTCAATGTAAAAGTTAATAATAGATGTCAGTGTGAAATTAATATCAAATTCTAAATTATTATATTTTTTATTTACAAATAAAACTGTACTATTATCAGTCAAAGTCAAAGTCAAAAGATGATTTATTCAATACAATCACAAGGATCACTTTGAAACGTCTTACATTCTAGGTGAATTTAGGTGCCAATTCCTCCTAACCCAAGCTCGAGAAGAATTGGCAAGAAACTCGTCTTGGTCCTAGCGCTTTTTTATATGATCCATCTTATATCTACCTTAACTACAAAATACTAATACTAGTGCAAATACTAGTAAATACTAGTGCAGGTGGGCCTTGCTTATTTTCCAGTTCTGTTGTATAAAAAAGTAAGTACCTACTCGTATATTATTAAAATGCATACAATTTATTAAACTTCGACTATCGATAGTTATCGATAAAAAAATGCTTGTTCATCCCATCACTACAGCTACTCATAAACACTGACCAGATCCAAGATAACTTACAAACCGTGTTTTAAGCGCGAAAACAAGCCACCACAGACTTATAATGTATCTGTGGCTCTTATAGCGAATAAAAACTCCTTGTTAGAAGGGTTCAACGACCACAATTTTAATTGTTTTGCCGTTTCTTTGTAATACGTTATAAATAATTAAACACAGGATACCGACACTTAATAGTGATGGGATTTTACGATAAAATATTTATAGATTTTAAGTATTTATTGTTTAGGTTTAGGTAAACCGAATCTAAGATATATCTACTCTCCATTCTATAATTAATTAGCGTGGGGTTAAATCATATATTACTGATAAGAATGCATGGCCTCATGTTGCTTTGCCCTCAAACAGTTAACCGACACATTTGAAATGTATTAACTCTTGTATTAGTTTTTCGTAGTTAAGGTAGTTATAAGATGGATCATGCAAAGCGCTAGGACCAGGACGAGTTTTTGCCAGTTCTTCTCGGGCTTGGGTTAGGAGGAATTGGCACCTAAATTCACCTAGTAGGTATGTAAGACGTTTCAAAGGGATCCTTGTGATTGTATTGTATAGAATATCTTTTGATTCAACTTTGACATGTTTGAACTTTGTCATTCTACTGTCAATGTATTGAGATGGCATTAGATTTAAAGAACACATTAATTCTTCGTTTGTCAGTTCATGAAGTAATATAGCACTTCTAAAATAATTATTTATTTCTCGTGCTATTGCATGTTGTATTCAACTATCTTAGCGGAATTTTAATAAATAAATTGTGACTACATACAAGTATGGATAATTGAATTATAAGTGTATTATGGTGCAATGTGATTTGAACGACGAGGAATCCCGAGAAAATTCTAGACGGCCAATCCGTGAATGACAATCGATAAATGACAATCAACTAAGACTTTATTCTCAAACAATCACTTGACACTGGCAAAATGCTCGACAAGACAGATGCCATTATAGGAAAAGAAGAAGAAAAAGGAGAGAGATAATAGTAGGATATACCTTAAGATACAGAGACGCGAACAATTAATATGACATGTTGGGTATTATTTAACAAGATAATGAAACAAATAATAAAATTACATAATTTATTCATATTATTTATGCTTCTCCTTCTTGCTACTTCTACCCTTCTCTCTCTTTCTCTGATTAAGAGGATTTCGCGGGTCGTAAATGTCGAACCAATCATCGCCTTTCGTCGAAGCGTCTTTCGCTAATACTGGTCGCCGATCTTCAAACCGTAGTTTATGTCCAAGCCTAGAATAAAAGCAAAAATTACATTGAAGGTTCATCCTCTATCTTATATTATACCACATAATACTAGTGGCTATGTGAGCTGTAGACCTCGGGAACATTTTTTCGAAATGACTGATATATAACTTTTTTTTACAATTTCACCCCCCCATATCTCCGCCATTTTGAAAAATTTCCAGAAACTGAATCGACAAAAAAAATCTATATAGTTATAGAACCTGCTCACAAAATTTCATGAGAATCGGTTGAGAAATGCGACCTATAGAAGAGAACATCCGAACAGACAGGCATACGAAAGCATTTTTTATTAAGCTGAAACGGAGACATTCGTTCGAGCTTTGCGGTCGCTCGGTCAATTAAATAAATAATGCTGGATATTTCACACAGCATCATCTAGCCCCAACGTAAGCATAACTTATGCATGGCTTCATATTGCTCTGTCCTCAGTTAACTGACAGATTTGCAATGTAGAAGCTACGAAGGATCATACAAAAGCGCTAGGACGAGTTTCTTGCCGGTTCTTTTCGGACTTGGATTAGGTGGAATTGGCACTTAAATTCAAAAAGTATGTAAGACGTTTCAAAGTGATCCTTGTGATTGTATTAAAAACTTTTGAGTTTGTATTTTGTGTTATGGGAACCGCGCGCCTGATACAATACTTATATACTTTTGTAAATATGTACATTCAAATTATATAGAAAAACACCAAAATCCGTGACCAATATTTGGAGAAGACCACATGACTGATTCATGTGGTTCCCATAACACAAGCTCTGCTTACTTTGCGGCTAGATGATGTTTGAAACGTCCCGCATTATTTATTTATTATTTATATTTGACAGGCCTGTAAGCTCAGTTGGTAGTAGCTCTGCCTTCTGCGCTGTAGGTTGAGGGTTATATTCCCTCCCACGACACACATTTGTGTGACGATCATAGATGTTTGTTCTGTGACTGGGTGTTATAAAGTATCTTATGTATTTAAGAATATATAAGTATTCTATCAGTCATCTGGTCACCATAATACAAGCTATGCTTAGTTTGGGGCTAGATGGTGTTGTGTGCATTGTCCAGCATTATTATTATTTACTTATTTATTTATATCTATTATCGTTTTAAACGGTTCGATAGATCAACTGTTTTACATGTATTTTATTTTATAATAAAATACATGTAAAAAAAATACAAAATTATACTAATATCAGAAAGCTAAAGATTCTGAGATTTATATGTTTGTTTCTAACTCAATCACGACAAAACGGCTGAGCAGATTTTGGTGAAACTTGGAATTGATATAGTCAATGACTTAGAATACGTTTTGGATCACATCCGCCAGATTCCACATTCGTCAGATCATTTATTTCTTCCGCATTCGTCAGATTTTTTCAACAACGACGAAACTATAATATTATCCATGATTCCTCATTCGACTGTATAACGCAACATAATGCTGAGTCGGGCACCAATTTGTAACAGCACACTTGGACTATTGCGAGACACTCAATCTTTAGTTTAGTTTAGTTTAAGTTGTCTTTTCTGTTTTTCTTTGTTTTTATTTTGAGTTACAATTAAATATATTTTCTTTCTTTCTTTCTTTCTTTCATTCGACAAATTGCGCGTTTGTAAGAAATTAATCGAACGAAACCAGTTGGTTAGGTATGTATAAAAAACAACGCGCAAGCTGAGCGAGCAAAGCGAGCGTGCGCCGAGGCGCCAGAAGAATATAGTTCGTCTGTCTAGATACATAACTCTGGCGAATGTATCTTCATTCGTTTTCCTTATTCGTCATCAATGACCAAACTAAACTAAAATTAAAATATTTTTGCTTTATGGCGAATGTGGAATCTGGCGGATGTGTCCTAAATCTAGAATATTATATATGCTACTTTTTATGTAGATACCACGCAAGCGAAACTGCGGACAGAAGCTAGTACTGCTCGTATCTATCTGAAAGTTTATGTTGAAGATCTTTGGAAATTTGTGACTGAACCACGTCAAAACGGCTGCACAGAGATCACTGAAACTTAGTACATGTATTTGGTCTCAATTCTGTTGGCACCAACCTAACTAATTTTAGCTAAAATTAGGTTTTTAACTGTCAAATTAAACTTTGGTATTCTGCTCTACAAACTTATCCTAATTTAATTTTATCTAACTTAATTAAGCGTTCCTAATTTAGTTAGATGGTACCAATCGAATAGGTTTTACAAATGCTATGACTAACTAAATATATTTTAGACAATTCCTATTTTTAGAAATGAACCAACCGAATTGCCAATTGTCAGTGATCTAAAAAACATATAGAATACTTATCAGAAGGTAGTAATTAAGAACTCACCAATTATCGCTATTTAAATCATCTTCTTCGTTCCCCATCTTCTCTTCTTTGGCTTGACTGCTTTCTCCCTCTGTTTCTTCTGTGTTCTTCTCTTTAATACCTTTCAGTTTATTCTTGAACTTAGCCAGCAACTTGAGTGTGAAATCTTCTCTGGAATAGAGGAATATAATAATAATAAATATTACTGAACAATGCACACAACACCATCTAGCCCCAAACTAAGCATAGCTTGTATTATAGTGGCCAGATGACTACCTAATAGAATACTTCTATTATTTTTAAATACATACTTATAGTACTTTATAACACCCAGACACAGAACAAACACCTATGTTCATCACACAAATGTTTATCCTGGGAGGGAATCGAACCTCAACCTACAGTGCAGAAGGCAGAGATACTATCAACTAAGTTGACAAGTCAGTCAGAAATATTTTTATACAATTGAAAACTATGGCTTCATAATTCTAAATCAGTTTAATTCTGAATTATCCTGTTTTAGATGTATTTTATATTTTGTTGTAAATAGTTAATGATCTCTGTTGATACTTCTTATTCTACAAATATTATAAACTAGCTTCTGCCCGCGGCTTCGCACGCATAGTACATACATAAAAAGTAGCCTATGTCCGTTTAAGATATAATCTATACACATACCAAATTTGATTGAAGCAAAAAAAAAGTTCTGTTGATCCGATCGCTACCAAACCTCACAGGATCACCCGCTAGGCCAATCTGAAGATTTTCTAAAAATGTCATCGAAATCGGTCCAGCCGTTTTGGAGTCTATAGGGAACATACATACATACACACATCGCCTTTTATTTATATAGATAGATGAAGAAGTTACGTTGACTGAATGATCGTACGTTTGTTTTTGGATCACGCTGCATCAATATTATTTAAAAACGGCTGAGCAGATTTAGATTGAACTTGGTATACATATCCACAAGCTTGTATATAACACAAGCTCTGCTTACTTTGGGGCCAGATGATGCTGTGTGAAATTTCCGGTATTATTATTATTAATAATGACTGAACCGCTGGAGGATTATGTAAAAATAATAGCAGCAATATTAAAGTGACAGCAATATCGGCAAAATCGAAAAGTAAATAATTACTTTTTAAAAGCTAAATAGGAAACGGACATCATCTCATCTCATCTCATCATCATCTGGCCCCAAAGTATGTAGAGCTTGTGTTACGGGTACCACATGGCTGATATACTACTAATATACTTTTTTTTTGTAAATACATACATATTATACATGAAACACCCAGACCCGAGACAAATACTTGCAGATCCAACAAATACCCGACCAACCTTCCAAATAATTTAAGCTTCTCTCCATCCAAAGGTTGTCTGGAAGAAATCGCTTCCTTAACGATAAGACCGCCCATACATAATTTTTCGTAAATAAATTCAGTTTTAAAATTGTTATATTTAGTTTTAAGGTGTAAAATAAAGGATATTCATTCATTCATTCATTAAATACTTGCAGATCATACAAAGATTAGTCCCGCAGCTAATTAAAAAACTATTGTTACGGAAGCTACTCGCTGTCTATTACTCGCCTGCCGCCCACTCACACGCGAATATACGCATGTATTATATTAATTAGGGAACAAAAAGTGTGATTGACAGCGCGATTAACGACCTCTGTGACGAAGGCCCGGATGAGACGCATAGTCAAGTCAAAGTCAAAAGATACTTTATTCAATACAATCACAAGGATCACTTTGAAACGTCTTACATACTTTCGACAACTTTTATTCCCCAACGGTTATCAGTTCTGCGAGCTATACCTATGGCCTGCCCATTGCCACTTCAACTTGCAAATTTTGAGTGCTGTCGGTGACAACACCAACACCCACCCAACACTCAACATAGCTGTCTCCATAGCACGTTGCGCGACTCTAAGCGACAACTCAACCCGCGGGCCGAAACGTCCACTACGAAATTTATTTATATTTTTTATAGTCAACTCAGCCCGCGGACCATATCGACCCATTTGAAAATCTTAACTTAGCCCAAACTTAACTCAGCCCCTGGGCTAAATGACCACTTTCAAATATGTTTATGATTTTTTATAGCTAACTGAGCCCGCGCCCCTAAACTGTTGTGCAATGCAATACATTACGTCGTAAAGAGGATGCATATCTCCTTTACTATTATTGTTTATTTGTAAATACCAAGATAACAAGATGGATCAATATTGTGGAGATGTATTAAGAGTGATTCTTGCTATGCTACTGTGAAAACTAACTCTGAAAATGCAATTGTCATTCATGAAACTGAACATAATCATACTTCTGACATTGCTTATAACGGAGTTAAGAAATGTCTCCGTTTCAGCTTAAGCGAAAATGCATTCGTATGTCTGTCCGAATGGCGTCTGTTCGGATGTTCTCCTCTACAGGTCGCATTTCTCAACCGATTCTAGTGTAATTTTGTGAGCAGGTTCTATAACTATATAGATTTTTTTTGTCGATTCAGTTTTTGGATTTTTTTCAAAATGCCTTAGATATGGGGGTTGAAAACGTAAAAACGGTATATTTAAGTCATTTCAAAAAATGTTCGCGAGGTCTACAGCTCACAGAGCCACTAGTAATTTAGAAGATGCAGGGCTAAACATAGTAACCAGAATATCAAAATTTTAAAGTATCAAGAACAAGGTATACAGGAAACGAAATAAATCGTTAGGCATGAAACGAATGCTTCCTGATCAGAAAGTCTAATTTTTAAGTTGCCTAAGAAGTAAAATGCATAAATGTCATGTCTAAACCGCAAAATGCCTAAGATTCGGAATACCTAAAACGGTGGTAAGCCTAAAATGCAAATTGTATAAATGTGAAACTTCCAAAGAAGCAAATAGTCTAAAATGCAATACACCTACATAGGAAGATGACTAAATCTTACGATAGTAACATATTGTTCAATAAGAAGTACCGACAGCAATTAGACAAACTGAATAACAATGTTATTACGCCATCACAACTTCTAAACAATGTTCGTAATTTAAAGAAGCTTATGTTTCGTGAAGAAGAAGAAGAAGGACATGATTAAGAACTTTGCATATTTTTTTATAATAATTGTATGCTGTCGCGGGCTTTTTTAGGATTATTTATGATAAACATTTCCATAATACATTAAATACATACGTGTAGTTCTAACGGTTTTTGCAGCGCACGCCAGAATAGTTCGCATACGGCAGAATGTTTTTCTACTTGACACTTATCGTTATATTTTATACAAATCACACAATGGCCTCAATTCTGTTGGCACCAACCTAACAAATTTTAGCTAAAATTAGGTTTTGAACAGTCAAATTAACCTTTGGTATTCTGCTGCTACCAACTTATCCTAATTTAATTTTATCTAACTTAATTAAGCGTTCCTAATATAGTTAGATGGTACCAACCGAATAGGTTTTACAAATGCTATGACTAACTAAATATATTTTAGACAATTCCTAATTTTAGAAATGAACCAACCGAATTGCCACCAATATCTTTATAAATTATAGCCTATGTGTTATTCTGATATATAATCTATATTATTGTAAATTTTCATTAAAATCCATTCAGTAGTTTTTGCGTGAAAGAGAAACATACATACAAACTTTCACGTTTATAATATTAGTAAGGAAAGGATAAGGATTTGTAGGATAGTGTTACTACAGTTTTAACCCGTTATTACGAGTATGTATAACTCGTGCAAGAAATATTGTTGGCGTTATTTATTATACTTCTTAAACATACTCGTAATAAAGAGCTTTGCCAGTTTAGACAATTTGCTTCTAAGGTATAATAAGCTTGGCGAAAATCTCTTTAGATATACTCCTTGTTAGACCTTTTATATTTTAGACACAATGGGACTATAGTCATTTTTCTGTTTAGGTTTTCAGCAAAATAGTCATTTTACATTTTAGGCATTTTACCTCCTAGGCAGTTTGGAAATTAGACTTCCTGACCAGGAAGCAAACGAATTACATTTACATCTTAGGGTGATCTGTCTGTCTGTGTGTCCGTTTGTAATAGTTTATAAGATTACACAATTAAATAGGTCTTCATTAAGAAACAGCATTTTTATTGTTATACATTATTTTCGATAGTTTTTACAAGGCCCAGATTAATGATTAAGATGATGGTCTTTTATTTACCCGGACGAAAGAAACGTATATCGTAATGCCCGTTTAGGTCCGGCATTTAGGCATTTCGGCCCGTGGGCTGAGAGAGGTCTGGGCTGAGTTGACCAAAAACTGCAAAAACATTTCAAAGGGGTTGATATGGCCCGCGGGCTGAGTTGACTATAAAAAAATATAAATACATTTTGTAGTGGACGTTTCTTCCCGTGGACTGAGTGAGGTGTGGGCTGAGTTGACCAATATGTCCTCTAAGCTTGTGAGGCCAATAGTTAGCGACCAAGTCTCAGTTCCATATGTCATCACTGGCAACACGCACTGATTATAGACTTTCGTCTTGAGGCTCTGCGGTATCTGTGACGAGAAGATGTTCCGTAATTTCCCAACCATTAATTAATTAACATACATTAATTCTTCTCTATAATCAAATACCTACCCTATAATAAAACATATCCTTACTCATAACTGTATCTTATCTCCGTTACAGTCCGTGTTTCCCACGGCTTAAACAAAGATTAATTGTTACTGTAGATTTCACTTAGAAACTGTACATAATTAGATGATTTCTGAAAGAAGCCACTTAAGGATACACTACTCAGCGGCTCAAACTCGTCAATGGACGCAATTAAAATGCATGCTATTTCGCTTACGCTTACACGAACGATTTAAATTGCTCAAATATGACGCTCATCTAAGCGGTAATAATATATTTTGTTGACCTATAATTATTTATGGTATGGAGCGCATGGAGCGCAGTATTCTAGGAATCAAACTCACAGACCACGTCCGAAATAGTAAACAACTCAAATCGCGGATGTCGGACAGCAAGTAGGGAAATTTAAGTGGAACTGGGCAGGCCACGTCTACCGCAATTAGGATGCGTTACGGGCTAAAGCCACCACAGAGAGGACACCCCTGAACGGAAAACGATCTCGCGGCAGACCGCGGTGAAAATGGAGGGACGAATTAGACGCCCATCTTATGGATTGGCCTTACACAGGGACGATTGGAGAAAAGGAAGGGAGGCCTTTTCCCTGCAGTGGGACGTCACGGACTCTTAATAATAATAATATAATTATTTCATTTAAAATTGTAGTTAATATTTATATTTACAATTTCTGATATATCTCTAAAATAAAATAAACTAAGAGAACTTTTCATATTTGCATGCCAAAGACTATCTTACTATCTCACAAACTCACATTTGTCAAAACATAAACAATATTTAAAAAAACATAAAAACAGGTGGAAAAATATTAAGTACTATTCCGTCAATCTATTCCTAATGAATTAGAAACGATGCGAACGCATGCGAGAGGCGCACACCATCCACACATTTAAACTCAAAAATAAATTATCTAAATAAGATATATTTAATTTTTAATTTCATTTTAAACAATTTACGGCAATAGCGACATGTAACAATTGTATAAAGATACCACCACACCAAAAGTCGTGAAATGGAGCAGTTAGGATAACTAGTTACTCCATATTGATCCACACTAGTTGCCGGGCAATTAATTCTTAAAAAATTGCCCGTGCAACCCGTACCTTTACGGTAACGCTCCAGGCAACAGATTAAAAATTTGTTATTTTTTACAATCACAAGGACCACTTTAAATTATCTAAAACTTACGGTGAATGTAAGTGCCGATACCTACTAAGTCAAATGCGAGAAGAAACTCGTGTTGGTTTTAGTTTTTTTTAATAAATCGTTTGGATGAGTCAGTGCTTTGGAAGCTGGATAGCAACCGAAAATTTATAATAAATAAAACTTCAACAAAATTTTCAATGTTTTTATTGTACCTACTCATATAAAATGGATTAAGGGGTACCTACTATCTATACAAGTAACAATCAAATCTGTCAGTCTTCTTCTTGGTTAATGGCATGTGTCATAATAATGTAAATTTTGCCAGTGTCAAGTGTTTATATTGTTTATGATATGTCACTAGTCGTATCTTGTCATTCGTCATTTGTTATTTTAAATAAATTGTTACTAGTTTTTTGTTATGTTATTTTATCCGGAGTTTATCCCGAACATCGTGACGCGAGCTTTTGATATACAAAGAAGATAAAACAAAATGCTTTAATACAAAATTAATGCATAAAAGTTTATTTTGCCTATATGTTCTCTTTTCACGCCAAAACCTCTAAACAGATTTCATTAAAATACTTAAATACTTATAAAAAATTATATAGGTACTACTTTTATGTAGGTACCACACATGCGTGATGACCTCTGTGGCGCAGTGGGCCAAGGCCCGGCAGAATCGCAGAAGGTAGCGGGTTCGATTCCCGCCGCGGCACAAACGTTTGTATGATCTTCATGTATTTGTCTCGGGTCTGGGTTTTTTATGTATAATATGGATGTATTTAAAAAAAATGTATATAAGTAGTATATCAGGCATGTGGTACCCATAATACAAGCACTGCTTACTTTAGAGTCAGACGATGCAGTGTGAAATGTCCGTAATTAAAATTAAAAAAAACCGCAGGCAGTGAGATCTATACAGAATCAAGTGGAGCTATTTACTCAGATACATAATGCTGTTGTTTCTAGGACAGTTAGACGGATTGCTTGTACTAAAGCACGTTTTAGATCTATATTATTGGAAAAACAAAGAGGGTATTCCTAAACACTTCGTTTGCTTTTGTAAGAGGATTGCCAAAGGGGTAGGTCATCACTGGTTACTTAGGCACTGCGCAAACGAAGACACTTTTTGTTGCCGACGACACCATTACAGGGATCCGTAGTTGCGGTGTCTTGTGGCGGTGATCGGACACAGTCGCTTGTTGCTACTACTGGCCACTGGTACAGCTCGTTGCTTGTTTTCCGTCAGTCTCACGATGAAGGTCGATGAAGAAACTCAGTACAATTGTAAGGAAATTTGTTAATGTTGCTTGTGTCTTCAACTGACGACTCTCAGTACAATTGTAAGGAAATTTGTTAATGTTGCTTGTGTCTTCAACTGACGACTTTTAGTTTCCAGTTACCGACACTGAACACTTTTCGATCGTCAATGAGTAAGTGTTAAATGGGAACAAACTGGACACAAAAAATGTTTACGTATGCGTATGAGTGGATGATTTCATACTGGTTTTATAGAAATCAAATAGTCATCGGTAGCTTGTATCTGACACAAGACACAAAAGTGTCCACGTTTGCGCCCTCCCTTAGACACACATTGGTTGGTTCACACGCACACACACATGTTCCTTGTTATGCTGCAGGTATTTCATCTCGTTAAACTTGTCATCTCGAAGGGTTCTAGCTAAAAATCAGTGTTTGCTCTTTGAGCTAAATTATGCGCTGAGCTATGACTTTTTTGTCTGGCTGCAACACACACTTGGATTAATGGGACACCTATGTAAATGTTTTGTTTTATGTTTTTATTTCTGTTTTTTATTGTTTTTGTTTGTAATTACTAACTTAAATTGGTTCTTTATCTTTTGTTATTTTTGTAGTGTGTTTGTAGCTATTACAAATAAATACCTATATCTATGTATCTATCATTATATCAGCAGTTGGCTGTATCCACAGGAAAGACACACTCAGTACAATGAATTAACAATTATAATACATTTATAATCCAAGAATGTGTTTTGTCCGTAACCTTGACTATGGAATGCATAGAATCTAAAAAAACTAAAGCAAGGTAACTTCCTATATTATCTGCGCGCGATTAAATGGAATGGGCTCTATTTTATTATTAAATAAATATATAAAGTAAATAAATAAAAAAAATTAGGTGGACAATGCACACAGTACATACCATCTAGTTAACTTGTCATCACCATAAGGTGACCAGTGGGGCGATTATGGAACTTTGATACTATCAAAACATTGATACTAATAGCTTTCAGTTACTATTGATGAATTGGTATTACAGATCGCTGCGATTTCTATCGGCTTCTATCGCTAGTTACAATGTGAAGTTGGTGTCAAACTATAGCTCGACCAATTTACAAAGTACGATTGTGGTAGGAACCGTGTTTAGCGTACTAAGCATTTAAATACATCGTTTAAGATTGATTTAAATAATGCCTATTGCTAATCGAAACTGATAGACATTGATTGTATCAAGAGTTCCATAATCGCCCTACAGATGACTGATATAATACTTAAATGCATTCATTATGATACTTTATAAATAAATAATGAGATGTTTATTTTTGAAAATCTTGCGAAACAAAAATTGTGGTCTTATATTTTTATTTCTCTTCATTTATTTCGGGTTTTATTAATAATTTAGGTGATTATATTTAAATAGATAATAAAATAAATAATCTCGGATATTTCACACATCATCACCTGGCCCCAAAGTAAGCAGAGCTTGTGTTATGGGTACCACATGACTGATATACTACTTATATACTTTTTTTTTTTTATTTAGATCTAGAGTTATTGGCTCGCGTGTGAATCATTTGTGTTTTTTGCATTTTTTTGCATGTGAATTATGTATCTTGTGATTAAAGCAAAAAAAAACCGTATAATTATTATAAAAATGAGCCACCATTTTTATACTTTTGCTGTCGAATTGTTTTCTTATGTTTTAATGTTAGCTTGTTATTTTAGCTCCAAATAAATATTTGTATTATATATAAAATAACAAATGACGAACGACAACATAAGACTTTGGGACATCTTACTACAATTTAAACAATGACTTTGGCAAAATGTCACTTTGGCAAAGTGTCATGTGATGTCATCACATGACACATGCCATTAAAGAAGAAATAAATGACAATTCTAGCCTAGTAGATTTTGTCATACATTCACCTAGTATGTAAAACGTTTCAAAGTGATCCTTATGATTGTATTGAATAAAACATCTTTTAACTTTTGACATTTATTCTTAATCCCCAGACCGGGTAAAGTCAAAAGGGCAGGTCAAAGATTTAAATACGGTAGAATACTGACTTCGTTCTTGTTAAAATATCTATCAACCAAATAATTTGGCGCGATTGACTTTTCAAAATCTCACTTTTCTTTCCACATAAAATTAATGTAATTACTAAAACAATCATCAATATCTATAATAATATTATAATATTTTGCTTCGGATTCGGATTCGGATTCGACACGCGAAATTTTACAAGCTAACGACTGTAACCTCAGGAATGGTAGAAATCTCGGTTTCTAATTAAGTTATTTTTATTAATTTGGCTTAGTGTGTGTATCAAAATAAAATAAAATCATATCAAAAAATGTTTATTAAGGAACAAGTAACATTTGCTTATAAAACAATCAGAAATAACTAATGATTTGAAGGAATGGTAGGAAATTTAATTGTAATGGTAATTAATATATTTTTCGAGTTGTGAAAATAAACATTTTATTTTACATCATTTAATTCATCTAATTCATTAATTATCTACACTAAAAAAAGGGTCGTCACGCTAATTCGTGACGGAAAAATCTTACACTTTCTTTCGCCTAGTTCCGCCAAATTCGTACCGTGCGATAAAGAACTTCGTTCCAAAAATCTACTTTAATTCAATGACCTAAAACTCTTTTTTAAACGCGATAAAAATTACTCTTTCCGGTCTATGCCGACCTCTGTGGCGCAGTGGGCAAAGGCCTGCCTGAGACGCAGAAGGTTGTGGATTCGATTCCCGCCGCGGGACAAATGTTTGTATGATCTGCAACCATGTGTCTCGTGTCTGGGAGTTTCTATGTATAATATGTATGTATTTACAAAAAAAAGTATATTAGTCATGTGGTACCCATAACACAAGCTCTACATACTTTGGGGCCAGATGATGCTGTGTTAAATGCCCGGCATTATTTATTTATTTATTTATGCGAACGGACTCTATGGGGTTAGTCTATACCTAAACACTCGTCCAAGTCATCAGAATCATTAATAATAGCTTCGTCCCACGGCCCATATTTATTATCCTTAAAACGCTGCCACCTCACGAACATAACCGGACAATAACCACTGACAACCAAAACCACAACCACAAAATACACCAACAAAGTCTTCGACACTGTATACAAACCAACCAACGTCAAAACTAAAGTTACAACGTAAACTAACAAGAATACCTTAGTGTGCAAGTATACTTGTATAAATTGTGGACTTAGTACAAAGAAAATTACTGATACCGTTAATAACACGAACGCGTCGAATGGCGAAGCAAGTCGTGACACGAGACAGACAGACGCAAATATCGCAGCGTTTATTGATAGCGATTTGGAAACTATAGCCGCTGGTACATCGTAGTTAAAGAATATTAAATGTATGAGTAACATAAGTACTGACCAAGCGAATATAGTATCCGTACTTACTGTATCTGTCAAAGTATGTAATATAGGTGACAGCAAAAATCCTAGTACCAAGTATACTAACACAGTTTTAAAGTGATGTAACACAGCACTACCTTTTATGTATACATACAACACATAGCTTATTAAAGTGGTTAGAATACTTATGTATATTACAGTGTATGTATTAATAAGTTCATTGTACATGTATACAAAGAGTATAGCGTATAGAACGCATATACAGATGCGTAGGACAACGCGAAATGAGCCTACAACTGCTTGGGATAAGGTAACTTTTTCCGCGTAGATGTTTTTGCGTAGGTCTTCAAGGAATTTCGGGTGAGTGTAGTTATCGGGGTAATCTCTGTTTTCGTATAAATTCTTGATCCATTGTTTCTTTTTGTGAGGTTTTCTTGGTACTTTCAGTCTGCGGTTCCTGGAATGTTTATGTCACTGTCACTGCACTTTGACACTCACTAAAGCACTAAAAACGGAAAACGTCTGAACGCGTTTGGAAATTGCTTTGCAAAAACATTATATATTATTTATAAATCAAAAAAATATGAATGAAAAAATAAAATTTATATATTGGTGGACAATCAACCTCTAGCCCCAAACTACAGCTTTTATTATACGAAACAGATAACTTATAGAATACTTATATATTTTTGATTACATACTTATAATTCTTTATAACACCCAGACACCGAACAAACACCTACATATGTTTATCTCACAAATGTTTGTCCTGGGAGGGAGTCGAACCCTCAACCTGAGCAGAAGGCAAAGCTACTACCAACCGAGTTTAGAGGAAATTGGAGGTTATGTATGTTTGAGCAAAAACTGTGATTTCCTCATAGATTCGAATTTTTTGTCTGAAACGAAAACTGGATTTTTTGTTTAAATTGTTTCCTTTGTTTTGGGTCATTGGGGAATACATTCTAGCCTCTGTTTTTACAGTCTAACTTTTATGAACAATTTGGAAATAAATCACAAACACAAATAAACACATGCAATTTGACATATAAAATGTCAAAGTACGGTATTGTCGATAATGCGACATCTATCGGGATAAAAAGGCAGTGTACCTCCCCATTGTCACCTAATATATATTTATTTATTTATCGAGTCAATGGCCATCTCAATTGTTTATTTATATTTTCATACTAATCAAGCCGCCTATTATAGTCTGGGATGTTATTGTATGTATTAACTTTCACAATTAATTTCGTCCGCCTAAATGTAAACAAAAACTCAATTTATTAAACGAATCAAAAGGTTTTTTTTCCTTTTTTTATGTGTATTTTACCGTTTACTCAAAGACCTAATTGGCTTTTTATACGCTTTATATTAGCTTCACTTGTATGTATGTTTGTATGTAACCGACTCTTTAGGACGCGATTTTGACCCACATTAAACCAAATTAAATTAAACCCACGGCCAGATTTCATTCAAATTTTGCACACCTGTCAAAGACCGATGACAATGCGTAATTCGAAAAAAAAATTAAAAAAAAACAAAAAAATATATTTATATATCCGGTTATCCTAAAACTAAAAAATATAAATAAACAATAGTTTAAAAAAACTAAAAAACACGCTTTATATAGAAAACCAAACTAAAAAATAGAAAATGTATTATTTAAAAAAAAGCGTGAGGTGCTTTTTAAGATATTATCGAATTGATAATCCTTACACCATGTACCCCACACTTTTTTTTAAATAAAACATTTTTTTCCTTACTTACATTTATTAAAATTTATTTTCTATTTTTTAGTTTGGTTTTCTATATAAAGCGTGTTTTTTAGTTTTTTTTAACTATTATTTATTTGTTTCAAAGGGTATGGTATACCAGGTACCATTTAAATTTTATCAAAATCGGTCAAACGGTTTTTAAAATATCAACAAATATCTAGAAATTGTATACATCGATATTTTTTACATTCATAAAGTCGGTTGTCTTTTTAGTTTTTAAAACGTAATTAATAGTTATTAAAACGTCATCATATGCTCGAATTTGACACTACAACTTCCAGCTTACAGCTGGTCGTGTTCTTTACTTATTGTGTTCTTTTAGTTTTTTGATTTCTTCTTTTAGATTTTAGATATTTATTTTGTTTCTCCTAGATTGTCCTCCTTGTGTCTTGCCTTGTTTAAGTGTTATCTGTTTTGTTTTGTTTTATCTTTATGTAGTTTGTGGAAATCGCTCATCTTGCCTCTGGTCTCCCGCAATACAGGCTTGCCCTAGTGCGGGGACCATCAGTAAGTTTGTTAACACTGTATTTTTATTTTATTGGTAAATAAATTAATTTGTATTGTATTGTATTGTATTATAAGCTGCCTCTGGTGACGCAGTTAATATGCTGCCCAAAAGCCTTCGTGATAGCCTACCTTTTAAAAAGCCTGGTGTCGGTCCCGGCTTTTTAAAAGTTAGGCTTAAAGTGCTCGAACCATAGATCTGCAAGTATTTGTCTTGGAGCCGGTTGATTTTCTAGTGTTAAAGTTCAGACGCGTTTATAAGTAACGCCGAATATGTATGTATTTCCAAAAATTAAGTATATCTAACTAATATTATGAAATGCAAAAGTAAGTATGTCTGTTTGTTACGTTTTCACGCCTAAACAGTTGAACTGTTCTTGACAAATTTCGTTATAGAGATGTATGGGACTTTAGAGAAAGACATAGGCTTTTTATGTAGGTACCACGCGTGCGAAGCCGCTGGCAGCAGCTAGTCTACTATATATGTATGTATTTACAAAAAAAACGTATTTAGGTAGTATGTCAGTCATGTGGTAGTATGTCACGTGTCATGTACCCATAACACAAGCTCTGCTTACTTTGGAGGTAGATGGCGCTGTGTGTAATGTTCGTCATTATTATTATTATTGAAATACCTTGCTGATCCTTTCTTAGGGATCTTCTCCTTCATCTTTTTATACTTCTCCTGTTCTTCGACGTAACTCTTCATCATCTCATTGTCTTCTTCTATCTTCTGCGCTGCTTCCACTTCGTTCTGTTCTTCCCTTAGCTTCTCTTCTTTGTTCCCTTTCATTTCTTTTTTGAGCTGTTTTATTTCGTTTCTTACTCGTTCTCTGTAAAATTAAAGTAATCATAAATAAATGATTGGAATATCACTTTTGGATCCCATACCCAATGTCGAAATCAGACGTCGGACGAAAGTCGTGGACGTAGGTATACAGATCGCCAGGTTGAAGTGGAAATGAGCGGGACACTTGGCAAGAATGGATAACGGGAGATGGACAAAGGCGGTAACGCAATGGTGACCAAGGGATGCTCAACGACGAAGAGGCAGACCACCCGCCCGATGGTCGAACGATATAGTCAGCGTTGTCGGGAACCATTGGATGAAACTTGCTAGGGATCGGAAAGAGTGGCATAATAAAGAGGAGGCATAGGCCTCCTTTTTATTATGCCACTGCTGGGTATAGACCCAGCAGTGGGTGCAATCGGGCTGAAATGATGATGATGATGATAAATAAACTAGCTGTCCCGTTCGCGACTTCCTCCGCGCGTTTTAAAAAGAAAATAATATATCTAATTGTACCGACTGCAGCGCCATCTGCCGGGCTGATTTGTGAATCTAAACCATCCAGAGCGCCACCCAAAACGCATACAAAAAAAATCATTCAAATCGGTCCAGCCGTTTAGGAGGAGTTCAGAGACATACACACGCCACGCCAGACATCTCACACAGCATCATCTAGCCCCAAAGAAAGCAGAGCTTGTTATGGGTACCACATGACTGATATACTTTTTAACCGACTTTATCAAAAAGGAGGAGGTTCTCAATTCGCCGGAATCTTTTTTTTTTATATATGTTCACCGATTACTCGAAAACGGCTGAACCGATTTGGAAAATTCTTTTTTTGTTTGAATACTTCACAGGTGGTCCCATATAAATTTTATCAAAATCAGTCGAGCTGAAAAATAAACGAAAATCTAAAACTTGTATACATCGATGATGTTTTCATGTATTTTCATACCTCGCTGTCTCATTGGAGCGTTGCGTTTATTTGGCCTTCCCATATTATAATATACAAAATACATCTACTTTCCACTAAAAATGTATTATAGGCTCAAATTTCATTCAATGAAGTCGGTTTCTTTTTAGTTTTTAAAACGTAATAATTTACAAATACATACATATTACACATACACACCCAGACCCGAGACAAATACTTGCAGATCATATAAACATTTCTCCTGCAGCGGGAAGGTCTACTTAAACAATTAAACAACATAGATATTTATTCTGTGCCTGGGTGTTATAAAGTATCATATATATATCATACATATACATATATCTAATTGCAAGTGTATAAGTATTCTATCAGTCATCGAATTCCTATACTACAAGCTAAGGCTACATATTATACTAAATATTGGTCTGTTTAATGTTTTGTAATGGATTTCAACAAAGTTACGCCTAAATCAATAATATATCTTTCAATAATAATGCCGGAATAATGCCAGATTTCACACAGCACCATCTGGTCCTAAAGTAAGCAGAGCTTGTGTAATGGGAACCACGTGACTGATATACTATTTATTTTATTATTTTATTTTATTTTATTTTATTTTCTTAGGAAAACAAACAGTCTACTATTACTACAACTATGAACTAAACAGATAACTAAAAACCAATTAGAAGTTTTAACTTATCGAGTCTAAAGCTTGCTTACATTAAAAAAAAACAAATATGACTAAAACAAAAATAAAAGATAATGAGAATGAGAGAGAAAATGAAAATGTTTACATCTGAATAAAATAATATAACAGATAAAGAGCAAATAACAAAATTATCGTAAAAAGAGTTAAGAAGACATGCTAAACCAGCGTTCCGCTAAGGCATTTTTTATTTTGGGTGGTTTACTGGTATGTCTGCCAGGTTATATGCGATTACTGCTCTGCTAAAGTATGAATTTTGTCTATAATTAGTCGAACTAAATGGCACTGCTAGGGAACAAGGGAGTCTAACTGATCTGTTTGATACTTGTAATTGGCCATCAGTAAACATACACGTCTTATGTACATGTAACATAGTTTAAATAATTTAACTTGAATGTAATCCAGCTGTAGGTTTTCCAAAACAAAAAAAAATTGAATTATAGAATAGAATTATTATCATAATATTCTTTCACTTCAACCCTGCACACAAATACAAGTCAAAAACAACTTATACTTACTTCTCTTTCTTGATCTCCTTATCCCTTTCCATTCCCAAATAATACTCCTCTTCGGAACTTTCACTATCTCCCTCTCTATCTGTACTACCATTTCTTTTTTTAGCATCTCTTTTCTTGTCATCTTTATCTGTATTTCCGTCTCTTTTTTTAATATCTCTTTTCTTGCTATCTCTTTCTGCACTATCATCTCTTTTCCTCTTACTATCTCTTTCTATACTGCTCTCTCGCTTCTTTGACGTTAGCTTGTCTCTTATGTTGGTAACAGCGACTTCCGTCTTCTTCTTCTTCTGTTCTATTTCTTCTGCGGTCGGTTCTACAGTTTCTTGTTGTTGCTCTAATTCTGTAATTAAATATTAAACCAACTCTTATTCATATTTTAAACGTTATAATATATATCTAGAACGGCATTAATTTATTTATTTATTTAATAAATAATAATAGTATGTAATAATAATAATTATGTATTTATTTATTTCTCCTTAAAGTGTAATGATACAATTTATTTGGACATTACATGAATGTACCTGAACTACCCACATTGTAAGAAGTTGGTGCCTGTGATAGGTTCCGCAGAACCTGTAATACAAGTCACCAGGGCCTTCCGCAATAAGTAGCTGGTAGTAGATTTACAGATTAAATAATAAAATATCAAATATAAAAAGCAGATCGTGCAGGTGTGTAAAATAAATAAATAATGCTAGATTACACAGCATCATCTAACCCAAACTAAGCAGAGCTTGTGTTATTGTGGTACATACCATGATATAATACATAATTTTTTTTTTCTTTTGTAAATACATACATTTATACATACCTATAAGTTCACAATACACACAGCGACATCTAGCCCCAAACTAAGCGTAACTTGTACTATCCGAATCAGATGACCTATATATATGTACATACTTTCAACCGATCTCAAAAAATGAGAACCACATTTTTTTGTTTTTATTACCTCAGAACTCCGTCTGTTGTGAAGCAATTTGGAAAATTTCTATTGTTAAATTGTATTGTAGGTTCTACTTCCCATTTGGTCTCATTGAATTTCAATAAGAAAAATTACACTTTTAAAACAGTAAAAATGGGGTATATGTTATAGTTTATATTTTATAAAAATGTTATGAAATAGTAGATTGTTGCACTGAGCGCAAAGTGAGCTATTAATGCACGAGTGTTATGTTGGTGCCCGAGCGCAAGCGAGGGCACTGAATTAACACGAGTGCATTAATTACTCTCTTTAGCGAGGTGCGTAATTTACTTTTCTTTCAACTACCAATCTACCTACTGTGATAAAATATACCTACTCAAACTAAAAATATGAAGAATCAAATTTTACAATGGCTCAAAATGCGCGCCATTTGTTTTTTTTTCACCAAGTCGGTTTTATTCAGCGGATTTAATCAGCCAGTATCTTTTTGATCTAATGCAAACATTTTATATTAAACTTAATAGGAGATATTACCCTCTGTGGTAAATTTATATCATATGTATGTTTGTTACACAATTATTTGTCAAACATGTACAAGTTACAAGTAATTAAAGGTCGATATGCTGATATATATCAATACTACAAATTATACATCCCTAGGTTTCGACTACAAAAAGAAAACAAGTCCTTTATGAGGGAACAAGGTCGCACCGTGTAATTTTAATTTTATAATTTTGTAATTTTATTCTATAATAAATAAAATCCTGAATATACGAATAAACTACCTATTAAGAAATTTAAAGCATACGCTTTACGTATGCATTAAATTTCTTGATTTGAATTGAAGTTGTATCAATATGACGTGCTTGAATATGAATTCTTCCACATTGATTTGTGAAGACGCCATCACACATCACATCATATATATATATATAATATATTTATAAAATAATAATATATATATATGGGAGATATATATATACGTGGGAGACTAGTTATCGGTCTCCTTCATTCACTCTTTCTGTTAATGTAGAAGAATTAATAAGTGCTATTCAAGCACGACCTGCACTGTGGATGTCGAAACAACGTCAATACAAAAACATTAAAATTAATTTAAGATTGTGGAATGTAATAAAATCAAAAACTTTCGAGGTTGCTCTCGCAATTTTTCATTTAATTTTAAAAATGCCATTTAATGTAAGAATTTTCTAGTAAAAAAAATACAGATGAATATAGAACCTCCTTTTTTGAAGTCTGTTAAAAATAAGTATTTTTCATCCATAATTATATTTAGTTGTCTAAATATAATATGGATGAAAAAGACTTATTTTTAACCGACAGTGTTTGTACACTGGACAACGCGCGGAACGAAGCCGCGCTTCACTGCGGAGAGGCACAAACGCGCGCGTTGCCGCAACCGCGCCGCTGCCCGCCCCGCGCTGCCAGTCTGGCCAAGCCCTAATAATTTTACATACATCGGTACTTTATAACACCTAGATATAAAACAAGCATCTATATTTATCATACTAATAAAAAAGCAGAGCTACTGAGTTGCGAGGAAAGTCATATGTATACATAAACTCTTAATCACTCGCCATCTGCAGTCAATTTACTGAGTTTAGGGTCTTCTAGTAGATCATGTGTAGATTTAGGCTTCCCTCTGAACACCTGGACCCCTTCTTCTTCTTCTTCTGCCTCATCACCAAAAGACAGAAGACCGAAATTCCTGAAAACATATATGTATTAAACTGGTTGCTCAGCTCAGTTGGTAGTAGCTCTGCCTTCTGCGTTGTAGATTGACGTTTCAATTACTTCCCAAACATTTGACGACCTCTGTAGCGCAGTGGGCTTAGGTCGACGCAAAGATTACGGGTTCGATTCCCGCTGCGGGACCAATGTTTGTATGATCTGCAAGTATTTGTCTCGGGTCTGGGTGTTTCTACCACTCCATAACACAAGCTCTGCTTACTTTGGGGCCAGATGATGTTGTGTGAAATGTCCGGGATTATTTATTTATTTTATTATTATTTATTTATGTGGATGAACATGGATGTATGTGGTGTCTGGGGATTATAAAGTATCTTAAGTATGTACCTACATTTTGATAAACACGGATTTTACTCATGTATTATTTTGTCGAGGCACAGACACTGTTTCGATCCATCTATATCTTACAATGCTACAGAAGACATACTACACACCATAAATAATGTTTCCATATTACCATAAAATATTTTAACGATCGATTATATGGATACCTACATTTATTTTTGAAGTGAAAACTTCTTTTAGCGCGGTAGGCATATTTTTAGATACCGCCGCACTCGCCCCATTTGATTATAAACCTAAATTCACATGTTTACAGTCTACCTTTGTATGGTGAAGCTTACTGAGTTAGGTTCTTTGATATATTATCTGAACAAAAAATATTGCATCACATGTGTTCGTTCAGTATTTGATTGGCAGTCGCCATAATTACTGATTTTGAAGTGATTTATTACTAAACTCTAACGCGCCAAAATAAGTTTTCACTTCTGTCGGCACTCCCGGAGTTATTTACTCAACCCGTAGACCGAAAAATTGTGTTATGTAAACTCGTACTTGGGTTTCCTCGATACAGGCTTCGCCTAGAACTACATAGATTTTTTTTTCATGTTAATATTAACTATTTCTAAATAATATGTTATTTTTAGTTTAGTTTTTGTATGTTTTGCTGTAATAAACATATTTTTCTATTTTATCTAGAGAATCTTCATCAAGGGGAGTTGGATCAGCGATCCGTGAGTTGCCGCGAGCGTTCACGGTTCACGGTTCACTCAAATAATACGTGAGTAAAACCCGTGTTTATCAAAATGTATAATTCAACTCACGAAAGCATGGAAGTAAAATCACAAGTATCTATTTAAAGATATCGTATCCTATAAGTCATCTGGTCCCCATAGCACAGCTATGCTTAGTTTGGGGCTAGATCGTGCTGTGTGGGTGGTTCGAGCAAGTTATCAACGAAAAAAACAAAAAAATATGTATTTACTTGGGAGCATAAACAAGTATATACAAGAACATGGAAAGAACGATAACATTACGCAGAAGTTAAATTAACTGTGTCGCGAATGTTAACGCCCACCTCCGAAGATAATAAAACAGAACCTAAATTATCGAGAGAGAGATTGTAGCCTTCGCAAAAATTAATTAAATTTGAAGTAGCAAGAGTGTAGTGTGTAAAGTGTGTGTATGTGTATGTGTGTGTGTGTATGTGTGTGTGTGTATGTGTGTGTGTGTATGTGTATGTGTGTGTGTGTGTATGTGTATGTGTGTGTGTGTGTATGGATGTGTTTGTGTGTGTAAAGTGAATTTAAAGGGGTATAGCAATAGTAAATGAGGAATGATAATGTTTGAAACTTACTTAACCCCTTGTCTCTCCTTCTTCTTCTTCGGTGCATCCACAGCCGTGGCAACTTGAACCCGTGGCACGATGTCAGTAAAAGGGTTAATAAGCACAGTAGTGGCTGTGATCTTATGAGGATGTTCTGGTCGGTCATCAGGGCCGATTAGACCTTCAGTTAGCTTAAGGACATTGTAGATCGTTTCACCTGGAAAATAAATAAGTCTTAGCTAGTCATGGCTCAACGACTGAGGTGCATAATTTGATTTCTGTCAAGGCTTATCGTCATAGCTTAAGAGGGTTACCGTCATAGCTTAAAGCTTAATAACACTTTTAACACATTATTGAAAAACAACTAAATATTTATATCGAATTTAGCAGATATCCACAGTAATTCCTGCATCAATTAACACTTTTAATGTGGTACACAAATATGTCGATGACGTAAGTATGGATAATTAGCTCTGTCATGGCTTAAGGGTACATCGTCATGGCTTAACAACTGTTATAACAACTGGCCTACTGTGCTTATGGAGAAAGTTAGTATGACCTATTTAGGTATAACCCACAACTGTAGGATCGGACTGTAGGGGCTCTGCCACTATGCCACCAGAGCTCTTACCATCTGGCTCCCAATGCCGCTAAACCAATCCAAGGCCTGTGCTCCGATCACTAGAAACCTTACCGTATAACTGACCAGTAATCTTCCCGAATAATTTACCACTAGCTATCCCGAAAAACATACCAGTTACTATCTCGAATAACTTACCTGTTCCCTTCCCGAATAAAATACTAGTAATCTTCCCGAATAACTTTCGAGTAACCTTACCGAATAACTTAGCGGTTACCATCTCGGATAACTTACCGGTACTCTTTCCGAATAACTTACAAATAACCTTCCCGAATAACTGACCAGTAACAATCTCAAATAGCTTACAGGTACCACAGAATACTTATTAGAACTTGTACAGAAAGTAGGCTCCATGAAAACATAATATTAACTCTAGCTACGACGCAACAAAGTGCAAAACCGCTCGCACAAGCGCTTGTACCTACATAGTGTCTATCTTTCTATCGAGTACCTAACTCTATCTCGTCTGGCGCGGCACTTAGATGGGCCTACAAATATACTTGTAGCTTCGCACGGAAAGTGCAGAGTGCGGCTGATCAGCCGGTATCTCTTCCGAATAACTGACAAGTAACTTTGCCGAATAACTTACCAGTAACCTTTCCGAATATAGTATGCTTGTTTTGGAGCTCAGTAGTTGCTGCTAATGTGAAAAAGAACTGAGAAGCATTGTCATCTTTACCCGCGTTGGCACTGGCTACCAACCCTCGCCTGTTGAAGCGGAGACGTGAATGAAACTCGTCCTAAAATAACAATAAATATGAAAATTAATAATAAATAATGCTGGGCATTCTAGGGACACCCAGCATCATATAGCCTCAAAGTTAGCAAAGCTTATGTTATGGGAACAATGTGCCTGATTATTCGATTCCCGCCGCGGGGCAAATGTTTGCCTTAGGTCTGAGTGTTTCTATGTATAATATTTACGCCACCCAAATCATCTTCAACAGATGATCTAAGGCCAATGATGATGATGTATATAAAAAGTATATAAGTAGATAATATACCAGTCATGTGGTACTTATAACACAAGCTCTGCTTGCTTTGGGACTAGCTAGATGTTGCTGTGTGAAATGTCCGGCATTATTTGTTTATTTACTTTATACTTTTTTTTTATATTATATATACATAGAAAGATATTTACAAATCATGCAAACATTTGTACCGCGGCGAGAATCAAACCCGCAACCTTCTGCGTTTTAGGCGGGCTTAAACCCACTGCACCACAATGCCTGGCATTCACAAATTCATTATCCACACAAATATCATGTCATGTGTCCAGCATTATTTATTATTTACAGTTGGATGTTCGGATATTTTGTTTGTCACTAAATCATTTAATAACGGCTGAACCAATTAAAAAGAAACATAAAATATTATATAAATTTGTACTTGAAATGGCCTATGGGATACTTTTTATCTATCACATGTGCGATGCTTCAGCTAAAAGTTTACGATATTAGTGGGATTAATTAAGATTATCTTTAATATGAAATGTAGTTCAAAGTACTTTAAGTCATTCCAATAAAAATTTAAGATAAGAACAGCAAACAGTTTCAGCATAGAGAATTCAACCTACTTTAAATGGAGCTCCATAGATAGATTCACCTCCTGTTCCATCACCGTTTGGATCACCTCCTTGTATAATGAATCCGGGCACTACTCTATGGAATATTGTCCCTGAAATAAATAAATAAATATTGCTGGACAATGCACACAACATCATCTAGTCCCAAGCTAAGCATATATACTTTTTATTATATATTTTTAAATACATACTTATGATACTTTATAACACCCAGACACAGAACAAACACCAAGGTATGCTTTTCACACAAATGTTTATCCTGGGAGGGAATCAACCTACAGCGCAGAAGGCAGAGCTACTACCAACTGAGCTGACAGGCCAGTTATAATAATAATATTTATATAATCCATCATGTGGTACTCATAACACAAGCTTTACTTATTTTGGGGTAGATGATGCTGTGTGAAATGTCCGGCATTAATTATTATTATTGAATACTAATACCCCAGCCTAACTCCAATTTACAAATATTAAATATGCATAAGTTTGTGAGGATTTTTCTTTGTGGGTCAATCAAGCTGTAATAGCTAAACGGATTTGGATCTTAACTTAGTATGTGACCTGAAATAGAAACAACTGAATAAGGACTACTTTTTATGTACCCTGTTGAAGCTATTTGTACAATCTAGTGTGAATTAAATATAGACAATATAGGAAGTGATTTTGTGATAGCTTTCTTTACAAGAAACCGGATACAACCGTTTAATATGTCGTTTCTCTCTTACAGTTGCTCACAATTTTCCTAGAAGGACCATTAATGAGATTTTTAGCAACCCGTTCTCACATACTAATCTTGGTCTCAACTCTCCCTTCTCTATAATATGCAACGAGTACAGTCTAGTTACTCAAAACCCTAAAATTGGATGTGTTTGGTGACTTGTTAACTATTTATAAAAAAACAATAACCAAGCATTTCCTTGGTTATTACCAGGATGAACCTGAATACTTGCAGATCATACAAACATTTGTCCCGTGGCGGGAATCCAGCCTGCAACCTTTTACGTTTTACTTTGGGGCCAGATGATGCTGTGTGAAATGTCCAGTATTATTTATTTATATTGCATAAAATATATGTATATGTGAATACAGTAGAATATCACAATGTACCATATTCTTTTGTGCACTTCATTTAGAAACAATGTATTTTACTATGTAAGGTGTGAAATTTTTTATTGTCATATAAAATTTCAAATGTCAAAATCAAAATTTTTGTAATAATTTCAATGCAGAAAAAATAATATTAATGAATACATTTAGGTATAAATCTAGTTTTTTTTTCAGTTCGATCAGTTGAGATTTCAGTAAAAAAATATGTAAATAGATATATTTTTACTACTATAAACAGTACCTAGGGAAGTGTCTACATCTCATACAATTATATTGATTCTTTCCAAAACACTATTTAGACTAGTTACCAATGTAATATCCTTCCATACAAAGTTGTATGAAGTTGCGGCACGCCTTCGGAGCCTCTTTCGTCCATAACTCAATGTCTATTTCACCTGCTGAGGTCTTCAAAAGCACCTGAAAGTTAGCAATGACGATTTTAACTCCATTCGGTGACACTCAATACTAATATTAAACTACAAAAACTTGGAGGAAAATCAGAAAATAAATGTAGGTTTAAAGCTAGGTGCTTTCAAATTTAAAGTTTAATATGTTTTATAAATAAACATTTATGTAGTCGGAGCTGAGCTGATGAAATGCTACTTACTTTACCAAGTGCAGGCGGTTCTTGGATGTAAATATTACTCATTATAAAACACTGATGACTTTTTTACAATAAATACGAAGAAAACGAACAAATAATGTGCAAAATTACAGCATTTTCCAGACAATAAAATTTCTGAATTTGGTATGGTATTTATGTAGCCCAGTGTTGCCAGATGGAGCTCGATCCAAATCGCCAAAAAATATACAAAAAGTAGCCTAAAATCGCCCAATTTTTTTTTATACCAAAATGTAGGTTTATTTTATAAATTAGACTACATTGCTTAATTCAAAGATAGGTACGTAATATACGCCTAATACGGGTAATAATACTATGATAACCTATTTTTTCTTAGACTCAACAGGAAATAAAACATACATAACTAATCCTTGATAATTAAAGTATTGAAAGTGAATACTGTAAGCATGTAATGTGTACTAGGGTTATTGGGTTATTGGGTTATAAATTGCATTTTATTTTTGAATCAAAGAACCTAACTCAGTAAACTTCTCCATACAAAAGTAGACTGTAAACATGTGAATTAAGGTTTTTAATCAAATGGGGTGAGCGCGGCGCGGCCGGCTGCATCTCGGTAACGGTGTCGCGAGTCCAGAGGTTTAACCTCACCTAAAAATATGCGTACCGCGCTAAAAGAAGTTTTCACTTCAACAACAATAAAGCAACATAGTAAAAACGGCTAGATTTATTAACTGTATTAACATTAATGGTTCTATTATGTAGGGTTAAAGCTTTTATTATAAAAAAATATATGTTTTTC